>OX637489.1:7530000-10030000 GCA_951800055.1 Cenopis cana | reverse complement strand
ACGGGAAAACGTGAATTCACAACAACTAAAATTGAAAATGTGCGTTTTGGCAAAAATGAACGAAAAGAAAGACGTGTTATTTGGTCCATTTTCCGCAACCGTTACAAAAGAAATAAGATGTGATGCCTGGAAAAGTATTGGACAATATGCACAGAGAGAGAGAGGTATTTTAAAAGAAAATAAAGATTGGACCTATATTCGCGATGTTTTCGTTTTGTAGAATAAATTCAGCATCTTCGACATCAGATGAATTTAATAAATGGTTCATTTTTGATATAACGGTTTAACGGTTCATCAATGGAATACTAATATTTCAAAAATATGGTGCCCCTGACGTACGTAGAAATAATTACAAGTTTGTTCTAATAATTTGTGTTTTTGCTTTCATTTTGCAACAGAAACTAGTAAAATTCACTAATTATATGAGTTATTAGTACTAATATTTTGCAACTTGTAGTTTATTACTGCTACTTTATTATGCAACATAAAATTATAAATTACAAGTCGAGGTACTAATATTATTAGCTTGTAATTTAGATACTTGTATATTGTATCTTGTACTTTATTATGCAACATAAAAGTACAAGTTACAACCAAAACCGCTAATAATATTAGCTTGTACTTTGTTATGCAATAGGCCCCAGTCTTACTTACTAGTAATTGGTCACACTCACAGCGCAGAAAATCAAATAGTAGTAGGTTCAACGTTTCACCAGGTATCATACCTATCATTTTGTGTGCCATGGAAGTCGCAAGAGATGTTCCACCGGTAGACATCTGGGGTAGACACTGCTGTTGTCTCCATGGAGCAGATGCTTGCAGAAACTACAGAAAAAAATATGAACCATTTTAATTTATTTCTATACCTATATAGACTTCGCAAACCGCGCGCCCTCCTAGACTTCGCAAACGTCATAACTCATAACCCTCATTTTGCCTTTCCATAGTCGGGAAAAAGTATCCTATAATCGTCTAGGAATGTGCAGCGGATGGACCAATTTCAACAGTTTTTAGGGTTCCGTAGTAAACAAGGAACCCTTATAGTTTCGCCATGTCCGTCCGTCGGTCCGTCCGTCCGACCCCCGTTTTTCTCAGTAACCGTTAGAACCTAACGGTTACTGAGAAAACCTACCTCCCCTACATGTAAAGTAGTGGTGCAATTTTTTTCTGCCAGACCCCATCGTGTGGGAATCGTTGGATAGCTCTTTTAATATTATAGGGTTTCTATAAACATTTTTTGATTAAAGAATTGGTTAGCGTGATATTAAGCTTTGAAGTGATATTTTTTGTTATGGTCAAGTGTCCTCCCCCCCCCCCCCCCCTGCCAGTTAAACGGTGGCTACTAGGCATGTGAAAAAAATCATGGTAGTAGTATATACGATGAATTTAAAAGGAAAACTATCACAGCTAAGTAGACATTACTAGTTAACGAGTGATAGTCGACCTTCAGAAATGTACTTTGCAAAAGCAAACTTTCGTACAATTTCCGTTGATACCTTAGATAATGTTGTTAATTCTGTCAAAAACATAGTAAATATAAGTTTGCGAACTTTTTAGTCCACATAATGTAACGGGGTGGACGACTACGGAACCCTACCTTGCGCGTGGCCCGACACGCACTTGGCCGGTTTTGATATTAATCCTAATCAAAAACTGTTGAAATTGGTCCATCCGTTTAGGCATGATGAAAGAACAAATAGACCGCGGGCAAGGCGCTAAAATCGTTAGTCATTTCCTCTCGCACGAAAACTTGTACGTAGAGTGGTTAAGAAAGACGTATAAAACATACTGTAGACGTCTGCCACAGTATTTTTTTCAGTTTTTCTATCGTTCATCATAGGTCAGTAAGCCTATGAAGATACGATGAGGCTTGTCGAATAACTTTCAAACCGCCCTAGAGTGCGTCTGGGATCACACACAATGAAGGGTTCCATACCGACACCTACTAGTTCACATTGAAAACCACTATCCAATAAATCGAAGCAAAAAAGGCCTTATGGGAAACTCACGTCACTTAAGTCGTTTTGTTTGAGCGGGACAGTTTTTCAGCGATTATTCAAAAACCATTTGACGTAATTTATTCAAACCAAAATCTTTTGAAAGTATATATTTATTTACACACTCATTTTTCTCAGAAATTTTGACCGCATAATTTGGAAATTAGAGAGGGGCGATGCACTTTTTAAGACTTTGTCAGCGAATATCTCAAAGGCCTATCAATAGATACCCCACACGCCGTTGTGCATTGAATATTTTTTTCATCCCATATAATGTTTAGGGCCTTGGCAGACGGGTTTTCCACCGCGATACAAGTGGAAGACGAATTTATTTATTCATAATAAACTATCATCTGACAAAATTTCATGCGAGAGGAAATGACTGATTTTTTTACATGTTCATGTGCTTGGCAGACGGGTATTCCACCGCGGTACAAGTAGAAGACGAACTTTATTCCTTAAAGTATTTTCTTAACTATCATTTAAACCTGGTTTCAGTCGAAAGTAAAGGACTGAATTTTTTTTTACGTCTTTGGGAGGCGGATTTATAATATTAGTATGGATCATTGATTCAAAGGATACATCATCTGTTATTTGATTATTGGTTCAGAATCAGAATATAGTATTGGTATTAGCAAACGATTAGAAATCACTGAAAAACTTTCCTTTTGTTTGAGCAGGACACTCAAACAAAAGGACTTAAGTGCCATGAGTTCTCTATGAAGATACTACCTTTTTAGGGTTCCATAATAAACAAGGAAACCTTATAGTTTCGCCATGTCCGTCCGTCCGTCCGTCCACGGCTTAGCTCAGTAACCGTTAGTATTAAGGTAAGACCGCACTAGGCGACGCGACGCTACGCGACACGGCTCTAATATTCTTTGTATGTAAATGTATGAGGTAAACCGCACTACGCGACGCGACACTACGCGACGCGACAGAGTTGACCAATCGACCAACTTTAAACAACTCACGTTTAAACAATGTCACATTCAATGGCTATTTACTCACCCATTATATTTTGTGTCGTAGATGTCGAAAGTGGCGTCTTTCTGGACACCACAGGCTCTCCAGCTGTCCCCTCTATCGTGTAGACGGATGCTGCAGCAGAAACGCCTGGAACAAATAATACAAAATCTTATTTACAGTTTCTTAAAGCAAGGGATACACTAGGGGACAAATGTCCTACGACATGTGTCGGCGACATGTCAAGCGAAGCCGACCGATATCGCCGGATATATCTGGCGACATCGCGCGACTTATGTCCGTAGCGACGTCAGGCGAAGTCGTGCGACTTCGCGAAACTTCGCCTGACATATCTGGCGACATCGCGCGACTTATTTCCGTAGCGATGTCATGTCGCGCGATGTTGCCAGACATGTCGAGCGAAGTTCGGCAACGTCGCGCTACTTCACCCGATGTCGCTGGCGACACGTATCGCAGGACATTTGTCCCCTAGTGTATCCTCGGCTTAAAAAGATTTTTTTATCTAGGAACCAGAAACCCCACATGTAATGTTTTTGATGGGATCTCGTCTCTTTTTGTAGGCAGTCCTTCTTTTCTTCCACTTCATACTTATATCTTATATCTATTACTATTTGCAGAAATTCGGCACGTTTCATAAAACACACGCATTAAAACACGCGTGTGTTTTATGAAACGCCTCTCATTATGTACCAGTTGCATAAACTACTATTGTAATCCTATACAAAATACATGTGATTACAAAGTTACTTTTGCAGTTTCTGCTCGCCTTCGGCTCGTTTCATAAAACACACTCGAGTTTTAATGCCTTAAATATTATGTACAGTTGCATACATTACTTTATCTTCACACATATTATAATTACTCTAAGATGGGTTCAGAAGCTGAAGTAAATAAATACAATAATTGTATTAATACAACCTTTTTTGCACGGATTCGTTCGGAAATGTCGAAATTAGAACTGGCAACCGATACCTGAATGTTATTTAAAAAAGTAAAGAGTCCCTATTCTGATTATCATGTCGTTCTAGCTCAAATTTCGTGCGATATATTCTAAAACCACATCGAGCTGACATTTCGCATCGACTGATTTTGAATTTTCAGTGATACTAGAATAGGGACATATTAACTTTGACATTTAAATTTTGACAGTTTTGTATGACGTTTAACCAACGTTTAACATTATAACATTAAATTAAATAGGAAATTATAATGAAAATTATGTTACTGCTGTAGCCTTAGCCACAGATAAGAAAATTTCCATAAATACATTACATTGAATGTTGAAATGAGAGTCATTTTCTTCGGTTTCCGAACGCATTTTAGAGGATTCAGATTCATTTATTTCATTAATGTAAATTACAATATAAGTTCGCATTGACGTCAAAAATATAAGAATTCACATTATGATCGTCAAGTTAGATATAAATAATAATAATAATAATAATGATCGCTGTTTAATAGGGGCCCATCGAGCAGGGAGCAAGTCACCGTCTGCCGGAATTAAAATGCGAGACTGTTTTATTAGGCAGGCGTCCGATGTCTCACCCAATAGCCCGGCCATTAGTCCATCATCTTCACCTAATAACACGGTTCATTTAGATTCCATCCACCAACAATAGTCCCTATACACCCTGGCGGGTGCTGTCTCTGTGTGCGTCCCATGACACGGGCAGTGACAGCATCCGCTCGGTGTATCCCTTGCATTTCATTAAATTGTCAAAAGGGCCTCTACGTGTTGGCTATGTGGTACTCGTTGGTACTTCGGTGCCTCGGTACTTCGGCTCCGCGCACGCCTCCCAAAGGTCCGGGACACCATTGTCCCGTGAACGGGAAAGACATAATAATGAGATAATGAATTGAACATATTCTTCTAATAAGGATCGTCACAACATAATTGAATACAAAAATTATTAGTAGGTATACAAATTGAATTAAGGGCAACGATGTCAATACAATACAATTTTATTTACTTATGATATGTGTGTAGATAAACTTACTTATTGACCGAGTGAAACGAAGGTCTCTGTTTTAGCTTCAACAAAAATGCTTTCGTATGTCCGGTCCGAATTTCCGTTTGTTCTCCTCTACAGGTCGCATTTATCAACCGATTTTAATGAAATTTTATGAGCAGATTCGGTAACTAGATACAATTTTGTTGTAGTCACTTTTTTGAAATGAAGAAAAATAAACTTTTCATCCTCTATAGGTCGCATTTCTCAACCGATTTTCGTGAAATTTTGTGAGCAGGTTTTATGGCTACATAGAATTTTTTAGGCGAGTCAATTTTTGTAAATTTAGTTTTTTTTATTTTATTCAATGGTTTGTTCTCCTCTACAGGTCGCATTTATCAACCGATTTTCGTGAAATTTTGTGAACAGGTGCGGTAACTCTACAGATGTTTTTATCCAGTCACTTTTTGAAAATTTAAAAAAACATTTTTTTTTTATCTACGATGTTGTATTTCTACGGCCGAATTTCGATTTGTTCATCTCTAAGGGTCGCATTTCACAACCGATTCTCGTGAACTATTATGAGCAGGTTCTTTGATTACATAGAATATTTTTGTCAAGTAATCTAAAAAAAAATTCAATGGTTTATCCTCCTCTACAGGTTCGATATCTAACATAGTTTTGGAAATAAATAAAAAAACACTCACGAGGTCTACAGCTCACAGAGTCACTAGTATTATTAATCTGTATCTTCATATGACGATCCCTTTGGGAGAAATTTTATTTAATGTTTCCATTGTTCTATTGTATTTTATTCTATTCAATGTATTGACGATCACAATAGAGATTCTTTTAAATTCACATTAATGTAATTTATAATGAAGGCTTGATTGTGTAATAACTGAAATCTAACCCCCTTATTCATAAACGTCCGTCAAACCTATATTAGTTAACAAGCCGCTAAAGATCGTTTGTCCTTATCTATCACTTTGACATTTACGTTTGTGAGAAAAGGACAAACAACATTTTAGTTAGCAGAGGTTTGTTAAGTTTTATGAATAAGGCAGCAAAATCTATATAGTTTGCATATCTCTGAAACGTGACTAAAATTGCAATATTTTTAGTTTTTTTATGAATTTATAGGCTAAAAACTAATTACGGTTAAAATTTGGAGGTTGTGTGCCTTAGAATTATAATGATCAGTCAGTCAGTGACTTAACGGGCAATAGTTCTTAAACTACAGGTTCAAATTGAATGTTATTGAGAATACATCTAAGTAATATTATTCTCTATATGTTACTGAAAAGTCAGACTTCTAGCTTTAGCCAGCACAGAATTACAGAATGTTGAAAATGGCCTGAATGGCATCGAGAAAGGGATGGTACGGCCGTGCCTCATAATTTTTTTTGTTCGACTTGGCGGGGGACTGCCGTGCCCCCAGATCAGATGAAAGCAGAATCAGAAGTGCACTATTGTAAAATGTCTACACATCCAACCAAATTATTTACTTACCTAGTATGTTTTGTGTTGTGACAGTTGCAACCGGTGTTTTGCTGGTGGAAGCCCCGAGGTTTATAGCTGCCGCGTCCATTGAGCGGACGGGTGCTGGAGCTAAAAGCATAAAAACGGAGTCAAAAATAATTGTCTCCTGGGAAAGCATCATCATTGATGATGATGATGAAGGCATGTTTACAAAAACAACGTAACTGCTTACACTGGTTGACACTCTATCAAGAACAATTTAAATTACAGCAAATGTCGACCAGTCTAGTCAGTTATGTTGTTTTTGTAAACATTCCTTCAATTATACACTTAAACAAACAAGTCCAATACATGTACAAAGGTATAATAATATCATTCATCATCATCAGCCTATATACGTCCCACTGCTGGGCACAGGCCTCCTCATAGATGAGAGGGATTGGGCAGTAGTCCCCACGCTGGCCCAGAGCGGGTTGGGGAATTCACATACAACTTTGAATTTCTTCGCGGATGTATGCAGGTTTCCTCACGATGTTTTCCTTCACTGAAAAGCTAACGGTAAATATCAAATGATATTCCGTACATAAGTTCCGAAAAACTCATTGGTACGAGCTGGGATTCGAACCCACGACCACCGCTTGACAGCCGCATGCTTGAACCACTGGGCTACCGTAGCTTTATAATATCATTAATTGTAATAAAAAAAATTATTTATTATTTATTATTATAAAAGGTACAATCTTACAAATAACGTCTGTCCCACAAAACGGTTTTCACAGTTTGACTGTGGGATCTGAGTCTCTTCGGTAACTATAAATTCACATATATAACTATTACTATGTATCTACTATGCTATCTATAAAATACTTGAGAAATGAAACCATGAGGTCATTGCGTGAGACCTCACCTATTGAATTCAATTTTTGCTGCTCGTGATATCCTACATTTTACAACTCCTGATCACTGATAAAAAACATTCTTTAGATATAGACAAATAATACCCCAGAATTCTTACCTGGTTTGTTTTGTGTAGTGGCAGTTGCAAGTGGTGTTTTGCTGGTGGAAGCTGTGGGTTCGACAGCGGTCAAATCCATTGAGCAGACAGGCGCTGGAACTTAAAGCATAACAAAGTCTAGTTTTAAAAGCTTCACTTAATTTCACATTCAAATAGCCATTATTTCTGATAAATAAATACATAATTTTACATACAGTTTTAGTACAATTTAAGTTTTATGAATTATGATATAGACCGCTTGTTGTTTATATCTATTACATTTTACGTATTATCTGTGTCTGTTTTTCTTTTACATTCAGGTGTGCAATAAAGAATATTTATTCTATTTATGTTTATATGTATTGAAGCAGAAATTAAAAAAATAAATGACCCAGCGGGAAAAAACCTAAGTCTTCAACGACTTTCCGGACTAACACGGTTCAATCTGTTTCGTCATTTCATATATGCCTTAGGGTTAATGGCTGAATTACAAAATTGAGTATACATATTTATTTTTGCATTAGAATGAAGCTCTAATAATAATAATATGTATGTAGTTCACATGACAATACAATAATTTGGCATCTTGAAGATGGTTTTATGAATAAGGCAACAAAATCTATATAGTTTGCATATCTCTGAAATGTGACTGAAATTGCAATATTTTTAGGTTGTTTATGAATTGATAGGCTAAAAACTAATTACGTTTAAATTTGGAGGTTGTGTGCCTTAGAATTATAATGATCAGTCAGTCAGTGACTGTCAGTGACAAAACTTAGGAACTTTAACGGGCAATAGTTCTTAAACTACAGGTTCAAATTGAATGTTATTGAGAATATATCTAAGTAATGGATGATGGCAGGCGCCCCGTCGGAGCCACATTGGTACCGTGGAAATTGGGCCGGGTCCTTGTGTGGGACGCCACTTGCGTCGACACTTTTGCCCAGTCCCACATACAAGCGACCCGCTCACAGGCCGGCGCTGCAGCTGAACAGGCCCAATGTCTCAAGCGCCGCAAGTACTCATCATTACTTAATGATTACGAGTTTGCGGCGCTTGCAGTGGAGACATTGGGTCCCTGGTCAGCTGACATGAAGTCTTTTATTAAGGCCATGTCGAAGCGGCTGATCCACTCCACAGGTGATCCCAGAGCTGGCGCTTACCTCTCACAAAGAATCGGCCTGGCGATTCAGAGAGGTAACGCCGCCAGCGTGATGGGGACCATGCCGCAATGCGACCTGCTCGACGGGGTGTTCTTTTTATAGGTTAGTATATTTTAGTTAGTATTTTTATTATTTCTTAGTTTTTATTTAGTTCTAAGTAATATTATTCTCTATATGTTACTGAAAATTCAGACTTCTAGCTTTAGCCAGCACAGAATTGCAGAATATTGAAAATGGCCTGAATGGCATCGAGAAAGGGATGGTACGGCCGTGCCTCATTTTTTTTTTGTTCGACTTGGCGGGGGGACTGCCGTGCCCCTAGATCAGATGAAAGCAGAATCAGAAGTGCACTATTGTAAAATGTCTACACATCCAACCAAATTATTTACTTACCTAGTATGTTTTGTGTTGTGACAGTTGCAACCGGTGTTTTGCTGGTGGAAGCCCCGAGGTTTATAGCTGCCGCGTCCATTGAGCGGACGGGTGCTGGAGCTAAAAGTATAAAAACGAAGTCAAAAATAATTGTCTCCTGGGAAAGCATCATCATTGATGATGATGATGAAGGCATGTTTACAAAAACAACGTAACTGCTTACACTGGTTGACACTCTCATCATCATCATCATCCTCCTAGCGTTATCCCAGTACAGTTGCATCCTGAAGGATGCCTGGGGTCCGCTACCTAATCCCAAGATTTGGCGTAGGCACTAGTTTTTACGGAAGCGACTGCCATCTGACCTTCCAACCCCGAGGGGAAACTAGACCTTATTGGGATTTGGCTTTGTCAAGTGAGTGGGCAACTTGACTGTTAGAAGTTCTCAAGCCGCTCGAAGGCCTCCAACTTGGCTTAACGACTGCTGTCATAGACAGCAACCGGGATCAACGGCTTAACGTGCCTTCCAAAGCACGGGAGCGCTCAGTTAGTAACCACTCAAAGCGGTCACCCATCCAAGTCCTGAGCAAGCGGTACGCAGGCGCCGCTGGGCCACGAGCGCTCTGCACTGGTTGACACTCTATCAAGAGCAATTGAAATTACAGCAAATGTCGACCAGTCATCAATTATACACCATTCCTTCAATTATACACGTAAACAAACAAGTCTAATACATATAAAAAGGCATAATAATATCATTAATTGTAATAAATGAAACCATGAGGTCATTGCGTGAGACGTCACCTCCTATTGAATTCAATTTTTGCTGCTCGTGATATTCTACATTTTACAGCTCCTGATCCCCCAGAATTCTTACCTGGTTTGTTTTGTGTAGTGGCAGTTGCAAGTGGTGTTTTGCTGGTGGAAGCTGTGGGTTCGACAGCGGTCAAATCCATTGAGCAGACAGGCGCTGGAACTAAAAGCATAACAAAGTCTAGTTTTAAAAGCTTCACTTAATTTCACATTCAAATAGCCATTATTTCTGATAAATAAATACATAATTTTACATACGGTTTTAGTACAATTTAAGTTTTATGAATTATGATATAGACCACTTGTTGTTTATATCTATTACATTTTACGTGTTATCTGTGTCTGTTTTTCTTTTACATTGAGGTGTGCAATGAAGAATATTTATTCTATTTATGTTTATATTGAAGCAAAAATTAAAAAAAATAATGACGCAGCGGGATTCACACCTAAGTCTTCAACTACTTTCCGGGCCAACACGGTTCAATCTGTTTCATCATTTCATATATGCCTTAGGGTTAATGGCTGGATTACAAAATTGAGTATACATATTTATTTTTGCATTAGTATGAAGCTCTAATAATAATAATATGTATGTAGTTCACATGACAATACACTAATTTGGCATCTTGAAGATGATTTGATAATGGAGATTGAAGGTGGCCATGCCAGGGGCCGTCTCACTCGCGTGACGTCATCGCGCCGCTCAAAGTTCAGCCTTAGGCTGACTTTTAATGCGATAAAAAGAGATGTAGCGAGTGATGCGTGCGATAGAAGGAGATGGCCAAGTGTCTGCACGTTTAGCTTGCCTCGCACGGATTTGTTAACAGTAAGGCTTCTGTACGGAGTACTATTACTTATTCTGTGGCCATGCCCATAAGAACTCTTTAAGCTGCACAACATAAACCCATCACATTTAATAAAGGCATGTCTCATCTTTTAAATAACAACTAATTTATACTTGTATTGTAAGATTGTTGTATGATTATATAATACACACCTGATTTACTAGCAACATGTGCAGGAAATCCTCAAATTTGATAGTCAGTTAATGGTTGCCGCAAATGTTGCAACTTTGGATAGGCTCGTTTTTTCAGGCGATTGCCTTTTTTATTAAAGTCCTTGTTTATAAAATGATCACCACAAATAAAACTTACAGCACACAGGTTTTCTATTGGTATATGGACTAAATCCTTGTTACCAACAATTTGCACCCATGATCTACACCTGCAAACAAAACAATAATTCTGTTCTATTATCTTCTTCTTCTACCTATTTCAATGCATCACATCCCTCCACTTTGTTACCAACATTCTTATAATAAGAAGTTAGAAATATTGACAAAATTGAACATTATTTCATGTTTATTCTTAATTATGTCAAAATCTTAAAATATAAGACAAAAGTAAGTTCAAATGGTAGACTTTGTCTTAAATTGCATTGTGACCTTTGTGTACCACTGATTATAAGGTCAAACGGATATAGAATCTTAATGTTTCAATGTTATTATTTATAGGTATTTAATGCAGATAAATGTGCTCTTCAGTAATAATGTTGGAACTACTTTCAAAGATGCAATAAATTACCACATGTTGAAATATCTTGAATGGAAAATGTAACAGCGTTAATAACAAGCATTTTATTTGTATAAATCGTAATAATAAATATACTTTTGAGGTTGTAATACATGTAATTCTGACAGCCATAGGTACATACCGTTGCTCATTTTTCGGGAAACTGCCAAAGAATCCAGGATTGTGTCGTTCCCTTCTTCCACAAATCTCACAAATCCTGCTTTTTCCACCCATTATTGAGTCTCTGGACTCTTGTCTCTAAAATAATCGACTCGATGAAACGGAGGAGCAAATTGCTCAACTCAACGTTGTAGTTCACAAGAACGATTGATAAAAACTTTTCACAAATTCACACACACTTTACGAAACGGAGGAACATATTTGCTCAACTCGACGTCCTGTACAGCTGGCGAAAAGTTATACAATGGGGTAAATGACGAAAAGAAAACATCGCGAAAGGCACGGCGGCCATTGTTTTTGTTTTGTTGATTGACTTGACAACTGATTTTAAGTGTTGCTACTTTATTGAGTTTTTTTTTGTTAGATTGGCCATACTGTAACTGGAATTCCATACAAATATGTCTTCTATGAGAGTTTCCTAAGACTGGTCTGTGCAGCAAGCTAGGCGGCGCAAAGCTCTGCATAGATGGCGCCACTAGAGTTTGTCACATCTCGATTGATGCACATGTGGCCCTGACAAAAGTCGGGAGAGGGGTTGCGTTCAATAAAAATTAATCGCTTACTGTAGGTTTTGAACGCATCTTCAAATTCTGTTTCGAACTGTTCGAGATACGGCTTAAAATCATGTTTATCTTATCTAACAATAAATAAATGTGTCACAAAAACAAATCATTGAATAAACAAGAAAATAACCATAAATAACCATGAATATTATGTATACAAATGTATAATAGCTTGTTCCGTGTCATTAGGTTTAAGCTTTTGGGGGCTTTTTTTAATTACCCGAACAAACCGTCTAATGGCTTTGACGCTTTGACTGTCATGTCGTTTGTTTAAGTTTGACGTTGCACTTTCATAATTTAAGGATAATTTCGTCGATATTTCGCAGAATAATTGAACTTGGGGTTGTATTTAACACATAAAAACTATTATGAACCGTAGAAGGGGTCACGGAGATGAAGATGGAGACGGTTACGGTTTGTGTTGATTTATCCAATTAGGTCTTTTAGGTTATAATTGTTTACTCTCACAGCAATACAAATTGTAAGCATCTTTTCGGTTTCAGATCGCTTACATCGTAAAAGACGTCGTGTATCAGAAAACCAGGAGATAGAGGATAGATTAGAGTCACTCATTCTAAGAGTTGGAGAGAAAAGCAGCTCCAGTTTAGAGAGTAATCTGGAAGGCTTGGCGAGCGTCCTAGAAGCCGACTTGAATACTTTCCGCGTGAAAATTTTGCGTATTCTGACGGAATGTGCTATTCGTATGCCCGAGAAATGTACTATTTACGCAACACTCGTTGGTCTGCTCAATGCAAAGAACTATAACTTTGGTGGTGAATTTGTTGATTACATAGTTAAGACTTTTAAAGAGAACTTGAAAGCAGGCAAGTGGAACGCTGCTAGATACTGTCTTAGGTTCATATCTGACTTGGTCAATTGTCATGTGTTGGCTGCATCATCACTGCTCACATTACTGGAGATATTAGTAGACTGTGCTAATGAGGATGGAGTACCTCAAGTTAGAAGGGACTGGTTCGTCTTTGCAGTGCTCTCTGCTCTCCCATGGGTGGGCCGGGAGCTTTATGAGAAGAAAGAATCACAGTTGGATCATCTACTTGTCACAATTGAAGTGTT
Source organism: Cenopis cana (assembly GCA_951800055.1). Lineage (NCBI taxonomy): Eukaryota > Metazoa > Arthropoda > Insecta > Lepidoptera > Tortricidae > Cenopis > Cenopis cana. Next base: position 10,016,855 of record OX637489.1, on the reverse strand, counting down.
CTTGAATAAGAGGAGTAAAAAACATTGGCCAGCGCTTAAAGTGTGGTCTGCGGACTCGCCACATCTTCAAGAGGAGTATCTGGACTGCCTCTGGGCACAGATCAAGAAGTTAAGGCAGGACAATTGGTCAGAGAAGCACATTCCTCGTCCATATTTGGCATTTGATTCAATTCTGTGTGAAGCCTTGCAACATACACTGCCAACTATTCAGGTAAAATATTAGACTATTATTGTCAAATAAAACTGGTTTTGAATATTTGAATAGTGCTTAACCCAATTTCTAGGTCATCTAATGGTCATCAATCCCAGGTCCTTATCATTTAAAAGTGTGACATGCAAATACGACCGCTTTAGCTTAGTTGGTAGTGACCCTGCCTACGAAGCTGGAGGTCCCGGGTTCGAATCCCGGCCAGGGCATTTATTTGTGTGATGAGCACGAATATTTGTTCTTGGGTCTTGGATGTCTTCTATGTATTTAAGTATTTATTTATCTATATAAGTATGTATATCGTCGCTTAGTACCCATAGTACAAGCTTTGCTTAGTTTGGGACTAGGTTGATTTGTGTAAGATTGTCCACAAAAAAAAAAAAAATAGCAATTTATTCTTGTAATGTGATTTAAACACTAATAAAGGATTGTACTTTTTAGCCACCACCACACAATGATGGCGATTCCTACCCAATGCCTCGTGTAGTCTTCCGCATGTTTGACTACACCGACTGCCCTGACGGTCCAGTGCTCCCTGGAGCCCACTCCATTGAACGCTTTCTCATTGAAGAGCACCTCCACAACATTATAGAAGCGTACCACTTGGAACGAAAGGAATGTGCAGCACAGTTACTCTGTTTCCCATACAAGGGGAAGATACCATTGGAATATTGTATTGTGGAGGTGATATTTGCTGAGCTCTTCAATCTGCCGCGTCCGAGATACCAGGAGATCTGTTATGGTTCCATACTGATTGAGCTGTGTAAGCTTCAGCCATCAACAATGCCGCAAGTTCTCGCCCAAGCCACTGAGATATTGTTCCTGAGGATTGATACTATGAATGTGGCTAGTTTTGATAGGTATATTTTAATTTTTGGTTGTATTTTAGAAACATAGTAGTTTTATAACCGTGTCAATCACCTGCACAGATGTAATTTGTTTCGTTAATCACCTTTTCTCGCCTGCTTTGCACTAGAGAGCTCAAATAGCTTAACCCGTCCTCTCCCAGGGAAAAAAACAAAGCAAACCATTCTTTTGTTATTCGGCAGGGGAATCCCAGTCACCGTAGCGGATGGCTTAAATTACTGGTGATTTGTCTCTTTTTAATATTTATTCTATTTGGTAAGACTAAATTCAATTGAATTGAATTCAATTGGACTGAAAGTTCTATTGAATTGAGGGTCACTTCACTTCACTCTTTAAAAATGGCTTTCCATCAAATTTATGATGTTTTCGCCAATCAATACTTGTTCAAAGACGTTGTTCGGTAACGACGCCATGACAGTAGGCAACTGGTTTTGTACGGTAGTGGATTCAGCCCGTCGTCGCGAAGAGCACGTGTGTTCACCAACGCGGCGACGGGCAAAATCCGAATTGAGGGTCATCATCATGATTCAAATTTGACAGACAGGTGTCGGAGCAAACCCTACCTACCCAAGGTCGAAAACAAATAAAAATAAGGGAATATGTCTATATACCAATGGTATCTATCACATCATTGTTTTAGATTCGCAAACTGGTTCGCATACCATCTGAGCAACTTCCAGTACCGCTGGTCGTGGGACGACTGGGAGGCGTGCACGCAGATGGAGCCCGACCACCCCAAGCCGCGGTTTGTGCGCGAGGTGCTCGGCAAGTGCCTCAGGTAGATACTGTACAGTATACCTACATATTAGATAAGTACCACACCTACTGTCCATTTTTAACTGTAGACATCATTTAAACTTGATTGATTACTCTCAGAGGAATACAGATAAACATAAACCTCCATGAAAATGTCAACAAATTATTGTCAGAAGCCTGGTGATTTTCTCTTCGGAAAATTATGCTTTTTGGAAGCAAACGCCTAATTCACAACATAAAACACTCCATATCCTATTTACATGCCTATTACATTACAATCGTGGAGTTACTTTGATTCTATGTCATCTCAGTGACACCTTTATATTTGCAAAAATCTTTATGGGAAAACTAAGTGGAATTTTGGTGTAATTGTTTGCTCAGCATGAACATGCCTATAGAATAATAAATATAAATGATCCTTGTTTTCTAGGTTATCATATCAGCAAAGACTGAAAGACATGATGCCAGAAGCGTTTGCTTCATTCGTGCCGCTCAAACCAGAGCCCATCTATAAATACTCTATGGAAGGAGCTGGTAAGTAAACACCTTGCAATTTTAACCATTTACTTCTCATACAAAAATAATTTATTTCACCTTATTCTAAACTAATCTAGAATACGAAATATTTACACATCGGTAACACAAGCTATGGACAAGAGTGCAATTTGATTTTATATTTACTATGAGTTTACAAATAAATGCTTTTGGATATTTTGTAATACTATTCCTATTATTATCCTACGTATGCTTACAACAGTGATCTGAAGTTTTGAGATCAGTGTAGGAAGGAGAGTTAAAGCTATATGAGTATTATAAAGGATATTTTCGGAGATTTTCAGTCTATTCCATGGCCATTAGTTCTAATAAACTGTAGGGGCGCTCCGGATAATCGTCATAAGTTTCCTCTTCGTGTTTTGAGTCTCGTGGCGATCTCCGGTCTTCTTCGCTTGGGAATTGGAATTCGTCGTCGTCTAATAAATGTTCCTTGTCGTCATATTCGTACTCGTGATCAAAAAGTCCGTCGCGATGCTCTTTTTTAAGTTTCTTATCGAAATTTTCGAAGAAATCTTCGAAATCTTCCTCCGCTTTGATGTAATGCTCTTGATTAGTAGATTCTTGTTCATCTAGCTTTGTGTCTATCGTAGATTCGTTTTTTGATTCTGTGGTGCTGTCATCAAAAGTGAATCCCCCGAAAATTTCCTCAAAAATGTCACGCGTCGAAGATGGTACCGTTGTCGTTGTTGTCGACGTAGATGTTGTTTCCAATCCAGCTACTCTCAGTTCCGAATCCTCTGGTTTCGTTACCTCTGGTTTCGTAACCTCTGGTTTCGTAACCTCTGGTTTCGTAACCTCTGGTTTCGTTACCTCTGGTTTCGTTGCCTCTGGTTTCATTTGTTCTGGTTTCGTTTCCTCTGTAGTGTTGGTGAGGTTTGGAACTTTCTTCTTATTACATTTCGTTTTATTTTTTGGCGCCGCCACGGTCGTTGTCACTACGACATCCGCACTTATTTCTAACGGCTCATCTGCAATTTCTACTATTTCATTTGTAGTCTCATTACTCTCATTGGGAGTGACAAGCGCTGATGTTGAAGGAACATACTGTGAGGTTACTCTCGATTCCTGTTCGTCTTCTCCATTTTCATCATCTGAATTATAATCAAAATCATCCTCCATGAAATATTCTGGCGATTCGCTAGTGATATAAACGTGATCGGCAACCTCCTCGTACGCTGGAGTAGTAGTTGACGTGGAAGCAGCTTGAGCAGTAGTTACTGACAACTCCGTAGTTGAGATAGATTTGGATTTGTATGGACTGACAACATGATTCTCTCGCCCTTCGTCATCAAACTGCATATCTGAGAATTTCGGCGTAGACGATATATAGTTCCGATATTTGGAGCCCTTTCTTCTAGGTGGGATGATCCCTGTCGGTGGTAAAACCGTCCGTGGCTTTTCTTCCTTCTTATCTTTGCCTGAAGTACTCCTGTATTTTAACGTGGATTGTCTATAGCGGCTCCTCGGTTTCGGTGTTTCAGTCTCAGGGTTGGGCGATGGCGGCGGAGTGGTGGTGGTTGTTGTGGCTTTAGTGGTCGTCGTCGTCGTTTGTACCGGAGTAGTTGTTGGTTGTGGTGTTGTTGTTGTTGTTGTCGTTGTCGTTGTGGACGTTGTTGTACTGGTAGACACTTGCGCAGTGGCAGAGGCTGAACTCGCTTGAGGTGTCAGATCCTCATTCTTACGTTTGTGTGAAGTTTCAGTAGTAGAGGTTGTAGTTATAACACGTTTGTGTTTCTTAACTTTTTCTGGCTTTTTGAACTTCGGCGGCGGACGCGTGCGTTTTGTGGGCTTTGGTGAGGTTGACGGCTCCTCGGTTGTTGTAGTCGTTCTCTTGCGGATGGTTGTGCTTGGAGCAGGAGTTGTGGTTGTCGTGGTCACCGTTGACGTCGTCAGAGGAGTAGTAGTTTCAGTCGTTTTTGCCTTTTCTTTCTCAGCTGCCATTGGCGTTGTTTTAGCAAAGGCGCCCAACACGTTAGTCCACTCTGCATCACTATCCGCGTCCACGCTGTGCGCGGTTATAATCTCAGGTGCTGTCGTTGTAACTCGTTGTGCTTTTACGATTTCGTTTTTCTTTGGTGGTTTCTTCGCGGTCGTATTAGACTTTCGGAGATGATTGTCGCTCGCGGCTACTACAGGTTTCTCGGTCGTGTTGTTGTTCGCATAGTTTACTGTGATTGGTCTAAATGCAGTGTCAAATAAAGGATCCGGCTCTGAGAACTGTGTCGTGTCTAACACTTGCGGGCTAGGTCGGAAGTCGGTCGGCCGAGGTGTCTTATGAAGCTTCGACGAGTGAACGAGTCTTAGAGGAGGCATCGGCTTGAACGGCTTCTTATCCATCGTCACGAAAACGCCGGGCGGCGCGTTGTATACTGGTGGCCTTACGTGGTCGGTGACGTAACTAATTTTGACCGTCGTTGGCTTATGTTTGTTATAAGTTTTCAGTGGTAGTACACTTTCGGGTTTTTGAGTAATTTCTTCACTCTGATTTGGCTTCAATGGAGTTGTAGTTTCGATGGTGAAATTCTTTAGTGGCAATACCGGATAAGGTGGAGTCGGTAGTACAGGCGGTCGTGGTGTTTTTCCTGGTTTCAGAGACGGTGTCTGTCTGTGGTCTTGGTAAGGGGCGCTAACGACTCCAATCTGCTCGATGTCCAAATAGTGGTGATGAATGTGCGGCGGCGGCGACGGGGGGATAGGGCGGCCATACTGGTTATATTTGTACATGTGGTGTGGTTTAGGGCTATGTGGTACCAGTTTCTTCTGCTGCTGCTCACTGGGCGATCCTACATAGCCTGCCTTAGAGTACTGTTGGTATACTGGTGGGGGAGGGTAATACTGCTTAGGCTTGTATCGTGGTGGGGATACATCGACGTCATCATCATCTGAGAACAGCGAGGAAAACAATCGGTCCAGTCCGTTGCTATGCTGTCGTGCTTGGTTTACGTAGATGTTTTTATGGAACCAAAGTCCTCGTTCACCGCGCGGCGGTTGCACCGGCACGGGTATGGGCAGCGGCGCCTGCGTCGGTTCGTAGTACCGGTTTTCCTGCGGCGTCTCTACTATTCTCTCCGGAGTGCTCTCCCGAACGGTGAATGTCCTCGCTGGTTTCTCATGCGGCTTTTTATGTTTTTTCTGTGTTAACACTGAGAACGTCAACTCGTAATGATATCGGCCTGATACATCCGAACCCCTTTGTCTTATTCGCTTGACAGACCACAGTGCTTTGACGCCTTCCATGCATTTTTCGTGCGCGCACTTGTCCTTGAATTTGTCGTCCTCAGTGAATCGAAAGCCGCCGTTCTCCTCCATAAGTTTCCCTTTCGCCATCATGACGACGTCACCGAACGGGGCGGGTTCCTGGTCAACGGCGCTCTCGAACGGCGCTCGCTTGACTTTGTCCCAGAGGTCGCGGTCGTCGAGGTCGTTGGCTGGGTGGTCGAAGTAATCCCCTTTCGCGATGAGCTGGTCTATCTTGTCTCTGACGAGGGCGAGGTAGACGCTGTGCCGGAGGGCGTCCTCCCAGTAGTGGGCGGGTGCGGCATGTAGCGCTTCGTGCAGTGTGCCGGCGCGCTGGCCGCGCCAGCCCCGCACTTCATGCCAATCGTTCAGGGGTATCGGCGTCGGCCGGAACTCATCCTCCGCGGCTCCGTTTCCTTCCTTTCGTATCTGCAACCAATTTCACAAACTTAACATGGTTGACGCCGGTAAACAGATCATTAACTAGTCTATTATTAGAATCATATTTGTTGGAAAAAATGTGGATTTCAGTGTGCGTTTGAAAGTAAAACGGCGGTTGGCGGGAAAGTGTGGCGTGCGGCGCTCGCGTGCCGCGCGCGCCGTCCCCTCCGCGGACCAATTTCCAATCGCCTGATTACAATAGAATTCTGTTTGTCTGAAAATCCTGTCTTATTAACACTGGATTCCTTACAAACTGTTGAAATGTTCGGTTTGCGCAAACATCTGCATTCTGCATTAACAATGGGCTAATCTCGACCAATAAACAATAATTGGGTGCAAAGCGGCGTATAAAGCAATTGTGAAATTCTCCCACCGATCTTAAACTTGCGGTGTCAAGAGCGAAGGTTAACTATAATTTATATAGACTTTGTATGATATTGAGTATATATTATTCTATTATAATACCATTTTAATTTTCGATTACTTCTCACGTCAATTGCTCTATGGAATGTTTGGAATTTTTAATGACCTAAAACAGAATTATAAACAGAACTATATTGATTTTAATTATTACCTATAAACTAATTTTCTTACCAGCGTGCAACGCTCTGTTCGAATTCCTAATATAAAGTAATTAGTACTAAAAGTAGAGGAAACAAGTTAAAAGTCTGTGGGAGTTCGAGTTGCTTGAAGAACGCTGGATTATGATGTATGTGTGAATGTATACTGTACATTATAAAGTAAACTAATATTGTAATAGTCAAAAGTAATTCGGTCTGTCTGCTACCTTGATTGAGATGAAATATGAGATGGAGATAGTTGAAAAACCTGGGAAGGACATCTTAATATAGTTTTTACCCGGAAATCATCTCCTAAGACGGCAGAAGATAAAAGAGTTCCACGCGGACGAAGTTGCGGGCAAGAACTTGTAAAGTATATTCATTTGCGCGAGGAGTCCTAGAAAGATTTTGTACTGCATTGTATATTATAGAACGGATTTCTTTTTCCACTGGAGGTGTTACAGCATAGATTATCTGATGGATTGAGCTTATGATCTAGACCCACTTGTGCGTGTAGCGTGACGACTTATCGTAATATTTTATACACCACTTCCATTCAGTTTTCCATATGATAATCATTTCAAGGTAAAATGCATTTTAATAAACTCGTTCTATACATTGTTAGTTTACCCGATTGCCGCAGAAGAGAGCTTGTATGTTTGTATATCTTATGTTTTACACGCTCTTAAGTCTAAACGACTTGTTCTAAATTGATTACAATGTCGTTTGTTTTGGCTTAGTTGAAGCGTTTGAGTTGGATGTATTGTTGATGTTATATTACAACATTTATTTTGAATGCTGTGTTTATCATACGCATCTAGATGTAGATGTCATAATAAAAAAATATTTGACTGTCTTGGATAATAGGTATTTTGATAGGGAAAAAACTGCAAGGTTGGAAGTTTTTTAAATTCTTGTCAGGATCTTTATTTAATTTTACATCTAAACTGCAAAAAGAACAGCTAAACAAGTACCATTTCCAGGTTTAAATCGGACTCGTAAAAACCTATGAAAAAAACAACATTAGCGGACCGAGTTATCCCAAAAATTTCATTTTTGGACATTGATATTTTTATGATAGGATCCCGGAAATTGCTTGTACAATTGGGCGAAGAATAGTATATTATGTAAATAAAACTAGTGTATAATACGAAAGACGTATTGAGGCTATTTAATTTAGGGTGAACCGAAATTCTTGACCTCGAGTGTATAAAATAGGTTTTTGGTAGTCGCGTGGATTTTTGAACTCGAGTTGGAAACCTGGCGAAATCTCACCTAATATCTATTGTTTTTTAATCAAAGGCTTATTTTAAAATATAATTGATAGGCACTCTAGTTAACTTTTCAGTGTATGTGGACCCTGGAGTAATTTACCCATAGTTATCCCCCAGCAGGCCCCTATTTCACCAACTTGACAATTGTCATCTGATAATGACAATTCCAAGTACACTTCTGAGTCGTCACGTATATAAAGATGGTCATTGGCTAGAATCGATACTTACCGGCCCGGCAATGTAAAACGAATTGTCATTGTAAGGTGACAATTGTCAAGTTGGTGAAATAGGGGCCTGGCATAAGCGAGCAGATAACCGTAGTAGCGAACGTGCCTTATGATTCCGGCAGTATGTAATCTTAGTTTTCCCCTGTAACTAGACGTACGATTACCCGCCAACGCTCTACTTAGCTGGGAAAAATCGCATTCCACAATAGACTGGGGTCATTGTCTAATGTCTGTCACTTATATGGGATGGGAAGACATCGTAATTTAGAAGTTAAGAAGTATTGTTATTCCGTTCAACATTGGCGATGGCCGTGAAAAAGTTACTCGATATTGAATAATAAAGTTATTCTCGCGGTTTTGTTGATATCACTTAATCAGGAGGTCGGTGTAAAGCATATTAGTGCTTTAATCTCATGTGACATGTATATTGTTTTAATCCGTTGCTGTGTACCTACATTGAAGCACTTGTAAACTTACATTTAATGAATCTGAATATTTAAGTATCATAAATCTACTTTTGGTTTTTTTTTCGCATAATATGTACTGAACTACGAAGCACGAACAGTTTTTTTTGTCGCCTAAGTATCATCATTGTTTTGTCACATTATACAGTGTTGCAACACGTAGACATTTTAAATTTGCCGCTTTTTTCTAGTCTCAGCTTTCATTAGCCAGACTCTACCATCCTATTAGTTGTCACATAATTACATAGAGCCATATTGTATTTCAAAAATAATTATAATTGAAAGGAGTGTAGGCGGTCTATTTAAAACATTGTAATTTTTACACTGATATTTTCAAAATTTGATTGTCATCATAATTTTTTAATCAAAGTGAAAATTTAAAAATTCAACACCACAGGTGGGGTTTGAACCCACGACCTGATTGAAAAATTCACCAACACGGGGGATTACCACGTTAGCTCAATTGGTAGAGCAATGGCCGGATTCCAGAGGTCGTGGGTTGACTTGATTAAAAAATTTAGATTTTCGCTAGCGGACGCATCCGCTTAACAAACATTTAAAGTTTGATTATCACGTTTATCACATAATTAAAGTTGAAACCAACTTACAAGTAAAACTAACAAAACGCATATAACACCGGACCGCATGTTTGATCACTGATTCACGGCACAGCACATAGATAGATCAGTGTAGATCAATATGGATCATGGATCGATAGATCGCGGACGCGTGCGGCGCCGTGGCACCGGGCTGCGTGGACTAACACCGGCGCCGCGCGCGCAGTGCATCACATCCCCCACTTGGGGTGGCACGCGGAAATATGTCATACTTACTGTAGATCCGTCCAAATAGATTCGTCTATTGATATTGTATTACTATTAAATTCTTTTACATTGAAAGTGAACATACAGTTTTTATCTACTCAATGAACTTTAAAAAATGATAGCCCACTCGATGACGACGGGGTAGGTATAAAAAAAAAAAAAAAATATATTTGTGGACAATCTTACACAAATCAACCTAGTCCCAAACTAAGCAAAGCTTGTCCTATGGGTACCTACTAAGCGACGATATACATACTTATATAGATAAATAAATACTCAAATATATAGAAAACATCCAAGACCCAAGAACAAAATATTCGTGCTCATCTCATCACACAAATAAATGCCCCGGCCGGGATTCGAACCCGGGACCTCCAGCTTCGTAGGCAGAGGGTCACTAACAACTAAGCTAAAGCGGTCGTCAATAATATTTTTTTTGCGCGCTATAGGTTTAAGAGTTTATGAGAGCCCCCCTCAAAAACATTTAAAAATAAGTTTTGACAATTTGTATGGCTTTGGGTCGACAAGATGCTTATACTGTGAACATTTTAACTTTGTAGCTCCAACAGTTTCAGTTGTTTTGCGGAGGTTTCGGGTATACGCATGAATGCACATACTGTGAAAGTATATTTTCTTTCAAGATAAATATGTTAAATGGTTGTGAATTGTGAAAACTACGTCATTATTTCTCGTACATTTAGAAATTTGAACATTATGCTGTATTGAATTTTTATAAGACGTTCAATAAAAATATAAATAGGTATATCTTTAGCTTTAGTCATGTGTCACCTTCATCCGCTTTGTTGTCAAATGTGCGTTTCCTAATCTTAGTGATTTATTGCTTACCGATTTTTCCAGCATTAAAATATGTACACATATCAGCAACAACCCTTAGACTTACTAAGAGCTATTCTTGGTAGGTAATACCAGGATAGGAAGCGGAATTTGAGAGACTACTTCTCTGCAAAATTCTAACTAGTATTCTGCTTCAACGGCTCTTGTATATAATCGACTTTACAAATGTTATTGATATTATTAAGTAACATGACAAAGTACATAAGTAGCAACATTGACACAACAGATGATGTCATATTTAAATACATTGTCATCCAAATGGATCATCTGTTCTATTCTAGTTATTCATAAAATATTTAAGCATTTGAAAGCTAGCAACGCGTACCTAAACTTTTCGTGAATTGCGCACACAGTGCCAATGACTAAAAGGACTTGGAAGAATAATTGAATAGCAATGAATCAGACTGGTGTGCAACATTTTATTGGGTTAAAGTAACACGGGAAGTAGTCTTCGAGTGTGTCCTCAAATCCATAAGGAGCCGGCAACGCGTTTGTCATTCGTCTGGTGGAATCGCAGGCGTCCAAAAGCTGCGGTGTCTGCTTACCAACAGTAGGGTGGGCCGATTTTCAAAATTTTGGAATTTCGTAATGTAATAGTATACATACGCTGTATGATTTTTTGAAGATTAGGGGAAAAATAATAAAAAAAATATTGGCATATACTTTTAGCCCTCTACCGACGATTAAATGTCAGAAAATTCAAAAATTTTAAAAATATATATCTTATATTTTAAATTTATTTAAACTTTATTATTAATTAAATAACATCTTTTGGTATCAATTATACTTGTTTTTGGTTATTATTTATTATCAGAAGATTTTTTTTTGTGACCCACTTAGACGACGTAAATGGGGTTTTTCAAAAAAGGCTTTTTGATCGATTATATATATCCAAATTGGTGCTTAAAGCTTTCGTCAGAGCTGTCGTGGATTAAACACGTTACATAAAGCATAAAAATGATAATGATTAAAGCAAAAATATGGCCAAAATTACGTGGCAACATGCCCGGAAAAGTGCGAAATAGGACTTTTGACGGTCTATGTAAACCATTAGAAAGTTATATATTTTCAATCAAACCCTGCTTTTTTTTAATATTAACATTGGTACTTTTGTATGAGATTATATTTGAAAAATACGTAGTACGATTTTTTTATAATACACTACATCGGTCGTTCAATGGTATTTTCTTTAATTACAAAAAATTTGGGATATTTTTAATATTGATTATATTAAAAAAGAAATGAATACTAGTGATGATTTCTATTATATTAACATACGTCTTTAATTTACAAAAATAAACGGGCTAAATACTAGTAATATTATATCTTTAAATAATTATCAAATATTACCCTAACTTCAAATTTTTGGCACCTGGTAGAGGGCTAAAAGTAGTATATATTTTTAAATTTGATATTATCACCATAATCTACTTATTAAACTGCAACTTTTTATTCCTATTACACTTCGAATTTGGAACTTTAATTTTTTCCCATACAACAACGGCCCACCCTAACCAACAGGCAGGCTGTAAACTTGTTGGCCACCACCGTTGTATAAAATATATATATTGGGGTATAAAATAATAGGGGTATAGTAATAGCGTTTAATTATGAAATTTAAAATACGTGTTGATTAATAAGTAGGTACACTTTTTACACGATAAGGAACGCGTTGGAGCCGGCGCCGGTTGACACGTTATTGCACCGGGAAGCGTTCGTTACCTACGTAAATTACATCCATTATGTAACGGCACATAATTAAACACATGCAATTTACGCAAGAAAGTATTAGTTCAAGAACACCGTTTCGTGTATTGTCCGTCAAACAAGTGACGGAGCTCGTTTTCTGTATGTACGGACAAAAAATCGGTGATTGCTGACTGACAGTTGTTGGCAGACATAAATGACATAATAAGTCCCTGTCAAAGCGATTAAGGTTTTACTGGTAATTTTGTAACATTTAGCCGTGCAATGGCTACAAAACCTGGATGTTGCCTTATAAATTTTACAATCATTATTTTAAGTATTTTCCTATTGTAGACTATCGCCATACGATTAAATAAATAAATATTTTTAGGATTCCGTGAGTTGAACATAAAAACGTTATTTTATAACTATCCTTTAAATGTTCGACTTGTGCTTACCCGAGATCCCATCTTAGCTGATATTTCTGAAACAATGGCTTCCAAATTTGGTATAGTCTTGCTAACTGAAATAATTGGTTTGTATAAATATTTGGCCGTTGTACTGAACAGTCTGAGGGAAGGTTTAGATGATAACAGATCTGTAAGTTGTAATGCACCTCTATTTTTGCCTTTGACTGTAAAAGCGTAATTTTAGAAGCGGTACTTAATTTAAAGCGTAGTTATATGAAGATATAATTAACGGATAGCAAATAACGAGTATACAAATCGGCACTGCATGATACTTGAGATCTTTACATCAAGTGTGCATGCGATGCAACTGTAACGAGTTATTAGGGAGATATTATCTCTGAAACTTTGTATATTGCGGGACGCCATGTTCTATAGAATTATTGGTGAAGGTGACATCGTGCATGCAAGTTTTTTTGATAAATAAATAATATAGTTCGGGTACCTATTTCACCGCTCCTAGAAGAAAGAGCGGTAAGGATGATGAGAACTAGTTAATCATAATTGTTTGTGTCTGATTAATCCAACTAATATTATAAATGCGAAAGTTAGTGTGTTTGGATGTTTGGATATTTGGATGTTTAGATGTTTGGATGTTTGTGACTCAATCACGCAAAAACGGCGAAAAGGATTATGATGAAACTTGGTATACAACGAGATTATAGCCTGGATTAACATATAGGATACTTTTTATCCCGAAAATGATCCCTTTTACGCGGACGTAGTCGCTGGCAAAAGCTAGTAATTAATATTTAGTTTATAATAGAAGTACGAAAACGAAGTACAGTACAGAATAAAGTAAGTCTTTCACCAATTCGAGCACTTAATTTTTACATCTCACTAATAAACTGCATCGCATCACCAAACCTCTGTTCCTAATTGGATGTTACATCATATAATTCGTAATTAAAATTGCGAGTAAATGGAGATTAGCTATTTTGTCGAATATTACACCAACAGTTTTCCTGTGGGTTACGTTAGGATAACTAAGGAAGTACGCGAAGGACAGCTACAAAACCACAGTAAAAATGCACTCAAGCCAAACGACAATCGGCCTTAAATCAATCCCATAAGGATGTTTTATCATTTAGTAGTGTTTCTGTAGTCGGTTATAACAATCTTGGCAAACTGACCACGATTATTGCTATGCCATGTAAGTGTAAACGACTTGTGATTTAAAATAATGGCGTATTATCTGTCCACATCGCCGGAGACAATATCATAGGAAACGGTTGCGCTTGCGACTTTGTCTATGAAAATTGCAACGCCTTCCTGTGTCAACGGTCTGTTGTTGCAATTGTTTGAGGAATTTTATGTTGTTTCAATCAATTAAAACGTGACACGCAGTTTTCCGGTTTTACATATATTTTCCTCGTCTTTTCCCTTTCAAATATTATTAGGTATTGGATAGAATGCAGATTGTTGTACAAATAGAGTTTAATGACTCTAACAACAAATTGGTCACAGTGTGTCACGTTCTTTACAAAATAGTTTGCACACAATTCTATAAGTAGGTTCTCCATGGAACCGCATAAGATTTCAGATTTTATTTGGAATCACGCCTTAGGCGCCCTTTTATATTGGCGCCCTGCTTAGTAGGTACCTCGTAGCGTAGCGCCCCGGGTGGACGTCACGGTCGCCCATCGCTACAGCCGGTCCGGTCCTTTCTGTCACTGACTTACTGAAAATCCACCATTAACTTCCCTACTGAAAGTAAAGTGCGGTGTTAATCCAACTTTACTATAAGTAAAATCCTGAATATTCAGCCTTTCCTAATTTATCCAATAAGTGTGTAAATATTTAGCAGTACAACACGTCAAAATCTTTTTCATTTATCTAATCCAGCTGTGTTAGAGCAATTGTGTAAAAATGTGTCCACCTGAAATAGTGGTGTCGTCCACGCGAGGTGCGGGGCGCGCGGGAGGGGGGCGGCCGAGTGAAAACGTCGCGTGCGCACTTTCCATCTCGCGGGCTTTTCGCCGTTTTTGCATTTGGAGTTTCTTGCGCATTTCCCTTGCTCGAGATTCAGACAAGGTATTCGCTAGCGCTGCAGACAAATATCTGGACGCGACTATTGTTTTTTTTTACAATGGCGGTGGCAAACAAACTTACGGCTTACCTGATGGTAAGCAGGCCCTTTAGCTTAGCTTGTGGACGTCTGCGACTCCAGAAGAGTTAAAAGCCCGATGCTGACCGTTTTTAGGGTTCCGTAGTAAACAAGGAACCCTTATAGTTTCGCCATGTCCGTCCGTCCGTCCGTCCGTCCGACCCCCGTTTTTCTCAGTAACCGTTAGTACTAGAAAGCTGTAATTTAGCATGAGTATACATATCAATGACGCCGACAAAACGGTAGAATAAAATCTTAAAAAAATTTTTTTTTCAGGGTACCTCCCCTACATGTAAAGTGGTGGTGCAATTTTTTTTTCTTCCAAACCCCATCGTGTGGGGTATCGTTGGATAGCTCTTTCAAAAATATTATAAGGTTTCTAAAAACATTTTTTGATTAAAGAATAGGTTGGCGTGATATTAAGCTTTGAAGTGATAATTTTTGTTATGGTCAAGTGTCCCCCCCCCCCTGCCAGCTAAACGGTGGCTACTAGGCATGTGAAAAAAATCATGGTAGTAGTATATACAATGAATTTAAAAGGAAAACTATCACAGCTAAGTAGACATTACTAGTTAACGAGTAATAGTCGAACTTCAGAAATGTACTTTGCAAAAGCAAACCTTCGTACAATTTCCATTGATACCTTAGATAATGTTGTTAATTCTGTCAAAAACATAGTAAATATAAGTTTGCGAACTTTTTAGTCCACATAATGTAACGGGTGGACGACTACGGAACGGACGACTACCTTGTTGACTTGAGGATTCATTGCTTTGCTCGTAATTTCGGGAAAGTGTTCAGACGAACAACGAACCCACAAAGAAGTCAGTTTATAAATTGATCTACGGAACCAAAATAAGTTTTAAACATATTGCGCTTTAACAATTTTTCATCATGCCCCTGTCGCACGCGGAACGCATATATGTATTCACCACTGCAATAATGTCCGCACTCAATTTAGAACTGAAACTTTAAATTATTAAGTTCATTGTCGCTTAGCAAATGTTAGGTTCGGGTAATAAATAAATATTATTCGTGAATATTCGAATGTGTGGATGCATGTAGGTATGACATGCGTAGAGATATGCATGGATAGGTAATTTATCCGCTTTCCTTAATGAAAACATCATTAGATCGTTAAGTATGGTTTATTGATATACACTAACGAACAAAAATAACGGATACACTTTATATTATATGGAATGGATATATATGGAAATATCTAAAATAATGAAAAAACCGGCCAAGTGCGTGTCAAACTTCGCACATATGGTGTTCCGAACCAACCACAAAATTAAGTTGGATTTATAGGAAAAATAATTTAGCTTCAAAGGAAAAAATTGATTTAGCAATATATTTATAGTATTTGTTGGTTAAATATATGTACGTAATAATAAACATTAACACCAAATTTCAAGTTCATAGGTCAATGGGACGTTAAAAATTCTTCTTTAATTATTGAAGATATGATATTTTGCTCTATGATTTTTTTGTATAAGTATTAAGTATAGTTTTTAAAAATCCTAGCTACCCTGAAATTTAACTGCTCTCTGTTGTAAACCAAATAAATAAAATAAAATTGCAATAAAATAATAACCGCCTACTGCTATCGAAAAAAAAAATCTTCGAATAATGCTGTTTGAATAGATGTTAATATCTATCGAAATTCTCTAATAAGATTGGGTACGTAAGCCACACAAGAGCGCACTTAAGAGCGGAGCTACAAAACCACCCACCATGAATATCACTATTAAAGATGCCAGAATATACAGTCGCTGTGGCCGAGATCGGTCAAGACTATCATATAATATCTATCACTCATCAAGTCATTGAGTAAATGAGATTTGTGTGCGATATGCTTCGAAAACGTGTTGTTTTTTTCTTTTATCGTGTCTAGTAGAATGTAAGCGGAAAAAGACGTTTCTAACTTTATGTCACACCTGGGCATAAAGCGGCAATTACTGCACGCTCCGCGCGCGGGAAATCCCACTTCCTGGCCAGGGGTTGACATAAAATTTTGTACTTAACACGGGCGGTAATAAAGAAAGCCTCCGATCGCATATTTATCGCCCTTGCCTTCGGCTCGGGCGTCAAATACCTGCGATCTGAGACATTCTTTGTTTTACCGCCCTTGTTAAGTAATGTACTATTATATGTGAAGTTCGAAATGATATTTGCAAGGTATTTCTTGCTTGCTTTGCTAAGGGCCAATAAGTAGGGAAATACAATACCTAAATTAATATGTGCGTGTTTGATTCCTTGTACCTAAATACAAATAAACTGTCACAGCAAACATGCAAAATGACTACATTTTCTTTGTCTTTTGTCATTGACAGTTACTCGTTTTACAGCTTCACATAAAAACGGCAAAAGTGTCGGTTAATGTTATTCCACTTCACCTATCATAGACATCGAGTTCGCGATTCTTGTTCCCATACGCGTTGCCAAACGCATTGTGAGCTATCTTATCGCGCATCTACTATTAATTATGGAGCGTTGCGTTATGTCTCATTGGCCGTTAATGTTTCAAGTTTCAAGTTTCTTTATTTGACCAAGTAACAAAATCACGTTACATCTAGCAAGTCAAGATACATAATTATCTCTTAACATTTATCATGCACCTGTAAAATTCGTTCATAATAATAATTCATACATTCATTTGTCTCAGTTACAATATATATAATATGTCTATACATTAAAGCGATTTCTCTTGTCTTAATTTTTCCTTAAATTCATTTATGGAGTAAAATGGATTACATTGAAAAAAACGTTTGAGCTTACTCTTAAATTCTAAATATGACATGTTTCTTATGTGAGATGGTAGTAAATTGTATAAAGTAATTTTGAGAGGGAGACCTTGTTTAAATGATTTTACTAGTTTTGTTCGAGGTAAGCATAATTTATCTTTACTGCGTGTATTATATGTATGAACGTCTTTCCCCGTTTTAAAGCTTTCCTTCTCGATGTGTATTTCCAACAGACTATTAAATATAAATAATGATATAACAGTCATTATTCGACCTTTTACAAAGTATTCTCTAACCGAGGTGCCCTTGCGAAGACTGAACAAAATTCTAATGGCTCGTTTTTGAGATACAAGGATTCTTTGGATACCAGCAGCATTGCCCCAAATTGTTAAAGCGTAGTTAAGATGTGAGTGAATAAGGGCGTAGTAAGC
The DNA here is from genome assembly GCA_951800055.1 of Cenopis cana. Taxonomy (NCBI): domain Eukaryota; kingdom Metazoa; phylum Arthropoda; class Insecta; order Lepidoptera; family Tortricidae; genus Cenopis; species Cenopis cana. The sequence continues at coordinate 9,999,149 of OX637489.1, read as the reverse complement.
CATGACTAGAGTTTTGTTGTTAATGAAAGGTCTAAGTTTCAGGAGAGCATAATTCCCAGAAGCAATTCTATTACAAATTTTGTCAATATGAAATGAGTGGCTTATTTTATTGTCAATATAACCTAAGAAAATTGTATCAGTCACATTATTAAGTCCTAATTTAGCATAATTAATATTATCATTTTTATTTTTATTTTGGTATGTCAATAAAGTAGTTTTATTAGTATTTAAAATTATTCCGTTAGCACTAAACCATTCCTTAAGCTTCATCATAACATGTCCAATTTTATTCTCTAAATGTAAATGGTTTTTATCTTTTAAGCCCACATGGGTATCATCTGCAAACAATGTTACCATGGCATAATCTGGCAGGCATTCAGGGAGATCATTAACATATGCTAAAAATAGAATTGGGCCTAAAATGGATCCCTGAGGTACACCAACATCAATCTTGGTTTCACACGAAATTTTGCCATTAACATTCACTTTTTGAATTCTGTCACTAAGATAGCTCTTGTGTGGCAGACTGGCAGTTTTCGCGCTCGGTGGGTACGGAATGCCTCGATATTGTATAGGGAGTGAGAGGAACTTTAACTGCTGTTGCAAGGCGGTTCACAGGCGTAGTCGGGGTTATATGAGCAAATAGCTTGTAAAATAAATATTACTATGGATTTTTTTTCGAAATTTCGGAATCGCCTCCCAGCGAATTGTGTTATTGAAATTCAAATATATGACTAATTAATATACCTAGTTTTTGTGTAATACGATGCCCCGAAACGCATGTAAATGGTTTGAATTGTGGGTCAAATATTTGGAAATTCTGTTTTGTATTTTATTTAGGAAACTCATCATCATCATTAATTTAAAGCCCGTACTACATGTTGGCCCAACGTCGGCCAATCTCCGGGACGCAGCTATACGATAGAAGGAGATGGTAATACACCGTGCTCCGTCTATCGTATAGCTGCGTCCCGTAGATTGGCCGACGTTGGGCCAACATGTAGAGCGGGCACAAGAGCCAATCTTTTGTCGGTGGAGCACTTTCCATTTATACCTTTCTTGAGCCCTTCGTTTGATCGCCTGATACGGCATTTAGGAAACTACTGAGAATAAATTTTAAACGCACTCCAATCTAGTTGTTTGCCTGCAACATTTCGATTCTTATGATTTCTGAATCTCATACAACACGTTTTACTAAAAACACTCTTGTTCGTAGTCACTAACTTTGCCAAATCGTGAAAATCTGAAATATATATTCAAGTATTATTTCCTCCTAAACTCTCTCCGCAACCCGGCAAGCTCGGAAATAAAATACTACTTGTGCTTCTCCCTACCAATCCAATATTCTAAAGCTCTCTATCTGTTTACAGCATCCCTCCCCGGCACGGAAGCTGCACACCAGCTAGTTGTCTGCGTTCGCAACAAATGCACGCCCGAAGAAGCCTTGAACGTGCTCCGCGACCTACCCAACCCGTTACGGGAGGGTGAACAGCCCTCGGCCGCTCAAGCCGCGCCCCATAACCCGCTCAAGATCGACGTGTTTGTGCAAACCCTGCTCAATCTGGGCAGCAAGAGCATCTCACACAGCTTCGCTGCTATATCCAAGTTCCATTACGTTTTTAAGGTAGGTCCTTGGCCAAAATTATTCTTAGGGAACTCGGAAATAATTTGTCTTTATTTTTCTTCATGAGCCGAAAATAACTGGACTGGCTGAAAATAAGGCAAGCCGGTGGGAATCGGGTTGTATGAACGCTCCGCCACTGGTCCTTTGATATGTTTTTATAGTGGCCCAAGAGCGGTTCTGAAATCCCCAAGCCGTTACGAGAGAGGGGTCCTCGGCCGCTTAGGCTGCGACCCACAACACGGTTTATCCAGACACTTACCTATAGGTAGCAAGATAATCTCATACACTAACCATATTTCATTACGTGTTTATGGTGGACCTTATATTGTCTGAGCCGTTATATAAGATCCAGTACTGCCAAATGCACTCGTCAATTCAGGTTGCGCTCTTCCAAAATCAAGATCGATAACTTTATCCATACACTCCTTACCTTATGCAAAAAAACTCCCTGACAGCTTGAACAGACCTTCATTTGTAACATTAGATTTAGTGAACCAGCGACAAAACTCCCAGTAGCTCGATTCCACTCACACCGATTCGGTTGAAGCCGCTCAACCAATATCACTGGAGCGCAAACTCTTAGAGTATTCCAGTGTTTAAACCGCACCCGTATCGTGTTGGAGGTTTCCCCGCGCACTCCTATCGCTTTATTGGGCCCAGCATATAAAGCCAGGTTAAAAAAACGTAACATGACAAATTAAATTGCATTTGACACACGTAAGCATACGAGATGTATGCAACAGTTTTCGCATTCAGCGCGGCAATGCCGCCAGTATTATGGGGACTTTTGAGCCATCTACGATCCGGGGCGGTCCTCTATATTAAGTTCATTTGACGAAGCCTGTTGCGGATTTCATCTCTGGTGTAGCTCTGTTTTGTTTTAGATTATCAAAAATTTGTAGTTTGCGTCAGCAGCGTTACTGCTTAATACAAAATCAATTTATGTTTATCCTCTTTGCAGATCCTAGCAGAATCCGAAGAAGCCCAGATCTGCATCCTCCGTAACGTGTGGGAGCTGTGGCAGCGGCACCCGCAGATGGTATCCGTGCTCGTCGACAAGATGCTGAAGACGCAGATAGTCGAGTGCGGCGCCGTGGCCACGTGGCTGTTCTCCAAGGAAATGGCGCCGTACTTCACCAGCGCTCATCTGTGGGAGATCCTGCACCTCACTATCGATAAGATGAACAAGCACGTCTCTAAACTTAGTAAGGGCTATTTCATTAGTTTTACTGTAATAGTTCGGACACAACTCTAAGGTCAAATTCTGTTAAACTGTTAGGTAGATTTTTGCTTGCGTTAATTTGACAGCTCTTGGCCTTACAGTTGTGTACGATCTATACAATCACATCGAATTCAAAATATGCGAACATGACTTTAATGATAAGGTCGTAAGAGTGTACAGATATTTTTGTCGCTGTTATTTAATGCCTTTGACCGTACAGATCATACGACTATGTGATACCTGGTTTACACTACCTACACAGAATTGTAGTACGTTTTCAAAATGTAAAAGTAGATAATATTTATAATAATTAATATTATTTCCAGGTCGTGAGCTCCAGGAAGCTCGTGCAGAACTGGCGCGGGCGGACTCTTCCAGTTCCGATTCAGAGGATGAAGGCACTAGCAAGAAGAAGAAAGACCAGGACAAGCCCACTGAAGAGGTAATCATTCGAATATATGATTTTATGTCACACCTGGCCATAAAGTCGCCATTATCGCACGCTTCGCGCGCGAAAAAACCCACTTCCTGGCCAGGGGGTGACATAAAATTTTGTACTTACCACGGGCGATAATAAAGAAAGCCTCAGATCGCATATTTATCGCCCTTGCCTTCGGCTCGGGCGTAAAATACCTGCGATCTGAGGCATTCTTTGTTTTATCGCCCTTGGTAAGTAATGTACTATTTTATGTGTATACCCGTTACAGATGTAGTGCAAAATGATTTTCCTTCGTACTTTAACGGAAAAGTTCGTATTTATCGTGCTCTCTCAATTAGCTTCAGTACCCATCTTACAGAGTAACTTAGACACTTAGACACTAAACAATAAAGTTCCATAATAATGGATATGAAAACATCACTCATTTAATACAATCATTGATTGACAGTTCGGGTGCCATCGTATTCCGATTGAGATCCGAGTTTTCGGGAAAGACAATCATTTTGCAATACATTTGTACCCGGATGCAAGTGACGGATACCCAATTCCGTTTGAGGCTGGAAGTTTTTTTTCGATTACAGTATTACAGTCACCAACAGCAGAAATAAGTACCGATACAAAGAAGTCAAAATGATTAATACAAATCTGTATTATGTACATACAAGGCAATAAGAGGGCCATTTTACGGAAAGTTGTACACTCGACTTTTTTTTTTAATTTGGATAAAATTGGGTTTTTTCTACTCAGAATCGAAAGCACTTTCGAATGATATAGGGGAAAAAAAGTGTCCCAAATTTTTTTTATTCCTTTCCGTTACCGTTTTCATACTAAGTTTGTAATCTTGTATGGTGGTAACGGAATGGAAAAACTGAAAATTGTATGAAAAATTTGGGACACTTTTTTTCTCCTATTAGGTTCGAAAGTGCTTTCGATTCCGAGTAGAAAAAACCCGATTTTATCCAAATTTAAAAAAAAAGTCGAGTGTACAACTTTCCGTAAAATGGCCCAAGAACATGTGTAGATCATTTTGCACTCGCGTAGCTACATCTGCTGCTGACTGTACAAGTACATATATATATATATGTTTCTCGGAATATGAATCAAACGCATAAAAGTGATTCTTTGTGTAACTATGTACAGTCAAGGGCACCAATATGTATACACTTTTTCACCTTATTCCATTGGAATAAGGTCCAAAAATGTATAGATGTTTATGCCCTCGACTGTACAGTCTAGCTAGGATATACATACAACGTTTGTAACTTTTGGACTCTTGCAATGGGAATATAATTCTATTCTTAGAGTTGATATTTAGTGAAAACTTGAAAAGTTCTTTGGATTTCTACTAGAGTAAAAAGGTGCGTGTTGATCTATATTTCGAACTTGTCATTTTCATGACATAATTATTATTTTTAACCACCGACGCGCAACGTAAAAGTGGGATGTTATAAGTTTAACATGTGTATATATGTGTATCTGTCTGTGGCATCGTAGCTCCCTAATGGGTGAACCGATTTGAGTGCGTTTATTTTTTATATAATAGTCTTGATGGCGGATATGGTTCTTATCTATGTTATTAATTCGTAGGCAGTGGAGCGCATGGAGGAGCGCCTGGAAGCGGCGCACATGGACCAGAAGCGCTTGTTCCTCATCGTGTTCCAGCGGTTCATCATGATCCTCTCGGAGCACCTCGTGCGGTGCGACACGGACGCGCGCGACCCCAACACGGGCTGGTACCGCAGCACCGTGGGCCGGCTGCGGCAGGTCTTCCTCGCCGTGAGTACTGCTCCACATATGTCCAACTGTCATCTAACATTATATTCCTGTCAATTTAACCTTTAAATATATTATGTACCACTTCCTTTGCTAGCCATATCCTGAGACAACATATGTATTTTTATATAAACGCGGTAAACAACGGAGTAAAACCGTGCCATTCATTTCGTTCCAATCAGGACCGGCTACGTAAATCTGAATTACCAAATCAGGAAATTACTAAACACACTGTTAATACGGCCATTGATATCGAATGTCGGCATATCTGACTGATAGAATGATATGGGTTTCTTCTTTAGGTCGGCTTTTTAATGCAATCTTCCAGCCAGGAAAATTAACCACCGCTGAGCACAAAAAACAACGTACATTGGCCTGTCTGTTGACTGTGGCTTCCGTGCTAAAACTATATATATATAGTATTCATTATAAATATTTGAACTATTTATAATAATTGCACGCGGTCAATAATGTGCGTGTGCAATGATAATTAACAATATAAATTACTACTGACATTTGGCATTCTTCATGGTTGACATGGTCAATATAATCTCAAAATTTTTACCTGTCATTAGTGACTTCTCATTTATCGAATTCTAATGTATTGTATATATTGACTGATCTAATCTTAGAGCCGCCACATACATGGCATGGCGCTGCCACAGATAGGCGGATGAAGTCCGCCGCTTAATTCGACCGCCTCCTTTCTTTGACAGACATTGTGTTGCATTGTATTGAGCAACTGCAGTATGTGCGAAATTACTAGATGCAGCTGCATTATGTGGTAGCCTTTATTAGGGTTCCGTACCCTAAGGGTAAAATGGCACCGTATTACTAAGACTCCGCTGTCCGTCTGTCAGCAGGCTGTATCTCATGAACCGTGATAATTAGACAATTGAAATTTTAACAGATGATGTATTTCTGGTTCCGCTATAACAACAAATACTAAAAACGAGAATAAAATAAATATTTCAGGGGGCTCCCATACAACAGACATGGTTTCTTTCCGTTTTTATAGATAACGGTACGGAACCCTTCGTGCGCGAGTCCGACTCGCACTTGGCCGGTTTAATTGTCTCTTTTATCTTAGTTAAGTTTGAATATGTGACATTTGAACATAATATTAATACCATATTTCCGACACGATAGTTAAATGGAATAAATTATCTTATCTTATCTTAATGTTTTCTCCCCAGCACCACGAGCAAGTGCAGAAGTACAGCAGCACGCTGGAGACGCTGCTGTTCACGCAAGACCTGGACCCGCACATCCTCGACGTGTTCCACCAGTTCCTAGCGCTCACCGCTTAGGTAAACTCTCATACAGTTACGCCAGCGCTACGTACCCGCGCAAACAATTGACGCACACATACTTACCCACAGCGCTTACGTTCTTTCGCGTGTCACAGGCTAGGGAAGGGGGGGAAAGAGGAAAGGGGGGGGGGGGGGGGGGGGGAATAGATAGTTCAACTCAACTTGGTGCACGGCGGTATGTGTGCGTACGCTTGTAACCATGCAAGTTAGATTTGTGTTAGAGTGACTCGGCATTCGTCGTTATAGGCCCTCGCACGCACACAGTGACAGTAAGAAGCGCACGCACACATACAGCGGCGCTCCAAGATGAGTTGAACAATCTGTAGTAGCTATTTTGGGGCTAACAGTGAAGGTAACCGATATTTGTAATTGTAACGTGTCAAGAAATCTTTCGTCGATGCCGTATAATATAAATCACAGTTTATATAGACTGACCTAAATATTGTAATCAACATACTATTTATTTTTGCATTGATTCCTATGTACCGAGCAATATTGTATGACTAGAAAAGAGGTTTTATTTAAAATGTACTTGCAAATGTATGATGAAATTAATGTTTCAAAGAAATCTTGCGCCAACCCAGTAATGGCATAATCTATTGATGACACTGCACGTTTTATGTATTTATTATGATCTGTGGACATATCATGGCTGCGTTTATCATGCGACAAAGATAAAAGCTTTATCTTTATCATCCGATAAGTGCGACCATCATAGGCCCGCGGTAGACAAGAATATATGTACTGATTTTTATTTTAGAATTAAGAAATTTTCTGGTAAAAATAAGGGAAGTAATAGTAATAGTTCCCTGTAAATAAAATAATAGGCTCAGTTTGATATAATTGTTTTTTTTTTACTGCTACTGTTCCAATGACTCATCATTTACCAAAAAAAATTGCGTCTAGATAGGAATAGGAGCTTGTCCGTGGATTTAACAATATATAAGGCATCAATAACTCTGTATAAAATGTTTTTTTTTTTAAATTCCGATGAAGATTAAAAGAACAAACCAAAGAATGATACGTATATTTTCAGTCTTAATTCAGCCACATTTACAGATGAGAGCTACCGCGCACTTCCAAAAATGACAGTTCGTATATTTCTATCTCTATCACTCTAATAAGACAAGGCAAGTGCTGTAGAGATAAAGATACGCGAAACTTTTACGCGGTCGTAGCTCAGTATAGGTAAAAACTTGAGTAAAGCTTCTCTTGAATGTAGTTGTGGATAGATATTACTGTACCCGGCAATAAATATTGCGAAAGTCCATGAAATCATCTTATTTATCAATAGACGTTTCATATCAAATAAATACTGCGCTTCATGGACTTCATGAAATAGTTTACGTCAAATTGATGACATGTAAACTTTGAATATCTAGTTTCTGACAAACGTCATTTAAGTAGTAGGTATGAGACAACGTTCTATTCGAGCCGACCCTCTTTCCAAAAGTCGATGGCAATACATATAGTCGGGCCGGACACTATACCTACATGTTAAAAATGTGTTACAAATAACACAAATGCCTATTCGAACAGTCCACAACTACATGCAAGAGGGATTTTACTAAACACTCACTGCCAGACTTAAATCTTGAATGTTTCCCAGAAACCGATGTACATACCGACCTACCTGTACCGACAGCCCGCCTAAGGCCTTGTACCCTTATCTTGGGTTTGCAATGTTACAAATGTTACAATAGTAAAGTACAGCGCCTCTGGCGGTTACGCAATAGAACTAAGAATCGCCATACTAAATCGTTTACGCAGTCGCTACGTCGCTAGCGAGTACGGTAATGCAAACATTGCAAACTCATGGTAAGGGTACTGGTGTCCTATAAACGCCATCGGCCGCTTACAGCGTCACGCCGTACGCTACGTCACAATTCTTACTATACAGATGTACTGTTATGGTCTCCTAGGCCAAACAGTACATCTCTATAGTAAGCAATGCATTGTTACGCAGCATACGGCGCGACGCTTTTTGCGGCCGATGGCTTTTAGAGGAGACTAATCTCTGATTGTTAATTCGAGTCCATAATAACTGAAGATGTCAGAATGAATGAATTTCGTAATTTAAAAATTATTCCACAAAAATATGCATAAAAATACATGTAACCGGTTATATAAGAACTTTTATTCATAATAAATAATGTACTTCCGATGTGCGCCCGTAAACGTCAGTTTATGGTCTCGAATTAACAATCAGAGATTAGAGCCTAGCTCGAGCTGCCGGAGCATTTAAGAAAAGTTAAGCTCCTGGCAGTGGAACTGTTAAGTTTTTCACCTACAACGAACATTATTTTTATCACTTCAAGTGCTTGAGCAGTTCTTCGACATCCTTCTTAGAGCCCAAGTAGCAGGGTGCGCGCTCGTGTATGTCCGTGGGCTTGATGTCCAGGATGGGTATCTTGCCGTTGCTGGCGACGCCGCCAGCTTCGGTCACGATGAATGACATCGGGTTGCATTCGTATAGGAGGCGGAGCTGGAAGTAACGAGAACGTCAGCGATGGGGTGGTGAAAGTAATTGCTACGTTGCGTTTTTTTTCAATCGTACACAAATCGATTTAGTTTGTACTATGGGCACAAGCTTGTACTATGGGCACCAGAAGTACATAGAAAACATCCAACTCATGAACGAATATTCGTGTTCATCAGTGGCTTCAGCCAATCTAGTTTCGTACGTAGGCTACTACTAAAGTGGTCGTCAAATTACAGAAAAGTCTAAAAAATAACATACGTAGTATATGTAGATGCTGATTATATGATTATCATTTAGCGACTTTTCTGTTCTGTCACAAACAGAAACAGATATATTTAGTTACTAGCTTTTGCCCGCGACTTCGTCTGCGTAGAACTCAGTCATCGCGTTAGAATGTGATTCTATTTTTCTATTTCAGGCGCTTACCTAGTTATCTCTTCCATTCTAACTACAACCCCGTTAAGGGATGATTTCCAGGATAAAAAGTATCCCATGTCCTTCCCTGGGACTCAAACTATATCCATGCCAAATTTCATATAAAACAAAATTGGTTCAGCGGTTTAACGGGTAACAGGCAGACAGAGCTTTACTTTCGCATTCATAATCCGCCGTTTCGCACGGGTAGTCCAGTTTTTAATTTATTTATCTAAGCTTTTCCCCGCGACTTCGTTCGCGTGAATATCCATATCAACTTCTACACCGTATTTCGCCGGCGCCGGGTACAAACATTACGCACGCCGGCTCAACGCGCCCGCATAAAACACGTGACAGAGGAATTGTTTAGAACATTACGATGAAAGTGCGGAAAACACTTCATACGGATCAAATAATGAAGATAAAAACGCGAGCGTAGCGAGCGCGAAATGTTTCGAATATTATGATGCAGGTGTGGAAAAGACTTCATAAGCATCAAGTTATGTAGATGAAAACGCGAGCGTAGCAAGCGCGAATTGTTTCGAACATTCTTATGTAGGTGCGGAAAAGACTTCATAGGTACGCATCAATTACTGTTGATGAAAACGCGAGCGTAGTGAGCGCGAAATGTTTCGAAAATTATGATGCAGGTGCGGAAAATAATTCATACGCATCAAGTCATGCAGAGTAAAACGCGAGCGAGCGTAGCGAGCGTGAAATGTTTCGAACATTATGATGCAGGTGCGGAAAATAATTCATACGCATCAAGTTATACAGATGAAAACGCGAGCGCAGCGAGCGCGAAATTTTACGAACATTACGATGCAGGTGCGGAAGATACTTCATACATATAAATTAATGTAGATGAAAACGCAAGCGAAGCGAGCGCGAAAATTTTCATACATTATGATACAGGTTTGGAAAATACTTCATACGCATCAATTCATGTAGATGAAAACGCGAGCGAAGCGAGCGCGAAATTTTACGATCATTATGATGCAGGTACCGTACCGTTACCGTAGATGAAAACGCGAGCGTAGGGCGCTCGAAAATTTTCGAACATTATGATGCAGGGGCGGAAAATACTTCATACGCATCAAGTAATGTAGATGATAACGCGAGCGAAGCGATCTCGAAATTTTACGAATATTATGATGCAGGTGCGGAAAAAACTTCAAACGTATTAATTACTGTAGATGAAAACGCGAGCGTAGCGAGCGCGAAATGTTTCGAACATTATGATGCAGGTGCGGAAAATAATTCATACGCATTAATTCATGCAGTTAAAAACGCGAGCGTAGCGAGCGCGAAATTTTACGAATATTATGATGCGGGTGCGGAAAAGACTTCATAGCTTCATACGCATCAAGTAGTGTAGATGAAAACGCGAGCGTAGCGAGTGCGAAATATTTCGAACATTATAACTTAGGTGCGGAAAATACTTCATACGCATCAAATAATGTAGATGAAAACGCGAGCGTAGCGAGCGCGAAATTGTTGGAACATTATGATGCGGGTGCGGAAAGTACTACATACGCATCAAGTTATGTAGATGAAAAACCGAGCGTAGCGAGTGCGAAATTTTGAACAAAAAATAATCAGTTGACCCATCGAGAGGTGGTTGAATAGATATTTTTTGGTTTAAAAATTATTGGAATACCTTATCAATACCACCTTTGGTCTGTCCTCTGTCACTATCGAAGATGGAGTAGAGGCCTAGGTTGACAGCGCACCCACCCTGGTTGCTTCTGCGAGGTGTGTGATTGTCTGAGAGTTGATTTTTTTGCTTCCTATTGGCTTATGACTTTCGATTTTGGTCTACTTAAGACGATATATCGATTGAAAGAGACACCCTTTGTTTTTCGCTCACGACAAAACGGGATGCTACCCTCTCCGAGAATGGCTTTTTAGACAAATCTCGTTAAATATCTGACAGTGTGCAGGTTTATTAAATTTCCTTTTGTCAGTACCTAGATGAGGTAAAATACCATCATATTAACTTAATCGTGTCTTTTAATAATGCGTTGTTTTAGTAGGCTGAGGAAAAAAAGGAAAATATAGACTCGACTTTGGATTTATTTTCTATCGAGAAAATTTAAAGAAATCATGTTTTGTTATTGTCAGTACCACAATCATTCAAGAATCATATATCTCAAAATCAGCCCCTACTGTTTGCTAGTCTGGGCAGGACAGCGTTTCAAAGTCTCCAAATTTCTCAGTGTAGCGCCTTAATGTTTATTGTTACGTATATTTTACTAACGAATACCAATACACCCTAAATGTGGAAAGTCTGACACGCGCTGAAAATATTTTATACATTGTGCTGACCTGCTGACGGAAAACGCAACCAATCGGCACCCTGAAAAACCTCAAAGATGACCCCCATATCGATTATTAAGAAAAATAAATAAATGTCCGCCATCTTTGATTTGAAAATGGATATAATTTTTGTAATCAGCACCCCAAAACACAATATTTTATACAAAAGTACAGTAAACGCATAAAGTATACGCATATATACATGTCCCAAGTGTTACCATGCAACCGAGAGAGCCCGCTGCTATGCGTAGGCATCCTCCATCGAAAACGAAAAAAAAAACCAAGGTTGCGTAGTAAGTTTTTGTGAATATTGATAGCGACTGACTGACCAACATAATTAGATCTCTCCTTTCAAACAGTTAATATGGTATTAGGGACTTTTATTTTTTGGTTCTAGCCTCTCAAGTATTGTAATTTCAACCCCCAATTTTTCAAATACTATCTGTTTATTGTACAATGTTTGAATGGGGTTCTATTTACTTTGCGTCCATGTATATACTTACCAATTTTCAAGCCTGTAAATCATGAACTGGAAGACTTCTCATACAAAGTTTAACCCCTCTTTTCACCCCCTTTCATCCCCAACCTGCATGATTTTTATAGCCTATAACTTGGCCGAAGATCCAATAAACTTATTAGTGAAGGCTGTATTCAAATCCATTCGCTAGTTTTCACGTGATAGTTAGACAAATAAACAGACAGACAAACAGATAAACAGACAAACAGACACGAATTCTAAAAACCGTTGAAATGTGTTCTGTTGTCGATTCTTAGACCCCTCCATCGATTTTTTCACTAAGATCTTCAATGTACAGATTTTCGACCCTCTTCTGCTTTATTATATGTATAGATAGCGTGATATAGTTATCGTCTGAAAAGCTTTCTGAATATTTTACGCATAATCAATTTATTCTTTGAGTATAAAATAAATATGGGCCATTGAAATAAGTAATCTCTAAATATCTCTCAGAATCAATGCCAATCCTTATAGATAAAATCTGATATATGGTTGTCAAGTTTTATCGATAATGATTTCTCGTGTATAGTATTAATAGCGCCCCTATGATAGACATTGTCAATATTGCTCATAACAACAACGACAGTCTGGGACGACTTTAACCAGGCTAAGTTGAAAGTCTTCTTTCAAATTTTCCTGGACAGAAACCTAAAAAGTTCCGGATCAGATGTCTAAAATAATCCAAATAATTAAATTCATGCGGTATGACACATGAAACCAAGTTACTAATTGGGACCGATAGAAGGCTACGTAATAGTTGACAAGTTGAAAGTCGAACACACTGTCCAGTACCCCTACCATGAGTTTGCAATGTTTGCATTACCGTACTCGCTAGCGACTGCGTTAGTGCGACTGATTTAGTATGGACGAAAGTACAGCGCCTCTGGCGGTTACGCAATAGAACTAAGCATTGCCATACTAAATCGTTTACGCTGTCGCTAGCGAGTACGGTAATGCAAACATTGCAAACTCATGGTAAGGGTACTCAATAGCGAAGAAACTGAGCGGAAAGGTAACGCGTGCTCATCACGTAAGTAATATATAGGTACGTAAATACCTTTCCATTGGGTGCAGATTTGGTAGCAGGGTACATGAAGATGCCTCCATATTTGATGGTGCGGTGGACGTCTGCTACCATAGAGCCGACGTAGCGCGCGCCGTAAGCTTTGCCACTGCTGGGACACTTCTTTTCTTGGACGTAGTTCTTGAGACCTGTTTCCCATTCAGCCGCGTAGCCTGGAATTTTATTTATAGTTGTTAGATGTCGCAGACTTCTTTCTTGTAGTATTAAGGATCGGCCACACTGATGCTTAAGATACGCTGACGCACCGAAAACGCAGTGCGAGAGATACAGTTAAAAAAGTCACGCAGGACTCCAGGAGTCACGTCACTGCGTTTACAGTGCACAGCGTATTTTGAGCAGCGGTGTGGCCCATCCTTTATTGACCAGTACCTCTAGTATAAGTTTTTCCGAAACAAAACACAAACGAACGCGTTTGCGTTTAGTCTCATTTTGTAAGCCAACGCGAGCAGCGCCTCTGGTGGCATTATATGGTAACTGTTTTGTTGCCGTTCGTTTGTGTTTTGTTTCGAAAAACATACTAGTATAAACAGGGAACTACATGGGACTATGTGGCAGTGGGCGGGGCACATTGCACGTAGAACCGATGGCCGTTGGGGCCGAAAGGTTCTCGAGTGGCGACCACGGACCGGAAGGCGCAGCGTGGGTAGACCCCCCACAAGGTGGACTGATGACCTGGTAAAGGTCGCGGGAGTCCGCTGGATGCGGGTGGCGCAAGACCGGTCATTGTGGCACTCTTTGGGGGAGGCCTATGTCCAGCAGTGGACGTCTTTCGGCTGATATGATGATGATGATGATGATGGATAAACAGGGAACAAATGTTCTGCAACCAGTACCTATCGGAAACACCTACAGCTGCGTTGACAGCAGTTAACGATATCTTCATAAAGTGCGAGTTTCGACGCCATATATTCTGGTACGGTACAGTGGAGTGGGAATATGATATAGTACAGCGTAACGCGCGATGATGCCAAAGATGTCTTCGTGGAAGTTTTGCGTTTTTAATTTAAGCCCTAAAATAGCGAGGTGCAAACTCGATTTATTGTGTGTCTTTTCGAGCGTTTAACTCATAAGTAAAGCAAATCCGTTGCGTGATTCCATTATGTAGATGTTTGCCTACCTTCATTTATGGAATAAATGTTCCCTTTCTCCGGAATCTTCATGCACGGGTCGGTGAGGATGAACTCCCCGATGCTGGGATCGTACATGAACCCGTGGACCCCCTTGCCGGTGCCCAGCGACAGCACCATCATGGTGGCGGAGCCGTAGAGGGCGTAGCCCGCCGCCACGAGCTCGCGCCCGGGGCGGAGTGCGTCGATCACTGAGGGCTCGCCGGCGGATTGCTTTCTGGAAATATTGCTCGTTAAGTAAGGCCGATTTCAGCGCTAGTGGCCCAGCGGCGCCTGCGTACCGCTTGTGGTATCTAAGGTTAAGCAACGTGGGCAGCGGTCAGGACTTGGATGGGTGACCGCTTTAAGTGGTTACTAACTGAGCGCTCCCGTGCTTTGAAAGGCACGTTAAGCCGTTGATCCCGGTTGCTGTCTATGGCAGCAGTCGTTAAGCCAAGTTGGAGGCGTTCGGGCGGCTTGAGAACTTCTAACAGTCCAGTTGCCCACTCACTTGACAAAGCCTAATCCCAATAAAGTCTAGTTTCCCCTCGGGGTTAGAAGGTCAGATGGCAGTCGCTTTCGTGAAAACTAGTGCCTACGTCAAATCTTGGGATTAGGTAGCGGACCCCAGGCATCCTTAGGATGCAACTGTACTGGGATAACGCTAGGAGGATGAAGTAAGGCCGATTTATAGTGCGTGTCCTCCACGACGACGCGCCCCTCCACAGCGAATCTCATACTAATCTATGTGCAATTGTACGGATTGGGATGTGGAGGGGCGCGCCTTCGTGGATGACACGCGCTTTACATGGTGCAAGAATTCGTACGTAATTTACCGAGTTAAGACGAGAACAATCAAACCCCGCGATATAATGAAAACCGCACGCAAGTGCTTGTACCTCGCAAAGGGGCTTGTAGTGGTAGGCAGGCGGCAATATTCAGATTAAAAATATTGACTTTAATAAAATGGGATGAGAGATGGGAGTGCACAAGTCTGTACAAATCAGCTCGTCATAAGGTGCCTAAGTATGTAGATACAATTAGCACTCATTAACAGAATGGCCAGAAAGCAATCGACTTTGACACTGTCAGCGGTAGCGGTGAGACGCTGGGTTTCAGTCTCGCTTCTTCTGCCGCCGCTGGTCGAGAAAAGTTAAAATTTTATACTCTAACACCTGCAATTACTGGTAACACCAGTTAAATAGGACTCTTATCATTGGTCAAACGCACGTCCAGACGCCTTAGTATTGACGGCTTAAGCTTGTAAAATTGTAACTTGTAGCTTCGTGAAATGTACCACTGGCAGCGAAGGTAAAATAATGACTTACTTGTAGATAGCGAAAATGGAGCCGACGGAAACGAGACAGTCAATGTTGGAGGAACCATCCAGGGGGTCGAAGCAGACGATGTACTTGCCTCGGCGTTCTGTTTCCACCTGGAAATTATGTAGGAGTTTATAAATTGTGTAAGGGCGCGTATCCGTACACACGTACCTACACATACTTAGCGATCCGAGGTCCATTATTTATTGGCGTAGTAGGTATGTAGTTGTATGAGCGAGTTAACACACCATAGCAATCGGTAAAATTCAAGTTAACGTAACATTCGTGAGTTTCATAAAGGTCTGATTAAAATGTAAATCAAATAAAGGTTTTTTTTTTATTAAATTATTCATTTAATTAAAGTATACTCAAGTTTTCCTGAGTTGTCCAGATTGCAGGGCCGTTAATCAGTGAGGAATTCTCCAGGGGCTTCACCATCTGTTTGACTTCACCGAATGCATTATGATGAGTAAAAGTAGCTTCATGTTCTTATTAAATAAATCTTATTGCTGCCTGCCCATGCGTCACTAACAACTAAGGAGGTGGTCCTGGTCATCTCTGGTCTTCATCCTCTTCACCAAGAGGTATTTTTTGAATGCAAATTCTTAAATTTTTACAGGTAATACCAAAATCGCTGTAGAATGCAAAAACTACAGTCCCCCATCTATAACATCTAGTGGTGTGAGAACGAGCTACTCTAATTATGCGGCATTTAGTGAGGAAAAGCCAAACTATTTAGTGTATTACTTGATCACTAGATGGCGCTAAAATTAATGCATAAGACCTGACATCTAGCGGTGAATAGCCCAACTATTTAGTGTGTTACGTGATCACTAGATGGCGCTAAAATTAATGTATTAAGACCTGACATCTAGCGGTGAAAAGCCAAACTGTGTAGTGTGTTTCTTGTTCACTAGATGGCGCTAATATT
The DNA here is from genome assembly GCA_951800055.1 of Cenopis cana. Taxonomy (NCBI): domain Eukaryota; kingdom Metazoa; phylum Arthropoda; class Insecta; order Lepidoptera; family Tortricidae; genus Cenopis; species Cenopis cana. Next base: position 9,982,603 of record OX637489.1, on the reverse strand, counting down.
AAGTTGTGTGCTGATAACTAGCGGCGAAAAGCCGTACTATATAATTGTTTTCACGGGCGCTAGGTGGCGCTAATATTAAGTTATGTTTCGACATTTAGCGCTGAAAAGTCATACTATAGAATTGTTTATCCACACCCATATAAATAGTAAATCCTCTTTAAAACCCCGCTTTATAATATACCGTGCAGGAAGCTTCCCGGGGCTGAGCGCGCGCTGAGAAACGACAATAAATATAATAACATTACGAGATCACGTACAACCTTAACGACACAGCTGCGGGCTGGCGGCGCCGGGCGGGCCGGCCTGTCGAGACAAACATGCCGTGCGCCCGTACGCCCGTACGCCATGTTTGCCTCGACAACAGGCCGGCCCGCCCGCCGCCGCCAGCCCGCAGCTGTGGCTAGGGTTGCCAACCGTACTATATAATATAGTAATGTACTATATTTTGACCCAGTGTACTATATACTGTTGAAAAAAAAGATTGTACGCAAAAATACTATATTTTGAGGTGTCCTTACGATGTGCTTCGTGTTGGTTTTTTTCTCAAAATATCAAATAACAACACTGCTCGAACGAAACGATTTTTGCGATTCTGCGTTGACAATACTTACAATATACCTAACTTAAACCTTTACTACATACCTCGATGACGCTGTCGTTCTCCTCGGACACGAGTAGGCACGCGGTGAAGGAGGACTTGAGCATGTTGATGAACAGGTCGTTGGACAGCACGTCTAGTTTCTTCACCTGCTCGCCCTGTACGTTCGTGTCACCGGAGATGCCGTGCCTGCCAACAACACATTCTTCGATCTAAGAGCTCAAAAATAAAACTGCCCTTTTTTTAAAGCCACAGCCGACGAATCTAGCAACGTAAAAAAAAACTAGTTTGATGTATTTCGCCTTTATAAGTAGGTAATAACATTTATTGCGATGGGCCACCGTTTACGAGTTTTTTACTTTACCATCCCCTCCCCCACCCGCTAGCTTCACCCCCACCCATCCATCGGTACTTTTAGTAGGTATGTTGTTTATAAAGACATATATACTTACAATTATACCAAAATTCGCTGTTACACGGATTATTATTCCCTTATTTTTGTTCCGTTGGATAGGCTATATATGAATCCCTAATTTTTTTTGTTTGTTTTTGTTAAACTCGAATCTGATTGTCGAGCGTCGAGCCATTTTGTCTTGACAGCGACTTGAATCCTACTATTATATAATCTGTGCTAATATTATTAGTGGCATCTGTACGGAACAAGAAAAGGGAAAATACGGCGTTAAATGAACAAAAGATTTCCTTTGGCAGGATTGATATCTATAGTCTAAAGATGCATTTACGAAGTAGAGCCCCCCGGATTTTTCACGTGGTAAGAAATGGGGGGGGTCCAAACATAGCAGCCGACCTGTACATTTCAAACGAAGCTGACTCCTTTCTTATATCTACTAAGGCAAGTTTGGTATCGTTTTCGTATAAAAGGAATACACCGACATCATTTCTGATCGTACATTTTACTATTTTGGAACAATTTTCTGACTAAAATCGCAAATTTATACATTTTTAATTTTTACTTTTTGATTCAGCGCTCTGATATTGGATGTAAAAATTTGATTTAAATAATGAAATAAATACTATAAGAAAGCTCGTTTTATGCAGATTCTAAATATATAAATATCAATATAGCTCTGCCTACAAAATTATGACAGAAAAAAATATCATGGGTCGCAAAACGGCTGCGCGGGCGGATCGGTAAGTACCGAAATACGTTACTAGCTACTGGGTACAGTCACCGAATTGAAATGTTTTCCACTTTTAAGAGTAAAAATAACTAATAGAGAATCTTCCCTGAATATACCGACGTGTCTGACTAATAACAATGATAGTTCCTCTAAGTTATTTTCAGGTTTTAAAACGATGACTGGGATAAAAATTACACTGTAATATTTTATGGATTTTAGTTTCAGTATGCATGCGCTTAGGGCAGCCTATCAAGCAGGTCACTTGTGGGGACAAACTTTAAATGACACACAATATATACCCTCCCTAACAGACGAGTGGATAAAAGGAGGAACAGTGGCAGCCCGTATGGACAACCCAACACAGAATCTGGAATGCGGCACGAGAACTTAGCTGCAAGAACAGCTGCAGAGGCCACTGTCCTTGAAAGCGAGAATGAATGCCATGCACGCTGCTTCAAGACCTGTGGGTAGTCGCAAATGCGATTACTGATGGTTTTAAATGTGTGTCCAGTGTGGACCAGGGGTTTCAGCAAAGATGACGTCGAGGAGGCCAAAGAAGGAGAGTACAACATCTTTATCAGTTTATACTGGTCCTGGGTTTAAAAAATCATAACTAACTTCAAAAAAGATGAGGTCCTGTGTTCGACTGTAAATATTTTTTAGATATGTTCACAAATATCTTTGCTAGTTTAAGACCGATTTCGCGGTTTTTTTTTGGTTTGGAAGGGGCTGCCTCTATGATGTTTTCTTTTAAATTTGGTCAAGATCTGATAATGGGATCCATGAGAAAATGGACACTCTTCAATTTACAAAGGTATCTCCGCGGTATATGAATGCTAATTTTTACTTACAAGGTGGACCAATATCATTTTTTTATTATTATTAATAAGGCAGTACTTTTAGGGTGATCCAATATTATTTTGGACAGGATCCGTTAATGTTAGTCGGCATTTTTTTATTTATTTAGCCGTTATCCAAATAATTCATGGAGTTCGAATTTGTACTATCGTTTGTAGGGGCCTATCTTTAGAAGTAATCAAACGATTTTAAAAATTTTTTCTGTAATAGAAACCTACATTAGTCCTTAATAACGTAAGCTAAGACTTTTTGTAAATCGTTAACTCGTACGAAGCAGGGCGGCTCTCTAAAATTTGATAAATTTTTACGTGAAATTTTAGGGCGAAATTGATATATTTCATTGTTTTTTTAAATATTTTAAGACGTGAATTGGCATGAAATATGTTTTTATTGATTTAATAAGCCCACCACTACGATTCCAAGATCACAAACTATGTTTTTTAATTAATTTGATTTTTTGTTCTATCTTTTAATTTTTAATTTTTTTAATACTTCCACAGTAGGTATATTTCTGAAATATATATTTTTAAATATGATATTAACAGGGTTCTCTGAAGACCTATTTTTTTTTCAAAATGTGTAGGTGTTTTTTAAAGTTATGGCCATTTTTCTGTTTTCAGTATGAATGAAAAATTACCTATTTTTTGTTATTTTTCGAAAATTTTGTATGGAATGGTACAAAAATAATTCCAGAAATGAATTGAGCATCCTTGATTTACTCGAAACTGACACCCAACTTGACCCAGTAGCTCAACTGGCGCAGATATCAAGATTAACCTGGACTCACCCCCCCTCAAAAATTTGACATAAAAAATTTCGAGGGCTCTACTTCGAAAATCCATCTCTGGGTCCTAAAGGACCTACCCTGATACAGGAAATCTTTTGTTCACGAAATGCCGTATAAGTCCTCTTACCGAGGCCACTATATAGGTAAATGCGAAAGTTAGTGTGGTTAGATGTTTGGATGTTTGTGACTCAATCACGCAAAATCGGCTGAACGGCTTATGATGAAACTTGGTATACAACGAGATTATAGCCTGGATTAACATATAGGATACTTTTTATCCCGAAAATAATCCCTTTTACGCGGACGAAGTCGCTGCCAAAAGCTAGTAGATATATAAGGGAGCGAGGGAGGAATATTTAGGTATATAGGTGTTTGGTCCTAGGTATATAGTATATACCTACACTGTACTACTGTAGATGTGTTTGAAGGATAGCAGCCCCATTTACAATCGAGAATAAATAAAATAACCGGCCCAACAGGCTACATAGCGATACTAAATGAAAGCGAATGCATGTAATTAAAGTCACGATGAAAGAGCCGCCAATCACAATAAGAGTCCCTTTTAGATAACAGGACCAAAGTCTTTAATTAGAACAACAACTAATTAAGTTTGTTATGTCTACATCAAAAATAATTACATTATATATCTACTGCATTCCGTATAGTTAAGTAGGTACCTACTTATATACCCTCTGATATACCTATAAGACAAAGTGAGAGTGTAAATGGCAACATCTTGATTTATTACAGAGTTGAAAGCGACTGGCCGCGAGTGCCGGGAGGTCGCAGGTTCGAATCCTGCTCGGTGCACGGTGCCTAATAAGTTTTTCAATTTTTCGTTTATTTCTAAAATTTCTAATTTTCAGTGGTTAAGAGGATTCGAACAATAATAATCAAGTATTTTCGATGCTAATGTGACGTATCGATCTTGAGTTGCAACTGTTGCAAGTGTACATAGGCTACATTAACCGCTTGCCACCAGGTTGGCCATAAGTTTGCCACCGAAGTTATAATAAAATAAGTCAAGACAGTTAAAGACATAATTAAGCCTTATTGTTTTTTAACTAAAGGAATGAAAAAATACGATAGAATGTTATCATTTCACTTAATAGGTATTAACTAGGTACCTAATTAACAATATTGAAAACATTTAAAACGATAAGAAAACGGATGCTGGGGTCAAGATACCACCTACTCTGTACGTAGTGGTTATATTCTCTTTGGTAAACAATAGACAATCGATAAACATATTTGACGGAATTATGCGATGCGTAAGTTTCGTAGCTCTAATATTTTGGAGCCCTTACTTTTTTTCGGATCTAGGTAATTTTGGGTTTTCTGACTCAGAATCACGAGTAGTATTGATTCAGATAAAGAAAAAAAAATCCTTAATTTTCTGTGTCAGTTTTGTGAGGAGCCCACAAGTAACCTATTAAACTGCATGAAAAAATCGTCACAAAACTGACTTTTTTGGGGGACACTTTTTTTTCTTCGCGGAAATGGATAATATTTTGTATATTTTATTTTATTTATTTATAAACTATGTACAACATACCGACCTACCCACTTAAGATTGGCAATTCTGTCATACATACTGTATAGAAATTCAAAGATTTTTTTGCGAGATGTTTCACGCGACCGGTGTATTTAATACTCATTGGACAGGGACACATCACACAAGCCTTAGGTACTAATAAAAAATACAGACCAATTAGATAAGGCGAACTTATTAAGCTTATAACCGATCACTTTATTCATGGTCTCGTCCCTCATCCTTTGAGAAGTTGATTTAGAAATGGAACCGAAGGATACAACAAAACACGAGGCACAACACATTATTCTAAATACATTATTAATTATAACTAACTATATAGTAAAAGAAAAATACTAACAGTTTCGCTATACCGGCTTTCCTCACCGCAGACTGAATAGCCTTGACAGCCGTCTGAATAGAATTCAGGAGCTGCGTGAGGTCCCCAGTGGCCGTCGGCGCCGTCCTCTGCTGGGCCAGCACCCACCTCGTCAACGTCATGGCGTTGACGTCAAACGAGGGCCCGTGTTGCGACATTTCAGGTTGAAATTTAAAAAAAAGCACTTGTATATAGAATGTGGCGTCGATCGAGCCCAGCTGGCTGAGTGGCACTGACCGCGCGAAGGCGGTTGCCTCGGTATCAGTAAGCGTGAGCGAGTAAACAGTTATTCTTGTAGTTAGCTATAGCCGTCTGTAACTTTTACCAGTTTTATACCTATCATACGAACTTGAAATAACGCGCCTAAGTTAACTCTAACATATTCTTTAATGAGATGATATCTTCCACAACCTATAATATAATTCGACTCTAACATATGTATGTAGGTAGCTAATGTAGCTATAGTACATAGCTACTTATTCAACCAAAAAACAAAATGTACCTACATAATTAGACATCGTTAATTGCACCCAAACTATTCATCCCATCGCATTATTAAGTGATTGCATTTGTTTGTAATAGGTTAGCTTTCAGTTACATGCCACAAAAATACCTACAAGCTGATGTAATTTCGTGACGCTTTGAAATCTAAACATGTTATTTGGCAGCATGATAAGATTACGTAAATACCTACAGTCATTTACATACAGCTATCAGTATCTATAAGGCGCAAGACATACAGAATTGACGTCGTGATCGTAACGTACGGGGCGCGGGATCCCGGTTTTGATAGTTCGCTTTCCTATGTCGTGACTTTTCGGGATAATTGGGAAATTTTCTCTGTTTTTACAGGAGAAATCCCCACGATGCTATAATTATGTTCACAGATATTAGGCAATGTTTAGTAGTTGTAGATATGTTCGGGTCAAACCTTCTAACTCCTAATAAACTACAGAAGGCTAAAGTGTTATGTTTGGGCTCATTGGTCGCTTTTAGGTGCCACAAACTTCTAACCATTTAGGTATAATTTACCATTGACGTGCACGTCCACGATATTCTCTATGGTTTAATTCATAGATAATGAAACAATAGAGAATACCGTTGTAAAGTATAAAAGCGACCATTGGGATTGGGACCGTTTCAACGAGCAGTTGATGACTAAAAAAAGTCAAGTCAAAATTCAAGTACGACTAAAAAAAGGTACAGTTGGAAATAAAAGTTTGTTACAAGCATGATTTTTTTAAATGTAGGTAAATCTAACGGGAGACCCGTCCTGTCGTTTTATATATATTCTGTTTATCTTACGCCTAAACACTTTAACAAAGCTGCTGTGTAATTTCGATTGGTGGGCTCGACGCTGACGTTATCTTTCGTACAAACAAAACAAACCGGAATAACGAGGGGCTTGGCCCAGTTGGCCCCTTTTGCAATGCTCCTTTTATTTTATAATAGCTATGATGTTACAAACATTGCAATTGTTCACAATAAAATGGGCAGGCGTCTTTTTATATCTTGTTAAATTATAAAGTAAGGTAAAGGTAAGTTTCGAACACAATTATGACGAGTGCCTACTAACGAGGGTTTATCTAAGTATAGAAAATTGGTTGACCAAAGGAAACGAATAGGTACCATAACGGATCTAGATATTCCAATCCAAGGATAGAAAGAAACGTCATTGGTCCCTTTGTGTATAGATAAAAGGGTAAAAAGATAGTGGAAACAAAAGTGAACAATTCATTTGTTTTATATGCACGCTCCGTCGCCCGCTCCGCTCCGAGCGTTTACTCAGGCCAGGCCGTATAAGCGGGTATTACACTGTCCTGAATTCAGGACACTTAGAAGGGTTCCGACCTATACGTTAGAGCGAGATGCTTCAACTCGCCTCCACTAGTTAGGACGCCTGATTCAGGACAGTGTAATACCCGCTTTCTACATACTAACTTAGTAAGCATACATACGTAGGCTATAGACGCATATAACCACGACGAGACGCGATGAGAGTTGTTTTCATGTCATTTGTCATTATATAAGTAAGGACCCTTTGTGTATAGAAAATTACTTGACCAAAGGAAACGATATGGATCGAAATGGATCTAGTCGACGGATAGAAAGAAACAAATGATTAGCATCATAAACTTGGTCTATTTAATATAACATATCAGTCATAACATAACGATAACCATCAATAAAATAAAACTATAGGTACAGGGTCGTTAGTGGAGGAATCGCTCGGCCAACACAGCTCTCTTGTGGTCGTTCCTGCCTCGCAGCACCCAGCCCTGTCCCAGGCTCTTGTGGACGTCCTTGAGCGGCTCGTCGGGCGCCGACATGAGCTGCGCGAGGAACATGCGGCGCGGACGGGAGGACAGGTTGCGGTAGATAGTGGAAACAAGTGAACAATTCATTTGTTTTATATGCACGCTCCGTCGCCCGCTCCGCTCCGAGCGTTTACTCAGGCCAGGCCGTATTATACTTATACATACTTAGGGTCGGTTGCACCAAACCGTCTGTAATCGTAAGCGGTGTTCGTCAAATCTGATTGTATGGAGAGTTTGACAAGTTTCTATGGGATGACAGCTGCCGGCGCCATATTTGACGATGACCGGTCTGTGTTCGTACGTTGGTGCAACTGGCCCTTAGTAAGCATACATACGTAGGCTATAGACGCATATAACCACGATGAGACGCGATGAGAGTTGTTTTCACGTCATTTGTCATTATATAAGTAAGGACCCTTTGTGTATAGAAAATTGCTTGACCAAAGGAAACGATATGTATCGAAATGGATCTAGTCGAAGGATAGAAAGAAACAAATGATTTACATCATAAACTTGTATCAGTCATAACATAACGATAACCATCAATAAAATAAAACTATAGGTACAGGGTCGTTAGTGGAGGAATCGCTCGGCCAACACAGCTCTCTTGTGGTCGTTCCTGCCTCGCAGCACCCAGCCCTGTCCCAGGCTCTTGTGGACGTCCTTGAGCGGCTCGTCGGGCGCCGACATGAGCTGCGCGAGGAACATGCGGCGCGGACGGGAGGACAGGTTGCGGTAGCTCCCGTGGACGGTTAGGTAAGAGAAGATGACTACGTCGCCTCGCTCGGCGATTACGGGGGCGGCCTTCTCGATGGGATACTCTTTCTGAAACGCAGATGAAATATACATGAGTTTTTATAACTACCAGTAAATGAAGCTAGGTATCCAATTTTTTTTAACCTGACTGTGACTTTTTAGGCCGGGCCCAATGTAGCGATAGGAGTGCGCGGTTGGAGAGAGGCCTGGGGAAAATCCAAGGGAAATCTCCGACACGACCACGCGTTTTAACACTGGAATACTCAGAGTTTGCGCTCGCTCCAGTAAGATTGGTTGAGCGGTTTCAACCGAATCTGAGGTGTGTCAGTGGAATTGATCTACTGGGAATTTGGTCGCTGGATCACTAAACCTAAGCCTAGCTGAGAAGAGTCCAGGAAGAAACTCGGCTAGGTCCGACCTGGGTCGGATTGACTTGATTGAAGTGCCCGACCGATTTTTGCAATTGTTTTATTGTCTCACGCCACACGCGGCGGTGCCGTCAGGGCGTCTGAAAACACATCATACGAATTTTAGTACTTCTTCTGTCTTTTGGAGATTTGTTACGAATATTTAACAGACCCAAATAATTATTCAAATATAACAATTGCTATGGCAAAAAACCGGCCAAGTGCGAGTCGGATTTCGCACATTTAGGGTTCCGAACCAAACGCAAAATTAAGTTGGTTTATTTTCGCGCCCCCTTTAGTTGTATGGGAGCCCACTTAAAACATTTAAAAATGAGTTTTAATTATTTGTATGACTTTGGGCCACCAAGATGCTTATACTGTGAACATTTTAAGACTGTAGCTCCAACCGTTTGGCTGTAAATCTGTGTGACAGACGACGGACGGACGGACGGACGGATGCGTAAGTGACAGCAATAGGGTTCCGTTTGGTCCTTCGGGTGCAGAACCCTAAGGCTGCGTTTCTACCAGAGATGTGCGAGGATGTGTGTTCTTATATTTGACACCTCGCTCGTCGCGTTGCGAACGGTGGAAACGCAGTCTAAAAACGGGTATTACCGGGTCCATATAATGGTAAGCATCTCCCTTCTCAATGCTGCCGAAGTCTTTGAGCGGGCCAAGCTTGTGTGAGCCGGGGTAGATGCACAGCCCGCCGTTCTCGGGATCCGCTTTGTCGATGTGGATGAAGGCGGCTACCATGGAGTCTTTTTTGAACGGGAAGTAGTGGTAATCCTGTGGAGAAATACGTCTCTGTTATAATTTGACCGCTTAGCTTAACTGAGACCGCGCGGGAGAAAAAGTGGGAGGCTTTGAAGTCTCCCGTTCCCCTCTTACCCCTGTCCCATCACAGACAAGGACTCATTAAGACGGTCGGTCTATAGTTATCATATGATTCTCTATTCTTAACCCTTAATTGGCAGTGTCTAGTAATCTTTGACCGTCCTTTTGTATTTTTTTCTTGATCGGATGTTTTTCTTCTGAAGGTTGTGTTCGTCTTGGGAGGTTTCCGTTAGTTCTTGATTACCTATGGACTTTCATGCGGTTGTGTACAAATTTGACTTTCAGTGCCACAAACTTCTAACCATTTAGTTTAGTAAGTTTAGTAGGTCGCAGATCGCCGGCAAATACACTTCAATCCTTTTCGTTCGACTTTTAGGATGACCCTATACGGGAAGCGGGAAGAAGACAAGGAGAGAAGATATTTCATACCAGATAAGATGTAAGATACCTCGCCCACGCACGAAGCGTATATACGCCCGTCTAATCTTATCTTATCTTATATATATATATATATATATATATAACGAGCAATTCTTGTATATATCTGTAGGTATATATATATTTATTTATTTCGGGGATCTCGGAAACGGCTCTAACGATTCTGATGAAATTTGGTATGTGGGGGTTTTCGGGGACGAGCAATCGAACTAGCTACTTAGGATGCACGGGAAAACGCCGAGCAAAGCTCGGCCGCCGAGACATTTTGAATAAATAGTGCTATTCTTTACCCACACTTTCAGGCGCTTGGTGGGGTGGGGCCATAAGTATTAGAATCGGGCTGATTTTATACGAGTACCTTTTAAATTAGAGGGTTGAGGCCGATTTACATGGTCCAGGAACTTGCATGCAATTTTTATTACATTGAGGGTTGCGGGCTACCTACCTAATAGTGCTAATAGGCAAGACGAGGACGATTAAACCCCGCGATGTAATGTAAATCGCATGCAAGTTATTGCATCCTGTAAATGGGCCTTTATATAGTACTACTAGTAGGATTTTACGGTTACATATTAAAATACCTAAAATTGATATACCTATTGTCAAAATACCTATGTACGAAATACCTATTTTTTAAAATACCTATTGGTTATTTAACCTATTTTTATAATACCTATTGGACGAAATACCTATTGAACGATTAACCTAAACTTGAAATCACTACTATCAGTATACCTATGTACGAAATACCTATTTTTAAAATACCTATATGTCGAAATACCTACAGTCGAAATACCTATTGTCGAAATACCTACGGTCAGTGCCGGATTAACCCTTAAACAAATTAAGCAATTGCCTAGGGCACCACGTCTAGGGGGGCACCAGAAACACCACGAAAAATAGGTCATTTTGAAAATCCGCACGGCTAGTGTTGACGTTCGGGCAGCGCTTGCTCGCTCGTTCCGGTTATAGCAATGCTTTTTGTTAGTAAAATATACGTAATAATAAACATTAAATATGACCAAATTCGAAGTTCATAGGCCGATGGGAGGCAAAAAATGGCGGAGCAAAATTTCGTAAAAATACTTAGGTACTTTGGCAGCTGCTCTTCTCATTCAGAGCTATACAAAACAGTATATCTCTCTAACTCCCTCCTATCTCTCAGAAAATTACACACCTTTCAGGACTTCAGGAGCAACCACGGGGTAGGTAACTAGGTAGGTAGGGAGGTAAAAATACAGTATTTATCTATTCAACGAGCTCTAAACAACGACCGGTCAATCATAATTTTTTTTTCGCGCTTTTAAAATATTTTTCGATAATTTTTATGGCTTTTTGTAAACGCATGCTTTAAAGTATGAAAATTTGAAAACGGAATTTCCAGCCGTTTGGCTTGAAAACCTGTGACCGGTTACAGACGTAAACGTGAAAGGACTCCAATTGGACCCATCGGGTATAAACGAAACCCTAAAAATAAGTAGATTAACATCGTGGTTTGCGTAGTTATATTTTTTAGTGTCGATTTCTACTGGGTATTTATTTATTCGGAGAACCAACAGCTGCTATTTTTATCTTAATTATGTATGGTTTTTTATGCGCGCCTGCATCATAATGTTCGAAAAATTTCGCGCTCGCTGCGCTCGCGTTTACATCCATAACTTGACACGTATGAAGTATTTTCCGCACCTGCATCATAATGTTCAAAAATTTCGCGCTCGCTACGCTCGCGTTTTACTCTACATATGTTATGATTTGATTCGTATGAAGTATTTTCCGCACCTGCATCATAATGTTCGAACAATTTCGCGCTCGCTACGCTCGCGTTTTCATCTAGATATGTTTTGACTTGATGCGTATGAAGTATTTTCTGCACCTGCATCATAATATTTGAAAAATTTCGCGCTCGCTGTGCTCGCGTTTTGGCGGATGGGGGGCCCAAAGGCGTGGATTGCCTAGGGCATCAAGTAGTCTTAATCCGGCACTGCCTACGGTTGAAATACCTACAGTTGAAATACCTACAGTACCAAAGCTTAACTAAGGGTTTAGGTACTGTTAATGTATATTTATCACATTTGATTAAAAATATTGGTTACCCTAATGAGGGTACTTCTCTGTTTTTAGACTACTGTTATCTATTTAGTCGGGCAGTACACAAATTGCGGACGGAACGACAGTGCGCGTTGAAGTGCTGTGTAATTATTTATAATGTCGAAATATTACGTACAGTTAAATTATTTTAAAAAAACAGCCAAGTGCGAGTCGGACTTCGCACATTTAGGGTTCCGAACCAACCGCAAAGTTAAGATGGTTTTTATAGGAAAAATAAGGAAATTTCAAAGAAAAAAATCTAATTTATCAATATGTTAGTATTTGTTGGTAAAATGTACGTAATAAAAAACAATATTACCAAATTTTAAGTTTATAGGTGTTTGGGAAATTAAAAAATTCTTCGGTACAAAATTTCGTTAAAAAAGCTGACTTTGGTGGTTTCTCATACCTTTGTTTTCCAATATTTTTTTTATTAAAAATATAGTAAGTATCTACTCAATGAGCTCTAAACAACGATACCCCACTCGATAGGGTAGGATAATTTTTTTTATTCGCGCCTCCCTTTAGCTGTATTGGGAGCCCCCCTTAAAAACATTTAAAAATAAGTTTTGACTATTTGTATGGCTTCGAGCCAATAAGATGCTTACACTGTGTAAATTTGAAGCTTGTAGCTCCAACCGTTTGGCTGTAAAACCTGTGTGACAGACGACGGACGGACGGACGGACGGACGGACGTACGTCTGGGCGTCACCAATAGGGTTCCGTTTTGACCCTTCGGGTACGGAACCCTAAAAAGTTCAATTCTGGCGCTTCGCCGGCCGCTGCCGCGTTCGTACATAGGTATTATGACAATAGGTATATCGATTTTAGGTATTTTAATATGTAACCGGATTTTACATTATACTTAGTCACTGCACTTTTCTACATTATAATAATCACTTGGTGGTTATTTGCTTGCGTTAGTCTGACAGAATTTGGCCTTAGGCTGGGTTGCACCAAACCGTCTGTAATCATAAGCGGTGTTCGTCAAATCTGATTGTATGAAAAGTTTGACAAGTTTCTATGGGATGACAGCTGCCGGCGCCATATTTGACGATGACCGGTCTGTGTTCGTAGTTCGTACGTTGGTGCAACATGGTGCAACCGACCCTTAGAGTTTTATATGAACCGAACTTATAATTAAGTTAATGTTTGTTGTCAATGTGATTAAGTAATATTGATGACGCCAATGGACATTGACCTTGTTATCGTAAGTTACGATTCGTAACCTTAATGTGCTGCTCATAATGATCGCGGATGTTACTAATGGGCGTCCATAGGCTAGGTAGGACCCGATTCCCGTTCCCGGGACACATGGACGGACGGACGGACGGACATGGCGAAACTATAAGGGTTCATTGTTTACTATGGAAATATTCATTTTTTACTACGGAACCTTAAAAATGTGTTAACTTTTTTAAATTATTTTTGTGCGCTTTACTGTGATACCGGAAAATGCCCTACGCGCCCATCACTCTCTCCATGGCGTCTAGCAGTCTGGTTGTGGCCTGCTGCAGTCCTTACCTGGTGCATGAGGTAAGGCGCCCCATTCTTCGGCGGCTTGAAGTGCGCCTTAGTGTGATGCAGTAGAATGTCTTGCGTGCCCATCACGCTCTCCAAGGCGTCTAGCAGGTTCTCGTTGTGCAGCGTGTTTGCGAAGATCGAGCTGTGGTACTGCAGGTTGTGGATTGAGTGTACCTAAAATTATGAAAGTATATGTAGTAAGTTTTATACTGTAGCTTCCCGAACGCTGCCCAGTCGAGTCTTTGTCAAAGTTGGACCTAACCACTCCACGGGGGAGTCCGCTGAATGAGTAAGTTTTAATTGATGTAATTAGGTGTTACTTTGGGGAATTTCAGGAATCTCTACCTATATTTGTGCGAATGCAAAGCAAACTAAGTTTCAAAAATACGTGTAGGTACGTTTATAGAAGCGTAACTTTATCTGCGAGCTATAATGGCCTTCCAAGAGCAAATATCGCCAGTATTATGGGCACCTTTGCACCAGAAGCGACTAAGGCCAGATTGTTCGATTATTATTAGTAGGTAGTATTCCATTTTTATCTTTGTTATTCCCTGATAACGGATACGTCTATGATGGAAACATCACTAAAGCTACAGCATACGTATAATCTAAGACTCACCGAATATGACTGGTCGTCAGTCGCTTTGCTCATGGCAGAGCCGAGCCAGGCCGCCTCCGTGCCAGGGTTGTTCTTCAAAAAGAACAGCCTGTCGTACTCTTCGGAGAGCACATCCATCTCCTTCTCCGTGAAGACCCCCGACAGCTTGATGAAGCCATTGTCCTTGTAGAACTGCACTTGCTCTGGTGTTAGTTTCACCATGTTGCTGTAATTATTACCACACAAAGGGATCAGTACCTATTGAAAGCTACGGTACGCTTTGGGCCGTCTTGTTTTTGAGCCAGTTGAGTTCATTATGAAATTAACATTTTTGAAATCGATCAAGACATACAAAATTAATTACAGTAGGTAGGTACTAGAAGAACTTTGGCATTTCCAAAAATACTATTTTGACTTTTTACTGATTTGAGTCTTTATGATAGTCTCTGAGCAACAGTACCTAGGCACGTAATGAACAGTAACCTAATAATCATTAGCGAAACCAAACTTAGTTTATTCAAGTCCTATGCAGGACAAAGTTTAAATTTGAACTAAGAAAAAAATAACAACAAAACCCATAGAAATATCGATAGAAAAGAAAATACTTGGTTTATGAGACGTCTCCGGTTCCGTTCCAACGGCGATCGAATGATGTGTGCTATGGTCCCACCATGTTTTTATGGTGGCGGCACTTATCACTGGCTACCTACCCTTTGACTCGCCACCAAGACCTTAGCGAAGACAAGCGAAGATAATCGCGAATACGTCACAGCGGATATATTACAAGTTGTTATTTCATTTTTGGATGCGTTATTGCAAATTTACTACACTTTTCATTCTTGATCGAGCGCGCGCTATTAGCGTCCGCGGACTAAGTACTGCACAAAAAATACTTACCATTACAACAGCCACAGTCAGAATGAACCAGAGTCACCCAACATCGCGTTGCTTTATCTCCGGTTTAGCTTAGCGGTTAGTGAGTGATCTTGCCTACAAAGCTGACGGACCGGGTTCGAATCCCGGTTAAGGCTAACCTGAATGATGACTGATGAGTATATATTTGTTTCACAATCTGCTGCCGGATGTTTTCTTCTCATGTATATACGTATTATAGTACATTACTTACCAAGGACGGTAAAACAAAGAATGTCTGAGATCGCAGAGGTATTTGACGATAAATATATGCGATCTGAGGCTTTCTTTATTACCGTCCGAGGTAAGTACCTACAACATTTTATGTCACCCCCTGGTCAGGATTTTCCGCGCGCGGAGCGTGCGGTAATTGCCACTTTATGGCCAGGTGTGACATAATTAAAGTATGTATGTATCCTACTAACTAACAAATGTTTGGATAGGTGCTTTGGATGATTAGATGTTTGACTCAATCACGCAAAAACGGCTGAACGAATTAAGTAAATCCAACCTATATAGGTAGGTACCAACGTACAGTCGAAGCTGACGGGAATCATATAATGATTTGGTATTATACGACCAATTTTTCCATACCTAATTGGCGTCATAGCGATTATGATAGTCGGAGGTTAAATTGGTTTGAACCATAGCTCGTGATAGCAAAGATACTGTATGGTAAACAATGGTTTACTTCAACAATTATAATCACCTTGCCTCTCTGTCGCACTTGCATATTGGAGCAACAGAGAGGGAGATACTTCGTTTTCGGTTCTCGGTAGGCCCCCTGCCCCTCTAGCACAACATGCATTCCGTATCTACTCGCGCGCGAGATAAGCTACCTTTCACTTTTTGACAGCATTCATCAGACAGTGACAGGTAGCCTATCTCGCGCGCGAGTTGAGACGAGATGCATGTTATGCTAGCCCCCCTGGGGACTTGTCGGCGACACGACCGTCTGGATCGCACTGTGATGAGGCGCCTAATTATTCCTTGCAAAATGTGATATAAAATTCGGCAACGTTTTTTACAATGTCTTGAACGCGCCTTACTTGACAGTTAACACAAATGTATGCTTGATGCCACTTTACTTTGAATTATTGTGTTTATAAAACGAACCTTTTGCTAGAACTTATAAGACTTATATTTCATTTAATACTAATTTAAAAAGCATTTCACACAAATTAAATTCACTTACACATAATTTGGTGAATAAATAAATATGGCTCCGAAGCAAAAGTTTGCTGAAGGTAATTCTATTATTTGATAATAATGTTCTATTAACCCTCTGTATTTTTTTATGTGAATACTTGCTTCATTAGACGCCACGGTACATTTTACCTGTTTATTGTTTTTCAGGTGAGAAAGTATTGTGCTTTCACGGTCCGCTCATTTACGAGGCAAAATGTCTTAAAAGTAGTGTTACTAAGGATAAACACGTCCGATACCTAATACATTACGCAGGATGGAATAAAAAGTATGTATACAATATATTACTAGCCTTTAGTACGAGTATCTGATGTCCAACATAACCTAATTTTACTAAACCGCTTTTTTAGCTGGGACGAGTGGGTTCCGGAAAGCCGTGTATTGAAATACAACGAAGCCAACGTACAGCGACAGAAGGAAGTCCAGCGTGCGCACTCGGCACAACCCGCCAAAACTAAAAAAAGTAAGCAAACTTGCTGCTATTGTCCTCAGCAACAGTTGGGAGTTACGCATGGGCGCAATATTGGGATAAGATCTTTGGTTCTAAACTACCAACGCGCATTGTCAATGTGTTACATATACTCACGCCCGTATCCCGTTGGGGTAGGCAGAGGCCAAAGAATGCCAAGTACTACAGTCCTGTCTTTTGCTTGAATCACATCCACACATCTCCTGATATAAGCTCGTCGGTTGTGGGAACTCTGGGAACTGTCAATGTGTTGGTCCAAAATATTCAAGATGGTGGTGAGGACAGGGTTTGTGGTTGCAATGAGAGCCAGGCGTACTCACGTAAAAGAACCATTGAATATATATTTTCCTATCCTTATATACACCTTATTACTCCTTTGTTTTAACCTGTTTTGTGTACAATAAAGTGCTTACATACATACACTTTGGGTTGTGCTGATACAAGCAATAAGCAATATGCGATTACATCTCAATAAACTATTGGTAATGCTAAACACTATATTAGGCAATTACCATATTACGCAAGAATAATAAGTTAATAAGGATACCCATGCTTGTTATGTGTTTTCATTTCATAATTCAACTTGAAGGCTGATGCTGGAAGGCTGGAGGCTTGAAGGATGAAACATTGTTTTGTTATGTGCCCGGGGATCCCCGTCACCGGGAGAGGATGGCTTAAGTATGATTTGATGAAACTGGCTTAAGGAGAGTCAGACATGAAAATTGTATGGACTAATCTTGGAATACTCTATTCTTGTTATACAGTAAACACATAAATATAATTGTTTTAGAGAATGGTCCCTTTCTGCATACTAACAAGGAAAGAAACAGCTGGAGAGTGATTTATGTAACTTTATCTGTCTTTGCTGGCTTGAAATGCAAGGTTTTAAAGTGCCTAATCTATTTTTCTAGCTCCAGCGAAAGGACGAAAATCAGAATCTGCTGCAAATGCCACCCCTGGGAGAGAAGAACCTTCCACACCGGCTGGTAACAATCCTGTTATATTTGTCTGTTTGAGAATGCGACTTCTAACTCTTTTTCTAACATGGTTTAACCCACTTTTTACAATTCCTAAAGAACTCAGCAAAAAACGCATCTTAAAAGTATCACACCTTCATTGCCGGTATCTGGAATTATAATTATCCATAGATTTTAGTGCTTTTAGTTCCCTACAAAAATAAAAAACATCACTTAATTTTTAAACACTAATTTTGTGTTACATACTTGTATGTTTTTCACACACTATTTATTCATGAGCAATTAGGCATCTATGACTGTTTCACCATAATTGGTTGGCAATGTAATGGTTGGATCTTGCTTCCATAACTCCCTAATTCAAACTAAACAGGTAACTTTCAATTGAATTCACTTAATAATGTTGTTAGACAACCTATCCAATTTCCACTCAAGTAGTAGCGACTTTTATAAGACATTGGTCGCTTTTATACTGTATCGGTAAAACTATGATTTCATTCATAAATAGACTATAGACTTACACTAGTTATGAATAGGTTCCGGGTTCCATCCGTCCGGGTTTTCCCGGATTTGTCCTTGTTTGGCTGTCCGGGGGGGGGGGGGGGGGGGTCAAGAAGTGTCCCGGACACTTTTCATGTAAGAGGAAGCACCGCATTAAATTTAAAGGTCTTGTTTTTTAAAAATATTATTTTTGGACTCGTCCGGGGAAAAAATGCGATTTACGCCAAATGTCCGGGTTTTTTTTAAATCTTTGTCCGGGTTTGGCGAAATTCGAGATGGCAGCCCTAGTTATGAATGAAACTATAGAGTTTTATCGTGCCGTGGCCGTCGACGATAAAGTATAAAAGCGACCAATAAGTGATTTTAACGTGTAAGTGGTTGTTACGCAGCGACGACGAAGGGGCGCAAGTCGGAGGCGGCGTCGCGCGACGAGTCCCGCGCGTCCACCCCGGCCGGTACACTCACCACTAATTATACTTGCAAATACCAAATTTTTGGTATAGTTCGTACAAAACTGTAAGGCCAATAGTGCTGTCAAATAAAAGCAAGCTAAAATTTACCTTACAGTCAGAGCTCTTAAGGCGCAGGGGTGGGCAAGGCATTCTCCATACAAACTCTGTGCACGTTTTATTCGTAGGTTTTGGCACTAACGCATGTAATATTTTTTTTGGACGTAAATATTAGATATGCGAAGAAAGTGATGTGGAAATTTTCAAATATTTCAAAAAAATGAAAAACTTGAAAAATAACTTTAATGAAAAAAAATTACATCACGAAATAGCTAACAGAAAAATAAGCATACTGACCAAAAATCATAACTTTAATGCAAACACAAACGAAGAAAATCCTGCACCAAGTTTGTATGGGGAGAGCTTGCCCTACCCCTCCTCTTAAGTCGAGTTTTGCTTGCATTCGTTTAACAGAATTTGGCCTTAGAGTTGTGTACGAACTATACATGGAAATGCCTGCCTGCTATTAGTCTGTACTTATTGTGATTTTGTACTGTACTGCGTCCTTTAATTGAGGTATGCAATAAAATAAAGATTTGTATTGTATTGAAAGTAGACGTGTGCGCCGCGCCGGCGCGCCGCCGCCGCCGGCCTTTTTGCCACGCCGCCGCCGCCGACAAAATGATCGGCGTGAAATCGGCGTAACCTTGACTGAATGCCAAAGAGTCTTTTTATTAGATAAAAGAGTATAATTAACATTTTTGTTTAACTTTTTTATTGCTTTGTTATTGTTTTAATATATGTACAGTGGCACACTTGTTATATTACATTTGTTGTGTGACAATATTTATTTATTTATTTATTTAATCTTTATTGCACAAAAATAAATTCAAGTACAAAAGGCGGACTTAATGCCATGAGGCATTCTCTACCAGTCAACCTCCAGGCTAAGCAGAAAGATTGTAGGCGGTGCAACTAAATTTAAAAGAAAAGAAAAGAAAAAATACCGACTGGAAAATGTACTATACATACAGAATATATTTACATAGACCTACACAAATAAATAAATATATACATACATAATATACATACATAATATTCTATATAAATAATGATGAGGGCTTGCTAAACGGATACTCAAAGAATTACTTACTACCAGCAATAAAATTACGTACAGATTTTTTGAAAGTAAATTTGCAATAAATATTTTTCTTAGTTTATATATACTATCAGAGCAGTCTGAACTACATTGAGCGCCTGAGTATGGAAATCCGAATGAGAAAATCGTATTGGTAGGCATCTATAGCCAAATAATAATAGCCTCGTCATATCCGTCTGTCTGACGTATGTCCTGTAATGTCACAATCCTTTTCATATTGAAAAACTTTCATTCAGAATCGATTAAGAATTTTTCAAAGACATTTTTTTACTTTGGGAATAATCGATTCATAAATCTAATATAATGTCCCCCTCCCCCACCTCTAGTTGTTGTCTCATTCGGAAATTTCCTGACAACGATATGGCGTGCCTGTGCGCGTGTTTCGTGCTGGGACAACAGAACTGGTGGGTATGGCATAAGACGATGGCAAGCATCCTGATGGAGTCACGTTGGAGCCGTGGAAACTAGGGAGGGCTCTGGTGTGAAACATTGCATGTGCGCAATCCCACTTCCACGGAACTCGCTCCCAGACCAGTGCTGGAGCTGACGAAGCTCTCAAGCACCGCAAACACTCGTCTTTATTGTGTAACTCTACGAGTTTGCAATGCTTGCAGTGGACTCTGGACCCTGGCCGGCTGACATGAAGACATTCATGGGAGCTTTGTTGTGGCGACTGGTCGGTACCTTGGGGGACCTGACACTCTCCTTTCACAGAGAATTTCTCTGGCAATACAGAGGGGTAACGCGGCTAGCGTTATGGGGACCATGTCCCAGGCGGAGATTTTAGACTGGATATTTTTGTTAGCTATATACAAATACAAAATACAAATACAAATGCGTTTATTTTTCCTTTAAATTACAATCTTTTATTATATCTGTCTCTCTTGAGTCGATCCCTCATTCCTGAGGATCGTGATCACTTCTGGATTTCGCCGCCCTGATGACTTATCTCCAATGTCTCCATCGGTCTCGATCCAACGTAGCCCTCATCGCTTGGTGAAATTTGCTTGAGGATGTGGCTTTCTTAACCTGATCTGTCCATGTAGTTGATGAAATAAATCATAAGTGTACGCGATTAAGTCCCGTTTTCCAATAATAATGTGTAGTTGATGAGCGTCCCCTAGCCCTCTTGCCTTCCGTTCCACCAAACACGACCAGTTTCTCCAGACTATCAGCACCACTGCGCATTACTTGTCCAAAGTATGACAGCAGCCACTGCCGACAAACAGTGGATAACCGTGTCTTGATACCGAGCTGGGTCATTGGTCCGTTTGGCTGTCCAGGGTATCCTGAGCATTCGTCTCCAGTACCGCATATCGAATGCGTCTATTCTTTGTCGCTCCCTAACCAGTATTGTCAAGTATGTATGTATGTATGTAATAACTTTATTGTACACAAAAAAAAACAAACAAATAAGGACATTTTGGTACAAAGGCGAACTCAAGTCAATGTTTCTTCCGCATTTTTGTTATATAGGGATGTGGTTTACTTGTATGAATACAGATTTATTGCAATGATCTCAATTTAAAAAAAGAATACGAATTATTTCGCATTTTTATTTACGTGACCTTCACGCCGATTTCACGCCGAAAGTACGCCGCCGCCGCCGATTTTTTGGCAAACGCCGCCGCCGATCATTTTTAAATCGGCGCACACGTCTAATTGAAAGTTACCCATACAATTCAGAAATAGCTAAAATTAAAATGCAGGCATAATTAATTCCTTGACTAAGTACAAAAAAATTGGTTTTTGCCCAAACAGCCTTAATCAAAAGTGTTGAGCACACCTTATACACAAATTATTGAGCTTATTACATCTAGAAAACTTGTAAATATAATGAAACAGCTATTTTATATCTGTAAACTTAAGGCATAATTTTTTCAATCGTTAATGTCAATAAAGTTACTTCAATTTTACTCAGAATTAAATAATTATAAAGTCATATAGAAAAAAAAAAACAAAAATTTTGGTCATTTTGGTGTTCCTAAATGTTTGGTTTCCCATGTAATAATCCCTTTAAATAGAAGCATGTATTGAAATTTTTATATGAAAACATTTTTAAGTGTATCAACATAGTTAATGCTAGTATTAACATTAACCATTCACTAAAAATGCATACTTTGATAATTACTAGTTTAATTTGAAATAGTCAAACTATTGGAACAACCATGTACTTATATTTGTATAATGTATGCAGTGAGTTTCTTGTGAATTGATTTGGAGTTTTTCAATTTGTAGGTAAAGAAGGTAAAGATGAGAGCACTCCAGTGGCAGGCAAAGCAAGCAAGACCTCTAGTAAGGATACAGCAGCCGACTCCGGATCAGATCAACCCAAGTGAGTTGCTTGCTGATATTACATTATATTGTATGACCGAATGCATTCAAATTGATCATTTTAATTTATTCAACCGTTTAAACTAATGATAATACAAACAAGTGTGTGAATTCCGTCTATTCTGAATCTTTGTATTGTTTAAACTACAGAATATTTAGGTTAAAGAATCTGCTGTTCTTTTTTTTTGCAAACGATAAACTAACTTCACTACAATAACTAAAAATAAGCTTTAACTTCATTATAAAATTTAGCAAGTCAATTTAATTTGAAAGTTGGCGAGTACTAGTAAATCTGATTATAAATAAATTAAATAATATAATAGTAACACACTCGTAACAAAAGTTTTGGATGAAATGTGCATATTAGGTACTTCTTATTGTAGCTAAATCATGAATGGGCGCATAATAAATGGTAATTTAAATAAAATATATGTATTTGGTTATTTCAGGAAAAAACGTGGCCGCTTGGACTTATCTATCGAATCTGAAGAGCAATACCTAGCAAAAGTGGAAGTGAAGATCAAGATCCCCGAGGAACTGAAGGTATGGCTCGTTGATGACTGGGATGTCATCACGAGGCAGCAGAAATTGGCCATTCTGCCCGCCAAGCTCACCGTGGAACAGATAGTGGACAACTACCTAGCATTCAAGAAATCCAGCAAATCACACAACCCAGCCAAAGAATCGGTGCTAGTAGACATTACTGAAGGCATCAAAGAGTACTTCAATGCTACCTTAGGATCCCAACTCCTGTATAAGTTTGAAAGGCCTCAATACAGTGAGATTTTACAAGAATACCCGGATACACCGATGGCGCAGATCTATGGCTCCATACATTTGTTGCGGCTGTTCTCCAAAATGGGTCCCATGTTGGCTTACACGGCGCTCGATGAGAAGTCGCTCCAGCACGTGCTGACACACATACAAGACTTCTTGAAATATATGGTGACCAACAGGTCGACGCTCTTCAATCTGCAAGACTATGGGAACGCTACTCCGGAGTACCATAGAAAGGTCCAATAATAGTCACTGTATTATAGTAAGCTTTCACTTGGCAATAAAGAACGCTGATGTCGTAAAAGAACGTCAAACAACCTTTTCTTTTGTTTTGATGACGTATGCGTATGACATTATAATTTTAGTAATTAGAACTTCATCTATCGACTGTTTGTAGTGTTACATGACAAATATACAGATATTTTTGTAATGAAGTGTAATGTATCGCTATATAGACAGAATTGAGACTAACAAGTAGTTTGATACAGTAATTACTTTTCTAAAGTTCTGTTCTTAACAGGTTAATGCATAATTCAGTCAAATGTTGCTGATTTCGGCAACACAGTTAAAATTATTCTGTTAGGTGTTTTCTATTTTCTTGTTGTTATGAAATATAGCATTGCAATCGTCCGAAATTACTGAAATTATTCATAAAAGCTTATTGGAATTTTAGATCTCATATCATAGTATTTGAGTAACATCAATCAAGTTTGCCTCACGAAATTTTATATTAGAAATATGTAGTTCTTCTTGTGACTGGGTACAAATCCTGTAATATAAAGCCGCGCTAGCTCGCTAGTTTAGCGTAAGGTTGACTGAATCTTTGATGTGAAGGTATTCAATACTGTATAGATTGTTGAAAATAATTCCTGAAATATGAATATTATTAGCACATTGATAGTAATATAACGAGAAATGTAGGTAGGTAAGTAGTATAAATGTGTTGTGTAAGTGTAAAATGTATGATATCCAGAAAGTTCAAGTACTTGTGTATTTGTGAGGTGTTTGTTCGCTTAGTTATATCCTATTTTCTCTTACTATTACGAAAGTTCCGTGGTAAGATTTTGTCTTGGAGGCAATTATAATTTGAAATAAATCACTTTATAACATTACATCATTGTGTTTATATTCTATCATATCTATAATCCCTCATTTGGTGCATGCATGTATGTACACTAAATGTAAGGTAAAATACTACTCACCGTGTTTTCGTTGAGTTCCGATAGATAGATTTTACCAATGGAACTGAAGATGTAATTCACGCTAGTGATTGTCACAATCTCGTAACATGGTTTTACACAATTGTAGTTTTATTCCCAGTAGGCCTAGCACATGATGGCCGCGAGAGTATGTCGGCTTATCTCGAGCTATCCGTCACTTTCTAAAAGCACCAATTAAAAAAAACGACGCGTAGCTACAATAGTTCATACAATTTTTACAATGGTCTGTATCTCAGGCTAAGTATTTATTTCTTTTTTGATGCAAACCGACCGGTATAGAAAAAGTAAATTGCAAAAATAAAACATTCTAACGCTATACAAATTATTACCCAATTACACGGTAGATGGCGCTGTTACGTCGGAGGCGATTTGTAGAACGCGCTGTTAAGATTTTTCCTAGAATAAGGACTCTCCCGGCCTTACTTTGTGAACTCATACTTACCTGGCATAGGGGACACCGTGATCAAGAAGGCGGTTCCCCCAGGGCGAGACTCTTCCATTGCACTGCGGTTGAGTTGACCCTTGCGATTATCCCTAATGTGGATAACTCGGATGCGTAATTTTTGGTAGTGGGGACTGCGTACGCGCTGTCCCCCCCGCAAATCATCAAGTCATATTCTCTGCACTATATTGTAGGGAATTATCATTCGAGCGCGAGCTGTAATTAGGGCATGTAGTGCAGTCACCAGATCAGCATTAATCTGCCAAAACAGAGGCGGCATAAATATATTGGCGCTGGTGACGGTACCAGTTCCAAGAATTTAATTTCCCGGTTCTGGACTGCACCGGTACCTATAGTATATATGCGTTGCGTTGCAGCATCAGATGAACAGTGAACCACTACGTAAGTAACCCTACACTACGGAGAGTTGCTACGAATATAAGGACCAGGTTACACTGGCTTTCCGTTAAGGCAACATATTTTTTATTGCGAATGTAGAAGACGCGACGGTGACTCATTCTGCGTCCACCAACTTTTAATTCTACAGTCGACCACGATGCTTCTTTACCTAAAATGTATGAAGAAACGCTGGTTATAGCGTTGGCCACATGAATTGGTAAGTTTGTAACATCGCCCGGTAAAAACTAGCCCTATAATGGTTACGTACATACCTACATATTATATAGGCTTGATATGTAATTGACTTAACGACTAGCGGACAGGCAGGATTATTTTATCAGACAGTACCCAGGTTCATACATATTTGGTTGGCGCCATTGGAGTAATGCGGAAGCAATCATATAAAGGCGCATTTATTTAACATAGGATCACGCTTACGCTTTATTCTTGAGCAAAATCATGGAAATAAGCATTAGGCCAGTCATTGAATGCTCAAAAAGAGGGATAGAGGGAAATGCTTGGAACACAATTTTTGACTCGGTAACTTTGTTCAGACTAGTTAGGAGGTAAAAATATCAAAAGTCCCCGCGTACACCCGCCGCTGGGGGTGGTGGCTGGTGGGTTTTAAAGAGGGAACCTGTACAAAAATTTTTGGACAATTTGTATAGCTTTGGGTCAACACGATGCAAACTGACTTAGTTTTTAAGGTTGGCCCCCCCTGCTAAGCTAACAGCTAGAAAAATCATGTCGCTATCCACAATCCAAATATGGGCACAGACAGCACAAATCATAAACAGGAAAAATGCTAGGTAATAAATACGATAAACGGTAAGTAATAGTGGTGTTAAATCGCAATCAGGGTCCACGAGTGCCGTATAAGGAAGAAATGGCAGGCCGAGGTCGGAGGAGCGGCGTTGCGACACCGAGGTCTGTGGACAGATGTTGGATGCTTACAATTCGGACATGTCATGATGTTTGATGACCTACTTCTGTTTAAATCTAAAGAAAAACTGTCTGATAAGTACTAAGCAGATAGATACCGTAGCTTATAGAAGCCGGGCTCCGGGGCTTGTCCTAAAAACCGTATGATTTTCCCTCAGTTAGGTGCAGGAAAATCTCGTAAACTAAAACAATAAGTTGGAACAATAATGTTGAACCATCAGACTTCCGAGCAACATGATATCAGCAGGTAGACTACGAGTACGTCATACATCTACGGAGAAAACGAGGAGCTTCATAAAAAGCTGTGTTTGAGTGCTATACTTTTAATCAAGTTTAATTCCCTCCAGGAGGTCACAATCGTGTTTCCCACCTTTTTTTTTGTACGGGGGGAAAAAAATTATGGGTACCTCCGCACCGTGGGGGCAGTGCGCACGCGCAGGTTATGTTATGTCGGACTTGCACTGACTAAAACCGATTGTCCTCCTCAACCCATTTCGGACGGCTCTGGGTTCTCCCATGGAACTCTCCAGTGCCGGCCTAGATTCCACCTATATGGGTCCCGTCCCGCCATGTTTTCATGGACGATCGCAGCCCCGAACTACGACCGTCTTCGGTCCCGAGGACCCTCTTTTAGTCGCCTTCTACGATAGGCAGAGGATACCGTAATTACCGTAGCCATATTCTTATGCCCGGGCTACAGGGGGGTGGTTCCGCGACCTATTATCGAATTGAATCGTTCGTGTTCGTTGTGCTAACAGCTTGAGTCCTCACTCAACACGGCGAATCTCCGAGAGCTCTGGCAACCTTACTCACCAACAGAAACAACACGACATACCAACGAAGGAAGTGTAAATAACCTTAACGCTGAACAACACAGCTACGTGCCAGTTTACGCATTTATAGAACTCAATTCGAATCGGCTTGCCTAAATGTAGAGCATTATTTTCTTGCAATCAAATTGGTTGACTATTAACTATATGTATGTTTAGGTATGCATAATTATATTTCTTTGGCACGCTCTGTTGATGAATTTGGCATAAGTATATATGAGGTGTTTTCGTTGGATTCGTCTCAGTTGTGAAGAGTAATGATTGTTGTCGAGCTTTTGCTTTTTTTTGCTTTTGCTTTTTTTGGAAGAAAGCAATAGACGCTAAGTGTCGGTGAATTATTTATAAAGAACAGAACCGAAAGTAATAGATTACTTACTAGTGTTTAGAATAATTTATCAATCTATGCATTTTATTCATTACAAATTTTACAGCTACGGGACGCCAATCAGCCAAACTCTCGAAAACATATTGAAGTAGTCCTTCGAGCCGGATGTAACCTGTAAAAATGTCAAACTCTATAACGTCTTAATATTAAAAAGTGAACGCTAACCGGCTGGAATCTCCGTCGGCAGAACCACATGGCTCCGGGAGCTATTCCTGGCGCGTGCCTGAAATAACAGCGTGGCGTCACCGGCGACGTCGACGCGGATACATCATTGATTGCGTCGGCTATACAAGGGTGGAGGAAAGTGATACTACATGATAGCACACATTTAATATTATACTTAATTAATAACGTTAACAGCCAATTAGATTTAAAGAGAATCGCAACTGCAGGCAAACTGTTAAAACAGTTTTGCAGGGAACTGTTCTAGATTAAGTATTTATTGTTCTCTGGTTAATCAATAAAAATAAATAAATAATGATAAAGGGATACCTACGTTGGCTAAAATGTCTAGCTAGATAACTATAACTGTAATACATATATACATATAAGGTTGCCCTTGGAAATATTGGAACCTACCCAATTTTTTAGCACTTTGATACCTAAATAATTTTTCCGCCATCTATTATTTAGTGCCTGATTTTTGTTAGGAACAAATAAAATGCCGACAGAAATGTGTACGTCAGAATCGTCAGATAAAGCATGAAAGGCTGTAGGAATTTAAAGTCGCTGGTTATAGCACCATAACATTTGAGATCCTTATGTACTTGTACATCCTCATTTTATTTTTTGGTTGTTATTATTAGTGATACCTATCATGCCAATCAAAGTTATAGAATTCCATCTTTATGAGTCAATTTCTTAATAAGAAAAAAAACTGTACTGCAGATAGGTATGTAGCCTAGCCAATGCTATATATTTCAGTAAGTACTTATTTTCATGTGCTGACATTATAATTAATCATTATGATGCCTTGAATTATTTTTAGGGAATTTGGTAACTCCACTTTGGCCTGCGTTCGTGTTAAGATTTTAAAGCATACTTACCACTGATTTTAGCATATGTCGCTGCTTTGCTATACTTGCCTTGATCATATAGAAACGCCAATACTATGTATATTATATAAACATACATATTATTCACATAGATTTTTAAGCATACAATAATTACCGTCTTAGTTAGCTTGCGTCGCTCCTATGCTATTTTTGCTTTGATCATAGGAACATATAGTAGGTATGTATGTTACATAAACATGGGTATATATTATTAATAGTTCGTACAAAACTTGAAGGCCAAATTCTATCAAACGGACGCAAGCAAAAAACGACTAAGAGCTCTAACTGTAAGGTAGATTTTTGCTTGCGTTCATTTGACAGCATTTGGCCTTACAGTTTTGAACGTACTGCACTCGTACACCCTTGTCTCCATATACATATGTTTCAAAAGCATGACATATCGTAATTACGCCACGAAATTCCTCGATGATGATACTGTGAGTCAACGTCCGTGACAGTCGGTCTTAAACTGCTGACCCAGAATCTTTTTAAGGCGTTGTTGCGACCTGCCTTTACCTAAGATCAATGCTTCCAATTAACAGTACGTGTCTACGTGTTTCACTGGGTGTATTTTACTACAACATATGCCTCGGCTGGTAATAATGATTACCGACAACTCGCCTGAGGATAACCAGTGTACGTTTAAAAGCCGAGAAAATAATTGTTCGCAGGACTCGGAAGCTTTATAACTTGATGCTCATGATGTCGTCCCAGATGGATCATCATCATCATCATCAGCCCACTTTCGTCCACTGCTGGACATAGGCCTCTCCCATGGCATGCCACTGAACTCGGTCTTGAGTTTTTTGTTTCCAACCGCTGCCAGCCACTTTGCGTCATGTCATCGCTCCACCTAGCTGGAGGGCGTCCTACACTACGTTTGCCAAGCCGTGGTCTCCACTCCAGAACACGCCTACCCCAACGGTTGTCGGTTCTGCGACAGATGTGACCGGCCCACTGCCACTTTAGCTTACTAATCCTTTGGGCTATGTCGATGACTTTGGTTCTCTGTCGGATTACATCGTTTCGGATCCGATCCCTCAAAGAGACACCGAGCATAGCCCTCTCCATAGCTCGCTGAGCGACTTTAAATTGGTGAACCAATCGCACTGTCAGTGTCCACGTCTCGGCTCCGTATGTCATGACTGGTAGGACACACTCATTGAAAACTTTCGTTTTCAAGCTTTGCGGTATTTGCGATGAGAAGACTTGTCGAAGTTTCCTAAATGCCGCCCAACCCAGCTGCACTCTTCTACAGGCCTCCCTCTCGAAATTGTCCCAGATGGATACGATGGCGATTTTCCTACAAATTGATTACAGAATCAATTTGTCATTACAGAATCAATTTGTCGGAAAGATGGTATTTATTCTTGCTGCTGCCAGCATGTGCTTGAGGGATGACCTGCTGTCGGTGGACAAATGACTATGGCAGCAGTCGTTAAGACAAGTTGGACGCCTTCGGGCGGCTTGAGAACTTGTAACAGTCTAGTTGCCCACTCACTTGACAAAGGGGGGTAGCAGTTGCACCACGTCCGTAGGGTGTACCCACCGACACCCTATACGTAACCCGTCGAGGCATCGATGGTGCTAAAAGTGCAACGTGCAACAAAAACTGGCAACCGTACAGTCTTTTCGAAGATCTCACGGTTCGAAATAATTGCCATACGAAAAATAAAATAAATAAATATATTATATTCGTAATTTGTTATTAGGACCTGTTATGTACCCTATCTCGAGAATAAGCAAACAACAAGGTACCTAAATGCGTGTTTATAAGTTTTTTTTTATTCCCACCTTTAAGGTTTTTCTGATTCATGTATTTTCGTATCATGTACAAATCTACCAAGAAAATCAAACCGTAATCTATTGCCGTTGCCGCAGTCAATTAAAAATAAAGGAGCGTTTCAATATACATATTAGTTGTACAGAATGTTGTAGGTATTATAGATATTGAACTATTGAAAAATATTTTTGATTTCTATGTAAACTACATGAAACACATACCTACGCACTTAAGTAATTTAACGTGAACTATTTGAACAGGTGTGTGGCTGATTCAGTTACAAAATAAGTGTACCTACAACAGACAACAGGCAGAGATACGGAGATAAGTTTTCAAAATAGGTGCTTGCATTGACATGGCGCAATGTTGCCCTTGTATTTACATATTAGGTACATACTTTATTAATTAAGATATTATTATAATTAAGATAAAAATGTGATCTGTGTCTTACCGCATTAGGTACGCCGACAGTTTCGACCAGACACCCGCTAACTGAGTATCTCAGAAGGAAGAGTAAAAATACACAATTTCGTAACCCTGGATGAGGTCACGGACAGCGGACCCAAGGCATCCTTCAGAATGCAACTGTACTGGAATAACCATCATCCTCCGATGGTGATAACCCCGGATGCGGTCACGTTATTTCATAATATCGGGTCTGGCTCTAAATCCTATTTTGCATGGATATCGTAGGTACGCGCTAAAACGGGTACGGTAGGATGTTTGCTTTGTACTTGTTCTATAACCTTATAAGGAGCCCTGAAAACAAGTGTCCTGTAGCTACTTTAACATACCTAAAGCATGACAAACTCCCAGGAACCTTTGTTATGAATAGCTGTATGGATGATGATTAATAGTTTTCCTTCTAATTGACAAGTTGTAAATAGAACTGTGGCCGCTTATCACAATGTGACGAAAGCGAGGTTATTCTGCTTAATTGTTCTTAATAGTTATTCTACTTAATTGGGTCAGCAGGTTGAATAACAGGAATTCTGTTTATAATTCATGTTTTTAAGAATTCTCTCACTTTCAACTTCATTTTTAACCGACTTCAAAAAAAAGGAGGAGGGTCTCAATTCGCCTGTATGTTTTTTGTTGTATGTTTGTTACGCGATTACTCCGCCATTTATGAACAGATTTGGAAAATTATTTCTTTGTTTGAAAGTATATTCTTCCGGATTGGTCCCGTTGTTCTCAAAGTTCACTTCTGAAGATGGAATCTATGAGGAATTGAGGGAACTCTTCAAAATTTCAAGGGAAACATATAACGATTTTAGTATTTTCGGTTATAAATCGACCATTTTCATTCAGAAAATAGCATTTGGTAAACCGGAACTGATGAAGAAGACCACAGATGATCATCCAAAACTCCAACTGTTTCATGGGTGGCGCTAAGATATTTCGATCAAGATAATGAAGCGACTATGACGAAGCCAATTTAGATTGTCATGATGTGTAATGTAATGTTACCATCTACCTGATCTGGTAATTGAAGCCGGAAGGTTGGCAACGGAACCCCGCCATTTATGAACAGATTTGGAAAATTATTTATTTGTTTGAAAGCAGATGCTTCCAGATAGGTCCTGTTTTTACCAAAGTTCAATTCTGATGATGGAATCCATGAGGAATTGAGGGCAATCCTCAAAACTTCAAGGGAGACATATTCTAGCGACTTTATAATATGACGTTGCCATTTTAAATGGTCTTGATGTAATGTTACCACAAACATGAATCTGATGATTGAATACCCGGAAGGTAGGCATCGGAATTCCGTAATAAAATAATGGAACTTAGCCGTGTTTGGGCTTATTGGAATTGCCATGAGATGCACTTTGGCAATGCATCACTAAGAAGTGTGAAATAAGTGACTACATTTGTTACGAGATCACATCGGTTGGTTGTCCCATATACATTAAACAAAAAAAAAAAAAATTACACATAAACGGTTACAACGGTTTAGACCTCAGCTTGTGTACCTGATGAACGATAGGTGTTTCGCGCTATTGACCGCTGACGTGACAAAACCCCCCAAACTGACTTACAGCGCAGCCGACGCATTTCAAACAAAAACGATATACACTTCGTTAGATACTTTCCACTCAAAATTAAAAAACACATACGTATTTAAAGTATCCAGTGTTGGCCTGAATTACAGGTTCGTAAGGGTAGTTCCGAACTAGATTTCTATTTAGGATCAGCAGTATTTTCGCGCATTCTGAAAACAAATTATATATTGGGGTTTCAATCAACAGGTAATTTGTGTGTTCATTACCCCAATAACAAGGTAGGTATGTCAACGGAGATTTCTTTCATTTCAGTTTAAGGAATTTCTTACAAATATCTGCCTTATTTATTTCCAAGTGCAAATTTAATCGAAATTTGGAAGGCTTTTCTTTTGCATACCTACTTATTCTCGGAGCCGTGGGGAAGACCGCCATCTCCTTTCGCGGCCGTAAGGCGACACCGAGAGAGCTCGCCCCGACAACGCCAGTCGCACCACAGCTCGCGTCGACTCGACATGTAAGTAGCCGTGCCATAGTGTCTGTGAAAAAGTGTTTTTTTTTTTAATAAATGTGTTGAAGGTGGTAAGTAGGTAGTGCAGTGCATTTTCACTAGGTACAGTGGAAATAAAAAGGATTATAAAAACGGTTTATTTTTTTGGAATATACGTTGTTAAAAACTTATCGAATCCGAAGTTCATGCCGTTATTGATATTATTTTGATCACTTTTCATTTGTTTTTAAAAGTAATTTTCTCTAAGAAAGTACGTACTATTATTATAGAAACTTAATTAATATTACACACTATTTATTAATTTTATTATCGGTCGGTATACAATAATTAGTTCGGGAAAGCGGCCAGATATTTTGTAATCGCAGCTCATTCTATTTTTGAATACCGCGGTGCTTGGTTACATTTCGGGGAGCCAATAGAAGTTGTCTGTGTCGAAGTTTTGCCCGCGCTTTTGGCAACCGGCCAGATTAGTTGGCCAATGGCGAGCGAGCGCGGGAAGCGGGGGCGCTACACGCATGCGCACTACGTGCGGCAAATAAACTTTTTTCAGCCAAGTTAATTTTAGATGACGGCTTAGGCAGCAGGCACTGTCAAACAGGATTACGATGAATATTTAACAAATGCATTAACAGATATTAAACGTATGCGTATGTTACAGACAGTTTTTAGCCATATTTATAAGATATTTTAACAATTTAGAAAGGTACTTACATTTACCAATGTAGTTTTCTTCACAAGTACAAGTACAGAGGTCCGAGCTCAAAGGCTTTGACATGAATGCATTCTGCCTTGACATAATACTCAACAGGTACGATTACCTTCCTAATTTGGACAGCACGTTTCATTAAGTTGTAATAAAGTCGCGATAAAATCGATGCTTGTTTTGGATAACCGTAATGGAGTATTGTAATTATTCCGACGCCAAACACTTGAAATACCGGAAAATGCCTGTACCCTTGAGTAAATCCGAAACGAAATTAATCAAGGTTGCAACAATGCGACGCTTTCGTCAATTTTTCTTTAATTGTTGTGTTTTCAACGGCCAACCTTGATATCTTACAATTAAACAAAAAAAAAAATTAATTATATTCCAATAGTGATTACATTACATAGCCATAGCCATAGCGGACCCCAGGGTCATTTAGAATACAACCAAGAAAATACTAAGAGGAATGACAATTCGCGACAAAACTAAAGACCGTCCTCCTAACGTCCTCACCGGCAGAAATAAATATAAATAAATTATTCAATTTATAGTTTGAAATCACAAAAATTTTTTGGGCCAAATTTTCTGCCGGCGAGTAACTAGTAATTTCTAAGTAGGTAAATAATTCGAAATATTGCAGTCTTGCAGTAAGTATGTAGTAAAGTTGACACAGGTGGACGGATCTCTAGGGGTTTTACAACATTCAATTTCAGTTTTAGAAAAAGTTTTAACTACTAAATAGTTACAGCTCAAAGCACAAATTCCACCATGTATCTAATACAGTTTGACTACAAATTTTAATTCCTGAAGATAAACTTTGCGTCTCATCGTATGAGGACTCATGCGATGGTACGCAAGTTTATTTTCATCACTGTATTTAGAAAAGACCTTGCATACGCCGCTCGTGCCTCGATCAATCAATGATAATAATTAGGTCAAATTATACTTCCTGAAGATAAACTTGCGTCTCATCGTATGAGGACTCGTATGCATACGATGGTACGCAAGTTTATTTTCATCACTGTATTTAGAAAAGACCTTGCATACGCCGCTCGTGTCTCAATCAATCAATGATAGTAATTAGGTCGAAATGCAATTTTCAATGGTCCATAACTAAACATAAATAGATAATTGTGTTAGCTGACAAGTAGCCATTTAACTGGGTATCTTTTGGACAGGATCCAATTAGTGCAGCGTCTTGCGTCAGCGATCGGCAGCGCTAAACAATGACAGTGGAAACTTTGCACACAATACATAATTGATTAAATTAAATTAATGAATATTATGTGATATTTTTTTTATAACTACTTACTCTAATTTATTCGGTCGGGATCGGGACTATTTGTATTTTTTCTTTACTTTACAACATATGTCAATCGGATGACCATTTGATATCTTTTAGGTATATCGGTAGGTATATTTTAAGATCTAAAATTATTTATAAAACCTCAAAGGGGTTTACAGATTTCGAAGAGAATTAATAAATTAAAAAAAACTTATACTAAAAGGATTGATATCTGAAACAATCCTGTCACATACCACATGACTATGATAAACATTTACCAACGCTAGACTCGTGCAGATAAACACATAAAGTACGCAAGGAATGCAGAAGATGCAATCGTCACGCCGCGCAGACGTGCTTTTTAGTACTTGTATTAGGTATAATACTTCTTAAATGCGATATCCGATAACCGGTCCCGCGTTAGGCCTGTGATTTAAGGCTTATGGTTATGGCATTCCCTCTCAGTTCTCACTCGTGACGTCCGGACGTGCAAACGAAGGAACTGTATCCACTAATACCCCTTAATCCGTTGTAATAACGGTTATGGATGGTCAATAGTGTTGTCTGTACTGACTGACCGTTAAGGTAGAGACTAATGAAGCACTACTATGAACATTCAACTATTTGGAGTGCATCCTGGTGGTTTAAATTAAGTAAAAAAATATATAAGTAGATGTGACGGAAAGGAATTTCGTTTTTTTAACCAGCTTTATCTGAGAGTCTTCAGAGTCCTCCGACACCAGAGCTAGCAATTTGCTCGCTAGCTTGTGCGGGCTAGCTCATGCTGATCCACTTCCACCAAACCCTTGCAACAGTTGCAACGATACTTAATTGGAGCAACCGCTGGCGTCTAGCCGGCCAGCCTTTCTCTGTCGATGTTATCCCATCCTCTCGAATGTTTGTTTTTTTTTAAACATCATGTCCGGATTGTAATTGTATCACCGTGTCGATTGGCATACGTTTTTGGAGCACACTTGTATGTGAATAATCTAGATATCCGTGTTTTAAACAAGACTACGAAATGTAACTGAGTCATTCATAAAACATTTGAGGGCGTGAAGAAATCAGAAGCACGTTAGCACCGTGCGATGGCCGTCCTGTTTACTTATTCTTATTCTTTTTGTAGGCTGTAAGCTGTAAGTTGACTCACGGTTTAAAATCGTTTTCTTCTGAATCACATCTGATTGGAAAATGTTGTTTTTTCGCTTTCGTGACTTCTTATGCAAAAAGTTAAATCAATTAATTAAGTTAAATTAAAAATCAAGCGTAAATAAAAAAAACATAACTACTGTTTTTACTACTCACTTAACTTTTTTTTAATAACATTTTATATTGCGGACGTCGGCACTATAAAAATGTACAATCATTTGACATAAGCGGGGCTAAAGAATCCATTCAATACAGGCCCAAGAAGCGAATTACGAAAGAATCGGTGCCGATTAAAAACAATACGCTTCGTGATTACACTGGTTACCAGTAATCACCGTGG
This sequence comes from Cenopis cana, assembly GCA_951800055.1. NCBI lineage: Eukaryota > Metazoa > Arthropoda > Insecta > Lepidoptera > Tortricidae > Cenopis > Cenopis cana. The sequence goes on along the minus strand of OX637489.1, from coordinate 9,946,511 downwards.
AGGCATTACCGTTCCAGCGCCGGCTAAGAACTTAGAATTAGTGGCATTCCAGGTGTTTAACCTTTGCCGGCAATCATTTGAAAAACTTGATCGCTCGACTCTGTTCTCACCGTTGAATTATATTGCATTTTTAATGCAGCTGTATCTACTGAATCAATGTGAGACTACTAGTAGTTACAGTTTACAGTCAGCATTAAAAGTAGCTTGGCATATGAAAACATCAAGTATTCAAGTCATTACAATTCATCAAAGTTATTACTAGGGAATAGGAACTTTTGACACGGAATAGTCGGTATAATGTGGCACAAAACCAGAGAACACTGACCTGTAAATGAATAGGTATTTCACCGACGAAACGAACGTGAGTTATGGTTTAGCGACGTCTCGGTCAAGATCAACGCTCTCCGGCTAAAAATAACCGGCCTTCATTTTAAAACTTAAGTATTGTACATCTTATGAAAGCTTCGGGTTGAAAGTAACCAAGGGTAAGGGTACCTACAGAATTATGAAAGTATGTTAGCGGTAAACAAAACAAGAGCTGTAAATAAAAGAAAGAAGAAAAGAAGAGAGGCGAAACTATGAATATTTACTTAGAAGATAATTTAATTACTTACTTAACTCACAACTTAACTCACAAAACTTACTTAACTCACAAAAGGACCAGTGGCGGAGCGTCCATACAACTCGATTCCCACCGCTTGCCTAATTTTCAGCCAATCCGGTTATTTTACTAGTTTTAGTACGGTGCATGAAGCCATGAAGAATAAGAAAGGCAAATAATTTCCGGCGTCTCTAAGAATATTTTTTGACGCGCCGCCACTGTTAATGCCTTGAGGCGTTCCCTACCAGTCAACCTTTAGGAAAAGCAAAAAGTTTATAGGCGGTCTAATACCTACCAGAAAACATAATTGGTAAAATTATGTTTATTGATTGGGTTGTCCGTATGAATATTAAGAAATATGGAATAGTGGTAGCCGTACAAGCCCAATTTCAAGGAAAAACCGCAAATCGATGTACAGTTTAGCCATTTGTAACACGCATACTAGAGGTCAAACAAAATTTTTGACCCGCAGTTCCTAAAAAAAATTCCCTTAGGAGGGGAGTGCCGAGACATTCTTTGTTTTGTATGGGTTTTTTTTTTCAGAATACCTATCGTGTTTGGTGTCATATGAAAGGGCATTTAGAGGCGATTCTAAAAATATACCACATCATTACATTTCAGCTATTTTTTTTTAAATTAAATCAAAAATAATTTTCGAAACATACCAAGTTTGAGGTCCTCCAGACACGATATGGCTGATTTTTATTTTACACAATATACCACAAATGATACGTGATATCCTCATATCTAACCTCAAAAAAGCAATTTTGTCAAGATGTTCATTTCAATATTACTAAATGACACACTAATGTTCTACTACTAAAAAATTAAACAAAAAACTTAATGAAAATCTTTTCAAAATTGCTTTTTTGAGGTTAGATATGAGGATATCACGTATCATTTGTAGTATATTGTATAAAATAAAAATCAGCCATATCGTGTCTGGAGAACCTCAAACTTGGTATGTTTCGAAAAATATTTTTGATTTGATATGCGGTATATTTTTAGAATCGCCTCTCAGCACTCCCCCCCTAAGGGATTTTTTTTTAGGAACTGCGGGTCAAAAAATTTGTTTATCTACACACATATCATAAATCCTCTAATATGCGTTCGGAAACCGTAGAAAATGACTTTCATTTCAGCATCCAATGAATTTATGGCAAATTTCTTATCTGTGGCTAAGGCTACAGCAGTAATATAATTTTTAATTTTAATCTCATATATGATGTTAAAATATTAAACGTCAAACAAAACTGTCAAAATTTAAATGCCAAAGTTGACATGTCCCTATTCTAGTATCACTGAAAATTCAAATTCAGTTGATGCGAAATGTCAGCTCTATGTTTTTTTAGTATATATCGCACGAAATTTGAGCTAGAACGACATGATCACATCAGAATAGGGACTCTTTACTTTTTAAAATAACATTCAGGTATCGGTTGCCAGTTTTGATTTCGATATTTCGGCAACCGTGCAAAAAAGGTTGTATTAACACAATTATTGTATTTATTTACTACGGTTTCTGAACCCATCTTAGAGTAGTTATAATATGTGTGTAGATAAAGTAATGTATGCAACTGTACATAATTAGGCATTAAAACACTCGTGTGACCTTATTATGAAACTCGCCTTCGGCTCGTTTCATAAAACACACTCGTGTTTTAATGCCCCTTATTATGTACCAGTTGCATAAACTACCATTTTGTGCTCTAGTATGCGTGTGCCAAACGGCTAAACTGTACATCGATTTGCGGTTTTTTTAATCGTACGGCTTACACTAGAAGGATGTTACTACCTAATTAATTAATCCTACTAGTTAACCCTACTAATATTATAAATGCGAAAGTTAGAGTGTTTGGATGTTTGTGACTCAATCACGCAAAAACGGCTGAACGGATTCTACTTATACTTCTTTTTGAGCATTAAGGTACTGCCCTTATTAAAATCATATGTTCGTTTATATTTGGGCGTAGGTATTCGGTTCATACTGACCATTCCCAGTATTGCCAGTGATAAAATGAATATTATAAAACAATATAAGTAGCCTAAGAAGAAAAACGAATATAAAAATTACAAATAAAGTCATCGTCATCCTCCTAGCGTTATCCCAGTCAGTACAGTTGCATCCTGAAGGATGCCTAGGGTCCGCTACCTAATCCCAAGATTTGGCGTAGGCACTAGTTTTTACGAAAGCGATTGCCATCTGACCTTCCAACCCGGAGGGAAAACTAGACCTTATTGGGATTAGGCTTTGTCAAGTGAGTGGAGAACTTGACTTTTGACTTGAAAAAAATTGCAAATAAAGGGACTTTACGGAGTTTATTTGGAATCAACATAATATTAAAAACAGTATAAACAACTAAAACTAGACCTAGAAATAAAACTAAATTAAAATTTAATATCTATATCTAAATAAACTAACTAAACTAAAACATATGTAAAAAATTGGGCCCCCGTGGCATGGTACCGAAGATGCTGGCAGCATTTCCTCGCTGTATTGCAATACTAATGCGTTGAGGGACTGAACTTATTGATGTTAGCACCGAAAAATCAATAGCTAAGCGTACTTTTTTCCACAGACTTTGACCCCGGGAAGAAACAAAACAAGCCGCCGCCATGGACGCGATCAAGAAGAAGATGCAGGCGATGAAGCTGGAGAAGGACAACGCGCTTGACCGCGCGCTCATGTGCGAGCAGCAGGCCAAGGACGCCAACCTTCGCGCTGAGAAGGTGAGCCGCCACTCCTGGGTTCCAATCCCGGAAATGGCATTTATGTGTGGTAGTGGAAGCTGGGAAGGGGGGGACTCTTGACTAAAAAAATTATCTGTTTAAAGCTTAATATCACGCCAACAGATTCTTGAATTAAAAATGGTTTATGTCACACCTAGCCATAAAGTGGCCATTATCGCACGCTCCGCGCGCGAAAAAAACCACTTCCTGGCCAGGGGGTAAATTTTGTACTTACCACGGGCGATAATAAAGAAAGCCTCAGATCGCATATTTATCGCCCTTGCCTTCGGCTCGGGCGTAAAATACCTGCGATCTAAGACATTCTTTGTTTTATCGCCCTTGGTAAGTAATGTGCTATTAAGAAAACTTCCTAACCTTACAAAGAAAAAAAGTAGGTAGGGGAGGTTAAAAACATTTTTTTTGGTAGATCAAAATATTGAAAAAAAAAAACTTTACTACCGTTTTTTCGGCGTCATTGATTTATTAGGTATTTATTAATTAGGTACTCATGCCAAATTACAGCTTTCTAGTAGTAAAAGTTACTGAGCAAAGCTGGCGATAGACGAACGGACGGACGGACATGGCGAAACTATAAGGGTTCCTTTACTACGGAACCCTAAAAATTACAGATCTACCAAAAATTACTTTAGTACCTAACAGTGGCGGCGCGTCAAAAATATTCTTAGGGAAGCCGGAAATAATTTGCCTTTCTTATTCTTCATGAACCGTAATAAAAGAACTGGCCTGGTTGAAAATTAGGTAAGCCGGTGGGAATCGAGTTGTATGGACGCTCCGCCACTGGTACCTAACACGGTTACATCATTTCAACTAGGTAGCAGGGACCAAAATATGCCGATAGGCAAAGAAAAAAAAGTAATAGGTACTATCGCCCAGAGGGTGTACTCCGAACATCGAAATCCAAAATTCGTGTCCCGCCGTCCCCTTCACTCTCGTGTTATACCTACACTATAAGAGTTAAACCTACGACACTATTAGGACTATATTATATTCGATGTTCGGTTCGGAGTACAGGGGACCGATTTTTGAGTGTCTAACGCTCGACTTTTCACTCGACATCTGTCAAAACGTCATAGTTTTTTGACGGATCTCGAGTGTAAATTCGAGCGTTCGACTCTCAAAAATCGGCCCCCTGGTCTAGAATTTGGGCCCAAACTACTGACTAGCCCAAGTGACTACATGACTAATAATTTGGTCCACACAGGCCGAAGAGGAGGCCCGCCAGCTGCAGAAGAAGATCCAGGCCATCGAGAACGACCTGGACCAGACCCAGGAGTCCCTCATGCAGGTCAACGGCAAGCTGGAGGAGAAGGAGAAGGCTCTGCAGAACGTGAGTACTTCTGCCACAGCACAGAATAGTATAATAGTATTACATACAGAACGGACACGAACCCCCCGCACCGAGGCCAGTTACCTCGTCCCTGAGAGACCCGCCTTGTGTCGATCGGGTGCCGTCCGCGCCAGACGCTACGCACCCGCGCAAACAATTGACGGCGTGTACCGACAGCGCACGCACACATACTTACCCACAGCGCTACAATCCTTCGCGTGTCACAGGTAGGGTTGCCAACCGTCCCGCCTCAGGCGGGACGTCCCGTTTCCACCACCCTACAGGATGCGTCCCGCAAGGGATGCGTGCGGGACACCGATTGTCCCGTTTTCCGGCCTCGGCAGAATTATAAGAACTGGAGCGAACATTTTGTTTCATTTCAGCAAAGGCGACTTCGATAAATGAAAATAAGTAATTTGTATTCCGCTCCCGAAGGACCGTAGGTACTCGTATAGGATAATTTTAGCTCCCAAATCATCGAGTGAGAAGGTATATATCGCGGGAATAAATAATGTATCGTACATCACAATTAACATCAGGGATTGGTCGCTTTTATACTTTACCGTGGACGTGCACGTCCACGATATTCTCTATGATTTCATTCATAATTACTCTAAAAGTCTACAGTCCATGGTCTATTTATGAATGAAACCATAGAGACTATCGTGGACGTGCACGTCCACGGTAAAGTATAAATGCGACCATAGAGTGCGCGAGTCCCGCATTTTTTGCCAAGTGCCCGCAATTCTATTACAAATGTCCCGCAAATCGGAGCACATAATTTGGCAACCCTAGTCACAGGTGTGCTTCTGCTTATACATCTATCAATAGTAGATGATCATTTTAGTATTCTGTCACTTTCACTAGTTTGACGCCCCGCCGGCGGGGACGTCCACCGCGCGATCGCGAAAACACAGACGCATATAGTCCCTATTCGTCCCGGTACTGCCGCATGCCGGGTAGAGTCAGTACGACACAGATCGGGCCTAGCTGAGTTTCTTGCTGGAATCTTCTCAGCTTAGTCTAGGTTTAGTGAACCAGCTACAAAACTCCCAGTAGCTCGATTTCACTGACACCTCAGTTTCGGTTGAAGCCGCTCAACCAATTTTACTCGAGCGCAAACTCTTAGAGTATTCCAGTGTTTAAACCGCCCGCGTGGTCGTGTCGGAGGTTTCCCCTGGACTTTCCTCAGGCCTTTGGAGGCAACCGGGCACTCCTATGGCTTTATTGAGCCGGCCTATAAAGCCACAGTCCGGAGAAAAAAAAAACTCATTCTGTGTGTCCGTTTTATTTATAATACTTACCTACACCTTAAACCACGTATGTTTTGATTTAATAGAGTAGGTACGGTTGTCATCCGCATCTACAAACAAATGATCAATTTTAATTATTTTAAATCTATTTCCGCTCGAAGACATTATATAGGGATCGTCCTAATACAACGCGATTACGCGATGATCGCGCAATCGCGCGAGAGAAATTCGCGAATATACCTATGAAGTCACTCACTTTAAAATACACAACTTACCTTTACAATGTTAGAACCCCCTTTTCATCCCTTCAGAAGGTGAATTTCCAAAAACGCTGAAATTCGTTTTCTTATAACTGAGTGCTAGGTCTATAAACAAACTTTCAAGTTTCACGTTTAAAAAAAATTGCTCCCCGTACAAACTTTCAACCACTTTTTCACCCCTTCAGTGGGCGAATTTCGAAAAACGCCGAAAACTGTTTTCTTCCATTTAACTGGGTTGTTGCCACCGCAATAATGCAAATTATATTTAATCTCTTAATGTTTTAAATACTGTAAACCAAAAATAAAACGCTCAAACGACCAATTAGTAGGTAGGTACAGGTTATGCCATCTCGTGACGAATAGATTCTAACCTCATTCTACGCTGTTTCTAGATGGATTTAAGAAACTCTGAAATTCACTTACATAAAGGATAATTCACGCTAGACCGTTCCGTGTCCGGGCCGGGCCGTTTTCTTGTACAAGAAATCGACGGCTGTCGCTCGTTTTGTATTAGAAAACAGGCCGGCCCGGACACGGAACGGTCTACTGTGAATCGTCCTTAATTCTGTTTAACCGAATCATTTTGAATTTATTAATAAAAAAACTGATTAATTCTTACATTACTAAAAAGATTCTAGTTTTAAAAATTACTTGCTCGCGAAACTAAGTTTCAATAAGTACCTACCCCTTTTTACCCCTTCAGAAGGTGAATTTCCAAAAACGCTGAAATTAATTTTCTTATAACTGAATGCTTGGTCTATAAACAAAGTTTCAAGTTTCGCGTTTAAAAAAAAGTTACTCCGCATACAATCTTTCAACCCCTTTTTCACCCCCTCAGAGGGCGAATTACGAAAAACGCTGAAAACAGTTTTCTTCCATTTTAATGCTTAGTCCATTACAGAAGTTTCAAGTTTCTATCTCAAAGATAATTTTCTTCTCCATACAAAATGACCACCCCCTTTTAACCCCCTAAGGGGATGAATTATGAAATAAATTATAGCCTATGTCCTATTCTGATGTCTAAGCAACACTACTGGAAAGTTTCATAGAAATCAGTCCAGCAGTTTTTGAGATTAAGTGGAACGTACATACATACATTCCTAACATCCGCACAAACTTTCACGTTTATAATATTATTAGGAAGGATTAGGATTAGGATATTAGGATTAGGATTGTACCATTTACATACTTACGATATGAAAGAAACTTGTATCGCGATGTACACAGAATATATAGGTACACAGTGACGTACCTACTGCAAAAGTAATATCGTTGGTCTGTATCGACTAAGGAAGAGGTGTTGTCGACAAACAGATGTCGGTAATTGAAGTAAAAGTAATATACGCGTCTTATAATTTCAATTTTATTGTAACGGAACGGAACTGTGTAAAGTGTGTAAATTTAAAACAACGTTTCATTGTAATGGGGCAGGCGGCGCAAAGCTCTGCATAGATGGCGCCACTAGAGTTTGTCACATCTCGATTGATGCACATTTAACTTTAAAAAATATTGTACGTTTAAAATACCGTTATAAATAATAATAAGTATTAAACTTTGTATCTTAGGTCGAGACACTGTCGGTTAATGTTTCAAAGCCATTTAAATACAAAAGGTTTTGTTTAGACAGGAGCGTGTAAGTTATATTTTCGTAAACATATACTCGTCCGTTTAGCGCGATAAAAAGGATCCAAATAAAAAATACGGACGTCTGACTCTGGCACAGCTAAAAGCACTTTTACGGCAACGCGAGCAATCAGTAAAAGGACCGCAAAATGAAGGTGGATGTAATGGGAAAAATGAGGAAATTTCGGAAAAAAAATCTAATTATTAATGTAGTAGTATGTGTTCCGTAAAATATACGTAATAATAAACATTATCACCAAATATCAAGTTCATAGGTCTCAGCCCAAAGAGAATAATGGGGTTGGCGGCTGCCAAACTTTGCCACTAGGTGGCGCCACTGAGTTTGTGCCAAGACATTCGTTCGTGATTATTATTCTCTTTGGGATGAGACCTATGAACTTGATATTTAAATAAAATAAATAAATAAATAAATATTTGTGGACAATCTAACACAAATCAACCTAGTCCCAAACTAAGCAAAGCTTGTACTATGGGTACTAAGTGACGATATACATACTTATATAGATAAATATATACTTAAATACATAGAAAACATCCAAGACCCGAGAACAAATATATATTATATATATATATTTGCTGATAATGTTTATTATTACGTATATTTTACGAAACACATACTAATATATTAAAAATTAGTTTTTTTTTTCAGAAATTTCCTCATTTTTCCCATTACATCCACCTTAATTTTGCGGTCCGTTTACTGATTGCTCGCGTTGCCGTAAAAGTGCTTTTAGCTGTGTCAGAGTCAGACGTCCGTATTTTTCATTTGGATCCATTTTATCGCGCTAAACGGCCGATTATATGTTTACGAAAATATAACTGACACCCTTCTGTCTAAACAAAACCTTTTGTATTTAAATGGCTTTGAAATATTAACCGACAGTGTCTCAGCCTAAGATACAAAGTTTAATAATTATTATTATTTATAACGGCATTTTAAACGTACAATATTTTTTAAAGTTAAATGTGCATCAATCGAGATGTGGCATACTCTAGTGGCGCCACCTAGTGGCCATGTTTGCAGCAGCATGCCCCATTGAATGCGCATAAAAATATGCACTGTTAAAAGTGCGTATATAAAATTTAATAAACATGTCGACCCACATTGCTGCATAAAAATATAGAAGTATCGAAACTTGTACAAAACTATCAGAAATGTCACTGTCACTGTCAGTGTCAGTGTCACAGGGATCTTCTATCAGCGCGGGCACAATAATTATTCCGGACGAATGAAAAACGTGTAGATGCCAGATACCTACGGTTTACATAGTAAATTCTGTAGTTGTTATTAGATGCTGCTAGGTGCATAACGTTGGATACCGCGGTCCAGTCCAGGGGGTACGGCGTACGCTCGCGAGGTTATTTTCAGCCTGTGACACCTAATATGGCCCCGGCCCGGTGTTTGGGTAAAAATAGACGCGCCCGCCTCATCGACGTTCCTTATGTATTCGAGATTTGCTATAACGACTCAATCAATGACTTGATTGAGTGATTGAATTCTTTGGACTTTCATTTTGATTTATTTATGAATAAATATTACGCTTGGGAACGCGTTTCGTTCAAAACTCTTATTATAATTAATATAATTATAAACTGATATAGAGATGTAAACAACAGAAGTTTTTAATTTCGCGCGCACTAGTGTAAACAAAAAGTTTCCGCTCGGTCGGTAAAGCAGATCGGAAAGTTAAACAAAAGATGGCAGCAGAGTGGCGACGGCAGCGCCGCGCGCGGAGAGACGATGCAGACGCCAGTCAACATGGCGGCCGCCTGAGCCAGCGCGGCCGGAGCGCGCCGAGAGCAGAAATGTCCGCGTCCGCGCCCCACGCCCACGGGCGCACCCCCGTGCGGCGCAGGGGGCACCAACACCACCCGCGGCTCCGGGGCGATCGCGCGCCCGCCCCCACGGCCGCAAACACCGATCCGTCCAAAGAAGTGACCTTAGACAGTAAAACAGACGATGTTGTGCCTTGTGTCAATAGTGTTAGTGAATCTCAACAAGTGACAAGGACGAACGGTGACGATACACTTTCGAATCGAAACGTAGTAGAGGAATATTCGAATATTGACGATGAAGACGAATTTGATAAAATAATAGCAAGCGTAGAATTGCGTGATAGTTCGGACGATGAGTTTTCGAATAAAGAAGAGAGATCGGCGGGAGACGGAGCAGAGATGCCCGCTCTCACGGATACGTCAGATGATGACCCGGAGACGGCAGAGCTGGCGCGGCTGCGGTGCACCAGCGTGTGCACCGAGGTCCTGGCGGAGCGCGAGAGCCGCAGGCGGCGCCGCTGCGCTGATTACCCGGGCCTGGCCTTCGGCAGCTCTATATTTTCCTCCGACACGATGATGAAATTTTCGATCATCAAGAATGAGTTGCAGAATATCAAGAACACTGCTTTGAAAAGGGTAATGTCCTATATTATTTGAGTTATTGGTGGGTCGTGCGAGTCGTGAGTTAGGCAGGCCAACTGCGCCAGAACTATTTTTACTCTCGTTGAGGCGGAATGTTGACGCTGGTTGGCGGCGGGCATCGCTCGCGTGCGATCAGCTGAGCCTGACATTTCGTTGACATGTTTACGCTTGGCACTGCATTGATATTCGCCAGATGTCGCTGCGCTCGCCGTGACCACGTGGCCTGACGCTTGATTTGATTATCCTATAAAATAAATACCTTATCCTCCCTCAGAATATGGAGCAATAATTCATTAAAACAACTGAATGGAAGATATTAAATTGTTCAGATTTTACAGTAAAATTCCACTTAATTTGTCAAGTGTTTGATATCTTTTTGTCCACTTTTTTATTTTATCTCAAGTATTTGGGCATTAGAATCAGACAAAACTAGACTGATAAGGTCTCATTGTGCTACTAAGATAAAACAAGTTTTCCTACTAGATATACCTACACCTTCATAAGTTTTCACGTAATCCAATTTTGAGTGAAATAAATATACTGAAATATAAATAAATGGGGCAAAGTTAAATAAAACCAAACCTTTTAAACTAATTAGGTTGTTAAACTTTTGATATATTTATTGAATCTATACATATTTATTTTATTTAGGTATACATTTCATCTTAACACAACCATACTTTGTATACAGATAATTTGCGTGGGTATGAAACTTTCTAAATTATTCCAAGTAACATTACATGGGTACTCACTCAGTGAGCATTTGTAAATGCTACTTCGATACCCGCTCATTGAGGAAGCAAACTTGCACAACAGTTGCAGGTTTTCATTACATTCCATTACATTTAGGCTACTTGCAATTCACAATTGAATAAGTAGTTAGGTAATTTAAACTGCGCTGAGCCGCCTTTAAATAAAATGTAGCTGAATTATTTGCTTTGACTATAATATCATTAAGCAAAAAATTAAAATAGGCCAATTTTAAAAGCTGTCCTCTCCCAATAACGGGGATCCCTGGCCACATAACAAAACAATGTTTTGTTTTGTTTTTTCCTTTGTAGGGGACGGGTTAAATAAGATTTTGGCCTTTCGGAATGATGTTCTCTGACAGTGACTACAACTTTCTGTTATTCCCACCTGTTATAACTAGTGACAGGTCTTTTCCACACCTGTTATACTCGTAGTGCGTGTCATTCACGACGACGCAACCCTCCACAGCGAATCTCATACTAATATATGCACATTTGTACAGAGTGCAATTGTGTGCACTATACCAGTGGTAACTTCTGGCGAGATGTCATCCCTTGCAATACTAAGCCAGCATTTCTCAAGTCTTCCCCTTCTACCAAGTTATTAGACTTATTAGATTACTGAGATGTTCAAAGAATACACAATGAAATTAACATAGGTAGTGCAATTATGTTTCTGATAATTGTGGTTCACAGTTCATCGGCGAAGTAGGTATATAAATGACATACTGATAAACACTGTATCATTTAATAAATAGTTAACTAATTAGGATTGAATACATGAATGCCTTACATTTGAAACCATCCTTATCTTATCTTATTTAAGATAGCTACTTTTAAGCTGTCTTTATTTGACCACATCTCGAGTCAATTCAATGTAGAGATTCTAGAGGCACAAAGTCCCTGACATGACCTTCTATCTCAAAAAAAACACAGTAGACTTAACTGGATGAGTCAGCATACAACTGTCATTATGTTACATTGAGCTGCTTTAAACCAGGACCATGTATGGCAATGCTAGCCTTAAACATTTATGTGAGTGAACATATGGCATCCATATCTCTCCATAATATGGCATGTTTTTATCACTAATGAGTGGCCAGTAGGTATTATATTGAAGGAGACAATTTAACATGGCGTGTTCTGTAAAGCTTATTTTGATGTATCCATTACCTTGGCTTTGTATCTGTCTGTCAAAAACAGTGCTGAAACAATGTAAAAGCAGTGCTGAAACAATGTAAAAACAGTGCTGAAACAATGTAATGTACTAATTATTACCACACCTGGCCATAAAGTGGCAATTACCGCACGCTTCCTGGCCAGGGGTGACATAAGACTTTGTACTTACCACGGGCGGTAATAAGAAGCCTCAGATCGCATATTTATCGCCCTTGCCTTCGACTCGGGCATCAAATACCTGTGATCTGACACATTCTTTGTTTTACCGCCCTTGGAAAGTAATGTACTATTATCGGCAAGAAAAGAAATCGAATTATTTTAGTTCTGACTTGCTTTGTTTTATGGATATAGGTATACAAATATTTACTTATAATAATTCAAATGCAAACATTTATAACATGTATTGTAGAGCTAGGTAGAGATATTAGTAAAAAAACTTTGATAATACCTATGACTAAATCAAGTGGGCACTGCAGCTGAAATTTGGAGGTCAAATTGGCTAAATTTGATACTTCCTCTACACAAGTGCAGTGTACCTAACTGGTTATGATTCAGTAGAGTCGTCTACATACTTGGTTGACTTTAATTAATTATGGCTATGTATTTATAAATAAATAAGTGCTCATACACTGACATCGTTTTTAACAAAAAGACGGTGCTAAAATGAGAAAAATTCTTTCGTCCGGGTCAGGGCATTACTTAGCAGAATTTAAAAACAGCCAAATACTTTCTAAATGACGTCACCGCGTACATACGAAATTCGGTTCGGAGATCTACACCGTTTGCCGCTAAACGCCGTTTAATGCCGTGTGCCCGTGAAGGCGCTAGGGTCGCGATACATAGCTGTAAAGATTACTACATTGTACCCTAGATGGCGCTGTTAATCACGGTTTAAGGTTCTAAAATAATAACAATTATAATTAAAGGCTTTTGAGATAATACCAGTATTTATTGTATATGTAATTAATCTATTTTGCATATTTGTAGTTATCACCGCGATAATTCACATTTTTTGTGATACTTAAAAAAAATGTCTATTTGAAATGCATTCTTTACATTCGTACACTATGTTAAGATACTTTATTTTATAAGGCATGCTATGTATTTCTCTTGATAAGTGAATTATTGTATTCTTTTAGAGAAATAAATTCTTAAACCATAAACCATAATATATTCTTCCCACGATTGTAAATTTGGGTACCTATCTACTAGTAGCCCTTTTAAAACGTATAGGTAACTATCACCTACGTCCGGTCTTTTTGTTGTGCAGTCATTGGACCGTTTCACCCATCCCATGATTTTGGTTATTCTTTAAAACCCCACTATTGACCCCGTCCACACAGGATGTAGTTCCCGTAAATAGTGACAGGTGGAGTTGGTAGTCTCCGCCGTACGGTCGATTATTTAGTGACGTGACGTTTGCCGTGTCAATGTGTTGCTGTCAAAGTCATTTTATGCTTCGAAAATAATGTGTGGTTATTAAAATAAGTAATTCAATTCGTGTTACTCGTTATCAACGTGGCTTTTGATTAATAGTTATCGCTTAATGCACAAAATTGCGCGTCATTAGGAAGATTGCGATAAAGTTGTGCGCCTAGGTTGGTGGCGGCCATTTTACTCGCCGGCAGTGTTCACTCGTGCCGAGCCCATCTCTGCGATACTGAGCAGTAGCGAGTGGGGCAGTCAGTTGGCATTTTCGCGACTTGAGCGGAGGTGTCTTTAGTTTTTAGCTTTTAGGCTTGTTATTTAAACACAAAAGTGCATAAAAATGACGACAAACATGCAGCAGGGAACGATTCTGGACGTTTTGAAGAAGAAAATGCGTCAGACTAAAGAGGAAATGGAGAAATACAAGGATGAGTGCGAGGAGTATCACAAACGGTTACAAGTGGAAATAATGCGGAGAGAAGAAGTAAGAATTGTGTATTGTTAATGTGTTAAGTGTTCTGTGTAATTCTAGTTAAAATGTGTAAATATTTGTGACACGGTAATCGTATCGGGAAATATGGAAGTTATCACTTGTTCGGTTACTATCTACCTATAGTGAGTAATGTCCGGCCATACTTAGGTGTGCAGGCGACGTACGCATGATTCCATCCCTTTCTGATTCAACTCGCAAAAAAGAGATGGCGAAGAATATTTTTCTTTTTCCTAAAACTTAGTGATGTCCTGATAATTAAAACATGTTATCGACATGAGCAATTGTCCGATTTGAGATCTATCTTTGGTCTGTGAAGGCTACCGTGAAATTAACCTTACATAATTGCCTGTTGAATGGTTCGTACGGAGGTTTTTATGCTACACGTAACAGGTTTGGTTGCGTTGGAGGTCGTATGGGTACCGGTCTTTTGTGGCACATGTAGAGCGAGTCGACGGGTCCGCGAGCCGGCACCCTTTATGCATTCCTGTTGTTCGGACGTCCTCGGAGGGCCGCTGGCGCCAGAAAGGCGTGTCCGACCTCTTCGCCGTTATCGCTGTATGACGTAAGCCTATACGGCAACGATGCCCTGCCGGCCAACACCTATGAACGGCATAATTATCTCCTGTCGGTCTCTAAATTCCCATTTAACAAGACTCTTATTCTTACGTTTTTAATTTCATCCGTATGTAGGCATGCCTTATCAGCTTACGTATATCAGACGTGCGATAAGACATTCACAATGGTTGGGCAATAAAGGTGTACATTAGGTGCTTCCATAATCGCTAAAAGGTGAAATGAAATTGGGAGGTTGGATGAGTCAAATCCAAATTAAAAGATGTGTAATGACCAGAGCGTTTATTGTGGGCGTAAAAACTAACATTGAACTGTTTGGTATTGTTTAAACACTTGAGACTGCCACAGATGTTATTACAGCTAAATTTGGGGATCATTGAAAAATCGTTACAACCTGTTGAAAGTTTGACGCATCATGTTTAGGCCTCTTTAAAATTCTTACTCATCTTCAGTAATTAAGAACTCATTAGCTCATTACTAGCAAGCACAAGGCTAATGTGTCTTGTTTTTAAGCTGCTAGCTAGCCTCTCCCCCCGTAATTAGAAAATTGTGTGTGTACTAAGGTATTATTCGCTTGTGAAACAAATTATTTTGAAACCAACCTGTGTTGAACTTGAAGGTTTTATCGCAGAGCTTTGGTTACAATATTGAATTTCACAATCGTAGCGCACGGTTTACCAGGGAGTTTTACAAGCCCTTCGCGTGACCGTATGCCGCCTATTGTATTACAATTCATTGGGCTTGCTATTGTGCTCATCAATAGACACGGGCCCTACTCTTCCCAATACCATTAAATTAAACAATGTTAAAATTCATTAGAAAGACTCATGCGGAACTAACTGTTGAAGGGAGCAGGTTGTTGGACTGTTTCGGCATCAAGTTCATAGACCCCACCGCAGGCTATTTGACTAATGTCTATAAAATAACCTTAAACATCAATTAGAGGTATGTTTGAGTTCAAGGTGACGAGACAGTCTACCGTCACGAGTTAAACACTCGTGTGAGCTTACGTATAACTTTTTGCTTCAAATGGGTCTGTGATCAGGTTTTTATCAGATCGTTCTACGTACTGACTTGGTTAATTGGTTAAAAGAAAGCATCGGTGGTAATCTCATTGTCTGTGAACTATAAATAGACGCCACGCACGGGTGACGACACAGGATAAAAGGAGGCGAAACTGGGACTCGTTAGCGCTTCCTCGCGGGCAAGGACGCGTGATGTCATGAATAGGTATATCGGCGCGGCACTTGTCACATAACATAAACAATCTTGCTGTGCTAATCAACATTCCGGCGATTTAGTTTTCCACAATTGCTGAAATGGGAGCATAGGAGCCTAGAAATAGTGAGATTTATTCACCCTAGAGTACCTACAATATTACATCAATTACTTAGTTTTTAAAAGCTGAAAAACGCACGATTCATGTTTTGTATGGAAAAATTCGAACAACTTCCCTAATGGATTTTTTTTTTCGTGGAATAATCGTTTGCGGAATCTTAAATAAAAACAGTCTCCGATTGGAATAAATCACTCCTAATTCGGTTGGTGGTAGTAAAGAAATCAGTATGCCACTGTTGTGCCGTGAATTTGAAACACGTGTATTGTGTAGACGTGCGTTTAACAATGCGACTGCGACTTTGGCAATGCGGACATGTCTACAAGAACTGGTGAACGTTCACTTGCTTTACCTCTAACTGTAACCACAAAGCTCATCTCTTAGGTACTACCTAACCTAAGTAATTTTTCGCGTTTTAAGTTTTTAATTGTTACACGCAATAGTCAATATATTGAATAAATTGAAATTGTTATGTTTACATTGCGCAGGAGGTGATACCTATTTATGGTTATCGATAAATACTACACGCATCACTAGCGATGTTAATTTGTATTAAATTGGAGCGATTAATAATTATTATTCAACATGCCTACGTTTTCTGTACAGGATTATTTATCTGAATATTGTATGCTCATATACTTATTTACCTGCCTAGCTTAGCTAGTATCGCGTTGATCTCGGATATGTAACATTCTTTTCTTACTAGCAATCATGTCAGTGCGAGAGGGACGAATGCTATAGGTATATATGTCCGACATACACATAACCTAACACATAGCTAGGCTGATCATAATCACTCACAAGTTACAATTATAATTTCAGTATGGTTGTCGTATTACCTTATTTGGGATACCTATTAAGCGCAAGGGATATTTTCGCAATTTATTGATGTAAATGTCAACTATATTATTGATTACTACCAATTACTACTTATATAAATGTCAGTATTCGGTTGACATGAATGTTTTGACATAGGTATTTATTTATTGCTGTAGACCTAGTAATGGCGAATTTATTGTCTGACCCTGATCCCGCATTTGGTTCGATAGAAAAGATATATAAATATTTTATGTTTTATTCGATAACTTTCCACCGGCAGATCGATCTTAACACCTGTAATTTAATTACAGTATTTTAGAAATCGGTTCTAAGTTATACTATGTATTAAAAGGACAGCATTGAATTCTTATCTTCTGAAATCATACTTAAAATCTCTTAAAGCTACTTATCAATTGCAGTTAATCGCATTGCAAAGAATATGGATGTTGATTGATGGTCAAATCAATTACTTTTATGAAGGGTCGAAATTCTTCGTTAGTATGATGATTGTAGGGAAATCGCAACAAGTGACACCACGACTTTTATATGACAAACATCCATATTCATTTTAGTGATTTTGGTTTATTAATAATGTAAGACTAATTTATTTTTATTGTTGTCAACATCCCAATTTGCTAGGTTGCTAGGGTACAAACGATCGTGACTCGTAAGCCAGTATTGATCTTTGTCCGTTTTCAGGCTGAGTCCGAGGTTGCCGCCCTCAACCGACGCATCCAACTGCTGGAGGAGGACCTCGAGAGGTCCGAGGAGCGTCTCGCCACCGCCACCGCCAAGCTCGCGGAGGCTAGCCAGGCCGCCGATGAGTCCGAACGGTGAGTCGAACCACGATCCACATTCACTATGATCTTGTCAGAGCATTATCATAACAAGGTAGTCTAAAGCAAGTTAAATACATAGCCGAAGGCAAAAAGGCCAGTAAGAACTGCAAAAATATACTCACTGGCCAATTTTATGTTACTCAATTTAATGTTAGGTATAATTATCAGATTACCGAAATTAGTCGCCATTTTAATATATTAAATCGATGTCTATAAGTGCGGCAAGATTAGAAAGAAAACAGAAAAATATTTCTATTACCAAGATAAGATTTAATTTAAACCATTCTGTTGCTAACAACAGGCCAATTATTTTCATTGTTATTTATTTTGAGTTAAATATACAAAGTATAACGAAGGCAAAAGCCTTTTGTTTAGTCACTGGTTATGTCAATTCACCAACAACTTTAAATCAACATTGATACACTGCAAGTGTTAGTTGGTGAGACTTCCAAGAATGTGACAGTGACTAAACAGTTGCGTGATGCCTGTCGCCAGAATATTCATTTCCAATAAAAAAATAATAAAGAGCAGCCATAAAATAAAGTTCAATGCAACAAATACGTATTCAGTTACTTCAGTTCATTGATTTCTTATAAAACCTTATTGTATGGCTTCCAAGTTCAACTGTAAATGGATTAGCCCCTTGAGTTTTTGTGTGCATGAGTGCTTTCGTTTTTATTTTCGCCCGTAACCACCATATTTCTAGACCTTTAAAAATATAGAAAACTAGTGTTAAAAGCCACTGATGTTTTATCGATATCGATGTTTGTAACACGCATGTGTTTGGCCCCGCACTAACCAGAATACGCAAGGCGTTGGAGAACCGAACCAACATGGAGGACGACCGCGTGGCCATCTTGGAAGCGCAGCTGGCGCAGGCCAAGCTCATCGCTGAGGAGTCGGACAAAAAATACGAAGAGGTGACCGCTTACTCATCGTCATTACACAAACAGACGCCGTCAGTACCACCGACATTATTATGTACCCGGACTTTCTTTAAATGAAATAATAGCCTTTGAGAATTTAGTCTGGAGCTTCACGAAACTTACAATGTACCTCAACGTTTAAAGCCTTTGAAAATTTAGTCTAGCTAGAGCTACACGACATTAATAATTCTAGTAAACTTTTAAAGAAGTCATCTTGAAACTGCAGTACTGTCGGGGCTACTGGTTGTGTCTATATTTCTCATTCTTAGAAATTTGAATCAGCTCTTAAAATGCAATGATATCAGATCACCAGTGAAATAAATTTATTGAAAATAACAAGCCAAGAGTGTGCTTGAGTTGAACACCAAGGGTTCCTTACTTTTTCGTAATTCTAATTGTGTTTTAAGAGCTCTTTGTGTCATAATGTGATGTTAAACTGAGTACGTTTGCGTTACTAAATCGCAAATTTTGGTACGCTCTGGAGCTTTTCAGAACAGTTCGCTACAATCATTTGTATATGAACATAAAGTAGTACTAGAATGACGTCATTTGTACCAGTCTAATATATCGCGATTGGAGATAAAGATGATCATTGATCGTGATGTAGCGCTCCCGTGTTTCTAATGATTGATTTATATCGCATTTTGTCACGAGCTCACGAGTGCGGACAGTACTCAGTCTACATCACATCTTGTACTATTTGAGGCCATATGAGTTAAAATCATTGCCAATCAAGAACTGTAGTAGAAATTAGATTATTGCTCTTTTTTCGATTGGTCTCTGAACTAAAGAAATTCATGTAGCCTTTTAACACGTCATTGACATTCAGACACTTGAAGTCCATATTTTGCATTCTGGTCCAAATATTAGACAAATATGGAGTGAATGCGAAACTGGATTTTAAAGTGTTTAAATGTCAAACGTTTAAACGTTAGTGTTGCATTAATGTACTTTTTATACAAGTATATTTTGCGGCACCTACTTTAAATGTTTCATTATTATTCCGTAGCATACTGAATATTCTATGATCATTATGTGTTAAGAATTTGTAATGGGCATTAACAGTTAGAGAGACAATTGCAAAGATACGTCTAAAAGCAGACTTTTAAATAGTTATAATGTGTTTCGGAATCAAATGACTTGACATGAATGACCGATTGCGGTTTCTATAAATATTTTTAATGCTCGTCACAAACTATTTCTTCAACAGCGGTATCCAGTCGAACGAGTCGCTTTGTGTGTTCCTTCTGTGTTGCATGTCTAACTCCGGGTCACCCTTGAAAGTCGTTAGGATCCATTTACGACATTTTAGTTCCATGCTAAGAACTTTGTACGGGAATTTGGTTACTGATGTTGTTTATTGGATGTAGCGCCCGCAAGGTTCTGGAGAACAAGTCCTTGACCGATGAGGAGCGCATGGACGCCCTGGAAAACCAGCTGAAGGAAGCCAGATTCCTCGCTGAGGAAGCCGACAAGAAATACGATGAGGTCTTTATTGCGTCGATGTCGTTTGGTTTGCGCTTGCTTGAACTACACACGAATGTTCGTGTGGAGTGTGAATTTCGATGGTTTATTCCCTCCCGAATAGCGAAACCCTACTTCCTCCCTATTGATGTCTCAAAACGTAACAACGCTGGAGTTTAACTAATCCAGTTAGTTTTGTTTGAGTTACTAACATTTAATACACCTAGTAACAGAAGCAACGCAGTTGCATTCCCTATTTGGCGTGTGCTTTGTCTACATACCTACATTAAAGCATGACAAAGCTATAGTTTAATTTTTTATATCACGACGTCATTTTATCGGAATGTGATTAGATATCCATCTCCGATCTCCCAGTGCCGAGCAGAATGCTGAATCGACGTGTTATTCGAAACATATGCGTTGACAGATGGTTCACGCGTCCCAATTTTCCCGACACGAGGCCCGTGAAGCCAGCGGCCCTAGAAGGAATCGTATCGTGTCTGATCTTGGCTCGTTCACCTTATAAGGTGCGACAAGTCTCCTTGGTCGCATATGTTGTTACATAAGCTTTACTTCCATTTACGAAGTTGCTCAAGACCAAACGACTCTGATAAGATTGTGTTCGTAATTACAACAGACATTTATAGTACGGATGGTTGACTTTTGGGTTTTGATGTCCAGGTGGCTCGTAAGCTGGCCATGGTTGAGGCTGACTTGGAGCGTGCGGAGGAGCGCGCCGAGACCGGCGAATCGTAGGTTTCCAACACAACCCTTCGGAGGAACCGCCAAGCTCAATATTGTACGGTCACTGCTCGCAACGCAAGCTAAATTCAATATAATTTCCTTTAGTTTAGTGATCACATTAGCTTACCTAGCAATACTGAGCTGGCTCGGTGATCCCGAGACCTTGTTTTACAAGTTTTCGCTCCGTTCTGCATGGTTGTTCATTAGCATTCTTAACATTGCTGCACCGTAACCCGATTTACCTACATTGGTATTTCTAACATAGGCCTCACTGTTATTTTTATTGCATGTCCCATTCTAGGTCGTCCTCGAGCCGGCGTACGAGACATTTATTTTTAGTTTTAATTTAATTTGCATCGTTGAAGGTGTTGTTGCCTTTCATTTCCCGAAGTAGCAACACCGCTTATTTTTAAGTATGGGCCAGTGCCATTTACGTCCCGACCCGTGACGTAAGTGACGCTGTCCGATAGATCGAACTAAAACAAGGGTTGCCCCATCTCATGGATATTTCTATGCAATGTTAACTATCATGTCCATGTGTCGACTAAACTTCCTCTTCAATGTGTGTACCGTAGCGTGGCTGTAGGTTAGGTCGCCAGGAAATATGTGTGGTATAGGGCAATTTTCGTTTTCAGATATGCACCGCATTACACCAGAATTACTGGCCGTATGCGTGCCGCACATATGCAAGCGCACACATCACATAATGATTACGATAATGCACTAGATAGCACATAGATATTTTTTTATAATTGTTTACAAAAAGTAAAGTTAGAGCTAAATGTTTTGGGACAACCCTCGTTTATTTTTAACCGTGACGCCGCCGCCCTCGACTGATCGCTTGTGTGACCCTACCACATTGGTTTTTTGAGTTTTCGCTTCGCTTTTTTCTATTTTAGCAGGCATTGGCGACCGGACGAATCGTCCGGACTACCATTCCGTCCCGAAACACAAAACACCTTTATATCTCGCACATTCGCCGAGCCTGGAGCCTAAACTCTAACCCAATCCTTTCCCTGACACGTCCTATGCACTTGTACTAAGTAACTGGAGGCGCATAGCACCGCCACAGCACCGGAGCGAGGGTCGAGAGCGGCGCCGTAGCGCCGTAGCGTAGCATAGTGTGTGTTGTGTGTGCGTGTGTACTAACGCGCGGCCGGCCGTAGGTGGCGCGCAAGCTCGTAATGATGGAGCAGGACCTTGAGCGCGCCGAGGAGCGCGCAGACCAGAGCGATAGGTAAGTGTGCCCTTCGTGCAAACTTACAGTACTGCTATTGCTTTAAACTACAGCCACAAATGCATCTGCCTGAACCAATGGACGACTTGTTATTTGTCAATCATAAAGCGACTAGAGTACTGTAATTTGGGTTTAGGTCCATACGCCAAACTATCGACCTTAAAGTCATGTACTTATCAGTTATCAGTCGCATGAGCCGAAAGCGAGGGCGATAATCACGCAATCAATGGGTCTTTATTATTGGCGCAGTTGGAATGAAAATTTAATGTAAAGCGGGCTGCATACATTTTTTTGTAAATATTTACATGGTTAAGGCGTGTGGATCTATTTGACTTCGTTGTTAACCCTTAAATGAAATTCGCTAAGGGTAAACTTTAAAGACTTGTTTATATTATAACAGTAATTTTGAATCACCAAAATTAATAACAAACATTCAGTAACCTCTCTTAGATAGAGATAAACAGATTGGTGAAATTTACATTTCAACTTTTCTTTTTAGATTGGTTCGATTAAGCATTTAATACTTAATCGAACCATCAAGATCGCGTGAATCTTACGTATTTTCACCGCAAGATTAGGCAATAAAAAGCAAAGATTTATACGATAATGATGTTCAGCTGATCGGTATGAAGTTAGGATTGTGTGCAATTTTAATTGAAACATTTTTATTAATCTTTGCTTTGAATTATGCATCTGCATGCTCTTGTTGACGGTTGATAAATTGGTTATTAATATGTATATTTGTATCAACTGTCACCAATTTATAACTATTGCAACATTAACTAGTATGCTTTTCGACTACTAGCATAGTTATTTGATCTAGTTATTAAGAATTCAAATATCTGGGTCAGTCAGTACATCCTTAAATTGATATTGATTCAGTAGCCCTTCGAGTAGGTACACACTATTAAAATGGGTCGATCAATTTTTGTTGATGTTATTCTGCCCCGTAAAACGTTTTTTTGAAATGTTTAGAAAATACTCCTAAAATACTTATGAACGGCCGCTTTGTATGGGTTATATTCGACATAACTTTTGGTCAATTGATGTAGGTGTATTACCATACTATAATTACTATATGTATTACACTATACCCTAAATGAGAAATTTAAAATGGGGACTGACGCGTGACATGACCAATATAAAAAAAAACTTGATCGGCCCAAACGTACTACTTTACTGAAACATCGAGATGTCAATTTTAACGAGAAATTTTCCCTCATCAGTCTAATTTTCCTTCCTGCGACTTTAGCTTTCGAATCAGTAGAATCTCCGGGCAATATTGTACTTAGAGTAGGAGATTAGACGTGATATTTTCTGATGTGGCGTTTTTTATTTTTCCAGCAAAATCGTCGAGCTTGAGGAGGAGCTGCGCGTCGTCGGTAACAACCTGAAGTCCCTGGAGGTCTCCGAGGAGAAGGTATCACCTAACTTCACTGTCAAACTACAATGTCATTGCATCAAACCAGGGGCCTGTACCACAAAATTTTACAAGCCTACAATTCGACAAATTTGTCAACTTTTTCTATGGAAAATTGTACAATTTTGTCAATTTGTAGACCTGTAAAGTTTTGTACATAAAATTTTACAAGTCTACAATTTGACAAAATTGTGCTATTTTCCATAGAAAAAGTTAACAAAGTTGTCGAATTGTACGCTTGTAAAGTTTTGTGGTATAGAACCCTAGTCTAAACTCGCATTAAAGATAGTCCTTTGTATCTGCAGTCGTCCTATAAACAGTATAAACGATCAAATATATGTCCCTCTCGCATTATAGAAAAGTCCTTTCCAAGAATTCCAAGTCGTTCTATAAACGATCAAAAATATGTCCCTCTCTAGAAAATGCGTTTGTGTCTGAAATCGTCCTATAAACGATAAAATATATGTGCTGCTCGCTTTATGAAGCGGAATGTGATGGGTAGCTGATATTGCGTAAGTCCAGGGGGCCGATTTTTGAGTGTCGATCGCTCGACTTCTCACTCGAGGTCTGTCAAAAAACTATGATGTTTTGACAGATGTCGAGTGAAAAGTCGAGCGTTTGACACTCAAAAATCGGCCCCCTGATCGGGCATGTGAAGTCTGAATGATCTAACGTCCATAATCGATCGTCCATAACGCAATAACAAATGAATAGGGGGTCAAGAGTAGTTCAACTGTCCCCTTTCAATCCTTAGGGTAATATTAATAGGCAATTACTTCTATCTATCATAGTCATGAATGGTACTTAAGTAATTACTTTTGTAAGACATTTTTCTGGACTGTTGGTAATTTGGTAATCTCAGTGGTATTATCTTTAATGCGTGGTTAGGTTAAAGAAGTAACAGGTAGATTTCCGAACGCAGGAGCTTAAATGTGATTATTATAATAATAGCGAACAGTGATCAGATTTTATAACCAAAGATTATGAGTATTTTATCAGCAGCGAAATGGATTTTTTACAGTTTCAGTCGCATATTAAATCCTTGATGTGAAGCAAAGGATGAGTAGCGTTTGGAAATCTATCCACCTAAGAAATTGTTACATATTGCCTTTTGCTCTTTAATTCTAGACAAAAGCAGTTTCAGTATTAATTAAGTTACTTTATTAATAATTAAGCATTACTATGGATATTGAGCCCATTGGAAAAAAAAGATAAATGATTTTGTAATATGATGCACCAACCTAAATCAATTAGTGCGATATCGTATCTGCTGCCCTATTAGTTAAGATTTACTTAGTGACAAAATATTTGTTGAAAGGGTGAATGATTGATTGTAAATGGAGACTTTATATGTATCAATTCACTGAATGGAATATTTAGTTTAAGTTTAATCATGCTAGGAGTTCAATAATTAAGCTGACAATTTAATACAGGCCAACCAACGCGAGGAGGAGTACAAAAATCAGATCAAAACCCTCACCACCCGCCTAAAGGAGGTGTGAATGCGAACGGAACGGTTCCTACGCGAGTGAAACGCTTTCCTAACTGCATTCTGCCTCACTGTAGTCTCTTTCTAAGCCTGATTTACTTGAGGAAAATCCGAAACGTAAGAAAATAGTATCCGCCATCACTGCAATACTATTAAAAGGGACGACGAGGATTTTGACCGTAAATACACTGTGAATAATGCAATGTGAATCAGGCATAGAACGTATAGTGCGTCCTAATCTTTTCGTTTTACGTTACCCTCCTCTCACACTTTATTTGGCTGTTGTTTTTTCTTTTTCTAGAGATGTTCTAACTAGTGTTGTTGTTTTCTAGTAGCGCACGGTGTTGCTATAAAAAAAATGTAACATAAAGCAGCATTGTGCGTTACAGCATGAAGTTTCGTTTTCGTTTTGTGTATTTTCGTTAACAATAAATAATCACAGGCTACTCAAAGAGAAGAGACGTTCGAGGGGCAGGTGAAGCTTCTGGACGCACAGCTCAGAGAGGTAACCCGCGGTCCAGGAGCGGCGTAGATAGCGGTTACGGTTGTAGATAGGATCATGCTCATCGCCATTTCATGTTGGGATTGTACTTGAAGCTTCAAGCTGTATGAAGACGACGCAACTTAGGTAGAAGACACTATGAAGACGTATGAGGATTTTTATATTATTCTTCATACAGTTTAAAGCATGTCCGTACCTAGGCTAGGTCTGGTGTAGGCCCGTAGCTGCCGGTTGGTGCTTCATCTATATGTATGTACAGGTCTATCCCTCTGTGCATTAATTTCTATCCACTATATATATGTGTCTTGCGCCTGTATTGTGACTGTACGCTTTGTTTCTGTAGTCTTGTGCTATGTGTCCTTTTCGGATGGGAAATGGGAATAAGTTAACTATTATTTGGTCGCATTGGAGGCTATTGCCTTCAAACAGTCACAGAACTGTCCTACCAGAATGGTGAAACGCGACATCTGCAGAGGTTACGTAGTACAGGCTGTACAAGTGAGTCGTACAATCGCAATGGGCCCGGAGTAATCGGCCGTGAGTAATGAGAGTGTGTGTCAGGCGATGGCGTCCCGCGAACACGTGGAGGATAAGATTCACGGCCTCTCCGCGAAACTCTCGCAGGTAAGTCCGGTGAATGGGTGATAGCGGACTAGCGTTATGAAGAGGAGACAGCAAATTACAGTTATTCCGTACAGTAACTAGGAAATCGAAGACTTATTCTCGATTGGTTGGTAATGAATTAATGAACGACCAATTGTCAATCTTTTCAACACAAAACTTTTCTAAATACAATTTTAAATATATCTCTCAAGAACAATTCTCTTCTACTGTTGATATTGGCCAACTAAAGAGGCCTATTAAAGGCTTGTTCTAAAATATTTTATGAGCCGAATTATGGAAAACCAGATATTGTATTCAATGTTTTTGTATAGAAATATTGTACTGTTGCATCCTCTTCAAAACAATTGCCTTTATTAGACATTTTTTAACGAAAGCGTATAATAAAGGCTCAATTTGAAATGTATTTTACAAAATATCAGTATTCATGTACCTATTACTAGATATAAGCATCACTTCATGATCATTTTTGTAGTTACACAGTAGTATTTCAGTTGTGGGTAATGGTATATTATTGTCATAGTTAGTGTCCGGCACTCGGCACTTAGCTGCTTACGGTGAAGGTAAATGCATGAGTTGTGGTGCTTCTGCTATCTCTAACCATAAATGTTTTTTTTTTTTTACTATTAATATCAAGTTTTTAAGAGTTCATTAAATATTAAAAGTTGATTTCAAATACCATTTTAACTAAAAAAAAAACCTGTGCATGATGTTTTCGTTTGAGCGAAATAGAAAGCAGTCTAATTTTATACATTTCAGAACAACATTGATTATGATCTATTTCAATTTTTTTGTATAATTCGTATGTGACTCAATATGCTGGGAATATGGGTTATATTTTTTTTAATCTTTCCGAATGATATTTAAAATAGCATAACTTTTTTTTTATACAGGGCTGCTACCGCGAAGGGCATTCGAAATTTTCCCTCTCTGTCACACTTGCAAGTTTACACATAAGTGCGACAGAGAGAGAAAACTTCGTTTGTGGTTCGCGGTAGCACTCCAGGACTTTTTAAAGGAACAAAACGAAATAACATTAAAAATAATACTCAACTAAGTCTAAAACCTAACTAAAAACTAATTATTTATTTAATTAGACTGCTTTCGCCTTGGATTCGGTTGGATTGGTTGGAAACTGACATATTTTTTTATTGATTTAAGGCTGAGGCCCGCGCCGAGTTTGCTGAGCGCTCCGTGCAGAAACTCCAAAAGGAGGTCGACAGGCTCGAAGGTAATATATTTTCCTATTTTATGGATATTTTAATTTTATCCAAAACCTACAGGTTGAAATTTTGATTAAGCATTCTTGCTACTTATATCAATATTTTCAAATTCCGTTTATCCTTATCAATGAAGGATAGTATATTATACCCAAGCATTCGAGTGTTTCATCAAAATATATTAATTTAAAATTGAATCTAGGAAATGAAAAAAATAATCTAGAATGTAAATTATATTTACCATTGCTAGTTTTCAAGGTTCTCCAGATCTTGTACACTACAGCAGTACGGTTAAGTCAATTTAAAATACCTCAAGTCAAGTTATAACATGTTTGACAAAGCTTGATCATTAATGCACAGTCATCAGAACTGGCTTTCTTGACTTTCTAAGCTATAATAGACGTGAAAGCTTATTTACTTACTATCATTGCGCTATTACTGATATAATTTAAATCATAGTAACAATTTTGGTTTCTTTTAGTTTTTTTTATTATTTTATTTTATTTTTTAAGCACTGGTCGGTTACACAATTGTTACTGAGCACATGCATGAACATATTAAAAAAAAAAACAATTTAATGGTGATTATTACTTGATAAGATACTTATACTTGATCCTCCTCACTCAATGAACTAAATATTGCTCAAACTATTTTTGTTCATTTGTCCTAACTCTTCGATTCATATAGTATTCAAACGTGCTCAGAACCGATTGCGTAGTCGACTTTAATTAGCAGTATTAGAGCTCATTATGAAATGACTTTTAATTACACCGTTCTTCCATTGAATTGTTTACATACCTATCGTGCTAAAGGTTGTTTAACTTGAGCTCTAATATTCAAACTACATTATTTTAGCATGTCTTTGTGTTAGACTGCTCGATCCTTGTACATATTTATATTGTGACGCATGGATTTTGATTTCTGTTGTTTTTTCTTCGTTTTGATTCAAATATTTACTGTCGTTTGGTGAACATAGCCGTAATGTAAATTAATATTATTGTTGCTAGAGTAGTTTAAAAATACTCAAGTAGATACATCATTACGTTCATAGTTGGCTGTAAAACTTTAATTATAGATTGTTCCGTTTAGACATGTTTGCGCTTAATTTAATCAAGCATCGAAAATAAAATGACAATAATTTAAGGGAGACGAAAAGGGGGGTGAAATTAGTTAAACGTTGGAATGAAAACTGGAGCGAAACATTTCACTTTAATTTGTAAGTACTTGATTTACTTTTCGTGATATGATCTGTACTCAGTCAAGAGTGAGGTCGTGATTCAGCACGAGATATAACTATTGTTGCCGCTCTGATAACCTTTACGACTATGTCACCATGGCAGATAATGTTTGAATGTATGTGTTGTTGTGTGGACTGACCGTGGCCGCGTCGCCTTGCAGACGACCTGGTTGCCGAGCGCGAAAAGAGCAAACTCCTGCAGGAGGAGATGGAGGCCACGCTCCACGACATCCAGAACATGTGAACGCCTAGCTCGCGCCCGCCCGCTCACCGACTATCGATATCGATTCACGCACTCCACTAGCGCACGTTCCCACCACTATAACTGTCAAATCGATGCCATTTTGTGGAATTGTAATTTGAAAATGGAACGCGCGCTAGTCTCAATATTTCTATATTCTTTTCAACTGCATAGATATATTTTATTTTTTGACTAGAGAATTGATGCTCGTTAAGCCGGGCGGGCGCATAGATGTTTCTAGCTATAGAGTAATTGCCAGCCGCTTCTATTGTAATGTCGATCGAGTGTTCGCTACAACACCACTGCCATGTGCAATTTTTTTTAATTTGATACACAAATTTACTAATATTATTGAGAAATGTACTCGTAAATCCTCATTTTTTTAGTCATTATTTATCGAGAGTGACTGACTAGCCGATGTTTCGGCCTTTGAATGCAGCTGATAGTAACCTACCATATGGCACTCTAGTATCTAAGGGAAAATGTTGACATTCCAAAATGGGGACCAAAATGTTAAATACATTCAGCACCAATTTGTCATATTCTAAAGTCATTCCAATGTAGCATAGAACAAAATAGATCCAATCGTCAATGAAATATGATTTCCGCGCTGTAATTTATGATTGTGTAATTCAGAGATGGATCCGACTCTAAGCGAGTCTGTTTGCAATTCCATGAACTCTTACTTAATTTTAGAGAAGAGATTAGATGTTTTATTTAATGAGTGATGGTAACATATGATATTTATAAGAATATACTTGCTACGAAGTATTTTGATATTCTATTTTGTTTCGAGTATGATTTTCTTGTGTCATAATTTGAGTTTGTTGCTATTTATTTAAATTAATCGATGAATATATGACGACCGTAGTAATCGAGTCGCGATGAGTTAGTTTCGGCGCGCAGAGTAGCGCACGCCATCATACATACAAACAACACTTATGAAAATATGAAATTACGTACGATAAATCGAGGGGAATCCGTCTTTTTAATGTTATCGATTAATGAAATGGTAAATAAGTTCGTGAGAAATAAATTAATGAATTTAAGAGTATTCTAACACAAGTGTTTATAAATATATATTATCATTATTTTTAACTCGGTGTTGTTTTTTTTTAAACTAATCCGTGTGCTCCTTCTAACATTCCTTTCACTAATTTCATCGATTCTATCAGCTATAAAAAACATCATTGTATTCACCCATTCGTACATCAATTATTCGGAAGTGGAATGAGATCAAAAATGAAATCATCGAAGAAGCATCAAGACGCGGCCATTGTACATTGTCATCGAGGCACGGGGCATGAACACATTTCCCTATGGCATGATTTGGTGCTAGCATGACCGATACGCACTGACGGCGTGGCCTGCCGCAGATGAGGTGATCAACGAGAGCGAGCGCGTCAACGACATGGGCCTGGACCTCGACGACTCGTTCGTGGAGATCATCCCCGGGGTCGACCCCAGCGATCGGCAGATGGTCGCCATCCGCGCCGAGCGAGCGCGCCTCGCCGAGCTCGCTCGCATCCAGGCCGAGCGCATCGCCGAGGCGAAGAGAAAGGAGGAGGAGCGTCTCGCCGAGATCGCGCGCCAGGAGGCCGCTAAAAAGGCAGCCGAGGAGGCCGCCGCGGCCGCCGCCGCCGCCTCGGAGGCCGAGCGCGAGAGGCTGGAGCTGCTCGCCAAAGAGGCCGCCGAGCTCGCCGACGTAGAACTACAGGCCAGGAGGGCAGCGGAGAGGGCTGCTGCGGAGGAGCTCGCCCGCTTCCAAGCCGCGGCGGTCTCGCAGGAGGGAGTGTTCGAGCGCGAGGGCTCCGTGTCGCATCAGACGCAGACGTCGGAGGAGGACGCGGCCGCTGCCGCTAAAACCTTGGCTGAGGCGGAGGCCTATTTGGCTGAGCATCCCCCCCCGCCGAAAGCGGAAACCCCTGCTCCGGCAGAGGGTGCCCCCGCCGAGGGTGCTGCGCCCCCGGCGGACGGCGCCGCGCCGCCTGCCGACGGCTCCGCCCCGGCCGCTGATGCCGCTCCTGCGGAGGCTCCCGCGGCTGAAGCTGCGCCGCCGTCATAAATAAAATTACGCCAGAAAAATACACCGTTCCACGCACAGTCGCCATCACATACACCGAGCGAACAAGGTGCTCACAAATATCTGAATATTACTGTCAAAACCGTAGTGTTTATTCAGATATTTTTGATCATCTTCAAGTGTGCAGATGTATTTTTGATGGTGACTGCACCTCTTACACTTGCTTCGAAATCTACGCACCTGCTCCGTTCCGGATCTACAATCGACATTGTCTAACAATTCGGGCGTAACAGAAATTTATAATGTAACAGTTTTTTATTGTCTAATTAAACAAAAAAATCAAAAGTATAGCTGATGGAATAGTATTTCAATCGTAGTCGACTAGTGTTAAACGAATGCATGCGTGTGTCTAACCGAGATGAAGATCGGGGGCTGATGGCGTCGATTTGCGCAGACGACCTCATCGCTGGCAAGGAGATGTTCCACGAGATTGGTGGAGAACTGGACGTGACCTTCAACGACCTGGGCCTGGAGGCCCCCGCGCCGGGCTCTGTCCACGGCCCGCTACACGCCATACCGCCGGCTATCTGCGAGCTCTGCACCTGCTGCCACTGACGCCACACTTGCGCCAGCCATTCGCTTTTCATGCGCATTTAAAGCCAATAAACCTACCCACTCTAATCCATATACGCTTATACTAAATTCTAAAACCGCATGACCGATTTGACGACTCCGGTTTTCGAGCGAAACAGCTTGACGTAACAGCAAGTACGGCGCATGGCTTCGGAATAAACAGGATCACGACATGTAAGCACTCATGATTCTTATTTCAT
Organism: Cenopis cana; assembly: GCA_951800055.1. Classification (NCBI taxonomy): domain Eukaryota; kingdom Metazoa; phylum Arthropoda; class Insecta; order Lepidoptera; family Tortricidae; genus Cenopis; species Cenopis cana. The sequence goes on along the minus strand of OX637489.1, from coordinate 9,914,884 downwards.
ACGCTGCTAATCTGCAATACTTGACTTGGAGCAGTTAAAAGAAAATCAAAAGATAAGACGCTGTTTTGACTTTTGATTATAAGACGCCTACAAATAAAGTAATGGCAATTGATGCTAAAGCGGCGTACATATAAAAAGCTGCAGGAGACTCCAATTTAGTTTCCATAAAATTTCGATTCAAATGTCAGTTTTGTCTTGATTTATTATTAAATAATGTTACTAAATGTACAGACGAACTTGTCGCCGAGAAGGAGAAATACAAGGACATCGGAGACGACCTCGACACAGCGTTCGTGGAGCTCATCCTCAAGGAATAAGATGTGGAACCGACGTCGTGCTATGGCAACGCCACCTGCCCGCGATTCACTTTATCTGTATAAACGTATCTTAATTTATATTTTATACTCCTGATTTAAAAGTATTATTACAAACCATAGGTTTATGGCGGTATTTATTTTCATGTAATGTAATAAATAATTTATTAATTACTTCTGTTGTTTCATTTATTCAATACACAAAATTTTGAGTTAGCTAAGTCGTGTCAAAGTAAAATGCTTTCAAATTCAAAATCCAATAACAGTTTTAGCGCCTTAGCCCAACTGACATCGCTGCACGAGAATACCTACTCTTCTCGCTCGCTTCACGAGAGTGTGGAGTTCCATGATTCGATTTGTTATTGAATTGTGCAGAGCCTCATCAAATTGGCTCTAAAATCGTGCTAAAATCTGAAGTATCTATTTTGACTGGATAGGGTCATCTACGAAGGCATCTATTATATGAATACCAGAGGGGCTAAGATGATCGCGTATGTCGGACATTATAGGATTCGTCCCTCTCGCACTTACATACTTGACAGTAAGGGACGAATGCTATATGGTCGGACATATACGCGATCATCTTAGCCCCTCAGGTACTGAAAACTAAACCTATCGGCAGTACAGATTGTGCATTTCGTACAATCGCCATTACTTATGTAAGTACAGTCAAGTGCAAAAATATGGGTGCATAAAACTTGCTCAAAAAGATGTCCTATAGCTCTTATGTCGGTGAATTAAGGTTTTGGTACATATTTATGAGAGGATTCATTCGATACACATTTTTGCACTTGACTGTACATCTGTACACATCAGGCTGTTCAAAAATATCTGAAGTGCACCTTGACAATAAAGTCGTGTTCAGACGTTTTGAGCCTACGCAGAATAGTTAAATCCGCACAACGGATTGTAAGGTTAAATCTTATCGGGGTCTTACCTACTAAAACATTTTATGAAAGATAGTCGATCGTCTGTGTATTTATAGTTTTGAACGGATCCGGTGCACCGGTGTATTAGGCTTAATGTTGATTGGTAAAAGGTTATTATTCGTCACTAATTGGAAATTCCAGCGAGGCAGATGCAATCTGCTGTATCTTGTTAACTTACGTAAAATCCCGACACAGCAGTTTCTAACATTCTTAGGGTAGCGACATACAAGACAGGCTACCGAATTTTGCCGAGCAAATTCCGCTCGCAGCTGCTCCGCTGCAGCTTTCCGCGGGCGGGCTAAATTCCGCCGTTGAATTCGGCCACCCATCTGGGGCGGATCCATAGGTCGGTATCTTTCCGGCTGAATTCGGATACCTAATTCGTCGATTGTTGTCTACCTCGCTTTCTTTCTTTCGTTTTCTATACCAGCATACTAAACTAAATTACAAGCAAATTAATCTTTACTAACCACTAACCTTCATCACAGACGAGGTGTTAGAAGAACGCAGTAAGTACAAGGCGATTGCCGAGGAGGTGGACCAAACGTTCGCGGACCTCTCCGGCTACTGAACTAAATGCAGCGGCCGCCATCTTGCGCGAATGGCGGGAAAAATTGACAGCGCGCACTGCGGGCTCAAATTCTTTGCATTCTAATTATTTATTCTTTGCGATGTGCACATTGAAGAAAACTTGTATGTGATTTAAGTAGAATGTGTGGCTTCTGATGGACGGTGAGCAATTTTGAAATGCCTAATTAAACATATACTTATGGATGTTAGCGTTCACCTTTAAATAATTGGATATCGGATTGTTATTCGCGTTGCGCATAAGGAAAACATGTTGAACATAAATAACAAAATTTTAATATTGTAATTTTTGATACCTGTACAAAAATGATACTTATTTAGGAGGAAATAGAAAAGTTGGAAAATTTCTGCTCGTACGTATGAATCTCGATTAATTTATTTTGGCCAAATCGCGCTTTTCTTGTAGGCGATTGCCGAGGTAATTATGTACATTGAATGTATTTATCTTAATATTCGTACGTTTACAAGTAGGTAAAGAGAAACAATTAGATTTCATTTTAGAATGATCTTGTTAGGAAACTGTTGCTTTTTACTACTGAACGTACGAATGTAGTTTTCGCAAGTTACGATTTTCATATTTTTTTATCGAGTAATTTTACTGAAGTACATTAAAAATAAGTTTACTGTCTTATGAATGAAGTAATTAGCATGATGATTGTTTTGCTATGGTTTGTCATAGGTAGTGCGTGTCACAGCGTGTCAACAGTCATCCACGACGACGCGCCACTTCCACGACGAATCTCATAGAGTACTAAACTAAGCGCAGTTGTGTCAATTGGGTGTATGGGCGCGCTTTCGTGGTTTACACGCACTAAGTATATTCTTGTGATTAGTGAATTTGTATACTTACTACTATACCTACTGATTAGCGTTCCTACCCATGAGAAGCAATTAAAACTAAAGAACTCTTTTAAAATAGTTTGTAACCTAACTATTAGTTTTGATTGGTTTAAAATATAATAAATTATGCTTCGGTATAAGTACCTACTTACATTTTGTTTTGAAAATCTCTATAGGTCGATATCGATTCATTTCACAGTCGATGCTGTTTTGTGACTCAGTATCACTATTCCTACTCGTACTTACATTAAAAAACTAACATGGGTGATCGTAAAAATATGTACAGTTGTACACATAAAAAAAAAGATCAATTAACTAACTAAGTAGGTACCTACAGCCTACTGCGACGATTTTTTTATAACTTACATTTAACACAAACCACCTACTAGTTACCTAACTATAATAAATTGAGATTAATTTTAAGTATTGCACTGACACTATTTCCTACTTAAACAAGTCTTAAAATGAGATCAAAGTAGTTTTTTTATACATTTGGTTAAGTTAAGTGAGTTGGTTTTCAAAACCAAAATACAACTTCAAATATGACTGCTTAGTTTTTAATGTAGCTTCCATATTCAAGAAACCTATGCTGTATCTTTTCATTCCAATAAAACGTACTTTTTACAATTAATTTGTTTTATTACGCCAGTACCTATACCTACCTGCCAGCATGAGCACTTTTTAGGATTCCGTAGACAAAATGGCTAAAAGGGAACCCTTATAGTTTCGTCATGTCTGTCTGTCCGTCCGTATGTCACAGCACAGCCGATTTACCTACTCTGAGACTATGTATAAGTACTACAATTATGACATTTAGTAGGAAGGTGTACTTATTCTATGAACCGCTATATAAAAGTGATGGGAAATTAGGAAAAGAAAAGATATGTCACCGCCATTGACTTGACATAAAGTCAGGACATTAGGTGCCCCGGACACACGCCAATGACTTCATAGAGTCGATCAAGATCAAGTCGATGTAAAGGCAAGCTACGTGCTAACAAGTAAGGTTCATTTACAGTCTTTTGCTACGAAAATTTTGGCGTGTGAGGCACAACTTACAGAATCTACTGTGGCGGTGAACAGGTTAAATAAGGGGGGGGGGGGGGACACTCCATAAAGGAAGAAATCTTATATCTTTAAACGAGCAATTCTTGTATATTTATTTATTTATTTATGTATTTATTTATTTCGGGGATCTCGGAAACGGCTCTAACGATTTTGATGAAATTTGGTATTTGGGGGTTTTCGGGGGCGAGTAATCGATCTAGCTAGGTCTCATGCCAGGAAAAACGCCGAGCAAAGCTCGGCCGCCCAGATATTATAAATTGAATAGACATAGTTAAAAGTTATTTTTGATCAGACTAATCGTGTATATCCTTTTGCAGCTGACTCTAGGTATATAAGGTACATCGCGCGATACATATCAAGTGATGATACCTTAATATTTTTATTTTTAATTGGTGCAAAAAATGGTGGGATTATAAAATAGTTATATAAAAAGTTTTTGCCCGCGACTTCGACCGCCTGGAACTCGTTTACCGCGATAGAATTGAAGTAATTGCTATTTACTTATATCAGGCGCTTACCTACTCATCGCTTTTTGCATATACAAACTTCCACCCCCTTAAGGGATGATTTCCGGGATAAAAAGTATCCTATGTCCTTCCCCCGGACTCAAACTATCTCCAATTCTCCATGCCAAATTTCATCTAAATCGGTACCTACAGCGGTTTAAGCGTGAAGAGCTAAGAGACAGACAGACAGACACACTATCGCATTTATATTATTATATAGTATGGATGGATAGTTAGTCACCTGTCTTGGACTACGTCAAAGCCTCATATACTGAGATGTGACAATGTGATGTCTTATTTATTATTTATTTATTTAATAAACAGGTTGAGTACATGAAAGCATAATACATCGCCCCACAAAACTGTTGTTACAGTTTGAGTGTCAGATCGGCAGTCTCTTGGTTACACTTTAGTTTTTTTTATTTTATATAATAACATGTTATGAGTAATACCTATGTTCGAGAGCCTACTAAGGAAGCACTACCCTAGCACCACACTTCGCCATAGTTGTGCAAATATTCGTGATCTCTTTCTTTAATATTGCAAAAGAAAGGGAGGCGAATACCTACGCAAAGCGAACACGCATAACGAAGTGTAGTAGCACCTTAACAAACGAACAAAGTCGTAGCCATCACAAGAAGACGTTATTAAAAATAAATTAATCGGTCAAGTACGAGCGTGGCTGACACGCCGAAGGTTCCGTGTTCCGTACCAATTTAATTTGAATAAAATAAAATATCTCACCTAGATAGAGGTGGGCTGATGACCTGGTTATTGGTTAAGGTCGCAGGGATCCGCTGGATGCGCTCAGAGTCAGCCCATGACCGATCGTTGTGGCGCTCTCTGGGGGGAGGCCTAGGTATGTCCAGCATTGGGCGTCTTTCGGCTGATGATGATGATGTATCTTTAATCTTTTACCTAGTTACCTAACCTATATTGAGTTTTTCAGCGCTCTGTCAAATAAAAACGCTGTCAGCCTGTCACTCACACGCAAAGAGAATATTACAACGCCCTGACATGGGAATGTCAAACGCAAAGTTGAACCCTGTAGAAATGCATTTTAGGTTGCACCTTGTATGTTACGGATATATCGTGTTGAACCAATGGTGCGCATATCGTCGTTGGCGTCGAAAAGGTTAAACTCATTTTTTTAGAGTGCTTCAATTTCGATATACGAATATAAATACCACCACCACCACTCTTATATTTCCGAAGTTTACCAACAAATTCGTAAAATATAACCAAATCTATAGGTTATCAACTTTTTTAAAGACATTGCAAACTTTTTTAAATTAAATTGGTACGGAACCCTCGGCGTGTCAACCAGGCTCGTACTTGACCGGTTTTTTTAGTTTCATAATATCCTCTTTTAGGTTTTTTAAAACTTACCAACAATGTACCAATTTCAAGTACCTACGTAATACCTAAGTAGTTGTGGGTATTAAACGTGGTTTGTTTTGATATGCAGCCAGTTTAACCCTTTTTAGGACCATCATAAACATGGAGCACCTCTGTAAACGAGCTCGGCTTTTAAGTTAACGCTGAGAATACAAACAAACTTTATTTACAGATTCCGTCATAGATTATGTTACCGCGATGAAAGCACTGATCCCATGGCGTTCGATACCGGCTAAATATAGTCCAGGCAAGTCTATAGCGGACGAGTTTCGGCAAAATGGAGAAAATCTGCAACCGTGTGAATCACGAGCAAGCGAGACGGATGGCAAGCTGACAACCACGGGACAGATTTAGCCGGCATTGACTGCGACCAGTGCATCGATCTATCGACCCGACAGGACCCATCTCGATGCATCATCGTTATACCATTTGAATCGGGATAGTTTTATAGCTGAAATAGCGCAGCGGCAACGCGCGAGAGCGTGACGGGCAGCGGTCGAGCCGTCTCTCGCGTCTGCTATCGGAATCCTGGATTTTTGGCACCGAAAATAGCAGGGCGGGCGCTGGCGCGATCCCGTGGCGCGCTCGCGCAGTGCGTGTCGCTCCGCCGTGTGAACAGCCCGCTCGTGAGGTGAGTCGCGAGCCAGGAGCTTGGATACTCCACCAGCACCGGCTAGCCCCAGCCTCCGAACCGACCGGCCTGACCAGGAAGTGGGTGTACCATGCGAACCTTTGTGCCTGTGCAGTGTGGAGTATCCGGACTTCTGGATTGTGTTTTGCTCTTGGACTTTTTACGTTTTTTGGTTTAGTGACGTCACGGTGTGAAAGTGAACGCGATGTTCGTAATTGGTGCGCTCGTTTGCGAGTGACTCGGGTTTCAGCGCGCGCGCGGCCTCGCTGAAAATACCTCATAGTGGTTCCCGCCCACGCGCGCGCCCGCCTTCGGTCTAACCTATTTGCGGCATGCGCACCATCAGTATTTGTTTAGCGAGATGAGGAAACTCGCCTCAATTTTTATTTAGAATAGACATGGCCCATATATCAACTAATTAGGGCGCTCTGGAATGCCATTGCCTACTAATGGAACTTTACATGTCTAATGTTTCCGTCCTTGAATCATTTATTTGTACTTTCCTTACAAGTCCCACACGGAGTTAGGTATACTTAACAATTTCAGCTCGTATATAACTTCTTATAAATTCGCACACATTCACACCGCACCGCATAAAACACATTAGGAACCAAATTGGGGTCACACCTCGCAGCACAAGCCACCATTTTAGCGGAAAGTATCAAGTAGATGTGATATCATAGTCTTAACAGCTGCAGGTGACAGCCGAGAATGTTGGCAACACTTCAAACGGGATCTGAAGCCATTTCTGAAATATTTAGGCCGTAGGCATTTCTACTACTCGCTGCTAATATCTAAGTGTCTACTGTGTAGTTGAAAACTGTACCTGAATGTAGAGCTGCTTGATTATTATTAGTTCTGAACTATTTGCTACCGGAAATATTAACTCTACCTATAAATCATTTTAATATTAGACCTTTCTATAATAGTAAAAGTAGGTACTATCTACCTACTCAGAAAATACGAGTTTACTGTAGCTGATTTGTTTGGTTTTGTAGGGTAAAAATGAATGAATGAATGAATGTACGTAGGTTTAGGAAATTTTGTATTTTAAAAAGTTATTTTTTTCCACTCTATTTTTTGACTTTCTTTTTAATAATCTGTTACTATTTCCGGAAGCTGAAGGTCAATGTCCATTCCATTACTTCTTGACACTAACAAATCTTGTGTCGTCAGCTGATGGAGTTACATTGTAGGTAGTCGCAATCCCGAGAGGGTTTGCCGTAAAAGTTTACTGCCCTGTTTACGTCCCTATCTAGATAACCTGCTTAGCTACTACCTATTTGACAATAGCTCCTTTGGAATTGTGTTTTGGTGATCGCGTTACATTTACAAAATAATGGTATTAGAAATGGCGTGGGTTCTTTCAATGATAGATTCTGCCACGACCACGACTTTCTGCCCACTCGTTGGGTGGCTGCCAGATAGATTTTGTGGGATGACGTAGCCGACAGTTTACATAGTTTTTGAATCAGAAAAACTGCATACCAGAATTATACCAGTCGTAATCGCTTTTTAATAGATTAGGTTTTTTTAGTAAGCTGTCATCCTTATGTTTTGGAAGCACAGACACTTCACAATTCACGTAATACAACGCACAAGCTTTTATACCTAACTTTAAGTGCCTACATGTTTGTTTATATGAGGTATGTAAGTAGATCTTCCAAGTCCAATCTGATGATCGTTTAGCAAGCCCTCATCATTATTTATATAGAATATTATGTATCTATATTATGTATGTATATATTTATTTATTTGTGTAGGTCTATGTAAATATATTCTGTATGTATAGTACATTTTCCAGTCGGTATTTTTTCTTTTCTTTTCTTTTAAATTTAGTTGCACCGCCTACAATCTTTCTGCTTAGCCTGGAGGTTGACTGGTAGAGAATGCCTCATGGCATTAAGTCCGCCTTTTGTACTTGAATTTATTTTTGTGCAATAAAGATTAAATAAATAAATGATCTTCCTGAAGGGCAATCAAGTTGAATGTTGCACTCTTAATTAAGTTAGCTGACAATGTAATTAAGCAATTTAATATCATTGTGTGATGATCGAAATGGAAGCTGGTTATCAAACGTCAGTTTACAAACGTTTTTAGGATTTTCTTGGTTCGTTAGGATCTTCTTAAACGAGTGAGGTGTATTTGATGACTGCGGCAATAAAAACTTGAGGCCGAAAATGTTTGACAAATAACTCATGACAGTTACTATACAGGTAAGTCGGCCAGAGCTCTCGAGACAATAGGGATGTTGACTCAAAATTTATCAATACTCCGTACGAAAGAATACATATAACTATGCCAAAAAGTGAAAATCCTATTCAAATATTTCAAAAAATAACGAAACTACAACCGTTAGAATGTTTTTAGTTAGAGAGAGAAAACGCTACAGGTCAGTGACGTCACTGACCTCGAGCGCCATAGTAAATGACGATCGTTGAATACAACGGGGCGTTTTGCGGAAAAGGGACAGAAAATGCCCCCTCCTAAAACTTTGAAGACTTATAATTATGTAATTATTTATTCTTTTGGATTACTTTTTTCACTATTTGATAGAGAATTTGATCTTTTTTCGAGAAAATTCGGAATCATTGATTTTCTTATTTGGTGTCAACATCCCTATTCTAGAAGCCCTTGATTGCTATCTGATTGTTATCATAGCGACTATTTTTACAACTGAACAATTAACTGCCGATGATATGAACAATGATCTGCAGCCCAGATCTCCGGACAGAAATAATAACTGTGCCACTATTCTTGCCAGCTATATCTACCCATGGACTTTGAAGTAAGAATAAGATCACTTTGATGACTAGAACCAAAACAATGCAATGAGATCTTCTTCGTAGAAAGCACTGCGGTGATCACTATTTTGGTTAATATTTAGGTGTATACTTCTGAACGTTTTTATAGTAATGTCAGTGGGTTTTCCGTCATAGCACTCTAGCTTTTTAAGGGGGGAGGGGGGGTTGCACCAACTTAAAACTTCGATTAACGTTAATGATAGCGCCGGCGGATGTCATCACATTCAAACTCATACAATCAGATTTTAACGAACAGCTTACGAGTACATACGGTTTACACAAGGATAAATTATATAGAGGATAAATAATAGAGAGGATAGATTAGATAGGTTCAGATTGGCGCGTCGTGACAAAGAGAAATTTAATAAAAAGCTGACTGCCAACCTTCAGTAATGGAGAGGCACATAAAGAAGCAGTCACGAGGATAACTCCATAACCTTTCATATAGGATATGATTGGAGCTTTCCACCTTACCTAATCAAAAACAATTTTACCACCCAAAAAGTGCATATTTTGCTTGACATTTTCTCTGTACTATATTGCCATTGAACAAAACCTGAAGTTATTGAATTCCTTGTATATTAATAAGCTGACATAAATGAACTCACTACAAGCCTTACAATTTAATTAAAGGAACAAATGTCCTGAGGGCTTACTCCTGGGATTATCCCTTTGTACTCCGGCTTTCAATATCGGCGGCCGGCGCTGTGCTGTGTCGAGATTGATCGCCATGATTTGGGTCAGTCCACTATATTATACAAAACATAGGGTTAAATAGTAGAGGTAGGTACTTATAATATATGATTTTCTATTGCGCTCTGAAAAAAAGTTAGATATTCGTAAGTATAGGTACCTAAGACCCAGAGGCGGCGCGTCAGAAATATTCTTAGGGAAGCCGGAAATAATTTACCTTTCTTATTCTTCATGAGCCGTAGTAAAACAACTGGACTGGCTGAAAATTAGGCAAACCGATGGGAAACGAGTTGTATGGACGCTCCGCCACTGCTAAGTACAATGATAAAGTAGTACGTGAGGGACAAAGTGAGAGTTAGAAATGGATTGAAGCTAGCTAAATAAATAAATATTAGTCGCAATTGTTTATTATGTTGTTTTCTGAGAGTCGTTAGACCTATGTAAGTAAGGATGTATGTATGTATATATTCTATAATTATTACATTTAGCTAACAGGCAAAGGCACATATTCAATCAACACATAACACACACATATAAGCACTCGAATTTAATAATATTGGTTGGTAATATGGACAAGACTATTAACATTTCAATACAAATATTTAAAACTTAAAACTAAGATTCTATTCCCTGAAAAGGCAAAACCTGTAATTTACGTTAAGCAGTGCACCTCCTATTACCTACAATGCAAATAAATAGTGAGTAAATAGATACTCGTAATGTGTAATAGATATGTGAAATCAGTTATAAAAATTAACTCTATCTAGACACACTTTCGGTAGAGGTTCTTAAACAAGATCTCAACATTTGCCAGTAAGTATCGCAAACTACTGTTATTTATAAAGCTTACCATATGGATATTCGGCATACTTGGTTTATTTTGTGGAATCTGATGTGTTGAATTGTTGATGACTTCACTTCCGACTTCCGGTGCACTCGTAGCGGTGTTGACATATCGTAGAATAGACAATTGATATTTGCACACATGCTATTGCATGTGTATGGTATTATATTGTACCTACTAACAAAAATACTGTGAAATGAATCATCCAAAAAAGAACTTTTATGCTTATTAGTAAGGGATGGATGAATTAATTATACCACTTCCTTTTGGCTGTGCCGTAGTCGGTTAAATAATGATACAAGAATCAGGGTGAAGGAACACAGCTAGTGTCAAAGTGGTGCTGAGATCCGATTCGAAATTCAAAATGATATGCCCGTTTATGTGCCAGTGTTTCAAAAGCAGAATCATAGAGACATGAAAAAAGTAATCCGGTACAGATTATTCAATCATATCATTAAAACAACTGGAATCGTGCCCCAAGTCTTTAGGGAACTTAGGTACTGTACTTAGGTGTATGTACGAGTAGGTTCTGCATAGCATTCGTCCCACTAGCAACCACTATATACATATAGCGTGCTACTAGTAAGTATGTAAGTAGGAGAAGGACGTAAGCTATATGTCCGACATTAAACGCTATCGTCCTAGCTAGGCAGAACCTACTCTAAGTTACTAAAAAAACTTGGGCCGCGATTCCAGTTGTCTTAATGACATGATCGAATATATAGTGCCGGCTACCTTTTTCATGTCTCTGTTATTTAAGAGTGCTTTCGTTGCCGGGCACAAGTCAAATCTAGGTATTTTTTGACGTTTTTCGCTGCACACAAACGAGCACTGTACACGGTGCGTTCCAATGTGTTCGTAACAACACTATCGGACATAACTTTTCATTTAAATTTAAACCCTTATATAGTGCAATAAGGTATACAATGATATCTGTCATGTATCTTCGTATGCTGTAACAAGTTGCCGTATAGTGTGTGTATGAGCCTTGATACTTTTGCAGCGAAAATGTTGTGTTTAGGGATATACAACTACATTCATATTATTATCTTTTTTGTATCAGACTTACTATTGAATGTGAAAATATAATCAGTTGAAGATAAATTAGTGGGAAAATCATCCACATGCGTTTTGTAATATTGAAGGAAAATACAAGTCAGTGAAATAAGTATATTCTCGTACCTACCTACTTATACCTATGATTCATCAATACTTCGTATTTGACCAGCTATCTAACGAGAGTGTCTTGAGGCGTCTTGATCGAATCTTTTCAAGAGACAACGTGAAGAACATGGCGGCGGCTTTCAAGTTTTAGGGTGCCTTTCCATCAAAGTTGTGTCATTGCTATGAATGCGTTGATATCCACCAATCATATGTTCACATAACATAGCATTGGTTTAAACGGAAAACTATAACATCCTCGCAGCATAGCCGCATAGCATAGCTCTGGTGGAAAGGCTATCTTAGTCTTGCTACCTATGTCCTTCTCGGCCCTTTACAAGGTTCTCGCCATTGGGGATAATGATGTCATCGAGCGTTTTGATCGATCTGTCAGTAGTGGTAGGTGTGTAACCCTGGCTACCAAGTTATGCCTACGCGAGTGCATGCTTGGCGTTAGCAAGAGAACTGCAATCGGAAATGATATTCAAGGTGTAGCCAGTAACAGGAGCAAATATATAAAAGGACGCTTCCTTAGAGCATCCGCAGGAGCCCCTTGTGTGTGTATTTCAATTCGGCTTTATAATTTCAAGCAATTTATTAGTTCAAGTTACGGTAGCCCAGTGGTTCAAGCATGCGGCTGTCAAGCGGCGGTCGTGGGTTCGAATCCCAGCTCGTACCAATGAGATTTTTACGGAATTTGAGCACGGAATATCATTTGATATTTACCGTTAGCTTTTCGGTGAAGGAAAACATCGTGAGGAAACCTGCATACATCCGCGAAGAAATTCAAAGTTGTATTTGAAGTCCCCAACCCGCTCTGGGCCAGCGTGGGGACTACTGCCCAATCCCTCTCATCTATGAAAGGGGGCCAGTGTCCAGCTGTGGGACGTAGATAGGCTGATGATGATTATGATTTCAATTCGGAGAAACTTTAATCTAAACATAAGACCCTCGACTTAAGTGCCGTGAAAGTCCACGGTAAAGGATAAAACTACCGTTATTGTGTAGATAAACATCGTATATTAAAATAAAAGAAGTATATGAAGAATAGGAAGTTAAAAATTGCATCAAAGGAAAAAGGTGATTTTTGTGGACATAAATCACATATGAACCTGAAATTTGGCGATGAAATGTTTACTTTTTTTTCCTAAGCCTATAAAGGTGTCCCACTATTGGGCAAAGGCCTCTCCCCTCGACTTCCACTCGTTCCGGCTTTGAGCTGTTTCGGGCCAGTCGTTTAGAAATGTGTCTTGGTTATCCCGCCACCTCTGCCTCGGCTTGCCACGTCGTCTCCGAGCATATTGCGAAACCCACTCTGTTGCTAATTTTGCCCACCTCCGTGGATGCATACGGCAGACGTGGCCGGCCCAGTTCCATTGCAGCCTGGCAGTCTTGCTCCAACATCCTCCAGCTCTAACATCTGCAATACCAGTTTTGAAGCGCAGCACAGAGTTCCGAACACGGTCGATCAGTTTGACTCCCAGCATGCTGCACTCTATTGCCCGTTGGTAAACCTTCAATTTGGTATCGGTGAGTGACCATGTTTGTGCACCGTAGGTTAGAACAGGCAGAATGCACATGTCGACGAGCCTCCGCTTCAGAGCTACCGGAAGGCCTCCCTTCAGTAAATCTTTCAAAGCCCAATAGCTCTTCCAAGCATTTTGGATCCGTCTTTCAACTTCCTTGTCCTGTCTTTGGCTGAAAGAAGCTTATTGGCCCAAGTACGGATACTCGTCGACATATTTTATCTGAATTTTCTAATTCGTGATTGCGTGGTCCTAAATGTGCGTATTTCGACAATGACTTGGCCGGTTCTTTAACTATCTGTATTTGTAATGGTAACTCATTCCCGGTCTACACTATGTTTCTCCAAGCCACACTTCAGATTCGGTTGAAACCGCTCAACCAAGCTAACTGGAGCGCAAACTCTCAGAGTATTTCTATGTTTAAGCCGCCCGCGTGGTAGTATCGGAGATTTCCTCTGCTCTTTCCCCAGGACACCCTCAAACAGCGCACTCCTATCGCTTTAATGGGCACAGCCAGGTTAAAAAAGAATTTCCAAGCACATATTTCAATTTCAAGCTAGCATTGTTCATTTGCGCCAGATTTGCTATTAATATCATGTATTAAAAGGGATATTATACACAATAATATACCATGTTTATAAAAATATTGTTTCATATGTATGAAAATTAAACGCATTTTACTTTGTATTTGTATTTACCATGAGTCACTACATATTATAGTTATTATACTTTTATTAACTTCTAGTTGCTATTGCTACTTTCCAGGTTGTACCACTAGTTCTGGTAGCTGGCTATATTCATACATAATTGCTTATCAAAATAAAGCATTATAGTTCAAAAAACTCTAGTCCAAATACAATAATAAATATATGAAATCAACCAAGTATCAAAGTTGTCAGTCGACAATCAATTGACGGTTGCGTACCATTCATAACTTGTCTCAATTTAGATCACGATTAGTCCCCAGTATAATCTGACTGTGTCGTTCTTAATAAATACGCCTAATCGGGGGCCACATGTTTTATTGGTTTCCTGAGAGTAATTACGGTAGCTTTGTGAAGAGCCACAAAAAAACGATATATACGTCCTCCTCCGATGGCCGCTGGGCCGGTACTGAGTCACAGCAAGCGAGTCTATGAGAAAAAGGTATGTTTTAAATCGATTAAAATTAATATTTTTATATCCTATTTGCTACTTTTTATTAGTTAATATCGTAGAATAGAAGTTATTTTACCCTAATAGCATAGTTAAAAACCTTTTTATTAGCTTTAAAGTGACAATATGATGCAGCGAAGTTTGCCAAAAATATGGAGTTTTCCGTGGCTCTTTTAGTTAAACCAAATTTTAAATGGTGTATTTTCAGACAGTAGGCGAAAGAGACCGTCTTTCGGTGCATCTAACTGTATGTATTACATATTTTAGTTTCAATTGGTTACAGAATAAACAGGTTTGAATGACGACATGGTTTCGAATATTTCGAAATCGAGTGTGAGAAAAGTGCTCGAGTTTCTTTAATAAATGTTTGTAAAAAATGTTTTGACTGTAGCTCCCGTAGTCGATAAGTTGTTCTTCACGGGTCTGTAAACAGTGTTACAAAAAACTATACCGTTTTTGAGATTTTCTGTAATGAATACGTGGTAAAACGCGGAAACACGGCGTTTCCAGCGAATACGCTCTTAAACGGAATGGCATCAAGAAATATGGATAGAATCCGCTGAATCCAGAAATATCCCTGCGTCATCCAGCCGACAGATATTTTCGCAACACGCTGAGATTTGTTTTACTAGCGCCTTTATGCGAGGAAAGACGTTATGCCGGCCATTATATTAGGGCTATTTCGGAGACAAGACCTGATTTCCTCCCAGTTTTTGAGCCATTGGGTTGCCTGCAGTTTTTGGGGCATCTTGAGCCCCGTAATTAACTGGCTGTAATTTATTTACCTTCGTACCTAGACGTTTTGACAAGAATACATGATCGATACCGTTCAGATATTACCGTTTAAGAAATGGAGACGCACAGCCAAGGTACTGTAAGTAAAACACAAACAACGAGTATTATAAAAAATACATTATAAATACTCCTTATAAAAGAACATAGTACCTACAACACACCTCAATAAAAGACCATAGTAGATTGGGTAACATAATCGGTACAACCAGAGGAAAACAACAGGCGGTCTTATCAGCATAAAGACCATGCTTAGATCATATGCTTTTTAGGGTCATGTTTATTATAGCAGATATAAAATCAAACTATGTTGTATTTATACCAGCTACTCTAAAATTAACTAGGTATTGTGGTAGTTAGATCGATATAACTTTAGTTATGGAGTAGTTGAATGCGTTTAATTATTATGCACGCCATCTGATGTTGGCTCTTTGCCAGCAGATTGCATAATTCCATGTAGCATTAGTATTATACAATTACATTATATATAGGATTTTTTGTACGTCCGTATCCGTATCCATGTCTAACGCAAAAAATGTACGAACAAGTCTTAATTTTGCCAAAAGGCTACCTAGTGTTTCTATCAGATTTTAGTAGTGTTAGTTTTTACTAAACCTAACGTATAGTAATTAATGGTAGAAACACTAGATAAAACTGGTAACTGTATAGGTAAAAGTAGGTAACAAAGTATGTACAATTAGGAAAAAAATTAGTCCACCACTTTTCGGCTCTATTATTAGTTTATTCAAGGTTCAAAAGTAGTTGACGTACCTAACTGTACCTAGGACGGGAGTGAAAACTAGATTGTAATAAAATTTTAACTTTGACAGAGCATTAAATGGTCTAATACCTATTTAAAAAGCCATGTGTGTGTGATCTTATATCACGGGAAATAATATAGAATGTACGTAAAACTTTATTCAAAACGAGCAAATCCACGACGCATATTAGTTTTGAGTGCCTACTGATGTAACGGCCAAATGAAATTAGTTTGCTGAAGAAAAAACAAGGTCGCTAAATTATGTAACGGGTCCTCGTGTCGCATACTGATGTGTACGGCGTCATGTTTGTAATCGAGTTTGTTCTTATTCTTAGCCAAGTACCTACACCTAGCGTTAAGTAATACCTACTGGAAATTGCCAAGCTTTTCTGATGTTTCGTCCTCGTGAAAGTTTTATGCAGTTTAACGGGACTGAATTATATAAGTATTATGGGATAAATTATTCCATACTTTGACTCGGGTTTCTACTAAGTAAGTAGGTTTAATTTCTTTTCGTGAATGTTTTTATCGTATCATATCAATCAAATACACACAATAGGGTATGTGACACATGTTAAAGTTTATAACATACTCGTAGTGTCACTTTTTGGATAGTTATAGCCATCAAAATATCACAATAAATCGTAAATTATAAAAATTTACCAAAATCATAAAAAGATATGAATCATTAAAACTCAGAAAATTATGTATTTTTTTTTACCGTCCAAAATTCAAATAAAATGTATCAATAGAATGCTTATGTAAAAATAAAAAATAAATTGTATGGCAACTATGTACCTAAACGCATTATTTTACGACTAAAACAGCAAAATACTAATTTTCCCATAGATACAACGGTTGGTCGAATGCTGTGCAAATGACGTCATTTGCCAGGACCAATTTGTAGGAGCCTTTTTGAGGGACGCTCGCGTCGAGCTAGGTTTGTCCCTAATTTTAGCCCTTTATTGTGCTCTAAATGTTGTTGGTCCCATTAAGACATTTGATTGTCTCTAAAAACTGGTTCGATTGGCATTATAAAAAAAATTTAGTCAAATAGCGTATAGCACTGTGTACAGTTGTACTTTTTTAGCACCTATAAATTTATAGGTAGGTAGTATAAAAGGAGAACATATCTCTTTTACCTACTAGTTAGAACACTGTGGGTTTAACGTGCCAGAGTGTCAAATATACATATTACATTATCTTGCAGATGCTAGATTGACTATTGGAATTAGCAAGGAAAATTAATTAGGTTACATATTTATTGGTGCCATACCCAAAGCTAGGAAGTCACAAACTAATTAAAGGTCGTGCCAAAATATGCGTCGTCGTTTAATTTTATTTTATCAGACAGTTCTAAATAGGGAGAAGCTTCACAATAGGACTGTACTCAAGTTTCCTTCATTCGGTCTAATATATACTTTATTACATACATAACTATTAACATAAATGAAATATTTACATTTTAAAATCAACTTATCTCTATATATAAAATACCATACCCAGTTCACCCGCTTGAGGCATGGTGCCGAGAACGCTGGCGGCATTGTCCCTTTGCACCGCCAGACTTAGCCGCTGGGCAAAGAAGGAGCCAGCCCTGTGGTCGCCTGAGACGCCTGTTAGTCGTGTCGACACCTCTTTCACGAACTTTTTGGTGTCGGACGACCAAGGACCCAAAGTCTCTACCGCAAGTGCGACGAATTCATAATCATTCGTGAGGAATGCGTACTTGCGGCGTTTGGACATTTGGGCTTGGTCTGCGGCTGTCCCAGGCTTCCGAGCCGACCCTTCAATGTGGGATGGGATGGGGCTAGCGTGTCGACGCAGGTTGCGTCCCACGCTAAAGGGCGACCTAGGCACCAGGGCACGAGAGTGCAGCCGTCGGGTCTCTATGTAACTAATAGTATTGTGTTTTTTTATTACAGGCCCATTGGCGTATTTTTCTGTAGAAAAAGCAAACACACAAAGCCGCCACCATGGACGCGATCAAGAAGAAGATGCAGGCGATGAAGCTGGAGAAGGACAACGCCATGGACAAGGCCGACACCTGCGAGCAGCAGGCTAGGGACGCCAACCTCCGCGCCGAGAAGGTACGTACACGCGACCACACATTGGCAACATGGAGAGATGCGGGCAACTGTCTTGACGACACGTTCATGTCTGAACAGCAGGCCACAGACGCCAACTTACGCGGGCAAGACGCAATTTATTGACACAAAGCTTGGTTTCATGATAAGGAGAGCACGCTTGGCCGTGCGGTCATTTATGGGCAGATATCTATTATAAAAGTTGTCACGTTCTTTGTTATACGTTCCAAGCCCATTAAACTAAACTCTACATCAAAATCAATATCACGCCAACCTCTTTTTTTCACTACTGTATATCCGATTGTCAGATCACTCATGCTCATTCCATTTCGAAGCCTGCCGCGTCTTGCTAAGGTCACCCAAATCATTATAATTATTTAATTTTATTTTCATTATAGAAAAATGAAAGGAACACACAAAAACAATTCCCACTGAATCAAAAGTAAAAAAAAAGTATCATTTAAAAAGACAGTGGAGTCATGTGACCTTTGAAGATACAAATTGTTCACCCGAATACCCTAAGAGGAACTCAGAACTCACCAACAGTGTTGTTTCCGTAGGTAAACGAGGAAGTCCGTGAGCTGCAGAAGAAGCTGCAGCAGGTGGAGGAGGACCTCACGAACAACAAGAACAAGTTGGAGACTGCCACCAAGACCCTCGAGGAGAAGGAGAAGAGCCTCACCGCCACCGAAGCTGAGGTCGCTTCCCTCAACAGGTACAGCCTTTAAATCGGACGATCGCTTTTAACTGGAGACCACGCGGAAGCGTAGCGGGAGGCAGGGCCCGCTTACCGCCCTCTACCCTTTGACGTCACCCCTTTTGCCACTCTCCCGTGACAGGTGCGGTCTCAGTTAAACGGTACATTTATAGACTATTTATTCATAGGTGCATGTAATATGCCTAAATTGAAGAATATAATGAATTTAAACGTCGCTTGTATAACTTGACCCCCACAATTTTTGGATCACAATAATGTAGTTATAGTGATTTGAATGTGTCTATCCATGGGTTCGCAGTACAACTCTTTTTTGAGCAACAATTATTTATCAGTCATGTATTTTGGGAGTGAATTAATGCGGTAATGTTATACAGTACAGTAGGCACTAACTACTACGACGTAGGTGATTTAATTGTATTGTATGGTTTTTTTCTACCTAACAATAATCGTTAAAAACGATTAAGGATAAATGAAACCATACTGACTTTGTGGCGAGAGCGTCACGCAATATATAGAGGCGCAGGTCATTGTGAATTCCAAACAGATTTGGAGACTGTCCTCCTAACCAATAAATATGATGTCTCGCAGGAAAGTGCAGCAGATTGAGGAGGACCTTGAGAAATCCGAGGAGAGGTCCGGCACTGCCCAGCAGAAACTGCTTGAGGCCCAGCAGTCCGCTGATGAGAACAACCGGTGAGTACACATACTAAAACATAACTACCTCCTCTCCTAAAACTTTATTTGGTCCCTATAATTGTCTAAGAAAGAGAACCTCAACCTTTTTTAAGTCAGAACTTAGAAGCGATAATGAATAATGTTTTTCTTTGACTTGGTGAAGACTCCTTGCCGACGATTACGGACACATTCTCGCCTGCATGTATGAAAGCCACTAACACTGGACGTTGGTTACAGTATGTGCAAGTGCAAGGTGTTGGAGAACAGGGCCTAACAGTCCTCGTTTTACAACTATAATTGTCTAGGAAAGGGATCTTCAACCTTTTTAAGTCAGAAGCGATAGTTTTCTATGACTTGTCGAAGACCCCCAATGTAAGAAATAGTTGTGACTAATTTAATGTTCCTTGCCTATGATAACGGACAGTGGCGGGGCAATACCAAATTTAGAAGGCGGTAGCCCACGTTGCCCACGCCTAACGCCCTGTCTGATTATGGACACATTTCCGCCATTATATGTATTAAAGCCACTAACCCTGGACGTTGGTTGCAGTATGTGCAAGGTGTTGGAGAACAGGGCCCAGCAGGACGAGGAGCGCATGGACCAGCTCACCAACCAGCTGAAGGAGGCTCGTCTGCTCGCTGAGGACGCCGACGGCAAGTCCGACGAGGTAACATAAAGTCCCGGTCGAAAACAAGCCCCAAAACTTAGCGACCTTGGTCCGCACGGACCGTGTAGACAGTTGTTTCCAGCAAGAGTTCCTTTGAAAACGGTCTTGGCAGACCAAGATCGCTCCGTCCCAGGGACCTGTCGGCAACCGCCTATACCCCGTTTTTTTAACGATAGAATTTTAACGGTAATTTCCGCCTACAATTCTTCGTTCAAGATTGTTTTCCCTGAAATCGCATGACGACAAACGCATGATTTTTCTATTCTGAAAAACAAAACCGGAGTATAGATCGCGCTTTATTGCATAAGCGGTTATTCGTCATCCTCCTAGCGCTATCCCAGTACAGTCGCATCGTGAAGGATGCCCGGGGTCCGCAATCTAGTCCCAAGATTTGGCGTAGAGACTAGTATTTACGGAAGCGACTGCCATCTGACCTTTCAACCCAAGGGAAAACTAGACCTTATTGGGACTAGGGTTGTCTAGTGAGATTTAAGCAGCCCGAAGGCCTTACTGATATCATAGACAGCAGCAGCCGGGATCAACAGCTTAACGTGCCTTCCAAAGAACGGTAGCGCGCGCTCAGTTAATAATCAGCGGAATGCTTTCACCCATCCATGAGTTGACCTCGGCAGACATTGCATATGCGGTTATTATTAGCCATAATGTACATATAGGTCTGTTGTCTTTGTAGGTAGATTCTTAGTCCATGTGGTTTCGAAATAGTAATCAGCGCCTCTTTTCTTCCCTTGGGTTGACTATGGGAATAGGGTTGTGGCCCACATTTTCTACATCTTTAAACCTACAAAAATAATTGCTAGAAGTGGCACTGATAAATCTTCATGTACTCTGCCTAGGTAGGTAGGTAGGTACTCCTTTTGAGTATAGGGGCGCGAGTCTGCGTAGGTACGAGTAGGTATGCGTATCATGTTTTACCGCTGTTGGAGTAGTGTTAGAAATCTTGACACAACGTGGATTTGAATTATTATAGTTATCTAAAGGCATATTTGTGGCGAACGGAGTCACGTTCTGGCGTTTCCGTGCTCGGTTAACTAATACCATGAAATTGCGGAACGTGGCAATCGTAACTTGCTAGTAACGTGTATTACTTGGAACATACTATTGTGTAGTAACTATAACTTGTATGATCATCTTGTTCGGGAACTGAAGATATTGGAAAGCGTAAGGAAAATATTGCCTACGATTTCAAACACGAAACCAAATTGTAAAGGAAGTCTGATTTAAATTAACTACATAAGTTTTACATTGGTGGCAAATCTTGATTATGTAATATGTATATGATTTCGTTAACTAGGTATAGTAAGTAAGCATTCAATAATACTTACCTACACGATTTACACGTATCATCTTAGATGCTTTGAAGGTTTAATTACAAAGCAGTGCGGTACCTACGAGTATTTTGGGAATAAAAGTTTTACTTTAAGGGGAGCTATCCCCAACGCAAATGTCCCGCTCTTACACGCGTGAGTTTACAATTAACCATCCTGCTCTATAGTCTCTACGCAAGCTCTGCGCGTAATTTCGTAAATATTTAGCTATAGTCATTAAACCGATCATTTGATCAAAGCAAACCCAGCGAATTAGTCTATAACTATTTAGGATCAGTACAAAAATTAAATGTTATATTATATCAGTAATATAGCCGTAGTATTAAAAAAACATTCCAAAAAGGGGTAACTTCGCGATTTTTTTCTATCGAGTGAAATTCATCAGGGGGGCGATTTTTGAGTGTCGAACGCTCGACACATAGTTTTTTGATAGATCTCGAGTGAAAAGTCGATGTCTCAGATGGTTTTAAAAACTCAAAAGTGGTAATACCCGGCCTTAATAAGGATCCCATTAGTAAACTCATTTTCCCGTGCCCTTTGAAGCCCTTTCAGGGTCGTCCATGAATTTAATTCTAACAAACATTTATTGCTCTTCTCACCGAGTTATGTAAGACTTTTCCGCCACCCGACTCAACTCAACTTAGGAAACAAGGTTAGGCTAAAATGCTTACCAAAATGTATACGTAAGTAAAATCGAATTAATATTATAGAACAGGGTTGATAGAAAATATTTATAAAGTTTTTCGGGAATTACAACAGAAGAAATTACAATAAGAGGTTGCGTTTCCGTATCGATCATTAAACCTTAGAACAGTTTGATGTTCCATACCTATCAGTTAGGTAAAACTAGTTGAAAATAACTTTCTTATATTTTTTTATAGAAAACTATTTTACTTATATTATTTCATTAGTTAGTTTTAAAGGAGATTCTTACTTAGAGCGTATTCTTAAGAGTTTAGATACCTAATGAAAATCATTTGGACTTAGGGTATTCCTACTGATGTGTATAAAAGTCAGCACCGTTTTTGTTTTAATTTAGCTACCTATTAACATCCAAGTTAAAAAAAATACAATTTGAGACAGTGTTCCATCCAAACTTAGTTTAGGGTGGACATATAAGTTTGTGCTAACTAGGTGTGATGTCCAGGTGTCGCGCAAGCTGGCCTTCGTTGAAGACGAGCTGGAGGTGGCCGAGGACCGCGTCAAGTCCGGAGACTCCAAGATCGGCGAACTTGAGGAGGAGTTGAAGGTAAACCACTACTTACCACTTGACTCGGCCTTTGTTTTCCTAGAGGTATACTTCTTCTTTCGTTTGTTCGCGTTCCGGTACCCATACCGCACCCCGCTCAGTCAGCGCCTTAGCTTAGAGCCAAGTGCGGCGGCGGAGATAAGCATAATATTAATGTGTAGGTATGCAGATTATATCTTAATGCAACTTAAAATGCGTAGTTAGTAATCTAACTAGCAATATCCTTTCGAGATATTTCACGTATTATCAACTTATTGTAAATTTTTTGTAAGGCAATGGTCGAAAAAACTATGTACCTAAGGCACCAAAACAAATCTTGCACAGTCAAATTGTTTCGAAATTTGATGCCAATACAACACTTTATTTTCATTTATTACGCGATTATGAGTAGTTAAGTTGTATGCACATATTTCTGCACTTGACTGTATGTAGGTACATTGCTGTTAATACACATACGCAAACTTTACACAAACTTACCATCCCTCCAGGTCGTAGGTAACTCCCTCAAGTCCGAGGAGAAGTTACCATTTGAATTGTTGTTACATACACAGCCTTACACAAACTTACCACCCCTCCAGGTTGTAGGTAACTCCCTGAAGTCCCTGGAGGTATCCGAGGAGAAGGCCAACCAACGCGTGGAGGAGTTCAAAAAGCAGCTGAAGACCCTCACGAGCAAGCTGAAGGAAGCCGAGGCCCGCGCCGAGTACGCCGAGAAGACCGTCAAGAAACTGCAGAAGGAGGTCGACAGGCTCGAAGGTACGTGAGCATTGTCTAATACTACGTTTACAATCAGCCGCAGTGTGCGGGGAAGTGGGCAGGACTAGTGTGTAAACACGATATTTCTCATGCCACTGCCAATGCCACTCGCGCTGCCCGGCGCTCCTCAAAAGAGCGGTTTTTTGTGCGGAAGTCAAAGGACCGGCAGCGCGAGCGGCAGTGTGTGTTTACATTCTGCTCCGTCGCTCAGAGCTGTTACCGCGAAAAGCATTCGAAATTTTCCATCTCTGTCGCACTTGCAAGTTTGCACATAAGTGCGACAGAGAGGGAAAACTTAGTTTGTGGTTCGCGGTAGCACACCAGTACACGTCGAGCGGTTGGAGGGGAGATGAGTAGTAGGGCAGTATGTAAACACATTACTCCTCTCCATCCTGCTGCAGAAGATTAGGGAATTATTAACGGCAGCGCGAGGAGCAGCGGCAGGGGCTGAATGTAAATGTAGTGCCTATATGGTTTCAAATAAAGGCCAATTTACAGGGCAAGAACTTGCATGGGATGTTCATTACACTGTAGGGTTTAATTGAACTCGTCGTAGGTTTAGATCGATTCACAAGAGCTAGCGCGGAAAGTATAAAATTAATGTCAGTTTATACATTTCTCCGTCAGCTCTTGTGAGTCGACCGGCGATACCTCTACCCACAGCCCCGCAATATAATGAAAATCGCATGCAAGTTCTGCATCATGTGAATCGGCCTTAACGTTTAGAAGTTTTTTTATTGCAATATCTAAGCGACAATGCGTATTGATGCATTATGAATATAATACCTATAAGTATTTTTCTGGAGAATTCCTGGGTGTTGGAGATTAAAATAAGTAGATAAATGACGAATGCCAATGGAGTGTTTAGAATCCAGATACTGTGTTCGCTTACGATTAGCAAGTACTACATATATGTGTCACCTTCGTAAAGTCCACTGCAGGTAGACATATGAGGTTGGAGTTGGGTATTGGTCAAATATCGTAATTGCAACGCCATGAGATAATTGCTTTGAGAGATGTTTCGATACCTACTAATTACGATCTATATGTGTGTGTTGGCTGACTGCTTTCCCACTATGAGCTGTTTTTCCAAAACACAAGAAAGTACTTATAATACCTAATTTATTACTACCAATCTTGGTAATTAAAATGAATGTAAACATGGCATAACATTATTAATATGGTTTTATTAAGCAATTTGCAGCGGGGATTAATAAAAAGTATAGGTACCTTGTTCACTAATAATGAGTTTTATAATATTATACCTTTAAATACCATATTGTGCTCTTCAAATTAAATTAACGCTGGATCTAACAATTTAAGGAGAACTATATAACTTCTCTGTCGCAGCTTTTTAATCAACACTTGTAACTTTTTATTTCACTACAGGAATACATACTAAATTCGCACATTAAATAAAATCGAACATGTTGATATAGAAGTGATACCTATAATTAAGCTTGAGGTCTGACATGGATATGCTTGTATGTTATAAAAATGTCTGAAGATGTATTTAGCCCTATTTTCAGATAAACAAGTCTAAATTAGCTGCATCTATACAGTTTCTACTTATAACTATACGTTATTGACCATAAAAACTAAAGTACATGGCATTTATATTTAAACTACCTAATCTCTTTCACTCCAAATCTTATCATGAATCATATTCATGTGATATCGGTTCGCCTGACTAGTTTTATGGGACTATTATTATCACATAACAACATTTTCCAGACTCATTGTGGAAAGAGAAGGAGAAATACAAGGCGATATGCGATGACTTGGACGGCACCTTCGCTGAACTTACAGGATACTAACCGCCCTAGCTTAGATTAAGACAAAACCGTCCGACACGCTATTTCCTTAGAGTCCAATTTAGATTGCCCGTGTAAATTAGCCCTCGAGAAGTTTAGACTCCTCGGACATGTAGCTGATAGGATCAGCACCGTCTTTTACCATTACCGTTTTAATTTTCTTTCATATTAACCTCCCTTTTATTCTTTAGAGGATTGTCAATACCTATGCTGGCTGGACTTCAGGTTCATATAATATGTTTTTACGAATTTTATTTTACGTAAACCAATATATTTTATAGCAGGCTATTACAATACACATTTTACGTATTAAGGATGATTCACAGTAGAACGGTCTAGTGTGAATCATCCTTTAAAAACTTTCTACGGGAGATACCTACGAGTGCACCATTTTGCGTTTAGATGGAAATGAGAATTCTTGTTTTCGGAATGCATTTACTGTTCATTGTCATGGAAATAGAACTTGTCTAAAGACCAATCGAAAGCAAATAATTACTTGCTACGTCTGTTTTCTGCGATCTTTGATGAAGATCGCCCAAGAAGACATTTACTTAAGGAAAAACTATTCTTGAAAAATATGTAACCTTTATTTTTGGTGTTAGATATTTGTGATATTTTGGAAAAATCCGCCTAAACTATTGACCACTGTTGGCTTTTCCAAATCAGTGTTTCATTGAATTCTATTTAAGTTAGATTTTACATAAAAATTGCAATCAAACAAGCGCTGCCACAGGCGTATTGGCAATCCTGTACAGATCGCATAGTTTTAAGGCCCTGCTTTTCGTGTTGTGACTAACATGTCTTACGCTTTGCTGCTACCGGCGGACCATGCTTCAAAGGTACTGGTTGTTCTTAAATTAGTAGACTATTTAGGGCTTATAGGAAGGTCCGGAAGAAACTTTACTTCTGAAAACTATCCGAACTTTGCTATGCGCCATAACGTAGTATTTAAATAGATGTAGATATAAAGCTGACGCTTGCGCTATAAATTAAATGATAATCACTTAACTATCTGTAGTAATTTTCTTTTCACATTAATATCTCATATTAAAACGCTAGTTTGAGTGCGCTTTCCATTTCCGAAAAACTAATATCACGCACCTAGGTGTAGTGGAGCACCAACGTAGCGGACTAAATAGGATAGTGTTTGACGCCATTTTGAAATGTTGCTATCCGTTTGACAGATGAGCTGGGCATCAACAAGGACAGATACAAGTCCCTGGCCGACGAGATGGACTCCACCTTCGCCGAGCTGGCCGGATATTAAGCTCCAGTCTCCCGCACTCCACTACAAACACACGAGATCTCTCTTCTTCTCACCCGTGCGACGGAGAGAGACTCGTGCGCTTGTCTGTACAACTCATACTGCTGGCTGCAGGAATGAGAACATCGACAACCGTGATGTAATAATATTTATTATTTTATGTAAATTTATTTACGATTTTCAATAAAATTAATTTATAACATCTTTTTTTAGTCATTTCCAAATATTTCCATAGCTAATACCATAATGCATTAGGCATTAGTCGCGACGCGAGCCGTTGCGTTGGTTGGCCTAATTTATGACGGCAGAGCAACTTTTATTCTTCCGCTATTGAAGAAAAAGTAGGTACAAACCAGATTTGCTCCGGTTTGCTGTTGGATATTTTAACTACGTTACCTCAGTTTGTCCAAACCCATTCACACTTGAATAGAACATTAACTAAATAAAACCAGCTGCAGCTGCAGCGAGCCTCAGGAAACGACTGGAAAAATGAACCTCGAAACCGGAAACGCATCTGTCACCTGTCAACCACACAATTGGCGGCAAATGACGTCTTTCCGCAACAAAATGGTGGCGTTTGCAACGCGCAGGCGCGGCCGCGGCCCGCACACGCGCGCTACCCTCATGGGACAATCGATACTGCACCACACAACAGCCTGTTGGCCTCTGTGATATCGCGTTCACGTCGCGTTTAAAGAACGTAGAAGATTTTGGGACTGAATAGAGTGAAAAAAACGCCAAGGTGTCTGTGTCTAGCAGTGTTCTGCCCGGGGCCATCACCATGAAGATCCTGGCGGCGCCTGACGGGCCCGCGATCGCCCCCATCGACCCATGTGAGTAAAAATAACAAGCATTCTTTAATCATATTTATCATATTATCTTACAATATATGATATGAAGATCGGAGTATTTTGCGAATATATTCAACGCTTAGATTAGTTAGGTGACGATTTGTCGAAACAGCTGGATTTTGATTTGGGAAATGATGCGCAATAACATATCGTTTTGTAGGCAAAATAATACCTAATGCCTTCGCACAGTATAGAATAGAGCATATTGCTCTATGGGACCATATCTTATTTCTATTTAAAGCCTGCTTAGTGATTATTGAGAAAAGCTACACATGCGACTTAGGTACCTATAAATGATATAAAATCCTTAATCACTGGGCAAACCACTAAATAAAGACAATTCAGGACTTGGCTACAGTCCCGTAGGGAAGTTGAGTAGGAGTTTTAGATTCGGGTGGACAGCAGTCATCTGGTCATCTTCAAAAACGAGTACTCCATTTTATTTAACACAGTGGTTTAAAATAACATTTTCAAAATACACCAAGTTCGCCTTCATGACCGGAAACGGTTAAACGATATTTTCCAAAATATACGTCCAATGACTCGTTATTAATATCTCTGCCAAACACAGCTGAATTACCGCACCAATCCATCCCTGAAACCGGCGGCAGAAAGTACCTAACGTCGAAACCTAAATAGTTCGTTCCGCAAACAAGTCGACTGTCCGCTATCTCCCCGGGAAACACTATGTTTTATGTCCATTTAAGGATGATTCACAGTATTACAAGCCTCCGATTAGTTTGTGAATAGAAAAGCTGTCAATTCACGTACAATTTGATGTAAGTATATAAATGGAAAACTGTCACCTCTAATCCTAATAATCGCCTAGCTAGATGATACATCGCGCCGAGTCCAGTTCGTGTGCTCGCTGGCGCCTTCGATCCGTCTTCGAGTAGGATTTCATACATTAAAATAATTCCGTCGTGCCGTATCCGTCCGCCGTCAGCATTTACTGTCAGCTTTTAGTCTTTGGCCGGCAAATGACGGTGTATTGTGCATCAGCTATCATTCTTTAGGCAGATACAGACCGTTTGAATGAGATAAGTCGGTGCTCCGATTACAGCTTACACACGAAATGCATCTGCTACGAGTAGGCTAATCATTTTTTTAATACTACGACGAGTGCAAATTGGCATACGGCCTTATAATTATAAAATAGGCGAAAGCCCATTGCCGACCCTTTGTAGATTAGAGGATACGTTAAGTCGAAATACAATTGAACTTCTCATAGGAATCTGGAAAACTAGACGACAACCCAGTATTTTTATAGAGATATACTTTGATGTTCTTATTTTCTGTGTGCTAAATACCTTGTAGTTATGAATGTAATTTGCTTTTCCGCTGCCCAGATAATCCCAACGTTTAACTCGCCCTATTGATAACCGATTACAGATAATCCACACTCGGTCGTTATCTAGGTCACCCAGACACTCAACCGCCCGCATGTACTTGTCTCAAGTGTTGCAATCAAATGCAAATTTAATCATTTCGATTGAGCTAGGGGTTGCTTTACTTGCTTTAAAGCAAGAACAGTATTTTGCAGACCGGTAAACGTTAAATATGGCGCCGGCAGCTGTCACCCTATAGAGAACTCGCACTTCTTATACAATTTGTAGATTTTAACGGAGGTAACTTGCGATTACTCCCATTACCAGAGTTTGGAAACAACAGACCGGGCTTTATAAGGATCCGTTTAACCAGGGGTCGGCAACCTTTTAGCAGTCAAGGGCCACATACTAGCTACCAAAATTGTTGCAGGCTGCACCTGTTAATAATATGTGACTGTATCAGACAAAAGGTACTACGTACAATGTAAGCGGTCAATAAGGAGGCTTGCGGGCCGCAAGTAAGGGGCTCGCGGGCCGCCTGTTGCCGACCGCTGGTCTAGACATTAATACATTATGTTATGTCAAACAATGTACAGAGAGAAAGCTCCCGTGAATCTCAGACATATTGAAATATAATAAACGGGTCACTCATGTCTTTAAGGTCGAATATCGCTCGACATATTTCGGACCAATACGTAGTCCTTAATCATGAGTATTAGCCGCGATGACCGCGCGTGTATGCACTGCGCGACACTTGCGTGTTAAACGTGAGTGACCCGTTTATTACATTTCAAAATATACAGGGTTACGAAAATTTTATCTGACATTTAGTCTAACTGGTTTGTATAAAACTACGTTTACTCGTGGTGAAACCTTTAGTTTGTTTCTGGTATTTATTAATCTCCTTTATTTTACGAGGTCAGTATTAGTTAACAAACTTTGTAATTTTGACAAATGAAGCGGTAGGTAGTAAAAACAAAATAAATACATCGATTATAGGTATGTACATACTCGTATCCGATTTCAACTACGTAATGAGATGCATACAAACTTACGACTCATATTCGTATAAGTCTATAAGTAGATGAATATTCTAGGCAAGTAAATATTTTAGTAAGCGGTCGTCAGCTCCAATTTGTGTTTGCGAGCTAGCGAGAGAAGCCGGGATTACTTAAGTCTCTTAATCAAATCTTGTTTTAATATCTCGTGATGGATTGAAACGTCAACTGCATTTTAGAATTAGACCTTGAGGTATTCAATTATGTATGATCGTTTGATTTTCATCGTGAATACTGATTTATACATACAAAAATTCACTTAAATAAAACTAAATGAACTTAAGAAATTCGTACGAAGTATTGAGTTGTCAGTATCACAATTGCAAAATATTATGTATCCTGGTTTTAGTCAATCAGGACAAGTGCGCTACGGGGGCACCAACTCTGTTAGTGGGCCTTTCTTAAAATATACGGACTTGGCTGATACACGGGTGACACCACCAATTATGGACACTTCAAACCTTATTCAAAGATCATACGGTTTCAAATTGATTTTTCTATAAAAAATTAATGACTCTTATTTTCTTTTACATAAGAGTTAATGTACATCATTGGGCCTTGTCCATTACTGGTGGTGTCACCCTATGTCTAGATTGAAATCTACAAATGGGTATTACATCCACGCAACACACTTGATTATAAAGTATGTTGCATGGATGCAAAATGTATTTTAGTAGTGTTATATCTTTTTTTGTTGTTTTTTTTACCTGATTGTGGCTTTATATAGGCGGGGTCCAGTAAAGCGATAGGAGTGCGCGACTGGAGAGTGGCCTGGGGACAATCCAGGGGAAACCAATTTAAGATTAACTGGTAAACTATAAAACGTGCACTGCTAGGTAGTCACTGTTACTGTTAAAATATATAGATATTTAAATTTAATTTTATATTGATCACAGCAGATCATGAGTACGTGTTTATCGATCACACATTACGATCGAACTCAACTGAACTGCCAGAAAATGGCTGCGCAGTGTCACGTGGGATTGGAAATCGTAGTTCAAATTTAAAATTTAGAATACTTAAAGTGGCCAGAAAGGTTGAGTGTAACGTTCCGTTTCACGCATCGTTACAGACTCTACTCGGTATGCGGGACGAATAGGGACTATGTGTAATATAATATCTGTCGATGTTGATATATTTAACGAAACCTGCACTTATCCTGGTAGCGCACTTGTGGCTGACTATACTAATAGTCTTTTAAATAGTTGGTGCATATGCTGACCCTAACTTTATCCTGACATCTCCCACGCTCACCAAATAAATCTAAACCAAACAGAGGGATAGAAAAAACAAATCAATCGAGTTGCCTCACAGCAAGCCTAAAATATCTCAAAAATGACACTTTCTTGGGCCACTGGAGGATATTCGTTACATTATTCATTTATTCATCTTCGTAGGTACAGACTTGTGCAAATATTGTACGTCGGCCTGCGCAATATTTTTCTCTCGCAAATAGAACTTTGGCACACAATGTAAACTTGTAAGTTACGTACTTTGTATGTAATTGGCAAATTGGAACCTAGTGCGACTTATGTTCATTGAATTTAGCTGCAAATTTTACACACACGTGCGTCGTTACAGGCTGTTTTACTGCAAATGGACATTAACACATTCGAGGCGAATGACTCACGTGTGAGTCATTCATTTGCGAGTGCTTTTCACTATTTAGCGGAAAAATATTATTATTATTATTATTTATTGATAAGAAAAACATGTAACATTAAAAGGAACACCCTAAGTCATTACATTTTTTTTTAAATGGTGTTGCTCGGCCACGAGGATGAATGGGTAAAGCTGCTACGAAATACGGCGTAGCGCTACGAGCGTAGCTTAGCAGTGAATAATTGATAGTTTAAGACCTAACTAATTGAACATCTTAATGACAACCACGGTACCTCAAGACGTTTTGATTTTTTCGATCATTTGTATGCATATTTCGTTTTCTGAATCTGCATTATGACAGTTGTCTCTCAGTCAGTATGTATAGTTATTTATCTTTGATTGCAGTACAAATTGTTACGTCGTTTTAATGTTATACACTGGACCGGACTAGGCTGACAGCTACAATGACAGGTGTCACCGTATCCAAGCTATGTTAAACGCATTATATGATTAATTGGATTAGATAGTATTGTAGGACAAACTGTGGACTTTGGCGCGGTTTCCGGACACCTATTCAATCACCATACGTCTGTACCTACTCGTCACTGACACCCACGCCGACATGACAACATTTGCTCATAGTCATAGTAGTCTATTTATGAACAATAATATACATTGTTATTTCTTTAGGTCCATTTTGGTATACCAAAATACGGTATTTTACTCATAGTCAAACCAGCAACTTTTTATTGAATGTCAAAAACGCTCTGTTAGTATGAAGTTTGTAGGGAAATACTGTCTTAGTGACGTCACTAAGACAGTAGGTATGAATTGTTATGTTCAAATCAGCATCCTTTTTTAACCTTTATGCTTATAAAATTATTCAGTTAAGTAAAATAAATTAATAATTGATGTTTTCCGAGTATTTTCGTTAAATCTTTTATTAGTCAAGTAAAAAATAATTTATTTTTAGCTTTATTTAATAGCTTATTCGATAATATATTAAGTAGAACAAAACGCGAGGACTTTGATCAGATAAGACCAAAACCGATAAGGGGTTACATGTTTAACAAATGGTAACTCTAATGGTTGTCTCTTCTTTTAACAATAATTAATGGGACGACGTTAATCCGGATTGGTTAATATAGTCACGGGAAAAGTTGTCGCTCGTGTACAGAAGCTGTTTGAATAATTTGTAAAGAAAAAGGCCTGATGATTAATGAGACGACAATGATGAAAAAATATAAATCGGACATGTGCGAGTCGGACTCGCCCACCGAGGGTTCAGTGCAAATGTGTTGGTCATACATTTATAGCCGCGCACGCGCATACCGTTGCTTAGGCTCGATGATTGATTACGTACTTTAAATAAAGACTATCCACCTTATTCATAAACGTCCATCAAACCTATTTCAGTTAACTAACCGCTAGAGTTCGTTTATCCTTATGTGTCACTTTGACATTTACGTTTGTGAGAAAGGGACAGAAATATTTGAGTTAGCATAGGTTTGTTAGTAGGATTTTGCTCGTCGCCGCGTTGGTGAACACACGTCTCGGCGCGACGACGAGCTGAATCCACTACCGAACAAAACCAGTTGCCTACTGTCATGGCGGCGTTACCGAACAACGTCTTTGAACAAGTATTGATTGGCGAAATCATCATAAATTTGATGGAAAGCCACGTTTAAAGAAGAAGAATAAGGTAGGTAGTATTCAGATTTTCCCTGTAGTTGTAGTATAAGACGATATTACTTGCCAAATTTCATAGTTCCAGGTCAACGGAAAGTACCCTTTAAATGTTGATTTTTTTGGGGCATTTTAGACGTTTTTTGGGGCATAAACGATTAAACGGTCCTATCTTTTAATTATGTTAAACTGATAATGAATAATCTGTAAACCTGAGTATATATGTTTTCAATTTCAACTCGATACCTTCACGCGTTCCCGAGATAAAGAGTGTTGACAGACAGACGGACAACAAAGTATATAAGGTTTCAGTGTTTCCTTTTGAGGTACGGAACCCTAAAAACGAAGTAATACAAGCATAGTACAAGCTTTGCTTAGTTTGGGCCTAGGTTGATTTGTGTAAGATTGTCCACAAATAATTATTTATTTTATTTATTTATTTAATACGTTAAATTTTCCCTCCAGTCAATGACAGTCTGCGGTCCGGAAGAATGCCCCGGCAATGTGATTACTTAGCGGTGTCCCCGCTATTTCATTGTCCCCGTAATCGCGTTTGTGGACGGAACGCAATTAGGACATGTTCAGGATACGACGAATTTAGGAGGCGTTGCACCCGACTGCTATAGGATATACTGTTGTTATTGAATAGGAAGTCCCGGATATTATGGTGTGTGTTGTATGAGGGAGTTTAAGGGGAGGTATCCCCAACGCAAATGTCCCGCTCTAACACGCGTGAGTTTACAATTAACCATCCCGCTCTCTACGCAAGCTCTGCGCGCAATTTTGTAAATATTTAGCTACAGTCATTAAGCCAATCATTTTATCAAAGCAAACCCTGCGAATTTGTCTATAACTATTTACGATCTTTAATTGAGTACAAAAATTAAATTTAAAATATCAGTCATATAGCCGTAGTATTGAAAATACATTCCAAAAAGGGGTAACTTCGTGATTTTTTTCTATCGAGTGAAATTCATCAGGTCATGTAACTGACTGCGATTTTGACTAGACAAGATCCGTATGTAACACATATATTTTTTTTAGCTTTTAAGACACTATATTCTATGTCTCAGATGGTTTTTAAAAACTCAAAAGTGGTAATACACGGCCTTAAGGGAATATACAACTATTTAGAACAAATACATTTTTGCTTAATTATTCTTTTTATTTCATTAAATTTGGGATTGCTCTTTGCCAGCATCTAGCCAGGGGGCAAAGGTGAAGCCAGCTCACCCAGATGCTTATTCACTCGTGCTTTAAAGAGGTCCAGGTTATATGAACTCAGAAATACAGATGCCGGCAGGGAATTCCAAACCTTAGCAGACGGAATTTCACGCACACAACACAATTTCTATTTAGTTTCTAGAAACATTATTTCACCAATATTATGTTTTTGCATCCTTTAGCTTCCCACTTCGGTCTACCCTGATTTAAGATGCGCCAAGTTGAATATGATGTCCAAACAGTCAAATTGCTAAATATTGGTTGGTGCATAAGTAATGACGGTCATAGTAACTTTAAATTAATAATTAATTAATTATTATAAATTATTTGTCAATAATATATGCCCCGCTTGAATTAACGACATCTCGCCAGCGGTTAGGTAAAGAATTAATCCCATGCGCGTAAAATACATTCGCGTAAAGTTAATAACATCTTAACCAAAACCTGCATTACTTATCCACCAACCTAATATTTACACACTTAAACGTAAGTACTCACATATTTGACTATCCCCAGAGCATTCAAGAAATATGTTATAACCCAAAACGATTCGCAAATATCAACACATCAACTAACCTAACATAAAATATATTATAAATATATTAACGGACTATATTGAATAATTTATTCAATATGTACAACGTCTTATAAATAAACAAACAATTAAATAAAAACTTAAACTAGGAGTAAGTATATAATAAAAATTAAAGATAAAAAATTTGACCCAAGTCGCCGTCAGCGGGTAGGGTGCCCAGAAGGCTAATTAACTAAATACATGTAGTTGATAGAAGATGGTATACATGATTACAGATTATACGTAATAAACCTTCTAAAACTAACAACCCGTCGCTAACCACATAACCGCTTCTTTCACCGAAATCATACAATATACATATAACGACCCGAACTTTGAGATACGTTATATTATGTACTGTACAGTCAAGGGCATAAATATGTGTACATTTTTGGACCTTATTTCAATGGAATAAGGTGAAAAAGTGTATACATATTGGTGCCCTTGACTGTACTCGTACCAACATTCGCCATTTTATTTAATATCCCTAGGCCGTAGACTCGTAGCCCGGCTACAAAACGTAGCAGGTGCTACGGCGTAGCGTGGCGTACCTATATCCGGCCGGCAATAAAAGGACCTTAATAAGAAAAAGTTGATACTTTTCCTTTTACTGCGTGGTTGTGAAGTAAGTATAGATGAGAATTTAATACTTGTTGACAACTATGGTTTACAAATTATTTTTATATGTAGTGACCGTGGCTATGTCATACGCCTTCTGCCATTGTACTCAAAATACTATCAAATGTTGAAGACAGGGCGTGATGAACTAAAACATATTTATTTTATGTTGTATTTTATATATAAAGTACAGAAGAAAGTTGGTAAACAAATTCATTTAGTAGTAATTTAATGCAGCGTGCTTAATACCCTACTAATATAAACGAGACCGACTTTACCTTCACATGATTCGTAAAACGCTTTTAAGAGCATAATCTACTTTCAGTTAATTAATTACAGAGACAACTGTCTCGCTCTGGCGCGCAGGACAGAAAGAGACGGACCATTAATTTCCCGAAGCCGAGCGAATTACGTGCTCCGTAAAACTAATTTCAGGTTTCGTTCTGTTTTGTTTATGTTTTTGAACGTGATTCAATTTGTAAAGTGACTTGGTCTTGTTTAAATAAAACTTGCTGAGTTCTTTTCGATTCTTTTGCTTCTTGTGGGTGTACAGTCAACCAATTTGATTTCTGGGCCACTTCGTACCTTGTCACAGTGACATTTATTTAGATCTCGAGCGGCTTTCATATTGATTATCACTGTGACAAGGTACGAAGTGGCCCAGAAATCAAATTGGTTGACCGTACGAAAAAAGAATTCATACCTACCTACTTACCTTTTAAAGATAGGGTGTATAAAAAAAAAAAAAAAATAGTTTCACCGAAATATCGCATTCGGCTTACGAGGATACCTATATGTTTTCACATCACCTATTCGGATAAGGGCTTTTTCTTCCCTGCTAGGAGGGATCAAAATGGCACTTTTCTTCCCTGCTAGGAGGGATCAAAGTGGCACTTTTCTGTAAAGAGTAATAAGTTATTAGTATCGATTTTGATAAAATAAATGCACAACCATTGTTATTTTAGATCTTTCATTATCCTCAATAGGTGATGTGAAAAGCAGTATGTGTCACATGGAAGCAAAATTATTTCCACCTTGGGCGTTAATTCTTGAATCTCTCACTACGCTCAGGATTATATTTTAGAAGGATTCAGGATTCAGGATTCAAGTTACGCCCACGCCGTAAGTATGTCATTTTGCTCCCTTGTGACACAATCTACTATTAAGTCAAATGCACTGGACGAACTTATTTCAGAGAAATGTAAATGTTATTATAATTAAAAAAGTTTTTTTTAAATTATAATAACATGCCATCTTAAGGTACCTATGTAAAGCACGCAATTGCGCATTTCAGTGATTTCTTTTAACTATGTCGAAATTTTGTACATGCCTATACATTGATATAATTTTATTAACTTTCCATTGTGTAGGTAGGTACAGTGAAGTGCAAAAAATGTATCGAATGAATCCTCTCATAAATATGTACCTAAACCTTAATTCACCGACATAAGAGCTATGGGACACCTTTTTGAGCAAGTTGTATGCACCCATATTTTTGCACTTCTTCAGTTATTTCTGTACATCTTCAGTTATTTCTTAAAATCTTGTCGGAATGTTGTACATACCTACATTAAAATAGTTTTATTGTATGTATGTACTTATTGTGTTTATCGGTTTCATTGATAGACAAATATAAAGCTAATTTTAAGGAAACACATTTCTTTAATAAATCTCCCATGTCTGTATTTTTAAGTCCAGGTCTGTATAGTAATTTTCCTACTAAAATGATTATTAAAAGTGTCTGCATGATATAAACCTTCAGGCGTGACATGCCTACACTCAGGCTTCAGGTGTGACTACATTTTATCTCGCGGCTTCGGCCGGGCTTTCGTATGCGTTTCCATATTAAATCCATTCAACGCATGCGTTTGACGCATAAAATAACCGAGCGCCTTAGTCGCATAGGCGACATGCACTGAGCGAAAAAAATACTAATTTTTAGTAAGTTTTAGTGAAGCCCAAGACAAGGAGATTATATACTAACGGTTACAAAACAGTTTAGTAGTAATTAGTAGTTACAAGGACAAATTTTTTGGTATTAGTAAATAACTACTATTATCAAAAACTGTTTTGTAACCGTTAGTATATAATCTCCTTGTCCTGGGATTCACTAAAACTTACTAATAATTAGTATTTTTTTTAGCTCAGTGTGCTGTGCGGCTTGCCGAGTGCGCTTGTCAAACGTATTAAATTTCCATTCTGTTAGAGTCCTGCTACGTCGCATGCCCGGAATAATAAAAACCACGTGACGCTACGCGCGTTTACGTTAGTACGCTTGTACGGCAAAGTAAGCCGTATTCCTCCTACTCTGCATAATTATTTCCGGCACAAACCAAAATGACTTGTACGGATTACGGTCTTGCGTGTAACGTGGCCACTTAGTGTCTAAAACGTGCTCAATTATCATGAATTACACTGGCCAGTAGATATCGATTTCAGTGGACTACGCGTCAGTGATAAAGTGACGCGGAGAACAATTAATTCGCAACATATGTAAAAGATGTGGGTTTTTGACAAGATTTGGTGGGAAAATAGTATAGTTATAAATATAGTTAATGGTTGTAGTATACATGACTGTATGACTACAACCATTTTTTAAGAAGGGCATTGCCATATGATGTATATATCAGTGGCGGAGCGTCCATACAACTCGATTCCCACCGGCTTGCCTAATTTTCAGCCACACCAGTTCTTTTAGTATACGACTCATGAAGAATAAGAAAGGCAAACTATTTCCGGCTTCCCTAAGAATATTTTTGACGCGCCGCCACTGGTATATATGTACACCTTATGTGACTGGCAATGTCCAACATCATCTAGTAGGTATATTATCAAAACAAGGTACACATACAAGTGCGTGAATTTGAAGCGACGCCGCGAATAGAACTGGATGCTAAACGCGACGAGCTGAAGGCCAGACTACCTGCGGCCATTCAATATAACTCTGTCGCAGGGGTGCTGACGTGCAACGAGTGTGGACGCACGTTCACTGCCAAAATCGGCTACGTCAGTCACCAGAGAGCACACCAGCGACGTTCTCAACAGTAGACAACAGTCACTGTGGCCGAAAACGGCTAGGGATGATGATATGATATATTATCAAATATGAAGCAGTTTATTACCACAGTACTAACGAGATTTTATTTAAGGACAATGATCTGCCGGCGAAAAGGAAATATTCCCTTGAGAAATCTAGGCAATTAATTATGTAAAACGAGTGTCTGGACACCTGCTGAAGTGAGTTATTGAAGTGGACATTAAAGTTCCCTTCGCCAACAAGATATTCGTTGTTTTATTTGAGCGCCAGGTAATTTAACTTGGAGTCACATTTGTTACAAAGTAGATTTAGCTACAAGTTATATATTACACTCCGAAGTCTCATTTATCGACAAACGTGCCGATTCAGGACGCCATGCGCACAAAATCTAAATACATATTAGAAACTAGCTTTTGCCCGCAACTTCGTCTGCGTAGAACTCGGTCATCGTATTAGAATGTTTTTGCTATTCTTTTATTTTAGGCACTAAGCTAATTATCTCTCTTCCACCCCCTTGCGGTGTCCCATGTCCTTCCCTATGTTTCGAACATTATGATGCAGGTGCGGAATATACTACAAACGCATGAAGTAATGTAGATGAAAACGCGAGCGCAGCGGGCGCGAAATGTTTCAAACATTATGATGCAGGCGCGGAAAAGACTTCACAGGTACCAAGCAATGTAGTTAAAAAGGCGAGCGAAGCGAGCGCGAAATATTTGGAACATTATGATACAGGTGAGGAAAATACTTCATACGCATTAAGTCATGTACATGAAAACGCGAGCGTAGCGGGCGCGAAAATTTTCGGACATAATGAAACAGGTGCGGAAAAGACTTTATATGCATCAAGTAAAGTAGTTAAAAAGGCGAGCGAAGCGTGCGTGAAATGTTTGGAACATTATGATACAGGTGCGGAAAATATTCATACGCATTAAATCATGCAAATGAAAACGCGAGCGCAGCGAGCGTGAAATGTTTCGAACATTATGGTGCAGGCACGGAAAAGACTTCATACGCATCAAGTTATGTAGTTAAAAAGGCGAGCGAAGCGAGCGCGAATTATTTGGAACATTATGATACAGGTGTGGAAAATACTTCATGCGCATTAAGTCATGTAGATGAAAACGCGAGCGTTGCGAGCGCGAAAATTTTCGGACATAATGATGCAGGTGCGGTAAAGACTTTATATGCATCAAGTAATGTAGTTAAAAAGGCAAGCGAAGCGAGCGGGAAATGTTTGGAACATTAAGTTATGCAGATGAAAACGCGAGCGCAGCGAGCGCGAAATCTTTCGAACATTACGATGTAGGTGCAGAAAATACTTTACACGTATCAAGTTATGTAACTGAAAACGCGAGCGAAGCGAGCGCGAAAATTTTCGGACATGATGATGCAGGTGCGGAAAAAACTTCATACGCATTAAGTAATGTATGAAAACGTGAGCGCAGCGAGCATGAAATGTTTGGAACATTATGATACAGGTGCGGAAAATATTCATACGCATTAAGTTATGCAGATGAAAACGCGAGCGTAGCGAGCGCGAAATCTTTCGAACATTACGATGTAGGTGCAGAAAATACTTTACACGTATCAAGTTATGTAACTGAAAACGCGAGCGAAGCGAGCGCGAGAATTTTCGGACATGATGATGCAGGTGCGGAAAAAACTTCATACGCATTAAGTAATGTATGAAAACGCGAGCGCAGCGAGCATGAAATGTTTCGAACATTATGATGCAGGCGCGGAAAAGACTTCATACGCATCAAGTAACGTAGTGAAAAAGGCGAGCGAAGCGAGCGCAAATTATTTGGAACATTATGATACAGGTGAGGATAATACTTCATACGCATTAAGTCATGTTGATGAAAACGCGAGCGTAGCGAGCGCGAAATGTTTCGAACATTATGATGCAGGTGCGGAAAAGACTTCATACGTATAAAGTCATTAAATGAGAACGCGAGCGTAGCGCGCGCGAAAATTTTCGATCATTACGATGTAGGTAGGTGCGAAAATTACTTTACACGTATCGAGTTATGTTAATGAAAACGCGAGCGAAGCGAGCGCAAAATTTTCGGACATAATGATGCAGGCGCGGAAAATACTTCATACGCATTAAGTTTAAGTAATGTAGATGAAAACGCCAGCGCAGCGAGCGTGAAATGTTTCGACAATTATGATGCAGGAGCGGAAAAGACTTCATACGCATTAAGTTTAAGTAATGTAGATGAAAACGCGAGCGCAGCGAGCGTGAAATGTTTCGAAAATTATGATGCAGGAGCGGAAAAGACTTCATACGCATCAAGCAATGTAGTTAAAAAGGCGAGCGAAGCGAGCGCGAATTATTTGGAACATTATGATACAGGAGAGGAAAAAAAAAAGAAAAAAAAGGTGCGGAATATTTTTCACACGCATTAAGTAATGTAGGGAGCGTAGCTCGCGCGAAAATTTTCGAACATTATGATGCATGTGCGGAAAATACTCCATATTCATCGAGTAATGTAGATGAAAACGCGCGCGCAAATTTTTTCGAACATTGTAATGCATGTGTGGAAAAGACTTTATACGCATCAAGTCATGTAGATGAAAACTCTTCGGTATGTTGTATGGATCAGTTA
Organism: Cenopis cana; assembly: GCA_951800055.1. Lineage (NCBI taxonomy): Eukaryota > Metazoa > Arthropoda > Insecta > Lepidoptera > Tortricidae > Cenopis > Cenopis cana. The sequence goes on along the minus strand of OX637489.1, from coordinate 9,873,705 downwards.
GTTCATCCAAATTTGCAACTTTGACAAACTTTACTTCGATGCGAACAGCGATTTCGTTTATTTTCTGGCTTTGTGAACGCCCCCCCCCCCCCCCCCTTCCCCACTCCTGATATCGCCGTATTCCGAAGAACCTCAAACATATCCGCCATCTTGCATTTGAAAATTGATATCATTGTTGTAATCAGCACCCCAAAAAAAGATTATATTTAAAAATAAAATGTTCAAAACGTATAAATTTAAATATTATATTTAAATTTATACATTTTGAACCTTATTATTTGAACAGTAAAATGGCTTTTTAAACAAATAAAGTTGATGCAACTCGGCCAACTCTCTCGACTGGTATGTACCTAGGTTTGTGAATATTGATAGCGACCGACTGTCCAACATAATTAGATCTCTCATATCAAACAGTTAATATGGTTTGAGGGACTTTTGTTTTTTTTGTCTTTGGCTTCTCAAGTATATTTCGTCCCCCGTTTTTTCAAATACTATCTGTTTATTGCACAATGTTTGAATGGGGTTCTTTTTCCTTTGCTTCCAAGTAGATGCTTACCAATTTTCAAGCTTTTAAATCACAAATTGAAGGACTTCCCATACAAAGTTCAACCCCTGTTTTCACCCCTTTTAATCCCCAATCTGTATGATTTTTATAGCCTATAACCTCGCCGAAGATCCAATAAACATATTATTGAAGGCTGTATTAAAATCCATTCGCTAGTTTTCACGTGATAGTTAGACAAATAAACAGACAGACAAACAGACATGAATTCTAAAAACCGTTGAAATGTGTTCTGTTATCGATTCTAAGACCCCTCAATCGATTTTTTTTCTTATATCTTCAATGTACAGATTTTTGACCCTCTTCTGCTTTATTATATGTATAGATAGGTACATATTTACCCGCCAATTCGCGTGAACTGCCGTATCAGGTTATATATAAACTTCCATCCTCCATTTCATTCCTTTGGAGGATGATTTCCGGGATAAATAGTATCCTATCTTTTAATACCTAAATAGGTACTTTGTCTTTTTTATCTGCGAATTCGTGCAGCCGTTTTTGCTTGATTGAGTAACACACACTTGAACATCCAAACTTTTACTACCTAGTAGGAGTCACAGGTAGGAGTAGGTAGCAAACGTGAGCGTACCTAACAGCCCTATACGAAGCGAGCTCGCCGAATGCTAACAAGTTTTAATATCGTTACACTGTAATAAATCCAGGGCTTTCTTTAGCCTACAATGCCTTTCTTATTTCGTGATCTGTCAGACGTGAGTCGTGACCCAGACGACATGTACTTAATATAAGGCCTGTACGTCCGCCGTCAGTTCGTCCGGTCGTCCGTTTTGGTGACCCAGGGTCTTGTACGATCCTAATCCGGATAAGACATGGTTGGATGACACGGCAAATATAACTGAACTGAATACTGTTTTATTTTGTGTCTTGAAATTTGATCAGACACAATAATAGTAGATTATACACCAAGGGGATAAAGCACTGTTTTATGTCACGGGCGCGATATTGAATCCTGAACGTAACGAAGGACTCCAGATTTTACTCCTGAGCGGAGCGAGGGAGTAATGAGTTAATTCCCGAGCGAAGCGAGGGAATTAAGACTGAGTCCTGAGTGTAGTGAGGGATTTAAGCGCCCAAGACAAAAACAGTTTTATCCACGAGGAGTATACTCTACTTTTCACACCTCTAGCGAGACAATAAACAAACCAAGGCTACTGGAGTAGAGACAGAATCAAATTAGTAGCTTACCTGATAGGTAGTAATCACTCTTCCATACAAACTTCCACCTACTTAAGGGATGATTTCTGGGATACTTAAAAAGTATCCTGCCCTTCCCCGGGACTCAAACTACATCCATACTACATTACATCTGAATCGGTCCCGCGGTTTTAGCGTTAAAAGATAACAGACAGAAAGACATACACACTTTCGCACTTTATAATATTAGTATATACCTACAAATGGATTTTTATAGAATCTGAAATTTTACTCGGCACCTATAAGTACTTAATGGAGCGGCAGCGTCATGTAAGATTCGCGTGTTTTGTTTTTATTTTCAAAATGTGTTCCATTCAGCTCGTGGAGGCCAGTACGAATACGTTCGATTTTCAAATTTCTTCGGAGCGGCATCCCCGTCTCGGGCTCGCGCAGTGTTTTGTTTGGAACGCAGCTGTGCCGCCTCCTCGACGCCGAGCGGACTTCACGAAATTAGACTTTAAGGACATAACCATAAGAACTATAAAAAGTGAAATCACATTATTACCCGGCGGGTAATAATGAGATTCAGTACGATATTACTACCCGGCTTAAGCCAAGGGTTATAATGATTTGCTTTCGGTAAGGTTTGCATGATATATAATTGGGCATTGGCGAGCAGGTGGTGTGAAAATACATGTTAAATTGAAGTACACAAGGGCGGCAGCCGTCAATCGAAGTTTGTATATAATTATTTCCATCTCTATTGTCCGATTTATAGGTAATAAGTGCCATAGAAAGAGATATTCGAAGGTTTATTTTCGATTGTTTGTGTTTTAGGTTACATTTTTATTTCTATACGGCTGTTATTAAAATAAATAAACAAATTAAAAAAGTATTAAGCATGTAACATTGATCAGACTAGTCATAATCATAGCCTAGATATGGCTAGTTTTATATAGATTCGGGATTATCTCCTTTATCATGATCATCGAAGATGACATAGACTGCATGGGTCTTGGACAGGCTACCGGCACAAAGCCCGCGGACATCCACCCTCCTCGTTCGCATAGGCGAACGCGGCCATAGGCGAATTACACGGGCGCAAGTGCGCTATAGGTCAGCACCGAATGACGTGACGCCGCCACACTCTGTTCCTAGGATCGTGTGGCAGTTGTTACGTTAGTATTTCATCTGTGAGTTTTAATTATGTTGGGCAGGGAAGCTATCTTTTGGAAAGAATCATCATAGTGTGACCCATTTATTATTAAATTTGAAACCTGCAACTAAACACAATAATCGATACAGAACATACCTAAATCAAGTACTTTCCAAAATTATATTTGTCCTGATTGTCTCGAGAGCCTAATCTGATTCAGAAATAATCTGACAATTTGAATTCCTATTTACGAGCCGATAGTCCGGGCGGAATTTCCCCAGTCGCGGATTTATCGTGAATGTACCTTCCTCAATTCCTCATTCAGAATGATTGTCAGAGCGTCTTAGTAAATGTCCGCTAACAAAAGACAGTGAAAGGCACAAAACGTTATAGATATGTTTATTGATATCTTTGCGTTTCTTATTGGATCTAATGTACATATCATCTGAGTATTATTAATTTATTAGGTGTCCCAAAATGTCACCAACTACCCAATACCTAACTAAACGTCATAATAATATAGCTACTAAAAATGGAACTTATTTCATACACGTAGAAGATATTCCTGATTCTCTCCTGACTGAAGTCACTGAAGGTATGAGTTAACAAACAATGTAAACATTGTGTGGTTTGGGAGTTTTGGGACCCGTGTATAAAACACGCGCGCGCGCCTGAACTGTTTATTTAATTCTTGAAATGAATAAAATGAGGCAACAACGTCATTATTGCCATTAACCTATTTTTACCGATGATTCAGCAAAAAGATGTACTAATATCAATGTAGGCGTAATATCAATGATATTTACCTATAAAAGAACATTCACAAGGAAATATAATACAAACAGAATACTTAACAACAATAACTTAAAAACTTTACCTACATATATTGCGTCGGGCTTAGTAGTCTCTTTCCAAATACAACTTTCGTAATCGCTGCACGCATCGCACATACATAGTCGACACTTAAAGCTGGGTACTCAACTACTCACTATAGCGTAGGTTAGCGTATTGTAACCGTAACCGAACAGATACTGTAAGGACACTGGTAAGGACTTAACGAGGTTCAATTGTATAACATAACTGCGAGATAGCCATTCACCTGCTCGTTGCGAGAAGACCGCGAACGGTCCGCGAACCACGTCCACTCTGTTTACTGTAAGTATACCCAATTTGGTTACAGTTACAATTAGCAAGTGAGTACCCGACTTTAGTAAAGTTGGATACAGTATCGGATTCGTATAGTTTTGCACGTGACGGAAAGGACCCGGAAACCGTGGGCGCTTAAGCTATCAGGATTGAATTGAAACCTTGCCCTTCGCCGTGCCTTCGCCTGATCACGTTACTGACGTAGCTCGATAAACGAGTTTCATTGGCGATCTATTTGTTGCGACACTTCGCATGCTAATGGCATTTTATGTTTTGCATGCGCTCGATTCGACGCGCCTTCTTAACGCGACAGAACGAGCACCAATACAATATACAAGTATATAGATGTAGTGTGCAACCATCTCCGCATCGCATACCACTGTCATAAAGGCTCACCAGGGGGCCGATTTTTTGAGTTTCGAACGCTCGAATGTTCACTCGAGATCTGTCAAAAAACTATGACGTTTTGACAAATGCCGAGTGAAAATTCGAGCGTTCGACACTCAAAAATCGGTTCCCTGGAAATATTTTTCTAATTTAATATTAATCGCATGCAAAGTGTCGAAACAAATAGATTTACTGGAAGATTTCTTTTCCTTATACTTTTAACAAACGGAATCTCGTCGAACGGAATCTCGCTTCGCTTGAAGATTCCGGAAGTTTCCTTTAATTAAACTAACTTACTTGAAAATAGTGCGTGGGTTGGTAAATAAATAGGCTGCAGGTAAATACGCTACCTGTAGTAAGTAATTTACCTTCGAGGTTTATTATAAGAAGGAGAGAAGGATACTCGTAGGTATATCAAAAGATTTTTTAATAAATTTGGCTACACCTTGTAAACCTAAGTAATTATAGTTAGGTATTTAAGTAAATCTGTAACCCAATAAACTTTATGATAGGTACGTGGAGTTCTAACAATCCCAAAATGTTCTACTGTAGTCGAACTCATAAGCTGGACAATTTGGTACAATTGCTACTTGATTATCTGTTAGTAGGTAGGTAGTATGGACATGATTGAAGCCCCTTGTGAGTCCGACCGTACGTGTATAATTGGTACTTATATCTATTACCCTGTAAAATACGAACGCAACTATTACTTAAAATACACTTATTGTTTATGTGTTAGTATCGATTTTCACAGTAAGAAGCTTATAAACTAAGTAAGATTGTATGTTATTTATATTTTTTGAAATTGAATTTTATAATTGTGTCAGTGCTGTATATGTATGTAACATATATTATGCAGGCCTTTTAATGTTTCGTTCAATAAAAACATGCGGGTCATTACACCAAGTAATTTTCAAAAGATACAGGGTATCCCAAGACTATGGGACATCAAGGGAAAGTACCTTAAATATCGTAGATAGGATATTTTGCTGAAAGGATACATTATTTTAATTTAAAAAACAATTCAAGCTGCATTCATAGGTTTTAATATAAATCTTACATGATTGTAACGGGAATCGAACCCGCTACACGAGAAAAAAATTACCCTGTAGTTTTATCATACCGATCGAATCACAAGGATTATTTTTAGCTAAATAACGTAGTGTCAGAAATAAAAGAAAGACCATGAATTTTAACAAAACAATTTTTTTTCTCGTGTAGCGGGTTCGATTCCCGGTTCAACCATGTAATTATTTAAAAATCTATGAATGCAGTTAAAATTGTTATTGAAATTAAAATAATGTCTTCTTTTAGTAAAATCTTCCATCTACAATATTTAAGGTACTTTCCCTGGATGGCCCATAGTTTTGGGAAGCCCTGTATACGGCCAGTAGCTCTAGTTTAAGTTTTTTCGAAACATTAACTAATTCGAACGCGTTTGCGTTTTGTCTGAAAATGTATGAGTGGTATGAAAACGTGAACAGCGCCTCTGATGGTCACTAGTGGAAACTAAAACAGCGAGTATAACATTTGTTGCTAACCGATGAAATTTCAAACTCGGTGAGAGCGTTTTCATACATTTTGAGACAAAACGCAAACACGTTCGAATTAGTTAATGTTTCGAAAAAACTTATACTAGAGCTACAGTTAGTAAAATAGAAATGAGTTTGTAAGTTTTGTAACCATCAGGAAGGTCGTCAACAGGTGAAACCTTTTACAACATGGAAGTGAACTTGCCGTGCCGTTATCTGGTTAGGTTTCGTGTTGCAGTGCAGCAGGCTGTCGACAAATTACGTAATATTAATTAATGTGTATATTAAGCGATATTAATAAACCTTTTCACACCACCTGCTCGTCAATGCCCAATTATATATCATGCAAACCTTACCGAAAGCAAATCATTATAACCCTTGGCTTAGGCCGGGTAGTAATATCGTACTGAATCTCATTATAACCCGCCGGGTAATAATGTGATTTCACATTTCATAGTTCTTATAGTTCTGTCATTAAAGTCTAATGTCGTGAAGTCCACTAAGCGGCGAGGAGGCGGCGAGGAGGCGGCACACCAGCTCCGTGTTTTGTTTGGAACGTCGTGTTCGAAACAAAAGACTGCGTCGTCGGCCGCCGCCTGTAGCGCGTCAAGCGCGTGGTTTTAGTACTGAATATTTGTAGAATTACATTTTGGAGTTTTCTTATACATTATTCTCATATTTTATTTCATTTTTAAATAAAATCACTATGTAATATCCGTGCCTCGGACGTAGCTGGGTCATTTTCTATACTCGTTTTTTTTTGTGTCCGAGATGAAAATCGTATGGTAGCATGAGATAATACGTACCATTTATTTTTTTTCATAAAGAATACATGTTTCCACGTTGAGGTCCACTCAAATTCACGGACTAATTTGTTTTTAAAATACATTAAAAAATACCTAAACGCTCAAATTAAGACTCCGTGCCCTGTCCGGCATCGAGTTTTGAATCAATCAAAAATTCCTATCAAAAACTGTACATTAGAATCACTGATTTCGTGACAAAAACTTTAACTCGATTATATTTACTATCACTGAGCACAGACACTATTCACTTCACTGTGGTGAATAACTTGTAATTGATGTTTAAAAATCGTCCGAGCGCGAGAGTTAAATTTTGTCGGCAAAATTCAAAGGTCCCTGGCAGCCATCGTTTACATTTGATCAGCTTCGCGTCCTGCTTCATATGTGCTCTCAAATGTCAGCTATTATATATAAAAAATCTATATATAGCAAACCGCATTAAGTTCGAGTAAACCACCTAAGTACTTCGGTTTCTGGGTGGGCGACAATTTTTTTGCTTTTGCTTGCAATTTCGGTGGCCCTTAGAAATTCAAATTTTACATAAGTAATCATTAACATATGTATGCATTATAAAGCACTTTGGTGTCTCTATATAAACGATAACTTAAAATATTATTAACATGCGATTTGAATTTTTTATCATTTTTTTTATATAGATTTCCAATTCCCGTGTCCTAATTCCCATAGCTTGTTTACCCAAAACAGCTGATTTTGGGACACGGGAATTGCGAAGGGTGACTTATTTTGTTAATAAACCTCATTTAGTAACAATAATTATGGATGAAATGCATAAATAAATATAATTTTTACTAAGTATATCGATTAGAGTTATAGTTTATGCGTTTATTTAAAGAAAACAGGCCAAATGCTACAATTACACTTAGCTTCTTAAATATTTGAAAAGAGTGACCCATGTTTGGTAAAATTAGGCTAAATAACTTCGATACAACTGAACTTTATAATTCTTGATAAATTAGATGGTAAATAATAATTTTAATACATTTTTTTCTAAGAAAAGGCAATTCCCATGGACAGATAAATTCCCGTGCCCAGGTCAAATTTTCAAATTTTAATAACTTCCGTAATTTTATAAGTATAAGTACCCCGTAAGAAAATTTGTGTTTATTAATTTTTTTATCAAATTATCAGCATAGAATTTTCTATGTATTATTGGTATTTCTAAATTCCATGGGAATTGGACAAAAATGCCCGTTTGGTGAAATTCACTCAGCTATAGGGCTGGCCTTCCTCCCTTCGCAGAAGTTGCAGCAATGTAAATAAATATATACTTACATATTTGTGGACAGTCTTACACAAATCGACCTAGTCCCAAACTAATCAAAGCTTGTATTATGGGTACTAGTCGACGATATACATATACGTATAAAGATAAATATATACTTAAAATACATAGAAAACATATAAGATTCAGGAAAAAAATACTTGTGCTCACCACACAAATGAATGCAAGCAGTCGTCGATGTACTAGGTATTAAATACCAAAAACAAGATCCGCGTGAGTTACAAGTAGGGTTGCCAACCGTCCCGCCTCAGGCGGGACGTCCCGCTTCCAGCACCCAGCAGGATGCGTCCCGCAAGGGATGCGTGCGGGACGCCGATGGTCCCGTTTTCAGGCCTCGGCAGAATTATAAAAACTGGAGCTAACATTTTGTTTCATTTCAGCAAAGAGCGCATAACTTCGATAAATGAAAATAAGTAATTTGTATCCCGCTCCCGGAGGAAATTCACATCAGGGATTGGTCGCTTGTATACTTTACCTTGGACGTGCACGTTCACGATATTCTCTATGATTTCATTCACAAATAGGTACTTTAAAGTCTATATAGTCCATTCCGTGGTCTATTTATGATTTACGAATGAAACCATAGAGAATATCGTGGACGTGCACGTCCACGGTAAAGTATAAAAGAGACCATAGAGTGCGCGAGTCCCGCAATGTTTAGCCAAGTCCCGCAATTCTATTACAAATGTCCCGCAAATCGGAGCACATAAGTTGGCAACCCTAGTTACAAGACGCTTAATTATACGGAGTAAAACAGATTCTATTAAGATACTAAAATTTGCTGCGATTGACTGATTTAATTCTGTTCTTAGTAGCCTTGGTTTTTTTATTGCCTCGCAAGAGGTGAGAAAAGTAGAGTATACTCCTCGGGGATAAAGCTGTTTTTGCCTTGGGAGCGCTTAAATCCCTCACTACACTCAGGACTCAGTCTTAATTCCCTCGCTTCGCTCAGGAATTAAGTCATTACTCCCTCGCTCCGCTCGGGAGTAAAATTTGGAGTCCTTCGTTACGTTCGGGATTCAATATCGCACCCGTGACATAAAACAGTGTTTTATCCCCTTGGTGTATAATCTACTATTAATTTTCGATTGATTTTTTATTATATAACTGGGGATCGATTAGAGACAATAGGTATAAGTACGTTAGGCATTCCAGGTTTGTTCCTATTAACATTGACACTCCCAGATATGCTAACAATATATCTGTATTATTAATAATCACATTATTTTAAACTTATTACATTGCCCCACAAATCTACAGCAACAGCTTGACAGTGGGATCGGCAGTTTCTTAGTAAGCGATTAAAATTATATTGAAGTAAGTACTTACAGTTGGTATATGATGTAGGTAGCGCGAATTCAAGGGCCTAACAATGAGGCACTACCCAGTCTAGGTAAATGCTTCCATAGCACAGTCTCTTGAACTTATTGTTTCTTTCACATCTTAGTTAATATCTTTTGGAAAACTATTTAAAAAGTATGGGATACGTTATAAATAGCCAGAAGATATAATATGTGAAAGAATTATGAGGACTATATTTAGGTACACCACCGATGTTTCATCGGTCTGTCTTGTCGACGAAGCCTGATTTGGATAAAGGCTCTCGCTCGTTTAGCGCATCATCGGCAACGCGATAACGCGATTCAACCCTTGTCAAAGGGTTTATTTTAACGCTATAGGCCTTCTCCGCCTATTCGCAGTTTGACAACTGAAGGCCTAATTCTATTTAGCTCTGATTCAATTTGTTCATAATTAGGAGACATAAAATGATCGCATTTATAAAGCGAAAAACAATTTAAAGTGTTAAAACGTCTGAGTTTCTTTCAAATAGGAGCTGTTTCTATTGTTAGTTACATAGGTATAATTTTGTCATCATATGGCCGCAGTTTCGTATATTGTGTGCATAGGCATCCTGTTTATTTTAAAGTTACAGTACTACTAAGTACCTAGGTGTTATTATGTGGTAGGTATTATTATACTACGATACTAATGAAATGCGAATTTGACTGGCAAAATGTTTTTATACTCTAACCTAATATTAAAATTATATGATTCTGTATCTGAAAACATGTTGATTTATATACCTACATTCTTATTAAATAATAGTTTCTCCTTAAGATTCGTAATTATTATTGCCTACGTATCTTTTATTTTTCGATTTGATAAGTTAAAATAGTTTGCCTTCAACGCAAATAGAATTTTCCACCAACAACAATAAGGTTCAATTTCGTTTTACATTTTCAAATCACGATCCTTGTTAGTATTTCGCGTCGTACACGTGTTCATTACATATCCGATACTGGCTTTCTGTGTTCTTGGCGTTGGTAACTTTTTGAAATACAATTTTCCTTGAGAGCAAAGTTTGTTTTCTTTGTTTCTTAGGATCGCAGTTGTAGGCATGGCAGCTAAAAAATATTCTTAGCTAAGTTGGATTGTAATAATTAAATATTTGGATATGAGGCTGCGATTTAATTAAAATCTGTTTTTATATTAAAAATCCGACTTTTAGCTTGATATATTGTACATTTTCGCACGCACAGTAAAATCATTCAGATTCCCCGAATTATTTAACTTTCCTACCTATATTCCTTTTCATCCGAACACCGGCTTATGAAAAGTTCTTCCGTTTCCAAATTTGTCTCCGGTCCATACGAGTATAGCAAGATTCGCCAGCAAATTGCGGGTATCGTGTTCCGAGATTACTTAGGGTTAGGTATGTAATCCCTGCCAAGGGCACCGAATTTATGGCTAGATATGCGATTCACAACCAGAACTTAACTCACAACACAACGCGTCTAGAATAATTCGCACTGACATCCGTAAGAACTGTTGATAATCAGAGGTCAGACTTACACTGGTTTAATTAAAGCGACCTGTGTAAGCGTTGTGAATCAGTCTCTAAAGACTGGAGACAATCGATCTGGCTAAGTCGTTTACACAAGTTAGTTAAATCATCGCGTGGAAGTCTATTTTGTTTGCAAGCCTTTCCAGATAGTGCCTAGTAGGGCGTAGTAGATATAAAACATGCCACATTGTCGTATTAACCAGTAGGTACCTAGTACCTACGTCAAGTTTTAGGATGCAATCTGCAGGACTGTATTAATTAGGCTCTGATTATATACTTATCGTCCTTTCTATGTCCCGCCCTGCCAGAATCCTGGCATTATCCCGGATGCATGTAGTCAGACATCTAGCCAAAGTTAATAAACATTTTATCTTTGTTGAAAAAAATATGAGTCTCAGGATTAGGTATACTCGCGGACAAAGAATACGCGTCTAAAAATTGTAAAATACTGCAAGGTTGTACAGTTTTCAGTACAGTCAGTTTATCTTAATTTCATTTTACACATTAAACTACAAAAATAAGTTTTAAAAGTAACGATTCCAGGTAGTCAGATTCTAAAAAAACCCCTGAAAAAAAAACAACCTTAACGGAGCGGGATATCGCAAAAATCGTTATTTTTCTATATTGATATTTTTATGATAGGATCCCGGAAATTGCTAATACAGATTGGGCAATACGAAGAATAGTAGGAAATTTTTGACCTCGAGTGTATTTATCTCTCCAGAAAATTAGAAACTAAAAATTAAAACAGTTTCACCGACAAAGTGGGTTAAAATTTCATTCCTTGTAATACTTATGTACAATTTATCACAACCCATCCGGTATTGTACACTAACTTGCTGTCTAGCATCTTTTCCAACTCACGGCGTCTCTCGGCAAATATCATTACTGTCGTTACTCTCATGTCTCTCATAGAACAAACTACCCAACTATCAGTAGTTCTGTAATGCGCCTTTTATAGCACCGCGCTGCTCGCTCGAGTGCCCATCAAATCAAATAAGCCAATAAAGGTTATGTTAAGGTTAGAGATATTAATAAAAGCAGATGCCATTGCCATCTACCTAAACTATAGTAGGTACATAGTCTAGTCTGCACAAGTATCTTCACTACACTTAGGTACCTATAGGTAAGATAAAGTTTCACTCGCTGTCAAGATATTTTTGTGCATTAAATGCGAAGACATTTTTGTAGTTAGGTACACACGAGCGTGATGCTAGATTACCACCATTCTTGTTGATATGAAAGATCTGTAAACACAACGTTCGACTGTGGGTACCGGCGTGAAAGCCTCGTTGCCAATATTCTAATTCAGTTTTTATCAGCATTATACCTATTATCACCAACTCACGTTGCTAAAATTAAAGTGCCTACCTCCTACTAGAAACCATAATGTGACAACTACAAGATGAGAGTCATTAAACAGCCGGGACTGGGTCGGCCGGCGGCCGCGGCGGGTGGCCCGCTTCCCATTATCCGAGAGTGCTCATTCTTTGTCGCTTAAGGTCACGGGTTCTTTGTGTTAGATCTAGATTAAATTACGTACAATTCATCTATTATATATCAATTTTCGGGATTCAATATCGCACCCGTGACATAAAACAGTGCTTTATCCCCTTGGTGTATAATCTACTATTATACCTACCAACATTATTATCTATCAGAACAAAGCGCTCAAATTATACAAATAAACAGCTAAAAAATATACCTAGGTTCTACGTAGAGCGAAGACTCGTTTCGATGGATGGATCGCTTCGTCTTTTCACATATTATTGCAAGCAACGATACGCTACTTACTACTTTAATAGTATTATAAAAGTTTCTATAAATAGTATTATAAAAGGAAATGATAATATTTATATTGAATTAATTAAATACTCGAATGACATGTTATTGAATGAATTGTATGAAATTATTAAGGATATGCACAAGACGGGAACTATACCAAAGGATTTTCAAATAAGTAAACTCATACCCCTTCCAAAGAAACCCAATACTTCAAAATGTGAGGAGCATCGAACACTCAGCCTTATTTCGCAAGCATCTAAAGTTTTATTAAAGATCATACAAAATAGAATTAGACCTAAAATAGAAACACTCCTAGGAGAAGACCAGTATGGATTTAGACAGAATAAAGGTACTAGAGAAGCCATTTTAGCACTTAGGATGATTATAGACAGACTATTAGATATTGGACTAAATACACACATAGCTTTTGTAGACTTAGAAAAAGCGTTTGACACAGTTAACTGGAAAAAAATGATGAAAGCCTTAAAGGACGCAGGACTTGATTATAGAGATAGGAGAATAATATACGAACTTTATCATAATCAAGAAACAATCATTCAAATAGGGGACGAGAAAGGAAAGGCTAAGATCCGACAAGGAGTAAGACAGGGGTGCTCACTCTCGCCACTCATATTCAACTTATTCATAGAAAGTGCAATAAACCATATTCTAGAAAGCACAACGGAAGGAATTACATTTAACGGAAATAGAATTACGTTTATTAGATTTGCTGATGATATAGCAGTTTTAGCAGAAGACAGCAAACAGTTAGAAACACTTTTAAGCGTAATGGAAACTATTTTTCAAGACTTCGACTTAAAGATAAATTTAAATAAAACTAAGACACTAATAGCATCTAAACATAGAGAAATTCATGAAATTAAAATAAATAACACAGTATTACAGCAAGTTCAACAATTTAAATACTTAGGCAGCATAATAACAGAAGACTCGAGATGCACTACAGATATTAAAACTAGAATAGCAATAGCTAAAAACGCCTTTCACAATAAAAAACATATTTTTAAATCAAAAATGGCCAAATCTGTAAGAAAACGTTTCATTAAAACATATATTTGGAGTATTGCACTTTATGCCTGCGAGACGTGGACCATGACGCAACGGGATAGAGAAAGGCTTGAGGCGTTCGAGATGTGGTGCTGGAGAAGGATGGAGGGAATAAGCTGGACGGAAAAGATCACCAATGAAGAAGTATTGGAAAGAGTAAAGGAAAAGAGACATTTGCTACGTACAATAGAAACTCGAAGAGGGAAAATGATAGGTCATCTGATACGACACGACGATCTAATACGAAAGATAATGGAGGGTAAAATTGAGGGAAGAAGAGGAAGAGGAAGGCCGAGGATTAATTACATGGACCAAATAAAGAAAAAGATAGACGTCGTGTCGTATAGAGAAGTCAAAGAACTGGCGTTAAGTAGAACGGACTGGAGAGAACTGCACCGACAAGAGTGAAACTCTTAAATAAAGATGATGAAAAGTTTCTACTAAAAATAACCCAGACAAAAATCATCTTCATCTTGTAAAAGGTGTGAATTCGTATTCGTCCTTCAAAGTAGGTTTGAAACTTCTTTCACCTCAAGTAAAGTCAAGTGTGAAGGCACTCGATTATTCATGGCGGTTAAGGTAATTTAGGCCTAACGTAACGACTTAGAAACTTTTAGGTATCAACCTTTAACAGACTATACTGTCTCATTTCATTACTTGATACTTTAATGCCTTATCATTTACTCCTGTTGTTCACCTCTATTGTCATGACTCATTGAAGTAGATAAGAGTAAGGGACATTGTCAAGCACTAGCACGTTTACCTTATGTGTCAATTTAACCAAACAAGTAATGAGTCATTTACACATTTACTCTTACTATAGTTTGTACCGAGCAAAGTAAAGTTTATTTGAAAATGGTACCATTTGAATATTTTAATCTCTGACTAGGTTTTTTGTTCGACTTTGATCAATTTCAAATAAAAGATACAATTAAATGTGTAAATTAAATAGTACATTATTTCCGTGGCCGGGAAGCAGGCAATTGCAGGCTGAGAGTTTCAAGTGTTTTGTTTATACCTAGTATAAATAATATATAGGGATAAGTATCAGGCCCTGGGCAGTAACTATTATTTTGTGCCCCTGGCTTTTGAAACGACTGGGTGCTGGGGCTCGAACGCGATGACGTTTGTCAAGGAACTGGGACGTCGCATTAGGGAGAGGGGGTCTGACGCCCGCGCGGATTCGTACTTGGTGCAAAGGTTGTCGATCGCCATTCAACGATTTCAACGTGGCAACGCGGCCAGTGTGATGGGCACCTTTGCACCAGGGACAACTCGAGGGGGACTTTTCGATTAGGTTTTTCTTAGGTTAATTTATTGTTATTTATTATTATTGTATTTTGTTTGTACATCAATTGCAAAATTTATTGAGTAAACAGAATTAAATAAAAATTTACATTGTAAAATATACCTACATTAATTCCAAACTTGCAATTGCCATTTCTGCTGAGGCTAATGGTCTCGTAAAGCAATTCATTCCTACTATTTCCTAAGTAAGATTTTTTTTCGGCTCCAAGCCACATTTCGTACTCGCAAGTCTTTGTCTTGGCAATTTGTTTCGTTCACCGAATCAGACTTGAAGAATCTTCGAGAGAGCTGAGGCTGAGCGCAATTTTGTAAATTTTGCTACTTTTTTACGTCTGCTCAGAAAAGGTTCGCTTTAGGCACCTTCACAATATAAATATGTAAATGATTCTATGTTTCATTTCAGGCAAATTCATAAGTAATTCCGCTTCATCTTAAATTCCACCCTCGGGCCTTTTCCCGCTACACATGCACCGGAGATTTATTATACTTGACGGAGCCGGGACCGACACGTGACTTGTGGTTATTTTTATAACACAATTGTTGCGGGAAAATTGAGACGAGATATTGAATTTTTAACCCCCGACGCAAAAAGAGAGGGGTGTTATAAGTGTGTATGTGTCTGTCGGTGTATCTGTGTGTCTGTGTATCTGTCTGTGGTATCGTAACGCCCAAACGGATGAACAGATTTTCGTTTAGTTTTTTTGTGTCATAGATAATTTTATCCCTAGTGTTCTTAGCCATGTTTCATGAAAATCTGTTCAGCCGTTTGAAGATTATCAGCTCTTTTCTAATTGATGAGGGAATCTAACTAACGTCCGATCGATTCGAAATTTGGTACCGCGTTACTTCAATTATATTGAAAGTATATGGTAAGGTAACCATACTAACCATGACCTGATCAGCCGTTTGAAGATCATCAGCTCTTTTCTACTTGATGAGGGGACCTGACTAACTTCCTTATGTCCGATCGATTCGAAATTTGGTACCGTGTTACTTCAATGATATTGAAAGTATATGGTAAGGTAACCATGACCTGATCAGCCATTTGAAGATCATCAGCTCTTTAATAGTTGATGAGGGGATCTGACTATCTTCCATATGTCCTATCGATTCGAAATTTGGTACCCTTCCTACTATTTATACCTACTTTAAAAAGGACAAAATAAAAGTGCCTAAATCTAAAAAATTTTAAAACCCCCGACTCAAAAAGTAAACTCTAAAATCTAAATAAAAATATTTGAAAATAGAAATATTTGAACTTACATAATATACTAGCGGTTGCCCGCAACTTCGTCTGCGTAGAGCTCGGTTTTTGGTTAAAACGTCTTAATATCCAGGAAACGGTATAATAATTGTGGTACTTTTACCCGGTGAGACCAAATTATTAATATGCTGTACAGATATAAATCGGTCAACCCAAATTCTTAACCCCTCTAAAAATCCCTTTAGGTACCTACTTATCGGTTAAAAACTTTCATTTACTTAGGCTATTTTTTGTGTGAGTTGACACGTATCTTGTCGTTTTCTCTTCGTTACTGTACGTATTTAATTATGGACCTGTAGAAATTTCGTTTCAAACATCTATCCAAATCCACAAATCCTGAAATCATTTAAAGTCTTTTTGTGAAATGAAAGTCTCTCAATTAAAATAATGTTGCTCCCCATACAAACTTTGAACCCCTTTTTAACCCATTGAGGGGATGAATTAAAAAAAAACGCTGAAATTAGTTTTGTAGTATTTAATTTAAACAGTTACTGTAAGAAATTTTAAGTCCATCACTCAAAACAATTTTTGCTCCCCATACAAACTTTGAACCCCTTTTTAACCCCTTTAGGGGATGAATTTCGAAAAACGCTGAAATTACTTTTTTTGTATTATTATAAGGAACTTTCGTACAAAGTTTGAAGACTCTCACTTTAAAAAAAAATTGCTCCCCATACAATATTTCACCCCTATTTTCAACCCTTTAGGAGACGAAAATTTTGAAAACGCAGATATCACTTTCATTGTCTTATTTTAAGGAGTCTTTTTACAAAGTTTCAAGTCTATACCTTTAAAAAATTATTTCCCCCCATACAAACTTTGCACCCCTTTATACCCCCTTAGGGGTGGAATTTCCAAAAATCCCGTCTTATCCCTTGCCTCCGTTATATAACCTAACTATAGTGTAAATTCCAAATTTCTAGGACTGGCAGTTTCGGCGGGGCGGTGATTAATCAGTCACCCATCAACTTTATATATATAGATAGATGTGACGATAATATTTATAATCGGTTTAAAATATTATTTGTTAGTTTTTAGAGTTAATTTTTTGGGTCGGGGGGTTTTGAAGAGTTCAATGAGGTAGTTTTATGTATAAGGGTCATAAAGACAAAAGTCGTCCCTTCTGTGGACAATAGTTAACGGCTTATGTGCATGTAAGTTATGCTTTTATCACGTGGATTAATAGAAACGGAGACGCTGTGAATGCGGGTTACTAGTCCAATTTAAAATTAAGTTTTGTAGCCCTTAACTTTTAATATGTCCACAGGAAAGACGGGAAACTAAATATCTTTATGACCCATAACCTTCCTGGCTCACTGACCTTTCTTGTTCCGATCCGTTTGATCTTCCACTGCTGATATTTTTGTCGATATTCGATTATCTATGAACCAATCACATTCGAGTGTGTATATCAGTTGTGATTAAGTAATTAATTACCTACTTATTGACCGAGCAAGCGAAGCGTCGTCGTCATCTTGGGCAAAAATGCTTTGTATGTCTGGATGTCCTAGCTGTTCTCCTCTGCAGTGCAGGTCGCATTTCACCACCGATTCTAGGGAAATTTCGTAAGCATGTTCGATAATTATCCATAATAATTATATGAAAATTTAGATTCAGTTTTGGAAGATTTCCAAAACGGTCAAAATGTAAAAACAGTCCTACAAAAACATTTTCAAATAAGTCGGTATATACGTAATTGTCAACTTTTCGTTTGAAATATAGAAATTCCCAAAAGAAATACTGATCCTCCAGTATTATCGAATTCCCAACGCACCCGGTTCGACAGGTTATGGGACAACTCCAACAGTTATGTCAAAAAGCTAGATAACTTGTAACGTACGTGATAGCGGTACAAACTCAGAAGGGACCACTAAAATTAAAGTAAAATAGTTTCGACAGGTTACTTTAGTATCATGGACACTTATTATTGGAAAAATGTCGAAACTTGGATATTGTTTCAAAACTAATATAAATTAATGATGGTTAAGTTGGATATACTTTCTCTTAATAGTGGGTCCCATAAAAAGAAAATTGAACGGCTCGAGTTGAGATGGAGTCGATCCGCTTCTGTGGCGATTGGACGATCATAATCTCGGGCGGATGACGCAGACGAGACGCAAAGCTCTGTGCTCGCGTGATACAAAACAGGCCCCGTACCTAGAGGTATTATGGTCACTGTTACGGACAGCCACCTAGGATGCGTGCACATATGGTTTAAGTGAGAAACGAGCAAAAAGATTTTTAGGAAGCCTCATCGCAGTTATGTAATTTAGGACAAAACGCCGTTAGCCAGTTTGTAGAAGTAACAACGACATCTAGGGGGACATTTGTTAAACTGCAAATTGGTTATGAAAACCGATACTATTAACGCCATCCATCGGCGCTGGAAGTAAACATTAAGTAGTGCCATCTGTTGGCGAGTAGAATAAGCTTAGTACTAGAAAGCCCGCCGGAATTTGAAAGTTCTCGAAGTTTAAGACAGAGATCATGCTGTCCTTTTCTAACTTTTCTTGATTTTTCGATTATCTAGAAAACTCGATTTTCTTGGTATAAAAGCGAGCAAATGTGCCCCCCGGAGTCAGTTTCTGATTATAAGCGGTACCGTAAAAGTGGAAAAGAAGAACAAGGGAAGAAAAATAGTAAATAGTGCTCAGTGTAAAGTGTAATATTATTGTAAGTACAGTAAGTTAATTGTTAGTGCCTAGTTACAGTGCCTAGCCTAGTGTTAACCATAGTGCCTTGTATATATGTTCAGTCTGTAAGTAATCAGTGTAAATAAATCAGTGATTTTATTCAGTGGTTTAATTAAGAGGATTCTCGGTCCTGTTCATATTAGTGTGTGTTGTGGTGTGACAAGAGCGTTGCTGGCAATTTCCTCGGCGGAACGCAGAACCTTAGTGAGACGCGACCGTGTTCCACGAGACGTGCCGGCGGAACCCTACGCTCGTGAGCTATCAAAGTGATACTACTGTGGCCCCGCGTCGCCTACAGTCACGTTTATTTATCTACCCTGTAATAACAGGGGATCAATCATGATCAGGTTTATCGCGTGATAGACGACAAGATAAAGCATCTGTTACTTTCTATCGAGTGGTGTCAGAAAGTGACAGATACTTTATATGCTTGCAGCCGCGATAAACGTGACCATCATAGATCCCCAGTTACCGCTAATGCACGACATCGCTTGCTACGGAATACGCCGTAGCCACGCCGTAGCAGTAGACAGTAGTAGCCAAGCTCCTCGTTGTATGTACCTAAACGTACAACTGAATATATATGTAGAAGAAATTCTGCATTCTTGCTCCTGCTAGCTTTTATATGAGACAACTATTACATACTCAAAAGAGAGCTTATATTTTTTAAAAGTAATTATTAAAATCATCGTTTTAAGGGTTCCGTACCCAAAGGGTAAAACGTGACCCTATTACTAAGACTCCGTTGTCCGTCTGTCCGTCTTTCATCAGGCTGTATCTCATGAACCGTGATAGTTAGACAGTTGAAATTTTCACAGGTTATGTATTTCTGTTGCCGCTATAACATCCAATACTAAAAAACAGAATAGAATAAATATTAAAGGGGGCTCCCATACAACAGACATGATTTTTTTGCCGTTTTTATAGATAATGGTACGGAACCCTTCGTGCGCGAGTCCGACTCGCCCTTGGCCGGTTTTTTGTTTAACGAATAAGAAGAATTAGTATGCTTTTTCATTCTTCTTCTTGTTCTTACTTCCCTTTCCAACCTACGCTACGTTGCCTACGTGGGGCCGGGTCTCCTTGTCAATTTGCGCCAGAGTGACCGGTTCTTGGTTTTCTGCTCATCAATATTCAGGTTCTTCAAATCTTTTCCTATATTGGACCACCACGTAGATTTTGGTCTACCTCTTCCTCTCTGATGCTCGGGAAGGTTTAAGGCAATATTAAGTATGCTTTCACATTAAAAATGTTAATAAAATTGTAACTTTATTGCTACAATTTAACGGATAAGCAACTTTGAACGGAAGCAACGCGCAAATAGGTCACGCGGCACGCGGTCAGTGCATGTGCACTGCTTGCTGGTCGGCTTGCACTTGGCACTCGTAAGGGGCCGGCCGGCCTGGTGCGAGTTACCTACTGGTTAAATAATCTATATATATAAATTTATATCCCTTTACCCTGACTGATTCAATTCAATGAAAAGTTAAAAGTGCTTTAAAAGTTTGTATGGGGAGTAAGTCGGTAACCTGTCGGGACTAAGCTCTACTCCTATAATTATACATTTACAATCATTTTATATTAGGTAGGTATGTTTCTGTGTCTATGCATGTAATATGATGAAGACGTAATTACCTACGACCCCGGTTCCCAATATTCTAGGATGTTTTTTTTAAACTTGAGTTTAATTTATTCGTGTTCGTTACAGCGGGCGAATGGCACGGCGCAACATTTTGGGTGCTAGTGCTCGGCGCAGGCGCGCTGGCGCTGGCGACGCTCGCCGGCCTCGCCTGCTGGCTCGCCAAACGACGCAGCTCGCTGCACAAGCTAGGTAAGCTTTGTGTAGTTCTGCACTTTCAGTACAACATCGTTAATCGCTTGTCATAGACCCATAGCGCCTGGGAAGCGCGCGTCGTGTACCGCATAAGCGCAAATGTGGACAGAGGCCTTATTAACACATCGCACCCTTTATATATTTATTTATTTATTTAAGAAACAAACAGTCTTTTATAGTTGTAAATAACATTGAAAAGTATAGATATATTATAGACTTACAGTTTCCTTAAAGAATATTTTAACATCATACGTTGTAGTAATGACTATATGAGTACACTCTAAACTAAAATACTTAAAAACATATGAGAATTTTACACAATAATAACAGAGTTGTCTATGCAAAGATATAAACCTAAAGTACATAGTGAAATAAAAAAATTGAGAGTTATCTATATATATAAAGTTGATGGGTGAATGATTAATCACCGCCCCGCCGAACTGCCGGTCCTAGAAATTTGAAATTTACACTATAGTTAGGTTATATATATAACGGAGGCAAGGGATAAGACGGGATTTTTGGAAATTCCACCCCTAAGGGGATAAAACAGGGGTGCAAAGTTTGTATGGGGGGCAATAATTTTTTTAAGGTCCAGACTTGAAACTTTGTACAAAGACTCCTTAAAATGAGACAATGAAAGTTATATCTGCGTTTTCAAAATTTTCGTCTCCTAAAGGGTTGAAAATGGGGGTGAAATATTGTATGGGGAGCAATTTTTTTTTAAAGTGAGAGTCTTCAAACTTTGTGTAAAAGTTCCTTATAATAATAAAAAAAAGTAATTTCAGCGTTTTTTTTTAAATTCATCCCCTAAAGGGGTTAAAAAGGGGTTCAAAGTTTGTATGGGGAGCAATTTTTTTTTATAGTGATAGTCTTCAAACTTTGTCTGAAAGTTTCTTATAATAATACAAAAAAAGGAATTTCAGCGTTTTTCTAAATTCATCCCCGAAAGGGGTTAAAAAGGGGTTCATAGTTTGTATGGGGAGCAAATTTTTAACATACGAGGTAACTCCCTAAATGACCTCTTGGTCATTTTGTATGGAGAACAAAATTATTTTTAAGATAGAAACTTTAAAACTTCCTGACTAAACATCAAAATAAAAAATAAAAAACAGATTTCAAAGTTTTTCAAAATTCGCCCTCTGAAGGGATGAAAACAAATTTTATTTTCAATGAGACTTGGAACTTTGTTAGGCCTAGCATAACTCTGTCTCTCTGTAACCCCTTCACGCTTAAACTGCTGAACTGATTTAGATGAAATTTGGTGCGAATATAGATAGTTCGAGTCCGAGGAAAGGACATAGGATAGTTTTCATCCCATCCCGGAAGTAGAAGTTTGTATGAAACAGAGATACTAGGTAACCACCTGAAATAAAAGAACAGCGATAAAATTAACGCGATGACCGAGCTCTACGCAGACGAAGTTGCGGGCAAAAGCTAGTATATATATATGCATCGTTAGTTGTACTGTAAACAGTGCCAAAAATAAACAATTACATTTATGATAAATTTGATACCTACATATTATAGTTGTTGAAAACATTGTAAAGATAATCGTTTGAAGCTACAAAATGACTCATAGAAAAGATCTAATGGCTGAAATTTTTCGTCATAATGCCTGCACGCTTATATATTACAAGTCATGTCCTTATTTCAGACTGTCTGATTGTTATTCCTTTCTCAGGAGGCAAGCGTGGCCCAGACAAGGCGCTGGTGTTCCAGCCACCGAGACGAGCCACCGCCGTCCGGTCCCCCGGCTCGGCGACGCACTACCTGCGCAAGTCCCCGTCACCTACCGCTCCGACCGCACCGGCTACCTCGCCGCCGCAGCCCGCGCCGATCCCGCCGCAGATCCCGGTCAGTACTTTGACTAGGGTCTATACTAGCTGCGGTGAGCTGCCGTCCGGTCCCCCGGCTCGGCGACGCATTACCTGCGCAAGTCACCGTCTTCTACCGCTCCGACCGCACCGGCTACCTCGCCGCCGCAGCCCGCGCCGATCCCGCCGCAGATCCCGGTCAGTACTTTGACTAGGGTCTATACTAGCTGCGGTGAGCTGCCGTCCGGTCCCCCGGCTCGGCGACGCATTACCTGCGCAAGTCACCGTCTTCTACCGCTCCGACCGTACCGGCTACCTCGCCGCCGCAGCCCGCGCCGATCCCGCCGCAGATCCCGGTCAGTACTTTGACTAGGGTCTATACTAGCTGCGGTGAGCTGCCGTCCGGTCCCCCGGCTCGGCGACGCACTACCTGCGCAAGTCACCGTCTTCTACCGCTCCGACCGCACCGGCTACCTTGCCGCCGCAGCCCGCGCCGATCCCGCCGCAGATCCCGGTCAGTACTTTGACTAGGGTCTATACTAGCTGCGGTGAGCTGCCGTCCGGTCCCCCGGCTCGGCGACGCACTACCTGCGCAAGTCACCGTCTTCTACCGCTCCGACCGCACCGGCTACCTCGCCGCCGCAGCCCGCGCCGATCCCGCCGCAGATCCCGGTCAGTACTTTGACTAGGGTCTATACTAGCTGCGGTGAGCTGCCGTCCGGTCCCCCGGCTCGGCGACGCACTACCTGCGCAAGTCACCGTCTTCTACCGCTCCGACCGCACCGGCTACCTCGCCGCCGCAGCCCGCGCCGATCCCGCCGCAGATCCCGGTCAGTACTTTGACTAGGGTCTATACTAGCTGCAGTGACCTGCCGTCCGGTCCCCCGGCTCGGCGACGCACTACCTGCGCAAGTCACCGTCTTCTACCGCTCCGACCGCACCGGCTACCTCGCCGCCGCAGCCCGCGCCGATCCCGCCGCAGATCCCGGTCAGTACTTTGACTAGGGTCTATACTAGCTGCGGTGAGCTGCCGTCCGGTCCCCCGGCTCGGCGACGCACTACCTGCGCAAGTCACCGTCTTCTACCGCTCCGACCGCACCGGCTACCTCGCCGCCGCAGCCCGTGCCGATCCCGCCACAGATCCCAGTCAGTACTTATCGCTAGACTAACAGCGATGCCATGCCTTTCCAGCGGCACGGCGATACGGAGTATCTACTCGACTAGACAGTCGACAGCGACAGGACAGTACAATCAGCCTTAATACTCATAACATAGGGTCAGGAAGCTTTTGGTATAATTTATATAGGCTAGGCCAGTTTATTATTTATATTAATAATCACAGCCTGTGATTCACAGGCAACCACTAGACGTACAGTCTAGACATACATCCAATCCACGACATGGCGTCACAGCGTGTCGCCAACTATCGCAACTATAACGCAAGGAACGCGTAAAATCAATCAATAAGTATGTCAATGTTGTTCAATAACTGTGTTAGGATCACCATGATAGTACCAAATCTGATGTAAACAACATCGAAAAAAAATATGCTAATAATGAAAAGTGTTTTCTGATATCGATGGGATATGCCAATTGTTTTTTTTTTTTTTGGTTCTGGAGCGCTCTTCTAGTGCCTAACAATTCACGTTGGAGGGTCCCAAAATTAACTACTATGATACGATTCAATTCAAATCACATTTTAATTTAGTAATCGTCGTTTCTGATGGCAATAAATTTCGCGCACTCACTTAACGAATAAGAACAAGCCCTATTTTCTAAAATGACTTACGTGGGAGCTCTGACACGTCAGGTCTATACTAGCTGCGGTGAGCTGCCGTCCGGTCCCCCGGCTGGTCAAACATCTAAACGCCTAAGGGTCTCCCCAAACCCATGCCGGAGTCGGCATAAGCCGAGTGCTTACTCCACACTATTCGCGTCAAGCCATAATCGCCACCGATAGCAGTCGTTTCCCCTTGGCCGAGACGATCAACGTGTTTTTTGCTCTTATTGCGTAGACATAAACCTTTTTTTGATCGGCTCATGCCTGTGAAGCATTACCATCATCATCCTGGTCGATTTCGACCACGGCGACTGGAAAGAAGAGCCTGGTTAGTGAGAGCGTCGCTCGTGAGCTCTCAGGTGACTGCCATATCCTATTTTCGCGATGCAATGTGCGAGCACACTCCCCACAGCACCCCTCCGACATAATTATGTAGTAGATTGCCGCAGGTGGTCGGGCCTTCAAATCTTCACTGTGTTGTGTTGTCCAGTCGTCCGGCGCGAACAGCCCGCACACCCCGACGGCGCCGGAGCCGGCCCCGCTGAGCAAGGAGCTCGCTGACGCCACTGCCACTGAGAAGCCCAAGTCAGCAGACTCCGACAATAACAGCGAGGGGCGCCTCGGAGACCTGCACTTCAAACTGCGGTAAGTCTATTGTGATCTAACAGACAACCAAGATGTAGTCTACTTCGCTAGCAGTTAGCCTGACGTTAATCACACCCCTGGACTGACCTTATAGTAGAAGAGCCGGTGACACTGAACCTAGTATGATAAGATTCCCAGATGGCATATATATAATTAGGTGCGTCATTAGTCGGGGAACACGAAACGGCGATGCTGCAATGCGAAAAACCTGGCGAAGCCATTGAAAATTAAAATTGAAAAATGATGAAAAATCCGGTTTCTAGTATGATAAGATTCCCAAGTTTCGTTTGTTCCTCGAAACAGGGGAGGGGTAGGACTATACGATAGTGCAGTGCTGCAAGCCCTCCTGACTGGCCTTGTCAGTGGCAGCAGTATGATAAGCTACCAGCCAAAAAGCAGGGCTTATCTGAAAGATCAGCTCTTTCTGTGTAAGAAAAACCACTGCTGCATTTTCCAAACAGTGGAGAAGGTGGTTGCTGCAGCGATTGAAGGAGCCGACAACACTGAACCTATTTCGATAGATTCCCAGATGATATATATATAATTAGTCGCGGCACGAAACTTGGGAATCTTATCATACTAGAAACCGGATTTTTCATCATTTTTCAATTTTAATTTTCAATGGCTTCGCCAGGTTTTTCGCATTGCAGCATCGCCGTTTCGTGTTCCCCGACTAATGACGCACCTAATTATATATATGCCATCTGGGAATCTTATCATACTAGGTTCAGTGTCACCGGCTCTTAAACTATTATAATATTTTTGGTATTTTCGAACTTCGAAGACGTTAATCATTATCACACTTTCCTCTAGGATCCTAGAGAAAAGGGTTATAAATAAATAAATAATAATATTTGTGGACAATCTTACACAAATCAACCTAGTCCCAAACTAAGCAAAGCTTGTACACTATGGGTACTAAGCGACGATATACATACTAATAATAATAATAATGGTGTATCCCTTGCATTTCATTAAATTGTCAAAAGGGCCTCTACGTGTTGGCTATGTGGTACTCGTTGGTATACTTCGGCTCCGCGCACGCCTCCCAAAGGTCCGGGACACCATTGTCCCGTGAACGGGAAAGACATAATAATGATTAATGTCTTCAAGAAGAGTTTGTTTTTATGGTATAGCGTGTTCTATGTAAAACCGTTGTAAAATTATAAAGTCCTTTCAGGACTGAAATAATGTTACCTACTAGGTCCAAGGTAGGGTGCTGTATATCTACAGTACCTACCTTGGACCTAGTAACTAGGTTTCTCCCTTTATTCCTCGTCGATACACTACAGAACGGTTTCCAAAGCACTTAAATTATGTATGTACATATAATACAAGAGGTTGCATTGTTCAGGCGCTTTGTGTCAACGTACGTATGGCGAAAGCGAAACCAATCGATAGTTCCATCAGAATGTAATCCAACCACAGTCTGAGCCTGAGCAAGCGTGGCTTTATAAAATGTATTACATTTTAAGTTTAGTTTTTGTTATTAAGGTTTTTTATCATGTTATACTCAGTTAAGGTATTTTTGTCAACATATAACGGTAATTCTCCAGACGTACATTTTTGGTTGTCTTCACTCTTTAAAAATATTAAATTATAGATTTGATTACATCTTATATTTTTTTATCGTTGAAGGTATTCGTATTGAGCTGTACATGAATTTTCAAGAACATATTTAAAACGCTTCGGGTAGAAAAAAATACTTAAAGTCCTATTCTCCTAATTGACACGTCGCGTCCCACTACCCAAATTACTTACAAACCAATTTCTCCTGGTGATATACATGAAGAAAAACCAATGTAACCAAGTTTATCAAACAAAAGAATACATGTCTTCATTGCAAAAAAAACAACGTAGTTAATGCAGTAATATATCACTAAAATATCAATTATAATAACTTTGTCTCGAAACGTATAATAATTGACGCGGCGCGTTGGGTTGTGATCACACAAGTCCTCTGAATATGGGTACGGATCTCGCTATCGCATTTCGCTCAAGCGGCCAGTCGTGCCCAGTAGAGCTGGGTCGTTGCGACTTTTAAGTGTAACGAAACGTAACAGCTTTTCATTATCTGGAAACAGTTTCACGAAACAGTTTCAAAAGTAACTAGTTTTTTTCACTGCGGCGCACGACAAAACGAAACGAACGAAAGAAATATTTATGAATGAATTTTCAAAATTAAGCCTTAATGTCTTGCGAATAGAGCGCATTTTTGTCAATCATCAATTCAAAACTTTTTTGGCACAAAGCGCGCCCACCCGAACAAAGCTAAGTTTTGTTTCGTTTCGTCGTTTCGATCGCTACATCAATGAAACAGTTATGAGTTTCGTTTCTATTTTCATGTAGTGTAGTTTCATTGTTGCGTTGCATTGCAGCTTTGGTGGTCGTTTTTATAAAAACTGTTTTTTGTTCTCATAAGAAACTGTTATTCCGTTACTGTAAGCGAAAGCGTTTTACGAAACGCTTATTGAAAAAAACGCTCAGCTCTAGTGCCCAGAGCCCCGTGTGGGATGGTTGTGTCAGTTGTGTCCGGGAGGCGAACTACGAATGTAAATATCTAATTCATGCGTTTTGGCTCACGAGATTTCTAATTAACACGTTCATGTTTTAAAAATCAACTAGTAACTCTATTGCTCTGAGAATTATAGTATACATCAAAGGCTGAATTATTTAATAGATACTAGAGTTTGTAGCTTATTACATGTACCTATAAAAAGTTATTTTGTGTTTTTCAAGAATCCCTAATTCACAGGTCTAATTCACGCAACAAAAATGAACGCGTTAATTAGAATTTTACCATCCATGCGGTTCTAAAAATCAGTTAGGTCATTTTATCTGGCATATTTTAATATAATAATAAAGACTGCCTACAAAACGATTTTTTTTAATAAAAAAAAGTCACCCATTTTGTATAATTAAAGCGTCGTTTTTCTAATTCACGCGTCATACAAAAGTAAAATATTCTAATTAACACGTCGTTTTTCTAATTCGCACGTCACATAAATTTTAATTTGTTTCTAAATAATTAACCTTTAACAATTATAAAGTGTCATATACACATTTAAGTTTCAATGATCGATATGTTACTATATTTGAGATTAAAATAATTGAAAAGTAAGTGGGAAAAAAGCGACGCGTTAATTAGAATTTGATCACAAATCTGGAGAATGACCGATAAATTAATGTATACTTTTATGAATAAACTAGCTGTTGCCCGCAACTTCGTCTGCGTAGAGCTCGGTTTTTATTTAAAACATCTTAATATCCAGGAAACGGTATAATAATTGTGGTACTTTTACCCGGTGAGACCAAATTATTAATATGCTGTACAGATATAAATCGGTCAACCCAAATTCTCAACCCCTCTAAAAATCCCTTTAGGTACCTACTTATCGGTTAAAAACTCTCATTTACTTAGGCTATTTTTTGTGTGAGTTGACACGTATCTTGTCGTTTTCTCTTCGTTACTGTACGTATTTAATTATGGACCTGTAGAAATTTCGTTTCAAACATCTATCCAAATCCACAAATCCTGAAATCATTTAAACAGTCTTTTTGTGAAATGAAAGTCTCTCAATTAAAATAATGTTGCTCCCCATACAAACTTTGAACCCCTTTTTAACCCATTGAGGGGATGAATTAAAAAAAAAGCCGAAATTTGTTTTGTTGTATTTAAACAGAGACTCTGTAAACAATTTGAAGTCTCTCTATTAAAAAAGTGTTGCTCCCCATACACACTTTGAACCCCTTTTTAACCCCTTGAGGGGATGAATTAAAAAAAACGCTGAAATTAGTTTTGTAGTATTTAATTTAAACAGTTACTGTAAGAAATTTTAAGTCCTTCACTCAAAAAATGTTTGCTTCCAATATAAACTTTGAATCCCTGTTTTACCCCCTTAGGGGTGGAATTTCCAAAAATCCCGTCTTATCCCTTGCCTCCGTTATATAACCTAACTATAGTGTAAATTTCAAATTTCTAGGCCCGGCAGTTTCGGCGGGGCGGTGATTAATCAGTCACCCATCAACTTTATATATATATAGATTTTACCATTTTTTAAATCAAAACAAAATACAGGTAGTATCATGTCAAAAGTACTACGTCAAGTACTTAGTGCGCGCAGTGGAGGCACGTAACGATTTACTTTTCAAGTTGACATTAAATATAACGTCTAGAAACCTTTCACTGTTTTATTAATTGTGACGGGTTAGTTCACACTTTAGGGGCCGATTTTTGAGTTTCGAACGCTCGACTTTTCATTCGACATCTGTCAAAACGTCATAGTTTTTTGACAGAACTCGAGTGAAAATTCGAGCGTTCGACACTCAAAAATCGGCCCCCAGGGTACTTTTATCTTACGAGCGCGGGTGAGCCATGCATGGTTAGTGTGTTGAGCTACTATACATGCACATTGTCTATGTGTGCGTCAACGTTATAAGTTGACGTTGTTTATGTGTTCGTATGTTATTAATCTAGTCATTGTTAAATCAATGGTAATTTCCATATTAAGATTATTTAAGATGTATGGGCGTAACTGGGCGTTAGAGAAACTAACGTGTTATGTTAGTTAAAATTTTCATATTAGTGATATGAAAATTTTAAAAGATCAATGTCTATATTACCTACTACTATGAACATTTTGAACGAGGCATTTGTGATGTGTACGCACTTTGAAATAAGAAATAAGATTGGTACGGTGTTCGACAGTAATAAATCAGCAGTTTAACTAACATACACGGTTATTTAACTTCGGTACGCCCATAAATCTCAATTATTACGAAGTTCTAGTTATATTTTGCTAAAGGTCATATCGTATACGTTCTTCAATATCGCAGAGTAAATATTTCAACCACTTCTTTCATGTGATACTTTCATGTAGATTTCCAGATAAGACTACAGTACGAGTATACTATTGTTGTACTATCTTTTACTGTGGAGTAAACAATCTAGCTACGTCTAGGTTTTTATGGACAAAAATAAGGAGCATTGTTCCAAAGAATGCTGATAGGTATAAAGGAAAAAATATTTCCTATTTCGCTATAGAACTACAACTATCTACAACATAAAAGTTAAGAAGTATGTAACGTGGGGCTGATAACATGTAACTAACTCACATCTAACTACATGTTATCATAATTGCCTGTGGTGGGCGTTGTCAGAAATATGATGCTATAACTTGATGCTATAACCAATGATACAATTTAAATGATTCATGCTATCATTTAAAGGTAATTAAAATGTTATTAAATAGCCATTAAACGATCCAATTTTACTGTAATGGATTCATACTATAATCATCTATAATGCACAGTAGGCAAAGTATGTTCCCACTAAATTGTTTATTTTTAATGCGGACGTAAAACATCCAATTTGATTTTTATTCCCGATCTATCACTGACAAGCATGAAGACGGATGACGCGGGACACACAAGAAATTGAACCAATACGCCGGTAAAATCGATCAGCTGCTAAATAAATACAGGGAAAGGGAAAACGATGCCAAAGCACCAATTCCCTGCTTCGTAGTATGCCTTTAGTAGGTAATATTTGTTGGCTTTCGCATCTCTTAAGTAATAAATATAAACGAATTACTATAATTATTATTATAAATACCTGTTTATAATATTACTCAGTAATTCGTAGCTGGAGTGGAGGCGCTTTTTAAGTTTTGTAGGTTCCTAATTCACCACGGGGTAATCTCGGGAACTACATATCCAAATTTAATAATTATTTCACTATACAAAATGATCATCGGACCATCACTTTTCAGTTGGTAAAAAGTAAATAATATAATATATAAGAAATAAAGCTTTTAATATATATTCTGGGTAGAAAAGGCACCGAATACTTTGTTTGCTAAAATGAAATAAAATGAGTATAAAATCAATAAGTTTCTAAGAAAGAGGCTATCGAATCCCACACACGCCCCCGCTGTACGTCAAACTCATTATTGAGTATAACGAGCTGTCTACTATCGGAAAAAGGTAGAATTTTTGCCAATACTTGGAACAAACTTCAGAGCAATCGATTTGCGCTAATTATCAGAAAGCAGAGATAGAGATATTATGTTACTATAATACTCAGAATTGATAATACCTATTTGGTATAGGTGCCTATTATGATCATGGTTAAACTAGTTCGAATTATTTGCCTGAAAATTTTAGAGGTATCGGGCCTACAGGGCTTCAAGTCGACTCTAGAAGTTTAAATCAGAAAGATAAACTAGGGTTTGGTCCTTTCAATCTTAATTCGTAGCAGACACAATAGAGGTGAACATAGGTATCGACTATTAAGAATGAAGGTGTAAAACATTATGACTGTTACCTTACTTATGTTATAGGTAGGTATACTATAATTTTTATTGATGATTAATCATACCAAGTTATATCTACTTAATACTTAGGTACAATTCCATTAAGGTCATCGGTAGATAATCCTATTTGCGATTAGCTTTCCACGTAAAAATAAAGTACTTATACTTACATCTATATATATAAAGTTGATAGGGTGGCTGACTAATCACCGCTCCACCGAAACTGCCGGTCCTAGAAATTTGAAATTTACACTTTAGTTAGGTTATATAATGGAGGCAAGGGATAAGACGGGATTTTTGGAAATTCCACCCCTAAGGTGGTAAAACAGGGGTGCATAGTTTGTATGGGGGGCAATAATTTTTTTAAGGTCCAGACTTGAAACTTTTTACAAAGACTCTTTAAAATAAGACAATGAAAGTTATATCAGCATTTTCAAAATTTTCGTCTCCTAAAGGGTTGAAAATGGGGGTGAAATCTTGTATATGGAGCAATTTTTTTTTAAAGTGCGAGTCTTCAAACTTTGTATAAAAGTTCCTTATAATAATGGAAAAAAGTGATTTCAGCGTTTTTTAAAATTCATCCCCTAAAGGGGTTAAAAAGGGGTTCAAAGTTTGTATGGGGAGCAAATTTTTTTTAAGTGATTGACTTCAAATTTCTTACAGAGACTCTCTGTTTAAATAAAACAAATCTTATTTCAGCGTTTTTTGAAATTCATCCCCTAAAGGGGTTAAAAAGGGGTTCAAAGTTTGTATTGGAAGCAATTAACAAAGATCTTACAGAAACTCTGTTTAAATTAAATACAACAAAATTACTTTCAGCGTTTTTTTTTTAATTTCACCCCCTCAAGGGGTTCAAAGTTTGTATGGCGAGCAACATTTTTTTAAGTGAGTGTTCAAATTTTTTACAGAGTCTCTGTTTAAATACAACAAACAAATTTCAGCATTTTTCGAAATTCATCGCTAAATGTCTTAAAAAAGGGTTCAATGTTTGTATGGGGAGCAATTTCTTTTAAATTGAGAGTCTTTCATTTCGCAAAGAGACTGTCTGTTTAAAACTCAACTGATTTCAGGATTTGTGGATTGTTGTTAGAAATGCTATAGTATGTCTGTCTGTCTGTAACCCCTTCACGCTTAAACTGCTGAACCGATTTAGATGAGATTTGGTGTAAATACAGTTCGAGTCCGAGGAAAAAGGACATAAGATAGTTTTCATCCCATCCCTTAAGGAAGTGGAAGTTTGTATAGAGATAACTAGGTAACCGCCTGAAATAAAAGAATAGCGATAAAATTCTAACGCGATGACCGAGCTCTACGCAGACGAAGTTGCGGGCAGCAGCTAGTTCATAATATACCTCTACCTATATACGAGCAGATCACGTCTACCATTTCGTTTCTAGACATCTTACAACTTGACAGATAAAATTTAAAGTCCTGTTTTATCAACCTTCGACATCCCCATGGCCGTAAACATCTTTTATGACCCCACTTTGCGCCAATTTAACCTTCACCCGAGCCGAGCGTTTCCGGCCATAACTTACAAAGAAAACTGTATGAATACACGTTCGCTTATAATTTTTCCGCCCGCAAACGTAAAATTGTACTACGGGTGGCCGTGCCAACTGTGCGACCAGCGCCAGTGTGCGAGCACCTGAAGGACGAGGTTGTACAATTAAAGATATAACAGTGTTATATTAACAATTAAAGATATACC
The DNA here is from genome assembly GCA_951800055.1 of Cenopis cana. Taxonomy (NCBI): domain Eukaryota; kingdom Metazoa; phylum Arthropoda; class Insecta; order Lepidoptera; family Tortricidae; genus Cenopis; species Cenopis cana. The sequence continues at coordinate 9,840,603 of OX637489.1, read as the reverse complement.
TAACACAGTACCTACATAACTTACAGAGTCTAAAGAAACAGTAAATTATTATGTATTGTACTTGGTAGTTATTGAATGGGAATCCATTAAAAAACGAGGAAACATCCTCTCAGTCCATCAACTGTTTAAGTATCTATCGACCCTACTATTTATAACATCAGTTTCTTATTTTTCCAAACGCAAATGTAAAATGGTACAAACGCCCATGTCTTAAATTTTACACGCTACTTTAAGGCGCAGAGTAGGGCAAGGCCTTCCCCATACAAACTTTGTGCACGTTTTATTCGTCGGTTTTGGCACTAACAAATATAATATTTTTTTTGGTTGTAAAAAATTAGATATGCAAAGATCGTGATGTGAAAATTTTCCAATATTTCAAAAATATTCAAAATTAAAAAATTAAAAAAAAAATTAATAAAAAAAAATTTACATCACGACATAGCTATTAGAAAAATAACCAAAAATCAGAACTTTCATGCAAACACAACCGAAGTAAATCCTGCACAAAGTTTGTATGGAGAGAGCTTGCCCTACCCCTCCTCTTAAGAGATAAACTTAGGCTTATTTATTTAGTCAAAGCCCTGTGAATTATGATTTCATCTCTACTTATCAGGCTAAACATAAAGAAGGATTTTACAGCACTAGGTTTGTTAACGTCCTATACGCGAAAGCCGGGATTTAATATTTCACCTACCTACGTAAGAGTGCCTAAGTGTTCTAATAATCATTCACGAATATCACAACGACTGATTCTAGAGAGTAGAGACAGACTAGAAACAATAACTGACATGTAACATGTTTGCGGAGTCAGCCAGCAGCCACTAGATGCCTACTTACCTAACATATCTATTCTATTATCTATCAAATTATTAGAAGTTCAAAATCGAAATGAAAACTGGAGAAGGCTTACCTACGTTATACAATACATTAAGAGCCTCTTGAAGGATTAAGGGTTTTCTAAACCTTTCTTATAATCCTAAGCGGCCTCGTAGCCTAGGTTAGGTCGGCTGAAGGACGCATAGGCTACCCACTTTTATTACACATAAATGTTTACTAAATTGAACTTAAAGCCTCGACGTTAAGATTCATTTTTATTTGTAGTTTCGTTTACGAATAGTAGGCTTATTTACTTACGAAAATCGTAAAAGCTGTCATTAGGTGTACCTAACGTAAAAAGAAATAGCGAAAAATACGATTTTTGTTGTCGTAATATTTGTGTGGAGTACGCGTATTGTGAAGCATCTAAGTATTCAGCTGGAAAACTATAGCTATTGGTATAAGGGGAAATATTTGTCACGTTCTCACGTCTGTATTGTTATGGGTTATTTTTTTTGCATCACTTTTTTAACTCCTAAGAAGGTATGGGAATGGAATGCGCCCTTCTATTTTCCCATTTTCATCTGCTCGCGTTCGGGAAAAGCTGCACATACGTGTTCAGGATGCCGGAATCTGAAAGAAATCTGAAATGACAACAAGTAACCTAAAGCGAATTCCTCCCTCACAAGGATTTTTGTTTGTTGCTCTGCGTTGATTGCGTGAAGAAAGTAAGAGAGTGCGACGTATCTTGGATGGTGAAATGAAAAGTTCAAAATTTATACGTGCTTATTCGTGTAATGATAAATGGCAAGTCTTAGAAGTACATAATTCGAGGATAGGGGTAGTGGGAACAATATATCGTGACGTAGAGTTACGTAGCCGCATATCCGCCGTTGTTATTGGTCGCGACATATGTGACGTGATAGCTTCCACTAGTCGTTCATAGATGGAGCTAAGGGTATCGTCCGGAACAATTTTTTTATACCCAATGAAGCCATCTTAATTTTATAATTAGGTACATATTTTCGGTACTATCTCTTCTTGAGATTTACTCGTATTTCAATAATTGGCATTCATTTAATCCGAAGCAAAATCTAGAATTACAGCTAGGTAGGTCAAATATGTAGTTCGCAATAAAAATAAATAATAACAACCGGTAGGTAACTCTACGTGAGGACGCCACGAGAGTATTGCAGCCCTTTTATTGTCCCGCCGCACGTCATATTGAGCAAGTGTATAATTAAGAAGTGTATGGTAACACCGCAACCGCACTTGCTGACGAAAATTCCTACTTTAGGGTAGATTGGGTATTATCTATTGTTTTGAAATGAAATGACATTTATTTTTCGTCAACATTGGTTTTAAGTTTTAAGTGGTTTATGGAAGTCCAGAGGTAATAAATGGTACAGCTAGGTCGTGCCTCATCGCGTACGAAAGTGTGGTTACACATCATGTCACTAAAGTCAAACAAATTTCATCAAAATAGAATAGTAGTACAATGTAAAATTATGAAATAATGAAAATTAAAATAATGCTAAACACTGTCAAATAATAAAGTCAAAAAAGTCTTCTAATTAGAATACCAAATAGAGGGCTACTACATTTTATCAAATATACAGGAAATTAGGTTCTAAGGATACGGTCTTCTGTTAATATACCTCTATCTACACCAACTACTTCATACGTAGGTAGGTATCTAAAAATAAGGTGTACTCCCGTGAGTCTCAGACATATTGAAATATAATAAACGGGTCACTTCTAAGGCCGAATGTCAGTGCTAGACTTGCCGCCGCCGCGACTGGTTCTCATGACTTAAGGACTACATACTGCTCTAAAATATGTTGAGCGATGTTCGAACTTAAAGACGTGAGTGACCATATTATTATATTTCAATAAAGTGTAATTTTATCAATGCTTTCAGATATGAGAATGAGAAGAGCGCATTGGTGGTGTCAGTGGTGTCCTGCCAAGGTCTGCCCGGGCGCGAGCCCGCCGGCCCCGACCCGTACGTCAAGCTGCAGCTACTGCCGGACAAACAGCACAAAGTCAAGACCAGGTTAGTACACCGTGAGGGTTTGACCACGACAGTTTGTGACTATTTAGAGTTCGTCCTTAGCACACCCGCTTTAGGCACACTTCCCCTATCCATTTTACGCAAAGGGGACAAAGGTCATGGAATTGTCATGGAAGACGACAGGCCATTCCTCGGCTGTCTTTGCAGACCATATCCGCAAGCTGCGAATTCAGTGACAAATTAGATGGTTTCAAGTTTCAAGACTGATTCTCAATACTACTTCTTTGGCCTTCCTACTACAGGAGAGGGATAGAGAATGAAAGAGAAACTTCTACTGGAGTACTCTAAAGCTTCCCAGGAATCAACGATAGCCAAATGTTTCCGACTTCATTCAGGTCCCGTTAATGATTTTACTATGCTAATCATTACAGGGTTGTGCGCAAGACCCGTTGCCCGGTGTACGATGAAGACTTCACCTTCTACGGCCTGGCTCCGCACCAGCTCTCCGCCATCACATTGCACTTCGTCGTTCTTAGCTTTGACAGGTTAGTATTATATACTTCAACATATTGCTTCAAATCCGTCCGTCTGTTGATGGATACATGAATGCAGTGTTTGGAAAATCGTATGGACCACTTTTTCAATATGACTTTTTCGGGCGAACTACGAACTAGGTGCCCACACAGTCGTTGCGGAATGACTGGGTTATGATGTGGCATTTTTACCAACCAAAAACTCTGCGAGTCTGCGACAGCCACCATTTCGGCTTCCACGCAGCGAACTCTAGGATCTCAAAATGAACTTACCTAATAATTTCCACTAATATTTATGTTTCAGTTCAGATTATTTCTATGCGCATGCGTATTTATAATATGAAAATCTTATGGTTATCGTCTTGCAGATACTCCCGGGACGAGATAATTGGCGAGGTGGTGGCGCCATTGTCCGCGCTGCAGCTCCAGAGCGGCGAGGCTATGGCGCTGTGCCGCGAGATTCAGCCACGTAGCCTCAAGGTATTTACTAGACCGCGCCTGTGACGCGACAGGGGTAAGAGGGGAGACGTCAAAGGGCAGCGGACGGGTAGCGGGCGGCGGGTCCCAGCCCCCCGCTACCCATCCGCGCGGTCTCAGGGTAAGCAAAGCCCATCAGGCTAGAGTGAAATAGAGGAAAATTGTGTAGATCGTGCCAGCCAAAACCCGCATGAATGACAAAAACTGGTCTGTCAACAGACTCAAGTCAAGAGCATACGCGTGAAGAGAAGAGAACATGCACTTGGTTAGAGAGGTTAGAACGTGACCGTCGGTTGTTGGCTGACGAAACTGGTGACCGAAGAGCTGGCGACTTTCTCGCACAACGTATCAGCATTGAGATACAGCGAGGAAATGCCGCCAGCCTCCTCGGTACAATGCCTCAATAGCATGTTTTGGACTTAAGTTAGCTTTAATATTAAGTTATGGTTTTATTCTTGTAAATATATGTTAGAAAATAAGTACCATATATAGGTTACAACTGTCTGTCGCAGATGCGTAGCGTGGGTCGCGGCGAGGTGCTGGTGTCGCTGTGCTGGCAGCCGGCGGCGGCGCGCCTCACCGTCGTGCTGCTGAAAGCACGCAACCTCCCCAAGATGGACGTCACCGGCCTCGCCGACCCGTACGTGCTCATGTCCAATCTTCCAACTATTTTCTCCCTTCATCATCATAATAGCAGCGGGGCTAGCACAACTGCCGCTGCGACGCGACGTGAGTAGAGAAAAATCGGGTAGTCCTCTTTTTAATTAGAACGGTTCTCTGAGTCGCACGAGATACGACTTGGCAGCAAATTGTGCTAGCCCAGTTGAAAGACGTCCACTGCTGGAGATAGGCATCCTACAAAGAGTGCCTCAATGGCCGGTTCTACGCCACCCGTATCCAGCGGACTCCCGCGAGCTTTGCCAGGTCATCAGTATGTACAACTTGTGGGGGGTCTACCCACGCTGCGCCTTCCGATTTTGGTAGAATCTTTTGGGCCTAAACGGCCATCTTTTTCTCTTACAAGAATCTAATATGGCACTTAGTGTCGTCACGCACCAACGCATTCTTATCTATTCGACTAAGGAGTCGAGCCGGCGATGTGCCAGCAACTGTTGAACTCGCATTTGTAGAAGTGATTGCATTGTGACCTGACAACGCTGTCTTTTTCAACTTGACTGTTAGAAGCAGTCATCCCGACCCAACCGACCGACAACCTTTGTGGCTTAAAAGCTGCTAACAGAGATTTGCGTTCACAACATAACGCTTGGTAAGGCTATTTTTGGACACAGACATTGTTGAAAAATTTCCATACGGTCTATATTACTTACTAAGCTTTGAATGGTAGGTATATCTGCGTAGAACCCCACCAATCGCCCCACCCCGGTTCTAATCGAATGTAATTCACAGCTACGTGAAAATGTACCTGCTATACAACGGTCAGCGCATCGCGAAGAAGAAGACACACGTGAAGAAACGAACCCTGAACCCCGTGTTCAATGAGTCGTTCGTGTTCGAGGTGCCCAACGCGCCCAACGCCGCGCTCGACCACGTGGCGTTGGAACTGCTCGTGCTGGACTGGGACCGCGTCACCAAGAACGAGGTAACGACCATACTTTGTCATAAAAAAAATGAAATGATTTTTATACAACGACGATAGCAAACATTACGGACTGCCTTACTGTAAGTAGTATCATTGTCTTCCTTGTTGTGTTGGAGTTGGTGGTGGAACCCAAATATTAATATCATTAGTGAAAGCGAAGGTAATCGCGAAGGTATCGCTGGGAAAATAGTGTTGGGGCGGATGTGCGGCAACTGAGACAGAAAATACCTAATTACGGCAGGATCAAAAATTAACCATACCTCGGTGTGGTTAATTTTTGATTATTTTTTGGATTATTTAGTTAATTTTTGGATAGGTATCCAGGCCATGACATGACGAGCGACGTCGGCCCTAGTTACCGAACCGCATTATAGTAGGCAGAACAGTTGCACACATGAGCCCTAAATACTCGGCCAGCACGGTAATACTTACTGGAAGGTTTGGCTCGAGACTTTCGTGCCTAACGTTTCACAACAACATATGATTCCAAAAGGTTTAATACATCTTGTTCAAAACTACACTTTAAAACACACAAATTTTATTTAGAAAACAGCGAATTAAAATATTCGATACTAATCCAGTAATTTTAAGGGTTCAACCTCGGAATGAACGATAATAAGCTGGAAACTTGTATACTTACTACACCTTCATTTTGGCTTTTGTATACGTTCAACACAACACATTTTTTCACAACCGTGTTTTGTTTTTTTATATACTTTTTATTATGATGCTTGCCAGTACTTGTTAACGACCTAAAAAGAGGTTTTATACTGCATACATTTTAAACACATCTACTACTATAAATACTTCGCAGGTGATCGGTCGGCTGGAATTGGGCGCGAACGGCGCGGGCTCGGCGCGGCACCACTGGCGCGAGGTGCAGGCCGCGCCGCGCCGCCAGATCGCGGACTGGCACAAGCTCAAGGAGTAAACCCGACCAGGGAACCGGCCCGGAGCCCGAGGCAACACCCTTTTTACTTTTTAACTCAATGTTGGACGTGGCAACGACGTGTCTCCAGGGAATACCGACCCTCAACACCCGTTTTACTGTTTTTTGCGGTTTAGTGAGTTTTTTCTGAAACCATTTTCTGAACTTACCAGATTCGTATCGATTCGTATAAAGATAGAGTTCAACTACGATAACATTTCCCGCCCCTTCAAACTTCAAAACGCTTCAATGTATTTGTGACAATATTTATAAAGCTCCACCAAGACTCCAAAGCGCGTGCTGGCTGAGACAGTCGTCAGACAAAAAAGGTGCTTTATACTTTCACAATTACATAGATGCGTTTTGATTTTAGGAGCGGCGGGACATGTTATTGCATTTTATCTCTACAGTCACTTGCATAAATATCACGAGCAAAAATATCTGACAGCTCTAGAGAGTAGTGAGATCTGAGAATTTGGTGACTGGACTATCGGCAAAATGGAAGCTTGACTTGACGAAAGCGTGTGTAATGAATTTCTTTTATTTAACTTAGATCCACGGTGGATACTTTGGTATGGTCCTACCGTTAATTCAGATTGAGTCAGATGATTAATCTATATAGGTACTATTAGTAGTTTCTCGGGTTCAATTTTGCCAATAGTGCATTGAAAAAGTAAGATGCGAAAGTTTTGCAGTAGGCGTCAACGTCCCCTAACAGTTATTATTTAGGACTTGTTATAAATTGACCACGATGTTTAAATATTAATTTGAACCAAAAGAGCCAAGTTTAAAAACCGAAGTGGAAACTTTCTATCGTTACAGAGGATTCCAATGCAATACGCAAAGCTACATTCCATTTATGGGCCAATTTTTTTGGCGTTGTAGTTTTTTTTTTATTTCTTAGAATTGCATGAAAATTGGTAGGTTGGAAGAGCTCCTGATTCTGTACAAGTAAAAAAAAATGACATGTCGCCGAAAAAATTTTTTTTTCCATACAAAAAATCCACTGAGTTACGAAAATCCCATACGTTTTGTCACTCAATGGAAAAAAATTGTGGGACACTGTAGGAAATCGTGCACATTTTGTTCAGAATCAGGAGCTCTTCCAACCTACGAATTTTCATGCAATTCTAAGAAATAAAAAAAAACTACAACGCCAAAAAAATTGGTCCTTATTTAAATATTGTTATGTAAATGTGATAGGTTTATTTTATGTCCTTATTTTGTCCTGTGTGCGAAGAAATATTTTTTACGAAACGAACGAAGCAAGCAGAACTAAGAAATTCAGTTCCTTCCCATAAGTATATGAAGCTTTATATTATTTTGGCACAATTAAAAAAGTGCTAACCGCTTATATATTATGATTATGTACTTCACTTATTATTAATGCACATGTTTGTATAAGAAGGTTTACCACCACAATGGCTGAGCCAAAGTCCAAGAAAAATGGATTTCGTAGATATAATTTGTAATTATATTAAACTCGTAGGTAGCAAATCACCGTTTCCAGACCAATGCTATTTCAGGAGTTTCAGGACCCTTTGAAATATCTCTAACGCACACAGTTTTTTAATCCACTCGACTTTTCAATCTTACAAAAGTGAACGTTTTTCCAAGGACGATCAATTATTTTTCATATTTTTGTCTAGTTAAAATTTTGAATGTAGACACTGGGAGTCTGGGATCTCGTGTTTAATATAGATGTAGATTATGAAAATTATTGTGAAGGAGTCAGTAGAACTTTAGTCCTGCTTCTGTCTTCGACTACATATCTGTATATAAACACTTGATGTAACGAACTCTGTAATGAATAGTAACATAATATAATAAGTGTGTCTTGACAGTAAGTAAGCCAAAGATACCTACAAAGTAAAAGACAACAACATTTAATTTGATTTATTTGACGTTATTCGATTCCTATGCAATGGGTTCTTTGTAAATTATTTAAGGTGGCCATTAAAGTATAAATAAATTACACTACAATTAAGGCTTTGTAATCGATACAGGTAACTATAGAATAGAAGCGACATTTATCATTATTGACACTATGCAAAAATCATTGAATAGTATACTTCAATAAGTAGGCACAATGTACAATACTACCTTACAAAACTCATAACTACAACTGAACCTCGGTTAAACAAAAAAATGATCGATTGAGAGTGGCAGTGCAGGCCACAAATAATAGGTAGGTACCAATACCAACGTACCTACCAACCATTATATAACACAAATGTTGGCCCTCTCCATGTAAAATTATAGCTGTAGTAGGTACTCGGTCAATACCAATGTTGTCTACTTATATGCTTTGCTTTACTTGTAATTAATATTTTAATGAGTGATATTTTGAGTTTCGGAGATAGGTAGTGGAGTGTAGACGAAAGGGGAGAATGTGACGACTCGATGTGACGTGAAGGCACTCAGAACACAAAATTTTATGTTTAATTGTGCCATCAGGATTGAGTCTATAAATTCCAATGTTAAACATTATGTAACTCTCTCGAGTGTAGACAACGTAAGTGTAGGTATTTTTAAGCATCTACATCAATACTCACAACTATCAGGTAGAAGGAAGTACCTATGTATAGTGCTAGGATAGGAAAATCAATCTATTTTATACTTACATTATGTAGTTTGTGGATGTAGAATAAATCTTTCAATTCTACAATAATTAAGTGTATGTTTAAGCTCATTCAAATATCAAACGATTGATTTCATTGCTATTTAACCGTCAACGTAAAACTACATGTAAAGTGGAAAAACAGATCGCGCCGTGATCGCGCCTCATCTTCAATGTGAAAGAAAATTACGGTACCTACACTAAAACAGTAGGTATTAGGTAATCATTGTCGTATCATAACGTCACTAGACAGAAATTAGCTTGTTCATTGTGTACCAAAACAAAATTAACTACTTATAGGTAACTTTCACACTTTGGGTATGGCTACTTGACGAGATTTAGCAAGTTTGAAATGGATAACAAAGTTATACCTATCAATGTTAACTCTCCCCAAGTGGCCCTAACAAACTGATGCGATGAGGTACAGTTAAAGGGATAAAATATATTGTGCATTATTCCCAAAGTGACAAAAATACCTATTTGTAATATTTACCTACGCTGTTACGCCCATGTCACAAAAGTCATTTTCGCGTATTTTGTCACTAGAGTGCGTATAGAATTTTTTGATGTTGACTGTGCCATCACTTAGACAGTTTCCTTATCAGCCTTCACCACCTTTAGTCCCATCACGTAGCCAGATTTGGTAGCTGGCTACTAGATGGGAAAGTCGTTCCTATAACTGGAAACAACATTTTGGAAGCTATCTACCAAATCCGGCTACAAGATGGGACTAAATGCTTCACCAAATGAATATTATGTCCTATAATTCTACTTTTTCATATTGTGACAATAAAATTGCACGGAACAAAACATAGCCAAAATACTGATTAGATACATTAGCGTCAGTTTCTCGTAAGCGCTCTGTTACGTTTTCAGCTACCCCTATCCCCAATATATCTATATTAATATGTACAGTACAAATGATAACGAGTTAAAATTAAAGATACCATTTTGGAAAAGGAAAACTTATTGCTATGATAGTATGAATTGAGCTTGATTGTATGTACCTGCCGAAAGCATTTAGGTAATCAAAATGGATGGTAGAGGTATAATTGTTATATTAATATCTCATACTTAATACCTATAAATTGCTAACTACTTGTATGATACACTCCATACTTCAACATTCCTCGGTGTAAATGTAAATAGTCATGCGTTAGTGTTTAATGACCGTTTCATTATATAATTACTCTTAATTAAGTACACTCAGTCAGTACCTAAGAACTTAAAAGTAACGAAATATTAAATAGCTCATTATTTATTTAATTCATATTATTTTTGATACCACAGAACGCACCGAGAAATCCGGGGTTATCTAGAATATACTCGAATTGACCTTAATGTTAACTACCGAAATAACTCGAACTTAGGTATACTTAAACTGCAACGATTGTTTTGTTTCGATTCTTAATAAGTGTTCGAGTGTGTAGCGAAGCTCTTGAAAAGGGCAAATCGTCTTTGTAAAATAGTTAAATAAGTTTGAAGTGTTTGGACTTGGAAAAATGCAACAGTTCTAAAATAGCATAAAAATAAACTATACAACGGATAAAAATCTATTTAATTAGCATCCCTTTTACAATCATTACTGCCACGCACAAACACTTTGAAGCAGTGTAGAGTGTAGGTAGGTATCACAAGATAAATTAACTATTTATGCATTAATTAAAGCAAGATCCAAACAAGGGCGTGCCTCTCAACATGGCTATTCGACAGTGGCAGTACCAGCATCTCCAAGTCTAAGCACTTCGCTCGCGAGTATTGTGTCCTGCATTTGCCAGCACTATTGTACTAGTATCGATGTCACCCCACTGATACCTACCATGTTTGTATACTAAGAAATTTTAGTGAATAAATTATTGACTGGTGCTTTCACAATAATTGCTCGTTTTATTTCTTGCCATAACCCAATTTCGCAGTTCTTGTAAGAAACAAGCCATTCATTTATTTAAGCATTCATTCCTATGACGACGACGAAAGAGCAAAGGGCGGACTTAATTCCAGGCGGCATGCTCCATCAGTCAACCATAGGGCGAAATCCATTCGTTTATTATTATTTATTTTACATTGATTGATTGCTTGTGAAGAGTAAAACAAATCACATCACTTATCAATTGTATATTTGATATCAAATCTTAATACATATAACACATCTTAACAAATTTAAAATATACAAATGAGACCAATCCGTTATGTGACAAGGTTTAGATACATTTTCGACAAATTTTCGAGTTCAACTTAAAGGGATACATTCAACTTATCAGATATCCGGTACATAAGTTCCGAAAAACTCATTGGTGCGGACTGGGACTCTAACACTAAAAAAACCATTAGTTCTATAATTCAAATTGTTACAATGAGTAGAAATGGACCGAACATTTTACAATGTTCCACCGTATAGGTATCGCCGGGAGTGTCTAAGCTTATTTTCGTGTTATATTCGTGGCTCTGTTTTATGGAACTGCTTTCTAGTACATTGCAAGTAGAATGGAGTCATTCGACGAGTTAAAATAAAACACAGATGTAAATTTACAAATTACTCGAAGGTGAATCGTAACTTTCCGCTATGGAACCAAAACGTTTGCCGAAAAACGTATATAAATAAGATTCGTGTAAAATATAGAGATAATAAGCGTTAATTACATTAATCTTATCAAGTTCCAATCAGACAGGACATTTGATTATATAGACAAGTACCAAATACCCCACTCAACGAAACTTTCGAGATCTTTCCGGATGACCATCGGCTGATCGTCCAATAGCTCTGCGATATTATTGAAAGGTGACCTGGATTAAAATCTCGTTGATCGGAGTAAATGTAGACCACGTAGATAACAAAACTAAATTAGATAATTACTACACATTTATATTGTCAATTAATACAATCGCTACATGGACGTCTTTGATTTCATCTAGCTATGGCCATTACCTGTAGATAGGTCCCTGTGCAGGCGTGTGGAAGAAAAAATCACAACTAGTAGACTAATAAAAAGGTGGCAGCCCAATCAATAGAAAAAAAAACATATCGATGACTTTATTTGGAAGATATATTGTCACAATTAACGTACTTTTTTACATAGCGTAAGTAGTGACTTCTAAACCATGCGAACATTAAATTCAAAATTGGACGTTTTAATTTCTACAACGCCTGTACACAGTAATTGACAAGACCAGGCTACAGTGTCGACATAGCAAGAATGATGAACCTTACACGCTCTAAGTTAAACATAGTTTTAAAAGTAAATTAATTATTTGTAGGTATACTATGATGTTACAAATGGTAAGTACTCACACATTAGCCAATAGGATCCAACAATAGCAAACTGAATATTTTCTATGTCTTGTTTCCTACAGATGTCTGCCAGTGACTCACTCTTGGTAACATCACAGTATACAAATATGGTTAAAATGCCATAAAAATATGTAATCGAAATCAAATTCGATTTCAAAAAGTTAAAATAATTATTGCTAAATACAAAATCAGATATGACTGTTTGATCAGATATGTCATCTGTGTGGCGATATAGTTTTGGTCCGAATATATAGATTGATATAGAGAGTATATTGTATACATGAAGCTATGTCCTATGGATAGAATTTGTAAATCATTAATCAGTATCAATAGACGTATTTATAGCAAAGTGTATTTTTGTAATGTTTTGTATTGTTCGACATCGACACTAGGCTTGTAATTCATGTTTACAATACATTATTATAACTATAGTACTTTTATTTCAAGAGCTCTTGCGCTGACGCACACATAGACAATGTGCATTTATAGCTCAACACACAACCATGGCTCACCCGCGCTTATGAGATAAAAGTACTCAACCTATGTCTGTTACCTATGTTTTAATAATATGTTAAACAAAAATATATTACTTATAAATGAATTTCAGATAACTTAGACAATTTCGTTAGATCAGTTCAATTTCAACTTGTCATGTTTGAGGCTATCCGGTAACTAACTGGTCTTAAGATCTAACATAAATCCTCAAAATACGATACGCCGATAAACATTAAAATCACATTTAGGTACAGCTATTAAATGCATACTAACCTTAATTAACATCAACCCATCCATAACAAACCAGAGACATCACAACATATAACTAATAAATTATACAGCAATCAAAACAACTATACCTATTATTAATGTCATTTTATAAACTTACACTACGTCATGTTAGTTGATAACTGGCAAAGGATACGGCAAGCCGAATACATAAAACAATAGTTTTTATGGTTTTCATGATTGACAGTCAGCTGAAAACCCTTTGTTATAAATTATATAATATCCGCGACAAAGTCTTGAATGCCATGGCCCATGCGACTAGCAATTTATTTGTGTTATTTTTTTTCTAGCTTAGGAAAATGTACAAACTGACAGGAACGTCATATACCTAGGCAAGTTCACGGCCATATTCCGAACCAGATTTTGGGAGATCAGTGCTTTACTAATTTACTGATAATTTAGAACAAGAAAGTTCTTTGAATATCATGTGCTTGAACTTGCTCATACGAAGAGAAATAAACATAACTTCAAAAATAAAATAAAAAGGGATGTTTGAGTGATACCGTCGACAGTAACTTACACATGAACCTTAATTTCGACTAACTATAGGACTACCTATAACTTATGTTGCCAGCTCTCTATTCTCCGAATTAATACGAGTTACGAGTATTCAGGTTTCTATAAACAATACGAGTATGCAATAGTAAAAAATATTTCATAGCCGAAAGTCATAATTTTCTCTGAAAATTCGATGTTGACAAGTAATGGTAAAATTAGGCATCAGTTATAATTTTCACTGAAAATTACACTTCTTTCAAGCAGTGAGTATTTAATCTCAATAAGAAACGTTGAAAAAATTACGTACAAATCGTGAGATTAGGCTCAAGTAAGATCTACTTTAGTACTAGTGATTACCAACGTGAGTGATGTGAAGTATCCTTGCTAATTAATCTACCAAAACATTGTTCAAAAAGAGATTACAATTCTCTAATTGGTTGAAAGCAGCGTAAATGCGTTTCTCATTTGTAGACCAGACCAGCCTAAGAAGTACTTCACACACAATTTACCGATACTTATACCTACAATACACGGTGCAAAAAATACCTAACGTTCGTAGTCTTATAGAAAACCAAATCCCCATTTGTGGGGATAACGATATTGTTGTACGTGATCCCATAGTCGAAAAGACGCAATCAAAGAGACGAGACAACCGCAAGCGGAGCGGGTTTTGTATACCACGAAGATTGGCTAGCCCGTGTGCCCCGCTAGGAAAAAACGCCTAGAGATATACTCTGACAGACCTTTGGTTGTAGGACGGAGGGTTTCTTTGGCTGGATTATAGGAGCCCTCGGTCAAGTTCCTTGCGGAGCATCCTAGCCAGCTTGAGGACATCTTCGTCCACCTGTCCGGCGAATAGAGAGTCGAGCAGATCCGCGCGGGAGACTAGTGCAAAGACGCCTGCGAGCCGGGAGACAGACTTGTCCGAGAGGTGGCGTTCCACCACTGACCTGGAATTAAATTAGGCTTTTTTTTAAGCAATAGATAATATTAAGTATTCAGAATCAAGGGAGAGGCTTTCATTATTTATGACAGAATACCCATAGTTACGATAAGAGCAAGACAGATTAAAAATTTTAGAATCGGAAGAAAATCTTAAACCTTCTTCAACTCGATGTCGAAACTTACTTTAGCGATTGGTGCGACTCGCGAAGGGCGTCCTGCAGAAACTCGCGATCATACGAGAACTCCACTTCACAAAACGATACCACTGCCATCAGGACAGTCTGCGAAAAAATCGAATAATCTCAGTAAATAATACCTTTTTCTCAGTCGTTGTATATTCTCTCTAGATTCAGGGGCAACGCAGACGTAAATCAAGGCAGAATGCACTTTTCTGTTGATACAAGACATGAAGGAATTACGTTTATTTAAACCTTTTGATTAGAAATCTTGATTTACTCGATGGAATCCGTCTCCGTCAAGTGCCTGGAGGATCAAACTTTTGGTGTATTGATTTTCTAATAAATATCTACTCACGTGCAAGAAGTTAGGAGCAAATTGCTTAGCGTGGCACGGGCAATAATCTGATCAAAGTCATATATGTGAATTTAAATGGATATCAGGGCGTGGCAGGCCAAGGTTTAAAGGTGGACTGTGCATGAGACACGATACCTAATATGAATAAAAAGCACTGTGAGTACTTAACTTATCCAGATATCAGGTGACTTACAGGACGTAAAAATAAGTAAATGGGAGTTTCTGTACCCACGCACGAAATACGATAAATTAAGCATACCTGGACAAGTGGACACTCAAGAGTGGTTAGTGAATGATGATGAAAAGTATGATGATCATGATGATAAGGACTTACGTGGAACTTGGCGCGGAAGGCGTCGAGCGCGCGCTCGTCGGCTGACAACAGCTGCGCGTGCCGGCGCAGCACGCCGAGCTTCACCGCGGCCTTGATCACGTGCTTCACCATCTTCTCCGCCTCGCGCTTCTCCACGCGCGACCGCAGCACGCACAGGAACTGGAGAAGACAGTTCAATAACTTCATATGCGTAGTCCTTGGTGGGCGATTCAAAGCGAAGACAGTAGGGTATTTGCCACATGTTAAAAATTATAACACAGTGTCACTTTTTGGATAGTTAGCCATCAAAATATCACAATAAATCGTAAATTATAAAATTTTATCTACACACATATCATAAATCCTCTAATATGCGTTCGGAAACCGTAGAAAATGACTCTCATTTCAACATTCAATGAATTTATGGCAATTTTCTTATCTGTGGCTAAGGCTACAGCAGTAATATAATTTTTTATTTTAATCTCATATATGATGTTAAAATAACAAACCTGTCAAAATTTAAATGTCAAAGTTGACATGTCCCTATTCTAGTATCACTGAAAATTCAAATTCAGTCGATGCGAAATGTCAGCTCAATGTTTTTTTAGTATATATCGCACGAAATTTGAGCTAGAACGACATGATCACATCAGAATAGGGACTCTTTACTTTTTAAAATAACATTCAGGTATCGGTTGCCAGTTCTGATTTCGATGTTTCCGCAACCGTGCAAAAAAGGTTGTATTAACACAATTATTGTATTTATTTACTACGGTTTCTGAACCCATCTTAGAGTAGTTATAATATGTGTGTAGATAAAGTAATGTATGCAACTGTACATAATCAGGCATTAAAACACTCGTGTGACCTTATTATGAAACTCGCCTTCGGCTCGTTTCATAAAACACACTCGTGTTTTAATGCCCCTCATTATGTACCAGTTGCATAATAGTAGTTTATGCAACTGGTACATAATGAGGGGCATTATCAGGTAAAGCTCGCGGGAGTCTGCTGGATGCGGGTGGCGCAGGACCGGTCATTGTGGCACTCTTTGGGGGAGGCCTATGTCCAGCAGTGGACGTCTTTCGGCTGATATGATGTTGATGATGATGACAACATTAACCCTTCGAACGCGACAGTTAGACATGTTAATGTTGTAGATGTCAGTAAAGTCTGTGGCACTGTACCTGATCGAGCAGTTTGGCAGCATGCTCGTCGAGCACAAGCGCGCGCGCACTCGCCGAGCCGCCGACTCGCGAGAGGAACTTCTTCTGCGCGCGCAGCGAGATATCGCGGGCGCACCACGCGCCGCCCTCCATTGCTGGAACAAACGGGTCCGTTGAACGAAAGAAGTCACATAAATATATAGATGACTTAATATCCTATGTCCCCTGGATGGGGCAGAGGGCATCCACAGTGATTCGCCATCCCGTTCGATCTTGAGCTTGGCGCTTTATCTCACTCCACGCCTTCCCGATCTTCTTCGCCTCTTCTGCAACTGTGCGTCGCCAGATCTGTTTGGGTCGGCCACGCTGGCGCTTTCCTTGTGTATTCCAATCGATATATAGGTAAGGTATTGAAAATTATTTCGTTTGAGAAAAAAGTATTTATTGGCAAAAGATTGAATTTCAACTGGCTAGTGAAGAAGGTTTTTTGACTCTGTACCCACATACGAATTACAGGGAGTTAAATCTTATCATATGACTAAATGAAAAAAAAAATTGCAAAAATGTCTCAGGCCCTTCTGAGTCCCATGACTGCCAACAAGTAGGGAAATATATTGGAAGGCTTCATGCGTAGTGCTCATGATAAAATCCGAAACCCTAAGGTTCCGAAGCACACTTTTGATTGAATTGAAAATTTTGAATATCACGTCAACAAGCAGCAGTTTTGTATCCCTGTTACCTAGTGTGTTAGTCCTGCTGACCTATGGATGTCCAAAGCAATAAGCATGCTTAATTCTGTTCTGATTGAATTTTGTTAGAAAGTAGCTTTAACGTTCTATTTCTCAACTCTGACCCTTTGAACCTTATTATTATTAAATTTAAGAGTTATCCTCTTGTCGGTGGAGTATTTTCCATTTTTCCCTGTCGCACGCCAGCCCTTTGACTTCTTGATACGACACGACGCCAACTATTTCTCTTATTTGGTCCATGTAACTGCGCCTTGGTCTTCCCCTGCCTCGCCTTTCTTCTATCTTTCCTTCCAAAATGGTCTTGAAGAAGTTGTCGTGTCGTATCAAATGTCCAATCATTTTTCCCCTTCTATTGTTGATAGTGTTTAACAACGTTCTTTTCTCTTTCACTCTATGTAATACCTCCTCATTTGTTACTCTCTCGGTCCAACTAATTCCTTCCATTCGTCTCCAGCACCACATCTCAAATGCTTCCAGTCTCTCTCGATCTCTTTGTGTCATTGTCCACGTTTCACTGCCATAGAGAGCAACACTCCAGATATACACTTTAATTAGACTTTAATTGAACCTTATGTCACAATAATACAATATATCAACCTTTAATACCTAGGTATTAAGATGTCAACGACTGGGACGTTTACTTTATTTAACCTGAGAACAAACAACACCCACGGGGCCGGCAGAGGTCACGTTCAACCACTTATCTAAGTGGATTTAGGTTATTGAAAGTTTCGTTCAACCGTTCATGAATTACATAACTGCCCACGCGTTACTACGAAAATAAAACTAGGTAAACAAACAACATAAACAAATAACAGATAATTTTCTTACCATACGTCAATTTCCAATACCACAATAATAGAGGTATTAATAATACTAATATGACTATATACATGTTTAAAGTTCAGTGCCACCTCTCTACCCCCAGCTCTTTGACCAGTGTCCGAGGGTCTATTCAAAATGGCCATTTACTCTAGAGGTATACCTGAATCAAATGCATCAATCTAACACCACTAGTTATCTACACGAAGCTTGATGCTATGCCAAGCAATTAGTCAAACTGATTACTAATTCCAAAACACTCATGCATCCATACTCGAGAATACATCGTAATATGCACCAATAACGACTTTAACGCGGTAGTCGCTTACAATATTGTTAAGTTATCTGCGATAGGTTCTCTATTCCACATACGATGCTAAACGACTTATGTGTCTATTGAGCTAAGTCTACATACAATGGCATGCCAGGTAAGATAAATCCCCGGGATTATTGCAATGCCGTGACGTTATTAGAGCATCTCGCGTTCCGAACGATTACCTTCCGAACATTGCGATTTCATTTCTGTATCAACGACTAGTGAGCACTGATTACATCTCCTTACTTGGTTGATAGTTAATACATACATTCAGCGCTGAGGAGCCGATAGTCGCTCAGACAGTTTTCGGCTTTTCGCTACAAAGCGGAATAAACATGCTATCGGTAACGAGCGTAGGGCGTAGCACTCGTCGGCAGTTTTCAGAATGCATCGTGTCACCAACAGTAGACCTTAAGGACCTTAAGGCTCATAGTGTGCTCATAGTTTTGTTTTTATCCGTGTAGTGTTACCCGCCGTGCCATCACCAAATGGGCCCTACGGAAGACCAGCGCCGGCTGCAATGCCGGCATTATGCTGAGTTGGGTCCATTTCGTGACACGGTTTTATAGTATATAATTGTGTTTGTCCTTTTTTATCACGAATAAATATTTGAACTTTGAACTTTGAACTTAGAAACCTAAGTCTCCATGTGGTAATAAAGACTATTTTTGTCGGATCAAATTTCCTAACAGAATTTCACAACAATTCTTTAATCTCGTTGCGAGAGCAAATTATTTTTGTTAATTAGTCCACGTTCGTTACGATTCGGACCGCCAATTGTGAACGAGGCCATACATATTAATGTCCGAATAGCGCATCGTGTACAATGTACAACTAGGTACATTGTTTGATGGATGTACTTCTAATCTGTATCAATTTCCCGATAGTGGACAATTGCCTCAATTGGACGCTTAGCGTGTTGAAATAGAACAAGCCAATGTATGTTCACCGTGCGTGTAACAGAATGTATGTCAAATGTGCTCGTAAATCTGTTATGAACTTTTATTAAGACACTAGAATTTAGCATGGTCACCGTATTTTATGCAAGGAAATTAAGAAATGTAAGATTGTAAAGTAAGTATGATGAGGTGGCACTAGGCAAATTACTAAAAATCTGAAGGAAATAGTTGAATTATGTCAACCGTGACATATGAAGTTGTGATGTTAGATTATAATCTATCTAGCGAGATTGGAAACTGTTGAAAGATTGTAATCTACCGAAATAATAATAGTAACTCCATTAGACTAGAATTATAAGTTCTGAATTTGCATGACAAGTTAATATCCTATAATTAAAGGTTCACTGACACTGAGCACTGCCAAAATCAGTTATCAACAGAATTTATGTCCAACGATTCCTCTCCCGAACACTCGGCTGATGAAATATATTTTAAAAGAGGGTTTCATAACGTCGGGCGGCGCGTAACTACACAATACACTTGGACTTTATTAAAATTTAAGCCATATTTTCCCAGAGAGACGACTGTTTAAGCCGGGGATTCACTAGGGGACAAATGTCCTGCGACACGTGTCGCCAGCGACGTCGGGTGAAGTAGCGCGACGTTGCCGGACTTCACTCGACATGTCAGGCAACATCGCGCAACACGTGTCGCCAGCGACGTCGCGTGAAGTAGCGCGATGTTGCCGGACTTTGCTCAACATGTCTGGCAACATCGCGCGACATGACCTCGCTACGGAAATAGGTCGCGCGATGTCGCCAGATATGTCAGGCGAAGTTTCGCGAAGTCGCACGATATATCATCTAAACGTTTGACGTGACCATAAAGGCTGACGTCCACTAGGCTCGCCGAGGCGAGTCGAATCGAATCGAAAATAATTCGCCTCCATACATTAACTATGAAAATGCGTCGATTGACGCAGAGCCGAATCGAATCGACCGAATGGACGCAATTTCGATTCGATTCGACTCGGCTCGGCGAGCCTAGTGGACGCCAGCCTTAAAAGTGCACGGTATGTCTTTTTGTCTCGGGCAGGCATCAATGCAAACTCTAAACCAAACCAGCCGAGGCAATACATAAATCAAGATTAAGTTTAAGTCGCTATTGTACTGTGCATTGTTTTGGTTCAAGAGCTCTTCATATTTATAACTAAAAAAGCTAAGCCACATTTGCTTGTTTAAAAAATGGCGTAAAAAGAGTCCATATAATTAAGTATGGGTTTAAGTTTGACAAGATTATAAGCCGCTTTTTTCTATTTTAGTAATGGCGAAAAGTGAGGGCGTGGTCTTGTCCTTAATAAGAAATAGTGACCGGGTCGCACAAATATGTGTAGTCATAATGCAAACCACACGGATTTTCCCGCTTAATGCCCTGGAACATATGAAATTCGTTTCACCTAATGGAAATCTGGCCTACGCGACGCACCCTCGGAATGTTACGATGGGCTAGATAAATTCCAGCACTCACTATTTATTGTTATTATGTTTGTAACAAATCTTTGAAATGTCATCGTTTGTTCCGCTTTTTTATGTTAATTGTATGATTCTGGCATTTGTGGTCTGTGGCCATGCGTGGTTTCAATGTCGATGGAAAGGAAAATATACCTAACTTCGCTTACAAGAAGTTTGGTAATGAAATTCCAAGTACAATTACACCCACAATAGAAACGTGTCAGACATAGATGTCGGTGACTGTTCAATATTATTGCATGCATGTTATGTAAATATAATAAGTCTAAATCTCAAATCTATTAACAGTACTA
This sequence comes from Cenopis cana, assembly GCA_951800055.1. Classification (NCBI taxonomy): domain Eukaryota; kingdom Metazoa; phylum Arthropoda; class Insecta; order Lepidoptera; family Tortricidae; genus Cenopis; species Cenopis cana. The sequence goes on along the minus strand of OX637489.1, from coordinate 9,819,479 downwards.
GGTCATCGTCATGATCAACTTATTACAAATGTATTGTTTGATTAGGAGTCATGTAAGGTATTTGCTTAACGATTCAATCAATTTATACATCGATTACACATGTTTTTATCGTACTGATCGTTCAGTTAATTCGATGTACAAACAGAGGACAAAGAAATTGATAACCAACATATTCAATATTTTACTCATGCACTTACATTTTTTTTTTAGCTATAGCTATAAAATACAGTCTGTGACGACTATAATATTCAAATAAAAAACACAAACTCAACACCTCTATTTATAAACGACTTCAACACCGTAAATCTCTTGTTTTGGCGGAAAGCGCTCAACAGACTCCAGTCGATTTATAGCAGTTTCTTATATTATAATTATATACGCTTCGGTTCGGACTACGCAAAAGGATTATTTTTATTAAGAAAACTCATTTCCTCGACACGAAGATTGAATGACAATGAGGCTTACCTGCTTTATCAAAGCGCTTTTACCTACTTTCTCATCCCTTTTCAGTTACTCAATTTATCGAAGAGAAATAAAATTTAAATACGTGTACTTTCCCGTCCCTTTTCTGTTACTCAAAAGATTATCGAAGAAATAAAATTTAAATGCATATTATTCTTTTAACTACTATAATATTTAAAACATAACAGTGCTGAAATCATGAATTTCGTGGCAGCGACAATTCCTACCCTTAATTATTGTTTATATTGTCGGTGGCAGAACTACGAGGCTATGCCATAATTATACTATAGGAAAACGTTCCTTTAATATGTATCTAACATGTCACAAGTATTTCCATACTTAATAGGAGGCCTCAGCCAAAAGTGTTACAAACATTGTAATAAATCAATAAACATTTTTCATTTTCATGTCAACTTACAATATAAAAGAGCGGGACTTACAGGGTAAATAGAAAAAAAGAAGAAAGAATTTCTTTTTTCTTTTATTTACAACTTTTTAACATTTATCCTGAATAAACAAAATTGAGATATTTTTCAGGAATCAAGGATATATTAAGTTACTTTGATTATCCTTGCTTGTCAACTTCAATGTAGTTAGCTTAGCTTCAGAAAATCCATCCCTTGGCAACGCCTCTTACAAACATAATATAATATCTTGCATGCAAAGTTTTCTTATCAACCAAATTGAATCTCGCTATTAGTCAGGTCACAGCCCTCTGAAAGATAAACCTGGAAGCTCCACCGATCAGTGAAAATGCCGATTCACGGTGGCCTTTAGAATACTTAATATACCTAGGTATTTAAAGAGGTATCAGTTCCATACAATGGCGTATTAATAGTATAAAGTATCGATTATCGTACCTACGATTTCTATGGCGCGTAAGGTCGCTTACCTACGTTTCACCTTCACGTATTTATAATAAAAAATGAAATATTTTTTAATCAAAGTGAAAATTGCAAAATTCAACACCACAGGTGGGATTTGAACCCACGACCTCTGGAATCCGTCCATTGCTCTACCAATTGAGCCACCGTGGTATCCCTTGTAACGCATCCGCATAACAAACATATTAAAAATGAAATATAGCATAATTTCTGAACTTTGCCCGTCATATTTAATTTTTATTACCTTGTATGACTGATACCGGTAAGTAATGAGACTTACGTATTGATCTAGTGTTTAACCAAGAGCAAAATCATCAATAATAAATCCTCGTTTGTATTCGTGATTCGGATTCAGTGCTTAGTGAGTAATAAATGAATCGAAATGATCGTCTTATTTCTTGTTCCATACAGTTTCTCTGCGACATATATCCACATAAATTATGCAGTTTCTACGTGCCCATGCGATGAAAATATAAAGGTTCAAATACTTTTTTTATAAAAAGATGTAAATTTACACGGTACGGTACAGTGGCTCTTCTTAGTGAATATATACCAAATTATTACAACACTTCCATTTAATTAGCCCTATATAGATGCGCTAGCTTACCTATGTTCATGTATCAACATGGGGTAAAGCTGATGAGTCACCCAGGCAATTTCCCTCTACACGTCGGAACTCAGATAGCAGTAGGTATATTAGCATATCGCGTGTTGAAGCCTTCGGTTTGGAGGGTTGCCAAAATGGCAGCACAATGTCAAGTTTCCAGCCACAATGTCAATGTTAGGAGCAAGGCCTTGCGGTAATCTTGGATCTTGATAACGACGGGGTAGCGGCCAGTCTGTGGTTGTTGGAAGTACAATGGCCGAGAGTTCTCAAGGCTCTTAAATAGGTAAGTTTAAGGGCTCCTAGTTACGAAATACTTACAGACCTTGTAAAGACCAGAAAACCTTGTAAAATTCGTACAATGTGATCATTAAGAAATGGCTTTCTTAAGGCGAGGTTCTTCCATTGCAAATGTCCCGCTCTAACACGCGTGAGTTTGCAATTGACCATCCCACTCTCTACGGAACTGTGCGCGTAATTTTCGTAAATTTTTAGTACATTTTTGGGTGAGAAAAATACATGGCTTACTATATTAACAATATTTATCCCGACATCCCTCATACCATCAAATACGTTTATTTTAGTATTATTTTCTACTCATCATGTTACCTAAGATTGAAATAAAATGAGTTTTAAGATAGAAAATAGAGGTATGTTTGGAATTTTTTTTCTATCGAACAAAGTTTTGCAAATTGTGTAACGGACATCCGACGGCACTAGATAAAGGTCTCAAATATAACATCGTATTTTTTTTTACATTTTTAATATGTAGTATTTCGAAATAAAACCGTTTACCAAATCAGATTTTTACTATAACCCGGCCTTAATGATCACATTGTACGAATTTTACAAGGTTAACAGAAGGGTTAAGGTCTACAGAATTGCTAATGATTAATTTAGCAAACAAAATATTAAAAAATACCGCAGCATTCTCTTTATCTGAGCTTATATAAATTGCTTCCCTAAAATAATTAGAATTACCTCAGAGTCTGTCGCGACTGCGAAATGGCAGACACATCTTCTCGTCTGCACCTAGGTATGTCTACAGTCTACACCACAAACCTTCGCGACACGGAGTCAATATGAACTTCTACAATCAGACATTGTAATGGTGTATATATAAAAAGTCAATAAACCCATAAAACTCATGAAGAGTTTACATGTCGTGGTCGGTGGGAAGGTAGAAAGGGTAAATTTCCAAAGTAGTGACGATGACAAATACGTACTTACCTATCCTATTTTTTCATACGTTGCTCACGTATGCACGTACTACCCGGGCACAATATTTGTGCACCTCGCCGTAGTATATCTGCATATCAGGTGCCATCTTTATCGAAGAACACTCAACCAAATATATGAGACGGTCCATAACAAAAGGGCCCTTATGGCACTTTCTAGTTTCGTAGATATCAGCGTTTTAGTAAAATACTGTAAAATCACATATTTTTTGTTTCTTGCATATTGATAAAGTATAAGACTAGATGTGTATTTCTAGCTTGGTTTCACACGTATAAGTTAGGTATTTCTACCTTAAAATTAGTTGTAAAGTTTAGTAAAAAAGGCCTTATGGCAGAGCGCAGATAATAATGATATAAAATAGGTTAATAACTTATTCTAATTACTTCAAACCATTTTCTGTATTATTTATTTGCATAGATGTACTATAAAAGAACTAGATATACAGTCAGGCGAAAAAAATGGCACCCTCAAATGTACCGCGTTGCGGTACTTTCGTGTTGACGGCAGACAGTGACAGTGACAAAGCGTGTATGCAACTGACAGTGTCAATCAGTGCCACATTTTCCGTCATTTTTGTTCGGCATTGTGTGTCTATTTCTATATTATAAGTCAATGTTTATTTGCCTTTTCTGTTTACTGGATTAGGTGGTACACGTTACAAATACCTATTTCTAGTGTCAAGTTTGTAGGCCCATAAGGACGGGTCAGATATAAATTCTGCTTTTGTTATAGCAGATATTGATGCTGGTGACTGTACATTAATTAATACTTACGACGATTTTTGGTTTGATAAAAATACGGCTACTGGTTTTTGAGTAATTGCTAAAAAACTGTTTTTCTCAAACAAAAGGACGTAAGTGCCGTGCGTTTACTATGACTATTTTCGATTCCATGTATCGGATAGTGCCGATACTGGGTTTATTATGTGGACTAGTAGGTGTCGGTACGGAACCCTTTATTGTGCGTGGTCCGACACGTACTTGGTCGGTTTTTTTTAAATAGAGTTAAAATAGTACATTACTTGACAAGGGTGGTAAAACAAAGAATGTCTCAGATCGCAGGTATTTGACGCCCGAGCCGGAGGCAAGGGCGATAAATATGCGATCTGAGGCTTTCTTTATTACCGTCCGTGTTAAGTACAAAATTTTATGTCACCCCCTGGCCAGGAAGTGGGATTTCCCGCGCGCGGAGCGTGCGGTAATTGCAGCTTTATGGCCAGGTGTGACATAAAATAATTATTACTATGCGAAATTGTTTTTTTCGTATAATTTAAAAATTACGCAAAATTCAGAAAACTTGTAGTGAAAAGATTTGTTCAGAATTACGTTCTAATACAAGATTGCTACTTAGATAATGTAAATTATTATTATTTACTTACATTTTTATTACATTCGTCCATAAGGGCCCTTTTCTCAAATGTATGGAAGTAAACCTTGATTTTCATGTAACTTCAATCGGTCATAAAACTGAAACTAATTGACATAGAAAAAAAATAAAACCTGTGTAATGCTTGTCTAGACTTATTACAGGTAAGTATGGTGTACTACACGGAAATTGTTACATTTATTCGTGACGAGATAGAAAAAATATCATTTTCTATATTTATTAAAAGAAATATATCACGTTAGGATTTTGTTTTTATTTTCCATTCGAGGTATTAAGTAAACTATTTTCTAGCATTCACTATGACAAAGATCACAAAATACGAAATAATAATTCATCTATTACAAATTTCCTAATTTTTTTACGATCGGCGCCTTGCACAGATCACAGGCCATTTTCTCTCAACGGGGTAGTGAAATTGAAAAATCTTTGATTGTTTTCTATAGAAGAGAACCTCAGGATTCAGAATCTACCATCATCTATGTAACTTCCCACGGGAACATACTTTAAATGAGTTTTAAACTTCTCTTAGTTATTTCTCAAAAATGCATTTTTGTGTTGCGTAACTTTGACGATTTTTTTTAAAAAAAGTATGGCACTTAGAGACATGGTTTTTATTGTTTTTGGTAGCCCATGTATTGTAGATTATAGATCCGTGCGTAACTCAATGCCGACCATAAGGGCCCCAATGAGCTGGACCAGCACATATAAATTTATCGCCTAGTGACATGTAAGGGTACTGACATTCCTACCTATATTGCCTTTCCTTATATTACTTATAAAATCCTCGTTAAAACTGCCCATTCGACAGACAGTGGTTTTGAAGGGTTAATGATTCCCGGGAGGGGCACTTCCTGGGCAAATGGCGTCGCGAGTTAACACAGCCACGTCCATATGCAAGGGCGTATGTATATCAAAATTTCAGCGAGCTTACGACTTCTTATCACTGCAAAGTGGGATAATAGCTACACTTCCCACTCCGCTTATTGCCTTGGAAAAAATATCGCTTCTGGCAGGTGAGGCAATGGGTCAACCAGTGATGTACCTCCGGTTTATATATGACATAGAATATACAGAGATAGCAACTTATGACGTGTGATAATTTAAGTGTTCCGATCGACTTGAGGTGGATGCTTTTTTGCTTGTACCTATATGATGCGGGGTAAATCAAGCAATAGGTTATCGAACTATCGCTTGAATCTAGTACCTACTCAGGCGGTAACTATTATGGCAATTGATAAAACTAAACACTAGATAGAGTAACTACTACTCTATACCTACCTATTGTTGATTGTAAATCACCACTTATGATTATTAAATCATAATTGGTGATTTACAATCAACAATAGGATCAGAAGAGAGCAAACAATAATTAGATCATCAAACAAGAATGAAAGAAATACCTTACATAGTTTCCTTGTTATAAGGCATTTCGTACAAGTCTGCTACGTTACAGCATAAGGGATCGTCCTAATAATACAACGCGATGATCGCGCGAGTGAAATTCGCGAAGATAGGTATTGGACTCGAATAGGTGTTCTAAAGGGATCGTCCTAAAACAAACGCGACTACGCGATTATCGCGCGAATTCGCGACTTTTACTAGTAAATATTCTAAGTAGAAGTCGCGCGATCGCGCGATCATCACGTAGTCGCGCGCCAATTAAGACGATCCCTCATTCTTTCACATTGTGCCGTGTAGTGTCATATAAGTCTTATTCTCATGTTCAACGTAGGTATAATCCTGATCTGATGCTGATGTGGCATTATGAAAATAAAATGTTTTAGTTGTAAATGCTGTTGTTGTGACTCTGAATCTTTTTAATGAACTTTATTATTTATTTTATAATCTATTGTATTTTTGAATTATGATGTTACATTAATAATCTAAATTGTTTAAAATTCTGTTGACATGTAAATTGGCTTTACGAATAAATGAGTACGAGTAACTATTATGTAAGTTTGGAATAAATTCCATATTCGAGACCTCAAACATCAATCAATGGCCTTCGAGTCTATTACAGACTATACAAGCAGTGTCATGCAGGTAGACAACGTCTTTTGTGGCTGTGTAAGCCGATGCGAGAGCGGCATGCACGACCGCAACCCTGGCAAGTAAAGTTCACCCGTGGCGAACAGGTCTCCGGTCGATGTCTCTTGGCTCGCTTGTCTGCAAGCGTCGCAAACCATGCTTTATCGTGGACTTTGCGCCCATCGAGCACCAGTTTGCGCCATAGCGGATGAGGAATTCAGAAATATCCTCCACCTTTAGGGTCGTGTCTAATCCAGCCCCAAGTTAATGTTCACTTGACAATCGCGAGTTTTAAATTTACCAGATTCTCTATTTATAATATTCCAAACAGTTTTCACCTTGTTGTCAGACACTATTATAATTTGCTTTAGCAGCAAAACACACTCTTTATAAATTATGCTCTGGATTTCGACACGGGTTTGACGGGTCGACGGCCTCGGTCAATTAAAAACGATCTTTAGTTAATTGGGTGGAGGCAACTGAGAATTGAGCGGGAATGGTGCAAGGGACAAGTTGTGGAGGGTCGTGCAATCCAAAAACCAGCGTCCTTCGCCTTTTCATTGAGTAGTTAAGTATTATTTTAATTTATTTATATAATAAAATCTAATAAGACTTTAAAAAAATTACACGCCGCGGCTGATTCAAGAGAGTTGGCCAAGCACGATAGGTATTAAAACCCGGACAAGTGCGAGTCGGACTTGCCCACCGAGGGTTCCGAACTTCGTAGGCACAAACCTGCCTGCTGTTGCTTAACCTCGATTATTTCATACTTTTACGACATTGTCATACTTTTTTCTTTGACCTTTATTAAATCTCTGTTTGGCCCAATAGTTAGCTCTAATAAGTACCTAATTATTTCACGCATTTTCTGATTACAATTTGTTATTATTTCATGTAATTTAATAGTTGATATTAATTATATAAACATAATTATAGTGAAATAGTGGATAGATATACACGTTACGTTCAATTAAGTGAATCACAGCCTGTCACTTAAGCCAACCTTAGAGGAAACAAGTCACTCCTCTTTAATCTTCACTGAATTTAAGGTTAAAATATTTAGAAGCCATGAGCATCTGAGGGTCTCTACAGGTAAGATACCTAAAGGCAACAAACGCGAAGACACATTTTATCACTTATTGTCAAATAAACAATGTAATATAACGTACGACATTTTATTTTAAACGTATTTTATAAAAAAAAATACAACATTGCACAGCATTTTTTTTATATTCTATTTCTTGGTGAGACTTACATTTTTCAATTTACTTGACATCGATGGCACAGACGGAATTATGAATGCTCTCACCATGTCTCTTCCATGTCATTCAATTCCTTCTAAAAAACACAAAATAACCCAGTAACAGCCACTTAAATAATTCCGAATACAAGACCAAGAACTAATGTATTATTTAAGGCACTGCGTACAAAGGACCGCTTGAATTCTTTATACGTGGTGCGTCATGTTCGGCATTTGTAATATCTACAAGTGTTAGTGTATAGTTACAAGTTCATTACCATAGATAGTTTATTCATAAAAACACAACAGAAAATGGGAACAAACAATAAAATAAAAACATAACCCAGGCATAGGCAAATAAAAAAACTTAAACATAAAAGTCAACACTTGGACTATTGGTAGGTAGTGAATAATTAAACCAATAGTGAACCATTGAGGTATATTTCAGTCTTGGGGTAGAATATTAAAGTATGTAATTCGGACGTTTAAAATAATGATATACGTGGCTATTCTTATAAAGATCCTTGAAATTTTTTTATGGTATTTTCCAATTAACTATCTCACGTTGTTTTTAAATATACGTATATTTTTTTGTGTATTTGTGACGATTAATTTATATAAATTAATTATACGCATATTCGTTTAACATTGTAATGATGTAGGTAGGTACAGTCAGCAGCAATGGTTGCTACGCGGGCGAGGTGCTCACAATGATCATCAGACTGTTTTCATTTTTTTCCTAAAAAAATTTAAAAATTCAAAATTCCAAATTAATTTATTCTTCAATTTAGGCATATTACATGCACTTATGAATGTCAAAAAACTACCACCGGTTCGTAAAAAAATAAATAAACCTCAGCTTCGAGAAGAACCGGCATAAGAAACTCGGCCTTCAAATTAATGAAACAAACATGAGCAAGATTCCGGCTCGAAACAATTTCTCAATATTTCCTTTAAGCTGACGTAATATTCCATTTCAATCGGCATATTTTTTGGTCGTGTTTCTTTTGGAGTAATAATATGGAAACCCATAATGTTGTGTAAAATCAATTTTAAACCTACGGAGCCAAAATCAAGAGTTATTCCTCTCGCAAGTCTCTCAAACGTAGATAGTGAAGTGACAGTGAGACTCAACGTGCTACATAAAGCCCGCGTTGTACCAGACCAGGAGGCCGATTTTTGAGTGTCGAACGCTCGACTTTTCACTCGAGATCTGTCAAAAAACTATGACGTTTTGACAGATGTTGAGTGAAAAGTCGAGCGTTCGAAACTCAAAAATCGGCCCCCAGACCGTGAATACGGATACTTGACAATATGTACAATAAGTAGACGGAATAAATCGAAATGTAAGCTATTATATTATGTGGAATCAATCTGATGCGACTAACACCACGCAGGGCTTTGAACGTCTGGTCTGTGGAGATTCAATTCACTTAGCACGTTATTTGCAGAGGTTGCTACGCCGTAGCAATCCGTAGCGCTATCTGCGATGAAATCGGTTTGAATGGTGTTTACATACCAATGTTATCAAAACACTCAACTATGTGAATTAAGATTCAACTGTCGCTCTATGATACAAAGGTGTGACAAGGTGTGAGACTTGAGAGCAACATTAAAAATTGCACGAGATTTACCACAACAAAACATACAGACACACATGTTAAACTTAACACCCCTCTTTTGCATTGCCCGTGTCGGGTAAATAATAAACCGCGCGACTAATTGGCTGTACAAATTATACATACACTATTTTTACCTACTGTAAAGCAACTAAGCAGGAAACCCACTATCACTAATGCGACCCTGTTTTAGTAGGTTTCATGGATCTGTTTATAGAGGTATAGTGATATGCAACGCGGTACGGTAAGTATTACCACGCAGACGGGATTACCCGACTAACCTTTTGTTAAGATTTTATTTTTAATAGTTTGAATTTTATCAGTACAATAGATTCGCGACCTAACGGATACCTATCAAAAATATTGCTCACTTGTCGAATTTCCTAATTTAATATTCCCTTGAAAAGGCTTCGCATTGTGATCGTGTGGAAAATCAATGAAATCGGGGTCACCCCCAAATATGTCACTTTAACGTTGAGAATAATATAAAGCTGTATACTGTAAAGTATGAGCCCCGAATATTTCAAGGGAACCTTTTCTATTATATTTATAATAACGGTAAGGTTACCTGACCCGAATATCTGCAGCTATTCAATACAAACGTAACTTTATATTCGCTAATACCGAACACGTGTTTCATAGAAGAAGTAATGAGTAGGTAAATTTTGTAGAAAAATAAAATGAGAGGCACGTATGAAACTTGCCCTTCATTTTATTGAGACTGACGTGTATGAATTCCTTTCTCGATCGACCAAGGAAAAATCACTTCAAACGTTGTATTTTCACGAAATCTTTTGATCGTTGCTTTTCGTTACTTTTGAGATTTGCTTGGATTTGACCGGCACAGGACCCCAGTTACACTTATTTTAAGAAAATTTTATTCGTTGAGAGGAACAAGCAATTAAGCATGTAAAACTGAACTTTCCGTCAAGATAACAAAGTACCAATTGAGTTCATACCAATATGGGAACTTTTGAGCCATCTACGATCCGGGGCGGTCCTTTATGGTAAGTCCATTTGACGAAGCCTGTGGCGGATTTCATGTCTGGTGTCTCTGTGTTGTGATTGTTAGTTTATGTACGCACCTGACATAGCCTGTGTTGTGGATTAGAATTTGTGGACTGTTTATGCTTAGTTTGTTTTATGAAAAAAAATTGAGTTCATAAGTGCGACTTCTACAAAAGGTATTTTCTTTTGATCTCTTCATCGACTAGAAGTATGATTACACATAAACAAACCCTAACAATCTCGCTTTTAAGATGGTGGTGTTTTTATGGACACAGCAAAGCCTTTCTTTATGAGTGCTTTTTGACAACGGCCGTTTTTTCATCCACTCCGATAAATGCGACATAACAATACAATACAAATTCCCTTTATTAAGTACTTGTACCTTATTCCAAGCCTAACAAATTGAGATGGCAACATTCGTTTCTACTGACAACACCATAGTTCCCGGTGACTGAAGCAGATTACCCTGTTTTACCGACACAATTTCCCGCCATCTTGCAGCTAGCCAGGCTCGGTTGCGCACCGAGTGGCCTCATTGGCGTTTTGTTTCTTGACGAGACGACACCTGATTCGAAGATTTTCGTTAAAATTTTCGATCAAAGTTTCCGTGAGTGGTGACAAAATGGCGGATTCGGACGGCGTGCCACGTGCATCATCGGAACCTGACCACGGACGTCTGGCGAGACTTGAGACGGTAGTAAGTAACCTGGCTGAGGAGGTAAGGTCTTTTAAAGACTCTTTTTGTCCACGTGAGAAAGAATATTCCAGTGATTCGGATGTATTATCCATTGGTCCTCCCGAAGATCTGGGAGCCCCTTCAACGCCTCCTCCAGTAGTGCCTGCGGAAGCTGCAAAGGCTATTAGTTTCAAACTTGAAACTACCCTCAAAACCTCGGGCGCGGCTACCTCGAAAGAGCATGCAGAAATTCTTGACAAATTACAGCATTTTGGATCAAATAATTGGTCGCAGGTACGTTATGTAGAAGCTCAGAATGTGTATGTATCTTCACCCGGTTTTACCGAATTAGAGAGCAACGATATGCTGAAATCATTTGATCGTAACCGGGCCTTGGCCGTTACAGAAAAAACATTAGCCGCGGTTTCTCATGCACTCATTATTCAGAATGAAAAGCTAAAAAATGGCTTTAATACCTTCGTGGAGTGGTTAGGTGGTCAGGGCGAAAGTTCGATCGAGGTGGTGGTGCAAAAGATCAACGAGATTTTTTCTGAAGGCGAGTATTCCCGCATTCATTTGGACCTCCTACAGATGGTCTGCGGCCGCCGCGCAGATATAATACAACAACGCAGAGACGGTGTGCTGCATTTTGTAAGGGACCGTTACATGAGAGAGGCGCTTCGAAAAATCCCTCCTACACAGGAGCACCTTTTTGATGATAAGCGTTTTTCAGAGTGCATAACTAGGAACGGCGGAGTTGATAAGGTTTTCTACAGCCAACGCACTCCTGCGCAAGGAGCTGCTACCAGGCGTCCTCTTGCGCAAAGAGTGGGACATACGGAGCAGAACAAGCGGCCGGCAGCGGAGTACAGTAGCTTCCGTGTCCGCCCGGGCCCATCCACGAGTGCAGGTACCCCCGCCGCTCAAGATAGAAAACGCAAGGCGTTTCGTCCCGCTACACACGGCGATAAGTATTACAAAAACAGACAAGGTAAGCGATCTCGCAGGCGATACGACTGACTATCTCGAATTCCAAGCGGGTCAGCTGAAACATTTTTTGCACCAGTGGAGAGAATGGGGAGCTCCGGCCTACATAATAAGGATTCTCTCTGGGTACCGCATACCTTTCAGCAGAAAGCCGCCTCTAGTACACCCCTCTCGAATTTCATCAAAATTAATCACCAAAGAAGTTCCAGAGATGTTCGACCACATGACTACAATGATAGAACAGGGAGTACTACAGAAAAGGATGGTTCCATGCGTCCGGTCTTCAACTTGAAGCAACTCAACAAGTATGTATGCGTGGCGAGGTTTCACCTTATAAACATGTACAAGGTACCGGACTTCCTGCAGCCTCGGGATTGGCTGGCAAAACTGGACCTTCACAATGCATACTTCCACATTCCAGTCAGTGCAACACATCGAAGATTCCTGAGAGTAATATTCAGACGTCAGTTGTGGCAATTAACATGCCTCCCTTTTGGCCTCTCGACGGCACCCAGAACCTTCGCCTCGGTCACCAATTGGATCGCGCAGGTACTCAGATCTCGAGGAATAAGGGTCATCGTCTATTTAGACGACTTTCTCCTTGCCTGTCAGAGCCGGGAGCTGCTCCAGGAACAGGTAGCTCTAACTGTACAAATTCTAAAGGAGCTAGGCTGGGTGATCAACTACAAAAAGTCTACCCTAGCCCCCCAGCGGTCGATGGAGTTCTTGGGAGTCCAGTGGGATCCCTGGAACAATCTGATGTACCTCCCGAGGGAGAAGATCCAGAGCATAGATCGAAAGTGTCAAGTAATATTGACGACCAGGTACGTCTCATTGAAGCAGCTTCAGTCGTTGCTCGGCCTATGCAATTTCGCCAGTTTTGTCGTCCCAAGAGGTCGCCTGAACAGCAGGATGCTGTTAACATTTTGCAACCAGCTGCTCGATTTGAACCCGAAGATGAAGGTAAAGGTTCCCAAGGTTCTGTTTCCCGAGTTGGAGTGGTGGATCAGTTACGCGGCCACCGCTTCCGCCATTCACCCTCCGGCCCCTCAATTCTTCCTGACGACGGATGCGTCGGGTCAAGGCTGGGGCGCTCTGCTCAACGACAAGAGGTTGGCGGGTCAATGGTCAGAATGGGAGTCTCGTCAGCACTCCAATCTTCTGGAAATGATTGCGGTCCAGAAGGTAATAACCTCGCAGAGTCAACTGCTGGCACACTCTTCGCTAATGGTCATGTCGGACAATCGGACGGTTGTGTCATACCTACGCAACGAAGGCGGCACGAGATCTCAGCAGATGATGGAAATGACGTATCAGGTACTGGGTATGTTGGATCGCCATCATATTCACTTGACAATACAGTTCATCCCGGGACGGTACAATACAGAAGCCGATCGACTTTCGAGATTCCGTGGCCAGTCAGAGTGGCATCTGCTTTCTCCAGCGACGGATCCAATATTCCAAGTATGGGGCACTCCGCAGATAGATCTTTTTGCATCCAGGAGGGCCCATGTGGTTCCGGCATATGTGACGCTAGATCCGACGGACCCAGACGCCATATTCACCGATGCGTTCAGCCAGAGATGGGAGTACCAGTTGGCGTGGATATTCCCTCCACCGTGCCTGATTCCAAGAGTTTTGGCTCACATGAACAAAGCAGAGGGTATGTACATAATGGTAGTGCCGAATTGGGAGAAGGTTTTTTGGCGCAGCGATTTGAAGAACCGATCCCTAGCCCCACCAATAGAGATTACCAACCTGCGGACCCGGTTAGTGGACATTCAAACTCAAAAACCTCCAACCGATGTCAAGCGGATAGCTTTGGAAGTCTGGCTAATACGGGGTGGGCCACCTTGATAGATTCATGGGATGATAAGCAAAAAAGTTTACTTGCCAGAGGTTGGCGAAAATCTTCACTAGCGTCTTACAAGCCAGCCTGGCTAAGATGGTGCCTCTGGTGTAATGCTAATAAGGTTCCTAAGAGCAACCCAGCACCTCAAGATTTAGCGAGATTCTTAACGGATTTGTTTCTGGTAGAAAATTTGTCTCACAGTACAATATGTTTACATAAATCGGTAGTTTCCACTTTTTGTCCTGTGCAATCTGGTCCACCGCTTAGCTCTCATGTAATTGTCCGCCAGGCTTTGAAGGCTATTGCTCTTAGTAAGCCAAGACCTCGTAAGGACGGTATATGGAATGTTAAGGATTTGTGCGCGTATTTAGAAGGTAATGAACCATGTAAATCTAGTTTGTTCGAAGTTTCTAAGAGATGTGCAATTCTGTTATTACTTTGTTCGGGACGCAGGGTCCACGATTTAACGCTATTGAATATCGACGAATCAAAGTGTAAGATTGATTCTGATTGTATAATGTTTTGGCCCGATTTCGGTTCCAAGACTGACAGTGCAACACGTAGGCAATCTGGCTGGAAGTTATTAAAGTGTCACTCTAATCAAAACATTGACCCAGTATATTGGATTAAGTTGTTGATTTGTTTGTCTCGGAGCCGACGAGGGAATTTAAGTAATTTGTTTATTTCAACGTGTGGAATTGTTAAGCCAGCCTCGCGGACTATCATTGGTGGATGGGTAAAATCGGTGTTAAAAGATGCGAATATTCAGGCCAGTGCAGGCAGTGTACGCTCCGCGGTAGCTTCCTCAGGCTGGCTTGACAATCATAATATAAATGATATATTAGAAAGGGGTAACTGGCAGAGTGCTATAACATTTCACAAATTTTATAGAAAGGCTGTCATTAATCCTCAAGGATCAGGGCCTAACCCTTTAGACGAATGTTTTAAGGCAATATGATTTTGATTGATTTTAGATTATGAGGATTGTGTTCAAGAATGTTGAAATATATTTTTTCTTATAAGTAACATACTATTCCTATAAAGCGGGGCCAGAATTGTGTGACTGTTTGGTATTTTTCCACATAGAACTTCCTTAGTACATAATTTTATTATCTTTGATGTATATGCTTACGCCTCGCCTGAAAACTATAAGGTCAATATCATACAATAGTTTCTTATGTCTGTAGCCTTCCCTCGCAGAGTTCCGGTCAGGCTTTATAATGTTTTAATTCACATTGGCGTTCTAATCCATACACAATTTCCCTACTCATCCAGCAGCCGATAACAAACACTTCTCAATTTGTTAGGCTTGGAATAAGGTACAAGTACTTAATAGACAAATTTTACCTGAAAATAAAATTTATATTAAGATACTTACCTTATTCCAAGCCTAATTTCATTGCTGCCTGCTGGTATAGGTATGTTAAGTTTTTTAATAATACACTGAGTTAGTCAAGTCACATACCTAACTTAATAATTAAGCTTATTTTTCAGCATCATAGCATTCATAGGTTTATAAGCTTCTATTTCAGTAACATCATACTTACTTCATACATCAACATAGCACCAGCATTGGTGTATGTTTACATACCATAGCGCAGCCATCGCCACCTGTCAATCTACAGTGGCAATACTACCGTCCACTTACATACATCACAGGACGGTAGTCAAATTGAGGATCCAATGAGGCCACTCGGTGCGCAACCGAGCCTGGCTAGCTGCAAGATGGCGGGAAATTGTGTCGGTAAAACAGGGTAATCTGCTTCAGTCACCGGGAACTATGGTGTTGTCAGTAGAAACGAATGTTGCCATCTCAATTTGTTAGGCTTGGAATAAGGTAAGTATCTTAATATAAATTTTATTTTCAGGTAAAATTTGTCTATTACACACATAATACAAAAGCAACATGTACAGTCAAGTGCAAAACTATGTATTGAATTAATTCTCTCCCAGATATACGTACCTACCGAACATTCGCTGATGAGTTATAAGGAGCTATGGGACATATTTTGGAGTACGTTGTATGCATCAATATTTTCGCACTCGACTGTACAAAAGAAACAAAGATACAGGTAGAAAGAGGTTAAATAGCGAAAACTCTGTAACAACGTGGCAAATTTTTTCATTCTACTCATTTGCATAGGTACATCCAGACCAAGTAAATGCTCTGGTCGCGTGACCCGCCATAACACTTTTTTCCATCCAACCACCTTACACTAAGGCGTGTCTCTAACATGCCCTACGGCAAACATTTTTGTCACACGCGGTACTTGAATGCCCCACAAATATTGTACAATGCTATAATTTAAAACCAGCCGTATTTAGTGCGCCGGATCGATGGTGGCAACACGCAACTGTTGTGGCGCGGACCTCGTAATTCGTATCTTTTGTTTACGACAATTGCTTTGACGAATAAGGGCAGAGCGTGTTTCGTCGTTATGTAAGTTTATTCATTATTGTTTACAATCAAGGAAGTTTGCTACTGCTAAATTGGCAATTGAGAACTATTGAAACAGTTTCCATTCTACTGAGGATTGAGGGTGGCCGACTAAAAACAGTTTTTATAAAGATCCATACGGTATGGTAGATTACGTCAAAAAAGTACTGATTTACTAAAATTTTATCTATCATTTGGTCTAACCGAACTTTAAAAAAAACTTCGGAAGCTCAGTTTTTGGTTACTGAGTTTCCAACGTTTGTACTAAAATCATGACAGTGTATGTAAAAAAAGTAAGTGTACTTCAAACTTCAAACGTCGTGAAATTGGAGAGACAATAAAATAAGACGATATAGTCAAGGTAAAATTCTCATTCCCGCGACTCCCGCGAGACATGCTTACTAGGCAAGAACAAAACAACGTAGATAGAAGCGTAGAACTTTTCTCGATCTCAGTTGTAAGTAAAACCTGCCACGTTTCAGCTAGTTATGGATGGATAATTCTTTTGGAATTCTTTTGTTTAAAAAATATTAGAGACCAACGAGAAATAGTAGCCAGCCTAGCTAATTCCAACTCGACCTGATGAAGTCTTTGGTAAGTGTAAAATATTTTATGTTTAACCTTACTGGGAATATAGGTATGGGCCTAAAGGTTTATCACTCGTAAAATCGCCCCTAGCACGGTTGGAAGTCCGGTAGTAAAAAGGGCGGCCGTAAACGTGTTACGAGCGCAGGTGTTTGCCGGACTGCTTGCTTGTCCAGGTCAAACCGACAATGTCTTCTTTTGCAACGGAGAACTGTGACACCAGATATCAATGTGCTACAATTCGCTCTAAACCAATGTGCAGAAAATGTACATGTCTAATATGAGCTCGTAGCCAGCTATCGCTACCGTATCAGCCTTACGACACTACTTACGTCATGTACAGTCAAATGCAGAGAACCGTGACCTGAGGGGATCAGGTTTATATGCAGCTGTCGGTGTCGCATCGCCACGTAGATATTTTCATATCTGTAATACATCAATCTCCAGGAATATTCAACATCTGTCTCATCTCATTCTCATCAACCAAAGATAACAATCACTTGCTCTACTCACTCTGCTTAAGTGCCCTGCTTTTACTTGACTTGCACAATATGACATATGTAGGTCGCGTACCCTGCTATAAATATGGTTCTATCATTCTTATTTAGAAAGAGACTTATGTTGGGAATAGTTAAATTGCGCCCCGAGAGTCGGAAATTCTGAAGACCTCATGATGAGAAACAAGAGCTAAGAATAAACTTACTCAGTGAACAAAAGGGAGTTTACAACAGCGATTAAAGTTCACTTGATGTCAGTAATAAACCCGCCACGTTATACATATTTATTTACAGCGTAAAAACGTTACGCGACGGTGCAAACAATAAGTAACACAACACCCCGCCAGACAACAACGGATGGAACAATACAAGTTTATTATAAAAGAAGGTAGAAAAGTAACACGAGACGAGTTTGAGTGACGATTTAGTGAGTGGAAATTATTTGAAGGAAAAGGCTCAAGCTCTTACAGAGTTTTTCAGGCATACAATCTGCTTATTGACATCTTATATATAAAATCAGATAACAAAGAACGATGGCTTCAATCAAACACGTATTCGCAAGGCAAAAGGGATTATCCTTTGACAAAACCTCCTTTAGGGAATTGATACCAACATAGCCAGATAATCTTCTTACGTAAGGTTTTCGTCTAACAGTAATCTAGCCCAGTCTGGCTTTTTTGGTAACTTGTTAGCAGTTCCACTGTGTCCTGTGAGCTGCGCCCGACCTCATTAGAAGTTGCGTGGCTAAATAACGAGCAACTTGACATTTACCTGTGACATCTGCCTCGCTCGTACCGGCGGACAGCTATGGTACAAACTTGTAGAACAGACGACTTGGCGTTTTGACTTCATACACATAAGAGGGACCTAATTTTGACATGGCACAACTAAGTACATCTACTGAAGATCTACAAAGTATTATAAACAGATATTTTTGTGATTTGCGAGATCTTAGAAGGGGATGATTTCTGAAACCGCTGAGTTTCTTTCGGCGTTTCTTCTCGGCAGTAGTCTTCTTTTGAGAAAAGCTAGTAGATTTCTAAAAGTGCCATTGCGGCGTGCCTACTTGATACAGAATAAAGTTCATTTATTTCGCTCATTCTATTTGCCAAAAAGATATGTATTAATATATAAAATGAACACACATTGTTAAACACGAGCGAAGACGCGGAGAAAGCTAGTAAAATATGAAATAGGTAAACATTTTGGTATCGCACCATTGTGTATTATATGTCGGAAACTGTGAGGTAAAATAGTGTTTACGATTTCAGATTCCCGATCAACAATTTCTGCGATCCAATTAACTTCTATAAATTAGTAATTACGATGTTTGATTAAATTTTGGCGGGTTCGATAATTGGAAGCTCGATTTCACTTACCACGAGTATTGCAAAGGGGTATAATTTCTAGGTTTATTTATACGGTTGAGAGCAAGTTCTAGATTTCCCTCTGGATTGGAATTGGAACGTCAGACGGCCATTGCTTTTTTAACACGCTTTTATTAGGTCGACCTGTATGTAACTATGTAATGGAATCTAATGTAACTAATTTAACCATCTTCCAAGCATCGTAGCGTCATGAAAATTGGCAGCTGTATGTAGTTCTGATGACAATACAATAATATGGTACTGTCGAACTGATCTGATGATGGAGCCGGAAGATATGTACTGGAACTTCATGATGGAACATCGTATCAAAGCTGTGTTTGGATTTGTTAGAAAAGTCTTGCAATGATCTTTGACCATGATTAGGTTTCAAGGTCTGATAGGTCGACCTGTATGTAACTAACTATGTAATGGAATCTAAGGTAACTAGTTTAACCATTTTCCAAGGATCGTAGCGTCATGAAAATTAGCAGCTGTATGTAGTTCTGATGACAATACAATAATATGGTACTGTCAAACTGATCTGATGATGGAGCCGGAAGATATGAACTGGAACTTCATGATGGAACATCGTATCGTCGCTGTGTTTGGATTTGTTAGAAAAGTCTTGTAATGAACTTTGACCACGATTAGGTTTCAAGGTCTGATGATGAAGCCGGAAGATAGGTACTGGCATTCCATGATGGAATATCGTATCATAGTCGTGTTTGCACTTGTGAGAAAGGTCACGTAATGGACTTTGAACACGATCAGGTTTCAATTCACACGCAAAGCGTGTTTTTGTAGTGTTTTTAAACTATTAATTTATTTATTAATAACGGCTCTTCTAGCCAGGCGGCAAAGATGAGGCCGACGGTGAAGCGAGCTCACCCAGAAAATGCCTATTCACTCTTGCCATAAATAGGTCAAGGTTACTTATATGAACTCGGAAATATTCTTATCTTTGGGTACAACCGGGGAAATGCTACGATGTTGATGATTATGCGGTTGAGATCTCGATCACATACCTAGATCAAGTTATATTTCAATCAGTTTCTGCTAACTGAGCAGGCGAGGCGCCACGTACCAAAAAGCAATTCACATAAGAAAGAAATCCTAGAAGAAAGGGATCCTCAATAATGCAATGATTCTCTATAGGTAATTGGAAAATGTGCAAGTGTGCAGAAAATTTTAAATGATTATTGGGAAATACTTTCAAAAGGACGGAAGTGTGATAGAATGTGTTTTCGATTTAAAAGAATTGGGTCAATAGATACACGCGTCGTCAAATTATCTTGTTTACACAGGGACTACGATCCGCGCCGTGATTTATACCGCTTTGTCAATTGGGATTCAAGTAATACCTATGGAACGTGTTTTAGGTGGTTAGGGTTTTAGGACCTTATTTCAATGGAATAAGGTGTAAAAGTGTATATATATTGATGCCCTTGACTGTACCACTGTAAAATTAATAAATGAAATGAATAAAATAAAAACAAATTAACTTTATTCTGTAAGTAGGCCGCAATGGCACTTTTACTAGTCAAAAACTAAGTACTAGCGTTTCTCGAGAAGAGACGCCAAAAGAATCTGAAGGCAACTCAACAGCAGCAGGCAGTCAACAATTTTCCGCCAAAAAGTGCTTATGATAATACTTAACCTACTTCTACTCCGCCACTGGTCTTCACACATCTAAAGACTGTAAGATACAACCCCTTCTACGTACATATCTACATGTCTAGATTGTCTATTTGTCTAACCATCGTCACGTGTTTCATCGTATTTTCACCTTTTGTCTCCGCATTTCTAAGGACACTAGATCAGTGCGTTAGTTTACGAGTAGGTACAGTCGAGGAATTCGATTGTTTGGCACTTTTGGACTCTATTGCAATATACAATAGAGCCCAAAAGTCCCAAACGTCCAAAAGTCCCAAACATCTAAATTCCTGGACTTTATATAGTCAAGGCAGGGGTCGTTATCCTAGCAGGAGATTAATTTGCTGACCCATTATACCTGACATTCGATCTCCCTCGATTATTACAAACTCAATTATCTCGAGAGTATATAGGTCATATGTATAGAGCCAAAGTTTCTGCTTGGCGGAACGTAGATATATCCAATATCATGTTATGTATTGGAGTGATATGTTTAGTTTGGCGAGTATATCATATATAAGTAGAATGTACCTAACTCTTTTTGGAATAATAAATTTAAAAAAGGTATGTTATGACTTGTAAGCTGAACATTTTAGCAAGAGCAATCAAACTTAAAGCAATTGAGAAATGTATAACTATCCACTTGTATACCGGATTTGTTTTATATTTGGTTGAAGCTTTAAAACGTTAGAAGTGCATGGTGGGATAATAGCCAAGGTAAAATCCGACACAAACATGCAAGCTACTGGAATCGCGCATCAATCCCATTGTTTGAGGTGACTTTAACCGATTTTTTTTATGAAAAAATAAAGCCGCAAATATTTTATAAAGTTGAAACTGTGATACTGCATATTGCATTGCCGTTTGAATCGACCTTAGTGCTAAGCCAACAGCCAAGTCAAGGAGTTCTGAACTAGGCCAAGGGTTAAGTAAGTAATTGTGCATTTGTAAAATCATATTCATGTAAAATTTTATATTTATGGATTTGTATTACGAGTAATACAAATCCATAAATATATAAATTGTAACGTAGGTAACAAAAATTGCAACTAAAACAATGACTCATTTAGATACTTAGCATATAAAATAAGCTAAGTAGACCATTTATTCCTACTGAGTATAATGCCATTAGGGTTAGTTTCATAAATCCTTGAGAGTTTATAAATTGTATTATAAATCTTCAGAAATGTCTCAAATGATGTCTATCATATTCCGCTAACATAAGGAAATAGAAAATGCACAACATACCTTCTTCAGAGGGGCGAAGATGACAACAGGCAACGAGATACCCTTAAAGTCTGTCTTCTGCACTCATCAATTTCACGTAGATTGCTGCGGAAAATGGGGCCCAGATTTTCCAAGATACTTTTTTAATCGTAACTATATGTATATTTGTTGAAGGATTGATATGTTTTCCTTCAGCGGATACTTAATGATTTTAAATGTGAAAGTAACTCTGTCTGTAACATTTTCACGCTTCCGATTGTGATGGAATTTTGTATGTAGATAATTTGAGATCCTGTAATAGACTTAGGATACTTTTTATCTCTATCTTACAGGGGAGCACGTTTCTATAGGAGTGCGATAAAGTTAGTATTATTTGTGTGAATGTAATAGCAAATATCCCTTAAGGCAATTGAACGTGTAAGCAAACCCATTATTTAAAAAAAACGTAGCTGGAAGAGCTCCCTGATAGGATTTTTTACTTTAATCTTGTATGACATGTATTATTTGTGTTAACCTTTTATTGTGTAGGTACAATAAAGTGCTTATATATTTAGATACACACCCAACATATACAAGTAACGAGTTTACGCGGACAACATCGCGGATCACGGGAAAAACTAGTACTCTCTAGTACTACGTACACTGAAACTGAAGAGATAGCCACTTAGAATGATGCTTCTCCTATTAACAAATTCTACTTAACAGTAGTCTACAAACTACTCGCATTTTAGTGACATAATTAACAGTACCGCAAGTAAAACGTTGTCATGTGACTCATGTCTCATGTAAATCAGGCGACGAGCGAATGAATCATGAAAACAATATAACCAAGTCATTGAAAAATATAGTGGACAATGACGACAACGACAATAACGCGAGAACAATACTCGAATTTATACAAAGAAAATAACAATATATAATATAAAGAACTTAACTTGACTTACGAGTATAAAAAATACCTTTCTATCTAGGTACATATAAAATACCCCGCCCAGTTCACCCGCTTGAGGCATCCAATCCTATTAGTAAGATATAATGTATATTCCCATAATTTATGAACGAGAATACACAAAACAACAAACTTAAATTAAAACCATTTTAAAGCAATTTAATCTTACATAATACAAACTAAGAATTTTATATTTTTCAGCCAAGGAAAGAAAAACATCGTTTTAAATCATAATCCCGAACATCCTAATGTAACAATGGGCATGCTAATGAGCGATTTATTTTACTTTAAAACAATCCTCATAATTGCGCTCATAAAAATAAACGGAAGCAAACCAGCTACTGATTAAACAATACTGCTTAAAATGAACCCTATTTTCATCAGAATAAAGCTTTTATTATCTACTTGGATAATCTACTCTTCATTATACGAGACAATGATCTATGTAGATTACATATTTTAACTCGAATTTTATGTATGTGAGAAAGGCTCAGTTAATTAACGACGCAATGAAAACAGAATTCCGTTATCGCAATTACTCAATTATATTTTTTGCATGTCTTTTGCATTGGTAGAGCTTTATCTATAAATAAAATGTCTTTTACGCATGGAAGGTTGAAAATAATGATTTCCCTCATGTCAGGAACGGGATCATTTGAACCGTCGTTCGCCTCGTTATCACGTATTTTCCTTCAAACGGAGGCATAGGCATAGCTGCAGATGGTGTCAACGACCTTCGAGAACATTCCCGATTTTTCCAGAAGAATATTATTCAAATGGCCTAGTGTAATAATATGAGTGTTTGAAGTGTCTGGTACTAAAACAATATAAAGTATTAAATTAGCAAATGTGGAAATGGGTGAATGGGTCTCTTGAAATCACAATAAATGTATAGTAGGTTTGTTTACATAAGCTTTTTTCGGTCAAAAAAAACACTTTACTTAAGTAAAAGCTAAGAAGTAGGTGTCGGGACAAAAATAGGTTTTTGGTTGAATCAAGAGCAAAAATAGCAAAATGCCTTTTTCTGCTACAAGCGTACTGTACCCGTACCATGAGTTTGCAATGTTTGCATTACCTTACTAGCTAGCGACTGCGTAAACGATTTAGTATGGACAAAAGTACAGCGCCTCTGGCGGTTACGCAATAGAATTAAGAATCGCCATACTAAATAGTTTACGCAGTCGCTAGCGAGTACGGTAATGCAAACATTGCAAACTCATGGTAAGGGTACTGGAAACAATTTAGAAAAGTATCACTTACTTGTACAATTTCTACACAGTTTACGTTAGGTAGGCAACTGTAAAGGTCACGTTATGTTACAACCGCTGTCTAGAAATAAGAGATATCTGTTGCTTCAGCTGAAACAATTTCCGGTACAAATCTCCTTTCCAATATGGGTGAAATATTGCAGATATATCTCATTTCCAGCACAGAGGTAGTGAAATTGGCGGAACGGTTCTCTACAAGTTAGCAGAAAATTATTTTTGTTTCTGCAGATTCCTGTTCGAAGGTATTGTGGAATTCTATTCTATAATGAAGACATCTGATATGGCACTAACATTCTGGTTTCTGCAGTTTCCTGTTCGAAGGTATATTGTGGAATTCTATTCTATAACGAAGACATCTGATATGGCACTAAAATTGTGTTAAGTATTTCATTTTGTATACAGTCACCATCGCAGGTGCATAAGTTTAATAATAATATGGAATACTTCTAAGATCCCGATATTTGACATATAAAATCGTATTCAAATACGAGTATTCACAAGTAAATCAATGTTTTCAAATTGTAACTTATTTCCTATGTTTAAAAAAATTAATGTGTTTATTTATAATATAATATAGTATTATGTATGGCCTAAGTATGGGTGTGCATCCTCCCCTTCCCTCTCAAATATATCTTTAATGAAATATTTTTTCATCACGCTTAATTTGTTTACTGTTTTTACTGTAACCTAGTTTACAAAAAATCTAAAGCTGCAGAATATTCTACGAGTTACATTGATTTACCTACGCCGCCGCATCGTCATTGTAAGTATTTGCATGCTCAACTTTTATTCCATCATCGTCAAAACCACCCGGTTAAGCGTGCAACTTTTCAAACACGAATATCAACTGTCATTTTGGAAGGGGAAAGTGTCAGTTGCCGTTGACATGTCCCAACGTGCGTTCGTAAAACGCAATTGCCCTGCAGAAACACTTCAGCCAGGAATGCTACGGGTCCCTAATAAACAATGCCATTGCAGTATCGATCGCTCGCTTCCATGGCGACGCAGCTCGTCCTTGTCGAGGAATCGAGGATTCGTCTCGAGGACAGAATGCTTTACTAAGGACAGGAAACGTAGGTATTCGCTATTTGTATAATTAATTTCCCGCCAGTCATCAACAAATATTTATTCATTTAGTTGTGAACTCCAGTTATTATCCTGTACAGGTATTCGCCAGTCGTAACCGATTTCCGGGAAATATTGTGAACAGTTTCGATAATTATATAGAACTTTTTGGAGTAACGTTTTGGAATTTTTCATATACAATTTTTATTTTCAATGATTTCGTATGTTTCTGCTGGCGGGATTCAGTTTGTTCTCCTCTACAGGTCGCATTTCTCAACCAACTCAAGTGTTAGCGGGTTCGATAATTATTAACTAGGTATAGAACTTTTTGTCAAGACAGAGTTTAGAAATTAAAAAATAAAACACAGAGCTACTAGTTAACATAGGGAAGGCAATGATCTAAAAAACGAATCCCACTACGGATCGGCTATTAAGTATCGATAATATTTTTTTTATTTAACAGGAATGTAGGAGACTCTTTTAGTAATAACTGGAAAGGTGACTTCGTGAGTAATATTTGTCTGGAGCATTAGGGAAATCGTGACCCGTGTTGCCGGTGTGACACGTGTATGTGTATGTGTAAGGCAGTAAATGACAGTTGACAGAGTGTTTACGATGTACCAGGAAGTGTTTTGAGTCACTTAGTACTTGTCACTAATTTCTGTAGCAAGGTGGAAATTATTTCAGTTGTTACGTAGGTATGTATTTTGGTAGGTTGATTGATAACCGCACTGAACACCGTGATGAGTATGTCCATCGTTGGCGTTGAACTTGAATCGATGGTGCGTATATACACGTCGCTGGTGTCGAAAAGGTTAACAGTGATAAAACATTGTCAAAAAGTAGCAGTAACAACGATCGATTAATTGAACAATCACTAATTTCTGTAGCAATGTGGCAATTATTTCAGTTGTTACGTAGGTATTTATTTTGGTAGGTTGATTGATAACCGCACTGAACACCGTGACGAGTATGTCCGTCGTTTGCGTTGAACTTGAATCGATGGTGCGTATATACACGTCGCTGGTGTCGAAAAGGTTAACAGTGATAAAACATTGTCAAAAAGTAGCAGTAACAACGACCGGTTAATTGAACAATTAGGGTGAGGTGAGTTGGACCAACTTACGATCACTAACCGATCAACGTTAAAAATATGCTGGCTGCAGCATCACAGCGTCCGTTAGAAACTTTCCAGACAATCACATTTTAACGAGCACCCATCCAGAGAACACCCCATCCTCAGGATCCATCAATTGTGCAAGTTATAACGTGTCTAGTATAAGTTTTATCGAAACATTAACTAATTCGAACGCGTTTGCGTTTTGTCTCAAAATGTATGAAAGTGGTATGAAAACGTTAACAGCGCCTCTGGTGGTCACTAGTGGCAACTAAAACAGCGATTATAACATTTGTTGCTAACCGATGAACGCGCGTATTTCAAACTCGGTGAGAGCGTTTTCATACATTTGAGACAAAACGCAAACGCATTCGAATTAGTTAATGTTTCGAAAAAACTTATACTAGAGCTACTGACTCACAAACTTAGAACAGGCGAAATAGTTATAAATATCTGATTGACAAATTCAATTTGAGTTTGAGACGGTGTTAGCGTTCAAGATCCGTGTAGAACAGGCAGATAAACAGGCTAAGGCGATTTTAATTTTCCTGACTCGAAAACGGTATATCAGAACACAATTTTATGCTACTTACCGGCAAACTGCGACGTTTGAAGTTTCTATGGGGTTTAAGTGGAATATGAAATCATATTGTGTGTACAAAATGATAAAAAAACATTAACTATTCTTGACAGTACCCATAATATCAAAATTAAGACAATCTCTACACTTTTGAAAATACATAAGCTAGGTGAGAAACGGTTATAAAAATTTAGTTTGGTTAAAAAAAACGTAATCTAACGTAAACGTTATCTTGTGGAAACCAATATAAATCATACCAAAACTTGCACAGTACTACAATACTGAAATTATTGAAACAAATGCAATCAAGATCACGTGTTCGTGGTCTCGGCACGATATTTTTGCAAGACCACTGTGGTGAGCGGTGTTTAGTTCCCTAGTGCCGACATTCTAGGAACACTGGCTGAGCACGTGCCGTTTATGGTGCCATTCGAACAAGTTTTTATAGATGATCAAATGTCTCTATGGGACCAATTACTATTAGACCTCAATAAAGGGCAAAAATTAGGGACAAACCCAGCTCTACGCTAGCGGCCCTCAAAAAGGCTTCTACAAATTGGCACGGGCAAATAACGTCACACGTACAGTATCGAACCAACGGTTGTAAGAGAAAATAAGTATTTTGCTGTTTTAGTCATGAAATTCATATGATGCGTTTACGTACATCGTTGCCATACAATTTATTTTTTATTTTTAATCAAGCATTCTATTGATACCTTTTGGTTGACTATTGGACAGAATAAAAAAGACTCAAATGTTAACCTACATCTCTTTTTTATTTTGGTAAGCGTTTATAATTTTCAATTCAGTGTGATTTGTGATATTTTGATGGTTTACTCTCCATAAAGTACCATCATGTTATATATTTTAACATGTCTCAAATACCCAATTAGACGTTTTCGGTTTAGTTTATAGAGAGTAACCCGACGTTGAAAGGTCGAAAGATACATGTTTTCCTATAAATTTTGTTCGATTGTAATAGGCCGAAAAATTACACATACATACATAGATTGGACATCGTCTATAAATTAAACAATAAAATGTATTAAACGATTAAACAATAATATGTACGTACAGGTATGAGTATGACCCGCCTGCTAAGTAGACTTAAGACTTGTGTCACAAAATAAAGAATATACAGAAGGTCCGTTCCCGCCGTTCTTGAAAATACATACCTAAACTACAGGGTTGCTTCTGTATTGATTCTGAATTTTAAAAAGGAGCAGATAAATTAAAAATTCTTCAACATGACATTTAAATATGAACCAGCGTATCTTGGTAAAAAACCGGCGAAGTGCGAGTCGGACTTCGCACATTTAGGGTTCCGAATCAACCTCAAAAATATGATTTTTTCATATATTAGTATTTGTTGTTAAAATATACGTAATATTGAACATTGTCACCAAATTTCAAGTTCATAGGTCAATGAGAAGTCTAAAAATTCTTCGGAACAAATTTTGTGACATACGACGGACGGACGGACGGACGTCTGGGCGACACCAATAGGGTTCCGTTTTGACCCTTCGGGTACGGAACCCTAATAAATTGATGCGTGACCCGCTGCGAGTTGTGACTTGTGACCGGCGGCGGTCGAGAGCGCCAACAAAAATATACCTAATTAATTAGGTACCTACTTAACTAAACCATAGTACTACTTAAATACTGGCGTTTTACCAGCGAACGATAAGATGAATGTGTAATGGTTGATCGTCGTTATCAAAGCGGCAAGTTTCAAAAAATTACCTACCTACCTAGGTATTGTAACTACCAAAATGAGAAAACCGTTTTATTTACCTTTCAATATCGTTTGAAAATTTGAAGAAAGTGTAGGCACCATTTTTTGTTGTATTTAAGTGTATTTAAACAATAAAATACATTCCAACTGTAATAATATAGGTTATTCATTTTGACGTACGTGACATAAACTATCTACGTAGCGGCGAGGACGTCAAGTGATCAACGCGCGCACAACTAGCACTCGCGACGCGACAGTGACAGTCGCGACTAAGCTAGTCCGAAATCAACCGAGAATGCCTGTAAATGTTACGTCATTGTGCGTGCGGCGAAAATGGCACTTTGTACTGAGCGGACTCTCTGCTCCGGCGCGCGCCGCCGCTATTTACTTTGTGGTCCCGAGTTACATTAGTAGAACATGTAGATGTGTTCATTTTGAAACGTGACTAAACCGATAAAAATGAAAGCACAGCACACAGTAAATAAAATTAAAGAAATAATAAAACTAAAAGAAATAAATAGAAACTTACAGGTGGAAACCATGGAGACAAGTTAAAAATAAACTTCGTAGCAACAAAGGAGAATCGTCATCAGCTCCTGTAAAAGAAAAAAAAGAAAAATTTGTGAAACAAAAGAAAAATAAAGAAAACTCCTCTCAACTAATTAATAAAGAACGTAAGTAGTTTCTAAAAACGACTGAGTGCAAAAGGACAAATGTAGAATGTCGTACGCCATCGTTTACAAGTGGATATAAAAAGAAAGAATTGTAGTGGTTTACTTGTTGATCATGAATACTTTTATTTTTTTACACAAAATAGATGCACATCCCGAATCTATATATAAATCCTTTTATCTCGGACGCCTGCGGGCGATCATGCGTCCGTTCGGGATGCGGTGGATAAAATAAAAAGAATATGTCCGCGGGCTTGACACCACATGTGGAGGCATGCATGAGCGCTTTATGCAATAATCCCGGCGGCGTGGCGGGCGTAAGGATAAAGGGAATGGAATAACGTGTAACATAGTGCGGAAAATGCCTTTCATACATTGTTGTATCACCAATGTAAAGAGACATTTTCCGGCTTAACATGTTGGCAAACACTATTTTAGTTTAACCCTTTTCCAGGCCGCACCAACCTACGTAGTTTTGCGAAAAATAAAATATATAGGTATTCAAAATAGTTATGAATTGAAAATTAATTTAAGCGCAAGTAACTTTTCGACAAAATTAAATTCGATTTAAACTTAACTTTGGGTTGAAATTTTAACTACACGCATGTGGTCGATAAATCGTACTATGCCTGGAAAAGGGTTAAATAATGTTTGGCATGAGGTATGATAATGAACAACTGCATTAAATTATTGCCACAAAAAATACTTTCGGCTTGATTTTTTTACAAACATAATGATAAATAATAATTGACAACGGATGGGAAAACAATAGTATCGATCTTCCTCAGCGTAATTTTTTATATATCCCATGAAATATACAAATGTTGCTGAGACCGTTTCGGTAAGGGCGAGGAAACAAAGACAACACATGAACCTGCAACCCTCAATGAGCACAGAGCTCTTACGCAAACTTCATTCCTAACACATTTTAGAGCCACTCACACTGTGAACAGTGTGAACCTGTTTCTTACTACATCTTAACCGAAGAATCAGTAGTCAAACTTACAATGGTTCAACAGTCCCGCCTTGTCGGTAATAATGTGAATAACCCAACCCAGAGCCAGCTTCTTTTCAACTAACTATACAAATATTAAATATCGGTCTGCATCATGCTTCCAAGATATTTAACACCTTGTTTGTATAAAGTTTGAACGCTATTAATTTTAAACAAGTTAACGATGCTTAAATTAAAACAAGGGTCGAGTTTATCGCATATTTTAAAATAACGAACCATTGCAAGGAACTATAATGTAAGCTGATAGTCTTCATTTCAAAACTAAGCCGAATCGTAATTTGAAGGTTAGGATAGGATGGTGGTTTAACCATACAGTAAATCTATTGATTTTTTAGTTAGACTTAAATAATAAATAATGAACACACAACAACATTAAAACATTGGAACAAAAGGAACACACGATTACGATTTTCTCAAAAAAAAACTATACTGAATGTAAGATTTCGTTATTTACCATGTACGTACACGCCTACACCCACATTGAAGCATACAACTTGATGCTTAGTCATAGACAATGTTTGTTCATTTGTCTCGTTTTTGCGGTTTAGGTACCCATTCTCATTGGCCAGTTATTATTAGCTACGCGATACGGTGCTGTGTAATTTTAATTATTTATACCTCTAGTTTCCTGCTTCAACAATAGAATATCTAAATAAATACTGCGAAC
The DNA here is from genome assembly GCA_951800055.1 of Cenopis cana. Lineage (NCBI taxonomy): Eukaryota > Metazoa > Arthropoda > Insecta > Lepidoptera > Tortricidae > Cenopis > Cenopis cana. Next base: position 9,788,661 of record OX637489.1, on the reverse strand, counting down.
GGAACAAAACAGGAAATACAAAATACATTTTAAATGTTATGTTTGTGTCAAAACTTGAAGTATTAATATATTTTCCACTTATGAATGTAAACAGTTCGACAAATTAACAGAGTTTGTATTAAATTACACTTAAGTACTTAATATGTAATTGTTCAGTTTAATGAAGAATGTTGAAAGAGATGTTTAATTTATATAATTTGTACACTAAACATCAATATTTTTAATAGAAACACCCAGGTTTGATGTCTTATTAACGCAAAACAGTCCTTGCTTTCTCGAAATAATGAGATAGTCTTGTGTTCTGACACACACAAACAATAACTCTTTTCTCGAATTCTACGATGTTTTGATCTGATCAAACTGGGTTAATGACTTAATCTGAGAATAATCTAATCCAGTTTTATACATTCAGAGCTTGCGTTAAATCCGGTAGTTCAAATTTTTTGCAGACTTGTTTATGATGTTGGCCCAATGAATAATTCAAGTTTGTGAGCAGATTGCATTGCCTACCGTCATCTCCCGATCTCGGAGATCTTCAGGCACATAACAAAAGCATATTATCTTATTGTTTGTTTTTTCGCCGGGTGACGTGCAGCATTCTGAGCATTTCGTTTTACTCATTATTACAGTAACGTATTGAGAAAGAGATAGCGAATATAAACTTTACTTGAAACAAGCAGGCAGGCGTCCGTCGTGCTCTGTCTGTAAGTGACAATACTTCTCGACAGCTTTAGTCGTTCCGCTCAGGCGCTCACTCGGCTTGTAGACGCATTTCCACTAGTGTGTGACTCAATGTGGACTGATCATACATGTATTGTCTGACAATGATTATTCTTATCTTCGAGCAGTCATTTTCCGAATAGTACTTGCTACCTAAAATTTAAGTTGCATTTACAGCTAGGCAAGTACTTTATAGCCCGTATTATGAACACGTTTTTTTTCGTTTGGGCTTCTAGTTAGGTATGAATGTATTACAGAGGGAAATAAAAGTAGAATATTGTACATTCATCGTTACACTTAACAGCCAGTGATTCAGATTCAGTTGGCACTGATTACGAAAATGTTTGACAACACTCATGGGTTGTTTATCTGCGAGTTAACCAACGCATTGTCGACCGAGCAATATGGATATTACATCACTAGTGATGTAGGTGAATTGTTTCCGTTGTTAGCGTTCCGTTGATAAGCCGGTAGTGCAATAATCGATCCGTAACGTAATCCATAATGCATATAAGATAAAATAGTGCTGTACACGTCCCGTAGTTTAACTGGGTGGGAAGTTTTTACTTTTCGTTTTCTGATTTTTCTAGCAACGTCTTGAAAAATATCAAGAAATTATTTGAACTTACCAGTCCACAGGTTCACGGGTCCACAAGTCGAATAATATCTAGAGCGATCACTTATACTACATGTAAAAGAATATTAATGCCATTGATTTAGAACCACGCATACAATTGAAACATGTTTACAGTTTTCCTGCATAATAGCTTAACGTACGCTATATTAATTTATACATCAATTTCCAAACGTTAAACGTTTGAATTCAATAAATCGGATTCATTTTGATTTTTAGACCAGATGTCCATTCATTGTAACTACCATGAATAGGCAACCTTAGGATCATTAGTTACCTTGAGTCAACTAGATAAACTATTTAAGATAATGACAGCTTAATTGTTAACACAACATGACTGTATGTGGCTGCGTCGGACCACTCGGAGTCAGTTATTCCGGTTCTAAAAATATGACTTCATAGGATGCGTCATGGTTGTTTCTTTTGGTGTTTCGCTTTTAAAGACGTATAACAAACCCTATTTAAAGGTTATTAGATCTCTTATTGTAATATAGCGATTGGCTATTTATTAGTATTTAACAGTAACAATAGTTTACTGTTACAATAACGTGTATTGCTTGTATAAGCACAACCTAAAATGTATATAAAGATAGGAAGATATTTAATAAAGGAATTCATTATAATATGCATCAACGCGTGACTATCACTTGTACCATCTCCCCATCCCTTATAATAGTTCATGGCGACTCTGCCAGGATTCACACAAGTTATTTTATTAAAGATACTATAGCAGTCACCGTCAGGTAAATCTACACTGCAATTACTTAAATATGAATATATATGCACTCTAATGCCTTGGCAATAATTGTGTTCATATGTTTGTGAACACCTCCGCTCCGATGTATCTTATGGCGACTATACACACGTTTCTGTCGTAAAAAAATATTCAAATAAACTTTAAATTACACAGGTCTTATGAATTATGCAAGACCGCATTAGTTAAATACTTAGTAATTACAAAAACCGTAATCGCGATTTCCGCAATTTTTTTAACATAAATAAGAGACAAGATTTAGATTTAGTTTAGTTATATTTTTTTATTTTATAGTTAATAGATGTATGTAAGTATTAGTATGTAGGTATTTGTTTTTTTTTTTTTTTTTGTAAAATGTATATTGAATAAAAATATTTGTTAATAAGAGACAATATATTCACCGATCTTATTAACATGTGAGCCATGTAGCTAACCTAATTAGCATTCAGTTCGTTAATACAAAAACTGGTCGCACCGGTCCAGTCATCCATTAGGATCTAGTCTTATTTAGAAAATATAACCGCTCCAACTATGTCACAAACAGAATCAGACATTTTAGTATCTCATTATAAAACCGTTACATATCTGTGGGATTTTATTAAAATTGTTATTATTGTAATTAAAATGGTCAGTGTTGCAAATACTTTATCTACCTCTTTCATACCGCGTCGGCAAACAAAGTTTCGCCTGGGATATTATTGACTTCTACAAATTTAAGGCACTATAAGTAATACGCGTTGACAACCCTTTAGAACCTTATACGCTACTTTTCTTAGATCCCCATACTGTACCCTATAATTATACACATTAATAGTATATATCGGTTAGATTCCATCTGCCTGTCAATCATGTTATATCCAATGCTTTTCTATGGCGTTATCGCTAATAGTCTGACACTTATTTTGGGCCCTCTGATATCACAAAATGGAGATAAGGTTTAGACAGTAAAGCTAACAGGAAAACAATCTTTATACAATTGAAAATCGTCATGAATCCTTATATAAGGGGATTCAAATGTCGTCTAAGATCCATCTGCTAATATAGATTAGATATGAGCGCCGCGCCGCCGCGCCGCCGCCGCCGGCGAAAATCCCACGCCGCCGCCGCCGATACAGGGCGATCGGCGCGCCGATCTATGTCTCGCGCGCGTTTCAGATACTGTGTAGCCTATCTTTTACACACTTTTATCATCGATCGGCAAACTAGTTTGGAATTTGATAGCTTACGGTTATATAGGGTTATTTATTTTAGGGTTCAGTACCAAAAATGCATAAAAGGATCCTTAATGAGCGATTCTAGCCGTCTGTTCGTCAGATTGCTAAATATTACATTTCAGAAACTATTTATGTTATCGATTTGAAATTTGGAATACCTACTTGTAAAATAGGCTATGTGTAGTATTTGTGTTATAATTATCAAAGTAAAATATCATATACTATCGCAATTATTCTTTATTTTATTTTAAATACGTTTGCTTTGCACTTGACCACAAATTACCTGATGGTAAGTGATATTGTGGTCTAGGATGGAATGCGCTTACCTAGAAAAAAACAATTCACTCTCGCCTTGAGGACCATAATAATATAGGTTCAAGGAGAATTTCGGTAAGGAGTTCCATAGCTTGGCCGTTTTCACAATAAAAATGAAAGCAAAGCGTTTCGTGCGCGAGTTTTCGGAACTGCCACCGTAAAACGGTGTCGCTTTGAAGGGGCGAGAGGTATTATGTGATTCCTCAGCAGACTCTGCGAAATTTGGTGTGTGTGTGGTGTACGCTAGAAGATCCCCAGTGGACCGCTTTTGACGAAAGCCGTATTGTCGGTCACTGAGGAGTTCATTGATTTTAGGTATGCCAAAGAGCCTGCTGTTCAGGACACTCTCCATAATCTTGCAGTGAACGGATGTGAGCGAAATGGGCCTCTAGTTACTCGACTACTGCGTATTAAATAACTTCAATGCCGTTGAAATTTGCTTGGCTTAGTGAAGAACTTGCTTTTTTTTATTAAAAATGGGATCGCTCTTGGCCAGCATCTAGCCAGGGGGCAAAGATGAGGCCGACGAAAGGTGGGAATAATGCAGCGCCTAGTATTTGTGATAAATCCTAGAAGTATATAATATGCGAGTGTGTTTGCGTTAGAAACACCATGTTCCGTAGGCATCTAAGAGTTTATCCAAGAGGCAGGATTGTCATGTTTACATACTGGTATCATAGTTTAGAGCTTTGTCATGTGACTGGACCACCTTGACACGAAGTTTCCCGCAGGTAGCAACAGACTTGCTGTTTTCATTGGCACTTAGATGTTACATATACAGCAGAGCGTAATCGACTAGGACGGGATAAAATGTAGAGCATCGATATAAATCAAATAAATAGGCGTGTTTGTCATCCTGACAGTAAAAATTACGGTGACAGGCGTGTCCGGCATCAAATACGTAAAAAAATCGTATTCAACGCCTATATGTAGGATTTTTGTTTTGAACCTAAGGTTTTTTCAAGGTCACGCCGCCGACGCCGCCGCCGCCGATCAATTTTAATCGGCGCGCCGCCGCCGGCCAATTGCCCATCGGCGCTCATATCTAATATAGATACTGTCTCTCTATTACCATATCACAATTAAATGCTGCAAATAACGTGTTGAAAATTCTAGGATAGAGCGATAATTAATACTACGCCTATTTAAATCTAATAGCAAACATCCCTTTAATCAATTAACGAATCTACGCAGACGAAGTCGCGCGCAAAAGCTAGTAATGATAATAATATATGTTGATGGTTTCCAGTATGCGTGCTAATTTTCTTTGGCCTCTAAATATGACAAGTGTACAATGAGCGAAAAAAAAAACTAATTATTAGTAAGTTTTAGTGAATCCCAGGACAAGGAGATTATATACTAACGGTTACAAAACAGTTTTTGATAATAGTAGTTATTCAATAATACCAAAAAATTTGTCCTTGTAACTACTAATTACTACTAAACTGTTTTGTAACCGTTAGTATATAATCTCCTTGTCTTGGGATTCACTAAAACTTACTAATATTTTTTTTTTCGCTCAATGCACGAACGCGAGACGTTCTTATTAGGAGTCCGCTCCCAACGGCTTACCTATTTTAAGTCATTTTTCCATTTTATGATTTTACTCTGACCATGAACAAAAAAACCCGGCCAAGTGCGAGTCGGACTCGCGCACGAAGGGTTCCGTACCATTATCTATAAAAACAGCAAAAAAAAAAGTTCCTGTTGTATGACAGCCCCCTTAAATATTTATTTTCTGTGAAATTCTCAACTGTCTTTTAACTATCACGGTCCATGAGATGAGACGGACAGCGGAGTCTTAGTAATAGGGTCCCGTTTTACCCTTTGGGTACGAAACCCTAAAAAAGGCACATTAACTTTAGCTCACATATGCTTAACGCCACTAGATAAAACATTATGGTAACTTAATAAAGTTATAACAGTCTAGAAAAATAAGTGTGAAGTCAGCAATTACTAGGTACATTAAGGTAAGACCGAGCAATCATTTTTCATTATTTTCTGACAGTGTATTGTGCAGGCACGTGTAATGTGCAGACACGTGTAATGTATTACCAACATGTTTAGCAGCGACGCAAACATACAAAAATACTTAGATCGTAACGAATACGTATCTTTCAATTAATTGAAACTGGTAAGAAAATATTCAGGTTACAATTGATAAGTAGTCATATTCAATACCATTTGATATTTAACAATGGCTTTTCGGTGAATCGTGGGGAAACCGGACAAGGACTAGTTTTCACTCTGGTTTAGAGAGACTTACGTTAGATACCTAAATCTGTCATTTTCACCATGGAAAATGCCATTTAGATATACCTTACACCCGCTCGAAAGCGCTACGTAATTATAATCAATCCCCAGGTGTGGTCAATTAGAGCGGAAGCATGTTAATTAGCGACAAACTTATGATGCATTCCCGCGGCTTTCGAAGTAAGATCGTGAGAGCAATAAAACAATAACCGATTACGACGCGCGCGTGTGTGACGAAATCCGATTTCATCTCGTGTACAATTATGATGTATCACTCGAATACGGCAATGGGACACATATCTCAGTTTTACAAGTCATTTATTAATAATATTATCAATATTACATGTCATTGTTTTATAAAATTAAATTGTACAGTGTAAATTCGAGAAATACGAGTACAGCGAGTCTATTTGACTAAACGTATAGAATAGAAACCGATTTGATTATGGTGGTCCCTCGTTTTGATATACGTAATGCCCTATTTAAATATTGCAGGAACACACACAAGTTCCATTACATTGCGGGAGTACGGGCTACTTAAGAGTATGTAGGACGATTTCATTAAAATGGTATGCACCGTGCAAATCGGCGTTTAGTTTTAGTGCGCGTCGAAGTGAGCACGACAAATATAACCTGATATATAAATGCCCGCATACCACGCATATTTAATTGATAACTACTGCATGATAAATATTAATACATACTCTCTTAAGAAATCAATAACATTAAGTTATTCGGCTTGAAGAGTAAGCAAACGAGAATTGGGCCGAACTAAAAGTAAACAACGGTAAATTTCAATCCCGACAAATTTAATACTCCAGCTGAAAGTCCTAAACTGACAAACAGGAAACTGGCCGGTAATATTAATATAATGAGGGACTTCCTTGTGTTAAAATAAGTCATGAAGCAAATGGAGCTATTATACGCAGTCCACGGGAGCAATTGTTGACGTAAAATTACGGCTACATTCAAACTCCGACGCATAAATTGTAAGAAAATAAGGACTACTTCGTAGCAATCATCGCCAATTATAATAAGTGACTAAATAATACATACGCATAATAAATAACAAACTTAACAATTAATGATTGCACATAGGTACCTAATATTTAGTTCATTATTAAGTAGGTGAACGAATTCATTAGTAATTACTAGCCTCGTACCGTTTTGCTATCCGATGCGCAACAATTCACAATTAATTTCAATAGGATTGAACCGTAGAAAATCGCAATACTTTGTTTTGTTTACTTTAAGAACGGAAGAACCAACTTTACTATCTAAGTTAGGTACCTACTATTCTAGTAGAAAGTCATTCTCGTTCAAAAACGAAGTAAGCAACAAGATACTCACCCCAGGATACGAATTGACAGCGAAATGAGACGTCACATAACACAACACAATCTCCGTGAATCTCAATTTTCTTTCTATTTTGTGTTAATAACTATCATACGATTTATTTTTTATTGTAACATAAGAATCTAATTATAAAAAAAATACGAAAAAATATTGTACATAATAAAGTTATTCTTAATGTAAAAAATAAGTATTCATATCTTATAAGATTATGATAATATTTACGAGTACCTATAACTTACTTTTTAGTGATAAATATAGATTAATGGTTTCTATCCACATATTGTTTTGTTACTGTAAATTTCGCATCAATATCCTTTATTTGTTTGCCTCTCGAATATGCAATACAACCCTCTAATCATAGCCAACTGAATATTGAGGTAGTCACTTGTCCTCTTCATCAACAAATTGTCCATACATATAACCATCCCCAAATTCCCTTCGCTATTGTTCGCAATCATGTCACGGACAGGTTGGAGGGACCTTCGGTGTAATTCAATCTACTACATGACTGCTACATGGCCGCGGTGGGGAATGAGTATTATCAGGTTGCACTTATGTAAATAATAGTGTAAGTAGATACACCCGTGTATCTCTTACAGATGGAGACCACAGGAAGCCGTTTATATTGTAACGCCAATTCCAGTAGTAAGATTTACTGAGGGAGACTGGCGCGCTACTTTTAAAGTTTATGCACGGTTTCAAATAAATAATAATGTACCTCAGATTTCTGCGTTGGTTGGCATTTAGCTGTAAATTTAAAAACGCAACTGACTTCACAATCTTCACATTGCAAGCAGTTTGAACGTCTAAATGTGCTCTAATCTAATGGTAGTAAAATTTAAACGTAATCGCCAAATGCTGACAATTAGGGATCATCACTTTGTACACAAGTCAATAAAGGGTCAGCAAGGACTTGTAATTCTTCTGGAATGGCAAGCGTCCATAGGCTACTGTGTCTGGCGACCATTAGGCTGTAAGCTTGTTTGCCAGGGTGATTGTATAAACAAAAACACCACTTATCCCAGTTCTAACATAACATGACCTAGGTTTATCCAAGCAGGAGTCAACCGCGATCTTATTGACGACGATGTTATCCACTTTTTCACTAAATAGGTAATACGAGTATAACCTATACCTGATTCCTCATTAGGATCAATGACTCAACATCTCAAGTTTTTCACAAAACACATCGTTAAGAATTTCGGAAGCAGTAGTGAGGGCTTTATAGGACATCAATGTATGGGAACCAATATTTTTTTCATTAAAGCATGAGCCTTTGCACACTTGATACTTAGGTGGACTAGAGTTGAAAACGCCCGGGAGACAAGGTCGGACGCGATGCTGGTGGGGAGGGGGAGGGGGGGAACTTTCGCTCCTGCCCGCGTTCTTTCAGTCCTCATATTATCTTATTTATAGAGACTAGGGCATGTTTGGTATCATTTTCGGATAAATTGAGGATGGCCGATCGTTTTCTGGGACATAAATAACATATTTTCATAGAAAAAAAATGAAATTTAGGCAAAAGTTTTAAAAAGTCAAGTTAAAAAAAATCTTTCTGCACCGATTACGTGAAAACTAGCAACAACTTTGGCATGAAAAAAATACCTTTAAATAGCCACATTTATGTAGATTCTGAAAACATATCATTTGTTAGACCAATATAAAACACAACTTAGTAAAAAAAAAGAAAACAGGTGACCCGTCAAAATTTTACTTGATGTTCGTTCCGATCCCCGTTCTTTCAGTACTCATATTATCTTCTTTATCAAGACTAGGGCATGTTTGGTAACGTTTTCGGATAAATTGAGGATGACCAATCATTTCTGGGACATAAATAACATATTTTCATAGAAAAAATATGAAATACAGGTAGAAGTTCTAAAAAGTGAAGTTAAAAAAAATCTGTCTACATCGATTACGTGAAAACAGGCAACAATTCGGGCATGAAAAAAATATGTTTAAATAGCCACATTTATGTAGATCCCAAAAATATACCACTTGTTAGACCAATATAAAACACTACTTAGTAAAAAAAAGAAAACAGGCGACCCGTCAAAATTTTACTTCATAACAAAAACGGACCTCTAAAGCAAATTTTATAATTCTTTGAAAATGTAACACAACTATAGCATAATTGTATACTAAGTAGTTTGTAGCTGTGTTTACGTTGGTTAGCATGTGAGTTACACTTAAAATTGTGAATAATCTAACCGTTTGATCATTTCAATAGACTGGTCTCTGGTTCAAAATAAAACTAACAAGTTACAGATCTAATCCTTAATGTTACTCGTTATAATTCATGGTACTCGTGAAATACGTATACATATAATATTTTTGTATAACATTTGTCGTCACAAGCACACATTTATGTACTTCAATTTTTGTTGGAGACACCTGCATCTAGCAGCGCATTTTTTTTTGCACTTGCACCGAATCATTTCCAAGCAGGCTTCGGCAGCTACTGGCAAGCTAGTCCATATAGATTCCCATCTGTGATTTACTTTCGTCCATCCCCAATCAGATGGACTGGGGATATTTAGGATCGGTAACATTTGATCCCATATATGAACTGCTTGCAAAACCGCCCGCAGGAAATGTTGGTGCAGTGCAGCATTGGATAGTGGAATATGTTCTAACTGGCGATCTTTTTTTGTGAACAGCTGCTTACGGCATTCGTTTACTGTCGAAACTGAGCTGGATCTGAAACAATAATCTTAAATATGCACAACCACCCTCTAAATGACTGATGGTTTTATGAAAAAAGTAAATATTACCTATCATAAATGACGACAAAAAACTTTTCCACAGTCGCCATTGCATCTTGTGTCTTGTGTCGTATGCTGCCAGGAAACCTTCTGTGACATTAGGGAACGTATCCAGGCTTACAAGCACTCTTTTTGCTTTTCCGTTGAAAAAAGAAACTGTGTCACGACCTGTGAAGGCATGGAACAGAGGGAGCACTTTTGTTTTTTGAGGCCCTGTGAAAGAAAATATATTTGAATAATTGTAACCAGTCATAACGTACACAATTATGACTGTTTTTTACCGAACACGTTAGCTATTTCTTGACAGAAAAGGTACTGCTGGTGTTTCCCAGTACCAGTGTGTACCCACAGTCCCTCTAGCTCAGGTGTTTGTAGAACACTTGCGACAGCTAAAAGTGCTCCCCTGTCCCTTCACAGGTTGTAACACAGTTTCGTTTTTCAACGGAAAAGGAAAAAAGAGTGCTTTCGAAACCTGGAATACATTCCTTAATGTCACAGAGGTTTCCTGGCAGCATACGATGGCAGAATTAAAGATGCAATGGCGATTGTTGAAAAGTTTGTTGTCGTCATGTATGATAAGTAATATTTACTTTTTTCATAAAACCATGAGTCACTTCGAGGGTGGTTGTGCATATTTAAGATTATTGTTTCAGATCCAGCTAAGTTTCGACAGTAAACGAATGCCGTAAGCAGCTGTTCACAAAAAAAGATCGCCAGTTAGAACATATTCCACTATCCAATGCTGCACTGCACCAACATTTCCTGCGGGTGGTTTTGCAAGCAGTTCATATATGGGGTCAAATGTTACCGATCCAAAATATCCCCAGTCCATCTGATTGGGGATGGACGAAAGTAAATCACAGATGGGAACCTATATGGACTAGCTTGCCAGTAGCTGCCGAAGTCTGCCTGGAAATGATTTGGTGCAAATGCAAAAAAAATGCGCTGCTAGATGCAGGTGTCTCCAACAAAAATTGAAGTACATAAATGTGTGCTTGTGACGACAAATGTTATACAAAAATATTATATGTATACGTATTTCACGAGTACCATGAATAATAACGAGTAACATTAAGGATTAGATCTGTAACTTGTTAGTTTTATTTTGAACCAGTGACCAGTCTATTGAAATGATCAAATGGTTAGATTATTCACAATTTAAAGTGTAACTTACATGCTAACCAACGTAAACACAGCTACAAACTACTTAGTATACAATTATGCTATAGTTGTGTTACATTTTCAAAGAATTATAAAATTTGCTTTAGAGGTCCGTTTTTGTTATGAAGTAAAATTTTGACGGGTCACCTGTTTTCTTTTTTTTACTAAGTTGTGTTTTATATTGGTCTAACAAGTGGTATATTTTTGGAATCTACATAAATGTGGCTATTTAAACATATTTTTTTCATGCCCGAATTGTTGCCTGTTTTCACGTAATCGATGTAGACAGTTTTTTTTTAACTTTACTTTTTAGAACTTCTACCTGTATTTCATACTTTTTCTATGAAAATATGTTATTTATGTCCCAGAAAATGATTGGTCATCCTCAATTTATCCGAAAGCGTTACCAAACATGCCCTAGTCTCGATAAAGAAGATAATATGAGTACTGAAAGAACGGGGATCGGAACGAACATGAAGTAAAATTTTGACGGGTCACCTGTTTTCTTTTTTTTTACTAAGTTGTGTTTTATATTGGTCTAACAAATGATATGTTTTCAGAATCTACATAAATGTGGCTATTTAAAGGTATTTTTTTCATGCCAAAGTTGTTGCTAGTTTTCACGTAATCGGTGCAGAAAGATTTTTTTTAACTTGACTTTTTAAAACTTTTGCCTGTATTTCATTTTTTTTCTATGAAAATATGTTATTTATGTCCCAGAAAACGATCGGCCATCCTCAATTTATCCGAAAATGATACCAAACATGCCCTAGTCTCTATAAATAAGATAATATGAGGACTGAAAGAACGCGGGCCGGAGCGAAAGTTCCCCCCCTCCCCCTCCCCACCAGCATCGCGTCCGACCTTGTCTCCCGGGCGTTTTCAACTCTAGTCCACCTAAGTAACAAGTGTGCCAAGCCTCATGCTTTAATGAAAAAAATATTGGTGATGTCCTATAAAGCCCTAACTACAGTTAGTAATACCGGTTCGAGTTCCAAACACATTAGCTAAAAATACTCGACTCAGTACCTATCAGTGATTCACAGATGTTCTGGTCTGCATGTCTGTATTCGACACAGAGACGTGCTTATGCTTATGGCTATCTCTCGACAAACATAAAAACAGGGAGAGTAAGACAGACATTGATAGCAATGTCGTCACCGCATATCTTTGCGTGTTGAATAGAGGTGCGGCAGCAGGTAACATAAGAACGGAAATTATGGCATGTTGTAAAACGAGCGACTAACTGAACCAACTTAATGTCGATGTCGTGTTTTAATAAAACATACGATCACATAAAGTAACACACGTATTGTGAACAAATAAAGCTATTTCAGTGGCGAGGTGTCCATAAAACCCGATTCCCACGGGATTGTCTATTTTATAACCTCACGCTTTTACGCTTGAAAAAAAGTTCCTACGTTGATAACACAATCATAATTTTAACCGTTATGGATATCTCTGCCCATTACAGCACAACAGCGCGCGCCGCGCGCATGTCTTTTAACACTAACTATCCTAATTGTTGATGACACGATTGTTATTCGTAATATTTCTCTCTGGTAGGCAAGAAAAATATGTGCCACATGTGGACACTGGACACCCTATATTTTAAGCAAAATACGATACAGCCAGCAACGGGACGCCTTAAAGTCCATTAAAATAGAATCTAAATTATAGCACAACCATACAAGGTCAGTCTAGATGGACAGGCGTATTAGTCTATAAATCATGACCATACCGCGCTCCAAGGTAATTTCCTATTGTACATGCCCGTTATGGTTGCACTATTACGACTTGCTCAGGAAATTCATAAAGAGTATAGAAACGAAATAGTACATTTTGATGCTAGTGCGGAAGGTATGTCATTTTGCACGAGTCCCGAGTTGTCTTGGCCCGAGCCGACGGGCGAGGGACAAGACTCGGGACGAGTGAAAATGACACTTCCGCACGTGTATCAAACGACGTTTTTTAATACAGTTGCGAAAAAATATCAAAGAAACTAAAATAAAACAGTAATTAAAAGATACAAAACACAATACTTTTACTTGCCATTGTGGGCTTTAAGTACTTACCTGGTCTATCTGGCGTAGTTTACATACAGACATACACTTTATATAACAATCGTATAAATCACACATATCACAAAAATATTATTAAAACAATACGACTCACTACAAAATTAAATCTTGAAATCATGTACAAAGAAGCGGGAATTAAAAAGTCGGTTTAACTTTTAATTGATTGACTTTTTTCAACAGGCCATGGTTGTCAGCATTCAGCCAAATCAAATACTATTTTGGAGGAGATTTTATGTCACATGGTAGTTTAATTACATGTAAATATTAATAAATCATTATTTTTCATTTTATAATTAATTTCTATTTGACTTTTAAGTAACTAAATGTATTTTTTGGCGAAAAAAGACAAACGTTCATTCACATCCGGCGCGACGGTCTTCCATAATACTCTATTAATTAGAGGTCTCGCATAATACTGTTTCCGGTCATTAATTTACTCAATCAGTCAACTTTTTGAATACAGTTTTAGATGTTTTAATATTTTATAACCATTTAACTTGTTTAATATGCATTTTTAATGTTTTAAATTTTATAGAAGGTTACTTTTAATGCTTTTGCTTTATTAAATAAATAAGTAAAGTGACTGAACCTAAAACCCTTTGGCTTGGGTCAAAAATAAATTTAAAAAAGTTGGAAAAGTAAAAAGCACTAGTGCGCGAAATCCAACTTTGCGCACGATATACAGCTACATAAAGTACCACTTTTTGAGCAACTGTATTAAAAAATATTTTTTTTGGTTAAAAGAAACATTTGCTTTTTTATTACTTGTCTAAATGAAGCTTTGGTGAAATAATATTTTGCCAAATAAGAATTCGACCAAGTTAAAAATTTGCCTAATGTAAATGTGCCAATGGTGGGGTTGCCAACTAAAACTACTGCAATAAGTTAGTTGGGAAGTGAAATTTGACGAAAAAGAAGTCGCCGAAATAACAGTATACCAGAAACGCCCTTTGATACCAGGCCTATTGGCTTCACGGCAGTAACTAGTCTGCCAGGTTAAAACGGCCTAACTTGAAAGCAATTTTCACGACTTGCTGTCTTTTTGACGACGGTATTCAGTTCCGACATGCAACTATTGAATATTGATAATTATTACATTCAGATTTAATATGATTGCATTTGCCGGCTGTATATACATTTCCTGATCGTTGCCATATTGCACAGCAAAACGTATGTTTCACGTTAAAACAGCAGACACATGACAAGGGTTAAGAGAATTAATGACTTTTCGATCACTGAGGCACAATTTTGTCAAACAAAATATTCATTACTTTTTTTAATTTTTTTAGTAATTTGGAAATAGTTCCATACAGTAACACAATATACAACGACAACCCACTCTGAGAAAAACATCTACATTAAAGTATAGATTCTTGTGGATTTCGGCGACGTTACTGTGATGTATATGTCTGTCCTGCAATCAGCACCTAAAGTATATGTCATCATCATCAGTCGCTCCCCCAATGCTGAGGATCGTGACATCATGTCCCATTCTTGCTGACCAGACTCCTCCATTGGCTCCTGTCACCCGCCTTATGGATGGTCTCGTGCAGATGTAGTAACGTATATGTAGCATGGTATATATTATAGAGTAGGTCTATTTATAAGCCGTGAGGCAACCATCAAAAATTGCGGTAGGTAGAGTACTTTGCGCACGCGTTGTCTGTGTTCGTATGTGTCACAACTACAACAATGGCGAACCCGCCGCGCTCGTGGGATAAAATTACTATAGCATAGTACATTATAAGAGTATATTTATTAGCTGTGAGGCAGCCGTCAAAAATTGCGGTAGTATCCACGATTCCACGCACGAGTATGCACTGGCCGGTGACTCAATTAACGGTGATACTCGTCCAACGAGATGCCTTTGCAATCATCCGCTTAAATTAATCGTCTGCCTGGGCAAGTGGGCAATTGTCGACTGAAGTTTATTGAACCGGTGTTGGATCCGCATATTAAATTCTAAGAAACATCATGTTTTAACTAATCTGTTAATTAGACAAAATTGTACGTATCTATAAGCATTTAGTTCTACAATTAGCAAAGTCAAGACCGGAAATTGCTAGAGATGATTAATTTATAGCACAGTAAATATTAGCTAAAGTAGTATGTCAGCTAGTCTCTTACCTACCTAAGTCCTTTTTAGACCTGTGCTAAACAGGAGTTATCTTAGATTCTTCAACAGCTCACTGCGAAGCCAATTAAAAAATATTGCACCGACGGCGCGTGACTTTCAGTATGAGTGCCTCTCAGTTTTTTCCTGTACTACTATTACTACTCTCTCCTAGCCGTTTGCCGGCTACAGCGACTGCTTCACCTGCGATGTTGGTCGCGTTCGTGCGCTCTAGTGTGGCTTACGTAGCCGATCTTATTACCGAAGACCCGTGCACACAGCCGGCACGTAAGCATACCATTCACATACTTGTAGCTGATTGCCGCTGGTGGTCGGGCTTTCAGCTCATCTCGTTTTAGGTCCAGCTCAGTGCGTCTTTTTCCTGTAACCACCCATACGTAGCCATAATGTTGTACATACATCGTATATTAAATTTCTCGATGTTTTAAGTCCCCTGCCTCACTGGGATGCCATGACGACGTTGCTAGCTACAACTATTCATACTGAGATTGTATGACATCTCAGACGTCTGGTGACGGCCCTCGGGCCCAGTGAGGCAGGGGCCTAAGAAATACTATAATGTTAAAGTATTATTTTGAAATAAGAAGCAAAAGGAATTTCAATCGTACCACAATTAAAATTTACATTGTTTAAGAAATCGCTGCCTTGGGAATTTCTCTATTAAACTAGAAAACGTCTAGCGCCGCGGCGGAACGTTACAAAATTAATTAGTTTTGCTGGCGTCACGTTTCATGTTTAAAGCCCTTTCTACGTCAGATCCATATTGTGGCTTCTTTGCAGCAATTAACAATTATACATTTGATTCAAGCGAGGAATTATAGTATCGTGACAAGGTTTATTTCAATAGAATAATAATGTTGTGCCTAAATAATATAAGTTTTAATTTTTGTGCAATCCCAAAGGTTTAAGTAAAAGAACGGTATTTCGTAGAGCCTTTGTTAATAAAGGCTTATTATTATTATTATTTCGTAGAGTCACTAGAAATAAGTGTTCGGATATGCACACATAACATATACATAGGTACAATTTAGATTTTAGACTATCAGTAGCTCTAGTATAAGTTTTTTCGAAACATTAACTAATTCGAACGCGTTTGCGTTTTGTCTTAAAATATATGAAAACGCTCTCACCGAGTTTGAAATACGCGCGTTCATCGGTTAGTAACAAATGTTATACTCACTGTTTTAGTTTCCACTAGTGACCACCAGAGCCGCTGTTCACGTTTTCATACCACTTTCATACATTTTGAGACAAAACGCAAACGCGTTCGAATTAGTTAATGTTTCGAAAAAACTTATACTAGAACTACTGCAAAGGCAATAGATATTAGATGCAATAAAACAATCAGTTTTTATTTTTAAGCATAGAAAAAAGAAGTTTTAGTAAATAGGAATATCCTCCTTCCTTTTTGTTCTAAAAAACTAGATCTATTAACTTGATAAAACAGAGTCGTAAAATGAGTCAGAGGAAAACCACATCAGACAAAAAAATACAACTGAGCAGACTAAAAGGAAATCTAAAAGTGCACAAGACGTTGACCCCGACAGTGTTAGTTCTTAACTGAAGCTCCCTGTATTATAAAGTACCGTATTATACAACTTGTGTAGATAAAATAATCCAGGAACAATATTATTGACACTGTTTAGAAAATTATGCTGTTAATGCGACATTTTGCAAGTATCACACTAAGAACAATAAATAAACAGTTGACAATCGTAATCCTATCAATAATTCATTGCACAATAAGTAACCGCGTGCCAATGAATGTATTATTCAAATGTACAGCATTCTGAATCGATATGAAACCATGCGTCGCTCTAGGATTGTACAATATTACGGAACTATTCTAAACTGTGTTTGAGACTGTCAAAACACTCCAAGAATCAATTAATATGTAAACGTTACATATAAATAACATCAACTCAAGACTACTCTACTAAGTTTCAACTTTTTTATTAAACAACTAGCTTGACTAAGTTTTGTGCTGTGCCAATGCCGAGTTACATAGATAACAAGACTGCACAGTGTATTGTATGGACGCTGATTTAAGATAGCAGTCGATCTGGCCTCCAATTCCAATTTGCCGAGTGTAGGTGTTAGTTTTTTCGCAACCGCTTTGATAAGCTATTCCACTTTATACACTGGTAAGTATAAGTCAAACGTTGATGAACCGCATGCGCCATCGTCCGTTACAAACATGGCAGCGAACAGCTGTGCGCACACCTGCCTGCGCCCGACCAAGGAGAACCACCAACTTTAAAGTCCGACTGCTAAGAACTATTTTCCCAAGTCAACTATAGGGTTTAGTCGACTAGGGAAGGAATCTTATGGTCAAGGACTTTATAGAAAGGCGCTAAGAGCTGTTTTTGCATAACGGGTCTAAACTAAATGAAGAAGCGAAGGAGTTTTTTATGCAAAAGGAATTAGGGGTGAAACCATTGTTATCAATTCAAGGCGCAATACCTACAAGTGATATTTTAAAAAGTAGGATATGGAGTTTTTTTATTAATAAAGTGTAATTGTGTGTATGCTGTAAAAAGATGTAAGAACGGGTTAATAAACAATCAAACAAAGGCATGGTATTGTACGTAGATGTAGTTTATTTGTAAAGTTAAACTGAAGAAATTTATAGCGACGCTTTGTATATGCACTATATGCAGCTGTAATATATCTTGGAGATCGATTGAATAAAACTTCAATAAGTGAACCTAAACTATCTACATAGTTCAGATGCAACCAATCGAATCGAACATACAACACTTAGTTAAGTTCTAAACCCCCCTAGCTAGAAACTTGAACGTACAAGTTCAATCCTAAGTTGATATTTGCAATAGGACATATGAACAAAGTTGAAAGCTTTAAAGTTCTCGCGGATTAAGTTTAAGAGAGCTATTTCTGTTCCAGCACAGAAGGATACAAATATTTTAGTGGAAAGGTTCTGAAATTAAGAACGAAAATTAAATATTAAATACTCCTTTACAATATCCGTGATTACTGTGATTAGGGCCCTAATTATATGTAAGGCCTCAACCATAACCAAGGGCGGGTAGAGTCTTAACATATCTGAATATTCCTCTTAGATATACATATGAAAAAAAAATCCCCCGTTTTTTTCACCGAAAAGTGGTAAATCGCAGAAATTTAAACCATCCATCCTCAGGTTCCCTTACTTATACTGCAGAGTAAG
Organism: Cenopis cana; assembly: GCA_951800055.1. Taxonomy (NCBI): domain Eukaryota; kingdom Metazoa; phylum Arthropoda; class Insecta; order Lepidoptera; family Tortricidae; genus Cenopis; species Cenopis cana. The sequence goes on along the minus strand of OX637489.1, from coordinate 9,770,087 downwards.
TATGCAGTATTTAGTACTATATTTATATAGGACAAGATTGAACTCAAGCCCTTCGTATTCTAGCCACGACCTCGACGCCACTTACTAAGATTCTAATCTCTTCATTCTAGTTAATCTGTGTTTGCTTTACCAAGTTAGGGTACTAAATAAATAGTTGTTATACATACTGGTTCCACATACCCATAACAATTTTACCAGATCATGTTAGAGGAATATCTAATGGACCGACTGGAACGTAAAACTACTTTGAATACATGCCGGTTTTCGAGTGACAAATTAATTAAAACTATGGGAGTTTCCCCCAAACGCTATCCCATAAGTATTTTTTTACGTTTGGTGCTTTATTACGCATTCACTAATGAACTTTCATCTAATATGTCCGTAAACGACGGAATGCAAGGTCTTGTGTCGTCGCACGATACTACGCGTCGTCGTACCAAACAACGACCTTGACACTCCACTCATAATATTAGTCCACATACCACCTACAGAATCCAGCATAATCCGAGAATGGAGTGTTTTAATAATAAAATTATTTTCCAGCGTTCTTTTGTTTTCCATATGTAAGATATGAGGAGAATGGAGCCCCGTTATTTGAAGATATGTCGATACTTGGCATGCACGAGAATGGCTGCGACTGCGTGCATAATTAAAGGTGAGCTTTGACAATGACATCGACGCGTAGTTGCTATAACTATGCTCCTTTGTGTGCTTACACGATAGGGCACGGTTTTTCTGTCTCCTTTTTGTGACGATGCAGAACTGTGAAAATTTGTATACAAATAAAGTATTATCGAAGTAACATACTTGTTATTAACCTAACTAGCGCTAAACTTTTGGAAATACACTGCACCTCATTGGAAAATGTATCTAACCGTAGAAATATGCCGAGTTCTGATTCTTGTAGTGTCTAGATAATTATGGACGTCATCAAATATATTTTCATTTTGAATTGTAGTTTTTGATTTAGGTATTGCTGGATGTAACACTGTAAATAAAATTGTACGTATTCTACCTAGGTACCTTTGAAAATACACCGAGTGAGTTTATTTATTTTATTTTATTGTATAATATTCAAACAAGAATCACAATTTGTTTATATGGAGCTCGCTGTGCTTAAATACGTTACGTGATATTACATTATAACGGTCTCCTTTCCACGTTTTCTTCTCAGTCAAAAGCGAACATTGCATAACGATTTCTTAAACCAGCAGCATATAAATAGAAATATATATCTGGACGATTTAATACAGTTTTCCTTGTCGCTGTTATACCTACACTGAGCGAAAAAAATACTAATTATTAGTAAGTTTTAGTGAATCCCAAGACAAGGAGATTGTATACTAGGTAACGGTTACAAAACAGTTTAGTAGTAATTAGTAGTTACAAGGCACAGACCACCTCCTCTAGACACCTCGTATGAGCGATTTAGTTCGAATCAAAAGTCACCAAGGTTAGCGGTAGGTGCGGGCTGAGGGGAGGTCGGCAACAGCGCTGCGATTGGCCGTTTCAAAATGCGCGCGACTTCGCCGCAAAATGGCGCGCGGTCTAGTGATGAGACACGGTTGTTGATTATCGGTTTTTACCAGCACCCCAATTTATTCTAGGTAAATTATTTTACATGGCGTGTATACTTTATCTATTGAATTGACTATAATAATATCTTCTAGGCGTGTTTACAACCTTTACTAGTGTATACAATTGAGATTTGAAACAATTTTATTTTGATTCATGTATATGCGCTGTATATAAATAAATAAATATCGTTTATTTCAGACCAAATGTTGATCCATACATATTATTACATATAGCGTAATGTACAACAGTGGCGGAGCGTCCATACAACTCGATTGCCCACCAAGACGATTCGAAAAAACCTAATTGCAATGGGTTTATCTCTAAATCCCTTACACTTCTTCGAAATTCAGTATTGGGGCCTTCTCGTGTCACTAGTCCTGCTAAAAGGAATCCACCACCACTAATTATGTTACTACTATATAAACTTCATATTAAAATAAGACAACAACAAAACTACAATGAGAACAAACTAACTAAATATTCTATCCCATACAACTACACTGATTTGTATAAAGAAAAACGAGATAAAAAAACACTACACTATTACCATCTTTCACCTCCTTATACGAACCTCTATGATTCATATAGTAAAATAATATTGTCTACGTAAATACTGACATTCAATATCAAAAAATAAAACTAATCAGTAATGTTTACCAATAGAATTTTAATATTTATTAAAATCATTGTGATATATAAAATACGGATGAACCGATAATTAAATGAAATCGGAACCGAACATCACTGGCACAGCACTAGCCCGCGCACGTGCTGTCAGAAAGAGAAAGTATATTGGCATTTGAGGTGGTTGGAAAGGAACAAGCACCCTTCACTACGCCTTATAAGCCGGCCCGGCCAGTGTAAAATGATCCCCGCCGGGCAGAATAAAATGTGTATTTGTATTAATTTAACTTACCTATGATATGTAATTCCGCCTTTCTTTAGATTTTTAGTTCGGGAATCGTTCTCACACCACTTTACCGAACAAAAACCCATGCTTACGGTTAGTCGGAACCAAATTTAAGTATTTTTTGTGCCACGTACGTATAGGTCATGAACCTGGACGAGACTGACTGAGCGGCGTGAGGCGGGGCAGTATATTAAGCGCAATTTCTCCCAAGTGTGGCGCGAGCGCGTCGCCCTGAAAGCTCTGTCTAGAGGAGGTTGTCTGTGTTACAAGGACACATTTTTTGGTATTAGTAAATAACTGCTATTATCAAAAACTGTTTTGTAACCGTTAGTATATAATCTCCTTGTCCTGGGATTCACTAAAACTTACTAATAATTCGTATTTTTTTTTTTCGCTCAGTGTAGCTACTGTCTTGCGAGAGCTTTTGCGGTGCCTGATAGTTTACTCCGAAATTCGAAATCTGCCGTCCCATTCTTGTCAAGTGCAAGTTTTTACACGATATATTCAGGCAAGCACGATTTTTGATACACATCTCATATATGTTACAAGAGAACGTGATGCCTGCGGGATGATGCATGTTCTTAGACAGGATATGAAGGCAAACGTGCGCCCTAAGGCCGGATATTACCACATTTGAATTTGCAAAAACCATCTGAGACATAGAATATGTATAACTAACTAACTGGGCTGGCAAGACGACCCAAAATGAGTCTTGGCCTCCGACACAAGAGCACGCCACTTTGCTCGGATAGAATATGTATCTAGTGTCTGAAAATCTAAAAAAATATATATGTTACATAAGGATCTTGTCTAGTCAAGACGCAGTCAGTTACACGACCTGATGAATTTCACTCGATAGAAAAAAATCGCGAAGTACCCCATTTTGGAATGTATTTTCAATACTACGGCTATATTACTGATATATAACAATTAATTTTTGTACTCAATTAAATATCCTAAACAGTTAATATAGACAAATTCGCTGGGTTTGCTTTGATAAAATGATTGGCTTAATGACTATAGCAAAATATTCACGAAACCACGCGCAGAGCTTGCGCGGAGAGCGGGATGGTTAATTGTAAACTCAGAAACTCACGCGTGTTAGAGCGGGACATTTGCGTTGAAGATACCTCCCCTTAAGCAACAACTTTCAACATGAGGCCACCGCAGTGTAAAGAAGGTGGTAGTAGTATCCACCGCATTAAAGCATGTGAAGGAAAACGATGTTCGTTGGCCGAAATCGGCGACCGCATTATGCCCGATCCACACCAATGGGCCATGATGGCGCAACACACACTTTTAACTCATTCCACCGCATAGCGGCATCCATCTGTCAAAAAACTATGATGTTTTGCGAATTGCATTAGGCGAACCAAGTAGATGAAAAACCGTAACCTGATCATCATTCATTGGAAATGATAGATAGAATAGATGATTTTATTGAATATATTTAGTAAACACCCAGATAGTGTGTAAGTATGGTATAACCATGATACAGTCCAGACATAATTTCTGTAACGATGTTATCAAATCAATTTATCAAGTGGTTATGATTGTGAGTTAACGAAACTGGGGCAAACGCACGCTCCTTACATCTACATACATCAGAGGCGGTCATCGACAATAATAAATAATAACACATGGTAAATGTTACAGTAACACAAATTCGGAACAGTCCAAGAAAAACCATAGTAATATTATAAACCATTTAGTAATATTATAGATCACTTGGTAAATTATTTTTCTATTTCTCTAAATGATACGTAAACAAAATATATTCGTGGTCTTCATTCAGATTTTAGCATTAGATATAGTGTCCACACATGGTCGCTATTTCAGGTTCCAGATACGGTAAATGATCATCAGGTTCGGTTGCAACAATTCCAGTGCCACTTATTTAACCTATTCTAACTTGAATAATTAATTAATAATAATATTGAAGAGGAAAATATAAAAAATGCTATTAAATATCCAAATTTGCATAGGGTAAGTTACATATTTGGTGAAGACGACGCCCGGATAGGTTGTAGCATCGACAAGCTAGACACCTATATACTCGTACAGTACGTTGAATATTTGGTACGATATTATAAAAATAGAAACCACATCTTCGAATCGACCAAAACTATTTTATTGTTGAAAGCTCCGAACGGGTGTTAAAAGCCTATTATCACGCACGTGTATTGGAACTTAGCAAAGTTTTGGTTTCTCGGCTACAATAGGCACGTAATATACCAGCCGAATTTTAATAAACGTGATCCGAACCCTTTGCGAAGCCATATTGGAATGCGGTTTCATTACTTACACCAACTGAATTCAGAATTTGGCGGTGTATTTCAACACACTCCTAACCCTTGAAGACCCAAGGGCGCAAACACTTAGGAGCTCGCTTCGAAATGAATTGGTTGGAAATGTAGCAATTCTAGCATTGGAACATTTTGTTAGTTCCACCGAGTGCAATGGAGATTGAGCACTGTAAATACATCGGGAAACTCCAATATTGTAAGTATTTGCATTGGGTTTCTGGAACACCATTAATGTTGACATTGAATTTGTGAAAATTTGATGATCATTGGATTGCTAAGGCAAACATCATTTTGATAGGAATTAATTTTGCTACGAAGCATATAACTCTACAATTTGATTACTTCAGTGGTATACAAAAATTGAAAGGATGTTTACAGTTACAGAAAACACAATTGACTAAACATGTTCATAACTTCAGTCAATAAAGATGTTGATATTGTTGATCTACTGCAATCGTGTACTTGTAATCATCCCTACTTGGAGTATTGCTTCATGTGGGAAAGTTGTTTCTTCACATACCTAGCCACTGATTATGTACAGAGAGCTGCATAAAGATGTACACGATTAGTCGATTCAAATAAATATATAATATAAAGATATAAGTTGAAGATTGAGAAGAGAAGAACGAAGGAATCTTTGAACGGGCTACTCGTACCGTACTGTTATCTTTTTCCTGCTGGCTATGTGTGACATGGTGACAAGTTAGGTGATGTGAACCTAAAAACAAGCATCGATTGATTTAAGAGTCAAGAAATGTAGTATCCTTAGCAAATGTATATGTATGAACGAACACGCATTCTTGCACATAAAAAACACAGGTCATGTCTGAATATATTTCGTGAGAGAAAATGAGTCGGATTCAGGTGAAATCTTTGATTTGGGGATAAGGACGTGTCATCTTACAGACCCGAATATTTACGATCGAAACAATGAGAATAACAGAACAAGAAGCTAGGTACTTACTCACTGGTTCGTCCGCTTAATCTATGGCGAAAGGTAGATGCACACAATATAATTGCGTGCATCTACCTTTCGCCATTAAACTAACAATGCATGTTTTAATTTCGTAAAAACAGTTTAATCTCAATATTTTATAACTTTAGTAACAGCATAAAAGCTTTCCCGCAAGTCACCGTAGCAGTGAATAAACTTGCCAGACTAGGTGAATTTCAATTTTATGTCAATATCATAAAGACTGACAGGAAAAACTTCTTCGCACTTCATCTGTACGTCTGCGAAGCAGGGCCAGATTAAAGGTAGAAATCGATTAGCATCGACACGCACCGTGCGAAGGACACGGCCTTGTGCTACTGCTACGACCTCCATTTTTTAATAACAGATTTAGTTCTTTCCGATGCTTATTTAAAATTCTATATAATATGAATGTGAGCTTGTTTATTGTTCTGGCTATAACAGATCTATGCAGAAGGTTAGGATGTTTATAATGTTCATACAAAGTTATGTAAACTTCGTATTACAATGTTCACATTGCGTATGTCTTTACAATTAGTATCAAAATCATAAATCAAGGGGATTTATGCTGCTCAGAATACACAATTATACGCTCCCATATAATAATGCATGCACATATAAATTAAGAGAGTGGTCCTTATATGTCCATGTCCTTGCTCTCTACTTGAATCATCTGATAAATACGATCAAGCCGATTATGATAGTACGCATTTTTTTAAATTAATTTCAACCATTTTCTACAGCAGTATTTTCCAATTTAGCGTCCAGCTTGTCCTTTGAAGAAAATTACAACTTAATATAACGAACTCTCATAAAGAACTCGCAATATGAAGTCAAGATGTGCCTTCCGAGAACATTATGATTAAATCGTTACTTATTAACCTGGGTAAGAGTAAAGCAGTGTTGCCAGAACGTGCTTTTTAGCACGGTTTTACGTGCTTTTTTGGATACGACCGTGCTTTTTACGTGCGCTCCCTAAAAACGTGCTAAAACCGTGCTTTTTTAAGTGTTATGGTGCTTTATGATTTTATTACTAAAAATGGCGAGGTAATGTTGGTTTGGTACTTTCTAAAAACTGTATTTTTTTTTCTAACAATCATTGTGTTAAACAATCTTTCTCTCCTACCCTACGCTTTGATATCCTAAAGTTAAAAGTTACGTTTTACCTGTGGTTGCAGTTGCAGGAAAGAACTTGTCCTGTAACTGCAAGCTCTATCGTTCGTGTCGTGCAATGTGTACACGTTGTAGTAAAGGCTCAATACTCTGTCTATGACGAAAACCGGCCAAGTGCGTATCGGACTTAGCAGATTTAGGTTTCCGAACCAACCGCAAAAGTATGTTGGTTTTAACAGGAAAAATAAGGAAATATCCAATCAAAAAAACCTGTTTTATCGAAATATAAGTATTTCTTGGCAAAATACCGGTAATAACCAAAAAATAAGTATCACCATATTTCAAGTTTATGGGTCAATGGGAAGAAAAAATAATCTTATGAACAAAATTTTCTGACAGACGACTGACGGACGGACGGACGCGTGAGTGACAGCAATAGGAGTGATTTTCGACCCTTCGGGTACGGAACCCTAAAAACGTGCTTTTTATTCCAAAAACGTGCTTTTTTAGACACCCGACCGTGCTTTTTGACGGAAGTGCTCTGGCAACACTGGAGTAAAGGCCGAGCCAACATTATTACAGTTCATGAGAATGTTGTACGATTCCTAACGAACCTTATAATATGAAGTCAGCAATGTTAACAATTTTGCACGCGTAGCTGATTCAACGTTGCGAGCCCAAATCCTGAATTTTGATCATATTTAATAAGTACCCAAAGTTTCGCTGGTCGTTAGGTCGTTGCCCTCGTTGAAATGGCTCAATACGAAAATAAATAAATAAATATTTGTGGACAATCTTACACAAATCAACCTAGTCCCAAACTAAGCAAAGCTTGTACTATGGGTACTAAGCGACGGTATACATACTTATATAGATAAATAAATACTTAAATACATAGAAAACATCCAACACCCAAGAACAAATATTCGTGCTCATCACACAAATAAATGCCCCGGCCGGGATTCGAACCCGGGACCTCCAGCTTCGTAGGCAGGGTCACTACCAACTAAGCTAAAGCGGTCGTCAAGTCATGTACGTAGTTGAGATGTACGATGTACGTAGTTGAGCAGACGAAAAGCTTGCGATTAGGAGCAAAAGCGGACCCCGGGATACTTTAAGATACAACCGGGATAAAGCACTCATTGCTTTGATGATACTGTTTCTTTGAAGGAAGAGAAGTGGGATACTTGACGGATACCTATCAACTTTTGCGGTTGTCGAGAATTTGGGTATAATGTATTCATTATCATCCATTTGAGTTCAGCGAACTCTACAATTATTCATATTTCATGTAAAATACATTTAGGCAAAAGTTTCAAATCTGCCGAAGAAGTTTATGAATAAGGTTGCTATGCCGCATTTGTGAAATCAAAATCGTATCGGTTACTATACTAACCTAGACAAATTCAGATATTAGAGATAATTGTCGATAATTGGTAATATAAAGCTACTACGGGAGACATTTTGTACCTACTAAGCAAGAAATTATGAATGTTATTAGCGCCGCGGTATCGGGAGAGGCCTTTGCCCAACAGTGGTACACAAAATGTAATGTATGTACATTGTACATATGTATGACTATTTAATGCTCATGAAAAACAAAGTAGAAACAAAATAATAAAGTATCAAAATACAAAGGTGAACTTCTCCCTATAAGGGATCTCTTCCAACTAGCCTTCGAGAAAATTAGAAAACCTGACGCCTAACATCAAAAAAACAAACAATAACATTGTATTGTCATGTGGACGGAGGTTCCTAGCTATCGGTTAATGACGAATTGGCAGATATTTAAATTCTGCGTTAGCTTATGAATAAAGTTGTTATGACGCGAGCAAGTCAAGTGCGAGCATGGGTAGTTTCTTCGATATTTAGCCACTAATATTTTGTGACTGATAACGGTTCCTCTTGTACCTTTTGGGTGGCGAAAACTAAAAAGAAAAACACGCCATATCACGTTCCCGTAACTTACTTCGCATCATTGACTATGAACAGACATCAAGACCAACATGTGGCTTATAATCATGAATTAAAAAGAAACCATTAGGTCAATTAAAACGAAGGGGCCACTGTAAAACTCTGGAGCGAAGAACGAAACGGGGCTATGCGTAAGAGTAACACGGGGGAAGTGTTTTGAAATTAAAGCGCCTGGGTCAGATGCCGTGTGTGACGTGTGCTACTTTAAAAACTTGCAGCTGCGTCCATTAATTTAGAATACACACTATATTACTTTAAATTAAGTATAACAAATGGTCCGGTCAGCTTATACAAAGACGAAGTTTAGGTTTGTAAACCTAAACCAGATGTAGCACTATCGCATACATGGCCTACATAAAGCATATGATATGAGGCGAATACTTAAAGGCTTCGGCAATAAGACAGGTGAGTTATAGTCCTTTTATCTCACGAGCGCGGGCCGGTTCGCCAATAACCACTCGACGATCTCACTAAGAATACAAAGAAAATTTGTATTTTTGAACTAAAAACACCGGTATGGCGTGAACGTGGGATTGGGATATGATATACTGGTCGATTTAGGCCCGGATTCCGATCGAACTGACGCTAGTCGGTCAAGTTAGGGCAACAGAGTGGCTAAGATCATCGCTTATATGTTGGACATTTAGTATTAGTCCCTTAGGCTGGGTTGCACCAACGTACGAACACAGACCGATCATCGTCAAATATGGCGCCGGCAGCTGTCATCCCATCCCATAGAAACTTGTCAAACTTTCTATACAATCAGATTTGACGAACACTGCTTACGATTACAGACGGTTTGGTGCAACCCAGCCTTAGTGTCAAGTATATAAGTGCAAGAGGGACGAATGCTATATGTCCGACATAAGCGATCATCTTAGTCCCTCAGAAGCAGACCCGTGATGCCGTGATGCTAAGCATTGAGGAGGGCAGAAAATCGGCCCGCTTGGATGGAAACACAGGATATGCTGGTCATATCATGAGATTTGGACGAGGGAAGAATGTGCATCCAGAATGCCTGCCTCTTGCTCTGCCCTACCCGGATCGAGAGGGACAGTCGGGACTAATCTTGTTTCGCGTTACCAGCATTCTTTGCAAATAATTATTAACTGCAGAGACCCTTTCTCTATTTACCCCCGAATACCTACTAACTGAGTACTGTATAATCTGCCTTTTAGTTGGATGCATCACATCCTCCTCACAGTAGATGGAGATACCTATATTGGTAGGTAAATGAATCAACCGATCGGCTATTGTGCAAATAATGCTTGCGCACAATACAGTGGCCTCATATTGGGAAACTCCTTTTCCTCGTATTAGGCTGCGTTTCCACCAGAGATGTGCGAGGATGCGTTTTCATACATTTGACACCTCGCTCGGCGCGTTGCGAGGTGTCAAATGTATGAAAACGCATCCTCGCACATCGTGTAATCGTGCTTAGTTGAAAAACAAAAAATACACGCAGGGCCAAGAAAGACCATAAGTAACCAAAACTTTATTTCTTTCAGTCATAGCGTTGTTTATTTAGTACCTACTTAGTTTTTGTTGTAAATAAATAAGGGACCATCCATAAAATACGTCACATGTTAAGGGGCCCTCCCCCTTCGAGAGGTCGATGAAGTAGGACATTTTGTGGTGACAAGGGATGGGTGGGAGTTTCATGACGTCACATTTCAAAATCCTGTACATCTCAGTGTAAAATTTTCAAATTTGAACTATGTATTATGGCCAATTTTTTTGGCGTTGTAGTTTTTTTGATTTTTTTTTTAGAAATGCATGAAAATTGGTAGGTTGGAAGAGCTCCTGATTCTGAACAATATAGGCACGATTTTCTACAGTGACCCACAATTTTTTTCCATTGAGTGACAAAACGTATGAGATTTTCGTAACTCAGTGAATAAAATGTATGGGAAAAAAAATTTTTTGGCGCCATATTGTAATTTTTTTTACTAGTACAGAATCAGGAGCTCTTTTAAGCTAGCAAAATTTCATGCAATTCTAACGAAAAAAACTACAACGCCAAAAAAATTGGTCCATTAACGAAAACTATTAAAATAATTGAACTGGCATAAGGTTTAAATTGTTTTGTTGGCGATAATTTAGTGTTTAGTTTTTTTTTTTAAGTGAAAACTTCTTTAGCGGCGCTGAGCACTTTTTGTGATGGGGGGAAAATTGTTAAATTCGCGACGACGATGCGTAAGACTAGCTAGTTGACCCCTCCCACTCCCAGTATCGTGATTGCGATGTTAGGAGGGGTCAACTCCCGGAGTGCAACCCGTTTTTTTTTCAAATGTATGATGTCGATTACATTAAAAAATAATTCTAAGTTCGGAACTGCTGTTTTAATTTAAATAATTTCTAGATGTAAAAATGCAAAATATGTGACGTCACACTAGGGGGGTCTCAAAAATATGAGCAACTGTGACAAGGACGGGGAGGGGTCGAAAAAATCACGAAATTAGTGTGACGTACTTTATGGATGACCCCTAATGTATACTTATTACTTATCTATTGATTCAAAAGGAATCTTTCATAGATTCTTGAGGTCATTAGAAAGATGTCTCTACTCTCTACTAATTATATTTTAATAACAAACTAACAATATTATCACTAATAACTAATAAATACGCGCGCATGTATTCCTTAATAGATACAAGATATGAATACATTTAATATGAATTAACACCTCCAAATATTGATGGAACTTAAAATAATACGCACACTGGCCAACTACCTAACTGGGTATTTTATATGGAATTAAATTTATTAACAGAATATTTGAGTTTATTTTTTAACGCCAAAATTATAGTGATGTTGATTTACTTACAGCTTGAGACATGACACTCGTTCAGGACGCACTGATAGATAATCCAGGACTCCAGTTCAATCATCGTAGAAGCCGTCATTTTCAGGAAAATCCCAATAATATGAATTTCAAACACCAGTCAATAAACCAAAAATCCAATGTTTCTACTGAAACTCACTGTTATCCTTCGAGGAACACTTTTAACTGGTCATAAATAATGAAAGCCGTAAGTTTTCAGTCAATGTTTTTGAATATTGTAAATAAGCACGCGAGCATGAGGTACGTTATGTTTTGGTATCGCCCACGTCCAATGCCAAGTCGAGGGGTTGTGCTTTCAAACGGTTGGTGGGTTGTTCGTCCGTCCGGCGATCATCTGTGACAGTCGGGGAAATATTATCTGGGTTGCCAATAACGAATTTATTTCCCCATTACTGTAAAAATATGCTTATGCAAGTGAAATATTGACCAATCACATATCGCCGTTAGTGAACTAAAATAAAATTGACCAATCACGTGTCTCCGTTAGTGAACTAAAATAAAATTAACCAATCACGTAACGCAGCAGACATAAAACAAAAGACATCAACGAGCGCCCGATTCATAAGCCTAAACATTTGCTCAGCAGGACTAGTTTGTGTGATTAAAGCTTAAGCCACACAGAGAGCGGGCGGGCGGTAGCGGCACGGGAGCGGGCGGTAGCGGCGCGGGAGCGGGCGGTAGCGGCGCGGGAGCGGGCGGTAGCGGCGCGGGAGCGGGCGGTAGTTTTATAATTAGCTTTTAAAGTTTCGAGCCTTACTTAGACCATTCGGCAAACCTCGTAGTCTAAACGCGGTTCTAGCATTATATAACGACTGCATTAAATACTATTTAATTATTTTCTATATTTTGATACATATAATACGTAAAAAGACTGCAGAAAATGTCTACAAAAATATTTTTTTTCGGTCCATTAAATGGCCTAGACAAATAACATAGTTATTTTGTGCAATAAACTTTTAATAAATAAATTATACAAAAGACGTGTCATTTATAAATTAAAACAAATGGAAATATGAGTCAGTCCATAACAAAAGGGCCCTTATGGCACTTTCTAGTTTCGTAGATATCAGCGTTTTAGTAAAATACGGTAAAATCACATATTTTTTGTTTTTTGCATATTGATAAAGTATAAGACTAGATGTGTATTTCTAGCTTGGTTTCACACGTATAAGTTAAGTATTTCTACCTTTAAATTAGTTGTAAAGTTTAGTAAAAAAGGGCCCTTATGGCAGAGCTCAGATAATAATGATATAAAATAGGTTAATAACTTATTCTAATTACTTCTAACCATTTTCTGTATTATTTATTTGCCTTTTCTGTTTACTGGATTCTAGTGGTACACGTTACAAATACCTATTTCTAGTCTCAAGTCAAGTAAGTTCTAGGCGTGCATGACCGTTGCAAAATTTTTTGTTTCTTATTACATTTCCTATTAATTGTATTTTTAGAGTTCCGTAGCCAAAATGGTGAAAACGGAACCCTTATAGTTTCATCATGTCTGCCCGTCCGTCCGTCCGTACGTGCGTCCGTCCGTCCGTGCGTCCGTCCGTATGTCACAGCCGACTATAAGCTCTCAAATTATGAAAATATATGGTAGGAAAGTATTATTCTATGAATTGCTACATAATAGTAACGTGCAATTAAAAAAAAGGTAGGGCCGCTTCCCCCCCCCCCCACCCTCTAATTTCCAAATGTATGACAATTCTGAACAAATGAGGTGGTGTACAGTCACCAGCATTAATATCTGCCAAAACAATGGTGGCATAAATATCCGACACAGCTCCATTTGTAGGGCCGTAAAGGCGGGTCAAATATTTATGGCGCCTTTATTATAGCAGATATTGATGCTGGTGACTGTACATTAATAAATACTTAAGACGATTTTTGGTTTGATAAAAATACGGCTACTGGTTTTTGAGTAATTGCTGAAAAACTGTTTTGCCCAAACAAAAGGGCGTAAGTGCCGTGAGTTTACTATGAAGATACGACCTTTTTCGATTCGACGTATCGGATAGTGGGTTTAAATATGGACTAGTAGGTGTCGGTACGGAACCCTTTATTGTGCATGGTCCGACACGTACGTACTTGGTCGGTTTTTTTTTAAATAGAGTTAAAAAATAATTTTTACTATGCGAAATTGCTTTTTCGTATAATTTAAAAATTACGCAAAATTCAAAAAACTTGTAATGAAAAGATTTATTCAGAATTACGTTCTAATACAAGATTGCTACTTAGACTATGTAAATATTATTATTTACTTACATTTTTGGTTACATTCGTCCATAAGGGCCCTTTTCTCAATTGTATGGAAGTAAACCTTGATTTTCATGTAACTTTAATCGGTCATAAAATTGAAACTTATTGACATAGAAAAAAAATAAAACCTGTGTAATGCTTGTCTAGACTTATTACAGGTAAGTATGGTATACTACACGGAAATTGTTAAATTTATTCGTGACGAGATAGAAAACATATCATTTTCTATATTTATAAAAAAATATATATCACGTTAGGATTTTGTTTTTATTTTCCATTCGATGTGTTAAGTAAACTATTTTCTAGCATATACTATGACAAAGATCACAAAATACGAAATAATAATTCACCTATTACAAATTTCCTTACTTTTTTATGATCGGCGGCTTGCACTGATCAAAGGCCATTTTTTCTCAACGGGGTAGTGGAATTGAAAAATCTTTGATTGTTTCCTATAGAAAAGAACCTCAAGATTCAGGATCTACCATCATCTATGTAACTTCCCACGGGAACATACTTTAAATGAGTTTTAAACTTCTCTTAGTTATTTCTCAAAAGTGCATTTTTGGGTTGAGTAAATTTGACGATTTATTAAAAAAAAAGTATGGCACTTAGGGACATGGTGATCATTGTTTTTGGTAGCCTATGTATTGTAGATTATAGATCCGTGCGTAACTCAATACCGACCATAAAGGCCCCAGTGAGCTGGACGGTCACATATTTTCCCACAATACTAATATTTCACTTAATATCGGGTAAATAAACTTACAGTGGCAACATTCTTACCATAGACAAAGTGTAGGGCTTCCAAAAGAACTAGAACGTAAACCGTATCGATAAAAATATCATTAAAAATAATTAATAACCTTAGAATTCATATTTTTATTTTTTTACTTACTGTATTTGATTTCAGATTGTGACGGAGAACAAAACGGGTCATTTAGAGTTTTGACCACATTGCTGTTTTTCAAATATGAGGAATTCATTTTAGTTTTCTTTTGCGTATTTTCTTCTTTTTTTTTATTTTAATCTGTTTAAATATTTCCTCAATAGTGGCCTACTACCTACTACCTACTTTTGTAAAAAGGATAGGTTTGGAAGCTCTACGTATTTTTATCCACTGCGTCATTTCTATTTATAAGTTCTATTAGATTAGATGTTAACATGCAAAACTTTACCTACCTAACCTAACCTAACTGACTATAGATTATCTTATCTAAAGTTATAAATATTTTTTTATGCCCAAGCAATAGCAGTTTAGTGTTTACCAGTAAACACGCAATCTTTGTATCAAATACAGTCTGTTTATCCTATTTGCCCGTAAGGTGTTATACTGGACTGCTATAAAGGAAGAATAGGCACTAAAGAAGTAATGTTATGGGTAGTTACGCGTTTAGAAATATTTCAAAGTATTGTTTGCTATTACAAATTTTAAAAAAGACTTTGTACGTCGTGCTTATCAGAGATTTAGAATTGTTTTTCATTATAAAGGTTGGACTTCTTCTTCAACCAGTAATTGTTTGTATTAAAATACATTTTATTTTTTACTTTATTTTATATATATTATTATATATTTGTATTAATATACAAATAATCTTATTTACATTTTATAATCATATGTTTATGTTACCATAAAGTTTTATGTTATTATAACGGGAATTTAAACGTAATACTAAGTTTTTAACTCTATTTGTAAAGTCAAAGGCCAGTATGTTTAAAAATTATCATTTGAAATGTAATTTTACCGTGACTACCTTATCGATAATTGAGAATAGCTACATCACTATGTATACTTGTCTCTTTCATGCGCTTCCGTCAATCATCTGTTTAGTCTATGGTTTTTCACAAGTGTTTCGCTGTGTAGAAAGTGGACTATTTGTAAATATTGTATAATTGTAAATATTCCGTGTTTCGTGTTATCAAAATATTAATTTGCCCATTTTAATATTCGTGAATGTGCTTAATGGATGTGAAGGTGATTTAAAACTGATAAAGGACGTAAGTCATTTTTGCGTGTTTATTTAAAACACCTGTCGAAGATATTTTGTTTGTTGAAATGCATTGTCCGATTCCGTTTAGTGTTGAGGAATGTGATTAGGGATTTCGTAATGGGTATTG
Source organism: Cenopis cana (assembly GCA_951800055.1). NCBI lineage: Eukaryota > Metazoa > Arthropoda > Insecta > Lepidoptera > Tortricidae > Cenopis > Cenopis cana. The sequence goes on along the minus strand of OX637489.1, from coordinate 9,754,014 downwards.
TTATTTCGAAGTGCGTTCTGGAACATTTCCGCTGGTCTAGTTGCGTGAAATCCTCGTAACCTTGGGCTAACGAAGTGGAGGAGTGTCATCGTCTAAAATCGGTAATGCGAACTTCGTAATATCCGCACTGGATGCGACTATTTGCGCTAATTAAGACCTTATGCTAACTCGTAAAACTGCTCTTTGAACGATTGAAAAATGTTGCCTGAATGTTGGGAAATATTGTTTTTACAAAGTTATCAAAGTTACAAATGTTAGGCACTGGAAAAAAACTTGTATGTTGTACGTATACTCCAAGTACCTGCTGTCTGGCTGTCAATTGTAAATTTATTACTGGCAGGGAATTATTACTGAATATTTTCATGAACTACTCAGTAGTACTTTCTATGAATATTTCTTTTTTACATAATACTATGGTCGAACTATGTTACTTTTAATTATGATCTTAATTTGATGCATATGTGTAGACCATTTAAACATATCCGCTTAAAACATTTGTGCTTCCTTCACTATTTGTCCTTAAACTTAATGTGTATTTGTAATGCAGGCCAGCATGTTCTCATTAGCATTCTATTTTTAGTTTAAGTATTACTAGCTATTTAGACTGGAACTGTTCTGTCCAAATTTCAAGAAATTTGTGAATGTTTTATGAACTTAGACCAAATTGAACACATTGATTTTTGAGGCTTACAGGACTTCTGTATCTCACATTGATCCTTTTGTTTAGTGACAATAAGATTACTAATTTTCAGCATCAAGCTAATCCAATTTTTCACCCCTGTTAACCCCTGCATTGTAAATCTAATTTACATTTATTGACCCATTTACAAACAAATATACAAATGAGCAGAATGCATCTTCATCAGCTACTAGGACGATTGACCTTGACAAATGCATTGTGTACAAAAAAACACGAATATGGTGCCGCGGGCGGCAAAATGCTCATAGCAAAAGCACTCTTCTTTTTCTTTATCCCGTTACCCTCTGCTGGGGTGTACGGCTCCAATCAATTCTCTCCATTTGCTTCGGTCTTGGGCAATTTGGGTTACTTCTTCCCAGTTCATCCCCATAGAACCCAACTCTTGATCCACAGAACGCCGCCAAGTTGTTCTGGGGCAACCTTTTTCCGGCTTGCCGGGTATCTGCCAAGTCAGAGCCTTCTTGGACATGTGGGAGTTCGGCTTTCGAATGATATGACCGATCCAGTGCCATTTCCGTAGCAGTATCTGTTGAGCACTCTAGGGTTAAATAAATGACTGAAGGTTCATAAAAAGGAAATCATAGAAGGTGCAGAAGATGAGAAAATGCTCAGACAAAATGTAAAAGCTGATTGGGCCATAGAACTGTAGACTGTTGAATTCACCGGAGAGCATGATGTCCAATTTCAAACTCACTTGACAACCCAAGCTAAACAAGCCACCTGTTTCTGTACTGACTTTATGGTACAGTCAGCGTCATATAGTATGGTAGCAGTCAAAGTGGCCAAATAGTTCGGTACATCATACAAAATATATGGTGTACCGAATTTAGTCACTTAAGCTGCTACATACTATATGAAGCTGACTGTACGTGTACACTGCAATTTATTGCATTCTTTTTTGAGTTGATGTGATGTTCCATGAAATTATTTTTCTTTTCAATATTCTTATGAGTCAGACAGAACATAGAACTAAAGCATGGGAAACAATTATTTTATCTTATCAATGTGTCATAACAACAAATTACCACTATTGTAGCAAATGGCGTGATAACACTTATCAGTCAGTGCTATAGTATTCTGTAGAAGGTATATCAGTAGGTATGTCACATGTCTACAATTATTAGTCATTGGGATTATACATAAGCTACAGTAATATTATAAAAGTGAATATCCACTAGAGATGTGCAAAGCTATGTTTTCATATTTGACACCTCACTCACTTGAAATTTAGGTGTCTACTCTAAGTTATGGAAAAATATCTTCGTCTACATCTCTGGTGGATGCTCACCCGAGTCTTAATCAATGAAGGAATCTTGCAAAAATAAGGTCCAGTTAATGATTGGTTAGAATACAAATGCTTTACTTTAAGGTCCATTTTTCCTATCACATATCTGCTTCCTATAAGATCTCTTCTCGCAAAATTGCTCTTGTCCCTAAATTAACTAATTAAATTGTAGTTACCTACTGTACTTTACTGGTTGTCTTAAATATGTGTGCAATAAAGGTTAATTGGGAGTAGGTATGTTTCTCACTTTATGTTCCTACATAGGTAGTGCTGTACTGTATGTTTCTCACCTGCTTGTCATTTCAAAGTCATTGTTCATCTTCTGTATGGATGGACCCAAGTATAATATGTACTCGACATTACCACTTAGCTTAATAATTTTGACTTTTGACATTTGATACAATTATCATTACTTCTTTTTATACAACAACGGTGGCAAACAAGCGTACGGTCCTGATGGTAAGTGGACACCGCAGCCTATAGACGCTCGCAACTCCAAAGGAGTCACGTACGCGTCGCCGACCCTTTATAAAATTTGAGGATTCAATGTGTTGACAGCAGAAGGGATAAATTTAGGTCCCTCGCTCTCAATACAGTGCATCCTCGGGAAAAATCTTGTGAATATATGAAGACTTGCGAGAATCCGCCAGCTTAGACCATACCTTACCCATTGCGTAAAATTCTCCTCACCAACCCATTAGTTCGGTACATAGTCAGCTGAAAAATATTGACAGCGATATTTTCGAATTGATTTTTGCAGTCGACTGTGCCTATTGAATCGATACATAAACAATACGTGACATCGCATTTAACAAATAACTATTCCCGACATGTCTAGTGAAAGTCGCGCGCCGAGTGTCATTCAACCCTTTTTATATTTACAGGTGCTACTATAGGTGTATGTCTGTATGTACACTTCGTCTGTGTTTTGACACCAGTCTGAATTATTACCTTTGCCTAGCATAATGCACACACATTTGTCACTGGCCATGTAATTGGCATTACAATTTGTGTGTCGCTTACATCATTATTAGTTATCCCTAGTTTTTATTTAGTGTTCAAAATGGTCCAACGACACACTTGTGCGATATCTCGGTGTCTGTTCGTCGGTAGTTAGATTAGAATTGTAACTCTTTTCGCCCACGTTTTTTCGTTTCCCTAGGGCAGCCGGTCGGCAACAGGCGGACAGGCGGCCCGCGAGCCTCCTTATTGACAACGTACAATGTACCTTTTATTTTGCACTGATTTACGCGTGCGGCCCGCGACAATTTTGTTAGCTACTATGTGGCCCGCGGCAAAAGGTTGCCGACCCCTGAAGTGTATCAGAGTATTAATATTGTATGTACTAATACTAATTTCTCTTATTTTAAGTATCTTAGCACGCCGCATATTTTCGCGTTTAAAGATTGTTTCCCCTGAAATGAATGGTACTCAAGAGAGCGATATCTATAGAAAGTGAGGTAGAATACTTGTACCATACAACAAACGTTGTATTCTCGGTACATACTTGTATGATGGTACAATCGGTGAAGAAAGTATACTACTAATACGAGTAGCCTACACTAATTATGCGTAACCCTTATATGCGAGTTCGGCTCGCACTTGCCCGGTTTTTTTGTAAATGTTTATTTCCTAGAGATGAACTTTCTCTACAACTGCGTACATAACTTATTGAGTATGTTTATACCATTTATGTAAGTACTTTGTAATATAAACTCTTGCTCTTGCCTATAAAAGATTAAGTTAGATTGCGAGTCTACCCACACCTATTCGATTAAACAACATCTTGCTTTGTATGGTGCTCCTATATTGAGCAATAGGTCTCTGGCAACGTAACTGTACCATATTAAGTCATGCGTACACGTACGTCTCAGTCTTACAAATTAAAGATGAATCTGACCTTCATGTCATGATAATCATGATTGCTGCTGACCGTCAGCCTTGATTTTAATTCCTACCTATTTGACTCGAAAACTCGCATTCCTAAATGCACTTAATCAGACTTAAATGCTGTCATGATCCTAAACATAAAACATATCAGTAAACGTACAGGAGTAAACATATTCTTCCCTATTCTTCAACACGGTCAAAAAGTCTTCACACCAGCTCTAATATTTGAAGCAGATTCGGTGCTATGAGCAGTGTTGCCAGAGCACTTCCGTCAAAAAGCACGGTCGGGTGTCCAAAAAAGCACGTTTTTGAAATAAAAAGCACGTTTTTAGGGTTCCGTAGCCGAAGGGTCGAGAATGACTCATGACTCCTATTGCTGTCACTCACGCGTCCGTCTGTCCATCCGTCAGTAGTCTGTCACAAAATTTTGTTCATAAGATAATTTTTTCTTCCCATTGACCCATAAACTTGAAATTTGGTGATACTGTTCATTATAACGGGTATTTTAGCAAGAAATACTTATATTTTGATAAGACAGGTTTTTTGATTGGAAATTTCCTTATTTTTCATGTTAAAACCAACATAGGTACTTTTGCGGTCGATTCGGAAACCTAAATGTGCGAAAAATACAGTTTTAGAGAGTATCAAACCAATATTACCTCCCCATTTTTAGTAGTAAAATCATAAAGCAACATAGCACTTAAAAAAGCACGTTTTTGGGGAGCGCACGTTCCAAAGCACGTTCGTATCCAAAAAAGCACGTAAAACCGTGCTAAAAAGCACGTTCTGGCAACACTGGCTATGAGCTATGATAGTTTGAACCGACTATCATATATAGTGAACAGGGGCCTATTGCATAACAAATTACAACTAATATTACAAGCGGTAGTCTCCTTTCAATCCCTTTCATTCGAGACTTCCGCTTGTAATATTAGTTGTAATTTATTATGCAATAGGCCCCAGGTGTCGTAGCTGACAAAGACTACAATTATACAGTAGCTGACTTTACAGTTAAGAAGATTAGTAAAATAAAGACTTGAAAAGTCGATGCAAAAATTAGGTTACATGAAGAGAGGGCAGGGCTTCCCAGTTATTACGAATCTAACTTAGCACTAAGTTGTTATCAGCGCTGCCGGTAGAGCCTAGGTGTTAATTGTTCACGTAAGCCTTGTAGTTATATCGTTTATTTCAACATCCATGTGTTTAAAATAATGAGACTATGTTGTAGGTAAGGTTTCAGTTTACATTAAGGCCGGGTTATAGTAAAAATCTGATTTGGTAAACGGTTTTATTTCGAAATACTACATATTAAAAATGTAAAAAAAATACGATGTTATATTTGAGACCTTTATCTAGTGCCGTCGGATGTCCGTTACACAATTTGCAAAACTTTGTTCGATAGAAAAAAATTCCAAACATACCTCTATTTTCTATCTTAAAACTCATTTTATTTCAATCTTAGGTAACATGATGAGTAGAAAATAATACTAAAATAAACGTATTTGATGGTATGAGGGATGTCGGGATTAATATTGTTAATATAGTTAGCCATGTAGTTTTCGCACCCAAAAATGTACTAAAAATTTACGAAAATTACGCGCACAGTTCCGTAGAGAGTGGGATGGTCAATTGCAAACTCACGCGTGTTAGAGCGGAACATTTGCAATGGAAGAACCTCGCCTTAAATTAAATATGCAATGAGTAATTGCGGTTTTAACAAATAAAGTTGTGTTTTCTGTGTTTATCGGACGTGAATTCAAACACAATATGAACAACCCCTTACTCGGCTATTATATATTACGCATTTCCAACTAGCTCCTCATTACATCATGCGTAAAATACTATTATGTCACACCTGGCCATAAAGTGGCCATTATCGCACGCTCCGCGCGCGACAAATCCCACTTCCTGGCCAGGGGGTGACATAAAATTTTGTACTTACCACGGGCGATAATAAAGAAAGCCTCAGATCGCATATTTATCGCCCTTGCCTTCGGCTCGGGCGTAAAATACCTGCGATCTAAGACATTCTTTGTTTTATCGCCCTTGGTAAGTAATGTACTATTACAAGTCCACAAATAGTGCGTAATAATATCAAATTAACGTGTCCTTTAGCTATAGAATTCCGATGAGTCACCAACACAACAAGACTGTCTGGCGCTACCGCCATTCAAATATAAAAGCCTTGAAAACCGTTTGTGTTTAAAAAAGTACATAATATGTTTCTCCAGTAACATGTGTTGAAGGAATCCCTTATCAGAGCGGTATGGGACGCTGATAACAAATTATTCATCGGAATACCTGGATAACGATAATAGAGAATAGTTATTCAATAAAGACTGTTTATTGTTCTCTGAAGAACTTGCAAAATTAGATTTGAAAATACTTGAAAGTACTTAGGATTGAGGTATGATAAGCAATTATTACTGAAGTTCTAGTCTCGTTCGTTTCGTTTATTCGCAAATAACTTTAATAATCATTTGAAATTGAATGAAACATCAAATAAGAAACTTGTTTCGCTCGTCCTCTAATTAGACTTGTAAACAAGGAAACAATCACATCAAAGGAGTGTTTGAATGAAGATTATTAAGAACAGCAGTTTTAATCGAAAATATAAATAACGATATGTCGGGTCGGGTTTTATAATGATCCTTTAGATTAGACCAAACCAAATGTCATTTGTTGAGCTTTATATGTATAATTGTCTATGTGTGCGTCAGCGTAGGAGCTATGAGTTTACATTGTCAGTGTTCGTATGTGTCACAACTACAACTATGGCTAAGCGCGCTCGTGAGATAAAAGTAGTATAACTCTGTACACTTTGACATTAACTTACTGACATATAAGTAACAGATCTTATAAATCCGAGCCTTAATATATTTCCTTACCTTCCGTTACACAAGGCCACCTCGCCGCATATAACTAAGTAAGTATAGGTAGGTATTCAGTGTTTGAGTTCGCAGTCATTGATCTGTCAAGTTTTGTTTACGAAAAGTTCATAAATGCAAGAATTCTCGAGTGTCTTTTTACACGACTGCCCAAAAAAAGGAGTGTAATGTTTTCAGGTTTTATGTATGTATGTGAACTTTTTTTGTTCCCCCAGAACTTCTCAACGCCTTAACCGATTTAGATGTGTGAGGTATCGTTGGAATCCTCACGTCATCCCGGGTGACATATGATATGTGACGTTGCAATAAAAACAATATGGCGGACTGCAGACTCCATTTTGAGTGTTCCGTAAAAAATTTTTTTTTCAATCCTAGCAATTGAGGTATCAAAATGAAGCATTTGAAGAGACGATTCCAAAAATATATATAATGTATGCAATGCAAGCAAAAAAGTTCTAAATAAACTAATAATTATAAAAATTAAAAACACGACTGCACTAAAAAGATAAAAATAAGTTTCCTAATAAAGAACTCAAGGAAATATAGTATGTTTGCAGTCGGGGGACCTACTACATACAAGTAAAACCAAAATATTAGGTCCCACGACTGCAAACAAACTATATTTCCTTGAGTTCTTTATTAGGAAACTTATTTTTATCTTTTTAGTGCAGTCGTGTTTTTAATTTTTGAATAAAAATGAATAAAATGAACTTTATTCTGTAAGTAGGCCGCAATGGCACTTTTACAAGTCAAGCCCTACTAGCGTTTCACAGAGGCCACTGCCGAGAAGAAACGCCGAAAGAAACTCGACAGTCAGCCATTTTCTCACAAAAATATGCTTATTACAATGATAAATGATAATACTTAACCTACTTAAGATCAAGAAATCTAAGTATCTATATAAAGCAACACAGAAACAAAGAATAAAATGAGGAAAAAAACCAGTTATGTACAGTGTGTAATTCTGCAAGAAAACATTTCGAAACTGTATACCTAAGCATTATCAAATTCTATTTAGGTAAAACAAAAAAATGGAATCCTTTTAGACTATAAATTTAGTTATAAATCTTTTGATATGTTTTCTTGCAAGAACTGTGTCAACTAGATAAAATTAAAAAATACACAATATATGAATCTTTCTTTACTCTATTTAAGTATCTGGTTTGGGCCATGCTTTTCTGTCTGTTAGATAGTCCTCAACCCTGTAATAAGCCTTCGACATTAATGATTTTTTCAAGTACTTTTTAAGAGCTGGAAAAGGTAAATTCAAAACTTCATCAGGTAACTTATTATAAAAACGGACACATTGACCTACAAAAGATTTGTATACTTTACGGACACGAAATTTTTTAGTGGCAATTTTATTTTTATTTCTAGTATTAAAATTATGTATATCAGAATTTTTACAGAAGGAGTCTATGTTCTTAAGGACATAAACAATATTCTCATAGATGTACTGGGACGCTACAGTTAAAATGTTGATTTCTTTAAAGAGTTCTCTTAAAGATTCACGTGAGCCTAGGTTATATATGGAGCGAATGGCTCTTTTTTGTAACACAAAAATTGTCTGTATGTCAGCTGCTGATCTAGTAACTCTATGGTGCGTATAAATAAAGTATATAAGTATATCGAACATGCATAGCAGTTTCTATCAAGTGTTCTTAGGAAAAAGTTTAGGGTAATTTACAAGTTATTTTGATGCATTTAGAACATAGCTACTGCCGCAGTAACGCTGCACTGAAATATGTGTATAAAACAATTAGGTATAGTTCGTACACAACTGTAAGGCCAAGTGCTGTCAAATTAACGCAAGCAAAAATCTACCTAAAAGTCAAGAGCTCTAAGTCGAATTTTGCTTGCGTTCGTTTCACAGAATTTGGCCTTAGAGTTTTGTACGAACTATACTAAAGCTTAAGCCACACAGAGAGCGGGAGGGCGGTAGCGGCGCGGGAGCGGGCGGTAGCGGGACGTGAGCGGGACGGGAACGGGCGGTAGCGGCGCGGGATAGGTAGGCGCTCCCGCCCACTCCCGCGCCGCTACCGTCCGCTCCCGTCCCATTTCCCGCTCTCTGCGTGGCTTAAGCTTTAAAGTGTTACAGTATTGCTAAAGTTTATGGTAGGTACCTAATCTTAATATGGCTGTCCGTTCACGTAATTGCGTCGCACGTGTTACCTTTAAGAGAAAATCCTCGAAATGCGTTGTCATTATTCCGAATTTAAATATTATAATTAACCGTATTCGTAACTGCGCGCGGGTGTTGTAAACAACACGTCTAATATAACTTGAGCTATATAAACCGTTATAATTAAAGAATTGCTAAGGCGTAAGCCAGTTGACATGGCTCTTACAGTTCTGGTGGTTGGCCGTGAGTTGCAGTTTATTTTAATGCAGTGTAGGATGCATTTAGTCATATGTGGTGGAAAATTAAGACACAAATGTGCGAGTGGGTGGCAATGATGCATAGTTTTGTTAGAGAACACGTAGGTACCGGAATTAATTCTGATCGCTTGCCAACGCTCCTTCCGTAATAGTTGTTCCTTTTGTGCCCACGTGACGTGATTTCATGAACGTAAGAGGAAGGAGAAATCTTTTCGATTAGCTACAGTCAGCCAAGGAAGTGGTCGACCACTTTTGAACCTTAATGAAGTAATAATAGAGCCGAAAAATGGTAGATCAATTTCTTTGCTTTCTGTACATAACTATACGATGTGTTTTTTTTTGCCTCTTGTTTTGATCCTGGCTTTTCTTTTACATTTAGCTCTATTTAAGAAGTTCACAGTTCCAGTGTGAAAATGTGTGTTTCATTTGTTTCAGGATCAAGCCGCGATGGTGATGGAAGCTGATCCGATTGCTGAAAAACATACCGACGGTAAATAAAGACGAGAATATTATTACTAAGTATATTTACCTAACGCGTAATAACGTCCACTCAACTATGAGGGTCACTCATATCCCTAGAGCTCCAATAAGGTCTAGTTTCCCCTCTGGAATCTGGACTAGAAGGTCAACAACTCAGAAGTACCTGATGTGAGGACTAATAAGTTGGTAATTATAGGTCGACTGCAACTGAGACCGCCCGGACGTCTTCCCTCTTACCCCTGTCGCGTCACAGGCGCGGTCTCAGTTAAACGGTACACCTATAGTAACTCCTATAATATCACCCCACCCTCAACTTTCTCCCTTGCATATATAGCATACTAGATGTGATAGATAACAGAAGGTGTAACAATTCCCAAAAACAACAGTAACACCACACCCTAACAGTGCTAACTACCCCACAAACAATCCGGCCTACAAACCCAGCTTACCCAGCCCCATTCATCTTAATAAATCCAATATACGGTTACGAGGGCATTTACAAAAAAATATATTGCTACGAGACTGGGTCACACACAAACGTACGCGAAAAGTGCCGCCAGTGATCAAGCTAGTGTAATTTGATCGGGAAATTCATAATTTATTTCGGCTATAGGGTTGGGTTTCGTGAACCAAATACCCGATGCAGGCATGCGATTTACTTGTTTTTAATTAGAAGGCCTACCGCGTCGAGCACAATAATAAAATAGCAGCCTCTCTATCACATATGCTTATTCGAGCGACAGAGGCAGAACGTATTCTGTTCGTGGTAGGCCCTCGGCATAGCATTCGTCCCTTACTGTCAAGTATTTAAGTGCGAGAGGGACGAATTCTATACGTCCGACATACAAGCGATCATCTTAGCCCTTGGATCGCCACTCGTCTTCAGTCTAAATTGATCCCTAGATTAGTGATAACCATGCGTAAACGGAGGTATAAGGGTGGATATGGTGGATTGCATGAAACCGTCAGTAAGAATAAGTTGCGTGTACCTAAACCCCCGCTCAAGTGGAGCGAGCACTGAAGCCGTACATTTATGTATACTGGTTTGTGTGTTGTAAATCCAGCTCAAGCTATTTGCTCCTTGCACCCACGGCGTGTCGATGCCCCAAATCTGAGACATGTGACGTTGACTGTAGGCTATTAATACTGATCGTGTCTACTCTATTTCATGCTGGCGTAAGTCATAAACTTTGTTTTATGGCAGTTATGAAGTTTCGCGAGTCGGCTTGTCATTTGGCGATAATTTAAAGTATTAATATAAACTACACCGTTATTGGTTTTTGCAAGGTCCACTTGAGTAGTCTTGCGAGATGTCATTTCTTTTAGGGAACAAATAAAATGATCACCTAAATAACTTTTGATATCACCAAATTTTCGAACCCTAAAATAAGGCTGAACACTCAAAAAAATGTATCGACCATCAATTTCAGGTCACCTAAACACTCATACCTATTATTCCAGCAGTAGCAGCTATTTTACTTATTGCGTTCCCTGAAATTTTATAATCGCATCAAAAAATTGTCAAGTACCACCAAAAATACTAAACTACCACCTAATCTCGTGCATCATTTGTTATTAGAATTACATCCAAATATTATACACATTACGAGCTATATTGTAGTTAATACATACAAATTAAAAAATGTGTTCAGAAACCGTAGAAACTCGCATAATAAAATTCAATGTTCTTACGTGTGGAGAAGGTTACACAGTAACATAATGATTATTATGAATTAAAATTGTTCATTATGTTATTAAATATAATAACATTTTTTTTTTTTAATTTTTTACGAAAAATCGTCATTATACTCGATTTCGACTAATTCGGGGTTAAAAATTTCAAATTTTACATTTATTTTGAATTTTGAGTAAAAAAAAATTTTTTTTACGTAAAATCGTCATTATACTCGATTTCGACTAATTCGGGGATAAGGATTTCAAATTTTACATTTATTTTGAAATTTTAAGTAAAAAAATATTTTTTTTACGTAAAATCGTCATTATACTCGATTTCGACTAATTCGGGGATAAGGATTTCAAATTTTACATTTATTTTGAATTTTAAGTAAAAAAAAATTTTTTTACGTAAAATCGTCATTATACTCGATTTCGACTAATTCGCGGATAAGGATTTCAAATTTTACATTTATTTTGAAATTTTAAGTAAAAAAAAATTTTTTTTACGTAAAATCGTCATTATACTCGATTTCGACTAATTCAGGGGTAAGGATTTCAAATTTTATATTTATTTATTTTTTACGTAAAATCGTCATTATACTCGATTTCGACTAATTCGGGGATAAGGATTTCAAATTTTACATTTATTTTGAATTTCAAGTAAAAAATATTTTTTTTTTTACGTAAAATCGTCATTATACTCGATTTCGACTAATTTGGGGATAAGGATTTCAAATTTTACATTTATTTCTAATTTTAAGTAAAAAATTTTTTTTTTACGTAAAATCGTCATTATACTCGATTTCGACTAATTCAGGGGTAAGGATTTCAAATTTTACATTTATTTTGAATTTTAAGTAAAAAAAAATTTTTTTACGTAAAATCGTCATTATACTCGATTTCGACTAATTCGGGGATAAGGATTTCAAATTTTACATTTATTTTGAATTTCAAGTAAAAAAAAATTTTTGTTTTACGTAAAATCGTCATTATACTCGATTTCGACTAATTTGGGGATAAGGCTTTCAAATTTTACATTTATTTCGAATTTTAGGTAAAAAAAAAATTCTTTACGTATAATCGTCATTATACTCGATTTTGACTAATTCGGGGAAAAGGATTTCAAATTTTACAATTATTTCAACAGACAAAGGTTTTAATAATTAATTACACAATTCAACGATTACTTTGAATTGTAACTTTAAAAAAAAATGTGTTCAAAACACTCGTGTTTTAATGCCCGAACATGTTGCGTGTTAGTCCGAAACATGTCGCATAACCCTAAAAAAACACTCGTGTGACCCTATTATGAAACTCGCCTTCGGCTCGTTTTATAAAACTCACACTCGTGTTTTAATGCCCCTCATTATGTACCGGTTGCATAAACTACTATTAGCATTGAATTATAAGTTAAACTTCCAATTAAGGTAAACGTCGCAATGTTTGACACCTTATGTTGATATTGTTGATACCCAAGACTCAAACGTTAGCGTGTGTATATAATATACATATATATATATATATAACAACGCGCGAGCCGAGCGAGCGAAGCGAGCGTGCCGCGGCAGCGGCCGGCGAAGCGCCAGAACCAACACATGTTGAGTCCGAAACATGTCGCTGGGTGAGTCCGAAACATGTCCCTGGATGCGTCCGAAACATGTCGCTTGATGAGCCCGAACATGTCGCGTGTTAGTCCGAAACATTGTAGCATAACCCTAAAAAACACTCGTGTGACCCTATTATGAATGTCGCGTGTTAGTCCGAAACATGTCGCTCGGTAACCCTAACATGTCGCGTGTGAGTCCGAAACATGTCGCTCGATGAGCCCGAATATGTCGCGTGCGAGTCCAAAACATGTCGCTCGATGACCCCAACATGTCGCGTGTGAGTCCGAAACATGTCGCTCGATTAGCCCGAACATGTCGCGTGTGGGTCCGACACAATATGTCGCTCGATCAATCCGAAACATGTCGCTTGCGTTCCTTACATTGCGCCATAATGTCCATTGCGTAGATTCGGCATCAGACTAGATATTAAATTGATTAAACAAATGACGCTTGAAATTAGGTGATCATGTAGTATTTCTGGGTATCGAAAGAATTATTTGGGTGTAATTAATTTTAATAGGATTACGAGCCCTGTAATATTTGGATGTAAATTATATGAAATTTGATGTTTGAAATTAGGTGATCATTAAGTATTTTTGGGTAGCGACTAATTTATTTGGTAACAATTTAATTTAATAGGTTATCGACATGTTACTTTTTTGAGTTGCACTTTATATTTAAAAGGAGTTGAAAATTTGGTGCGAATCTAGTATTTTTGGTAATCAATGTAATTTTTTAGAGCATCATTCGGCAACTAATTTGGTGGTTCGTTAAATGCTACCCTTTCTTTTATCCAACTTGCCCCTTAACTTTCCACTAGTCCCGGTTTCAGCAATGCCGCGTTTTCGATGATCATCACACGGTACTCGCGAGATGATGGTAAGCGGACACCGCAGCCTCTAGACGCTCGCATATCCAAAGAAATCAGAGCCGACCCTTTATAAAATTTGAGGAGGAGGAAAGGACCAATTTAGGTCCTTCGCTCTCAAAACAGTGCATCGGGAGCTCTGGCGAATGTGTTACTGAAGATGAGCAAGGATCTTCAGTAACACATTAACACACACTACGTACCTGTATAGTAAATAATATTATTATGGCTGTGGGCTGTGGTCTTTTGCAAGGCGGAGGCACTTCCCCAGTTGGGTTGCTCCAAATTCGATCAAGATGACGTTATCGCTGCTCTTTGGCAACTATTAGTACAACAACATATGTTTCTCGTACCGGGGTGACAAAAGTTGATCAATTTCTTTAGCACACCTCCCTTTCCTTGTACCACATCACATTGACCGTAATCTGCAGAATGACAAATAATATGATCTGGTTTATCTGGTCTGACACTGAAATCTAGTCTACATGTGTTAAATGAATGTGTCTTTTGATCTTTTAATGCAATATATTTTCTACTAATTCGTTAGTCTATAATTATTGACAACATATATTGTAAAACGGCACCTAATTGATGCGAATTGCGAAGGCTACTTGTATTACAATAATTTAAATAATGAATGTGTATACCACAAATATTGATTAAGTTCTTGTTAATGACTCAAATCTGAATAAGCATGTTCAGACGTTCATTATGAATAGCTCTCATCTCCCAAGGTGCTAACAGACGTCAGGAAACCAAGTCCTTTAATTACCTATTATCCTCAACCCGTCAAAACAATGTGCACACTACTAGCATGACTGATGGACTAAATACGTCAGCGTGACGATTCGGTGTAATCTAAGATAGGCTAGCACTTGGTCTCACGTGCAGCCGTGCTGTGTAGTCATTCGTAAACATCTCGTGAGTGTTGTTGTGCGACTGTGTTTTGTTTTTATTATTGAACATTTTCTTTATAAAACGGGCTCCAAAAGTGCCCGATATTTGCAGTGTTTCTTGTATAAGTTGACTATTTCTGTGCAATTTTATTGGTGTTATAAGGTCGCATTTAACTCAGTGTGTATGCTGATTTTGTTATTGTTTCCTACGTTTATAATGGGTGAGTGTAATTACTGAAGTTGTTTACGTTACAGCCGCATTCAGCATTCGCTCCAGCTCTTATTGGCTTTGGCCTAATTGTGATGTGTATTAGAGAGAACGTATCAAACAACTAGTATACAAGCAGTAACTCTAGAATTCGATTGGCAGTATTACTGTGTGAAAAGTGTTACACTAATTAAATATTTCCATTTTGAACACCAAGAAGATACACACTGAAAACGATCAGTAAAAAGAAAAACAATTAAAAACTGTCAGCGCAATTACTAAGGGATGGGAACTATACTTTTGTATTTGTATGTTGGTACAGAAGTGCTTTGTATACATATACAACAATTAAACACGATTTCTGCAGAGTAATCGGAACGATCTAGTTTTTGGGATACAAGAACAGCACATAGTTTAATTAATTCGGACATAACATGGGTACTATTAGGTAAATTCGAGTGTAAAAATATAATCAAATTAATCCTCTCATCAATATTTAAGGAAACCTTAATTCGCCAATATAAGAGGCCACACATATCGCATTTCTGAGTGAGTTGTACGCACCCATATTTTTGCACTTGGTTGACTGGTTTAGTTTATATCTTCTTGCTTGCATCACAATGATCTTTATTTTGCTCGGTCGAGTGACACAAAAGACTGTAAATGTATTGTGCATCGGTATTGATATTGTCGATCCGGCGATGCGGTCCACTAGGCCCATTGTTGTATAAACCTATTAAGTAGGCAATATCAATACTCGTATACCTAGACCGTGAGCACTATATAATTATATTCTTCAGGTCTCTTTGTGTCAAAAACAACAATTTCAACCCGACAACGAAGCTTATAGAAGGTGACGGACTTACGCGTCTGTCTTAGGTCTATCACATTTAATCGTTAACATTTTAGAAAAAGCATTTTGAAAAGGTTCTAGTAAATAAATGTATGTATTGAACTTAGTTCCTATATGTAATATGAAACTATGTTAACATTTCTATCTATTGTAACTTCTACTGAAACACGAAACCCTGCACTGAGCGAAAAAAAAAGCTAATTATTAGTAAGTTTTAGTGAATCCCAGGACAAGGAGATTATATACTAACGGTTACAAACTAGTTTTTGATAATAGTAGTTATTTACTAATACCAAAATTTTTTCCCTTGTAACAACTAGACTGTTTTGTAACCGTTAGTATATTAATCTTCTTGTCTTTTCGCTCAGTGTGTATGAACTTAAGGGAATGTGACGTGTGAGGTCTGAATTATGATGTATGAGGTCCACGATTTCTCAGCACTGAAACGCTCAGCGATTATTTGTTATAATATACATATGTAAACTTGTAACACTCTAAAATTCCAATGAACCCCGCCTGTTGTCTACCAGTTTCTGAGTGCAATTTGTTATCTTTAGTGTACTTTATTTGGTGAACAATAAAGAACATTTGTATTGTATTGTTAATGAATTGTTAACTTACAATATTTAATCGCGGACACAGGGTCGTTGACGCTAATTATCAAAATGAAACAAGTCTTATTTGTAATCGGAACTGCAGTTTCCACAAATTAATGCAAACATCCTTTGCTAATGTCTGCGTCGCCGACACTGCCAAGTCATTGTTCGTGACACCGTTACGAAGGATTGTAGATGTAGAAATGGCTATCACCGCTCTTGCGTCACTTGTATTGTTCCATTTTGTTCACACTTGGTGTACAATAGATATTTCGAAAAATTTGTAATGGAGATTCTGGAATAATACTATATTCTACGCTGGCTCGATAGCCCAAAGAGGACCTTGGCCTCTAACACAAGAGAACGCCACTCTTCTCTATTCTGCGCCACATCACGCCAGTTGGGTACTCTGGGCACGTGCCCAGGGCCCCGCGATCGATAGGGGCCCGGTGGAGCCCCCTAGTTGAGATCAAGGTGCTGTATCAAGGCCATAGGGGCCCCATTTCCCAATGTGCCCAGGGCCTCGAATTGATTAAACATGGCCCTGTGGGTACTCCGGGGTTGGCTAGGTCTTTGAGGGCTTTGTCATTCCAGCAGTATTTGGGACGACCACCCGGACGTTTTCCATTGAGCCGCCCCAATACGTTCTCTTCATTGAACGATCGTGTCCCGTGCTCTCCAAGTGGCCAAGCCAGCGGAGTCGCGTTGTCTTGACTGGAATGGAATAATAATAAGGGATATTTGTACATCAATGAACACTTACGATTCTATTTCCAAAACGAGGAAGGCAGAACGCATGGTAAGTGGGTACAATCGACATACAAAGTTATAATTACTAAATTCTATCTGAATAAGGACATAGGGCGGGTTACACGATTACAGACCGATCAACGTTAAATATCGCACCGGCATGGCAGCTGTCATCTCATAGGAGAATAGGTCAAACTGTACAATCAGCTACAGACTACCATTAGAGACGTATAGGTGCAATCCATCTTTTACACGTTTTTATTTAACTTGCAATGTTATGTTGAGGATAAATATTGGAACTGAATTTTAAAGCAGTTATCCTCAACCAAGTGAGCTGATATGTAGCATACCTACTTAGGTAAGTTCGGTGACATTGTAATATTATGATACCATCTAATTGATCTGATGATGGAGAGAAGAAGGTGACAGCTGGCCTTAGCACCTCCTAAACTACGCAAGATAAACCCGTCGCGTTCGAGCTCATTGGGACCGTCTCAACGAGTAGGTTAGGTAGTTGATGACTATGGGAATATTAGTGACTATTCTTTAATAAATTCAATTGGTTGGCCTAATTGGCATTAATTATTTTAAAGCCTAAACCGTTCAAATTACAGAATCAAACCGTGTTAATTGAAAGAGACATGGTTTTTCACAAATACACACGAACAGATGACAGATTAATACACGCGAACAGATAAAAATACAGTCCTGATGTTATATCGTGCGGAAATATAATGTGAATCACTGCGAAATAAAAATATCCCACAATGAATATTCACTATTTATAATGCAATCGTTTAATTACGTCACACAAGAGAGCTATTGAGTGTAGGTATATGTTTTTCGTAGGATTGTACAACTACAATAATCGGATCTTTCACATCACATTCAATTCATGTCGCTAATAACAAACAATAAAACATCTTTCACAATAATCTAAAGAAGGAACATTTCCTCGGTTCATTTTCGCTAAAAAAACGACTGATCGTGATAATTGTTCATAGAGATAATACTGTAATGAAGTTTAATGCTCATTTTGTTCCTTTGATGTAAAGTGAGGGATTCACTATTAGGATAAAATGAACCGCGACGCGACGAATGACAAAGTCGCGTGACACGACGATGTCAATAGTTTATAGCGACGACTTCTGACGTCGTTGTCGACACGGATTGTGGTACTTGTGGTACATATTTTTCCTCTAATGAATCCTGTAAACCCATCACTACATAACCGTTATGTCTAAGACCATAAGGTTGATAATAGTTTTTGTTGCAGAACGAGTCATGCCGCCACTAAAACCACGGGCGGGCGGTGACGTCATCCCAGAGCGCTCTGTGAGCTCTCTGGACCTCGCCATGGCATACTCAGCTCCTTCAAACCTAGTCCTCACACCGGCACCCGAATGTGAGTCTTGACACGTTGCTAATTAAACACAATATACAATACCACACTACATAGGCCACAGGGATAGGGGAAGCTGTAAGACCATTCCTTCTTTCTTATAGGCTGTACTGTAGTCAGTGACTATGACGATTATATAAAGGCCGATTTACACGGTACAAGGACTTGCCTGCAATGGGGAACTTGCGTGAAGATTGCATCGAGGAATTGAAAATATTTCCAGCATATAATATACTCATAACAAAGTTAAATAAAGCGTCTTTCCAAATAGTTTTAACCAAAACCTATTAGTTTTGCCAATTTCATATTCATGTCTGCAGTGAACTAAGTTTTAAAACTTTTATCTCACGATCAATAATCTATTCGTAGTTTCAAATACTTCATGTCAAATTTTGTACACGCGAATAAGAGACTTAGTTCTGTACAACTTTAAGTTAAAAATGGCTCAACACTGTAAATAGTTCGTGCAGAAAAATCTGGAAAAGTCCAGACGGTCTAGTAGCTGTAAAATGATTTACTTACCCCCATCGACCAGTACTTTTAGAATGTTATTTAGGTCAACTGTACCTACAACTCTGGCAAATTTCGCTTAGTCACGAATTATTTTCGCTAATTTTCCTTCGTTGATGTTGCTAAGCAAACTTTATAATAATGAAAAATTATAAAAAAATACTAAATGTAAATATTTTCGAAATGGCTTTTTTGAGGTTAGATATGAGGATATTAGGTACCATATCAGGTATATTTTACAAAAAAATATCAAACGGTATCGTACCTGGCGGAACCTAAACTTGGTATGTTTTGAAAATTATTTTAATTTTATTTTAAGACAAATGACTTAAATGTAATGATGTGATATATTTTTAGAACCGGCTTAGAAAGCTCTTTCGTCTGATACCACACACGATAGGTTTCAGATTTTTTTTTTTAAACTTCCATACAAAATAAGATGTCGTCATAACTCCTCTCCTTTTCGTTTTTTTTTCGTCCAACGGGTCAAATTGATTCATATGTCCTAAAGATCAATCGTAACGATTTTCATGCTTTAGACACCATTTGTAGCATCTTTTGGCGTACTGGTAGCACTACAACAAAGAGTTGGCAATTCAATGAATGTTAGCATATTGGCCAAACTTGTTTTAATGGTTTTTGAAGGCTCTTCCAAGGTATTCCAGAAGTAACGTGATGTACCTATCGTGTTTACACGTTGGCACGACAGGGACTTTAATTTGTTTTATTATTGCTCTGAACCCCGGCAGTTTGGAGTTACGCCAAATAGTCTGACGGACATGTTTTATTTTTGGTTTGAATTTTTACCTATTTTAGCTTTAGTTCTCAAGAGATACGTATCGGTGTAAAGTAAATGTCAAGAACTTGTAACTCTATTCGTTTGATTCGTGAGACACCGAGGGACCTTTATATCTGTCACTTTTTTTATACTACGCCGGTGACAAACAAACTGACAGCCCACCTGATGGTACGTGGTTACTGTCGCCAGACGCTTGCAACATCAGAGGCGTCAGGGATCGTCCTAATTGCTTGCGATGCCTACTTGCAATAGTAGAGAGGCCAATTTGAAAAAAGTCGTCAAATAACGAAGTTCGTTTGTACGAGCAGTCGCCTACCGACGACTGGTATCGTTGGATTCAGTGACGTCTCCCGAGTATGGAACTCGATGTCGTCACTCTCTAAAGTGGTGGAGGGGGGTAACTATGATGTCACAAAGATGGCGGTTGGTGGTATCAGGTTTTATCGATTATCTCTTTAACTATTCAACGTATTGCAACAAATGAGGTGTCAAATGAAAGCTCTTTAAATTGCTAATAATTCGTTCTAAGGAATAAAATGTAAAAGTCTAATAATTAAAAAGTTTTTCTTAAAAAAACGTACTTTTGAAAAAGTCATTTTTTTTAACTGCTAAAAACTCGATGAAAGAGGCCATTTCTTTAAAAAATACTTCATATGATTGAAATTGTTAAATTCATCCTCTATACATTGCTTTTTAGGGTTCCGTAGTAAACAAGGAACCCTTATAGTTTCGCCATGTCCGTCCGTCCGTCCGTCCGACCCCCGTTTTTCTCAGTAACCGTTAATGCTAGAAAGCTGTAATTTGGCATGAGTATACATATCAATGACGCCGACAAAACGGTAGAATAAAATCTTTAAAAAAATTTTTTTTTAGGGTACCTCCCCTAGTTGTAAAGTGGTGGTGCAAAATTTTTTTTTTCCAAACCCCATTGTGTCGGTTATCGTTGGATAGCTCTTTCAAAAATATTATAAGGTTTCTAAAATAATTTTTTGATTAAAGAATTGGTTGGCGTGATATTAAGCTTTGAAGTGATAATTTTTGCTATGGTCAAGTGTCCCCCCCCCTGCCAGCTAAACGGTGGCTATTAGGCATGTGAAAAAAATCATGGTAGTAGTATATACGATGAATTTAAAAGGAAAACTATCACAGCTAAGTAGACATTACTAGTTAACAAGTAATAGTCGAACTTCAGAGATGTACTTTGCAAAAGCAAACTTTCGTACAATTTCCATTGATACCTTAGATAATGTTGTTAACTCTTTCAAAAACATAGTAAATATAAGTTTGCAAACTTTTTAGTCCAAATAATGTAACGGGTGGACGACTACGGAACCCTACCTTGCGCGTGGCCCGACACGCACTTGGCCGGTTTTTGAATTATTAGAATCGGTTCATAAATGAGTACGCCAGGGACATTTCACCGCGGGCGGGGCGAAAATCGCGGGCGCGCGCGCGTTTGCTGACGAACGAGACTGAGTAGGCTTTCTTAAGTGCAGCTCAACAACTACCTAACCGATTTAGACAAATGAGGTGTCATATGAAAGGTATTTTATTGCTCTTACTTACTTGCTCAGAGATTTAAAAAAAAAAAGAAAATAAATCCAAAAAAAAATGTTTTCGCTTTATGTTAGACAACAAAATCATCATCATCATCACATTAGCCGCAAGACGTCCACTGCTGGATATAGGCCTCCCCCAAAAAGGTCATCAGTCCACCTTGGGGTCTACCCACGCTGCGCCTTGCGGTCCGTGGTCGCCACTCGAGAACCTTTCAGCCCCAACGGCCATCGGTTCTACGCGCAATGTGCCCCGCCCACTGCCACTTAAGTTTAGCGATTCGAAAGGATATATCGGTTACTTTGGTTCTGTTAAGAATGACGTCATTTCTGATGCGATCACGCAGTGAAACTCCGAGCATAGTCCTCTCCATTGCCCTCTGCTGAGTGGCTTTGACCCTAAGGTGAGCGATCACGTTTCCGTACCATATGTCATTACTGGCAACACACACTGGTCAAAGACTCTCGTCTTGAGACACTGCGGAATATTGGACGAAAAGATATGCCGTAGCTTCCCGAACGTTGCCTAGCCGAGTCGGATTCAACGATTAACCTCTTTCTCAAAGTTGGACCTGCCTAACTGGACAGTCTGTCCTAGCTATACATAATCGTCTACAACTTCGAGCGTAAAGCGTCCGATTATAACAGGAGTTGGTGCTACATGGGCATTTGACATGATCTTCGTCTTATCCATGTTCATCCTTAGACCAACTCGCTCGGAGGCTTTACTGAGGTCATCGAGCATTGTACTTAAATCCTCCATGGTTTCAGCCAAGACTACTATGTCGTCAGCAAACCGAAAGTGAGTGATATACTCGCCGTTTATGTTGATGCCTAGCCTTCTCCAGTCCAGATTCTAGAAAACATCCTCCAGTGCAGCGGAGAACAGTTTAGGAAAAATATCTCCTTGCCTGACTTCCCGCTGCAGCGGAATGGGTTTCGAGTTCCAGTCCTAGAGTCGGATTAACGTTTTCGTAGTTTCGTACAAACACTTCAGTACTTCGATATAGCGGTAGTCTACTTGGCACCTCTGTAGAGATTGTAAGTACTGCCCAGGTTTCGATCGAATCGAAGGCTTTCTCATAGTCCACAAATGCTAAACAGTGGGGCAGGTTGTACTCTTTAGTCTTCTGTATACAGACCACCACTTCTGTATATAGAGTAACATAGACCCCATCCATACGCTTCGTCAGGTTATAGCCTGCCGGACTTCAACGCGAAACTGGGCAAGAGGGATGGTGAAGAGCTGAGAGTGGGGCAATTTGGAGTTGGAAGTCGGAACCACCGGGGCCAACTACTGGCTGGTTTCTTGGAGAAGGAGGGACTCTACAATCTTTACATGGTCAGTGGCGTAGCTACCGAAGGGCTGGGCGGGGCAGTGCCCCGGGGCCCCCAAGCTCAGGGGGCCCCCAAAACCTGATTAGCAAACTTTTTGAACTAGCGAGAAATAAGTATATAGCAGCCCAAATCCAAAACCCAGAGAGCTTTCAGCTGGAACTCCAGAACCGTCTCGATTGCCTAAGTGGCGATGTGGATGAATTCAATGACGGGTTTGTGGACGCTGTCCATACCACAGGGTCTAAATTCTTTAAAGCCCACCGGGCCAACTGAACCATTAGGCCCTCTAACTCCACTCAAAGGCTCTTCGAGTAAAGGAGTAGGATGGTTCTACAGTCTTCAGTCGATGCGACATTATATCGGCAGCTCAATAGATAGAACTCCAAATCCCTGACCCGTGATCTGCGCCAATTCAATACAAAACGTATTGAAGAGGCCATCGAGCGGGATAAGGGCTCAAAAGTTTTCGCAAGAAATCTGTCTATTGGGCAGAGCCAGCTCGCCAAATTAAAAGCAGACCCCGAAGTTGGTCTAGTGGAAGATCCTAGAGCTAGACTAACCCTGCACTATACCGATGACATTCCGGACATCAGCCTGTAAGAGATTAGAATGGCTCTTAAACAGCTCAAAAACAACAGGGCACCCGGTGAAGACGGAATTACAGCCGAACTCCTGAAGGAGGGTGGAAAACCGGTCCTTACAGCCCTTCAGAAGTTGTCCGACTCTGTCTTACTGGAAGGGAGAACGCCAAAGGCATGGAACACAGGCGTGGTGGTGCTGTTAAGAACTATCGATCCATCACGCTTTTGAGCCATGTCTACAAGCTGTTTTCAAGAGTCATTATGAACCGTCTGGCAGCACGCTAGATGACTTCCAGCCTGTCGAACAAGCCGGTTTACGAAGAGGCTTTAGTACCATAGACCACATCCATACGCTTCGTCAGGTTATAACCGAAGCGTATGGATGTGGTCTATGTTACTCTGTATACAGAAGACTGAAGAGTACCCTGCCCCTCTGTTTAGCGTTTGTGGACTATGAGAAAGCCTTCGATTCGATCGAAACCTGGGCGGTACTTCAATCTCTACAGCGGTGCCAAGTAGACTACCGCTATATCGAAGTACTGAAGTGTTTGTACGAAAACGCTACTATGTCAGCAGCGGGAAGTCAGCAGGCAAGGAGATATTTTTCGTCCAATATTGCGCATATCTTTAGACTCGGCTAGGCAGCGTTCGGGAAGCTACGGCATATCTTTTCGTCCAATATTGCGCAGTGTCTCAAGACGAGAGTCTTTGACCAGTGGGTGTTGCCAGTGATGACATATGGTACGGAAACGTGGTCGCTCACCATGGGCTCAAAGTCACTTAGCAGAGGGCAATGGAGAGAGCTATGCTGGGAGTTTTTCTGCGTGATCGCATCAGAAATGACGTCATTCTTAACAGAACCAAAGTAACCGATATATCCTTTCGAATCGCTAAACTTAAGTGGCAGTGGGCGGGGCACATTGCGCGTAGAACCGATGGCCGTTGGGGCTGAAAGGTTCTCGAGTGGCGACCACGAACCGGAAGGCGCAGCGTGGGTAGACCCCCCACAAGGTCGACTGATGACCTGGTAAAGGTCGGTTAGGTAGTTGTTGAGCTACACTTAAGAAAGCCTACACAGTCGCGTTCGTCAGCAAACGCGCGCGCGCCGCGACGTTCGCCCCGCCTGCGGCAAAATATCTCTGGCGTACTCATTTATGAACCGATTCTAATAATTCAAAAACCATTATATATAGGATAAATGTAGCATTTCCAATCATATGAAGCATTTTTACAAGATTTAGCCTCTTTCATCGAGTTTTTTGAAGTTAAAAAAAAAAAGACTTTCAAAAATACGATTTTTTGGAAAAACTTTTTAATTGTTTGACTTACACATTTCATTACTTGAAACAAATTAATGGCAATATAAAGAACTTTCATATGATACCTCATTTGTCTAAATCGGTTAAGTAGTTGTTGAGCTACACTGTTTAAGAATGTCTTCACAGTCGCGTTCGTCAACAAACGCGCGCGCGCCGCGACTTTCGCCCCGCCCGCGGCGAAATATCTCTGGCGTACTCATTTATGAACCGATTCTAATAATTCAAAAAGCATTATATAGAGGATGAATGTAGCATTTTCAATCATATGAAGTATTTTTTAAAGAAATAGCCTCTTTCATCGAGTTTTTTGAAGTTAAAATAAAAATGACTATTTCAAAAATACGATTCTTTGGAAAAACTTTTTAATTGTTTGACTTACACATTTCATTACTTGAAGCAAATTAATGGCAATATAAAGAACTTTCATATGATACCTCATTTGTCTAAATCGGTTAAGAAGTTGTTGAGCTACACTTAAGAATGTCTTCACAGTCGCGTTCGTCAGCAAACGCGCGCGCGCCGCGACGTTCGCCCCGCCCATGGCGAAATGTCCCTGGTGTACTCATTTATGAACCGATTCTAATAATTCAAAAAGCAATGTATAGAGGATGAATTTAGCAATTACAATCATATGAAGTATTTTTTAAAGAAATGGCCTCTTTCATTGAGTTTTTTGCAGTAAAAAAAAATGACTTTTTCAAAAGTACGATTTTTTAAGAAAAACTTTTTAATTATTAGACTTTTACATTTTATTCCTTAGAACGAATTATTAGCAATTTAAAGAGCTTTCATTTGACACCTCATTTGTTGCAATACGTTGAATAGTTAAAGAGATAATTGATAAAACTTGATACCACCAACCGCCATCTTTGTGACGTCATAGTTACCCCCTCCACCACTTTAGAGAGTGACGACATCGAGTTCCATACTCGGGAGACGTCACTGAATCCAACGATACCAGTCGTCGGTAGGCGACTGCTCGTACAAACGGAATTTTAATTTTAGCCACTTGGCCTCCCTACTACAAGTTCGAGCGAGTAAAATTCGCGCGAACTTGCGATGATCGCGTAGTCGCGTTGTATTAGAATGATCCCTTACTCACGCGTTCCCGACCCACAAGAAACCTTTTCACGCCTTTTTGGAAGAGTCCCATTATGTAGCCCATTGGGAATACCTCGGCAGGAAGCTCATTTCACAACCTAAGTGTTCTCGGTACAAAGTACCTGTTAACACATTTAATCCTCAAACCAATAAAAGGGTCCATAGGTTACGGAGAATGCTTGTTTACCACCGTGGTAGAAAGAAAAGATTTGTATTTGTGGCCGACCGTTAATTCAGCGAAATAAAGTCAATAGAATTACGAATTGAGAACAAGATGAAACTTCTGTTTGAAGTCTCAAGAACGGGGTGAGGTTTCGAGCCTTTGAAGTAGTCTCCGCGCTAACTAAGGGCGTGCTATTGACATTTGGGTAACGAAGCTACCAGAAGAAAATACAAGTGGTTGGAAAAAATATTGAAAGAAAACCTAAAATTAGGCTAAGTAACTGATAAGCGGACTAGCTTTTACCTTTTGCAAAGTTGTAAAGTGATTTTTTTAAAATCAGTTGAATAAATACAACGTCCAAACAACTCTAATTTGACTTCGCTTCCGGAAGGATCTCGCTATTGTAATTTATTTCTGTGTCTCCTATCTATAGGGTATTAAACTAAGGTAAAAATAAATTATTTTTTACTTGACTAATAAAAGATCTAATGAAAATACTCGAAAAACATCAATTATTAATTTATTTTAGCTAATTGAAAGATTTTATAAGCATAAAGATTTAAATAGGACGCTGATTTGAACAAACCTACTCACACTGTCTTAGTGACGTCACTAAGACAGTATTTCCCTACAAACTTCATATTAACAAATCGTTTTTGACATTTTATAAAAAGTTGCTGATTTGACTAGGGGTTTAATACCGTATTGTCTATAATTGATGGAATATCTGGGCGGCCGAGCTTTGCTCGGCGTTTTCCCGGGCATGAGACCTAGCTAGATCGATTGCTCGTCCCCGAAAACCCTCACATACCAAATTTCATCGAAATCGTTAGAGCCGTTTCCGAGATCCTCGAAATAAATAAATAAATAAATATACAAGAATTGCTCGTTTAAGGATATAAGGTAAGATATATTCTTATACAGCCTTGTATATTATTTTTCACTGCAGACACAGCGATTTTAATAACTGCTCGTACTCAAAAGTGACGTATTAAAGAGTCCAAAAATGAAATTGTGTTCTGTGGCAGGCCGAAAATTGTCCCGAGGCATATCGCGAGCCACGGACAACGAGGGGCTCGTGTGGGCGCTCCGCAGCAACACGGAGCCCGACCTGCAGACGCTGAGCTCCGAGCACATCCTACTGCTGCCGGACATATCCATATACCCGCCGGAGTTCAGGTATATCACTTGAACATGTTATTACATTTTGAATCTTCTTGCTTGGATGGTAAAATCGCTTTTTGAACGGACTCGTTTGATGCATACTCGGCCAGTTCAAATGATTTTGAAGTACTAAGCTTAGTAACCAGGCAAGAGATTGGTCTACCACTTTTGAACCTTGATGTACAAATAATAGAGTCGAAAATGGCAGACCTTCTACGCTTACTGTGCCTACAGCCAAGGTAATCATTTAATTACCTTTGCGTTAACTACTGTGAGACATTCAAAGTCAAACTATTTTCGCATTAGTGCGACAAAGGATTAAATGATCCAATTTCGACGTTATTAAATAACCAACATAGAAGCTTAACTCCATCTCGTAAGCAGGTTGCTTGTCAATATTTGATATGGAAACCACACATCGAACAGGTATAAGATATCCAATTTTTTGGGTATTTTTTCTGGAATGACATCTCGATGTAGTTCAATTGTTCACAGGTAATTAAGATCATATCCGTTTTTCCTAATGTTAACATATAGCCTCGTAAGGCCCCGCGTACTAAATTTAAGACATAGTACTTTCAATGGAATTTGAATTATTTGTGATTCGAACAGAGATGCATTTGTTACGTTCGATTTTCGAAAAAATAGTTTAAACCCTATTGATAGAGAAAATTGACTCAAATTCCTTTGTTTCTTTTTGTTGTATGGTGGGCCTTACGAGGATAGGTATTTCAATACTCCAACTATATGTACAGGCTGAAAAATGCTGCTTTCTGTGGCTTTAACTAAAACAAAACATAGAGGTCACCTGTCCGCATAAGTACCGCATTCAACTATATAACGGCATACCGCCCGCATACGAAGAGCATTGTTCGCGTCGCGTTCGAAAATATAGTTTGGCATAAAATCAATTTTGTCCTACACGCAACGGCTGCCGTTGAACTTTGTGTTTTGTTTTTTATTTTCTGTAAACAAAGGCGGTCTTCATACGCAAGTCGATGCAAGGCGATGACCAAAGACTTTTTGTGTACGATGACTGTTTGGGTTTTTGTATTTGACCTTAGATAATACTGATGTCAACGTCTTAAAAGACCCTTTGTATTTAATTTGTTTCTTTTACTGATAGTGCTTCATTTGTGATTTGTCGTAATTTTAGTCGACGTCGGTAATTACAAAAATTATGACCGTCCATAATCCATAAAGACTCTTTTTGTTAGGGTTATGAGACAATCTTTATTCTGTAGGTACCTATGTTTGTGTTACCTGTTGGTCAGTGTTAGTCTGTCCCAGTATCTACACCACTTTGTCTCGGACATATGAATTTGATTCTCGGTAGCAAAAATGTAAGTGCGAGACGGACGAATCCGGATGCGTTAGCAACAAAACGGTAATTCAATAGAGGGACAGTTATTAGCTCCATTTATATCTTATTTGCTCGGATTAGAAGAATTGTTACTATTCCAGAACATTCATCGAGAAAGACCTCCTCGAAACGGCCACACTACACACCTTAGAGTCTGCCGGCATCCTAAACTGGTGGCGGCACGGTCGCGTCCCAGGTGCCCCCAGACTGCTGCCGCTGGCGACGTCAGGAGACGGCAACTGCCTGCCTCATGCGGCGTCACTAGCCGCCTATGGCTTCCACGACAGACTGTTGGCGTTGAGGACGAAGGTGCAAGCATTGTTGTGTGGGGAAGGCGGTGACGCGCTCACGAGTAAGTTCTCTGAAGATTAATACTTTACTGGTACCCCTCGGCTACTGCCGCTGGGGACGTCAGGAGATGGCAACTGCCTGCCTCATGCGGCGTCACTAGCCGCCTATGGCTTCCATGACAGACTATTGGCGTTGAGGACGAAGGTGCAAGCATTGTTGTGTTGGGAAGGCGGCGATGCGCTCACAAGTAAGTTCTCCTTGTTACTCTAAAGACTATACCACTTTACCAGTGTTCCTCGGCTATTGCCGTTAGAGACGTCAGGAGACGACAACTGCTTACCTCATGTGGCGTCACTTGCCGCCTATGGTTGTATGGCAGTCTGTTGGCGTTGACGACGAAGCTGCAGGTGATATTTGCTGTGGGATGATTAAATGCTTGATACAATCTAAATGCATCTTGAACGAGCAAAATGCGGCCTGTCGTGCGAAATCTGCTCCATTAGACAGACCGTAGACAAATTAAGAATAAATTAGCTGTCCTTCCAAATAACAAAAGAAGTCTTAACCGTAGAGACCATAGTATTGAACAATAGGCCTAACCCTATTCTAATCTGTTCCAGACGCAATAAAACGTCGCTGGCGCTGGTCAGAAAGTCTCTCCCTTCGCAGCGCTGGTTTGACTCCTTCAGAGGCCGAGTGGGAGCGAGAGTGGCAGGACGCAGTGCGCGCCGCTTCGGCACAGCCCAGACCTAGACCAGCTCCTACAGCTGCGCCACACTACGATGGTCTAGAACAACTACATGTGTTCGCACTGGCGCATGTTATGAGGAGGCCTGTGGTTGTGTTCGCGGATGTGGCTCTGAGGGTAAGACTTTATGTCAATACATAGATAGAAATACAATGTGATGTCAATACATACATACATAGATAGTAGGCAATACATAGTTAGAATTACGATTAATAACGGGATATTTACCATATATATTTGTGTTATTGAGTTTCCGATATTTCGGCAATGTTGCAAGCGCCATTATCACGGGTTAACTGGCGTGCTACGAGTTTTAGTTGTGGTCTACCCACGCACCATAGCGGTCTACCCTCAAATTGTTTTGCTTTTTTCGCACAGTGCTATACTATCGTCCGCCTTCTCACTTGAAACACAACAAACAAACATGGTAAATATCCCGTTATAAGTCGTAATTCGAATAGTGGGACTCATTGGAAGGTGGCACCTCAGATGTGGATCTTCGGGTGAGTTACTACTCAAATAGTTATTGCTAGACAGCCCAGAACCAGGTCTGTACCGACAGCTGGTCTATATTATGATAATTGATTGACAGCTACATGTCTTTGCGTTGGCACACGTCGTGAGGAGGAGATAGTTATTGCTAGAGTCAGGCAGCCCAGAACCAAATCTGTGACGGCAGCGGTTCTACATTATGATGAGTTCCTATTGAAAAACTGATAGCTAATGGGTGGGACCTTGAGAAAAAGAGTACCTCACTGCATAGGAGAGAGCGACCTGTGAGCAGCACCCTTCATATTTTTATACTCGCTGATGTAATCAAATGCCAGGTCTATTTGCACATGAAGTCTACTTCGTAATTTCACATAGAAAGACAAACCAACCCATCTCACCCATCGACTTTGTGGGAACTATAAGTATAAGGCCTGAGTAGACGCTCAAAGCGGAGCGTTCGGCGGGGCGTGGAGCGGGGCGGGCGTGCGTGCATAATATTTGGGCACCGGCGACTCAGGACACCAGTATGAGTTTCAATTGTTTATGTCACACCTGGCCATAAAGTGGCCATTATCGCACGCTCCGCTCGTGAAAAAACCCACTTCCTGGCCAGGGGGTGATATAAAATATTGTACTTACCACGGGCGATAATAAAGAAAGCCTCAGATCGCATATTTATCGCCCTTGCCTTCGGCTCGGGCGTAAAATACCTGCGATCTGAGACATTCTTTGTTTTATCGCCTTTGGTAAGTAATGTACTATTAACATGCACGCCCAACTGGAGCGTGCACTCAGGCCTTACACTTAATCAATATCAATAATATTTTGCAGGATTTCCGCGGTGACCCGATTGCCCCAATCCCATTCGGCGGCATCTATCTACCATTAGAACTAGACCCAGCAGTGTGCAGCAAAGCGCCCATATTGCTGGCCTATGATGCTGGCCACTTTTCCGCACTAGTGCCATGCGAGCCGCTTCCCACTGATGGGGCCAGAGTACCGTTGGAAGATAATACAGGGACCGCCATGCCTATCAGGTATACATTGCCAAGTATTTTATAATGCATTTGCTCAGAAAGCGCCCTTTGCAAGGCTCAACTTATGCATAGAAAGTGTCACTTTTCTGCACGGCTGCTGGCGCTGGCGGCCCCCTGCGCGCCCGTGCAGCCCGTGCAGAAAAGTATCGCTAATGCGCGCATGCGCTAATGAATTGCTATATATATTATGTTTCTTTCCTCGCATAATGCATTGTAATAGTTGTTTATGTCACACCTGGCCATAAAGCGGCCATTATCGCACGCTCCGCGCGCGAAAAAACCCACTTCCTGGCCAGGGGGTGACATAAAATTTTGTACTTAACACGGGCGGTAATAAAGAAAGCCTCAGATAGCATATTTATCGCCCTTGCCTTCGGCTCGGGCGTCAAATACCTGCGATCTGAGACATTCTTTGTTTTACCGCCCTTGTTAAGTAATGTACTATTACGATACAAGGGTTGTAAAACAAAGAAAGGCCGATATCGCAGATGTTTGGGGCCCGAGCCGCAGGCGAGGGTCTCAAATATGCGAGAGAGGGCTTTCTGTTTTACGACCCGTGTTTTGTACACAATTTTACGTCACCACTTGGCCAAAAAGTGGGTTTTTCTGATCGCGCAGCGTGCAGAAAAACGCGCTTTTTGGCAAGGTGTGGTGTAAAATGTTGTATGGTACTCGTGTTGAACTGTAGGTTTTTCCCAACTCATGTCGGTTGAAAACATTCGTCGGGAAAAAGCCTACTTTCCACACTTGTATCATAAATAACTATTATTTCATAGCGAGCCCAATTACTTCATATTGATTGTCATTAAGTACAGGCTTAACTTATTTAAAAAAGAAATTGTCGCTTTTTGTGTTTATGGTAATTGCGGCAGAATAAATAAATAAATATTTGTGGACAATCTTACACAAATCGACTTAGTCCCAAACTAAGCAAAGCTTGGACTATGGGTATTAAGCGACGATATACATACTTACATAGATAAATAGATACTTAAATACATAGAAAACATCCAAGACCCAGGAACAAATATTCATGCTCATCACACAAATAAATGCCCCGGCCGGGATTCGAACCAGGGACCGCCAGCTTCGAAGGCAGGGTCACTACCAACTAAGCTCAAGCGGTCGTCGAGAAGGCTATGATATATGCCATTTCTTTAATTATTTACCACCTAACCAACAGCTTTTATGACACTACAAACACTTTAACATACATATAACCAGGTAGCCAATTATAGAGTTTATTAGAGTTTCTCTTATCCAGTATAACACCATTAGTCGCATAACTAACCCGTACATTTAAACAATTTCCTAAAAACGTCCCAAATCGCTTCAGATTCAACGTGGACCCAGGCGAAGACTTCCGCTGGGACACCGAACCGGACCAAAAGACCATAAACAACTTGCTCCCAGATGAATACCAACGGTCCGCTATGATGGCCGCCTACTTAGACCTCGAGCGGGTCGAGTGCCTCTCCCAAAACCCACCCCCAGAAGAACTAAGAAGATCGCTAGACGCACTATCAACGAAGAGCTCAAAGCAGTTAAACTCTGTTGCGAAACAGTTCGGTAGTATAGGGAGGTCTATGAGCAGTAAGCTAAAGAAGAATTTCGGTTCGATGGCGAAGCTGACGGGGAAGAGTCAGAGTAATCCTGAGGAGGGTCTGATGAGGAGACAGTCCACGTGTGAGGTGCTGTGCTGTAGGGTGTTGGCGGCGAGGGCGCCTGTTCAGGAGGAGATGGTGAAGAATTACCTGAATGAGACGTGGATTAGGTATGTAGCCTTGTGTTTTATTTCTATTATAAACTTTCTGTTTAGACATTTTTTTGTGCACAAATATTTCATTGCATTCCAAACCGCTTGAAAGTTTATTAATTTTATGACTCTATACAGTTTGACAGTCCTGTCTAACTGTATAGAAATTCAAAGAAAAAGTTTGCGAAACGGTGTCATAAATTAAAGAGCGTGACCGTACATTGTGAATAAACTTTATTCTTGTATCACTTTAACATATCGCAACCAGTTTTGGCATAATAGTTTTTATTAGTCCAAAGAAACTAAAGCTTCTTAGTGTAGTAGTATAGCCTTCCAAGGCCCACAATACAATACAAAACGGCAATGAAATTTGATTCATGTAGTAAAGCTAAAAGAGTTTTCTCTGTTTCAAAAAACAACTGAAACAGAGCAAATGCAACTATTCCATCCGAAAACGATTTAAAGTTCTATCGGTAGGATAGGCCCATGGGGCAAGAAATACAAGAAAAAAATACATGTCTCAAACTTCATGTCTCATCCTCTAACAATTATCAGCTCCAAACTTTAATAGGAGCAAAAATTTATTCTGTTGTTGCCTCTACTTATTGTGATTTTATACTGTACTGTGTCCTTGAATTGATGTGTGCAATAAAGAGTATTTTTATTGCATTGTATTGTATTCCTAATTTTAACGAGCATTCCCTTTACAGCTTCACAGCCGAGAAGAACCGTCGGGAACAAGGGCAAACTCCGTCCGGCCCCCGCTACGGCACGGGCCGCTCCCAATTCTACGCGGAAGCCGACCGAACGTCCCACGAGAACGCCCGAACATTGTCCAACAAATCCGCCAAGCCGGCCGCTGACCGGACCCTTTACCTCTCCAAGTCGACGTTCTACGACGACCGCCCGCCCTCGCCGAAGCCCTGTAAAGCGCAACTGTGTATGTATTACGGTAGTCCGGAGAATAATGATTATTGCTCGCGATGCTCGAAGCTGCAGTACGATTGAGTGCTTCCTTATTGGTGTTGCGAATTTATTAACACTTACAGTGCCAAGAGCTCCCCTAGCGAGTTCTCAATAACTTTGTTCACATGCCGTACGACTCCCGAGAGGAGTTCATTACTATAGTCTTGGATTTTGGCCTTTCAATGAAGTGTAAAACACATAAAAATTTGTTATTTTGAAGATTGTTATCGCCAAAATGTAAAGAATAATCGATGTCGCTAAAATGTAAAGAGTGACTAATTCAAAAATGAGCTAATGCTTTTACAACAGAACCTGAAAATTATTGTAGTTGTCTAAAATCGTTTTAGAACAACTACAGAATTTTACAGGGTAGAGACTCATGAAGTCACCAATAAAGTGAATTCGCAACACTTTTCAAATATCAGAGTTTTCTAGTTCCCTTAGTTTATATAATAAGATAGAATCATGAGAATGAAACAGAAGTCGTATTGGGAATTCTTGTAAAAGTGGTTATAATGTTGCCACAGTATTAAATTTCCAGTATTATGATCAATATTATAGTTCAAATAATGGATTGTTTCATTAAACATTTGTGATGGTCCACACTGAAAGCTTTCTATTAAATCTGAAATGTGTGAAACGTTTTACGTGTGAAACTAATAAATGTTATTGACTTTTGATTGCTATTGTCGCGTACGAGAACGGAATAAAATACCTTGCTTTAGAATGAGTTAAGAATTCCCAATAAGATTTTAACAAAGCGGTATATTTTTGTGAGGCAAACTATTTTTGGTACGTTATTAAGAATTGATCGTAGATATAAGCTCGTAATAAGATTCTAATTAGTATAAGTTTTCAAAATTTGAAATTATAATAACTCGTTTGATTCTAGATTATAATCTGTTCGCGTGTTTTCCCACCAACTGTAACCTTCTAACCTCTAAAAAAAATCAATAAAAATATTTTACTTTTCGACCGTTTACTACTTGAAGCCAAAAATAATTATTTTGAAACAGAATTTAAAAAACCGGCCAAGTGAGATTCGGACTCGCGCACGAAGGGTTCCGTAGCGCCAAATAATAATAAACGACCTATCTCAAAAACTATACCACATATCTTATTCAAACCAAGGGACACACTTAGAAACCTCTATATCATTTACATAGACACCCCATACGCCTTTGTGCATTGAATTTTATTTCATCCCCCTGTTATTATGTATGGAGTAACTACACTAATTTAATATTTTTTTATAATTTCACATAAGTATTGTGTAGCGGTTCATAGAATACACCTTCCTACCAAATTTTATAATTGTATTTCTTATCTCCGAGTGTGACATACGGACGGCCAAACATGACGTTGACGAAACCATAAGGGTTCCGATTTCGCCATTCGTCCAAAGGTCGTTTATTAGTAACATAAGACATGTACCGAATCACGCTCACATCGCTCAAAGCGCGCTTACGATCGGACCGATTTACGCTCACTCATGTCGTGACGTCACTGATGATGTGATGGACGGCGCTCACGGTGCTCACACTCCCAGGCGTATGTAAGCACCTTGAGCCAAACGTCAAGTTGACGTTTGATATATGAACATGACAGTAAACACGGGCTATGAGCGTGAATCGGTCCGATCGTGAGCGCGTTCAAGCGAATAGCGGTTCGAAGCAAAACACTACTCACGCGGCCTTGAGCGCGCTATTTGATTTGGACCGGCCGTCAGCACTGTAAGCGCTGCGAGCATTTTAAGCGTGATTCCGAACACGGCTATAGAAATGTGGGTAACAATATTATAGTGGTGAAAAGGTTAACGTATTAAACATAATCCGCGTGTATTTTAATTTCTTGTATTTAATATTAAATGCAATACATAAATTACTTAAGCGACTGGTAATGTAACAAGTGCCAAAAGTGGCTTAATATATATCAGTTAATGTCGGTATTTAGCGTATGATGAACCTTTGAATCGGCATAGTGAAGTAAGACATGGCTAGCCAGTCATTTGTGTCAATAATAATAAGATTCTGGCAATACTTAAAAGTCTGCAATGGCGTTGTACACAATATCAAATACCTTTAGATATCTGTAGTTTTCCATCTCTTCTCCTTCAGTTTGATTTAATTCGTGTAAAAACATAAATTTTATAGTTTCTCACAGTTCAGTGTCCAAAGACCTGTAGGTACTGTATTTTGAATGCTATCTGTAAAAAGGGTACTTCAACTCCCCTGGAAAACTATCATCATCATCATCAGCCTATATACGTCCCACTGCTGGGCACAGGCCTCCTCTCATAGATGAGAGGGAAAACTATATATGAGAAAATAATCTTGTGACGAATGGACAAAGAGATATTGCCCATGGCCCCATGCCTATAAGTTTTATGGTCACGTTTTACATCACAAAAATCATGACCATAAAACCTATCGTGTTAGCCATCAGATGATTCCATAAATGTTTCGTTTTAGCAAATTTCATTCATTTAAATACTCTTTTTTTGTCACCGACATTTTCCTCGGAAATGGTTGGCTAATCTAACTGCGATATTGATATTATCTGTGTTTGTGTAGAAGAGCGAATGCGCGAAGATGTTCAAAATCCAAACAGGACAATAATGTATGTAGCCCGTCGGAAACAATCGAAGGTTCTTGTTCACCATTCTACCTCAAATACAGCAAAGATATAAGAGATATATAACTGTTATTATATTCAGAAAATATTCTATCCATTCATGTTAGTATAGTAAAAATATTTACACCACACCTTGCCAAAAAGCGCGTTTTTCTGCACACTGCGCGATCAGAAAAACCCACTTTTTGGCCAAGTGGTGACGTAAAATTGTGTACATAACACGGGTCGTAAAACAGAAAGCCCTCTCTCGCATATTTGAGACCCTCGCCTGCGGCTCGGGCCCCAAACATCTGCGATATCGGCCTTTCTTTGTTTTACAACGCTTGTATCGTAAATAACTATTGTTTACACAATCATACTGTTAAAAGTTAAAGCTGCGGGAAATTTTCCACTTCTGCGATAACATAGTCATTAAATGTCACACCTGGCCATAAAGTGACAATTGCCGCACGCTACGTGCACGGAAAATCCCACTTCCTGTTCAGGGGAAGACATACACAATTTTATACTTATCAAGGGCAGTAATAAAGAAAGCCTCACATCACACACTTATCGCCCTTGCCTTCGGCTCGGGCGTCAAATACCTGCGACCTGAGACATTCCTTGTTTTACCGCCCTTGTTAAGAAATGTACTGTTATTTTATCACTGGTCGTATGTGATTTAAATGAAAGCCTCTTATCGTGTTGCTGGTGAAAAAGCACCTTTAATAAAAAGGGGTTTAATGGCATCATCATCATCATCATATCAGCCGAAAGGCGTCCACTGCTGGACATAGGCCTCCCCCAAAGAGTGCCACAATGACCGGTCTTGCGCCACCCGCATCCAGCGGACTCCCGCGACCTTTACCAGGTCATCAGTCCACCTTGTGGGCAGGGACCGGAACCGGTAAGCCTAATCAGGGTTTTCGATAGGCTTATTTTAACGGTGGTTTTAAAAACCCTATCGATATTGGTAACCATGTAAAACGGTAACCCTATCGATAGGGTACCGTATCAATCGGGTTAACCCAACAAACCGCTAACCAAAATCAAAACCCTATCAATACGGTAACCGTATCAATAGGGTTTTTAACCAGTTTTTAACAAATGTAATCTTTACGCACCTTTCAATTAGACTCATTTTTAGATAACCGTGGCTCGCACGGACGATGTGCTCGCCGGCTCGCCGTGGGGCCCGCTCTCAGTACAAACAAACTGGTTTGATCTACCGAAACGCTCCTTATTTTTAATGCAAACAACTTTGTACTTTGAGTCCTTAGGCTTGAATCGTATTTACTTTATCGTGCGTGCAAGTGTAGATTTGTAGCTCACGCTCGGGCGATTGTTTGTTTATTTCACATTTTAACTTTTGCGCCTATATTTTTATCTAACTTTCTGTGCAATGTCAGCAACAACTACCTAATAATCTGAAGGTCGGTTTGTCGAACATTAAATATCCAATAAAAAAATGCTACTTTATCAAGATCACAATTCTCGCATTTTGACGGTTCATTCGAACGCTAATGTATTTATTTTAATATTTTGAAACAATCAGTCGTTTTCATAGTACTGATCATAATCTATAATCAAATTTTATTTTGAAATAAACACCAGCCTCCTTGACTGACAATATGTGAACCTTATTGTAACGAGATAAGGTCTACAAACGAATCAACAGTGTAACGTGTTACCTTCTTTTGTTAGTATACTACCTACCTAAACAATAGGCAAAGGTCACCGGTCGTCGCAAGTGCTGACCACCTGTGGATGTACCCAACAATAAGAGAGCTTTCTTTAAAATCTTTTATATTTAAGATTAGCAATTAAGGTGAAAAATGTAATTATTGGATATAATATGAAATAAACAGTATAATTTTTTTTTTTTTTAGTTGTATAAAAAAACTTCATTGACTTTAAGTCGAATAAATTTGTAGGCCAACTGGGGTCGCAACATCAGTATGGGATTTCTAGGAATTTGTTGATAAACACTCGATAAAATCAGTCGCTACATCCAAAATCGGAGTTTCTACCGGAGTCGCTATAGCCAGTGGGAATTTCATATAAAGTATGTTCTAAAGTACAAGGGACTTAGGTGTAGAGTTGCTACAACCGAAATGTCGTTACAACCAAGGTCGCTAAAAATGAAATCCACTGTAATTGATTGTCCTCCATGACCTGAGGTAAAAGCAAGTGCGCACGACCATAGAGTTGTTAAATCGCCCAATTCCGGGATTGTAAAAATGTTTTTAATAAATCCGGGATTTTAGTAGTAGGTTAATACACGTATTGCAGTCAGTATATTAATTCCGCATTTTTATGTGTGGGATTTCATTACATTAAGTATTGGGCTGTTAACTACCAAGTTGTTAAAACGTTTATCTATTTAAACCAGCACGGCAAGATACAGACGAGCCGAAAGCTGATAGGACTTGCTGTTTTCCATTGTCTTAGGATTAACGAGATTGCGGCGACAGTTTCAATGGCAAAAATAACCTTTCTTACACTATAAAGACATTTATGCCGATGTTGTTATCTTTTCACAACTTAATACAATAGGTACACAAGTGCCTAAATGTCGTGGTATTTGTCTTTTTTTTCCAGGTAAACCTACACACGCACACAATAAAAACAAATAATTACGTTTAGTTCGTTAGTTACTTTACGTAAATCTGCAGGTTCAGTAGCAGTGCACTGCTTGCAGTCTGAAGTGCATTCTCGTAACGTAACCATCTAGTTGAGTACGCTTGACCATAGAAGTGGACTTTGTTATTATTATTGTTTCTGTTATTTTTGTTATTATAGATATAGGTATTTGAATATAGGCGTGTATTTATGGACACTGATTAGTGATTTTGATTGGATTGTGAAGTTAAGTGGGTGTTATAAGAAAGGTGAGTGTGTTCCTTTGCATTATTTTTTATACTAATTATAAGTAGAGTTCAAATTTTTGAAAGATAGGGAAGGTTGTCATACAGTTCATAATATACGTAATTGTCGTGTAACAAAAGTATCAATACAATTATAAACAATTAAAATATACATATTTATGCATATGATTGTTCCAAAAATTTGAACTTTACCCAAGTAAGACCAAATCTTTAAGGTAATAAGGAAATTGTATTAGTACCCGTTGCTTTTATGCCGTTGACGCAGGAATAACGTATTGTCACATACAGGGAGCTATTTTATAATACTACCTACATGTAAATTAACTAATCTACTAGCGCATATTAAAATAAATAAATACTTGATACGTAAAACATAAATCAAACAATTTTTTTTGTATTTTATTTCTATACTTTATTTCATTTTATTAAAAATATTGTTACCCTATCAAGTAATCCACCAAATTGTTCATTTGCTAGAAGACAGTAAATATATATTAATACAGTATTTAGTTTAAAAGTGTATTCAGCCCGGATATGGGCATGAAAATATTATATAAAAATACAATAAAAATGGACATTATTTTACGATAATCAGAACTTTAAATATCCTGTTTATTTAATAAATGAAAAATAAAATATAAATAACATTATAAACTTTAAATATTAAATATAGTCGGGTTTTTTTTTTAATAAATACGTAAAATAAATTCATGATTAAAAAATCATCACTTAAACAAATATGCAGCGTAGCGTATTCAAGATTTGTATAAAATGTCTTGCATGTCAGGAATTCAAAAACATGTCTTTTGAATGTTGAAATGTTCGATTCTTTAAAAAATAATGTTCGATTAAAAAAGTACACAACGACGGTAAAGAAAACTATTATCTAAATTCTAAATAATAACAAAGCTCAAGATTTCTTGATTTCTCTCGCTAAAACTTGTATTTTCATTCACCCATTCATCGCTACGTCCTAATTCGAGCAGTATGTACGGCGCGCTGTCATATATTTGAACTAGCTGTCTCGGAGTCACGACATCGTGTCGTTACTCATTGGCTTACCGGCGCGCAGTATTGTGCGGATGGCGTAATGCATAATTTCTATTTAACCATTTATGTAATTGTTTGAATATAATAAATGTTGTTATTATTGTATATAATTAACACGCTAACTGTACAAAAGCGCGGCCTTCTCTGCAATCTCAAAAACAAAAGATATTCCAGGTAAAAGCCAAGCCCAAAACTAATAATCAGTTTTTTTATTTCATCGCCACATACAATTATTATCTTTATCTGCACGAGCAACACTAATCCTACGGCCTAGGTATCTACAAAAGGGCCGCCTTGGTAGGTAATGACTCTAACGTAAACAAAAGGCAAAACAATAAACAATCGGCAACTCAAAGTTAGCGAACAGTTGCAGGTGTGCCATATCTGTCATCGCCGTCGAGTATATGATACATGAATGGAAAGCACGTGCAATATTTAATGAAACGAAAACAGATAGCTCCCACCCCATGCTGTAATTAAGTATTTAAGTCTATGTAGAACAAATATCATGTTCAGTACGTCTCGCATATCTCGCGACGCACCATTAGTATTTTTAAGTCATAAATAATTACTTAGTACCCATAACATGGCTTTATTTGATCTGGAAGAATTTAGGAGCTGGAAGAGGGAGTACGAGGCTGAAGCACAACGAGAAAGTAAGTTAATTTATATGTATAAAGCAGTTATTTATAATATAATTTTCAGTAACATGAAAATATATCATATCATTACAGGAGAACACCGGCGATTAGCCGAAGAAAATAAAGCGACATCGTTGATGAAGGCAAAGGAGATAAACAACAGGAAGTGTAAGCATTCTAGGATTAATTTGTTACCTTTTACCTACGACATTATAAGAAATAAGGAATTAATTCAGTAAGACTAATGGAATTTGTGTTTTCAGATAATCAGTTCGACAAGAGAGAGTTATGGTCCAAAAAAATCAAGGAGCTATTGCAAAACGTTCCCGATGAGAAAGTGGAGCAAGTTTTCGACAAAGTAAAAGCTTTGATCGAGCAACCCGACCCAAAGCAGCAAATCGAAAAGATTTCGGCTTCATTTTGAATGTTTCTCTTTTTTTATAGTCGTATTTTTTATGTTTTCAATATTTAAATAAGTAATTGATATCTATTGTTTTTAATATTTAGTAGATTTTTGTTATGTAGCTAATGTTGATTTTTATATTGCTGATTTAATAACTTGTTTAT
The DNA here is from genome assembly GCA_951800055.1 of Cenopis cana. Taxonomy (NCBI): domain Eukaryota; kingdom Metazoa; phylum Arthropoda; class Insecta; order Lepidoptera; family Tortricidae; genus Cenopis; species Cenopis cana. Next base: position 9,712,592 of record OX637489.1, on the reverse strand, counting down.
TAAAACAAATACTCTATTTGATACTATTTTTTATTTTTAATCACCTATCTTTGAGTTGCCAATTTAGGTAACTTCTCACAGTACTAACCTATGTCATTGTATAATATAATAAACAATTGTCAACTAATATTAATTACCTTTCGTCGCCGATCGCGTCGTCGGCAGGGTCGATGGTTAGATACAGAATAGAATAACACCATTCGCATTCATTACTCACAAAGTAGCAAAAAAATATGTAACTGTTCGTCGATTTAAACATAAATAAAGTGTGTGCGTACGGGTTAAGGTCTATTTTAGACTATACTACGACGGTGGCAAATAAGCATACGGTCCACCTGATGGTAAGCGGACACCGCAGCCTATAGCATATGGACCAAGTTTAAAGTTTAGTCACTATTAGCAGTGATAAAAATACATCATTCGCCGCAAGCTGTATCATAACATTCACAACACGCTGTCGTGTTGCTTAAAAGCTATACATAAATAATGCACTTTTTTACGTACTGTGAAAGTATGCAATGAATAAAATAGCTAAAGCTAGATAATATATGTTAGACATAAAAAAAAAACCAGAATGCTTATTGAACGCCACTAATATTATCTAAATAAGTATCAGTTTTTATCAACATAGCCTTTAAATATGCAAAATTAAGAATACAGTTAAAAAACATACTAATCAAAAAGTGTTAACGACACAATGTCGTGGCTAGCGCGCGAACACGGTTCCGAAATCACGACAACGTAGTAAATAAACGATATATACCTCCACATCATACTTATCATTCCCGCGGGTTCGAAACTTACTTTTAATTTGTAACCTTCATAATCCCGCAATTGGGCGGTTTAACAACTATATATTGTATGAGCACGCGCAGTCGCCTCAAAGATAACCGTGCCGAACCGTGCTTTTGTTCTAATATTCTCTTATCTTTTTCTCAAATGAAATAAACTAAAGTATGTACCTATTTATCCTACTAATATTACAAATGCAGGATGTTTGTGACTCAATCACGCAAAAACGGCTGAACCGATTATGATGAAACTTAGTATACACCGAGATTATAGCCTGGATGTTAATCCACAAATATATAGGATACTTATACCACAAATATATATGTTAATATAGGATACTTTTTATCGCTGAAATCATCCCTCAAATACAAGGTCGCGCGGACGAAGTCGCGGGCAAAAGCTAGTTTATTATGAATCTGTGTAATGTGACAGACTTACGTGTGACCTCCAATAAAAAAAAATTCCACACACCATTGCAATTAATTGAAATGGAAAATAATCGTAAGTAGGTTGTATTTTTTACACTCGGGGACTTATGTCTTTGCAACTGCAAGCGTAATGTACTTGTAGAAATAATAAAAAAAGTTAGAACAAGTCCCAGAAGAGAAATTTCTTAATTGTCTAATAGAAAAGCAAATGTTATTAAAAAATGTTATTAACATCATATGTATATGATTTGTCAAGCCTTTTTGTAATACCTCATATAATTTAATATGTTTTATAAAAATTTCACTTAGTGAACTAATTGTCATATATGTTTACATACGATGCATAATTAAAATAACATAAACATATTATTGAATATTAATTGTTAATTAATTCATAAATTATTTAGCCACACACAATACCAGCCGCAAATTCATGTATATTTAAGTAACATAATTGTATATTTTGTATAATGCATATTGATAATTCTTTCATTTATTACAATACAATACTCTTTATTGCACACCTCAGTTTTAATTATTATAAAGGACACAGGACACAGAATTATTATTTAACGGATCAGTCTAAAATTCATTTTAACCCAAAGCATCAGCATCTGGCGATAGGGTTTCATTGGGTTAACCAAAACCCTATGAAAACCCTATCCAAAAACCCTATCCGATAGGGTTTTAAGCTTAACCCTATTGAGGGTTATGGTTACCGCATCGATAGGGTTAACCCTATCATACGGTAACCTCATGATAGGGTTAACCCTATCATACGGTTAGCAAAATGATTGGGTTACCGAATGGATAGGCTTAAGCCTGAAGAGGGGTTTTCCGGTCCCTGCTTGTGGGGGGTCTACCCACGCTGCGCCTTCCGGTCCGTGGTCGCCACTCGAGAACCTTTCGGCCCCAACGGCCATCGGTTCTACGTGCAATGTGCCCCGCCCACTACCACTTAAGTTTAGCGATTCGAAAGGCTATATCGGTTACTTTGGTTCTGCTACGGATGGCCTCATTTCTGATGCGATCACGCAGAGAAACTCCCAGCATAGCCCTCTCCATTGCCCTCTGAGTGACTTTGAGCCTTCTTATGAGGCCCATGGTGAGCGACCACGTTTCCGTACCATATGTCATCACTGGCAACACACACTGGTCAAAGACTCGTCTTGAGACACTGCGGAATATTGGACGAATTTAATGGCATACTTGTTCTTATTAACCTAATTCAAAACTATACTCAAATGTTGTTATTTCAAATTCTATTATGAATGTACAATGTGTAATTCGCGAATTCTTAATGTCAGGGTAAATTCACTTGATGTTGTCATGTTTTATTAGACTATAATTAGTTTAAATTAGAATCAACGAGCTTCGATATCACCGTCCTTGTTTGCCTGGTTCCAGAAAAATGAAACATAATATTGATCTTCTAGTCTTATTTTTAGAATAGTGGTAATATATACGAGTGATTTAGAATAAGTCGATATAAGTATTATGAGACAGGAAGACCTGTGAAGATTTTAGAATTTTGTTATTTGTCATCTCAATTTTATTGTTTTTATGTCATATCTCCAGTTTTGTTATCCGTTTAGATTGTTGTAAGAGTAACAAAGAATTTGTATAGTATGTAATACAATTGAAGACTAAAACATTACTAAACCATAGAACAAGCCAGGGCAGGGGCGCCTCACTCGCGTGACGTCATCGCGCCGCTCAAAGGTCAGCCTTAGGCTGACTTTTAATGCGATAGAAAGTGATGCAGCGAGTGATGCGCGTGCGATAGAAGGAGCCAAGCGAAGGCACGTTTGTCTTGCCTCGCGCGGATTTGTTAGCAGTGAGGCTTCTGTACGTAGTACTATTACTTATTCTGAGGCCAGGGTGAGAAGAATATAGGTGCATAATATATAATGTTATCTCATTGTAATATTTTCTGTTGATACAGATAGATTTTGACTTGTAAAAGCGACCTTGAGACCATTTTGCAGTATAAATGTTTTGAATTTTGAATTAGAATTTTGAGTTTATATTGTTAAAAATATATCAAGTACTAAACAACCAATTATGTACTAACTTTTTTGATACTCCTTTCCTTCCGTACTCAAGTTAAACATTGTCCTTTGTTGTTTTACATACTGTATATATAGTAGCCTTAAAGATCTGTTAATAACAAGGACTTAAAGTGAGAACATGACAAGATGCCTTTAACTAATGGCTTATTAGTTACGGGTTCAATCAGATGTATACTAATATCTAATATATTAAAGTTTAAATAAAACAGAGCTATGTAAATGTTATATTTTTTCATGTAACAATAGAGGCAGCATATCATGTTTTTTAGAAATACAATAATTTTATGACTACGATTTGTTTTTTCCTTGTGATCTCCTTCGATTTTTTATTTCTCAAAGTTTGGAGAGACTATATTGATGAATCGAGACTCGTCAGCAACTCTGATTTTTCTAATAAGTTTTATGTAAAAAAAAACATAACTGACATCACCGGGCAGCTACGATGACCCAAAAGGAGTCTAGGCCTCCGTTATGTTACAACAGCACGCCAATTTACTCGTTCATGCCCAATTCCTCGCCAGCTTCGGTTACGCCTCCACTAAATCCTTCCATACCGATAAGTCGATAACTGATAAGCGTAATCGCTCCCCGCGCTTGAAGGAAACAGAAGTGTTGCCCTAATTAATTTTAGTATTTTCGTGGAATATAATGATTGAACTACAATAAAGGGCACGGTCAAGATTATATCAACTGTAAACTTTAAAATAAATTCTTGACACAACTTTATTCAAGCTACTGCAAGCCTCAACTCACTTAAATATATTTAAAAGTGAGCTTCATATTTATGAAGAAGGGGTAAATGAAATTTTACTATTGGCAACTTTACGTCATGTCATGTCATCCTCATCCATCCGTCAACCAACTGTCTGGTCTGTCACACTGAACGACTGGCGGAAATAGTGTTTTGATTTGTTTGGTTAATAAAGCGTGCTTGCTTTTTGTAACCGCATTGTCTTTCATCTAGAATCAGAACTTGAAAAGTTTAGCCATGTCACAACAGGAGGTTTCCTGCGGTCTAGAGTATATAGTGGCTCCGGATTTGCAAGGAAGTTTGACGGAAGCATTTCACGCGAACTACTTGTTTATCGTGACGCCGGTCGTGCACCCCAGGTTTAGGAGACACCACATAGCAGATGGGAGTAGAGTAGGAGGGTTTTCGCGATCGGATATGATCCTTTCACCGCAAGATTGGACGAGTAAAATAGTTGGACGGCTGTCGCCTTATTTAAATGTGGATGTGCCAAATGATGTGGTGCGGCAGCGGTATGAGGACTGTATGAACGAGGAGCTGTCTTATTGCAAGGGCCTCGGGCTGCCGGCTATAATGGTGACGTTGCAGGGCAGCGATACCCACAATTTGGCGAGGATACTGCTCAGCTTTATGGAAAACAGGTTAGGAATCTATAGTGTTTTGTTTTCATTAGTATAATATTTTTATTAATAAATATTTTCATTGCTTTTAATCGCTCATTCAGTTTTGTTTGATTTGGGGTAAAATTTCCTATTTGAAAACTTAAATTCCAATTATGAAATAAAGAATAATTTGTACATGTAGTTTTAAGTAAGCTAGTTTTCCATGTTTGCATAGATGGAACTTCATGTTCACGTAGTCTTCATGTCCAAACCCGCCCTCTCCCGTTCCCGGAAGACAATGACTTAAATGGCAGTAGCTATAATTTACACCAAAATAAAACTGAAGCCATTAATTTTACATATGAATAGCTTGATATTTTACTCTCAGTATTATTGTATGTGTTAAATTGAATTTTTGGTATGGCACCTTGAAAAGATAATTCAAGGAAAATGTCATCTTTTATGCATCTGGAAGCAGAATAGGATTTACCAATTGAGTTAAGTTGCTAAGTTTAAGATTTTATTTGCTGTTGATGTTTGTTTTTTACCTATCATTTACGACAGTAATTTTTATGACTTGATATGTTGTCTGAAGCCTCTGATCTCAGCAGATGAGATAGAAAGTGTATAATTCCAGCCATCACCCCACCTTGATCTGGGTACAAGTGCCGATGCAGTGCAGCCGCACCTTGAGGGAAACTGTCACCCGTGGCGTAGAGGATGATGAGGAGTCTTGGGATGAGCCCTGGTTGTGGTGGTCCAAATTTCACCAAAGGTACATTGTAACTATATGTCTTTCATAGATTTTGTAATGTTTAATTCACATTACTGTGTGATTATTTTCTGCATGAAAAACTTTTGTAGGTCTCTCCAACATACTTAATTATTATACTCTTTGGGTCTCTTTGCCAGAAATAAGTAAAGACTCACCCCCTTATTCATAAAACTTGACATACCTCTGCTAACTAATATGTCTTTTGTCACTGTCTCACAAGCACATGTGGCAAAGTGACAGATAAGGACAAACAAACTATTTTAGCTAAACTAGGTTTGATGGATGTTTATGAATAAGGGGATCATCATATATTTTTCTAGAAAAGCAAGTATAATTTTAGTGCAGATGAGATTTATTTCCAACCAGAATCATACTCTACGCAAAATGTCCTTATTTATGTAAATTAAAGTAAAAAAAAGTATTTGTAACTCTTAATACTCTTATGAGACAAATCAGCCCAAACATAGAATTTTAGCTTGACCTTTTTTTATAAATTATTTGTTAACTAGCGACCCGCCCCCGTCTTCGCACGGGTGCAAATTATACATAAATAAATAAATAAATAATAAATAAAATAAATAACTTACGCAGTTTTAAAGATCCAAGCATACAATAGGACAGACAGCAGGAAGCGACTTTGTTTTATACTATGTATGTATGTGTATGTGGTTTGGTTACTTTTTATCTACAGATTACAATGGGACAAGCGTGTTGGTGTAGTGCTAGAACTCTCTGCTGACCTTCCGTCTGACGAGATACTGAAGAGATGGCTCGGAGAACCAGTGAAGGCAGTTGTTGTGCCTACTTCTATCTTCCAAAGCAATAAGAAAGGGTAAGTGGAATAAATATGTTGAGTTACATTGCATTTTCTATATAATAAAGTCGAAATTAACATATCTTAAAAAAATTAAACCACCAATGTTTCAAATTTACAGCTTAAACGAGAGAGCATTGCAGAATCAGTGACTTCATACAGGGGGACTCCTTGTAATTTGATAGTTGATTGAATCAAATGTTGGTTTGATTTAAAAATTATTCCATTTTTTACCTGGCCTTTTTCTATCCTATTAAAAAGGTACCATCCCTTTGTAGGGCTGTGAATATAGTTTTTAACAACAGCACCTCTTCTGATATGTGGCGAAACTACCTAGTCTTTTTAGTACCCTAGCACACTATCTTAAATTAAAAATTAAATTAAGTTCATTTTATTTCGACCCACTAGGATCATATAAATACAAATACATTAGTCCATATACAAAAACAAAGTTAAAGTAATTTATTTTGTCATGTCCACTCCATTTATTTTGTCCTACTCCAGATATCCAGTACTGTCCCGAGCCCACCAACAAGTACTAATAAGCCTGGTGGAACACGAGGCGCAAGTCGTGATCAGTGGCGCGCGACGAGCCAGCATCGAGCACTACCGACAGTACATCGCGCGGTTATGGGCGCGCCGGCCCTGTCCAACCAGCGACCCTATGATGGACTATGCGAGAGGGTAATTATACTAATTATAATCACATACAGGCGTGTCCCTGGCTCACCAACAAGTACAGACCTGTCCCTAGCTCACCAACAAATACTAATAAGCCTGGTAGAACACGAGGCGGAAGTCTTCGATCATCGAGCACTATCGGCAGTACATCACGCGGTTATGGGCGCGCCGGCCCTGTCCTACCAGCGACCCTATGATGGACTACTCGAGAGGGTAATTATACTAATTATAATCACATACAAGCGTGTCCCTGGCTCACCAACAAGGGCTTATCAGTCTGGTGGAATACGGAGCAGGTAAAGTGACCCGTGGGGGTGAGCTAACTCTCTACACAACTATATTATGTTTGTTCATAGTCAGTCATTGAATAGGAAACCCTCTTAGCTTATTGAATTGAGTTGAATCCCTCAACCTCAACCTTTGTTTGAGATACCCACAAGCTCGCGTTAGATTTTCTTGGGAGTTAGTAAGTCCCATAACTCACGACGGCGATACAAAAGCCAGTTATAGGTAGTTGTGTTACACCCTCAGAATCTGGTTTCCAATGATAACTTGTGTTAATTTAATGAATAATAACAAAACACTTTAAAAAAATTATGTATTTTTAAATCCAGCTGGGAAGACTTCCTCCAAACGCCACTCCAGCCGCTGGCCGATAACCTCGACACGCACACATACAACGTGTTCGAGAAAGACCCCATCAAGTATGACCAGTACCAGAAGGCCATAACGCAGGCGCTCGCGCACTTGAAGAAGAAAAGAGAAGAGACTATTCTACAGGTAATGCAGTTTCATCATTATCCTTCATTAGCCTTTTGCAGTCCACTGCTGAACACAGGCCTCCCAAATAGCCCGGTCCTGTGCTTTACGCATCCAGTCGCCTCCCGCCCTCTTACATAATAGGGTATTAAACTAAGGTAAAAATAAATTATTTTTTTACTTGACTAATAAAAGATCTAACGAAAATACTCGAAAAACATAAATTATTAATTTATTTTAGCTAATTGAAAGATTTTAAAGCATAAAGATTTAAAAAGGACGCTGATTTGAACAAACCAATTCACACTGTTTTAGTGACGTCACTAAGACAGTATTTCCCTACAAACTTCATATTAACAAATCGTTCTTGACACTTAATAAAAAGTTGCTGATTTGACTATGCGTTCAATACCGTATTATGTCGTCCCGCCGCCTCTCCGGCGGACAACCCACACTACGCTTGCCGAGACGCGGTTCGCACCCCAGTTGCTCTGGTATAAGAAACAAAACACAAACGAAAGCGTTTGCGTTTAGTCTCATTTTGTAAGGCAACGCGAGCAGCGCCTCTAGTGGCCTTAGGTGGTACCTACAGAACACGCTTACACCAGCGGCTGTCAGTTCTGCAACAAATGTAGCCAGCCCATTGCCACTTCAGTTTGCTAATTTGGATAGGTATACGTATGTCGGTTACATTGGTTCTTTGATGGATTACCTCGTTCTACTACTACTTTATCCCTGAGAGAGACTCCTACCATCTATCAATCCATCCTCCAAACGCCGGTCCAGCCGCCGATAAACTGAAATAAAGGGCTCAAATACCCAGCCCAAATCATCTGAGTCCTTCCAGAACAAATACTGTCAGTATTGTCTTTAATGACTATGGTTATGTCAAGGTTCACTATTACAATTGTACTTACCTAAGTTTGTCAATATTTTTCACAGGGCGAAACCAAAGATATATCCGACGTAATCGAACGTCTACAATTAGGACAGGGGGACAACAAGGGGGACAAACAGGAGGACAAGGACGCGCCGTTCATAGTGATGGTGCTCGGCGCCGGGCGAGGCCCTCTGGTGAGAGCCGCGCTCAATGCGGCTGACATCGTGCAGACCAAAATCAAGGTAGACTAGTAACATAGTAAACAAGAATAAATTTAAATACATGTAGCAGAAGTAGGCATTCGAATTTCATGGCCATATTAATAAAATAAATTAAATCGTAGAATGCCTAGACATATGCCGGGATTGTCAAGTTTAAAGCCATAATAGCCATAAAACCGTACAATATACAGTAGAATCCGGATACAGGGACCGGCGATATTACGTCGCACTAACATAACGTCGCACAAACCGGACTGATTTTCTTTGAAAATGTTTGGTATGAATCCTAACGTCGGTGATTTAGCAGTCGCTATAAGCGGTCAAATGTTATATGCGGAGTCGTTTTAAGCGGATTCTACTGTAGTTAAACTCGCATAGCAGTATCGTACATACTTAGGGCCTAATCTCTGATTGTTAATTCGAGTCCGTAAACTGACATATGTAAATACTAAATATAACCAGTTTTCTTTTGTAAAAATGTTACAAAGTAGATTTCCGTTATAAAATGATTTTTCAAGTTAGCTAGCACAACTTGCTGCCAAGTCGGTATCTCACGCGACTCGGCGATTCCTGTCTCACTCGAACTGTAGGATTTAGAAAGAGGAGGGTAGGTTTTTCTCTTGTCACGTCGCAGCGGAAGTTGTGCTAGCCCCGCAGGTGATAATCATTCATCATCCTCCTAGCGCTATCCCAGTACAGTTGTATCCTGAATGATGCCTGGGTACCTAATCCCATGATTTTTCAGGTGATAGCGGTTGAAAAGAACCCATGCGCGGTTGTGGTGCTCGAGGCGCAGGCGCGCGAGCTGTGGGGCTCCCGTGACGTCACCGTGGTCCCCGGGGACATGCGGAAACTGAAGCTGGCTAATAAGGCTGACATTATCGTCTCGGAGCTGCTAGGTATGGCACATTCATATTTATCCTGCTAGGTACACTACATGAACAGTCAACCAATTTGATTTCTGGGCCACTTCGTGCCTTGTCACAATGAAATTCAATATGAAAGCCGCTAGAGATCTCATATCAATGTCACTGTGACAAGGTACGAAGTGGCCCTGAAATCAAATACTTTTATCTCGCGAGCGCGGGTGAGCCATGGTTGTGTGTTGAGCTATACATGCACATTGTCTATGTGTGCGTCAGCGTAGGAGCTATGAGTTCACGGTGTCGATATGTTCCTATGTATAGTTCGTACAAAACTCTAAGGCCAAATTCTGTCAAACGAACGCAAGCAAAACTCGACTTATAGCTCTGACTGTTAGGTAGATTTTTGCTTGCGTTAATTTGACAGCATTTGGCCTTACAATTGTGTACGAACTATATCACAACTACAACAATTCAACAAAGGCCAACCCGCGCTCGTGAGATAAAAGTAATATACACTACTCTGACTCGCTGGTAGACAAAGTAACAATAGCGAATATTTCTACTTTTTTTAAAGGTATTCTTAATCGGTAACTACGACACGCCTATTAAGAAATTAACATTATCTCCTAATTGAGAATCGTTCAAAAAGGCGCCAAACAGCCGCACTAGGTCAACAGACATCCTTAATGTTCAGTATAAGTTTGTGCGCGCTCGTTCACTGAGCGGATCGCTCCGGACTAGTACAATCTCTCACACGTAGTAGTTCGGTCTTTTAGTTCTTTTAGTACACTGAAAGAAACGTGCCTATTCGTGCTCCTTTGACTGAATTGAATGAGTGAACTATCGAATGACCATTCGTTCGCGTTCGCGCCAGTCGAGTCGTGAGCCGTTCTGTTCGGTTTCGTTCGGTCGCTTTGGTCGGTCGGATATTGTTGTCTCTATTCAGGTTTCGCTGTGCATGTACTAAATGTACTAAGAGCAGAATCGTTACGGAATAGTTCGTTCTAGTACAGTGTTGGGAATTAGGTCTTTTTAGTTCTTAGTACATGTACTACACAAGCCTAATACAGTAGCGAAGCTCATAACTTTTTCCAGAGAAATCGATAAATCGAAAGGCTGCTTTGATTGTCCGTATCACGTAATTAGTTTGTTTATTTTTAATATCTAACGAAGTGTATTGCCAATAGCTACATACTCGCTCTCGGTGCCAGATAACGCTACACACGTCGTTGCTTTTCTGAAACAACACTGTATCTCAAAAAACGTGTTTTTTCAGGAGAGAGGTTTGAAAGTTTACAGAAGTTACTTTGTAATAACTTTTATTTAAACTAACAAAAAACAAATCCTCTTTTTGTAATACCTTCATTGTTTATTGGAGTATACGACAAACCAAAGAAAACCTACAAAACAAAACAAAAATAGAGTTAAAAATCCAAAATTAGTAACATATTCAGAGTTGTGACTCAATAATTATGGGTTGTTGAAACGTTTTTATAAGCAATAACGTCACAAGACAAAATAATGAAACAGGATGGTTTATTGTTTTGATGAATAACAGCTCATTCGTCTTTAAGACATATTTTTATATAATATGTATTAGCAATACAGGAGTATTACGTGTTATATACCATAAACATTTTTTAACTTTGCATAACAGCGGCTTATTAGGACTTGTGTCAAAAAATATACCTAACTATTATATCGCTAACAATGGGATATTTTTGATTACCTCCACTACTTGGTATTCTTACCAAATTATTTTCTTAACGAAACATTAATATAGTGATACAGTAGCACAATTAGTCAATTTACGTCAAATTTATATGCGATTGCATCTTATAGCAGCTGAAATTATGTGATAACATTGTTTATCAGCTGAATAAAATCATGCATCGAGGCATAGCAACTTACGTTCACTTGCAAATTTGCCATCATTTGTGGTACCCCGATGTAGAAATACCTACGGTCAGAGAGCCTGGTCATGTATTCTCCCACGCACCTGTAATAAATTCCCTAAACAGTTGCTACTAGATTTGAATAATAAAAAAGCCAAAAGATTTAGAAATGCTATAAAGTTATATTTGTTAAAAAAATAATGCTGTTAAAATATACTTAGTTAAGTCATAATATAATATAAATAAAACAACAATGTATACTAATTGATTTGAATGTATTTTCGCAACTCCTTAACATAAAAAATCTTTTGTTATTTAAGATTATTAGTTAAGTAAGTGAAACAAACTATGTTACTTTTACTGAAATAAACAGCTTAAATTTAAAAAAAAATTAAAAATGCGATGGCATACTTTAGCAGCATTAACATGTTATACCTAGCACTTATAGCATCTGAAATTATCTAATGACATCTTTTTGCATTGTCTTATCTGGCTCTCAATGTATAAAATGTGCATAATATAATCTTACAGCAAAACGTGATTTGATGGTGACGAAAGTGATTCCACCCTAAAAATCTAGGTACTGTAGGTATTTATGGAAATTAATGCAAAGAGTCCTTTCTTTCTTTACTCTGCTACAGGGACCCCTTGTTGGCGAATCCGTTTTAACTGTACCTGTTTGTGACTGTAATTTGCTAAAAAATAGTCATGTTTATTGCATCTCTGTCAAGGTTTTGGATGACAACTTTTTTGTTGTGGTCAGTTTCGTTATTGGGATCTAGGGCGTTGGTAGTATAGGTACCTATATGTTTCTGGACTCAGTCTTTTACCAAGATTTCGATTTATCTGTAGACTTTGGAACCGTGTCCATGTCTGTAACTAAAAATCACTGTAAAGGTTCATCAGTATCATCATCATAATCCTCCTGGCCGATTTCGACCTCGGTGACTAGAAAGAAGAGCCTGGCTAGTGAGAGCGTCGGTCACGAGCTCTCAGGTGACTGAGATATCCTATCTTCGCAGTTAATGTGCGAGCACTCTCCCCAGAAATCGACACCCCTTCGACATAATTATAGTGAATGGCCGCAGGTGGTCGGGCCTTCAAATCCTCACGCTTAGCGTCAAGTTCACTTCGTCTTTATATATGCCTCCATTTTAACCGATCTTGAGCCAAAAACTCCCAGCACGATGGTTCAACATCACGTCTCCGCGTGTGGCGCTACAGCACATCGTTATAATGCCGGAGTTGGCCGCCCTGTTTTTATCTTGCCATCTTGCAGTTCAGAATAAAAGATGTGATCAGCTATTCTGTCTTCAGATATTTGGTAGATGTGACCACACCATCGTATCGTAGCTGCCTACGCATTAGATAGGCTTCAATACCGTCGACATTAGCACGGCGTAGAATTTCCGAATTCCTGACACGATCTGACCAGGAAATGTTCATAATGTCACGCAGGCATTTGATATAAAATCTATCCAATACGCGGATGTGCTTGCGGTAGAGACACCAAGTCCAGGTTTCGAAGGCATACAAGAGATTAGGATTATTAGATGTATATGTTAATAAAGTAATAACAGACAGAGCAATGAATAAAAGGAATAAATATTTTTATCTTATTATCTTACACAAATCGACCTAGTCCCAAACCAAGCAAAGCTTATACCACGGGTGACGATATACATACTCAATAATACTCATATAAATAAAATAAAAACATACAAAACAATTTTTCGGGTTCATGATAAAATTAAATGTCCTGACCGGGACTCGAAACAGGGACCAGCTTTTAGGCAGGGTCACTACATACTAGGCTATTAATAGTGGTCGTCCAATGCATAATGTAGGTGCCCCTACATGCGGTACAACGACTATTGAAGGCATAAGTCGATAGCACAGTCGTTTAACTGAATGCGGTATAACGACCAATGAAATAAGGCTGGTCTTTAGTGCCCGCATCAGGGATACGAGAGAGATTTCCGAAATACGTGCCATAGCTCCCCAATGCGGGGAGCCGGGCCCTCTTGATCAATAAAAATGTCTGAAAATGCATCATGATGTATATCGATCAATTCAAAAACCGATAAAAAAGGATCTTTCCTTCACCCCGTATGCGGGTTATATCAACCAATGAAATTGCGCCTGTATATAGATAGTGTTTGCAAGAGTACCCAGAAGAGTAAAAAGGGGTTGAGAGTCTTACTTGTTGTAAGTGTAGTTTAGTGTTACAGGAAGCTTGTTAAAACTGCTGAATATAATATTTTTTTCAACTAAATCATTAAGTTCACCTATTTTACAACAAACAAATTTAATAACAATCCGAACTAATTCAGTTTACTACATGAATACTTAATCCAGTGTTATCAAGTATACAGGCCTATTTCGCTAACAAGACCTTGCTCACATCTACGCTTTTCGTAAACACAAGTGCATTTGCTGATAAGTCCAAATATTTGTACTTACTTTCTCTTGAATAATGGCCCTTCTATAAATATTACATTGTTACACAAATATTTCATGGTGCATTGATGAACTATTTCACAATACGACACTATAGCAGAAAAAAGTAAATGGATGTGTCCGTATTATTTCTCGATGTGCCAGTAGTCAGCAAAATATCTTGGTGTCAACGTGAAAAGCTACGTCTCATCTGGCCTGCGGACGGTCTTGCACAAAAGTGGCATCGCAATTCGACCAATGGCATAACGGCACAATGCTGCCATCTGGCCATTTTTTAACGTAAAACGATGGGTGTTTTATTCACGATAAACTTTTGTGTGTTCCGCGTCCAGTCCTTTACTTAGTTGCAAAACGTAGTATTTCGAGATACTGCGTTGTTTTAGAAAAGCAACGACGTGTTAAAAGTTATACCTTACAAGTTTTAAAATATTTAGATTTCAAGTTTTGACGAAAGTATTGATAATACATACCACCAATAAAGTGATTAAAGGATACGATGATTTTATTAAAGTTTCTTGGATAGTAACATGGCCATTGTTTTATTGTGTGTGGTTCAATTTAAGCGGAAAAAAGCAGTTTTTAGCTCGAGTAAGTGGTGAATTGGAGTGGTGTTTCTTGATGGAAAATCCCAAAAATATATTTAAAATGTCATTAGTTGGCAAGCCAATAGTCCTGTTCTAGATAGTCACATTGAGAAAATGTTCAGATACGTGTCGATTAAACAGAAGATTGCCTAAATAGATGATAGATTAACAATGACGACGACCGCTTTAGCTTAGTTGGTAGTGACCCTGCCTACGAAGCTAGAGGTCCCGGGTTCGAATCCCGGCCGGGGCATTTATTTGTGTGATGAGCACGAATATTTGTTCTTGGGTCTTGGATGTTTTCTATATATTTAAGTATTTATTTATCTATATAAGTATGTATATCGTCGCTAGTACCCATAGTACAAGCTTTGCTTAGTTTGGGACTAGGTTGATTTGTGTAAGGTTGTCCAAAAATATGTATTTATTTATAATTATTCCTTCTTCAGGTTCATGGGGCGACAACGAGCTCTCCCCCGAATGCCTGGACGGCGCCTCGGGCCTCCTGAAACCCGACGGCATCTCTATCCCGCGCCGCTACACGTCTTACGTAGCTCCCATCTCTAGTCCGCGACTGTGGGCCGCCGCTCGCGCCGCCACGATTGCACCACACAAGAACAACATGGAGATGATATGGGTGGTGTATATGCAGAACAAGCACGATATAGCAGAGACTAAGGTGAGTACTGGAGAGTATTGAATAAAACACAATGGCGTTAAATGCAAGACTGTTTATTGTAAGGTGGCGGTGGACGATAATTCCTATATTTAAACCTACCTACATACCAACATATGTTACATTCCCCCTCTCAGAAAAAAAGTTAGCAAAAAGTATAAATAGTAAACAAAAGATTTACAAGCGAAATTAACATGCGAAACAAGACCTTTAGTAGTGGTCATAGGGTGCAGAATCAAAATGTTCAACGTTCGTGTACTACAAAGTATAGTAAATAATATTTAAAATGTCCGACATTTTATAAAACTTGTCATTGTATTTTGAATCTTCACGCTTGGACAGTAAAGTAGCTTTTTGAAGCGCCTAATTAGATACAATTCGGACAGTTCAAATAAAATTGTAAGTTGTTAACATGAAACGTGACCATTATTGCTATATGTTAGTTACATTTATGTTTTTATACATATGTGTTGTTACTAAGATTAATGAGTTAATGACATTGAATATTGTAAAAACAATGAAAGAAAAATTTGCAATAAGTACTTATAGCTACTAGTTATTGTTACAAATGTGTATGAAATGATTTATTCTATGCTTATATCTATTTTACCACGATAACAGATCATTAAAAGCGTCAGTTCGCGCGCAGCGCGTTCGTAGGCACTTATACATTAAAACGTACGTAACTATGCCTTTAAATACAATAACTAGGTACTTAGACTACTTATCGAGATAAAATTATTGTCCTATGTTGTATATTTTATATTAAGTACATTAATTTGCATACTGACACATTAGGTATTCGGAGGTCAGCCTACGGACAAAGATATTAGTATAGTATTTTCATTAATACCTAAACTTTGTAATTGCGTTTAACACGCGGGCGCAATGCTCTCGCCCGGTCTGGGCTCGCCGGCGCCGGCTCGCGGCCCGGCGGGCTCAGCGCGGGCGGTGAGTTGTCACCATTTGCATCCCCCTTATCTTCCCATAATGTTTCTGCATCACGGAATTCTGGGGATTCGGGTCTAGGAACATTTGAGTTACATCCGGCCGCCGTAGGTACCGGAATATCGGGTTCAGGCATTAAGTTATCAGTCGGTAGTGAATAGCGTACTAGTTTTTTTTTTATTAGTTGATCAATGTGCCTGTTCCCGTCTTGTTCCCCAACCTTTACATTATAAGTGACGGCGCCGGTGCGTTGGGTCACTGAACCCTCTGTCCATTTGGGGCCATATTTAGAGTAGTTTCTCACCAACACCGGGTCGCCTTGGTGTAGCTCACGCATCGCGCCGCCGGCATTGCGCAGCTGCGCGGTCTGCGCCGCCTGCACGCGGTTGGCGGGCGCGGCGCTGCCGGCGCGCAGCAGGTCGAGGCGCGTGCGCAGCCGCCGCCCCAGCATCGCCGAGGCCGGCTCGCGTGCCGTGCTGCTGTGGGGACTATTGCGATATTGCAGTAAAAATTTTGAAAGGACGTTTTCAGTATCCTTACCTTCAGACGACGCCTTTTTCAAAACCTTCTTTACAGTTTTAACTGCGTTCTCCGCGGCTCCATTACTCGACGGATGGTATGGAGCCGTGATCACGTGAAACACACCATTTTTTTGCAGGAACGCCTCAAAGTCGTGAGACGTGAAGGGAGGACCGCCGTCTGTTACCAGCTGTACGGGTAAGCCGAACCTCGCGAAACACTCTCGTAGTTTACCGGTCACTGCTGCGGCTGACGTGCCACTCGTCATTAGAAACACCTCGATCCACTTTGAATGTGCATCAATGACGAGTAAATATGACCGACCATTATGATGTAAAAAGTCGGCATGGAGCCTCAGCCAGGGTTCCGCAGGCCAAGCGTAGGGAGCCGGGGCGGCCCGCGGCGGCGCGTCCAGCTGGGCGCGGCAGGCGTCGCACCAGCGCGCGCGCTGCTCCAGGTCGGCGTCCAGCCCGGGCCACCACACGTAGCAGCGCGCGATCTGTTTCATGCGCACCATGCCCATGTGACCCGCGTGCACCTCCTCCACTACCTGTCTCCGCAAGCTACCGGGAACTACCACTCGATACCCCCACACTATGCACCCATGATCGATGTGCAGCGTGTCCTTGCGGTGGAAGTACGGTTTTTCATTCTCGATTTCCGTTTCCGAGGGCCACCCGCTCATGATATATCCGTATATCTTACATAGCGTTACATCTTTTTGTGTTTCCCTGGCCACGTCCCTGTGGCTTAAAGGGAAAGTTTCTTCTACAAAATGTAAATATGCCGCGTCGTCCTCTCCGTTGTTTTTCCTCGACCCTATTGGCAGCGGCAAGCGGGATAGACAGTCCGCGTTGCCGTTTTTGTCCGTCGATACGAATTATCCCATCCTCGTCGCCAGTTGGAGAGTATTGAATAAAACACAATGGCGTTAAATGCAAGACTGTTTATTGTAAGGTGGCGGTGGACGATAATTCCTATATTTAAACCTACCTACATACCAACATATGTTACAAGTACAATACCATATCCAAATGTTTCCTGGAAGAGATCGCTTTTTAGCGATAAGACCGCTTGTTGTCTCCCATTAACATGTTTAATTTTATCTAATCTTATATCTGTTTAATCTTGATTTCTTTTGTATTTTTTTGGTTGGTTACGAAACTATTCTGATTGTGTCAAACGTTCAGAATGTATGAATTTGGCATCTTGTAAAACTCTCACACTCAATTGAATATTTATTTATTTACGAAAACTTTGCAATTCCAGCCAGTATTCACATTCGACCATCCTGCCAAGTCAGTGCGCGACCACATAGGCCAGGAGGTGACGGATTACCAGGGCCTCCCGGTCACGGACAACAGAAGACAGGCCACCATCTCCTGGACTGCACACCAGGTCAGATATTTACTGAAACTTAGTGGGACCTCGGAAGCCATGACAATGACCTTCAACTTGAGGAGACCAGATAGTCTCAGCTCAGCGAATGTTCCTGCTCTGTTTTTTTTATAGATCTGGTAGTTTTTAAGTGAATATGAATCAGTTATGGTTTATAATTAAAAATATTGCTTTGAGCTGGGATTTCTTTTACAAGCTTTTCTTTATTGTGTTTTTATAATGTAAAAATGTATCTCGAGTATAAAGATAAACAGAAATAATAGAATTTGTTAATTGTATGTTAGTTATTAATTGAATCAAATTATTGTGACATTTGAAATTATATATATATGATCTATTAATAATAATAATAATCGATGTATCTCTTGCATTTCATTAAATTGTCAAAAGGGCCTCTACGTGTTGGCTATGTGGTACTCGATGGTACTTCGGTGCCTCGGTACTTCGGGTCCGCGCACGCCTCCCAAAGGTCCGGGACACCATTGTCCCGTGAACGGGAAAGACATACAGATAATAATAATGAAATGATAATCTATTTTATTTTAGATATCTCCACGAAATAATTTGCACGTCTGCATGCAGGCTGGATACGCGGACTTATTTATAATCATTTATGTAACATCTCTGTAACTGTATTCCAGCAAATAAACATTTTGTATTTGTATTTAACTTGCATTTGGTTCAAATTTTGCCATTGAATAGGGATGTTGACTCATAGTCAAATCAATGAAGATTGTAGGAAAAGTGACGTTACGACTTTTCTATAGTCAAATGTCGTCCGGTAATACGTTTTTACACATTTAAAAATGTTTAAATAGCATAAAAAATGTAGTGTGAAGTTTTGCGAGAATATTCATTAGTTTTGTTTATTGGTATTCTAAGACATATTTATTTTATAACACTTTAAACTCTCGCGCTTTGTAAACATACTTAAAAGGTTTGTTTTAACGGGTCTAACGCGATATTTATGTATTTACCTTTTTTTACCGACGTTCGTTCGTTCGTTTTTTATCGGCGACTTGGGGACCAGTGATACAAAACATAAAATCTCATGGTAAATCTTCGGATCTGTGTGCGGATACTGTGAGTGCTGTGTGCCGTGCCTTAGACAATTAGAAACAAAGTGGACGGGTAGTGAACATTTTTCGAGTCTACCCCTCACATTTTTGTTAACTTTTGTAGGGTAGTCAAATGTTGTGTACCCATATCTCCGTTGACAACTTGCTGAGACGACAGTCATATCCGCGACCACGGCCGGTGAAACCCGTGTCGAAACGTCGGTAAAAAAGGTAAATACATAAATATCGCGTTAGACCCGTTAAAACAAACCTTTTAAGCATATTTATTTTATTCTAAAGTAATAGTTTTTTTTTTCAGGACAACGTGATGCACGGCTTCGGCGGCTACTTCGACTGCCAGCTGTACGCCGACGAGAGCATCAGTATAGTGCCTGCCACGCACAGCAACGGGATGATCTCGTGGTTCCCCGTCTTCATACCGATCAAGGTGAATAGGCATCTTCTGGGTGAGCTCGATTCATCGTCGGCCTCATCTTTTCCCCTTGACTAAATCCTGGCCAAAAGCAATCCCATTTTTAATTTGTAAAAAAAATGGTAAGGTCACTTTCACTTCATTTTGCATTCACTCTGCTTATTAAAAAGCATCTTTATTCCAGACTCCACTGCGCGTGAGCAAGGGCGATACGATCGTGGCTCGATTCTGGCGCTGCGTGGACGCACACCGAGTGTGGTACGAGTGGATCGTCGAAGTCGGCGGTTGCAGCACTGACCTGCATAATTGCGGAGGAAAGAGCTCGGAAATGCTCTTATAATATACCAATCTCAAGGACAACAAACTATAACAAAAATAGTTTTTCCCAAATATGCTGCCTTCCCACCAGAGTTATGCTATGCAGCTATGCTGCGAGGATGGGATAGTTTTCAGTTTCCATTGCTATTGCGTTTCCGTGCTATGCTATGTGAACAAATTAATATGTATGATTGATGGATATCAACGCATCCACGCTACGTGTCTATAGCATAGCTAAGTATAGTTAGTACAAAATTCTAAGGCCAAATTCTGTCAAACGAACGCAAATAACGACTAAAAGCTCTGACAGTAAGGTAGATTCTTGCTTGAACATACTATAGCTTAAGGCGACAGCCATGTTGACTGATTGAAGCGATACGTGTCAAGTCTTGCATTTTGTTATAACCGTCCGACCGGCCACGAATTTGAGCGAATAGCAGAGCAAGCGCTTTCTCTGTTCAAAACATATTGCGCGGTCAAAACGCGCAACGCACTGCGGTTAGTTGGGATCACACGCAATGTATTGAAAACCGCTGGCGCCATCGCTATAAGTCGTGGCCGGGACGGGGACGGCATTCGCTAATATTTTGGCTGTACCCATATGTAAGTACAGTCGGCCTCAAATACTTGACACCTGACCACCTGACACTTTTTATACACCAATGTCACGTGTTCATTGTTATTAAATAGTGTTATTGTACAAATTTTGCTACATATAAGGAAGCTGGGGAAACTCCAGTGAAACCACACGGCACAGTTGTGACAACTGTTACTTACACTTTTAAGATGTTGGCTGCCATGAGCATCACCGGAGGGATCAAAAGCTCATTATATTTCAGGGTGGGCACTGGGCAGTCAACGTGTTAAACAGTTAAAGCATTCTAATCAACACTTTTTCAGTCCGACATTTGAAAAACATCAATCGGTTATGAATCTTACTGGCTGATACAAAAATAAGGTACATTCGGCATAAAAAGTAGCTTGGCATATGAAAAGGTCAAAAGTTCCTATTGCCTTGTAATAAAATAAAGACCTTTGACGTTTTCATATGCCAAGCTACTTTTGATGCTGACTGTACAAGTTTGACAGATACTACGTGGTATAATGGGGCAATTACACTTCGTCGTTCGCCGCATGCTGCATGGGACGACCGCGAAAGTGTAAAGAACACGTTAGTCGGCCGCATTCGGCGATCGACAGCTGCCTAGTCGCCGTAGTGAGTGGACAGACTAGTTTAAAGATGACGTTCGTTCACCTAAGTAGTTTATTTAAAATCAATTCGGCGACCGCATTAGGTGAACGACCAAGTGTAATTGCCGCTTTATGCTTCTGCCTGAAGAAGGGGTTATAAAACTGTTTTATAAGTCTTAGGCCTAATAGGAGTTGAACCTTATGTTGACGCTTAAGAGGAGGGGTAGGACAAGCTCTCTCCATACAAATTTTGTGCAGGATTTTCTTCGTTTGTGTTTGCATTAAAGTTATGATTTTTGGTCAGTATGCTTATTTTTCTGTTAGCTATTTCGTCAATTTTTTTTCATTTTTTTTAAATATATGAAAATTTCCACATCACTTTCTTCGCATCTAATATTTACATCAAAAAAAAATATTACATTCGTTAGTGCCAAAACCTACGAATAAAACGTGCACAGAGTTTGTATGGAGAATGCCTTGCCCACCCCTGCGCCTTAAGGCTTGTTATCTTTTCTTCTGACCCTCTGTCATGTTTTAAATGTCGATTGCGAAAGAGAGAAAGAGCACGTCATAAACATTGCCGTCCTAGGGACACCTCGTACATAAGTGATACAAAGATGTGATCTTGTTATGTTACATGTTATGTGAAGATTTAATACTAATGATGCTTATAGAATATAAGAATAATTTTTAAGATTTCTGTTTTTTTATTTACCCATTGAATCTTGTTTGTGTGTTTTCACGTCAGATAGAGTTTGCATCAAAACGTAAATGACTACCAAACTCTGTGTAACGTTTTGAATGCCAGAATGTAAGTATTAAATCTGCAATCTTGCAACGAAAAGCTTACTAAAAGTCTATCTCATATCTACAACATCGGGCCAAATTATACAGACATCCCATAAAATAAGTCCTAAAGTTAGGTATTTATAAACGTTTATTTTTTGCAATACCTACACCTCTGTCTCAGTCACAAACAAAAACGACTAAATAAACTACTATTTACAATAACATATTTATAAATTACAATAATACAAAATGGTTATTTTATTTCTTGAGCAATGGAACAATGTCCATTTCCTTGTGGAATTCATCAATGTCTTGGTCCCACCTCTTTTCGAAGTAAATACCTTAAAATAAAACACAATAATGTAATTATTAAAAAAAATATCATTTTATAAAACAAAGAGGTAAAGAAACTGTGATGTTGCATCCAGAGTGATCAAACAATGCATCTTGCATTCATCCTTTTTGACACCAACTGCGAATATATCGGCCCATGCTTACGTTGGCCACACCTCGTGACACGCAAAGGAACGTAAGCGCTGTGTATATGTGTGCGTGCGCTGTTGATACACGCGTCAATTGTGTGCGAGGGTGCGTAACGTGGTCCAAGCGCGAGGCGCGACGTCACCCGGCGGGCCTGTCAGGGATGAGGTAACTGACCTCGGTACAGGAGGTTTGTGACCATTCTGTATGTAGTACTATTAAACTGTTCTGTGTTTTGGACACACCAACTGAATTCCTACATTTCGTTCTTACCTTGCAGAAACCTAGCATTATGTCCAGTCCTAACAGCCCAGGGCAAGTAGCACTTCAAGTACAGATGGCGATGCTTAGGTTTGAGCCGCGCTGCACCCCAGATGCCACCGCTGATGCACATGGGGAGCTTAGTCTGGATGCCTTCGACCCATTTTACTGCTACCTATAACATAATAAGGAACACAGCCAGTTGTAGTTAGCATGGGTGGCCCAAGGTAGCTAAAATCACCAAGTATATTGTTTTTGAATTCATGAACTTACCTCTCCAAGCATAGTAGTCTTCATAAACAATGAAGCGTGTACCAGATCATGTACTTCTCTATACCGCTGCATCACATAAGCCATTTCTGGGTCTTCTATGAACTGCACCGGTAACCTTGAGTCTGCTGTAATGTTGTTCTCTTTCATAAAGTCTGCGTATACCCGCCCTAGCGTATTTTCAGGCATGTTCGACAGTTTCTCGAACGAAATAGTTTTAGAATTTATCCTGGGCATCTCGCTTAGTATTTCTTTCCCTTCAGGAGTCTCGAGCATCTTTTCTTTCATGTATTTTATGGCACTGCCACCAGTCACTTCACCCAAGCAAGCGATCATGTCACCACGCCAAGGATTGAAGAGGGAAATCGCAGCAGATCCTGCAGACAGCAGCGTTCTTTGGAATTGGTTCGTGGGTATGAAATTTTTCTGTAATTCTTCCGCAAATGAGTTACATTTCGATGCTGATATGGAGAACTGTCTGAACGCCTTCGAAAGTGTGGCTGATTGCATTTTGCACACTTCGGTCACTTCGATATGTTGTATAATGCGTAAAGTGCCCTACTTTTATCAATATTTTGAAATTGCTATTTGTTTTGACCGAACCTGTCAGACTCACAATGACGATTTTTTTTTATTGATTGTGGTCTGGTTGTGAGTTCTTTAAGCAAGACTAATATTTTTGTTTAGCATTAATTTCGTTTTTACTGATATTTAATTAATTTTTAGCTACTGGAGGACTTGTTCCTCACGTGCAGACGCTGTTTAAATCATCTGTCTAGACCCGATGATGATGAATTTCGTTTTGCTAGCACAATTTGGCGATGTCAATCGCCGCTCAAGAGCATTAATAATAGCTATGTAGCGCTTTATGCTGTTTGACACTATAGAGAAATCTCTGCCGATGCATAGAAAAGAAAAGTAAAAAAAAAAACTATGTGTCAAATCACGAAGTCGCGTCTTCTGCTTTTCCGAAAGATGCTTTCTATAAATTTAGATTATTAATGTAAAATATAATAATTAACGATCGAAATTATGTCTGGAGGATTGGTGGAAAAAGTGTACATAGGTTTGGACCACGCGCCAGCCGCCTTTGACATAAAAGGGCGTATTCTTGGACCCGTATGTTCTAGTCTTCATCTCATTAGATTTGTTGTCAAAATTCAGGGCGAATTCTATTTGTGTTCTGTGTTTCAGAATGGAACCAACATAGAATATATCCGTTCGGAAACGGGAGTGTTAGCGGTGTTGAAAAGTGAGAAATTCGAGCCTCTACATTTGGCTCTGCATCACACGAGGTCAGAGGCTTTGGCGGCAGCTCGCTCGCTAGCGTTGAATCTGATTGAGACGATTCGTGCTGAATTGGCTCAGTGGAGCGCGGCGCAACAGGCGGGAGGCCCGCCACCGCCTCTGAACGTGCCTCCTCCTACTCTGGCCACCACGACCGCGCCACCGCCCGTGCCGCCCCCGGTAGCCAGTGTGGCGCTCTCAACTCCATCAACATTAACATCCCCAGCGCATCAGACAGTTATCCCTCCAGTTGTGAGTGTTGCCCCAGCCACAACTCCCATGATGACGGTCCGGCAACCCACTGTATTACAGCTCCTACAACCTCAGCAACAATATGTTCTGAATCAGGAAAATGGCCAATTAATACCCATAGTTCAGCCAGGTGTGCAGGTATCCAATGCCAATTTCACTCATTTACCAATAGCACAACATTTAGGTTCTCTACAACAGCCTAACTTTAGTGGAACACAATTTGTAGACTTGTCTAATATGCAGCCGGTAAATGTAACTCAATTACGCTTAAGTGGTGTGCCGTCTTCCATGTCAATGATTCTACCGAATGGGTTATCATTTCCGCAAGCTAGCTTAACATCGAATGAGACAACCACAGTTAGCTCAGCCACTGCTACCCCTGTTGTGTGTGCTGCCCAGGGCACAAGTGCCTCTCAAAAGATCTTGTACAGTACGGATAAAGGAGACAAGGATGTGAAGTACCATATCCAGGGGGCAGACACAGTGCAGTGGACAATGCCGGGCTCACAAACCATGTTGATCCCGTATCAACAGTTCCAGGATCTGACATCAAATCAGGCTCTGCCAAATTTACAGTCTCAACAGTTTGTTTCGGTAAGTACTGCAAAAAATATCTAAATGTGAATTTAAGTATGTAAATACCAATTGGTGATTATGAATAATAATATTCTTTACCTTCATTACTCATGAATGTAAATAATAAGATTGTTGTTATTATCATTAACTATTAACTCATTCGTTCCCAGCATAAAAACAAAACAAAACATTCTTTTGTTGTCTGGGGATCCCAATCACGGTAGCGGAGGCTTAAAGTAATTGGATCACTTTATGATAGAAAACATGACATTATCATTATTTTTATTCATAAATAATTTAAAGTCTAAGTTAGTCTAGTCACCATTATTAGCACCAAACTAGCCCACAAAAAAATATTTCTGTCCAGGACTAAGGATATAATTACTATCTATAAGTCTTTACTTAGCTTGTACTCGTAGCTAAGTTTTTGTTTCACATCAGTTTGTAAGTTAAACTTTAACCATAATATTCTGCCAACAGATAGCTCCAGCGGGTGGCCTTCCCCAAACATCACTCCCGCTGTCCGCAGCACAGTTTCAGCAGCTCCAAGCCACTGGTACCATCATGCATCTTAACCAGAAGGTAATTATTTACGTCATCAATTCATTACATATGTTTTTGATTGAGTATTTAACAAGCAAAATCAATATTGATCAACTATTGCGGCTTACTTTCGCCTCAAAGTCATCCATTTTTATTGTATCATTAATAAAGGGCTATAGTAGAAGAGATCTAGCCTTAGGGGTCATAATAATTCCCAAGGAAGCGATGTTTGATTTTTTTAGTTCTTTGTGTGTATCTTTTTGACATACTAAAAATCTTCCAAAATCTGACCGCGCAAAATGCGTTTTTTGACCCCCCAAAAAAAAAATTTTGGATTATTTTTTTATTACTCAATAATGCTTAGTGCTACACAAAAACTTAGTATTAGAAATATGTTTAGCATACAATTATCTATAACTTTGCTTCTTATCACTTTATTGATAAATCTAATAGTTCACGAGAAAAATGCTTTACAACATTGCGTTTCTTGTTAAAAACCTGTTGGTTAAAAGGCTTACTAAAATTAAACTATACCTTATGCAGACGGCAAGACACTTTACCCTGTGATACTTGGGACCAATAAGAATGATTTCATCTGAGGAAATGAAAATTTCATCCACTGGATTTCAAGATGGCGGTCCTTTTCTAAAATGGGAGCTGCATTTTTTCAAAAGTGATTTGTTACAAAACGGCAGCTGCCATTTCATTAATACTGGTATCAATCGATTGGTACTGACACCATTAAATTAATTAAGAAAAATGTTATTTAAAAATTAAAGATGGCGGCAGACTATTAACAAAAATGTAAAATTTTCATTGTTCTTTTTTTCATTATATTAAAAATAACAACTAAATGTCCAATTATATCGTGACTTTATTTATTTAAATAAATTCTCGTAGTATTATCTACGAGATAAAACAAAAATTATGACAATCCGTCGATTAGTTTCTAAACTATATGAATTACAAACGGGCCTCGGCAACTGTATCACGGTAGATATGGAAACAAACTGCACTTGTAATGAAAATAAGACGCGTTGTACAGTCGTAGTAGTGAAGAGACCGAACTTAGTGATTGTTTTCGATGCTATCTAATTTTCATCCGTCAGAAACCGAGATTACACCATTTCAAAATAATACATTTAAAGTATTCTACCAAGTTAAAGGGTGCACAGATTTAAAAATTAAATATGGCAATCGAAATATAAATACGCTATTTAACAGAAAAACGCTTAGATTTTAAAACTTTTCTTCTGGAAATAAAATAAAAAAAAACTTTTTTTTTCGTTTTGCAACTAACGACTTTTTATTTATTTATACCTTGTAAAAGCCCAGATTTTGTATATTTTGTTCAAACGATTTTTTTTAATGAGAGAAAACAGTTTTTTTTTATATTTATATTTATTACAAAATGCGATTTTTACATTGTATTTTGAATATAAAAGTAGTTTGTTGCGTAACAAAGATAAATAAAAGTTTCCTGTTTAATGTTCCCCATTTTTATTATTTAAAAAAAAAGCATCAGGACCTAAATTATTATTTTTCAAATGTTAAGTAGCGTTTCCTCTTTCGATTGCCATATATTGAATTTCCAAATTTCCAGTCTTTCACTTAGAAGATTATTTTAAATATATTATTTTAAAGTGGCGTAATCTCGGTTTCTGGCGGATGAAAATTAGATAGCATCAAAAACAATCACTAAGTTCGGTCTCTTCACTACTACGACTGTACGTCTTATTTTCATTACAAAAAAGCAGTTTGTTTCCATATCTACCGTGATACAGTTGCCGAGGCCCGTTTGTAATTCATATAGTTTAGAAACTAATCGACGGATTGTCATAATTTTTGTTTTATCTCGTAGATAATACTACGAGAATTTATTTAAATAAATAAAGTCACGATATAATTGGACATTTAGTTGTTATTTTTAATATAATGAAAAAAAGAACAATGAAAATTTTACATTTTTGTTAATAGTCTGCCGCCATCTTTAATTTTTAAATAACATTTTTCTTAATTAATTTAATGGTGTCAGTACCAATCGATTGATACCAGTATTAATGAAATGGCAGCTGCCGTTTTGTAACAAATCACTTTTGAAAAAATGCAGCTCCCATTTTAGAAAAGGACCGCCATCTTGAAATCCAGTGGATGAAATTTTCATTTCCTCAGATGAAATCATTCTTATTGGTCCCAAGTATCACAGGGTAAAGTGTCTTGCCGTCTGCATAAGGTATAGTTTAATTTTAGTAAGCCTTTTAACCAACAGGTTTTTAACAAGAAACGCAATGTTGTAAAGCATTTTTCTCGTGAACTATTAGATTTATCAATAAAGTGATAAGAAGCAAAGTTATAGATAATTGTATGCTAAACATATTTCTAATACGAAGTTTTTGTGTAGCACTAAGCATTATTGAGTAATAAAAAAATAATCCAAAATTTTTTTTTGGGGGGGTCAAAAAACGCATTTTGCGCGGTCAGATTTTGGAAGATTTTTAGTATGTCAAAAAGATACACACAAAGAACTAAAAAAATCAAACATCGCTTCCTTGGGAATTATTATGACCCTCCCATACATTGATATCGTAGAACTCCTCTACTACTATGCACCTGCCGAAATAAGGTCCTTTTTACTTTTTAATGACTGAATATTAAAGTTTTCTGGAAAATTATACTTGCACAGGTCACAAATCATTGTAGAACAATCATAATTTTTATTATTGAGTTAATTTCAAAAGATGTAACCATTTGAACGCCAATGATGCCTAAAATTGTCGTGGCAACAGCACCATGAATCAGTACAGTTATCATAGCGTAAAATGTACTCTAAAGCTTTCCAGTAAAGTGAACACATAGAGTTGACATGTTTTTAATATGAGTGGCATTCAAAGGGTTATTTCTGCCAACTATTGTATGGACTACATATTATATGAATTCCCTACAGCCCATTGTGAGCAGTGGTTCTTTGATAAATATAATATCTACCGGACAAGCGTCGTCACCGCAAGTGTTATCTGTGAGCATTATAGTTACTATATGTCGTGCAATCACCTCACGCCAAGCTTTCCCTTCAAATTCCTAAACAGACATGTTTAACATGGTTAGCTCTGAATCAATTGAAAGAAATTTAATGGCTAAAGCACCACGATGCAATTTAACGCAATAATGACGGTGACAGCTATCTATAGTTAGAATGAGAGGCATATTACCTATATTGGTGTCATGTTCCATCTGTGTCTGTGTCAGTTGCTGTGACAAATTGCATATATTGTAATGCTCTTAAAAAGTACTAGTCATTTTTAGTTTATGATTGGCTGAAAATTTATTATGATATTTATGATTAACAAATATTTTTTTAATCATGTCATGACTTCATGATTGAAGATTGGTAAAATTCAATCATCAGAGAGATTTGATAAATTCAAGCCCACATTTTGAATTGGTGCATCAATGTGATTATATTTCTAATAGATTGCTGTGGAAGGTATTATTCACACAGATTTTTATGTAGCATAGAGATAACCATGTTACATTACATTGCATAACATTTTATAGTTTAATTCCTTCTTATGCATAGCTCCGTATTTGAAACACAGTGGGTTCGTCCTAAGGAACTAAACTATACACATTTAATGATTTCTTTTTTACTTAATTTTGCTTAATGGTTGAGGTTTGTTGCAATACAATTGGTTCACAGGTTCTTTTTACTAATTTTAGTTTTATAAGTCCATGCTTGCTCTCACTGTCTTATTAATTTAGGCTGTTTTAGAGATCTCACTGTCTCGCTAATCAATTAATTTACTTAGAAAATATATTTTTTAAACTTAGCTTGTAAGAGTATTACTACACCAATCAATCGGACATCGAATTAGTCGGTCATACGAAATTCGATTGGGGTTGGACCACTCCTCAATCCCCTCATACAGCAGTCCCACGAACACTTAATGCTTTTAATGAGGAGGAAATTTGCCTTTTGATCACGCCAGATGTCGCATAATCGACTGTGCCTAAAGGTGGCGGTTCGCGCCGTGACAGAGACCAAAGACCGAGACAGAAGACCGCAACCGGAGACCGCAACCGGAGACCGCGACCGTCACTTGACAGTAGGCAACATATAAGCGACAGTTCGCGAGCGAGACAGAGACAGGAGACAAAGACGCGAGTTGCCAAGTGACGGTCGCGGTCTTTTGTCTCGGTCTTTGGTCTCTGTCTCGAATATGCAAGTGCGACAGAGAGCGAGATACACGAACTTCGTTCGTTTTCGTTTCGCGGTAGCAGCCCTCATCTTGTTATTATCAAATCCTAAATTTATCCTGTGCCAGTAAAGCCCGCTTTACACCTTACGATAGAACGAGATAGTTTAACTATTTTTTTTTCTATCAATGAGGATTGTGTAGATCTGTAGATCATTGAACATAGTAATTTTTTTACAAGTAACACTGAGCCATAACGCGGGCCTTTTTTACCAGTGTTGTCAGTTTAGACTTGTACAATTGATAATTTTATTTTACTAAACGGTTAAAACTCACGTATTAATTGTATTTTTGCGTTATAACATGCCTCACGAAAGTTTAAATTCAAGAATTGATAATTTGTATTTTCGTGAAACGATTCACTACTGCCGGCTGTACAGCTAATGCGATGTCTGATCAAATAATCTTATTCAAAGACCACACCTATCGAATAAAAACCATCTTACTTTATCGATGCTTTCAGAATTCATCGACACCAACGAAAAATATGAATCAAGAGAGCCGAGGGCAAAAGAGGTTATCAGACGGCACACCAAGTCAACTACAGTTGAGGCCTATTGCGCCTGCTGGGTATGTCATTAGTATAAGATCATAAAAGACTTACTCTGTGTATCTAACACCATTTCTATTTCAGATGTCATGAAAGACTTGAAATCTAGATTATAAATGTTATAATTATACCACCCATAAAGACTAATTAAATCGTTATTGTGAATTCAGATTTTGAATCTTTCATGAAAGAGTATTTGCAGAAATAATCTAAATCATAATAAAAAAATAATATTTACGATCAAGAAAGCATTTGGCGTTATTTTCATCCCAATTTATTTCTGGAAATAAAAGTATGTTCGACGGCTGCAGAGCAGAATATTATGAGAAGATTTTGGATATATTTCCTTCAATTCAAAACCTGTTCCGGTTTAAAAACTACTCCACAGCTCACCGGAACAGAATAACAAAAACTTCTTTGAGGAACTTGGGAGGATTATCATGGGAGCATCTACCTACAAGATTTGACATTTGATGCATGTATTTATTAAAAATGTGTGTGAATTGAAAGTTGTGTGTAACAGGTCACATGTAAGCCAGGACAAGAGCTCGACCAGAGACTCTCGATCGTGGACGACCGGTGCAGGTATTGACGATTTAAGTGACTTGTAATATGTGTCTTTCACATCTAATATCCGCTAAAACTTCAAAATCATTGCCTTAAATATATAAATAGACACTCAGTGCCGAACCGAAATGGCGAAAAATGTGACCCAATTTGACAGTCGGTAACGTTTCAATAGTTTCGTTCAAAAAAGACACAGATGTTAGTACAAGTGTCAAATTTGTAACCACAAATACCAACACGAATGTACCTCCCTAGTCGTGCAGGCGGTACTTTTACGGGGGCCATTTTTTTTCGGCTGATTGTGAATCTAGTTCTATAATATTACATCTAAGTTCAAAATGAACTCAATATTCGGTCTTTTCAAATTTTCCACCAGGAGCCTTCAGCACTCTCACACTTTTTTCATAAATGACAGAATACTCGCCTGTCTGTTGTTCTCAATCATTATTCCTTTTAAGGCGCAGGGTAGGGCAAGGCCTTCCCCATACAAACTTTGTGCACATTTTATTCGTCGGTTTTGGCACTAACAAATATAATTTTTTTTTTGGTTGTAAATATTAGATATGCGAAGATCGTGATGTGAAGATTTTCAAGCTAGTAGGGTTTGACTTGTAAAAGTGCCATTGCGGCCTACTTACAGAATAAAGTTCATTTATTTCATTTATTTATTTATTTCAAACATTTCAAAAAAATTCAAAATTTAAAATAAAAATTATAAAAAAAGTTACATCACGAAATAGCTATCAGAAAAATAAGCATACTGACCAAAAAATCATAACTTTAATGCAAACACAAACGAAGTAAATCCTGCACAAAGTTTGTATGGAGAGAGCTTGCCCTACCCCTCCTCTTAACAGCCCTCTGCTGGTGTACGATGAAACTATCGAGCTTCCGACTTTGCTCAGGCAAACACCTTAGTAGTTTGTTCGCATGCATTTATATTAATTCTCAATAGATGGTATTTGACTTTGAGAGGTATCAGATACGCGTGTCTTCGCCGATATGCGAAGTCTTTCTAAAACCCGAATATCAGCTCACGGACTTGTACCTATCTATTTAACCTAGATGTGAAATGACACATTATTACCAATGTCTCATATAGCTAAGCTTATCAAGTATTTGCGTAGATTATGTAATTGCATTTGGCGTAGTACCTACCTGATTAACAGAAGTTTTGGCGTAATATCTCTTCTTCTATGTATGTAAGATGCGTTTATGTTGTAATTCTGTACCAATTTCGTAGATTAGTAATTGTTTTTTTTTCTTTTTAAGTTTCATATTTCAGCTTTCATCATCCACTCCAGTAAGAATGCAGTGCACCCGTTTTATTCCCAGAATACCAGACTAATTCATAGTTTTATTAGTACCGGTATAAATATTAACACAGCCCATTTCAGTGTTTGATTTTTAACGACGCAGTTGCAGAGGACGTGACGTGAACGACTTTAAGAACGATCTAATGTTTAATTTTTCAGATATATATGATAACAGGATACCATAACAATTCAATCCCGCTGCCTTCATTACGCGTTGGTTAATAATGAAATGTTTTGTGAATTTATTTTGCTATTTTGTCACAGAGAACAGAACAGACTGCTAAAGAATTTTTTGCTACATTTGCAATGTTAGCGTAGTATCCAATCGGTATCATTGCGCGTGATTTAATTGCGGAGAAGCATTTGATAGCGTAGATAGATATAGATAAAGTTGAACCATCTAATAGGGCAAAATTAATACATTTATTATTTGTTTATGCAGAAATAACGAACCTATTTGTATTGGAGAAGTGTCATAAATAGGCAGGTTTACCCTATAGCGTAAATCGCAAGCGTAGCGGCAATTGGCGTAGAATTATGCATATGCGTAGTGATGGAGCGTATATTTGCGAACGAACGAACTAAAACTGTTCAGCGAGTAAAGCAAAAAACTAGACTAAGTTAGACGCTCTAATATAGAAGGGGGGAGTCACAGATAATTTTACTTGGTCAACTTTTTTTACAGCATATATATTGTATGATAAGGACCAGGAACGAGGCGTCAAATATGTACCTGAGCGACCTTCCCATAATAACCCAGCCTTATAAATCCATAATTATCATAGACACGAAAGCAGTAGCGTAGTTGGCAGTGGCGGTCCTAAAATAGTTTGGTTGAAATATGAGGCCAAGAATTTATGTGTTGGTGCTCTTATTCCTTTATTTTAGGTAATTCTGTCACTATTGCAACAAAGATCGACAGAAAATGAAAAATATTGCGGCCCAGCGGTATTAGAACAGTTTTTTCTTTTCGACTTTATTTTTACCTTTTGTAAGCGCCATCTAGCGATAAATCGTTCAGGTCTTCGTTACGACACTAGTGGCTAGAGAGGTTCCCTGAATTTAATAAGAATAAATTGCCCTCGGGAGTAAGGCCCTGCGTACACTTGCGTATTATTTTTGCGTGCGTAAATCGATCTCGATGTTGCGTTCCATTTTTGTAGACCACTATTGGTTAATATTGCCAAATTGCACTAGCGTAGAATCAAATTTTGATCATCCATAGCTGTTACCACTGTTGTTTAGTGATTAAGGACCGACATGAAAACATGGACCAGAGAGCAGCAGTTACGAAGATGCAGATGTAAATAAGTTTTGCCAAGCCAGTTTCTCAGCACTTGCAACCCGTGTTTTTCTTCCAACAATAGATGATAAACCCTTTTCTATACAATCTTTCCCTGCGGTATCCTAACATCTTACTCTTGTACAGAAAAGTCGCGCATGCTATATTTATTGTAGCTTAGAATAACATTTACAGGATGCAGCTACCTTGATTCTGCTGTCCCTATCGAACGAGTTACTCGCTGAAATATTAATGTATCTTTCGCAGATGTAGAAGTCCTTCAACGCGTCTACCACAAACTAGCAGCATTCTCTTATTCAACGCTGTGCTGTGATTGTGACCTAATTCAAAATAGTTGGGAATTCTATCATTATATGTATTTGTTTGTGAACAATGATTTTGTAAAAACTAAATAGTCACCCTTCTTTCTGAGTTAAGTCACTTCGTCCGGTAGTGTTTGCAATTAACATGTTGATTCCAGTGTCCGTCTTCGTAAGCCGAAAGATGTTGATGACTCATCTGGGACCAGACATCCCAGATATAGATGGTGTGGATTTTTGGGAGAATGCCTACAATCGATGTCTTTCCTATCTTCTTAACTAGATAACCTGTTTTGCGGAGTTTCCTGAGAGAACTAAAACTTCGGAGGGATCCACGTTCAAATTCTCCGGGTTTTCGGGCGCTTCCAACCGAGATTGCAGACTACCAATATTAGGGATATTGTATACTTGTGGAAACTGTAGTTAGAATGTGTGCATGTTAATATAAATGTAACTTTAATTTACACAGATGGATAGAGCATCCTGTGCAGCTTAGCGGCATTGCGTAGATAATGTTGAAGGTTGTTATAATGTGATTTTCTTGTAGCTAGAGACAACACGGTGGTCAGTATGGGGATGAAGATAAACCCGGCACACGGCACTATTATCCACGTGTCGTCAGGACAACAGACCAAGTGAGTAGTCATTTTAACTTGGTTGTGTCGTTTAATAAATACTTGTTTGAATAGGCTGAGAAAAAAAGTAAAGAATTTAAGGTTTTCTTTTCTGTTCAGAAAATTCTAAGCAGTCATGTTTTGGCTCTAATCAGAGAACCATAAGTATGTCTATTCAATAATCATAAATCTGAAAATTAGTCCTTATTATTTCCTAGTCACTCACCTATGGACGTTAACGACCGTTTACCGACCGACCGTTTGTCCTTATTTGTTTGTATTTTTTGTGTTTTTTTTTGTGTACAATAAAGTTATTACATACATACATACATATTTACGCGCACGGTAGAATAAAAGCGTATGTATACAATTTCATCATAAAATTTTTGGGTCCCCTGTTTTATCGTGACTATAAATCGTGCCGTGGTCGTAGACGTCCATGGTAAAGTATAACAGCGACATGCATAACTTCTTATTTGCGTTAATCCGTGAGAGAAAGTCGCAGAGCCAATTCCATTCTGATAACGTGTTCTTTTCCATTCCAGCGTGTCAGGCGCATCAGTAACGCAAGAAGGCACCGGCATGTACATTCGTCAAATTGAAAGAAACGCCATACAAATACAAAGCAAAGACAAGCAGGATCTATCGGGGAATAAGCTACAAAACGCGGCTCAAAACGTGCAAATGATAACAGTTCCACAAGGAATGACTGTACTCCAGAACCCTTTGAACATCAGCCAAATGCCGACCATGCTTGGCCAGCACAACAGTCAGGTTTATATGATACCCGCTAACCAACATAACATCGTTCAAGGAGGTTTACCTCCAGGACTAATAGGGCAGCAAGTACTTCAACCTGGTCAGAATGTCACAGTCATGCAACCCAATCAACTAGGAATGCCCAATGGAGTCCAGTACAATATGCCGTTAATGCAAATGAATTTACCGCCGAATTCTCATTATATGCCGGCGGGTATTAACTTAAACACACAGCTATCTGCGCAGCAGCTAAACGCGGCCCTAGCAGGACAGCAGCTAAGCAATCCTAACTTGACTGTATCAGGAACGATACCTTTAGTTCAGGCGCCACCACCAGCTTCACCTATGACCGCCCAAACTAATCCAGCGAGTCAACCGCCGCCTGTTCACCAAATAATGCCTCAAAACTCCACTTTTATCACGCCCACTTCTCAATACGCCGGCATGCCCGCTCAGTACATGATGCAAACCAACACTGGAGCGATAAGCGTGCCAGCGAACAATCCTAACGTGCAATACACAGTCCCGGCCAATCAGAACGCGAATCCGCCCACGAATAATGGCAACGGCCAGTCAAATGCGACCACTGATAACGAGAGCAATAATGGCACAAATCAGACGAACTACATCACGTCTTCTTCTCAAGAAAACTACGCAATGACAGGCACGACGGCCGTTCAGAACCAACAGCAGAACTTTACTAATGATGCTGCCGCAACACAGACAACGTTCACAGCAGCCAACCAACAGACCCAGCAAAGCTACACGAGTAATGGCAGCAACCCGCAGGCAACATACAATGTGAACCAAACGACAACCACGCAACCTCCTGCCACTTACCAGCCCGCGAATGGTTCGAATCCCCAGTCCAACACGCAAAACTACGCTCCAGCCACACCAATATCACAAGCTCAAACAAACTATTCGCCATCGACTACCCCAGCGCCGAACCAAGCGTACCCAACGACGAATCTCCCGAACATGCCCAACGTGGCATTCCCACCGAACCAGAATCCACAGAACCCATACCCTAACGCGACAGGGCAGAATATGGCAGCTTACGCTAACAACCAATATCAATACACGAGTAGGCCATGGTTCAGGCCTAGATACGGTTCCCCACAGGGTTCTCCGTATGGAGCAGGGGCGGTACCTCCCCCCAACGGGCCGCCGATGCCTGTCCCACCGCCCACTGGTAACTACAATTACTGGCAGGATAGCTGAGATCTAGAGAACAACGTGTGGTCGGAGGAAGGACAATCCTTGCTGTGATTTTGAAATGCAGTATTAATCGAACGTATAGAAGCTTCAGTCAAGGAAAAATAGAAGATACTCATCAGCCCACTAAAATTTGGTGTCCAACGACTAGATGACGAGATGAGATAATTAGGCAGGGCAGGAAGTGATTGGACTGTAGGTAGCTAAGTCTTCTATACGGAGTATTATGTACTGTTCTTAGTAATGAAATACCTTGACTCAACCAGACGTTGTAAATCCACCGAATGTACATACATCAAGTATTTAAGTGTAGAGTATATGGATTGAACACTTGTTAACAGACTGCTTTATTGAGTAAGTTGTAAAGTTTACATTTGTAAAATGTAAAGAATGATGATTCGTGTAAATAGAAATAAAGATAACATAGATATATATTTCTTAAACTGTGTTTTATTCTATTTCAAGTGAAGTGGACCTGTTTACGGAGGTCTAAAATAACCCTTTGAACGCCAAGAACGACTTAAGTCACCGCGAGCAGACAGCGTAAACTTCATGTTGCCTTGTATTGTAGTAAAACTTTTTTCGGACAGAAAAACATCAGAGAAACTTTCTGATTTTTCTGTCATAAGCCTGTCACATGACACGAAACCTTGTAATTTTACGACAAATATTATAAATATTCTCATCAAAATGAACACAACCGATCGTTACCCCGCAACGGCTTCCCAGTTCATGCTCAGAGAGATCAAACGTCAACAAGACCTGGTAAACCGTGGCTACCAACTGCTGAAACGGAAGGCCGAAGCCCTGAGACACAAAGGGCGTCAGACCGCCTCCGACCTGACAGTCACGCAAGCAGTGCTAGGCCACACGCTTAGAGAGGCCTATATATCGTTAGCTGCGGTGAAATTCACTAATGGGGAGTCCAATGCGTTGGTGCTGGAAAATATAGAAGAGGTCAGTGACTTGCTTTTAGCATCTAAATAGCATCTTCAGCTAGAATAATTGACAATATTTCATAATTTCCAAAAGTCTTAATTCGAAAACCATTTCGGTAAAAACGTGTGAAGTACACAAAAAACATTTTTTTAGATTTTTTTCTCCGTTAATTTTGGAAAAAATCGCAAATTACTGTAAACCGAAAGTTGACGTCATCTTCCTCGACCAGACCTTAGTACAGAGTACAGACAATCGCTGCTCTGCAGTGGCTCTGGATTCTTGTTGGGAAGATGACGTCATATTTTACTTACGCCCTTTTGGAATGACCTACTTTTCAACGTGTTTTTTTTTTGTATGAAATAATGAGTTAAATTGAAAAAGAAAAAATACGGGTGGCTTAAATTTTTACCTATTTTATAACTAGTTCATAAAATAAAGTAGTTAAAAATATGAAATGTTGTCAATTCAGTTAAGACAATGCTTGCCTAATTGACAAATTGCTGACTGAAAAAGGCCGTAGGGATCTTGAAAATCAATTCGGACGACCATATTGTGTACCTAACCCAGAATTAAGAACTTAGTTTAGCCAATTTTTGGAACAGCGTACCAGTGGCGGGGCAAGACCAAAATTTCATGTGGGCAAGGTACATCAGGCCCTCAGATGGCGCAATATGCTATGATATTGCGTCCGAGTTATGCGTATTTGAGGCGCGAGGCCGTAGGCGGTCGCCCGCGTCTACCGCCGCGCCGCCTCTGCCACGTACTACTCCGTCCCTCGAGATGCCAAGTTAATGAAACCTGATCTTCATTAACTTGGTATCACAAATGGTACTGTCACGCCAGGACTTCGAGGAACTGGGGGCCCATCAGCCAGCTCCGGAACTATTTACGGACCGTCGAGGCGTGTACAAATGGTTCGCGGTTTCACGAAGCTACCTTATATTCTAAACTTAACTTACTTACGGAATCTCTTCGTTCCTGGTCTTCTGGAGCTACGAGGGGGGTGTGTTGGTGAATTGTGTAGAATGTGTGTTTGTGATTACCCCTGTATGGTGCTTCTTTTAAGCCGCGGCGGGCCTTTTCCATAGGCCTCCGTGCGCCGACAATCCAATCCTTCTGAACACAGTCTACTCGACACTACTAAATCTAACAATGGCGTGGGGCTCCCGTATCCACAGTCCGAAACACACCGCACAATCAAAAAAAAACCAAAACGGCTCGCGACCCGACCGTCTCGCGGGAGTTGCTCGAATATTCTGGAAGCCGGGCGCGCGCCGAGCCGCTCTTGCGTCACATGTTACCTATCTCTTTCCTACCGAATGGCGTCGCAGTCTAACGCGGCGCGCGCTCATGCTTGTTGATTTTGACATATGCCTACTTGATGAATGAATTCTAAACAAACACCCGCCCCGGACCGACCCGTCGTCGGTCCGCTCAAACACATGGCAGGCGAGACAATGTCGAAACAGCGCGTCTAAGGATCGAGTCCTTCACCTGCACGTCTGCAATCCGTGGAGACCCATCCTTCCCCGTGATCAGGTTAACGATGCGCCCCCGTCGCCAACACAACGGTGATAGGTTGGCATCCTTAACAAGTACGAGGTCTCCGACGCAGGGAGGAGTCGTCCTGTCCGTCCACTTAACGCGTTGCTGCAGAATATGCAAATACTCAAGCGACCATCGCTTCCAAAAATTTTGAGTCATTTGTTGCAACATCTGATACCGTGACAATCGATTCATCTTAACTTCCGTATACGGGTATTCTGGCAAGGCGTTAAGCGGCTGGCCAATCAGCAGATGACCAGGACTGATGGTCTCCATATCATTCGGGTCCGCGCTCAACGGGCATAAAGGTCGCGAGTTTAATACCGCCTCAATTTTACAAAACACCGTTGCCAACTCCTCAAATGTGAGGATCGTTGAGCCGATGACCCGATATAAATGCGTCTTGGCAGACTTAACTACTGCCTCAAAGATGCCACCCCAGTGGGGGCATCCAGGTGGGCTAAAATACCACGAGATGCCCCGACTTGAGAGGCCCGCACCAATCTCTCGCTCATTTTGGGTTAAAAACGAAACAATTTCCCGTAAGCCGCGGTCGGCGCCCTTGAAGTTGGTACCACAATCCGACCGAATCAATGACGGCAGTCCCCTACGCGAAACAAATCGGTCCAGAGCCGCAATGAAAGCCTCCGTTGAGAGATCAGCTACAAGTTCCAAGTGAACTGCCTTGGTTGCCAAGCAGACGAAGACGCACAGGTACGCCTTAACCGATTTCGCATTGCGAAGGCGTGACGTCTTAACCATGAAGGGTCCCGCAAAATCCGTGCCCACGCCAGCAAACGGCCGAGCTTCCGTGACTCGGTCGGGCGGAAGATCCCCCATTTGCGGCTGCATTGTGGCCGCCTTGAGTCGGTAACAAGGCAAGCAACGAAACACAACGCTCCGGATCATTCTTCGTGCCGACAGAATCCAGAATTCACGCTGCAAGATGGCCAGAAGTGCATTGCAGCCCACATGTGAATTCCTGGTGTGGCGGTCCCAGATCAACAATTTTACCAAGGCTCCCTTCTTGGGTAGAATTAAAGGATGCCTTGCCGAATAAGGCAAGTTAGCATTCCGCAGCCGGCCTCCCACCCGGAGCATCCCGTGCTCATCGATAAACGGGTTAAGGCGGAGAATGCCTCCCTTCAATTTACCTGTGCCCGTTCGCAGGACTGTAATCTCGTCAGCAAAGCTGGTCGCCTGTACTACCTTCACCCAGTGTAAAAGAGCCCGTTGTTGCTCTTCAGGTCCTAAAACAGGCGACACGTTCCGTCGTGCCAAAGGGTTGCGACAATTATGGACAAACCGCATTATCCATCCTGTAACCCTCAGCAACTTCCCGAATGAGCTATAGCGCTCCAAGAGAGTGTAGTCCGCAGTAGCTGACTCCACCGCGGCCACGTTGACCTTCAATCCCTGGTCCGGGGGCAACAAGTGTCTACTGCACTCATTAAAAGGCCACTCCGACTGTGGTCGTTCCAACCAGTGTGGTCCCCACCAAAGAGAATGCTTGACCAAGTCAGGCGCCGGACAGCCACGCGAGGCGCAGTCCGCCGGGTTATACTCGCCTGGAACATGTCTCCAGACCAGAGGAGTCTCCGAGTTATTTATCTGCGAGACCCGATTGGCAACAAATACTTCGAGCGTGTGGACCGAGGCCTGCAGCCAACACAAAACGATCCGACTGTCAGTCCACGCGTAAACCGTTTCATCTAGGTTAAACGTACCGCGTAAATTCCGTACCACATGGTTCAAGAGCCGCATGAGAAGAGCTGCACCCGCCAATTCCATCTTTGGAATCGTCCAACGAGTCCGAACAGGTGCAACCTTGCTCTTGGCCATGACTAATCGTACAGAACCTTTA
This sequence comes from Cenopis cana, assembly GCA_951800055.1. Lineage (NCBI taxonomy): Eukaryota > Metazoa > Arthropoda > Insecta > Lepidoptera > Tortricidae > Cenopis > Cenopis cana. The sequence continues at coordinate 9,671,786 of OX637489.1, read as the reverse complement.
CCATCAGCCTCGCCTGTTCTCAGGTAGACTGTTGCTGCGTACCCCTTCTCTGACGCATCACAAAATCCTACCAGGATCGCCCTGGCTCCCGTTTGCGGGAGCAACCTGCGGGGAATTTCAATGTCCGCAATTTGCGGCAACGTGGTCACGAATGAGGTCCACTCCCGTAACAGCTCCTCGGTGAGCTGATCATCCCAACCTAGTTGGGCCAACCAGAGCTTCTGCATGAAGCATTTCGCCATGAACGTTACCGGCGCGATCCAACCGTTCGGATCGAATGTTCGTGCGATGGTCGAAAGGACCGATCGCTTGGTCCAGGTCCTCGACAGCAATTCGGTTTCACATCTATATGTGAATACGTCACGTCCTGGTCGGTACTGGACCCCTAGGATAGCTAACGCATGAGGATTCTCCGAGTCCTCAAACACATGCGGGTCTTGCTGGTGCTCCGATGGTAGTCCTGCCAAGACCTCTGGGCAATTGGACAACCACTTCCGGAGTTCATAGCCCCCGGAAGCCATGAGTGCTATCAATTCATCCCGTAAGATGAGCGCCTGTTCAACACTATCCGCGCCTGTGCAAATATCGTCTACGTAGACGTCCCGGTCGATGACTGCAGCCGCGCGAGGGAAGCGCAGCCGTTCCTGTTCAGCCAGTTCTCGTAGCGTACGCATCGCTACGTAAGCGCTGGGCTTCAAACCGTACGTATTCGTGTTGAGCTCGTATGTGACCATCGGTTCTTCTGGGCTCTCGCGCCACAATATCAGTTGGAAACGACGGTCGTCTGGATGGATCTCCGTTTGACGAAACATCATCCTCACGTCCGTTACAAAGACAACCTGGTGTCTCCTGAAGTCAGTTAGAATGTCCCCGATGTCTCTGGTCAACTTGGGACCAGCATGCAGACATTGGTTTAGGGACACTCCGCTAGAGGTCGCCGCTGATCCATCAAATACAATGCGAATCTTTGCGTCCATAGTTTTCAGGACGGCATGATGGGGAAGGTGAAAGTGCTCCTCGTGGCGCCAGTCCACCTTGGACACCGACATGTGGCCCAAAGCCAAATATTCACGCATGAACTCTACATACTTCCGTCGAAAGTTGGAGTCCCGTTTCATGCGCCTCTCCATTGACACCAGCCGTTTTTCTGCTTGATTCCGAGAGCTCCCCAGCGGAGGTCGAGCCGCTAGAAATGGTAACCTGGTCATAAATCTGCCCGATGGAAGGCGAACCGTGTTGTACTGATAAAATATCTCGCACTCCTCATCCAGCGGGTTAGTTCTAGGAGCGGTGGGTGGCTCTTCCGTTGCCCAGAACCTTTGTAGGACCTCCGATAACACGCTGCCATAATATACGGGACTATAGTCCAGCGAGTCCTGTGGTTCCCGTACTGGGCCCAACAATGCATACCCCCCTGCGGTGTATACGGCCACCAATCCATTTGGTTGCAGCTCCCGCCTGCCGCCCCGCAGCAGCTTCCCGAGTACGTCAGTCCCAAGTAAGACTTCCACCCGTCCGGGATGCTCAAAGTGGGGATCAGCCAACTCCAGTCCTTTGGTCAACCCTCGTACCGCTGACGGTAACCGTGTCTGAGGGTGGACCCCAACCACTTCGTCCAGAACAATCGCAGTGGCATTCACCCGTGTGTTTGATGCAGAATCACTCATTTCAAACATGAGAGCAGTCTGACCCCTGAGATGAGGCACCCGATTGCCTCCAACCCCTATTGCACCATCCCGTGATGGCTCTAATCTAAGTCCCAGCCTGTCCACCAGTCGACTGGACACAATGCAACCTTGTGCCCCAGTATCTAGCAGTGCTCTCACTTGCACTGACCGGCCATCTGTACCCCAGACAGTAATACGAGCCGTCGGTAATAGTACCGTGACTGGCTGGGGGGCCGGTATCGATGGACAGGCTGCTAATTCCTAGCGGGTGCTACCATCCCCCCCTCCCGCAGGAGGGGATGGAGTCCCCTGTGCCATATATGGGTCCCAACCCGGGTAATATACCCCTCGACCCATCTGGGACATGCGCGCCGGTCGGAAGTAGCCTAGTGGCATCCGTCCTGCCACCGGCGGGCGCGCCACTAAGCGTGGGTGCTCAGCGAGGGGCGGGGAGAAGTGACCACGCGGGGGGGGCAGCGCGCTCCCCAGCGCGGTAGAGTAGTTCAGGTACCCGTCCTCTCCACGTGTTACCTCCGGACACCCGCCCGTGGCTTGGTGCCGGTCATCCCCCCGTGGGTGTGATGGCAGCGTCTGGCGTTGTCCGGGATTACCCGGTGACCCCCCCCCCCCGAGGGGGGGGTGCCCGTTGGTCCTTTGTCGGCCCCCCTCCCCGAGGGGGGGGCATCTGCTGGTCTCGTGATGCCCCCCCACCCCGAGGGGGTGGCGACCATCCATCCGAAGCTGGCCTAAGAGGAGGGGAGCGACCTCCCGGCGAGGCTCCGTACGACTCCCCACTCTTAGCCAGGCAGAGGAGCTCATGATGTGCCCCCCCGCATGACCTGCAGTTGGTGGTCTTGCTGCACTCTCGCACATAGTGCGCGCCCAGGCAGCGGAAACACAAGTTCCGCTGCTTGACGACCCCCCTGCGCCTATGCACCCGTTGTGCCTTAAACTCTGCGCAGGCGGTAATATTGTGCCCCCCCTCCCGGCAGAAGGGGCACACCTCCGTTTGGAGGGCATTATATTTTTGTTCCCTACGACGGGGCTCAACCACTTTGGGCCCAACAGTACGTCGAGATGTGGGGGTGGGGGGCTTCGGCAGGGTTGCCCCTTGGCAATCCGCCCGCCTACACTCACCTTCCAAAAAGACCCTTAAATCCTCGAACGTAGGGAGGTGTTCCGCCGACTCCCCCCCGTGCGCCTGCTCGAAGCGAGCGACTACATCGCTTGGCAGTTTCCGTAGAACCCTATTTACTACTACATATTTATTATCTCCCAGCGAGAGTTTCATTCTTTCTAGCGTGTTTACGGCCACTGTAATTGGGTTTAATATTTGCGACCTTATCTCCAACGCACTAGATACTCTCGGGATCGCAAATATCTTCTCTATGAGTCTGTCAATTATTAATCTCCTATTGTTGTAGCGTGCGAGCAGGAGACCCCAGGCTGTCTCATAATTGGCGTCCGAAATCTCCAGATGTGTCAAAATATCGTGCGGCTCCCCACTCAACCTCCCCATCAATTGCGCCAACTTGTAGGCGGGGGCTATGTCGGCGCGAGAGTGCACCACGCTATTGAAGATGTCGCGGAATCGCGGCCAATCCGCGTAATCCCCACTAAATTCCGGCACATTGACGGGCGGAAGTGGCGCCTTTATTTCGGCACCAGCCGTCCGGCACGGCTCCTGTATCTCGCCCTTACGTGCCCGTTCGATCTCGTGGGCCGCTTGTACGATGTCCATAAGCAAACTTCCACACTGCTCCACATTCCTTGTTACGGTGACCTGTGAATCGCCATCCGGCGGAGACGTGGAGTCATCCACTAAAGCCAGATACTGTGCATGGAAGCTCAACACCATGTCATATCTGGCATCAGCCTGCTGCGCCCGTGAGAGTAATGCATCTTTTCTATCGGCACGTCCAATCAAAGCAGCCACCGTGCTAAACCATCGTAACTCTGAATCGATCTTTGCCTTTGTGTTTGTTATCGACATTGTGACACCAACTTCAATTTACAAATACCACCGTAAACAAACCAACAGTCAAGCGCGAACCTAATATTTCGCGGGTTCCGTATTATTCAATATTATTTTTCAGAAATTAATTTAGTTGGAATAATATCACAACAAGAACAAAACAGCAAAATACCAATAATAAATGACAAGAACCAATCCGTCACGCGAAGTAATTGTCGCGAGTTCCGTATCTTAATTAATATTATTTTACCGTAATACACAATGAGTAGTAGTAAACAATTAAACCACCGTGACAATAGGGTACTAACATACACAAATAAACAACAAAGCAAGTTTCACACTTGGTTTTACCCGTAACAAATAAATATATATATTTTTCTTTGAGTGAATAAGTTTGACGACGGAACCCTAAATTTAACACTCTTTTTCAATGTTATTTTTTCGTATCGAAACGTAATCCGAAACTTGTTCACTCAACCGTTTAAACTATTACCTATTGCCAACAAGGAATCCTAATACTTATTGTGATACTCTAATACTAAACTGACTAACCGTAAATAGCAGTTTCAACCGTAAATGAACGTAAATAGACGTAAACAACCACACTCTGCTACCAAAAATTTGTCCACGCCAGGACTTCGAGGAACTGGGGGCCCATCAGCCAGCTCCGGAACTATTTACGGACCGTCGAGGCGTGTACAAATGGTTCGCGGTTTCACGAAGCTACCTTATATTCTAAACTTAACTTACTTACGGAATCTCTTCGTTCCTGGTCTTCTGGAGCTACGAGGGGGGTGTGTTGGTGAATTGTGTAGAATGTGTGTTTGTGATTACCCCTGTATGGTGCTTCTTTTAAGCCGCGGCGGGCCTTTTCCATAGGCCTCCGTGCGCCGACAATCCAATCCTTCTGAACACAGTCTACTCGACACTACTAAATCTAACAATGGCGTGGGGCTCCCGTATCCACAGTCCGAAACACACCGCACAATCAAAAAAAAACCAAAACGGCTCGCGACCCGACCGTCTCGCGGGAGTTGCTCGAATATTCTGGAAGCCGGGCGCGCGCCGAGCCGCTCTTGCGTCACATGTTACCTATCTCTTTCCTACCGAATGGCGTCGCAGTCTAACGCGGCGCGCGCTCATGCTTGTTGATTTTGACATATGCCTACTTGATGAATGAATTCTAAACATACATTATAGGCTCAAATCCGGGTTCAGCGCATAACCGAAAACATCTCCGGCGTATCCACTGTGACCCTCCACGCTGTCGAAGAGGAGGGTGCAAGCGATGCGCTTCGATATGCGGGGCTCGGGGCCGGTGGCCATCGCACTGGTGAGGCCAAAAGGGCATTCCGGGAAGCCGTGCACATTCTGATCAAGTTCGCTTCGCTGCGGAACACGTGTATTCTGTTGGACACCGCGATTAGGTCGACACTGAGGTAATGAGTTCAAACCCAACTATGTATTTAATTTTAGCGTAGTTACGTACAGCGAATGTGTATAAAGCCTGTGCCAGACAGCCGCCGACAAACCCCGACGACGGAGTGACCTTGCTCGACACGGATGACACGGACCTTGTAGACAGTTGCTTTCAACAAGATGTCCTTTGATAATCGGTCTTTGCGGACCAAGGTCGCTCCATCCTAGGGACTTGTCGGCGACCGTCTGGATCGCACTAAAAGATTTTTTTGCTGGACATAATGTCTATTGTCTACACGGCCCGCGCGGGCCAAGGTCGCTCGGTTGAGGAGCTTGTTTTTGACCGTCTGGCACAGGTTTTTATAATAGGTACACATTGTACCTCTATTACACTTAGAGCTATAGAATACGAGTATCTCGAGTCTTAGGCTGCGTTTCCACCAGAGATGTGCGAGGATGCGTTTTCATACATTTGACACCTCGCAACGCGCCAAGCGAGGTGTCAAATATATGAAAACACATCCCCGCACATCTCTGGTGGAAACGCAGCCGAACTGCTACTTCTAGCTTTTATAGCTATTATAAGCAAAAGAATTGATGAACTCAACTTTTTAAACACTGGTAACACCTTAAGCAGTTTTGAGGGCCTACCGCGAACCAAAAACGAAATAACTGCCTCTCTGTCGCACTTGCATATTGGAGCAACAGAGAGGGAGATACTTCGTTTGTGGTTCGCGGTAGCCCCTAAGAAGGTTAAGTCCCTACCAGCCAACCGTTGTTGCCAGTAAATTATGTCAAAATAGTATAATGGTCTCTTAAATTCGGTACAGTCAACAATTTGATTTCGTACCTTGCCACAGTGACATCAATGATGTAAGATCTCCATCGGCTAACATATACCTAGATTTTCACTGTGACAAGGTATAGTGCGCGCCATCCACGACGACACGCCCCTCCACAGCGCATCTCATACTAATCTATGCGCAATTGTACAAAACGGGCGGTGGAGGGGCGCGTCGTCGTGGATGGCGCGCACTATACGAAGTAACTCATAATTCTCAGAAATGAAATTGCGGACCGTACCTAATTAAGTACGAGTAATTGTTACAGAAAAGTGAACGGCATAGAAAAGGTGATCATGCCCAAGTTACTTAATACGATGAAATATATTCATGTGGAATTGGCAGAACGAGTAAGAATATTTTCGTGATTTACTCATAGTCCGTTCAAATAGTTACAATTACATATTTCTGGCATATTTGTCAGGAAAGAGAAGAGATGCATCGGTTAAAGATGGTAAAGGCGAAGAAGATGCGCGCCAAAGCTTTGGCTATGATACGTAAAGAACCTTGCGACAGGGCAAGCGGAGAGGCCGGGGAAATTGGTAAGTGGGCTTATACATATTATAAGGGTACGTTTATTATCACGTTTACAACGAATTAGCGGCGTCACATAACGGTTTTATGAAAATGACGAGCGTATCGTTGGAAACTGCCATTGGTCGCTTTTATACTGACCGTGGACATGTGCACATGTACACGGACCGAAATCTCTTACCCTCCTTATTTAATTTTAACGCTTATCCAGGTTGTATCCACACCACAGTTAGGTACTCAAATTCAGTATTGACATAAATACATAAAGGCGAGCTTATCCTTAAGGGTGTCCGCTTTCTGGCTCCTATGCTGTGAGACCTTTTTTGATTCCTCTTGGCCAGCATTTCTTGAGTTTCCCTTTTGTCCCGAAACCTAGCGGTGTCGGTCCCAAACTGTTCTGCAAGTTCAAAGACCTATAGCCCCATCAATTAACGTATAATTTGTTCCCAGATATCGTCCGCTCCGCAGAACACATCCGCTCACTAGAGTGCCTCACGAGCATCATATGTGCGTGCAAGTCGCTGCCATCAACTGGCGATGGCGACTCTGCCCGTGACTACCCCGCCTGCCAACCCGCAGATTGGGACGACGAAGACCTACTGTTTTAGTTATAAAACTTGCGTTTATTTTTCAGTAGACATGATTTTTCACTTTTGACACAATGAGGGAATAGTTAAATATATTTATTTATTTTATTTTTATTTAAACTCATTTAGAGAACAGTGGAATATTGTAATTGGCTACTCGACAGTTTTCGGAAATGTATTTATTAAATTATAGTTTTATTTTATACCTGTAACAATTATCTTTTTCCCCCAAAGAGCTTAATTTCTTTCAAAAAAAATATCTTTTCTCTAAGTAATTTGAATTTCGCGCGAAAACAGCCGATCACGTGACTGTGAGTACTGTGACGTCGACGTTGCACTTGATAAACAACTAAAGGTTTACTTCCGCAAACGACAGCAGACGGCAACTGCATGTTACACCGCACTCCAAATTGTACAGTAACTATTGTGCTGTTAGTTGCGACACTTCTCCGCTCATTTTAAATAGAGGTTTTTAACGAATACCGTTACGGTTCAATTTGGAGTGCGGACAAAAATAACGTGCAGTAAGTGCAGTTGCGGTCTGTTGCGGAATTAAACCTTAACTTTGAAATGTGACGTCATACGCGTTTCGGTTTTTGTAATCCACAGATAAAAAAAAACTCTTAATTTATTTTTCAAAAATAAAATGTTTTCAATTAATTTTAAAGCACAAAACCTATTGTATGAGTATTATAAACCTATAAGCTACTGTATCCAACACATTAATTATTTTATCTTTACAACTGTCTTTGAAACTCATACTGGTGTCCTGAGACTCCTGAGTCGCCGCTGCACAAATATTATAGGCAAACTCGCCCGCCCCGCCGCACGCCCCGCCGAACGCTCCGCTTCGAGCGTCCACTCAGGCCTTAGACTTAGATGATGAAGTTTAATTAGAATAAAATATATATTTGTTGCAGCAATAGTTTTATTTCAATGTAATCAGCGGTATTTTGAAAACGAAAACCTTATTACAAAACCCAACCATTATCCAATCTCTCCTCCATAGGCTTTGTGAAATATTGGCATCTTCGAAACTTTTCCAGAATTTCTCCCTAGAACAGAGAAATAAGAAATCTTAGTCCAGAAAAGGTTGAGAAATAGCATGGCATACCATACCTAGTTATATACAATCACGGACTTTGTTGAGCCAAGAGTGTTTCGTAAGTTTTAACCTATGAAGTCCATTATAAAGTGAGCTCTGAGCTCTAAATTAGAGGTGGGTGATAAATAACTTCACGATGAAAAAATCACGGTGATCCGCCGTTAAAAAGTAACAGTGTGACTTGCCACGAAGTAACAACGTTAAGCGCCGATATCACTGGAACAGTGTGTAAGCGACGCGTCGCGTCGTGCCTCGTGACCGCCGTTACTAACTGTGACTGTGACTGCGGTGCGCTGTCACAGAGTAACATCAGTTGTTACAAAAATATCAGTAACTGCCGGGAACGATCAACACGCAAATGTCGTGACACGAAATAACCGAAGTGACAAAGTCACGGTGATTTTTCAATGTGAATTTTTTGGAACGGGAATAACAATAACGGTGATCGAAAAGTAACGCTTTTCCCCATGTCTACTCTAAATGGCTCAACAATTTCCTAACTATAACGACAGTACAAGCAAAAAAGTGACAGATTTTCCAAGATGGCGGAGAAAGACATGGAGCTGGAGGGTCAAAAATTTCGGAATACGATGACAAATATTGTTCTTTACGGCATATCAAAAACCCATTACAATCGGACCATAGTTAGAGTACCGGAACAACGATTTACCAAATGTACAACGAAACAAGTTGTATGAGCTGCACCTTTTCCGATATAACATTCTTCCGGCTCAAATTTGGGGATGGCGACAGGCAGATCCGTATTCTGCAGGGTCTAAACCCTCTGATAATGATAACGTTCTCACCCCAACTGTTTCTTGCATTCTACTTCTTCAAAAATGGTCCTACTCTACTCTATACGTTCAGGAACAAACAATCCATACAAATTTCTCATACGAGTGACGTAGAATTCTCTTATTGTAAGAAAAAAATATACATCAATTATGTCCGGGCTTTTTCATTAAAAATGCAGAGTGGCATAATGTTATATTTAAGCTACTTGTAAAGTACTTACGGGCCCAGTTTTCTTGGTAGTCTCACTATAGTAAGTAATAGCACTGGAGCCAGTTCCATACAAGGGATACTTTAGATGCATCTGTAAACAAAGTTACCCAAAGGTTGAAAAAGCCGCGTACTCGCCCATTGGTCACCTACTTTAGATTCCCGTTTTTATATTATACAGTAAGAAAATAATGGGTTGCCAAAAAATTGTGATTTTGACGCAGCTTACGTATACCAAATTAGTCAGCTGCATGGGCACTTAAACTTATAGTATAGTGTTTCGTCTTACGTTTTTATCCAGTGCGATTTCCAAGTTACGTGGTTCGAAATTATCTTTCACATAGTTGGACTCATATTCCGAGCAGTACTCGGTAGCAGGTTTATTTGTTTTCAACTCATCTATCACTTCCTCTAGCATTTGTTCCCAGAAGAATTCCTTCAGCATTCGCTTCCGGATACCTAATAACAATACGAATTATTAAGGCACACTTTTATACAATTGAGCCTTCAGTTTATAATACATGTTATATTTTATTACGCATGTATCTTATCTTTATCTTCAAATGTAATCGGTTGGTTTTAATTGTTTACGGACTGACCTTCAGTGCGAGGAGGTTTCTTCGGAACTTTAAATTTATTCCTCATTTCGCTGCCTATCGCTTCTGCTTCTCTACCATCCTGTAAAATCCATGGACGGCTGAAATTCTTTCCTTTCCCATAAGCAGATGGTTCTGGAGGAACTTTTGGGTATAAAGTGACCCGTTCAAGGGGTCGAATTTTCAATGATGTATCTTCGACATCAGGCTCAGGGATATCGGCTTGAGCTTCTGCATCGACATTAGTTGCCTCTGGAATATTCATGGTTTACAAAAAATACCACCCTTTAAAGATCGTCCAAATCATAAAAATAATCGTGTTGCTATGGAGACATTGATTTTTGCGGTTGGCTCAAAGAACTCAAAGAAGGCTCAAAGCCAGTATTAATAATGTACGCTTTGCTCAAAGCTATAGCAAAACGCAAATATTTTTTTATAATCTGTAGGCTGTCATTGTCAAGTCAAAGCTTTTGTGTCGTTTGGTCGGTCGTTTCGTTTACTTGTCAGTTCAGTTGTCTTGTCAAAGTCAAGGCAGTCCATAGAAAATGTCCTTTGCATTGGCCAGAAAACAGGATCTGCCTCCTCCGGGAGGCTACAAGCCTATTCCTTTCAAAAGGATCCCCGCTAAACAATTTTTCAGCGGTCAGTTATATACATATCTTACACGTCTGTTTATAAAATGTATTATGTAACTGAAGTTTAGGTTAGGTCAATTTGTTATTATGAAAAAAATCTAATTATTAAACATAGGTACACTTCTATCAGCAACAGAAAGCTAAATTAATAATGTAATACTAATGCAAATTAGTGTTAATCAATAGTTAAGGACAGTGAATCCTATCTCACCGTGATACAGTTCACACTAGTACGGGGGACAGTGGACGCTTACCTATCTATTTCTTACTTGGTATGTAAGTAGCTCTAAAACATATATGTAAGCATAACTATGTACAATTTATTTACTGAATAAACATATTGAGAGATGAGAGTAAATACTGCAGTGCAAACTTTTAACTGCAGCATGATATAAAAAGTTATGATTTTCGAACTAAACAGTATATAATCATTAATCAGTTCAAGCTGTTAATACAGTAATCATTTCAGGAGTATCTGACGCAGGTTGACATATATCTCTCGTACACCGTCTCCCTTTTTTGGCAAAAACAAAATTGTTTAGTAAATCTTTGTGTATCTAACATTAAGAACTGAACCTCACTTATAAACCCTTTATTTGCTGTCAGTGTTCAATTTTAATCTTAGTAGTGTATGAGTTGCTTTGCTAATACAACACCAATGTTATTGACCATATTTAGGGTTATTTCAAGTCTTCTTTTTTGTCCCATGAAATAATTGTGTAGAAAAAATCAAGCAAAGAATATTACTACTTCCAGTTATCACATACATTATAGGACACTTAAAGACAAAAGTTGTGGTTTGTTATAATGTTTAAATATTATGTCTCTACAAAAATTACAGGATATGCTATGTTTGCGGGCTACATCGGCATGACCACCGGCGCCCTATACCTGTACTACCTGAACTACAAGCAGATCCAGAAGCAGGAGATTGAGATGCGCTCCGCTAAGATGGCAATATACCCCATGTTGCTGGCCGAGAGAGATAGGGAATACTTGAAGCAGCTGCGAAGGAACAGGGACGCTGAGGCTGAATTGATGAAGGATGTGCCCGGATGGGAGGTGAAAACTTAGTCTTACTGTATTGTGGCTTATTTTATTATTTGGTTTGTGTGTTTTCAGGACTTTCAAAAGTGCTTCAACTAGAAATAGGTTTTAAAACTGTGTTTTTCTTTGATTGAAAATTTATTTGACAAAATTTACAGTTGCATTTAAATTTAATTAATACAAATTTATGAATTAATATTAAATTAAGTTATGCACATTATTTTGTAGATTCCATAAAGTTAGTTTTGTTTTATTCGATTGGTTATTTTAATTTTTGCAAAACGAATCATTTAAAAACGAAACATCTATGAAATTGGTTGGGAAAATTACATGTGTTTATGGTCGGTTTTTTCCCTCCTTCATATTCACCTGCCATGCACTAACACATCTGACTCTTATTTCGCTTGATCTATGCAAATTTAAAAAAGTAGGGTTTGGGGGGATTTTCTGTTATCGGTCCAAAATTTGATGGGGGCATTTAGCGAGGCCGTCTGATGGCGCTAGAAGCAATGTTATAAATTAAAACAATTGAAAAATGAGGTGCGCAGCCGTAGGCGATGATGGCCCACGTAGCCGACACCTAACGCTGCCTCTGCCCAGTTATTCTTCTTCTTTATCCCGTTACCTTCTGCTGGGGTGTAGGGCTTGAATCAATTCTCTTCATTTGCTTCGGTCTAGGGCAATTTGAGTTACTTCTTCCCAGTTCATCCCCAGAAACCTCAACACTTGATTCATGGAATGCCGCCGTTGTTCTGGGGCGACTTTTTTCACTTGCCGGGTATCTGACAAGTCAGGGCCCTCTTAAGCCTACTACCTCTGCCTAGTTAAGCTGGTAAATAAAAGACCAATTTGTTTCAGGTGGGCACCTACTACGGTGAGAAAGTATACAAACTTCTGCCACCAGACACGCTGGTCGAGCCGATCTTCCACGAGTACTACGCCCACACCGACCCAAAGGCCTGGTACAAGCGCGCCTACATCAAGCTAATGAGTTAAATGAACAACATTCACACATTTGCGAAACTTACTGAAAATGTGGGTAGTTTACTAGCGCCATCTTTTGGGAAGAGGTTAAGGGTAGAGCGGGTATTACATTGTCTTGAATTTAGCATCCTGAATAGGTCCCTCCCCTATTACATCCCATACAAGTTGAAGCCTTTTGCTCTAACATATATGATCAATCCCATTCTAAAGGTTCTGTATTCAGGAAGGTGTAATACCAGCTTAATACGAGATCAGATTTGCCTTGTGGATGTGGGGTGGCCAGCAAATCTGCCAGTGCTATACACCAGGCAAAAAATCAGACATCCTCTGTCTTTAACATTCATGTATGTATGTATGTAAGCACTTTATTGTACCTACACAAAATAGGTTAAAACAATATACATGTCACATAAGATAAGTACAAAGGCGAACGTATCCCTATGAGGGATCTCTTCCAGATAACCTTTGAGGGATTTAGGCTGACATCATTTGGGTAAAAATTGTATTTCCCTGAGTAACTCCATGATTTGTCATGAATGCTCATGACTTAAAACTTCACTGGCGCGACACTGGTTACAGTTGTTTCCGTTGAATGTGTGAATCAAAAACTAGGTCTGTTTCTTAGCTGAGACTCTATTAGGATACTTAATGGGTTGTATCAGTTAAGAGCAGGATTTGATTGATATCTGAGATGATTTCAGAATTAGTTCAAATTTAATGAGGATGGCAATTGACTGCATCTGATTCCCGTTTTTACTTTATTTTATTGTAGATGTTAATATTAAAATAAATCGATATATACAGTAATTGGCAGTTTTCTTTGTGTACAATCTGGTTGTTGCCTAGACTGCCTTTGTGTATAAGTGTTGTTATAAATAAATTATCAATCACTATCTTAGTACAGAAATCGACCTAGCCCCAAACTAAGCAAAGCGTGTATAATGGGTTGGGTACGCGATATCTAGGTAAGCGCCTGAAATAAAGTAATAGCAATTAAATTTTAATCGATGAGCACATGATGGACAAATGCTAGTAATGTCTTTACGACCTTATTAATAAAACTTAAACCTCTGCTAACTAAAATGTTGTTTGTCCCTTTCTCACAAACGTAAATGTCAGAGTGACAGATAAGGACAAACGAACTTTAGCGGCTTGTTAACTAATAGAGGTTTGATGGACGTTTATGAATAAGGGGGTTAGTTACGAAATATTCATACTGAAATCTGTCAATTCACTATCTCCAATAATATATACAGAATGTCCCAAGACTATGGGACATCAAGGGAAAGTACCTTAAATATCGTAGATAGGATATTTTGCTGAAAGAACACATTATTTAAAAAAAATACCCTGTAGTTTTATTATACCGATCGAAAGGCTTCATCATAAGGATTATTTTTTGCTAAACATAGTGTCAGAAATAAAAGAAAGACCATGAATTTTTAACAAAACATTTTTTTTCTCGTGTAGCGGGTTCGATTCCCGGTTCAACCATGTAATTATTTAAAAATCTATGAATGCAGTTTTAATTGTTTTTTAAATTAAAATAATGTCTTCTTTTAGTAAAATCTTCCATCTACAATATTCAAGGTACATACTTTCCCTGGATGGCCCATAGTTTTGGGACGCCCTGTATAGGTATGATAGGTGCAAATAAAAACAAGTTTGTTTTTTCAACAAATACTTTATTTTATCAACTGGTACAAATAATGTTAACATAATAAATAATTTGCTACAGACTTCTCTGTAACATATAAGGTAGGTAAATCACAATTAAAATGAGTACACATAATGCGTTATTATCAAATAAATTGGAACAATATTAACTCATAACATATTGTTTTTTTTTTTTGTAGAAATAAATGCTTAATCTTGTAAAAATAATTAAACTAAAACGTGTATTCGGAACTCCAGTGTCCCAATAAAATTACTTAAGGTATTATATGTTTTGTCCGTCACCACATAATATACTCCATTATATTACTGCGCACTTACTATTTATTGACTTCTATTCTTCTTCGTAATAATAATTATTACAATATTAGATATTACTATCGCCCGTAGAATTATTTCAAGGTGAGTTATACCCAGGCCAGTTTATGATCTCATTTTCCATTGAGCAAACTTAATGTAAATGTGTAACCTGTTTTGAGGTCGAAATTGGTTGCATTATTACACAAACTTCCCTCGATAAAATTAAAGGAGAGATTGAAAAAATTAGTCCCCGTGCAGGGTTCGAACCTGCGCTGCGACTTTCTGGCATACGCAGCCTATTGCTCTAGCCTCTGAGCACAGAATCTCAAATTCATAACGGCTTGGGAGTACCTCACCTTTCATCGAATGTTACTTGAAGCAAACTTCACAAGCAAATAATTAAAATACTAAAATATGACTCCTTATCAAGTTATTATTTATCTTATCACAAAAATACAAGTCTTATTACAGGCAGGACTACAGCTAGCCCTGAGTGTACCTAGCTAAAGGTACAACCTAATGCTACTCGAAATACAACTAAATCCCCATACACCTATGTATTAAACTAATTCTATGACTGAACATTCCCGACCCAATCACACTATAATTATTGTAACAAATAAGAAAATGGTATATTTAAACAAAATATAAACATTTGTTCATAATTAGTTCAGCTTTTCCTATGAATTTGGACACAGTTGAAGATTCCTCTATCATCTCCCAAGATCATTTTTTTATGAAAGACACGTTTTGTTTACAGTAAACTACGAGCTCGGTAGTCTTTGGAGATGAGGGGTTAAAGCGCTTTTGGGACCTTGACTTTTATCACTTATAATATAATGGGTATAAGCCGCTAAGGTGGGACGCTTTCCATACAAAATGTATTTTGACATTCGCAGGCTAACGGCGCGATATTTTAAGAAACTTATGTAACAAACTTTCGTAAATTGGCTTTCCATTTGCGCGAAATTCCCCCTTTCCTAGAATAAACTTGTATAAACTAAAATAATTTGAAAAAATTGATGTCACGTGACAAACTAATTTCTCAAATTATTCTAGCTTATACAAGTTTATTCTAGGAATTTCGCGCAAATGTAAAGTCAATTTATGAAAGTTTGTTACATAAGTTTCTTAATATATCACGCCGTTAGCCTGCGAATGTCAAAATACGTTTTGTATGGAAAGCGTCCCACCTTAATTATTGTATTACTATATTTTACCGACCGGCTTTTTTGTAGATAAATATATACCTAGAAGATTTTTTTATTGCAACATAAGCTCTGCATTATTCCTTATGCTACAATGTGTCTAATATAATAATCAGTAATATTTTCAAGTGCATACCGATTGTAGTACAACATTCATCATAATAAAAGATGTAAATAGTGACAATAAAATGGACATTGCTTTTTCTACCAACTTCAATTGCTTGCGTCTTCTATCCCCAAAAACTGGCAACCATTGTGATAAAAAGCCAGCATCGCTTTATCAAAGACATTGTCAAATCCAGTCATGTATGCAAGCCATAGAGCCGCAAATACTTTGACTATGTGCAACGCAGCTCTACGTACACCGTTATACTATTTAGACTTTTTTATAACAACCTTCGGCTTCAGTTTGACCGTTCTTAGTTTGTACATGTGACTCATAACAAAGTAGAGACCAGGACACATGAGCACTAAAAAATACACTCTCAAGAAAGTCGGCATATGGAATGCAAAGTTCCAAGCATTTGGCATGGATATGGTGAACCGTTGAGTCTCCTCAAAGTATGGTATATTCCGGATAAGCACTATGGCTTCGCAGATGATCCCTATGGGATAGAGTGGGATCCACATGGTGTAGCGCAGCCAAGTCAGGAAGTACACCTCTTTCTTGTAAAGTTGGGTGATGTAGAATGGGTATCTAGAAGTTAAATAATCATTATTAGACACGATTATTGGCTGTATACAGAATTTGGATTTTTTTTGTTTAAACTAGTGCTGAGTTGAAGCACGGGGGTGACACGCGAAGGAAAGCAAGCGCTGTAGGTAAGTATGTGTGCGTGCGCTGTCGGTACACGCGTCAGTTGTTTGCGCGAGTGCGTAGCGCGTGGCATGGGCGAATCGCGAGCCGCGACGGTAACCCGATCGTAACCCGGCTTGTCATCCTGGCCTGTCAGGGACGAGGTAACTGATCTCGGTGCGGGGGGGTTCGTGTCCAGCATTCTGTATGTAATACTATTATACTATTCTGTATCTACGTTTTAACATACCTAACGATCTCGATGAGGCTCCACACTATGAACAGGTAGAACACGACCGGCTTGGTCTGCATACGAGGCTCGGCTTCGATCATCGCGAACAGAACCATCGCGCGTCCGCTCACTTGCAGGAATGGGACTAGCACACCTCCCTGTAATAAATAGAATCGGGTATTTCTTTATTTAATCCTTGTTGAACAAAAGAAAATCTTCTAGTACAAAAGGCACAAGGAAAGGTACAGGTAAGCAATTGCAAAATGAGACAGTGTAGACGATTCTTTTTAAAGAAATTCAATGGTCAAGGTCTAAAGCTTGATTGAAACTTCGTAAGAATTAACTCTATTAGCCTTTGCTGATCTTCCGCTTTAAGCGGCTGCACTATATGCAGTTACATTACAAGCAGCCTGTGGAGACACCAGGATTTTGGGCTTCTAGTTGGAGATAACCCTGCTGGACATTTAACAAGCATTCACATCAAAATCACCGCCGCCACCCACGTACGAGAAGCCCACAGATTGGAACAGGTTATAGAGTATGAGACATATGAGACTAGACAGAGCGTCGCTTCTTATTTAGGCAACAGTACTGGATTGCTCATTTAATGAATGAATCGACTGATGAAGTAGCTCCCAACGTCATCCTAGATTACGATGGTGTAACTTCACAGCTTCTACCCCAATTCTTCAACATCCAGGTTATTCCGTGAAGCAGGAAACCTGCGCTTCTGTTCAAAGTTAGACTAGCTGGTCATATAGCTGGTAGAATCTTGCTGACATCAGTGGCGGATTTGCAGTTTAGGCCTCCCTAGGTCCCAGGTCATGTAGAGGTCGGCTAGAATCTAGTGAAAAACTCCATGACCAAAAGATAATGTACCTCTTACCTTAGTGTATCCGAACATGGGGTGCATGACCTCGAGGTACTGCATGAGCTGCAGGAACTTGATGGCGGGCCCGACGTGCTCGTACGTGTCCGCGACGGACCGCTCCCCGAGCGACACGTAGCGGACCGCCATCACCGCCAACACGTACGAGAAGCCCACGAATTGGAACAGGTTGTACAGTATGAGGTACACTTTCTTGTAGTCTTCTGGAATGAAATGGAAAAAAGAATGTTTAAAAGTACTATCGACTGCCTTACCTCGTTGCAATAAGGCTCACGGATGGTCAGTTAAGTCTGTCTTCGATAGTACCTAGGCGTCAAAGTCTAGTATTTTATAGGGTCAGTTTGCGGCCACCAGAAGAACGAGGTTTTCAATTAACCTTCTCATCGCCATTGACTTGATATAAAGTCAGGACATTAGGTGCCCCACACGCCAATGACTTCATATCGAGATCGAGTCGATCAAGTCGATGTCAAGGCAAGCTACGTCCTATCAAGTAAGGTTCATTTTCAGTCTTTTGCTACGAAGACTTTGGCGTGTGAGGCACAACTTACAGAATCTGCTGTGGCTGTGAATAGGTTAAAAATTTTGAGTAATTTGGTCATTGTTCAAAGAATTCCACTAATATTAAAAATGCAAAAGTTTAAATTATTGTTACTCAATCACGCAAAAACTGCAAAACGGATTCTGATGAGACTTGGTATACTTAAAATCATTTCAATTGAACGAATTGCTCCAAAGCAATTCCTTCAAAAAGCTACTTTACCGTTCAAACAATAAGGTTCAAAATCCAATAACATTTGAATACAAATACGTTCAACAAAAAGAATATCAACCATATACAACGAGTTTATAGCCTGAATTATCATATAAGATACTTTATCCCGAAAATCATCCCTGGAAAAGATGAAAGATTGTGTGGAAATTTACGCGGGCAAAAGTCAGTATTTTATATGTTGCATTTAATTATTTTTATCTCACGAGCGCGGGTTGGCCATTGTTGTAGTTGTGACACATACGAACACATAGGTAACGTGAACTCATAGCTCCTACGCTGACGCACACGTAGACAATATGCATGTATAGCTCAACACACAACCATGGCTCACCCGCGCTCGTGAGTCGTGAGATAAAAATACTCTAATATTAAACCATGAAATAAGAGGGTTACCTTTCCTGTACCCCAACTCCTCTTTATGCAGCTTGTCATACATTCCCGGGTAGTCCTTCATGATGTCACGGGTCTCCTCCTCGCTGTCCAAACCGTCCTCTGTCGTCCACAGGTCGAAGTTTATCTGTCAACAAGGGGGTAACAAAGATTAATATCTTTAATTGTTGTTAGCTCATCTTTAATTGTTGTTCTGGAATTTGTGAAGGATTTCAATTTCTCAGTCAACTACTTTTTAGAAAGAAAATTATGATACTTAAGCCCGAAACGCACTGACAGCGGTAGCGGGCGGGGCGTCGCGGTGCGGAGGCGGTACCGGTTGTAATATTCGAACTAATATGAAAGGGTCCGCACAGAAAACCGGCCGGGAAAGAAGCGTTCATACGAGTATTACTTCGAACATTACAACTGGTACCGCCTCCGCACCGCGCCGCCACCGCCGTCAGTGCGTTTCGAGCTTAAAGGCCGATTTATTTTTTGACATTCATAGGTGCATGTAATATGACTAAATTGAAGATATTTTTATATTGTTTTTTTACACAGCGCAAGAAATTGCACGCAATTTTGATTACATTGCGGGCCGCGGGCTACCGAGGTAAGACAGGGGCGACGAAACCCCGCGATGTATTCAAAATAGCATGCAAGTAAATGGACCTTAACCTAAAGCAGGCCTTACTCGTATAAAAAGTGACCACGAACCAAATTCTGTCTCCGCGCCTACTTCAATTAAGGTAAAAATTAAATAAAAACGCATAATGTATGTAGGCCTCAAGTTAATATAATATGGCATTTTGTGACATTTTATTTTTTTATTTATCGTATGGCAATTATTTCGAACCGTGAGATCTTCGAGAAGACGGTAAAGTTGCAGTTTTTGTTGCACTTTTAGCGCCACCCAGCGGTCAAGTGTAGGGTAGCGGACGGACGTAGTGCACCCCCCCTTTGTCAAGTGAGCGAGACAACTTGACTGTTACAAGTTCTCAAGCCGCCCGAAGTCCTCCAACTTGGCTTAACAACTGCTGTCATAAACACTAGCCGGGATCAACGGCTTAACGTGCCTTCTAAAGCACGGGAGCGCTCAGTTAGTAACCTTAACCACTCAAAGCGGTCCCCATCCAGGTACTGACCGCGGCCCACGTTGCTTAACCTCGCATACCGCACGCGGCAGGCGGCACGCGGGCGCCGCTGGGCCACGGGCACATTTCTATGTTTGTTTGTTTATTTAATTTGTGTTTCTTTTAGTACACTTTAGTTTATGGAGAGCATTAAAAAAATTGTACAGCGAACACTTCGCATCATTTCAATTCAGTTCATATGTCAGTGCTGAAAATTAGCATAAATTTATGTTGATCTGAAAGAACAATGGTCGACACTCTTGCAAGTTTTTGACAGTCACGCAATAGTTCAAGGAGAATAATAAATAACAATAAAAAATACGATTACCTACTCTTTAGAACGTAAATAATTAACGTTTTTTATAGGAAACTAGGGAGGTAAAATTAATAGTGTCCCCCGCACTGCAGGTATTTGGCGCACGAACCGAATGCTAGGAAAGTAAATATGCGATCACATAATTCTCATTAAGAAAATAACTAAGGAAACCAGTTACTAAAAAGTAAACAAAACACTTTCTAATGGATGAAATAAGGAAAATATGTCAAAAAATTCATATGAGTAACTTTCATATCACAACCAATTAAATTGTATAGAAATCAATTAAATTGTAGTCGAATTAAAAGCCTCTATAGTCCAAAAATGTAAATGTAAAGGCAAATGGCCCAAAGATTTATTAGAGTGGTATCCAAGAGAGGGACATAGAAAGCGAGGTAGACCAAACCAAAGATGGGATGACGACATCAAACAAATAGTTGGTGCAAACTGGCAGAGATTAGCCCAAGACCGACCCTACTGGAAATCGCTGGGGGAGACCTATGCCAAATGGCAAACTGAAGGGACAAATTAATAATAGGGAAAGTATTTTACAGAAAAATAAAACTAGTGAGCCTGGGGTCAGGTCACCCCCACCTCTGGCTTGCATTAACCGGCCGTCCAGAATGGAGTCGCAAGAGCTGTTGCTCGAGGGTAGATGTGGTCACCTAAGTGGCGAGTTGGCTATATGTTTAAAGTCCAGTGCCACCTCTCTACCCCCCAGGTCTCTGACCGGTGTTGTCCCTAGGCCATTTTTTAATGTCGCTGTTTAATAGGGGCCCATCTAGCAAGGAGCAAGTCACCGTCTGCCGGAATTAAAATGCGAGACTGTTTTATTAGGCAGGCGTCCGATGTCTCACCCAATAGCCCAGCCATTAGTCCATCATCTTCATCTAGTAACCCGGTTCATTTAGATTCCATCAACCAACAATAGTCCCCATACACCCGGTGTATCCCTTGCATTACATTAAATTGTCATTTGACATTGCACATTGCCCATTTGGGCCTCTACGTGTCGGCTATGTGGTACTCAATGGCACTTCGGTACCTCGGTACTTCGGCTCCGCGCACGCCTCCCAAAGGTCCGGGACACCATTGTCCTGAACGGGAATACAAATGATAATAAATGGTCCAAAAATGTGGTCCTCATCCTCACCCTGAATGTTTATGTTTACTTTTACCCTTGAAAATTAGATAAATTACTTACACTGTATGACATTTTTATTATAAGAACAGCACTTGCTTTATCACTCCGATTCCTAAGAACGTACTATTCAAACTTCTAAGAGAATAGTTCACTGTAGGTATTTCAATATATATGTTAAGATTTTGTTAATATTCGTATGTATTATTTTAATTTGGCAACATATGCTAATGTATCTAAATGGATGCAATACTAATCTGACAATATTTTGGGAATAACTTATGAGGTTCATGATTTACGTTTGTAATAAATAATACCAGGCAAGTGCAAACATTGTTTATCTTGTGGGTTCTGCGCGAATATCTAAACTTATTTAGTTTATTTTCTAGTTTTTGCTACTAATTTTTTTTTTATCCTACTGAGGCAACCAAGCCTGGGGAGGCAATTTATAGTGAAAGGTAAGAAGATAATATCAACTAGAGTTAAATATGCCTTCTGGAAATAATCAAAAGGTATTATGGCCCAAAGCTAGGGTGCTTCTTATTTTACGTTTTTTTTTGTTTCTCATGGGCACCCCTTCATTTCGTTAAGTGGCGTGAAAACACACTGTATTTTTTTCAGAATTTTCGCGTCATCGTCGTATTCGTCGTCGTGGATGGCGCGCACTATAGGTTTCATAATAGTTTGAGATTTTTGAGTTAAAAACATTTTTTCTGAGAATGTCACCTTAGTTTTGTAGGTGTAATACATTTACCACTGTGGATGGAAAAAGGAAAGGATAGACAACGCTGGAAAGAGCTGGGGGAGGCTTATACCCGACAAGGGATCCATTTTAACTAGAAAATAATTATATAAAAAAGTGAAACTACAACCAAAATGGAATAAACGGCTTAATAATAATACATTTACCAGAGTGACATCACCTCAGGTTACAAAGGTCTCTTGCAAGCATTGTTAGGTGTGGAATTAATTAAAATTGAATTCATTGTTATGATACAGAAAATATAGAAGTATGAAAAACTTGATTTGTTTTAAAACTATGAGTTGTTGCATACTGCATACATGAAGATAATATCAACCAAGTGCAAGTCAGAAGTATGTGATATTCAAATGTAAATAAAAAACGTTCAGTCAGCGTCATATAATATGTTTGCGTGGAGTTGCTAACCTGTCATGGTACCTTCCACTGCGCAAAGTACGCGCACTCACGCTATGTAAGCAAGGCTATAAAATGTGTTACCTTGACCCAGGCGGGCTTTTGAGGCTGTGCTGTAAGTCGTGGCCACCATGTTGGTTTCTCCTTCACCAGGACCACTTCAACGCGGTTGTCGAATATGCGCACTGTCGTTGGGTAACCGCTGTCGGATTCATTCTAGAATATAATAATTTTCATTGTAAAACCTACTGATTGATTTAGTATTCATATTACTGGATGATCCTATACAATAAACGAAACATAAGATTTATTGAATGTAAATGTCGACGATGATCGTAAAAAACATATACCGGCTAGAAAGACAACAACAAAAGAGTACTAACCGCTTTGATAGGAGAAAACAAGTCCAAGCTAAATGCGTAAAGGGTTTTGCCATGAGCGCCTATACCCTCGGCGGAGAATTTAATCTTGCTTTCGAGAACGTTCACATCGGGTTTAACAACGTTTTTCAAGTCTATCTTTAGGGACACTTCTTTTTCAGTTTGTGCCCAATAGACGAATGGGCTGGGTACAACCATCTTGTATCTGTGCTAATTTAATGCCTTGTTTATCATGTAGAGTCTAATGTAATGCCTTTGAGGAGAAATTTAATTATAAACTTGAAAATAAAACCGATATCCAAGCAAAGTCCATCAAAAGTGGATCGGATCGGATTCGATTCGATTTCGATTCGATTATCTCTTTTGACATTAAAATTCTGTTCGGAAATTACTATACCTGAAACACACACAGGGCCATCATGGCCAATCACAGACATGTGCCTTGGTGTGGACGGTGTAATCGTCTGCGAGTGTCAATTATTGCTTGTGATCGAGCATAATCAGTCCATGGGCGGTACCGGTACATCAAAGGAATTCGTGTTGGTGATCGTGTGCGCGATCGTGGCGCGATCACACAGCCGGCCATTATTAACTTTTTGAGTGGCTATGATGGCCCTGTGTGTTTCAGGCATTTCATGTGTGTACTATATATTTATTATCATTTTAACCGCTAAATTTCTTCTTAAATTCAACGAAATTTTGGTTGCAAATAATTTTCAATATTAACTTCGTAGTTGTCACTGGCAAGTGGTACTTAAATTATACTAGTCTGTGTCTTTTTTGTCTAGTCTATGTTTTTTTATCCACCCGCCGTCGTCCTGCTGTCAAAAAGCCGTTTGCTCTTTATTGATGGGTGTCGTATTTCTGTAATTAATTTCCAAATTAATCAACTTCATTCATATTTCGACATCCTTCCCGTCAATTGAAAATGGTATAACCGGGCCGCGTTCAAAATAAACTCAAGAATCTGACTGCTATCAGTGTAAACAAATCCAAAATGTCCGTTCCAAGCACTGGTTTGAGCAAGTTGAAAAAGAAACACATTCGTGTGAAACATCAAAAAGTAAAATTGTTTCGTGCTAACGAGCCTCTCCTGTCGGTGTTTATGTGGGGTGTCAACCATACGGTAAGTAGCTGAATGGAGGATATTTACAATATAATTGGAATAAGGCAACGTACGCCTAATCAGATTTGTGGCGATTATGTCGAGACATCTCGCAATAGCATTATGTCATTTCCTTCGGTACCGGATTGTTGTGGTTCCGAACTGTTTACTATTGTATTGACGCCTGGCACTGCTATCTACTTATACTGTCTTCTGGCACTTGATCAATATCTCCTCTGTTTTTGTCACTGTATTATAGCCGCGTTTAGGACTTTATAAATAGAGATAACATGCGTTATGACCAGAGACAGGGTCATCCTAAAGTTGCCAAAGTTTCATTGACTGTTTACTAGCCTGCTGCCATTATCACCTTCTAAAGTATGACTTGAAAACTGAAATCACAACCATAGAGACATTCATTGTTCTTGGCTTTGTTTAAAACAAATTGTCTGTTTTAAAATACAGCACTGCCGTGTCTGTTTGAATGTGCAACAAGATGCAATATCATATGTTACAGTTTTATGTTTTGTATGAGTAAGGACCAAGTTTTTGGACCATAGTCCCTTGGGTTGATGGCGAAAAAAATAAAACAAAACAATCTTTTGTTATGAAGACACCGGTAGCTAATGAGTTAAGGCTTATAACCCTCACAATCCTGGAGATCTCCAGGCACATTAAAGAATATTGTTGCTTGTTTTTTTGACTGGCAGGCAGTGGGTTAGCTCCTAAAATTGGGTCCTCATCTGTATGTTCCACTGCCCTATTCAAGCAATGGGGCAAACTAGATTATGACAATGAGCTTTAATAGATTACACAAATAGCAGGAGACTGAGAATATATTTAAGGCAAGAGTGAATAGGATTTTCAGGGTGAGCTTGCTTCATCATAGGCCTCATCTTTGCCCCCTGGCTGGATACCTACTGGCCAAGAGCAGTCCCATTATCACTTTCACTAGATAGTATAAAACAAAGTTGCTTCCTGCTGCCTGTCCCGTTGTATGCTTACATCTTTAAAACTACATAACGAATTTCGATCCAGTTTTTTTAATAGATAGAGTGATTCAAGAGGAAGGTTTATATGTATAATATCCATCCGTGCGAAGCCGGGGCGGGTGGCTAGTTAATAATAAAAGAAATATGTAAAAAATATCTTTCCAAACACTGAAAGAGTGGCAAGAGCATGCTCAAGCTCTCAATTCTGAATCCAATTGAATAAGTGCCAATTAGAATTGTAATCCTACAATTAGATTTATTATTTTCAGATAAACGAACTGAGTCATGTCTCAATCCCAGTTATGCTGCTCCCAGATGACTTCAGAGCATACTCGAAGCTCAAAGTTGATAACCATTTGTTTAACAAGTAAGACATTATCACTTAGCTTTTTACCTGATTGATGCAGAAGGGAGGGAGATGTTTTTCTAGTGTATACAACAATAACAAGCTACGCTAACAACTATAGGCCCATAATGTAACTCAGACGGTTGCTTTGCAGTACATGGTGTAAGAGGGAAGACATCAAATTGACAGCCTAGTAATAAAATAAAATTTCTGTTCACTAAGTGCTATGGTTCCACTCATGATTAATGTCATAATCATAAATCATAATGTTCTTTATTGAGTTATTTAAATAATGCTGGTAGCTAACTACATAATTTCATTAAATTTAACCATCAATATATTTGTTTGATGTATGAGGCAAATATCCTATAGTCAATATTGTTTAACTAAGTTAAAAAGTTTTGCATAAAACTGTAATTGTTATGAGTTTTAATTTTCAATAAAGAAATGATTAATACATAATATGCATTGTAGTATAGTTTTCACAAAGTTTTTATTATACATATGCATGAGGTACCATCCTTAGATATAATTTTTATTTGAAGACTGTGGTGTGGTGTCTATCAGGATAAAATAACTGTTTTCCTTTGTTATCCTATAGTTCCTATACTACCAGGAAACTCTTTCTAAAGTAAAAAAAAAATGCTTTAAATATACCTCCTTTAAACCCTTTGTGTATTACACATAAATTAAAACTTTACAGAAATTAAATTGTTATTCAATGTAGGATTTAATAAAAACTTGGATGCAATAAAGCATGGTATCACCTATGGTGGATTGTAAACTTGTCATATTTTAATTTTACAATGGTCATTTCCTATCATGAAAAATAATTTAATGACTCAAGGAAACTAACTGATAATGTGATTCTGAATATGAGTCTTACTAATATCAATAATTAATGTAATAGTTTTATTTCATGGATCAAAAATTGGTTGTTCATTTGGAACTTAAAGTATCTCATAGTGTTACAAACTACAGTACCATTACTTCCCTATCTATCATGACGTCAGTTGTAAGTGCAATCTTCACGGTTCTCAGCTCGCGTCGCTACGTGCAATCAATAGTAACGCGTTATTAATTCCTAGTCTTATCATTATACACAACAATGAAAGCATTAATAACGTTTGATCACTATTAATAGGACACAATGTTGAGTAATGGAAGACTAGTCCATGCTAATATTATAAATGCGAAAGTGTGTATGTCTGTCTTCACGCGTAAATCAAACTCTAAACTTATTTTTGAAGTGAAAACTTCATTAGCGGCGCTGAGCACTTTTGTACTGGGCAAAAATTGTTAAACTCGCGACAGATTCTAAGATTCTAAGACCATTTAGTTGACCCCTCCTAGTATCGTGATTGCGATGTTAGGAGGGGTCAACTCAGCTGGTCTTAGATGCGTAAGACACAATGATACTCGGGACATATTATATATGTAAATGGATTATGCGAATATGAATATGAACATGAGCATGAATATGAATACGGATACCGATACCGATACGGAATACGGATATGAATATCTTTGTTATTTACTTTCTTTATTGAGTTTTCACTTCTGCCGGCACTCCCGGAGTGCAACCCGTTGTTTTTTTGTATAATTGTTATATGGGCACTGGAAGTGTTAACATACCATACGTTCTTCTTTTGGATTTAGACCCTGCCATGCGCATGCGCCAGACGCGTGGAGCGGCCGATACATCCGCTAGCCTAGTGTACCCCCGGTTGGCCCTGTGAGGGTTGGAGACCAAAATACAGTAGAATCCGGATACAGCGACCGTCAAGGGACCGGCGATATTACGTCGCACTAACAGGACGTCGTACAAAACGGACTGATTTTCTTTGAAAATGTTGGGTATGAATCCTAACGTCGGTGATTTAGCAGTCGTTAAAAGCGGTCAAATGTTATAAGCGGATTCTACTGTACGAGACGATTATATCTTATAGCTTTCTATACATTATAATCACATTTACTTTTTTCGCAGGGAAAACATGCCATCTCATTTCAAAGTGAAAGAATACTGTCCACTGGTGTTCAGGAATTTGAGGGAAAGGTTCGGTATTGATGACCTTGACTACAAAGAATCACTCACGAGGTAAGACTAGATTTAGACCATTATACTCTTCTGATATCGAGTTATAGTATTTCCAAACGGGCGTGGTCAGAGAATGTGGGAAAAGGAAACCTCTGTTGCGCTCTCTGTCGCAACAGTAGTCATGGCAGGTAATACAATTGAGAGTGTAACAGGGGTGTTTTTTTTACACATTTTATGACCTCGCTCGCAGCGAAAGTTTGGAAATAATATATAGTGAAGAAAGCGGACGCTCCGAAGATTATACAGTTAATTACTAATCGAAATATTATATATATTTTTCCCACTAAAATATTTTTCCTTGATGTTTTAATCAATTGTTCACGTTGGTTATCGCTTGTGTGCGTCTCATTATTAGATCAGAATGTAAAGGAACAAGTTATTTGAAAAAACTAAAATTCGCTAGGTCTGACGTTTAAGTACGAACACATAGCGAATTTATTAAATGTTGAAATACATTTTTAGACAACCATCTAAATCCCGCTTGATAATTTTGATATGCGTCCAACCAAACACCTATTTCATGTTATTGAAAGGATAATGTAATATCCAATGAGCGTCCGCTTGATTAGGCCCACAATAGTCTAGTCTAAAGATGAGAAAGGTACTTCGGAAGCTAATTTCATTCTTATGTTTCTATGGCTATCCCTAAAACGCGGCTATTCAGCACGTGTGCGCTAACTTATGTTTATTTCTATATATTTATTTCTTTCTTTCTTTATCCCTCATAATCCCCATCCCGCTCCTATAGGTTTAGAAAGCCAGATACGTACCTTCGTCCGCGCGAGAAGAAATTGGTCAGTAAGCTGCGCCGATCGGCGACTGCCCCCATAGCTGTGGGTGACTGTGAGCACGAGGGCATCTTTCACGATGCCACGGCTTTCGTGAAGCGGGGCCTGACGATAAAACGACTGAGGTCAGCGGATTGAGCTGTACGATTTTTTTTCATTATTTTACTTTAACAGTATTTGTAGTGCGCTGTACTGACACGGTCATTAGAGTCACGTCACTGGATGTTTGGGTGCGTAGTGCCGTAGGGTTGCCTTAGGCTGCGTTTCCACCAGAGATGTGCGAGGATGCGTTTTCATACATTTGACACCTCTCGCAACGCGCCGAGCGAGGTGTCAAATATATGAAAACACATCCTCGCACATCTCTGGTGGAAACGCAGCTTTAGTGCCGCAGTTTAGGGGCAGTTTCATACCGCCAGGGTTATTCAGGGTAAATAAAATTTATCAATTTCGACCCTATTAATTTAATTATATAGATACCGTACAACAAAAATAAACGTATTCACCATCGATTAATCCTTTTGTGAGCTGCGATATCAGAAGGTACATTCGTTAAAAAACCTTCTATGAAATTATTGAAAAAAAAAACGTATATTATATTTAAGAAAATATATTTGATATGCACACAGCAAGTACTCAAAATTACTTTAAATAAAATAGGTGTATATTCGTATACATGAATGTCAAGGTCTCCATAAAAATATAAATCGTTGTAAAGGTGAACAATAACAAATAACGTACACCGACTAACCGACCGAAAAACAACTGGCAATGACCGTTTCGACCGTGACTTCTTGTTGGTCCAGTCTGGCTCTTGCCACGTCAATCTAATACTTAAATACTAAAGCAAAAGTCTTATATGTTATGCAGGTTAATATTACATAGTGCCTTGTTTATAAGAACTTCTGTACTATAATACGTCACACATGTCGCGAATTGAATCATTCTGTTTAAACGTTGCTGATTAGCAACAACGCTAAAGGTATGATTATACCCAATGAGTTTAGTTTTTTTGTTGGAAGGACGTTGGATAATATGGAAGGATAAAATGTTTTTTTTCTTATATTACGAGACAGAGGTTGTATTGTATTCGTAGCTTCGTGGTTATCAAATCGCTTTGAAATACAATTTGCAATAATTGAGGTACATCACAACTTAGGTAAGTCTTGCTAGTCTACGTAAAATTGTCAAAGCCGTTAGATTATAAATATAAACTATCTAGTGAGATTGTAAACTGTCGAAAGATTGTGAACCGAAAATTGTTTTGTGCTTTCCTCCAGCAAGTCGACGGAGCCCCTCTGCGCGGGGCTCCTATTCCTGCTCTGAGGAACACAAGATAACGAACGAACCTAAGTTCCAAGTTTCACGTCAAAAGATTGTGTACCGTAAGCGTAACATATTGCTTACAATTTAACGAATATTTTTTGGTAGTTTACAATCTTTCGACAGTTTACATTCTCGCGCTAGATAGATTATAATTTATAATCGAACGATATTTGCAATTTTACTGTGACATATATAACCTATAGCACTCTTGCGGCACTGTGACAGATTCCTAAATGGCACAACGTATCACAATCAGCCCCCAAAACCATTTGTCTAACCGCTTGACAGATCACTTAAAGACGTGAATTTGGTTTTCTACGAGTTTTTTTGAAGTGTGCAAGTCTCCTGATCCCAGTCCTGTCCAAGACTCAGCGTATTAAACCATCACTTCACTACCTTCTACCTTGTTAGAATAAAATCTTATGTTACTATATATATAGGTACTATAGTTGCATACGACTTTGTTCTATCAGGGATGTCACTTGTTAGTTGCCCGTGACCCTTTTACGCTGGGCATTAACCCTCATTTGACGTCCCCATATGAGTTAATTTGTATGTATATTTAAAGGTTTTGGCACTGATTATTGTTTATAAGGTTTGTACTTACATGGAGATATGTAGTTTGAGTCGATTGTCGTCAGAGATTTTGTGGATTGTATATCGATGTCGCTCACGGTGTAAATGTAGATTTATAAGATATATCGGTATGTATACCTTTGGTAATTATTACTACTATATCGTTCTTGTTCTTGGATAAATATCAGAGAGTTTCAACCGCCTAATTTCTTTACTAATACCTGGAAAAAAAATGATGCCAAAGAAATTCGGTGGTTGAACCGCTTTGGGGCCTGTGCCACAAAACTTTCAAGTGTTCAATTCGACAAAGTTGTCAACTTTTTCTATGGAGAATTGTACAATTTTGTCAAATTGTAGACTTGAAAAGTATTGTGGTATAGGGGACTGATATTCACATTCTTCACAAGACGACATACTTTCCAGAAAACGCTACTTATTATTTGAATACACTGAGCGAAAAAAATACTAATTATTAGTAAGTTTTAGTGAATCCCAGGACAAGGAGATTATATACTAATGGTTACTACTAAACTGTTTTGTAACCGTTAGTATATAATCTCCTTGTCTTGGGATTCACTAAAACTTACTAATAATTACTATTTTTTTCGCTCAGTGTACACAGGTACACGAGACAGTGTACACAGGTGTATATGTCACCGTAACATCACCGTAAGTTTGCAACCCGCGCTGGGCTAGCGTGGGGTCTACTGCCCGTTCTCTCTAGTGCATCAAGTGCATGGCCAACAGTGGGACGAATATAGGTGGATTATGATGGTCAGGTGGTCAGTATAATATAAGTCCTAGGATTAAACTGTAAGCGGCAACGATATATCGATTTCTCTGATACACAGTCAAGACAGTTTAAGGCCTTCTAAACAACATTCATATACGGAGCACATGGCACAGCAAGCAACATCAATTGCCGTGCACATTTGGCACTTTAAGACATGCAAGTATCCTTGTTGTAAAATAGAACACTCTTTTTAAAGAACAAGGTTCATAATGCTTTGGGAATAAGACCGTTTGCTACATTAACTCTGTACATTGAATTCCGACCATAAAAAATTGCACCCAGAAATATACAAAAAGGTAAGTTATGGTCTATTGACCACCGTACGCGTATGGAAAATTAATCTTTGTCGTTTTGTTTCTCATGGTTACCTAGTTTTGTATGAGAACGACGATGTAAAAACGTCAGTATAATTTACCACGAGCTGTCATTGTTATTATTAGTAGGTATGAATCCTTAAGTGGGAGTTACAAGTCGTGATAAAATTTGGCCTCACGATGGAAACTGTTCCTTAGGCTACTTGTAACTTATACTGAGCGAGGCCAAACTATCCACGCAAGAAATTCAAAATGGCGGCTATTTTAGTTTCCAATTTTTTTTATTTTTTTTAGAACTCAAAAATGCTTCATGCTACACAAAAACTTTGTATGAGAATTATGTTTTGCATAAATTTAGCTATAACTTTGGTTATTATCATTTTCTCGATATATCTAATAGTTCATGAGAAAAATGGTGTTCAATATTGCGTTTCTTGTTAAAACACTGTTAGTCAAAAGGCTTAGCAAAATCAAACTGCATCGTATGCAGAAATCAATCCATTTTCTCCAGTGATACTAGGAACAAATATAAAGGATTTCATCCGACGAAATGAAAATTTCATCGACGGGAATTCAAAATGGCGGTCATTTACCAAAGGGGGAGCCGCATTTTTAAAAAAGTGTATAATTTCAAAACGGCATCTACTATTTAAGTAATATGGGTATCAATCGATTGGTATTGACACCATTAATTAAAATAAGAAAAATACCATGTGAAAAATTAAAGATAGCGGCCAACTAATATCAAAATTGAAAAATTTTCATTCTTCTTTTTTTCGTTATATTAAAAATAACAACTAAATGTCCAACGATATAGTAAATTTATATATTTACATAAATTCTCATTGTATTATCTACGCGACAAAACAAAAATTATGACAATCCGTCGATTCGTTTTTGAACTATACGAATTACAAACGAGCCTCGGCGACTGTGTCATAGTAGTTATAGAAACAAACTGCACTTTTGTAATGAAAGCAAGTCGCTTTTGCACAATGGTATTAGTGAAGAGACCAAACTTGATTATTTATTCGATAATATCTAATTTTCACCCGTCAGTAACCGAGGCTACGCCACTTCAAAATTATAAGTCTAAAACGTTCTACTAAGTTAAAAGGTAGATAGATTTGGACAATAAATGTGGCAATCGATAGAGAAAAATGTTGCTCAACTTAAAATAAAATACGCTTTTTGTTACAAAACTTAAGAAAATTTTTTTTTCTGTGTTTAGCAATAAACTTTTTATTTTATTTTTATTTTTTTGATATTTATACTCTGTAAAATCCTACACTTTGATTTTTCTGCGTTTAAGAACATTTTAATCTATAGTGCAATGTGCATGTGCATTGTGTCATAGTTGTTTTTTTTATATTGGGGAAACTTTCTGTAGTGTGATTGTTTTTGGAATAAAATATTCTTTTAAGGTTCAAAAAATATATAAGGTATAAATATAAGTACTTATAGGGTACGAAATACGAATATCAAAAGTTTATTGCAAAAGAAAGATTTTTTTTCTTAAGGGCCTATCGTGCGGGGTAAATTCTCAGCGCCTGTCAAATTTCAATTTTTTTAATAATTTACCCAATTAACCCACACATGCATTATTCACACACACTACCTCATTTTGCTGGGTCGGGTCATTGACCCATGTTTATGTCAACTTATGACAATATAGATTTTGAATATTTAAAGGTTTCTTGGTGCATAAGAGAAGTGTAACAAAAATCGTCAAGTTCTGATCTGTAACCAAAACTCAAGTATTAGTTGTATCTGAAAATGTCTTGAATTTGGAATTTGTGGTAGTAAAATACTCAGTTCCTTGTTTATAAAATAAAACTTGTCAAACCCCTGTTTTGTAAAATGTATTTTGTTTTGCCCTTTCCTCACAGACTCATTTTTATACAACTTAAAACAGAGAAAGAATTTTCCTAATCGGTTCGTGCATGTTATGACTGTTTTATGTTTATGACTTAGGTACTTATTTTGAGAGTTTACTTAGTGATTATCATGATACGAGTATATGTTGTACCTTAAATAGGTAATTTTAAGCAAAACTTTTCATAAATTGATTATTTGCTGTTTATCAGTTGGTTAACTCTAAAATGGACACTGATTTAACGCAAGTTTTAAGAGAAGAAGCGGTAGTTTTATTACAATATATATAATAACTACTGAAACTATTTATACGGCACGGGATAACTGCAGCAATATTGTGAATCAACTATGTATTTGAGGAACCAGTACATAACCTTATAGGTAGTTCTTGTTATTCACGACCTCCCGTCGTAACCCAATCCGCAGAATTGCGCATAGAATAGTATGACATTCCCTGCGCATCGTCGTTATCGTGAATGATAAGCACTATAAAACCTAATGATATAACAAATATCATCAAGAAAGTCATTTTAACAGTCTGCAATTGTGGAACTTGGCCGGACCACTACTGTATCAGCTCTGACAAATTAACTTTTATACACTTCTTATAAGGTCCATAATTGAAAGGAATAATTAGCAGGATGCGTTTACATATTCTTCTAGTGTGAGCAATCGTGCCGTCGATGACACTTAACTGAACATCCGTGAACCTTATTGCAACGACATAAGGTTCAATAATGGTTAACATTGCGTCTATTTTCATCAATAATAAATAGCAATTATTATTATTTGCTATTCGTTTACTATAACGTCGAGACAATTATTGCGATGCGACATAAGTACTTACTTGTACAAAATCAAAGCAACGGGATTTCCAACGCATGAAAGCTTTAGATAGAAACTAGCGCAGTTTAATATTATAAGTAATTACTGCATATTTGTTTGTTAGACATCGTCATTGTCACCACATCCCCAACAACTACTTGGTTTATTATTTATAAATGAAACATAGGTTTATTATTTTCATTCTAGGTATAATTATATTATGACCAGGCGGCTTAGACACTACACAATTTAAATCCACATCACTCAAACTGGCGAAGAAACTCCGATATTATTTCTTCTGCTTCCGCTGCAAGAGAGCACTCTAGATCTGTTTCTTGGTATAACGCTGATATTTTATGAATTTCTGTTCAAAGCACCATAATAATTGTGCCTGTTTGTACACATTCTGGGATATGTTTTGTTTATGCAGATTCTGCGATATATTTAGGTAATCATTGTTTGACGTGAAAGCGCCGTACATATACACATAAAATATAACATTAGATTCGTTAAATTATTGAAATATAAAAATACAATTTGTTTACAAATTTTAATTTGAAATATGATGAGTGACATAAATGTCATAACGTTCCGTTCTGGGTGGCCAATTTATAAAAAGTAAATTACTTTGAACTGAAATACATCGGTAACCTTTTTACGTTTAAAATGCCTTTTCGTAAAGGAAATCATTATAATTTAGTTGCATTAGTAAACATTGGGGACCAAAGATTGCATTTTTATGTTATAACGAATGGCTAATACTAAAAATTCCATGTTAAAAGAATCTTCAATAGCCACACGTCAACATTTATTTACCCTACTTCAATTAATGCAATCTTTGTGTGTGGTATACATTTTGTATTTGTATACGAGCAAGCTGTCAAAAAGCGTGTTTTTATGAGATGTCAAACTGAGAAAAGCAGCATACGTCTGCTCCCATTGAGGGCCGGAGCCCATCTGCCGGCAAGAAAACTACGGCGGCCGGTCAAATTTTCGGAATTTCCTTTGCATTGTTAAAAAAATCTCCACATTTTGCAAATGTTAAACACATACGACCTAGATAACATGTAGTTTTGTTACTATTCAAAAATTGAAGACCTTTCATAAAGTATTAACGTTGTAGTTTGCGTTTATTTCCTTTAGTAGAGCTAACTTTGGATTGAATTTTTATGAAGAAAACTATAAGTAATTGTGTTTCTGAAACACATGACGTGTAGAGTGTATCCTTAAATATCATATATAGGAATTACAGAATTCAAGCTTTAGTAATAATAATACAGCAAGTAATCCAACCATCGCAATTATTCAGAAATTTGCTCTGTGCAGTCTTAAGTTATGTTAAAAAAAATCTCAGCGGTGTTTTTTATGTTGAACAACATTTTCCTGTATCGATTGCCACATTTATTGTCCAAATTTGGCCACCTTTTAACTTAGTAGAACGTTTTAGACTTATAATTTCGAAGTGGCGTAGTCTCGGTTACTGACGGGTGAAAATTAGATATTATCGAAAAAATAATCAAGTTTGGTCTCTTCACTAATACCATTGTGCAAAAGCGACTTGCTTTCATTACAAAAGTGCAGTTTGTTTCTATAACTACTATGACGCAGTCGCCGAGGCTCGTTTGTAATTCGTGTAGTTCAAAAACGAATCGACGGATTGACATAATTTTTATTTTGTCGCGTAGATAATACAATGAGAATTTATGTAAATATATAAATTTACTATATAAATGGACATTTAGTTGTTATTTTTAATATAACGAAAAAAAGAAGAATGAAAATTTTACAATTTTGATATTAGTTGGCCGCTATCTTTAATTTTACACATGGTATTTTTCTTATTTTAATTAATGGTGTCAATACCAATCGATTGATACCCATATTACTTAAATAGAAGATGCCGTTTTGAAATTATATACTTTTTAAAAAATGCGGCTCCCCCTTTGGTAAATGACCGCCATTTTGAATTCCCGTCGATGAAATTTTCATTTCGTCGGATGAAAACCTTTATATTGGTTCCTAGTATCACTGGAGAAAATGAATTGCTTTCTGCATACGATGCAGTTTGATTTTGCTAAGCCTTTTGACTAACAGTGTTTTAACAAGAAACGCAATATTGAACACCATTTTTCTCATGAACTATTAGATATATCGGGAAAATGATAATAACCAAAATTATAGATAAATTTATGCATAACATAATTGTCATACTAAGTTTTTGTGTAGCACGAAGCATTTTTGAGTTCTAAGAAAAATAAAAAAATTTGGAAACTAAAATAGCCGCCATTTTGAATTTTTTGCGTGGATAGTTTGGCCTCGCTCAGTATAAGTTACAAGTAGCCTAAGGAACAGTTTCCATCGTGAGGCCAAACTTTATCATGACTTGTAACTCCCAATGTCCATTTATATGGGGATTCACACCTACTATATGACAGGGTTTCATGTTGATGGTATTGATACCATTTCGCCTCTTCAAATAATTTTAAGTATACATGTATGAATGAATGAACCCGGTGAATGAATCCATTTTTATATTTTTGATCAGATAGTTTCATTATACAAGATAAAGTAAGAATGTCGTCATATCCTGAACATTTGTACTCAAAGTACTCGGCATGTCGGCAAACACAGTCTTTGTCTGAATGAAATCTGTTGCTACGGCGCTATCTTGTGACTCAGTGCAAATATTGAAATGCACTCGTCTTGTTCTTAACATCTATGTGTTTGCAGCACAGATGTGGAAATAACTATTAAGAGGACGGGTAGGGCAAGCTCTCTCCATACAAACTTTGTGCGGGATTTTCTTCGTTTGTGTTTGCATTTAAGTTATGATTTTTGGTCAGTATGCTTATTTTTCTGATCTATTTCCTGATGTAAGTTTTTGTTGTTTTTTTTTCATGTTTCAATTTTTTTAAATATTTTAAAATTGCCAAGACCTGCGAATAAAACGTGCACAGAGTTTGTATGGAGAATGCCTTGCCCACCCCTGCGCCTTAAGCGGGTTACACCTTCCTGAATTCATAATCTGAATGCGGTTCTGCTGCAGGCTACCGAGTTAAGACGAGGACGATCAAACCCCGCGATGTAATGAAAATCGCATGCAAGTTCTTGCACCGTGTAAATGGGCCTTTAGAGCGAAATGCTTCAATTCCCCTCCCCAATTCAGTATACTAAATTCAGGACAATGTAATCCCTCATTACTTTGTTCCGCCTTTTCACCCGGTCGAAAGAGGTCCCAGAGTTTACCTATAGGTTTTGGATCCAGCATTGAATCTACTTATGCAAAACTAAACGGCACATCAACAGCTCAAAAACCATACAGCCAACGCAACACCACAGGCCTCAGCCGTCCGAAGAAGAACCTGTTCTCTGCGAGACCGTGAACTCTCACGATGACAAGACTACGAGTAGCAAGCGGACAGCGGACAGAAATATTTTTTTTCGTTGCCACTCCTTCTAGTGATGTTAAAGTAAACAATATCCCTGACGCGGCTAGTAATAAAAATCGAGATAAGTTTATGATCCTACATCAAAATATATGCGGTTTGTTAAATAAACTAGATAACTTAGAAATTACTTTAAGTGAGTTCCAAGGTACTTGCCAAGATATAGACGTCCTCTGTCTTAGTGAAACTTTTGTGAAAAAAGGTTCTGAACATAACATAAAATTGTATAACTTTAAATTAGCCTCATCATACTGTAGACAGAAAAACAGAGGTGGCA
The DNA here is from genome assembly GCA_951800055.1 of Cenopis cana. Taxonomy (NCBI): domain Eukaryota; kingdom Metazoa; phylum Arthropoda; class Insecta; order Lepidoptera; family Tortricidae; genus Cenopis; species Cenopis cana. Next base: position 9,634,260 of record OX637489.1, on the reverse strand, counting down.
CAGCCATATTAGTTAGAAAATCATTAGAAGTTAAGTCAATCGACATTATGCCTAAATTAGCGTCAGATTTTTATTTTGAATGTTGTGGAATTGAAATTACTAGTATTAACTTAATAATAATCACTATTTATAGGATACCACAGCAAACTCGATCGCATATAGGCCTGTTTCTACACAAACTTGAGAACTTATTAGAGTATTTAGCCTTGAAGTATAGAAATAAAAAAATTGTTATTTGCGGTGACTGGAACATAGATACCCTAAAAGAAAACTCAGTCACAAACGATCTTGTTAGTATATTGAGAAGTTATAACTTTGCAATACATATAAAGACACCTACAAGAATTACCACTTGCATCGATCAAATTGCAAGTAATATAAGGAATGTAAAGTCTGACACTCACAAACTTTGTCTTTCGGATCATGATATGGCTCAATCCGTTATATTAAACATTAGTAAAATAAAATCCCGCGCAACTTGGTATGAGTTTAAAAGAGACTATTGTTGTGATAATGTACAAAAGTTCCACGATTGCATTAAGGCTCTCTCTTTTTGTGACGTCTTAAATTCAAATAATGCGCAGGAAGGTTTTAATGTATTTTATGACTTACTAAAAATGTTTTATGACCTGTGTTTTCCCATAATTAAAGTTAAAGTTAATAGTGGGCATAAAAAGGTTAAATGGCTATCGAAAGGTATACTTAAATCTTGTCAGACTAAACGACAACTGCTTTTTGATAGTAGAAATAGTAAAAATAAACTGATCTATAGTAAAATGTATATTAAAAAATATAATAAGGTACTTAAAAAGTGTATACACAAATCTCAACAAATGATTAATAACAAATATATATATTTTCATAAAAACAAGTGTAAAGCAACCTGGAAAATAATAGCATCATTGACATCAGCTTCTGAACAATCTACTGACATACAATATTTGAAAACTAATGATAATATATACAGCAAACCTGACGATATTTGCAATATCCTGAATAATTATTTCATTGAATTAAATAATAACAACAAAGATACACGTAACAACCAGCCAAAACAAAATGTCGAAAATGTCGAAAATAGTCCAAACACAATTTTTTTGATGCCAGTAGATAACACAGACGTTTATAAACTTATTATGTCACTGAATAGCAGTAAAACTTCTGGTATTGATGATATTTCAACTGTACTAATAAAATCAGTAGCATTATTTTTAAGTAACCCACTGGCTCATTTAATAAATTTGTCATTTAGCCAAGGTCATTTTCCAGAACAATTAAAGTTATCTATTGTGAAACCAATATTCAAAAAAGGTGATCGTGACAACCCGGGTAATTATAGACCTATTACCATTGTCCCAATCTTGTCAAAGGTGTTTGAGAAGGCATTTTGTATTAGATTAGATAACTTCCTTATAAAGCATAATATTTTGCATCCGGACCAATACGGGTTTCGAAAAGGCCTCAACACTGAATTGGCCTGTTTTGAATTTATCAAATACTTGACTGAGACAATTAATGATAAATTACCGGTTATGTCTATATTCCTTGATATGACAAAGGCTTTTGACCTAGTTGACCACTTGAAGCTTCTTGGAAAATTAGATGCATGTGGAATCAGAGGAAAAGCAAACGATTGGTTGAAATCTTATTTAACTGATAGAAAGCAATGCACAGAGATTTCTAGATTTACAGAAGTTAAAAACCAGATTCAGAAAATTGTTTATAGATCGCCTCTTCGTACAGCTATTTCAGGGGTACCCCAGGGGAGTAACCTAGGGCCATTGTTATTCCTAATATTCATCAATGATCTTCCTAAGGCTACAAATTCAAAAACCATTCTGTTTGCTGATGATACTTCTATCATAGTTAAGGGAAGCAACCAATGTTCATATGAGTCTGATATAAACAAAGCCTTAGCAGACGTTAATAACTGGATAACGAATAATAATCTTCTTATAAATCTGAATAAAACGCAGTACATGCAATTTCACTCATATAGAACAAATCCCTTAAAGTTAAATATCAATATTAATAATGTACAACTACAGGAAACCAAAAACATAAAATTTCTAGGCATAAACATGGACTCATTTTTAAGTTGGAAGGAACACATTAGCTCGTTATGCTCAAGGCTGGATCGTTTCGTATTCGCTTTAAGGAAACTTAGGCAGTGCGTTTCCTTCGAAGCAGCTCTCACGGCTTACCATGGTTACGTGTCTTCAATACTTAACTATGGCCTTATCCTTTGGGGAAATTCAGTTGACGTTGAAAGAGTATTCAGACTCCAAAAGAAATGTGTCCGGGTTATTGTAAACGCTTGGATAGGAACGAGTTGTAAACCTATTTTTAAGCAGCTCAACATTTTACCATTGCCCTGTATGTACATATACAAGATCTGTAATTTTGTTAAAACATTTCCTAAACAATACATCAAGAGATCAGAGATAGACTCTAGAAATCCTAGACTTAAATACAGGGACCTCCTGATTAAACCACGCTGTGAAACAGACATATATAAAAGAAATTCCTATAATATGAGCATTAGTATTTATAATAACTTACCAGCACAAATAAAGGTGTTAGAGGCCAATAAATTCAGGCGAACTCTAAGAGCCTGGCTTCTTGAACACTGTTTTTATAATGTGAACGATTTTATGAACTACAAAACATTGATTTAACTAGTTGCTTATTATTACATACAAAAATGTCCCACTCAGAATACAAAAGAGTGTTTTGTAATTTGTAAATTTGTAAATATGTATCATGTCGTATAGAAAATGTACTTAGTCGCAATTTAGCACTTTAAGAATATTTGCATGCTATCAAGAAATGGCTGAAGAAGGCTGAACAATTCTATTAATCTAAGACCTGTACCTGTATACTCTTTTTCTGCAAATAAATTATTATCTTATCTTATCTTATCTAAATATAGCGATGAATGCCCAGTTAGTCCAATATACTTATATTAGATTTTAAAAGAGACCATCTGATCTGACGTTACTACTAACAAACTTATGAAGAAAGTATGGCGATTCTTAGTTTTATTGCGTAACCGCCAGAGGCGCTGTACTTTTGTCCATACCTAGTAAATCGTTTACGCAGTCGCTAGCGAGTACGGTAATGCAAAGATTGCAAACTCATGGTAAGGGTACAGTGTGACAACCGCCTAACGAAATTCATTTTAACACCGCCATATAGGTTTATGTTATGTACACGACTTGTCTAGTGCTGCAGTGTAGGATACTACAATAATAAGTACCTACCTAAAATACCTACACTGGACCCTGGACCTAAAAAAAAACCCTTTATCTTTGACATTGGCAATGAAAGTCGCCTTTCTGAAGTCAAGATTTTAAATGATTTCTAATAGGGAATAATAATAACTATAATAGAGTAGGCCCATTTTTGAAGAAGTAGCATGCAAGAAGCAAGTCATGTAACAGTTGGGGTGACAACGTTATCAGAGGGCTTAGACCCTGCAGAATACGGTTCTGCCTGTCTCCATCCCCAAAATTTGAGCCGGAAGTATGTTATACCGGGTAATGTGCAGCCCATACAAATTTTTTCGTTGTACATTTGGTAAATCGTGGTTCCGGTACCCTAACTATGGTCCGATTGTTATAGGTTTTTGATATGCCGTAAAGGACAATATTTGTCATTGTATCCCGAAATTTTCGATCCTCCAGCTCCATATCTTTGTCCGCCATCTTGGAAAATCTGACACTTTTTTCAGTCTTTTCCTTGTACTGTCGCTAAAGTTCATTTTAGTGCTAAACATGGTTTGGCAATATTGTAGAAGACAAAATTTGCTAAAACTTTTGGCTACAAAGATTTTTTGTTTGACCCCTAAGGACGAAGGTATGACAGGAGATATCTTTAAAACTGCAATTTTTTATTTATTATTCCTCCCATATTTGCGTTTTAAGTGCAATTTAGCGCTAAGTATAGTTCTGCAATATTGTAGATCACAAAATGTGCTACAACTCTTCTATTGAAATATTTTTTCCACGATCATCAGGAAAGAAGATACGAAGTCATCTATGGAGTACTACCGTCGATATCTGCTTCTTTTTCCAGTTTTCTTCCCATATTAGCGTTTTAGTGTATTTTAGCTCAAGTTCTAGGTCTGTAATATTAGAGAAGACAAAATTATATGCAAATTCAAAGTACCTACGATCTTACTAGGTATCGTGGAAACAGACGACTTTGTCTTTTGAGGGATTGAAGTGGTATAGATCGGAAAGTGACAGATGCTTTATATTGTCGTCTATCCCGCTATCACTCGATCATCATAGATCCCCTACAGATTGCGATTAATTGCACTCAAACCTAAATATGAGAACAAAACTGCAAAAGTAGCAAATTTCGACGGTGGTACTCCATATATGACTTCATATCTTCTTTCCTAATGGTCGTGGAAAAAATATTTCAATACAAAAGTTGTAGCAAATTTCGTGATCTACAATATTGCCGAACTATAGTTAGCACTAAAATGCACTTAAAATGTAAACATGAGCGGAAAACTAGAAAAAAGTGCCAATTTTTAATGATATATCCTGTCATATCTTCGTCCCTAGGGGTCATGGAAAAAATCTTTGTACACAAAAGTTTTAGCAAATTTTGTATTCTACAATATTGCAAAACTATGTTTAGCACTGGAATGAACTTCGACGACAGTATACGCAAAGAACTGAAAAAAGTGACACTATTTCCAAGATGGCGGCCAAAGTTATGGAGCTGGAGGTCAGAAATTTTTAGGTTACCATGGCTAATATTGTCCTTCACAACATACCAAAAAACCATATCAATCGGACCTCTTTTAGAGTACCAGAGCAACAATTTACTAAATGTACTACGAATTTTTTTGTATGGGCTGCACCTTTTCCGGTATACCGTACTTCCGGCTCAACTTTCGAGATGGCGACAGGCAGATCCGTATTCTGCAGGGTCCAAACCCTCTGATAACGTTGTCACCCCAACTGTTACATGATTTGCCGCTTGCCTTGTTTAGAGACGCCTTTTCCAATTCTGTTCTTGCTCTATAAGGGAAGTCAAGATTTTAAATGATTTCTAATAATAATACTTAGAATAGAAGAAAGGGAGTTTCATCCAGGGGGTGTCGGAAGAGGCGACTTCAAGAACCGACCGGGTGAAATGCGTTGTGGACGCTGGGCTAGCAACCTACCCTACAGTCGCCGAATGAAATGTTCGTCAGTTTTTGGACATTAAAATAAAATCGAAAATTGGCCAAACTTTTTATTCCTCCATTATAAAAGAGATTGATTTAAATTTTTATTTCATTTTGATTCTGGTTTATTATCTGGTAGGTATCAAGCTACTTGTTACAGTAGGTAAATCTTAAATTGATCGTTTTGTACATTGAATCAACTCAATGAGACACGACTCTGTTTTCAAGGTTACCCACAATTAACCGTTGATCTTTTACGTACCTACCTTTGGCTGCACTGTCAAATGGGGTGTTTGGCTGCCCCGTGGTAGATACGACATTTAACCTTTTCTATCATATGTCAAAGACGCACCTTAATTACGCATAAGGCTTGTAAATTATGTATTTGACATGACAACATTAAGTAACTACGTACTGTAGGTATCGCCTAGGATGTACAGTCTATTCATCCTTTCGTGTATCATGTAAAATTGTAAACAAAATCGAAGATATTATTACACAATCATCACTTGAAATGTTGCTGTAAGAAGCGCACAAAGTATTGCAATCCTAGAGAAAAGTGTGATAATAATACTTATAATTAACGTCTTCAAATAGAGCTTGTTTAATGTTTACATGATAGGGCAAGTAAGGATTAATAGACTTTAGTTAACATGCTTTTATTAGATGTAGGAGTTAGGTATAACTGTTCAAATGGTTGTGTAGGTATTCATTTATTGTCAAGTAATTATTCGAACATATTTATACTCGCTTATATATATAAAACATTATTCATGAAACATAACATAATGACATCTTTTAGAATTACTAAAATTATTCCGCAAACTCACTAGGTTTAAAGATATGAACGGTTGATATTATGCATAGATATATATGCTCTCAGTTATTATGCCAGAGTTGACCGCTCGATTTCGAATGTCGTTGAAGCCCAGCAATAAACAAATGTAACGTTTTCTATATGAAAAGTCGACGTGACGTCAGTGTCACGACTTTTCGTCTTTTCGATGTTGTGACATGCCGACTGTTGTGGTCAAAGGGTAAAAGGTAGGCGACAGGCTGCCCCGGAACCGGAGCAATACCTACTACACCACTGTCATTAAGCACCATAACACATAACTATACCTAGATATTTTTCTAGCACGAACGTTGACGTCTAAGTGTTTGACAAAATAAAAACATCGACAGTCCTGTTATCGATAAGTGCCACTTCAACGTCATAGAGATAATACAAAGAAAAATATAGGATAATAGGGTGCGTTAAAAATAGATGACAGTAACCAAACTATAAATTTATTTATATTTTACATACTTTAGAAAACAATTTGAAACCCTTTTGTAACTTTCTTTCTTCGTGTCACTGAATTAATTCTCCCATAAGTCACTCCATGATAAACCCACACCCAAATTGTCAAATTGACGCTGACGCAGAATGATACAACATGTAGTATATCCCAAACCCATTTTTGATCCCATAGCAAATCTGTGTCTGTGTCTCTATACAACACAAATTCTCTCTACAAATTTTACACTATAGGTACAATCAAGATAAATAAAAAACACTGTACACACTGAAAGTTTCATGTAGACTGCTCTATAATAAATAACTATTCATTGCAATACGTCTTGTCGTTGAAGTAGTAAGTATGTAGGTACTTATCGATAACAAGTACGTGTCGATATTTTTATTGTGGTAAGCACTAAGCAAATTCTGTTCCTGCTAGAAAAATATCTAGGTAGACATAACTAATACCTAGGGTAAGGAGGTGAAAGAGGCGGCCTTTTTTTTGACGCAGAAGAAATGCGTTTGCGCATCCCCCCGGGCCCGGATAGGAACTTACAGTACCGGCTAATAAGTACCTCGTTTATGTGTGAATAGATCTTAAGCGGGTATTAAATTGTCCTGAATTAAGAATCTTTAGAGCGGTACGTACACATATGTTAGAGCGAGATGCTTCTACTACTCCCTTCCCCTATTCAGGATGCTAAATTCAGGACAATGTAATACCCGCTTTATTGACGGTCTTATAAACAGTCTAAATTCTATGCTTCTATTATGGAAATAATTGAGGAAGTATTAAAAATAGTACATTACTTACCAAGGGCGATAAAACAAAGAATGTCTCAGTTCGCAGGTATTTTACGCCCGAGCCGAAGGCAAGGGCGATAAATATGCGATCTGAGGCTTTCTTTATTATCGCCCGTGGTAAGTACAAAATTTTATGTCACCCCCTGGCCAGGAAGCGGGTTTTTTCGCGCGCGGAGCGTGCGATAATGGCCACTTTATGGCCAGGTGTGACATAAAATATATTTTACTAGCCAGTAACTTATACAAATATCGAATAATTTTCCATCAAAGTATATCTTAATTTATTTATTTTTTGTTGGCTAGAGCGACTGGCCACGAGTGCCGGGAGGTTCGAATCCTGCTCGGTGCCTAAGTTTTTCAGTTTTCCTTCATTTCTAAATTTGTAATTTAAAGTATATCTTGTCCGCAGATCACAGCCTATTCCGGACGACTCATCCGGGAAATCGGGAGCCAAGTTCTATCAAAGCTACGACCGGTTGTTCATCCTCAAAACTCTGACTTCGGAGGAGGTTGAGAGGATGCACTCGTTCCTAAAACACTACCATCCGGTAAGCGTTTACAACATTCTCTTTGTCGAGGTCGAGATAGCTATCTCGAGTGGGCTAGCTCTCTCGATGTGTCATGTCATGCTACGTAATTGACAGCCCGATAGAGATATCTGACGCAAGCGAGAGAGCTTTGTTGTCGAGAGAGCTATCTCTACAAAAAAGATATGCTAGCCCTACTGGCGTTGTATTATGGTCGCGCGATAGCGTAATAAACGACGAGATAGAGCATCTGTCACTTTCTATCGAGTGGTATTAGAAAGTGACAGATCGTTAATCACGCCATCGCGCGACCATCATAGACCCCCTGGTTCAGTGGCGGATTTGCGGTATTGGCCGCCCTAGGCCCCAGGCCAGGTAATAAGTACCAGCCGCCCCCGTTCTCAGCATTTGGGCTCGATTGGCCGCCCCCTATTATCTGGCCGCCCTAGGCCCGGGCCTACTGGGCCTTAGGGCAAATCCGCCACTGGCCACTGCCCTGGTTTTATTTTGTATTGATACCATAGAATCCCTATAATCCCTATATAGATCGAGTCTTTTGCTTAAAACATGCTGCAAAGTCGTGTCACGCGCGACTACGCTATTCCTTTTTTCACTCGCATTTTGCGAATTAAAAAGAGGAGGGTAGATTATTCCCACCTCGCGTCGCGTGTACTTACATTTTCCTAACACGACGACGAAATATATCTTTAGTCATGCTAGGAAGTAACATTAATTATATGGCATGTGGTGTTGCAATAATTCTGGGCTATTTAAGTCCTAGTATTATTTTCTGGTTAGCTCCATTTGTTTGCTATATTCAAGCTAAATTTGATCTTCATGTGTTTGTAGTAGTCCATCTGACTCGTTCGATCTATTACCATGAGGAAAAGTACGCAAATCGAATCAGTGTAGGTACGAAGTGGGATAGGATAGGCCTGATTCTTAGATAGTGATAGTAAAACGCAGGGTATATAATATTAATCAGTAAAACCGATTGATGGGCTTGTTAGTCGATAGGGACAAGATAATCGATGAAATAAGTTGTCCAATTAGTTCATACATATTAGAATTACAAATTTGTATCCTAACGTACATTTAATCTTAGCTTTACTTGCGGCAATAATTAAATGAAAAAATATTCAATAATATACGTGTTTTTAATGCATAACACGATTATTACTAAACCCTTTTCGAGTGGAATTGAAAAAGCTCACTTAATCCCGATTGTTGGAATTTTCTTTTACTAACAGAGGTCGATACGGTTATCAATTTGTATGTAAATGTGCGATAAATTGATACATCGATATCTAATCTCGACGTGCTCGTACAATGATGTATTGTTTGTTTATGATCCTTTCAAGCTGCTTCCCAAACGGGTAGAGCAAACATCATTTCGATCACAAGATATTAACATAGACATTATTATGATTATGACAGACAAAAATATAGGACCGTGACATACCCACTTATCTAAGTAAAATGGTATTGAAAAAGTTAGAATGGTTTTTTACTGTCAAGTCACATCAGTATGAATTTCACGTCGGTTGAAATTGGTTTTGTCACAAAGCTTGCTTATTCTTATGTGTCTTCTCATCATTCCTTGTTTATTTTTCCTTTTTAGTACATAGTGGAGCGACACGGGAAAACACTACTGCCGCAATACCTCGGCATGTACCGGCTCACCGTCGACGGCATCGAGCATTACCTCGTCGCCACGAGGAACGTGTTCTCCAACCACCTGAACATACACAGGTCTGTCCTTGTCGGTACACGGTGAAGCGACAGGGAGCACGCGACTGCCGCAATACCTCGGCATGTACCGGTTCACCGTCGACGGCATCGAGCACTACCTCGTCGCCACGAGGAACGTGTTCTCCAACCACCTGAACATACACAGGTCTGTCCTTGTCGGTACACGGTGGAGCGACAGGGAGCACGCGACTGCCGCAATACCTCGGCATGTACCGGTTCACCGTCGACGGCATCGAGCACTACCTCGTCGCCACGAGGAACGTGTTCTCCAACCACCTGAACATACACAGGTCTGTCCTTGTCGGTACACGGTGGAGCGACAGGGAGCACGCGACTGCCGCAATACCTCGGCATGTACCGGTTCACCGTCGACGGCATCGAGCACTACCTCGTCGCCACGAGGAACGTATTCTCCAACCACCTGAACATACACAGGTCTGTCCTTGTCGGTACACGGTGGAGCGACATGGGAGCACGCGACTGCCGCAATACCTCGGCATGTACCGGTTCACCGTCGACGGCATCGAGCACTACCTCGTCGCCACGAGGAACGTGTTCTCCAACCACCTAAACATACACAGGTCTATCCTGGTCGGTACACAGTGGGGCGACAGGGAACAGGGTTCACCGTCGACGGCATCGAGCACTACCTCGTCGCCACGAGGAACGTGTTCTCCAACCACCTGAACATACACAGGTCTGTCCTGGTCGGTACACAGTGGAGCGACAGGGAACAGGTTTCACCGTCGATGGCATCGAGCACTATACCTCGTCGCCACGAGCAACGTATTCTCCAATCCAACCACCTGAACATACACAGGTCTGTCCTGGCAGGGGGTCTCACTCCATCAGTTCGCCGCGCCGCTGCAAGTACATCCGTAGGTGGTACCATTCAGTGGCACTTCAACGTGTTTACCAAAAACGAGTCTGCTCCACTTCTCCATATCTCATCGTAGTATAAGACGAAAGGCGACCACTCCCGGACACATGTCTCTTCCAAAAATTACCAAAATAATTGTCGTTTATCACAGCATTCACTGCGCCACAGATCATGACGTTTTGGGTTTATTGCAGTGTGCAACTTTATCCTCAACGGTCAAGCCCCCAGTCATTTCTTACCTGGGTCGAGCCCTGTTAATGTTATGTACTTTAATTATAATTTCTCTCAATGCGTGCTAATGTTTTCCATGGAACGATATTTGCAGCAGTTTCGCATTATTATTTCGTTGAATGTGTTTGCGTGAGATGCCGTGTGATAATAACCAGTTTTGGTTTGTGTTTCCAGAAAGTACGACCTGAAAGGCTCAACGGTAGACCGCGAGGCTTCGGAAAAGGAGTTAGAGAAGGAGCTGCCGACTCTAAAGGACAACGACTTTATAAAGCAGGGCGTTCGTATCGATATAGGAGACGCCGCTAAAGACAAGCTACTTGAAACGCTTACGGCAGACGTCGAGGTAAGATTCGTAGGAAAATGAACTTTAATTATATAGGTGGAGACTCTACTGTATAGTCGAAATTTGTTGGGGGTTTTGGACCTGAATATCATATGAATAAAAGAAGTAATAAAAAGTCGTCAGAAAAATGTTCAATTCAATTTAAAAACTTCCTTAATTCTTAGCGCTTCTGTAAAATTAAGATATCTATAAGTGGGACGTTATTTGAAGATCCCTATGACACTTGCAGTGACAGTTCATTTATATAACCTTGGAACAGCGTCGATGTCACATCGAAATGTTAATAAGCATCTTTTGGGAATGTAGCTAATTAATTTATGTAGGATTGTAACATTTACACAATAACAATATGAAAGAAACTTGAATTGTCCCTTATTTCCCAGAAATATGCTTAACGGAATATACACGGTGACGTACTGCAAAAGTTATATCGTTGGTCTGTATCGACTAAGGAAGCGGTGCCGTCGATAACAGATGTCGATAATTGGAGTGATAATAATAAAACGTGTCTTATATTTCATTTTAATTGTTACGTGACTGTGTAAAAATAAAACAACGTTAAATTACATATTTATTTATTATTTAACACTTATTGTTTTGACCTTTCTTCTGGTGCGGCGTAAGAATACGTTATGTCCAAATTGTATGTCAATAGGTCAAAGGGAAGTTGAAAACATCTTCGAAAAATATTTTTGTGACAGACGACCGACGGAAGGACGCATGAGTGACAACAATAGGGTTCCGTTTGGACCATTCTGAAACGTAACCCTAAAAATGGCGGTTTAGTAGCCAGAAACGTCTTTTACACGATAACCGCATTTGAGGTTTAAATTAATGTACGTGAGAGGACGCTGATAAGAACCGCCACAGATAAAAAAACAATTGAAGTATCGACACATGCACATCACTATATGGTATGTCACTGTCAGTGTCATAGGGATCTTCAAATAACGTCCTACGTATAACCCAAACAACCAATGGAGAAGAATTTAAAAAGTAACTTTATCTTAAACAATAGAGAAGAATTTAAAATAGTAGTTTATGCAACTGGTACATAATGAGGGGCATTAAAACACGAGTGTGTTTTATGAAACGAGCCGAAGGCGAGTTTCATAATAAGGTCACACGAGTGTTTTAATGCCTAATTATGATTTACTATATGGGTGTAGATAAAGTATTTTTTTCTCACTGTATGGTTGTATGGAAAAGTGAAAATTTTCAAAATAAAATGGCGCCTATCTTCATAACCACATCTGGTTATCGCCAGGGGAGAGTCTAGTATTTCTTGGTATATAATATAGCAAGTGTGTTCTAAAATGTGTAAAATGACCTCGTCTATCACCCCTTAAAGGATTTGTACCTAGCTACCAAACACCCTGTATTCTGTTTATAGTTCCTAACGAAGCTCCACCTGATGGACTACTCGCTACTGCTGGGCATGCACGAGTGCGGGCGCGGGGAGGCGGAGGCGGAGGCGGCGCGCGCGCAGGCCGAGGCAGACTCCGAGCCCGACTCCGAGTCTGACTCCGACACCGACAATCGACACGGCGACAGGTTCATATTTATTAAGGCCCGGCCAGTTCACGAATCGTTGAAAATATTACAGTTTGAGGTTAGAATGTGAAGAAATAACATATTATTTACACTACACAAAAATTACTGTAGATTGAGAAAGAAAGAAAGTAACACAATAACCGAACACAATATTGAAAAATGCTTTGGTAACTCTGTAAAAAATTCTAAATATCATCGTAGAAATAAACTTACATGCTGATTATTTCGTAATTGTCATCGGCAGTGATACGTTTTTCTTTACAAAAAGGGTAGCTTTTTTATTGTTCTAACACAATAACCGGATAGATTTTTGATAAATGATCCAATATTTCAAAAATCAATCAAAATGTACTAAATATCAGGGATCGGATACCGGTATTATTTTCAAACCGGTTTCGGCCATTGACCCCAAACCGAAATGAATAGCGTTTGTGGTTTCGTTCTTGTTTCTGGTTTTCGGCACTCAAAACCGGTTAGTGAAAGAACTGTTCTGGGCCCAATTTCGTTTCCGTGGAACGAAATTAACCGGTTTTCGACGGAGACAACCAGTCTTAACTCGAATTTTTGACAGAGGCCGCTAAGGGTTACTATCATTCGCAGCGGTAGTGCGCTGACAATTTATTTAAAAGCTTATTTGTAATTTATAATTTTATATTAAATTTTACCACTAGACCTGATGTCGAGGGTCTGATGATGCAGCCGGAACAGAGCCACGGAACTGCCTAACGGAAAGTGATAAAGTAGTCGAGTTTGGACTTGTTTGTTTTGTTGTCTTGAGTACTTACCACTGGACCTGATGTCGAGGGTCTGATGATGCAGCCGAAGGAGAGCCACTGGAACTGCCTAACGGAAAGTGATAAAGTAGTCGAGTTTGGGCTTGTTTGTTTTGTTGTCTTGAGTACTTACCACTGGACCTGATGTCGAGGGTCTGAAGATGCAGCCGAAGGAGAGCCACTGGAACTGCCTAACGGAAAGTGATAAAGTAGTCGAGTTTGGGCTTGTTTGTTTTGTTGTCTTGAGTACATACCACTGGACCTGATGTCGAGGGTCTGATGATGCAGCCGGAAGAGAGTCACTGGAACTGCCTAACGGAAAGTGATAAAGTAGTCGAGTTTGGGCTTGTTTGTTTTGTTGTCTTGAGTACTTACCACGACCTGATGTCGAGGGTCTGATGATGCAGCCAAAAGTGAGCCACAGGAACTGCCTATTGGAAAGTGATAAAGTAGTCGAGTTTGGGCTTGTTTGTTTTGTTGTCTTGAGTACTTACCACTGGACCTGATGTCGAGGGTCTGATGATGCAGCCGGAAGAGAGCCACTGGAACTGCCTAACGGAAAGTGACAAAGTATTCGAATTTGGGCTTGTTTGTTTTGTTGCCTTGAGTACTTACCACTGGACCTGATGTCGAGGGTCTGATGATGCAGCCGAAGGAGAGCCACTGGAACTGCCTAACAGAAAGTGATAAAGTAGTCGAGTTTGGGCTTGTTTGTTTTGTTGTCTTGAGTACTTACCACTGGACCTGATGTCGAGGGTCTGATGATGCAGCCGGAAGAGAGCCACGGAACTGCCTAACTGAAAGTGATAAAGTAGTCGAGTTTGGACTTCTTTGTTTTGTTGTCTTGAGTACTTACCACTGGACCTGATGTCGAGGGTCTGATGATGCAGCCGAAGGAGAGCCACTGGAACTGCCTAACGGAAAGTGATAAAGTAGTCGAGTTTGGGCTTGTTTGTTTTGTTGTCTTGAGTACTTACCACTGGACCTGATGTCGAGGGTCTGATGATGCAGCCGAAGGAGAGCCACTGGAACTGCCTAACGGAAAGTGATAAAGTAGTCGAGTTTGGGCTTGTTTGTTTTGTTGTCTTGAGTACTTACCACTGGATCTGATGTCGAGGGTCTGATGATGCAGCCGGAAGAGAGCCACTGGAACTGTCTAACGGAAAGTGATAAAGTAGTCGAGTTTGGACTTGTTTGTTTTGTTGTCTTGAGTACTTACCACTGGACCTGATGTCGAGGGTCTGATGATGCAGCCAAAGGAGAGCCACTGGAACTGCCTAACGGAAAGTGATAAAGTAGTCGAGTTTGGGCTTGTTTGTTTTGTTGTCTTGAGTACTTACCACTGGACCTGATGTTGAGGGTCTGAAGATGCAGCCGAAGGAGAGCCACTGGAACTGCCTAACGGAAAGTGATAAAGTAGTCGAGTTTGGGCTTGTTTGTTTTGTTGTCTTGAGTACTTACCACTGGACCTGATGTCGAGGGTCTGATGATGCAGCCGGAAGAGAGTCACTGGAACTGCCTAACGGAAAGTGATAAAGTAGTCGAGTTTGGGCTTGTTTGTTTTGTTGTCTTGAGTACTTACCACGACCTGATGTCGAGGGTCTGATGATGCAGCCAAAAGTGAGCCACAGGAACTGCCTATTGGAAAGTGATAAAGTAGTCGAGTTTGGGCTTGTTTGTTTTGTTGTCTTGAGTACTTACCACTGGACCTGATGTCGAGGGTCTGATGATGCAGCCGGAAGAGAGCCACTGGAACTGCCTAACGGAAAGTGACAAAGTATTCGAATTTGGGCTTGTTTGTTTTGTTGCCTTGAGTACTTACCACTGGACCTGATGTCGAGGGTCTGATGATGCAGCCGAAGGAGAGCCACTGGAACTGCCTAACAGAAAGTGATAAAGTAGTCGAGTTTGGGCTTGTTTGTTTTGTTGTCTTGAGTACTTACCACTGGACCTGATGTCGAGGGTCTGATGATGCAGCCGGAAGAGAGCCACGGAACTGCCTAACTGAAAGTGATAAAGTAGTCGAGTTTGGACTTCTTTGTTTTGTTGTCTTGAGTACTTACCACTGGACCTGATGTCGAGGGTCTGATGATGCAGCCGAAGGAGAGCCACTGGAACTGCCTAACGGAAAGTGATAAAGTTTTTTAATTTTTTTTTTTAATTTATTCCAAAAAAGTAATGGTACATTTGTTTGTTTCATAATCAGTTTCGCCAAACAAAATGTTTATTGGCGAGTTATTGCACTCACTTTAATAGCACTATTGTACCTTAATAACAGTGAGATTATAGGTATTATACTTATTTCTAATCTATATTGTACTAAGAACTTACATATTTCGAATCTATTTATGTTAATATAGCATCTACTAGCAACTTTTTTAACCTCTTTCTAAACACGTATTTACTAGTGCATTCGGTTTCTGGAAAGATTGAATTAAATATTCTAGGTATTAAATAACTTCTAGTCCTTTTCCCGTAGTAATTATTTGCTTTTGGTTCTACATAGTTACGGCGCGACGTGAATCTCAGTTCCCGGGTGTACACTCTGACAGTTTTAAATTCATCATTTTTAAATTGTACTAGTAGTCGAGTTTGGGCTTGTTTGTTTTGTTGTCTTGAGTACTTACCACTGGACCTGATGTCGAGGGTCTGATGATGCAGCCGAAGGAGAGCCACTGGAACTGCCTAACGGAAAGTGATAAAGTAGTCGAGTTTGGGCTTGTTTGTTTTGTTGTCTTGAGTACTTACCACTGGACCTGATGTCGAGGGTCTGATGATGCAGCCGGAAGAGAGTCACTGGAATTTCCTAACGGAAAGTGATAAAGTAGTAGAGTTTGGGCTTGTTTGTTTTGTTGTCTTGAGTACTTACCACTGGACCTGATGTCGAGGGTCTGATGATGCAGCCGGAAGAGAGCCACTGGAACTGCCTAACGGAAAGTGACAAAGTAGTCGAATTTGGGCTTCTTTGTTTTGTTGTCTTGAGTACTTACCACTGGACCTGATGTCGAGGGTTTGATGATGCAGCCGAAGGAGAGCCACTGGAACTGCCTAACAGAAAGTGATAAAGTAGTCGAGTTTGGGCTTGTTTGTTTTGTTGTCTTGGTACTTACCACTGGACCTCATGTCGAGGGTCTGATGATGCAACCGGAAGAGAGGCACTGGAACTGCCTAACGGAAAGTAATAAAGTAGTCGAGTTTGGGCTTGTTTGTTTTGTTGTCTTGAGTACTTACCACTGGACCGATGTTGAGGGTCTGATGATGCAACCGGAAGAGTCACTGGAACTGCCTAACGGAAAGTAATAAAGTAGTCGAGCTTGGGCTTGTTTGTTTTGTTGTCTTGAGTACTTACCAAAAGTACTCAAGACAACAAAACAAAGAAGCCCAAATTCGACTACTTTGTCAGTTTCCGTTAGGCAGTTCCAGTGGCTCTCTTCCGGCTGCATCATCAGACCCTCGACATCAGGTCCAGTGGTAAGTACTCAAGACAACAAAACAAACAAGCCCAAACTCTACTACTTTATCACTTTCCGTTAGGCAGTTCCAGTGACTCTCTTCCGGCTGCATCATCAGACCCTCGACATCAGGTCCAGTGGTAAGTACTCAAGACAACAAAACAAACAAACCCAAACTCGACTACTTTATCACTTTCCGTTAGGCAGTTCCAGTGCCTCTCTTCAGGCTGCATCATCAGACCCTCGACATCAGGTCCAGGGGTAAGTACTCAAGACAACAAAACAAACAAGCCCAAACTCGACTACTTTATCACTTTCCGTTAAGAAGTTCCAGTGGCTCTATTCCGGCTGCATCATCAGACCCTCGACATCAGGTCCAGTGGTAAGTACTCAAGACAACAAAACAAACAAGCCCAAACTCGACTACAATAAATAAATAAATGAAATAAATGAACTTTATTCTGTAAGTAGGCCGCAATGGCACTTTTACAAGTCAAACCCTACTAGCGTTTCACAGAGGCCACTGCCGAGAAGAAACGCCGAAAGAAACTCGACAGTCAGCCATTTTCTCACAAAAATATGCTTATTACAATGATAATACTTAACCTACTTAAGATCAAGAAATCTAAGACACATAGAATTCAACTTTCCGTTACTTACTTTATCACTTTCCGTTAAGAAGTTCCAGTGGCTCTATTCCGGCTGCATCATCAGACCCTCGACATCAGGTCCAGTGGTAAGTACTTAAGACAACTAAACAAACAAGCCCAAACTCGACTACTTTATCACTTTCCGTTGGGCAGTTCCAGTGGCTCTCTTCCGGCTGCATCATCAGACCCTCGACATCAGGTCCAGTGGTAAGTACTCAATACAACAAAACAAACAAGCCCAAACTCGACTACTTTATCACTTTCCGTTAGGCAGTTCCAGTGACTCTCTTCCGGCTGCATCATCAGACCCTCGACATCAGGTCCAGTGGTAAGTACTCAAGACAACAAAACAAACAAGCCCAAACTCGACTACTTTACAGTGGCGGCGCGTCAAAGATATTCTTAGGGAAGCCGGAAATAATTTGCCTTTCTTATTCTTCATGAGCCGTAGTAAACGAACTGGGCTGGCTGAAACTTAGGCAAGCCGGTGGGAATCGAGTTGTATGGACAATCCGCCACTGCTACTTTATCACTTTCCGTTAGGCAGTTCCAGTGCCTCTCTTCAGGCTGCATCATCAGACCCTCGACATCAGGTCCAGGGGTAAGTACTCAAGACAACAAAACAAACAAGCCCAAACTCGACTACTTTATCACTTTCCGTTAAGAAGTTCCAGTGGCTCTATTCCGGCTGCATCATCAGACCCTCGACATCAGGTCCAGTGGTAAGTACTCAAGACAACTAAACAAACAAGCCCAAACTCGACTACTTTATCACTTTCCGTTTGGCAGTTCCAGTGGCTCTCTTCCGGCTGCATCATCAGACCCTCGACATCAGGTCCAGTGGTAAGTACTCAAGACAACAAAACAAACAAGCCCAAACTCGACTACTTTATCACTTTCCGTTAGGCAGTTCCAGTGACTCTCTTCCGGCTGCATCATCAGATCCTCGACATCAGGTCCAGTGGTAAGTACTCAAGACAACAAAACAAACAAGCCCAAACTCGTCTACTTTATCACTTTCCGTTAGGCAGTTCCAGTGGCTGTCTTCCGTTCCGGCGGCATCATATAAATTAGCTTCTAATCTAAATATTATAAATTATAAGAGCACACGCGCCGAGGGGCCCGCGGGTGATGGTATTACCTGACGACAACGCCTTCAAAAGTGACAGTCGTGACATTTTAAACCGGTTTAATAAAGTTCCACGGAACGTTAAAATTCCGTTCTCCTAGAATACTGATAACCGAAATAATTCGTTCTTTCACTAACAGGTATTTTGATAAACCGGTATTATGTAAGAACGAAATCAAACCGGTTTAGGAACAAAATAATACCGGTATTTGGAAACCGGTTCCGATCCCTGCTAAATATTCACGAAATTTGCGCGCAGATTTCCTTAGAGAGCGGGATGGTTAATTGTAAACTCATTCGTGTTAGAGCAGGACGTCTGCAGCCTTAAACCATTATTTCTTTGAATCAGGCAATAATGCCCATATTTATTTATATATACCTTACAGACTATAAAAAGTTCATGTAGGCGACATAACGAGGTGGCTCCGCTGCGTCGATGTAGGGTTGCCGAACGAAGCTGGAACACCCTCAGCACGTAGCCAGTCTTCTGCCGAACGTACTCCGCCACTTAATTATGAATAAGGGCGTTAGATTTTACTTATGTTAGTTGTTTTCCCTCAACTATAGTGTTGACCATTACAGATGGGGCTTCAACACGCCTCCTGACAGCCCTCGCGGTGCAGCCCCGAGCCGACGCGAGCTCCGCTACGAGGGCATCATACCAGAGATCGATATCTACGCCATACCGAGCCAGGAAGGTCAGTCGTAAACTAGTGGAAAACCATATGGTTGCGAAAAGCGAAGGAAAATAATACCTGTCCTAGCCACCACCTCACACACACCTCTAGAGTCTAGTATTTCTTCGAAACAAAACGCAAACGAACGCGTTTGCCTTTATTCTTAATTTGTATGCCAAATGCCACCAGAGGCGCTGTTTGCGTAATTGAAACTAAACGCAAACGACAGTTACGAAGGCTTCAGCCAATTTTCCACCTTTGATTGGATGAAAGTAATATATAGTTCATTCATTGGTTTTGAGACAAAGAAATACTATCTAAATATCAACATTTTTTTCACAATTACCAGTTTTAGGTAGAAGGGTGGGGATTTCTGAAAACTATAAGCTTCAATAACTTAAACACCACTGAATATACTGGGTTTAAATCATTGCAAATGAACGCTAGACTAAACTCAAGAAATTCGTCCAGTTTGTGGAAATATAGGCATAAAACCTCATCTTAGAGTGTCTATGCTGCTCGTGACATGTGTCGTTCAAACTATGTAAAAATATGACTATCGTCCCGTTTGTTGTTGTCATACGTTTCTTTATAAATAAACTAGAATATTTATTGATATAAATAGCTGTTTACTTTACAGTTACCAAGCTGTTTATATATTTCGCAGTTACTTTGCGTTAATTCTAACCAACACCTGACTGAAATCCTGTTTTATCGCTTTCAGGTGCACCTAAAAAGGAAATTTATTTCGTTGCGCTCATCGACGTATTGACGCATTATGGAGTTAAGAAACAGGTAAGCCAACTTGACATTTCATAACTTTTATTATGCCCATCATCTCCCGAGCCCGAAGATCTCCGGGCACATAACACAACAATGGGAAGCCAGAATGAACTCTTCACTTTGCTTTAGATTCAAATTGCCACCCCTCTCAGCTAACATGTATTTTTGCTCCCTTGTGCAGGCGGCGAAAGCGGCGAAGACAGTGAAGTACGGAAGTAATGTAGATGGCATCTCTACTTGCGATCCAGAACAATATGGGAAGAGGTTCATAGAGTTTGTGGCAAAGGCCATTGAGGGCAACTAAACTCCCACACAGGTTTTATGATCACTTTCTTAACCTTTTATCTTTCGACGTTTGTCTTTGTGATTATTATCTCTCGTTCGTATACTTTTAAAGAGCATACTATTCATATGTTAAAAAAGGAAAAAAAAAGTGTAAAAACGCAAAAGAGTTCACAAAGTGAAGTGTATATATGTTTTGAAAAGTCAACTTAATGCTATACCGAACAAGGTTGATTGTAGTTCAAGAATAAGAGGTTAAGAAAGTAATTAGACGTAATGCTTCTTTTAGTACAGTCTCTTAAAATCAATCACAATTCGTATTGTATGGAACATAAGTGCGAAATTCAATTTTTCATCGCTTCGAAACTAATATCAAAATTATGGATTGATATTTAAAATCTCTTTTAATACTTCAATTATTTAATTCTTCCGATTTTCAAATTTTGCATAACGCCTCGATATGAATGTCCATTAATACATTTCTGCTTTTAATTTATTATGGAATTAACAGGGTCGCCATTTTCGTAAACTTTTCTAATAATAGTCCTTGAAATCTAGACATTATTCTTATGCAAAAAAAAACAGACGGGAAGGTACTAAAAGAAGCATGAATCGAGTTATACGCTAAGCTAAATACGATTAAAATGCAAAATATATACAATAATTTTGTTCAAAGATAACGCTACGATTAACGAAACATTTCTAAATTGGCTCGATAATATGATTTGTCTCCTTGAAGAAAATTGGTTGCCTTAACGGTGTTTGAAAGTTGTTCATATGCCGTAGGTATGAAGTCTTCAATTATGGATAATGAATAAGTCAGGATTATTTATTTACATACAAATCTTGGTTAATATTTTACAATCATTCGAAGCGATATCGATAATAACTTGACATTTTCTTTCCTAGATTTATTACTTACTGAATTACTGTTTTTTTTTCAAGGAGACAAATAATATTAAGAGTAATGCACCATCTCAGTCTTGCTTTTACGATTCAATATTTATGGCAAAGTTGATGATCTGTTTGTAGTACATTGTATGACACTACAAACTTCTCTGTCGTAAAAAGCACATCTGCATTCATAACATTACAATTCGCTTGATGGCTTTAATTTCGTTTCTCGTCGTCAGAAAAGTTTGTGATGTTGTTGTAATCGTTTTTGACTCAAGTTTCATAAGGCTCAATACAATTTCGATTCCGACGACTCTAATGGTAACCTGTCGTTGGTCCAAGGCAAGCACTACGGTATTAGTGTCCACAGAAAATTTGCAGAGAACATACATACATACATATGTACATACATAAACTGCTAAAATTATAACACTTCCTTTTTGGCTTTTCCGTACTTACCCGAGTACTGACCGAATTAGCACCTGTATCACAAACACTGATATATCGAATGGGTCCAAAATTCACTTTCAAAGTTCAATCAATCGTACATGCCATTTATAAGCCAAGTGCAACAGCGAACAGTGTTATGACGGCGGTTCTAGGTCAATTGACAAAATCTGCGTGGAAGGTCTATGTAATTAATGACAGTTTCATACATTTTGCGCTCCAGGTCTTGTGAATCGACCTATAGCCGCCATCATAATAACACTGTCCGGATATCACCAGTGTACAATAGAACCAACTGAATCGTGACCCACCGTGGAACCTTGTCACAGAAAATGTCATAATTTATTTATTTATTTAATACATGGTTAACATGACATTACAGTACAAAAACCAATGCGTCATGAACGATAGCACAAACATTAACATAAAGTACATATAAATTACATAGGCACAGTAGATTGCCGAGTATCCATCTCCTCACAAAATCTCAGGCATACATAGCACACATCGCCACGCAAATAAGTCGCACTCCGGTGCTGATGCCAAAAGCGTATTGAGTTGTGAGAGAGCGCGAAGTAGTGGCGAATTCCTGCGTGACACAGTGCGCGCTGCCGGCGCCGCCAATAAATCGCGTCGCCGTACCCTAAGCGTTATCCTTGGGATATCCGGGGCATAATGACATCGTACGGCCTGACAAGGAAAAACATAATGACACTTTCTGTGACAAGGTTCCACGGTGGGTCACGATTCAGTGGGTTCGATAGTACACTGAAGAGGCATTACCTTTCGGACTAACGACAGCTCCCTACAACTATATCAATCCCCAATCAACTTGGCCTTTAGCACATAATGCAATAATATTTCGTGTAACTCGTTATTAGCTTTTATAAAGTTCCGCTATCGCGTAGTTTAGTACTGGTACTGACAAATTTAAGAAAAATGTTAAAATATCATTGGAGTTGAAATTAGTGATGTTCTCATGTTAATATTGGCTGAACTATTTAAATTAAAATCTCAAAATTATAACTTAGGTAAGGTTTTGGGGCGCCTCGGGCTTTTGTGTCGAGTGGCAGTTTACGTGGTTTATCCCTTCTCCGGGCATAGTACATACGATTTATCGGCCACAAACGTGTCAATTTCAATCTTAGTTCTCCGTTTTTAGGTTCAAATTAGATAGCCTTTTCGTAAAAAGTCACCCTACAAGATTAACGTAACTAATTGACCCAAATTAAGACTTAAGTTCTTATGCCATGGGATCTACGCTGTTTTGGAAAATCAATGAATGTTCTACCACGTAAACTGAGCCACTGTACTTGTACTGGCACTTGTACTGGCTGCGTCAGATATATAGAAACAACTGAGGACTTCATTAAAATCTACACGGCTCTCCGTGCGATTTCAGTCACTTCCATATATTTGTCGTCGACATTACTGAATGATATTAGAAGTGTAAGATTTGTAACGAAACATATTAACCAACTAATATCTGGATTTGAAGGTTTTGCTAAGCAAAATGTTTGTCGTTCTGCCAATAATTAGATCGCTTAGTTCTGTCTAGTATAGTGAATAGTATGGTGTAAGATTTTGTTATTTATTATTCTATGTCGAAATAAGACTTGCATTGTTATATACATTGTGATTTATTCAATACAGTCACGCGTCTTTTATATTCTGAATTTACGATTTAGCACTAGCACTTCGGTGTTCGATTGGTTTCACGTTTTAAAAATACCTAAATCGGATAGTCGGTATTTTGGTTACGGAATCATTTAAACACACCTCTATAATATTTAGTCATTAAGTGTTATTTTCCATAATGCATTGTTTGTTCTAAAGGAAAAATAGAGCGTTACAACTCCTTCCAGGCAAACTATCTGATATTGCCATGTAACTAAACTTCACAAAAGCTTGCTTTAGAACAAATGATAATTATGACTAACGACTATTAATTAGGACAATCAGTCCTAGGGCTTAAAGCGCGAACCCTCTAATTTTCTATGATTTGTATTTCGTCAAATACTTTGTGATAGACATTCTACTTTTAGACTCTAGTTTTAATTTAGACTAAACTTGTTCGCTCGATGTTGACGGGAAAAAACTACTTATCGTTTTAATATAATACAGCCAGCAGACCCATTAAAACCACAAACCAATAAAAATACTTGGAATATCGTCAGTCATATCTGGGTAGCCGTTGGGGTTTGAAACTTACATATGTCAAAATTCGGTTTTAAATATATATATATATATATGTAAGACGCTCCCTGGAGAGCCAGCGGGCATCGAAAGGTTAACAGTCCTGGACTACATACATAAGGCTATCATCGAAAAGAAGTGCTTCGTCAAAGACGCCGGGCCCGCCGTCGACGGCGTCACCCCAGTCGACCTAAAATACGACAAACTGTGGATCAACGACTATTTGGTTGAGTTTGACTTGGCGGCGTACGTCGACGACTCCAAACCTATCGAACGCCAATTTAAAAAGAAACCCACTCTTCCAGTATGCCCGAAAACAAGAAGACTGTGGAAATACCACAGATTATCGACGTAAGTAAGTTCTGAACCCGATTATATAGTCGAGGAAGATATGTACTCGTCGCAAGCGTCTGGATCGCCAGATGAGCACCCTTGTGGACCCCAACAGCAGTGCGAGTGAAACAGCAGAGACCAATAACCTAGTTGCGTACTTCCAACATGATGCACGAGAATTTAGTGGCACCATCCCCGTAATAAACGACACGGAATCCTTAGAGTTAAGTATCATTCATGACGAAGAAATCAAACCAACTTACGAAGCTCTTTTTGAAGTCGTTAAGGAACAGGGAAAAAACATGCCGCCGTTGGACGGTACATATGACATCCCTGCTTGCCAAACAAGCTTGTGTAGATATATTTGAACTGTATTAGTGTGTGGATATGTCTACTGCTGGCTGTCCCTTCTGAAGTTTGAAATAGGGGATCTACTTCACAGGTTAAAAGATGACAAGAGATTTAGCATTTTATGGGTATAATTTTTATCTGCTAGTGAAGAAATATGACGGTCATTCGTTCTCCCTAAACGTTACGTTAAGTTCATTGATCGCCAAATACGCCAGCAATCTTGAGCGGCTCCACCATAAATACCGCAAACGGGTAATGTGAGTAAAGTAAGAGTCACTTGGCGGTGATGCATAAAGGTCTCAGTGGCATACGCTAGGCTAGACCCATTAGTAGAACTTCGCTTATAACGCAGTCTTGAACTTTACCCTCTTTAAAATCATGGTCCGGGGCGGGTACCCCGGTTGGTTCCCTATCGAGCCTCTGTGAATGTAGATTCGTGATCGAATTTCTGTGAACAATGCTTTAGTCTTGAAATGGTGAAATTTATTGTTATATGTGTTGCCATTGTTTAGGTCGGTAATGTTAATTAAGTTGGGTTTACACGTTGTTTTTAAAATGCAAGTGGTCTTAGAAGCAACTTTCCCTTAGGTAAATGAGCATGCTTCGGGTCAGTTGGGCTCAGAATATATAAAACAAAAACTGTTTTGAAATGGAAGTTCTAAATAAAATATTCTAAACCAGTCTCGTCTGTGTTTCTGTTCTTTGTTGTATCAAAGATATATTTAGCGAGAACAGAGGTATACTATTGCTAGCCAGGCTATTAAAATCAGTTCCCGTTAGAGCATTTGCATTTTAGACGATCTGTAAGGCTCTTGTTTACACGTGTAATTCTTAAAAGGTGTGAGTTTGGCGGAAGTCGAAACGTAGAGATTTGACTATTGCTTTATATTTTCTGTGACTATAGTTAAGCATTCTGGGTAGTTTGAATACAGGCCAAAACTAGAGAAAACTAAATTATTTGTTGTACGAACTATGCATCTTTAAAAAGAGCACCGTGGAAACGAGGCCTTAACCTTTAGTTGTATAGGTTATATTTTGTTTGTTGCGGTAAAGGACACTCGGGCCCTCTAAGGCATATATTTAAGATAGCTTTGCTACCGGCGTAAGGTAATCGGCATGTAAGCAACACGATTGAAACGTTAATTCTCTAGTCTCCTCTTGTAAAAACAAATATGTATGAGAAATTAAAACTTAATTTTTTAAATTCGGTTTATAAAGTTTCTGCAATGTGTGTTTTATTCGTACCTCTTTTACCTCGTTCCTTGGCCTAATGATTTGACTATGGTGGTCACCTTCGCTATTTTATTGTACCTACACTTGATGAATATAGTCTGGAAAAAAAATTGAAAGAAATCTCACCTTTAAGGGCGGTAAATACCTTTAGTGGTAAAACGTGGGAATTTCAGTGTCATCATCACCAGCATTATTTCTCAATATTACATTAACACCCCACAAAATAAATGAGTTTCTCCCTTCCCTTTCTCTAAATCACAACATGTCGAGTGTGTGAGATGTGTAATAAAGGTTTTGTATTTAATTTTAACGGCATGTTCTAATGTTCCTAAACATCTTAATCTCAAAAGCCAAAAAGTGCGAGAAGTTGAATTTTCATTACACTGCTAAACGTTTACATTTAATTTTATTATAAAAGAGGATGGGGGACGATCGTGCACTCGTGCAGTAAAGGTGTATGTGAGTCGGCCCAATGGAAAGCGTCCGGTTGGTCGTCCCAGATACCGCTGGAATGACAAAGCCCTCAAGGACCTAGCCAACCTCGGTGTACCCAACTGGCGTGAGGTGGCGCATAACAGGAAAGAGTGGCGTTCTCTTGTATCAGAGGCCAAGATCCTCTTTGGGTCATCGAGCCAGCGTAGTAAGTATAAAAATCAAAATCTGCTGTTTTTGATAGTTTATTTTATTAGTAAAAGTGTATAATAGTGCACAAATAACCTAGTCCATCCTCGTCTTGACGTGCTTCTCGGTGATCTTGTCTTTCTCGATGATGTACACCACGGCGCCCCAGCCGGAGATCGCGTCGCGGTCCGCTGCATTCACTAGCGCCTGAAATACAATTATAACCATTGTTAACCTTTTCACCGCCATTGACCTCATATAAATTCAGGACATTAGGTGCCCCACACGCCAATGGCTGACTGACAATGTATGACAGTCGATCAAGTAGATGTAAACGCAAGCTACGTGCTATCAAGTAAGGTTTTTTTCGGACTTTTGCTACAATACATAGACTTTGACGTGGGAGCCATGACTTTCTGGGCCACTTCGTACCGTGTCACAGTGACACGACATGAGATCTCTAGCGGTTTCCGTATTGATTTTCACTGTGACAAGGTGGGAAGGGGCCCAGAAATCAAATTTGTTTACTGTACATGAACTCCAATTAATGAACAATTATCTATCATGGCGAGAATAAGTTGATTTTTTAAGGTGGTTTGAATTCCATACAAAACGTATTTTGACATTCGCAGGCTAACAACGTGCTACTTTAAGAAACTTATGTAACAAACTTTCATAAATTGGCTTTCCATTTGCGCGAAATGCCCCCTTTCCTAGAATAAACTTGTATAAAGTAGAATAATTTGAGAAGTTAGTTTAATTTTTTTCAAATTATTCTACTTTATAACATTTTTCATTACATAAGTTTCTTAAAATGTCACGCTGTTAGCCTGCGAATGTCAAAATAAGTTTTGTATGGAAATCGTCCCACCTTAATGAAAACTGCTAGCATACCTGCGAGATGGTCTCAAACAGCTCATCAGGCTTCAAATTAGGCTCCCACAGCGCTTCACACATACCATACAGCTGTTCTGCACAAGTGCCTGACACAACAAAGTCGTCAGGCTCATTTGGACAACCAATCTGAAATCAAATAGTCAACGTCTAAACTTTGGTGGTGGAAACAAAAACTAGGAACACTATGAACATAGTTAATAATAAAACGGTGGTGTGATAGTTAATAATCGTTCAATGCAACCCCCTTCTACTGTTTGGTAATTTAGATATTTTTATGAGAATCTTACCAAATCCATGTTGCAGACATATGGCTTGCCATCACTGTCCAGGCCCGCAATGACTGGCTCGATGAAGTATGGTCCAAAGCGCCTCTCATACAACAAGTTGGAAAGCATGGCTGAGAATGTTTTGGGGCTCATTTCTCTATTTTCTTTCAGTTCATACAGGTTCATTCTGGAATAGTTAAGGTTAAATTACAGTAGAATCAGGATACAGCAGGGACCGGCGATATTAGGTCGCACTAATAGAATGTCGCACAAACCGGACTGATTTCCTTTGAAAATGTTTGGTATGAAGTCTAACATCAGCTGATTTAGCAGTCGTTAAAAGTGGTCAAATGTTCCTGCACTGTTGCAAAAATGTCTGTTGCAGAAGATATGGTCTGCAGCAATGCAGTTTATCCTACTTTAACAACTGGCCACAGCCATGCCTTTTTTTTTCAAATGTATTCATTATGTTTTTTGGTGTCAGCAATTTCTGTTGGGTGTCAGGAATTTTGTTGATCCTTCACTAGCAGATTAGTAAGCCTTAGTTTTTTGTATGCCGGAAAAAAGGTATTAACAACTTAAAACAGAATAATGGGGTCTTCCTTATAAAAGGCTACATCGCAACACAGGTATCCCCATTTGGGATTAAATATTTCAATTATAATCGGACATGCATACCTAAACTTGAGCCTCTGAAACACGGTCTGTGTATCAGTAGCAAGTCCCGGCAGCCCCACATACAGTGTCGGCCCCATGCGCTCAACTTTGGGAAAGTTTGTGGACACTGTCTGCGCCTGGATACCGTAGCGCTTGTCTGTGGCGATGGCCACGCAGTCCTGGCCCTTCATGGCTACCACGGCACCTCCGTTATACGCTAAAATCGACTAGAGGAACAGAAAAAGAAGTCATTGCTAATGTAGTCTTTGGACAAGAAAAATAGTTGGGTTTAAAGGATAAACTTTGGTAACACTTAATCAAGTAGTATAGACCACTGAGAATGAAAGGATAAACCCAGTTTTTTTTTACTTCATGAAGATAATTTGGACCAATATTGCTTTGTAATGACGCTAACATAACCACAACCGGTGAATTGAATAAATAAGAATCTTTAAGAACATTGAACTCGAAGCAGTTTAAAATGAATTCGCTTACCATTTTTAGTTACTTTACACTAGTTTCTGTTTTTAAAACAATTTATTTGTGTCGGAGTATGCAATTTGTGGAACTCAAAAATGACATATCATTCGGCGACATTAGCGGCCATAGATAATAAAAAATTACTTGCGTTTAGTTTCACCATAACATGGATTGACTTAACGCTTTAACTTGGCTTTAACCGCAGTTCTTATAAATCATTATAAATAATGATAAAAACTAAAAAGTTCAAACCGAGAGTAAAATAAAAAAGAAAACGTTAATTTTATTACGTATTTATTTTATATAATTCTTCGGCATACATATCCAACCGTGCCGTCATATTGAAACCCCAATGATCTTTTATCTGTCTGCACAAGTTTAAGTCCACTTCTGTAACCAAAAGACCGTCATTTATTCTCGATAAGCTTGGAGTTCTACTACCGTCGGGAGCAGTCACATAACTGGACCCATAATAAGTTCTAGTCACTTTAGTTATTCCATTCTGAAGAGTGAACTCTTCTATTCCAACTCTGTTGATGCTGCACGTGAAGTAACTGTTTGCTATAGCAGCATTTCGGGCTTCGATCCCCCAAAATGATTCACCAAACTCAGATATTGTTGCAGATGGATTGAAAACAATTTCGGCACCATTTAGTGCAAACATGAGCCAATTTAACGCTTGGTGGCGTCCATAGCAAATGTTAATAGCAACTTTTCCAAAAGAAGTCTCGAAAACTGGATGGCCTGTATCGCCCGGCGAATAATATAATATCTCACTGAAGCTGCCTACACTTGGCAAATGGTTTTTGCGATGTTTACCCATTACTGTACCTGTTTCATCAATTACTACGGCTGTATTCCACCACACTTCATGATGATCCACTTCTAGAATCGGTGAAATGATAACTATCCCATGTTTCTTTGCTAATTTGGAAAGAAACGTGATGGTTGTTCCGTTTTCTGCTGATTCGGCAAATTCTGACCATCTTGCCTTCTCTCTTGTACACAGAAAGAAGGGCATTGACCATGTTTCTTGCAAGCAAAGAATCTGCACTCCTTCTTCAGCCGCTATTTGTATAATGTTCTCTAATTTATCAAAGATTGCTTGCTTCTGCTGCTTAATAGGTGCATTTGTTGGCAACACAATTGAATGCTGAATCATTCCCAGTTTCACTAACCTCGGTTTTCTCGTTTCTTCATTGGCAGCATGGAAAGAATATGCTGCAATTTCAAGATTATTTTTCACACCCGCTTGAATCGTTGATTTCTTGAGATTCAACTCGCAATGTTCTTTCCTTCCATAGAATATTCTGTTGAATTCTTTCAATTGCTCTGATGGCAAATATTGGTTAATTAAACTGTCAATAGACCGATTTGGCTCCATGTTTTTGATGCAGTGTGAGGATAAATCTTTAACAAGTCCATATCTCATTACAAAGTTACGATTCGGTTACATTGTCGCCACAGATGCGCGCTACACATGGATTTGATACTAGGTAACATTAGTTCATGACTTGGCCACTGTTTTAAATAACTTTGTAAGTGGTCAGGTTACGTAAGCCTTTGCGCAGTAAATAACTGATTGCATGTTTAATGTATTAATGGAACGTTACAAAGTTTATTTAGATTGCTTTACGCCGTTCGTACTACGAGATTGGGTTGGAAATTGCTTGTTAAGCTAAGCTAAAGAGCAGTCATAGGTTTGTATTTAGCATAGTGGCTCGCGATTCGCGACACTATCCATATTTACTGGTCCATTGAATGATTGATTCCGTGTCCAGACCGGCCAATTTTCTAGTACAAGAAATCGACGGCCGTCGCGCGTCCTGTATTAGAAAACGGAAAATTTAAAAGAGCTATCCAACGATACCCCACACGATGGGGTTTGGCAGAAAAAAATGCACCACCACTTTACATGTAGGGGAGGTACCCTAAAAAAATATTTTATTTTTTATTTTATTCTACCGTTTTGTCGGTGTTATTGAGATGTATACTCATGCCAAATTACAGCTTTCTAGTAGTAACGGTTACTGAAAAAAACGGGGGTCGGACGGACGGACGGACATGGCGAAACTATAAGGGTTCCTTGTTTACTACGGAACCCTAAAAAATCGGCCCCGCATGCCTACACTACACACAATACGATTTGGCAGTGGCACTGCAAGCAGGGCCCTGCAGGCAGGGCTTTGTATAGCCAGCTTAAGATTTTTATAAGTATAAGTACCCTCCTTTTGTTACGTGTGATTTTAGAATAATAAAATTACATTCGTGAGGACATACCTACAAGACAAAGGCAAATAGAAACTGTGTTTATAAAGAGCAGGTTATTTAAGTCACGTATCCCAGTTGTTTTCTTAGACCAAATATTTTTCACTTAGATATCGTCTTGTATTATCATATTAGGTCGAAGGTCGTCAAGAAAACAGTCGGAGCACACAGATCCGGTGCACACGCTGTAGGTAGGTACTATCGGAGACCTATATAAAGCAGAGCGTAGCCAGCGCCCGCCACAGGCCGCTGATCATTCACTCGGGCACCATGGACGGCGAAACTCTTAGCTTGGAAGCCATTATCAACAACAACCTCAGCGGCCGAGACCTTGACGAGTTTAATCGGATTTACTACGGAAGGAAGGACCATCTTGAGGTAAAGCTGAAGGACTCTTCCATCGTCGCCGCCAAGGATGCCGACTTTGAAATCGCCGCCTACGCTTTCCCAGCCAAGAAGGAGCAGACCCGAGCCCCTAGGATCGTCAAAGTCGGTATCATCCAACACTCCATTGCCATTCCGACTGACCGTCCAATCAACGAACAGAAAAAAGCTATCTTTGATAAAGTGAAGAAGATTATTGATGTCGCTGGTCAAGAAGGTGTGAATATCCTTTGTTTCCAAGAGCTGTGGAACATGCCTTTTGCGTTCTGCACTCGGGAGAAGCAGCCGTGGTGCGAGTTCGCCGAATCAGCTGAAGACGGGCCCACCACCAGATTCCTCCGCGAGCTGGCTATCAAATACTCAATGGTAATCATCTCTTCCATCCTTGAGAGGGATGAAAGACACGCAGATATCCTCTGGAACACCGCCGTGGTAATTAGCGATTCTGGCAACGTCATCGGCAAGCAGCGCAAGAACCACATTCCCAGAGTAGGAGACTTCAACGAATCCAACTACTACATGGAAGGTAACTCCGGGCATCCAGTATTCGCGACACGCTACGGTAAAATCGCCATTAACATTTGCTTCGGCCGCCACCATGTTCTCAACTGGATGATGTTCGGTCAAAACGGAGCCGAAATCGTGTTCAATCCTTCGGCTACAATCGCTGCTGAAGCTGGGAGCGAGTACATGTGGAATATCGAGGCGAGGAACGCCGCTATCACTAACTGCTACTTCACTGCAGCGATTAACAGAGTGGGTTATGAGGAGTTCCCTAATGAGTTCACGTCAGCGGACGGCAAGCCGGCTCATAAAGATTTGGGGTTGTTCTACGGTTCGAGCTACTTTACTGGCCCTGACGGGGTGAGGTGCCCGGGTCTGTCGCGTACGAGAGACGGTCTGCTGATCGGAGTCCTGGATCTGAACCAGAACAGACAGATCAAGGACCGTCGTTGCTACTACATGACCCAGCGGTTGGACATGTATGTCAACAGCCTGAGCAGAGTACTAGACCTGGACTTCAAGCCACAAGTTGTACACGAGCATGAATCTGAGAAGTGAATGATTACGGTTTTTGTTTAATGATAGGTACTTAATGGTAATGTTGTTTAATAAACTTATATACAAACATATGATCTACTTATAAACTATTAATTTTAATTTCTATGTCTTCCCTGTAGATAGGTAGTGTAATTTTAGTTAGATTAGAAAAATCGTGCGTTATCCGGAAAACAATCTTGAAACAGGAAAATATATAGCAGGCTCTCTTTGAAACGCAAAAAGTTAAAGAAATAAGGAAAATTAGAACAATATTATCCTTTAATTTTTTTAAGGAATCTAGGGAAATGAAGAAACGTGCGAAAATAATAGTTAATTATAATCTAAAAAGACGCGTGTAACAAACATAGTTTCAGAAATGCAAGATAACAATAAGTATGGAAATCGAAAGAAGCATTTCTAAATGAAGTTTATTATAAGTAGTTACGTAGGTATTGATATGATCCAGAAGTGATTGATAGTAAACAGTCCATATACTTTTTAATTTAGATAACACAAATAACCACACGCTAAAAGAAACTATTTTTCTCGGTGTATCTGATGTATCTCATGTCTCACCTTCTTAGCTCGCTAAATTAGGTACTTACCTACATAAAGTTTTCGTATAACGTGATATTTAAGGGGTCATCGTAAAAAACAATTAGTGATTCTGCTAAGAAAACGAATAGAGAAAGACCAGAAATTAGACCTACCTAGATCGGTTTTCACCTATTCTTTTTTTAAACCTATACCTAACGTACCGTATTAATTAAATGTAGCGCATTTAATTAATACAATAAGATGTGCATATATAAAATGACCCTTTGATATGCGGCCGGTGCACGGTGTCCTATTCCTATCTAATACCTACCAATGCCCCGCATTCTAATGAATTAAATATGTGGTTTATCATTGCTTAAGCTTCATTTAATCTCATTATTACCATTCTAATGAGCCATTAACTGCATATTATCTTGTTTGGATGGGTTATTAATTACACTATTAGGTGCTACGTTGTTAGGTCCCTATCAGACAACGGTACCTAGTATTAATATAAGTAAGTAGGTAAGTGAGAAGAAAATATCAGATACCTACTTAGGTAAATAATAGTAGATTATACACCAAACTGAAACTGAAACCAACAAGCACTGTTTTATGTCACGGGTGCGATATTGAATCCCGAACGTAACGAAGGACTCCAAATTTTACTCTCGACTCTCGAGTATAATGACGATTTTTCGCAAAAAGTTGTTTTTAACTTAAAACTCAAAATAAATATAAAATTTGATATCCTTGTCCCTGAATTAGTCGAAATTGAGTATAATGACGATTTTTCGCAAAAAAAAAGTATTTTTCTCTTAAAAATCAAAATAAATATAAAATTTGAAATCCTTATCCCTGAATTAGTCGAAATCGAGTATAATGACGATTTTTAGCAAAAAAATGACTTTTTTTTCTTAAAACTCAAAATAAATGTAAAATTTGAAATCCTTACCCCTGAATTAGTCGAAATCGAGTATAATGACGAATTTTTTGCAAAAAAAAAGTTTTTTTTTAACTTTAAATTCAAAATAAAGATATAGTTTTAGTCATTTTTTTTGAGAAAAAAAAACTGAACTAAAATCACGCGCTTGACCCGCTACAGGCGGCGGCCGCCGACGCAGTCTTTTGTTTCGAACGCGACGTTCCAAACAAAACACGGAGCTGGTGTGCCACCTCCTCACCGCCGTGTGGACTTCACGAAATTAGACTTTAAAGACATATAATAAGAACTATCAGAACTCAAATGAAATTATTACCCGGCGGGTAATAATTTGAAATTATAACCCGCTAAAACCAAGGGCCACGTGTAATGATTTGCTTTCCGAAAGGTTTGTATGATATATAATTGAGCAAAATCGAGCAGGTGGTGTGAAAAATAATGAACCTGCATCATTATAGTGCCATCTACGCTATGTATCTACACAACACAGAAGTTTCTAAAAGATGGCGCCAACAATCGTAGCCGTGTCCATGTTTTTTTTAAACATACAGCGAGTTTTTTTTAATACCTACTATGACATTTGCAAATAAGCATACGTCCTGCCTGATTGCATGCAGGCACAGTAGGAAGCCTATAGGTACACTTGCGACAGAATATTCACAAGCGCGCTGCCGACACTTTTTTGATTTGAGGATTGGATGGACAAGTTCAAGTAGAAAAAAAAATTGAAAATGCAAGTCCCCGCACTTCCAACACAACGTAACTCTAGCTTAGTACTTAGTGTTACTAAGTGTTATTATTGCTGCTCTCTTTTTCCTCGGTTATATACTTCTACGAATACTGAGCGAGATACCTACCTCTAGCATGTCGCGGTACGGTACCCTACCAGACCTACCACTCTAAAAGGATCCTACGGAACTCCTTTTTAAAGTATGGGAGGGCGTTTAAGAGAGTTCTTTGCTGGTGATAAGTACCGCTACTTGGCTTACGCAAGAAATATAATCAGGCATAGGTCACTAATAAACAGATAAATTATGTTAATTATTTTCCTTAGTTATCTAAACATAACATTTATTTATAAAAGTTTGATAACAGAGTTTTGAACTCTAGTTACGACATTTTAATTTTTATCAACAATAAACAAGTTTGAGTCATGATAAGTAACGAAATTAGATACCTAACTGTTACTCAGTTGATGAAAAAGAAAGCTTTTACTTATACATTTTATATACTAATTTACTAATACCATATAATACCTAAGTTAGTTGACTATATTTATTTTAAAAGTTGATTTTACATATAGAAGCAAAATTACAATTCAAACAACATTTAATTATATCTTAATTCGTACGAAGTTACGCACTTTCTAAGGCTGCGTTTCCACCAGAGATGTGCGAGGATGCGTTTTCATATATTTGACACCTCGCAACGCGCCGAGCGAGGTGTCAAATATATGAAAACACATCCTCGCACATCTCTGGTGGAAACGCAGCCTCATTCTCATGACTGAATTACTGATTAAGTAATCAATTGTGGTATGCTGTTAGGTCTATTACATACAGTGAAACTATTACGAGCACACAAGAAAAAGAGTTTCATGTCTAACTTAACTATTGTCAGAATACCATTTCATGCCCCACTTCAGTATTAAATCCGGTTCAAAGGACCATATGCCCGTGAAGAGAACACGTCACATGACCCATTTATACTGTTTAAATACATATCTGTGGATTATTATTCACAACGTAACATGTGCCACAACACTTTTCTAGTTATAATGTGGACGGGTTTTCGTTGGTTTACCTTGTTGTTGGCTTACTGTATCTTGGTACCTATGTGCCAATGCCACCAGATCAGAACTAGATTATAAACAAACATGTTTTATTATGCGTCAGCATCGCCTAAGCGCCTACATATAACTGGATTCTTACAACATTACCTACACCTGCTACTAATTTAAAACGACAGGTCTTAATGGTTTTATAAGGTAAAAGTACTAAGTGCTCGACGCAGCACTAGTATTCTAAATGGGCACTTTATGTCAAAGTCATATATACCTAGGTTAAATTCGAACAAGGAAGATTTTTCTTTATTCGAATTTAAGTCATTCCATAACTGTATCACCGACAGGCGACTCCGAGGGCGTAGATAATTCATGACATCTTGTAAACACAAGTGCGGGCGTTAAAAGCGTGCAACACTTCTCAGCACAATTTCAGCGCAATCTTCCCACTCGCTAAGAGATGTCGCTAATGTGTGCACCGCGGCGCCATCTAGTCCACTGCAGCACTAACTTATCTCGACATATCCAGACGACTCTATTGCTAGGCAACAAAGGTGGTTTTTGAATATTTTGTGGCGTGGTGAGTTAGTAGGCCTACTACTTTGGAGAGCACTTGAGTTGCAGCCTGTGACATCCATTACAATAATGATGTCTTTGTTTTAGGGTTGCGCAAAATGTATGAATATTAAACACATTAAATAACAAAAACCAGTTAAGCCAGGACACCATCGTTAAAAAAAGTTGTAAGTTAGAAACCTGAAATAAATTAGCTAAGCAAAAGCTGTAAACGCTGAATATAGGTACCTAATAGTTCATTTAGTGAATATCTTGTAACCTTTATTACTCTGCGGGTAGTATGATTATAATTTAATTCATGATGTAGTATGAGGGTAGTTGAGGCGGATCGTAAAATGGAAGGGGAAGGCCTGAACGATTCGAGCGAGTTCAGTTGGTCGGTGGACTAGTTAACGGTTACTTGTCAAAAGTGAACATAATCAACTAAATATCGAATATAGAAGTGTAGTGTTTCAACATAAAGTGGTTTTTACAGCTCTAACGATTTTGATGAAATTTGGTATGTGGGGGTTTTCGAGGACGAGCAATCGATTTAGCTAGGTCTCATGCCCGGGGAAACGCCGCCCACGCGCCGCCCAGATACCTATTGTTCAATTATCCAGCCATTTAGCGGGTTGAACAATTGTTTGCCAACACCGTGGTATTAAAAAAAAATCATATCATATCATTTATCAATGACACCTATATAACTTGATTTGACCAACTTTTTCATTCGTATATGTGTAGTGCGTGTCATCCACAACGACGCGCCCCTCCACAGCGAATCTTGCCTATAATAATCTATGCACAATTGTACGGATTGGGCTGTGGAGGGGCGCGCCTTCGTTGATGACACGCAGTACACGCACTATACAGATGCAAAACTATTGCCAATACGCAAGTGTCACGAGCTCACGAGCGTCATAGAACATTGTAAACATTGTAAATAACTGAGTCTAGAGGCAGCCCTGTGCAACTGGGCCTCGTTTAAAGTGTCAGTGAAGCTGAGGAATCTGTTTTTAGGGATACGGAATTACTACATCTATGTAGGGGTAGGGCCGCCCTGTAACCGAGCGGGTTAAGGTCCGCAACTTTCAATTTGAGGGTCTACTCCGAAGATCTAAATCCGAAATTCAGACGTTGCCGTCCCCTTTACTCTCGTGTCACTACGGGGACTTCCACCGCGTGATCGCGACGACACAGACACATATAGTCCCTATTCGTCCCTAGCTCGATTCCACTGACACACTTCAGATTCGGTTGAAACCGCTCAACCAATCTCACTGGAGCGCAAACTCTTAGACTATTCCAGTGTTAAAACCGGTTGGTCGTATCGGAGGTTTTCCCTGGGTTTTCCCCAGGCCACCCTCCAACGGCGCACTCCTATCGCTCGGCCTCTAGGGCCACAATCAGGTTAAAAAAAAACTACATGAGTGCAAGGGACGGCACTGTACTAAGTTCGGATTTCGATTTTGTTCGGAGTAGATACAGACTCTGCAGCAGGAATGTGCAAGACGCATTTTTGAAATTACATTAAAGGTACCCACAGTAAATATGTTAGATATTCACTGTGACAAGCTAAACGAAGTGGCCTAGATATCAAATTGATTGAACCGTATAATTTGTTGCACAGAATATCATTACGAAAAACAATGTTTCTCATTTCTAAAGTCATCAATCACCATCATAATTGTCAACATTTTTCCTATTTCCCGTGAAATGCCCGGGGCAAAACGTGACCAACTTTAATGAGAAATTAAAAGGAAAAATTGAAATCACCGAGCGTAAATGAAAAATTAAAAACTCGACGGAAACGGAACGGCGGCCATGTTTCACGGAACCTAATGGCCTTAATTACAGCCTGGAATACTTTATGGTTTTTAATCGAGTTATGGTTTAAAAAACAAACAATGTTCTTCGTTACTTTAATTTATGATCAACTAAAATACATACGCATACAGCTTACCTACTGTTTATTTTATTGTCTACAGGAAAAAATCCTTGTTTTTAGGTGGTCACTACACTAATTAATTAATCGATCTAGTCGCGTAACCGGCACTTTACTTTTGCTACAAAAGAATGCTAAATTTGAGAATGAAATAGTAGTTTATGCAACTGGTACATAATGAGGGGCATTAAAACAAGAGTGTGTTTTATGAAACGAGCCGAAGGCGAGTTTCATAATAAGGTCACACGCACAGAAATATATCAAGATAGAAGGAAAGAGTTCGGCAATTTGTAGGGAGACCGAGCGTGTAACATTTTGCGTAGGTACTTTGACGTCACGAGCGTAATTTAGTGATGAGAAACATAAGCCGCGCGAAAACGATTCAAAAGGATCGATTAGAAGTATTAGAACTCGGCACCGATTCTATGCATCGATTTAAAATATCGATAAGAACCGACAGAGGAAATGATTATTATTTTCGACAGAAGAAATGTTTTGACAGAGGAAATGAGTAAGCTCAGAATTTAAATCGAAAAATATAAATGTAGGTAGGTACCTACCTAATAACCAATAAATTGCGTTACATTTTAGTAATTTGTACATATTAGCCGCTCCAGTTATTAACTAAGTACCTATAAACGTGTACCATTTTCAGGGTTCCGTACCCTAAGGGTAAAACGGGACCATATTACTAAGACTCCGCTGTCCGTCCGTTTGTCACCAGACTGTATCTCATGAAAAGTGATAGACAGTTGAAATTTTCACAGATGATGTTTTTCTGATGCCGCTATAACAACAAATGCATATTAATTTAATATGCATAAGAATAAAATAAATATTTAAGGGGGCTCCCATAAAAAAGATATAATTTTTATTGCCGTTTTTATAGATAATGGTACGGAACCCTTCGTGCGCGAGTCTGACCCGCACTTGGCCGGTTTTTTATATATTCTTTGTTACAGACCATGGAAAAATCAAAGAAGTCCCGCGAAGAAAATTATTAAAATTGAATTTGAAAACAGACGAAATAATAATTACGTTCTTATATTATTATGCAGCTATATACATTATATAGCTGCATAATAATATAAGAACGTAATTATTATTTCGTCTGTTTTCAAATTCAATTTTATTAATCGAGTAAGAAAATCGCAGTGCACAGCACTATTCTTTAGTTTTGACAGAAAAAATGACTATCGACCTTGAACGTGACTCGACAGTTTGAATAGCTTATTTTTACATTGCTGGTTTTGAACGCACGCCAAGTCTGGCTCGTCAAATTAAAGCCGCAATGGAAAGCTAGCGTTGACACACAATCGCCCGCTACCGTTATGATGAAAATAATAAAATATTTCGTTTTTTAATTATTAACAGATATTTAAGGACAAATTGTACTTACCAATGAAAGGAAATACCTCGATTAACAGCTCCAACTTTCTTGGAAGTGTTTGAACAATTAATTATTGCGCAACGAACCATTTTGTTTTTAAAACCTGGCGTCGCACGCATAACGCGATCGGGAGCACACTGAAGTTTGCGGCGAGCAGTTGTGTCTCCGGGACGTAATTTCGCCACGCGAGGTACATACACTCGTTCCTTCTATCTTGATATATTTCTGTGGTCACACGAGTGTTTTAATGCCTAATTATGTACAGTTGCATACATTACTTTATCTACACACATATTATAATTACTCTAAGATGGGTTCAGAAACCGTAGTAAATAAATACAATAATTGTGTTAATACAACCTTTTTTGCACGGTTGCGGAAATATCGGAATCAGAACTGGCAACCGATACCTGAATGTTATTTAAAAAAGTAAAGAGTCCCTATTCTGATGTGATCATGTCGTTCTAGCTCAAATTTCGTGCGATATATACTAAAAAAACATCGAGCTGACATTTCGCATCGACTGAATTTGAATTTTCAGTGATACTAGAATAGGGACATGTCAACTTTGACATTTAAATTTTGACAGTTTTGTTTGACGTTTAATATTTTAACATCATATATGAGATTAAAATGAAAAATTAAATTACTGCTGTAGCCTTAGCCACAGATAAGAAAATTTCCATAAATTCATTGAATGTTGAAATGAGAGTCATTTTCTACGGTTTCCGAACGCATATTAGAGGATTTATGATATGTGTGTAGATAAAAGTATTAGCAAAACACCAAGTATCTTCAATATGTTTATTTACTGTTTATAATTTAATCCACAATAGTTACAACAATCTCCCTTGTTTTTCGTTCCCGCCACAGATAACCTTTTTTTTCAACTGTTCGTGTCATTAGACCTGCGCATTATCCATAATGCCACTCGAATAGTTCTCGTCCGACATTATTCTGACATATAAGCGTTTAATGACCTTTCTTTGGTTTTATAGATCGCTAACATTCGGCCATTCTGATAGATGTCTGCCCTCAGACACACACTGCCCGAAGTCACATGGCCTTCTTCTTGTTCAGGTGACCTCTTTACAAAGATTTGTACCCATGCCGTTGGATTACTGATCCTGAACCATATGATAAGATAAGATAAGATAGCCTTTATTAGCTGAATTATTTTCACATTTCATTTATATCAATTACATTTTTTTATACATTATATTATTTGCATGCACATAATTTATCACATAATTCATTTATCATAAATATCAAAATTCAATTTCAGCTTGTCTCTTAGACATAGGCCTCTTCCCAAGCTTTCCACTTATTGTGGTCTTTTGCGTCTCTTCTCCATGTGTTTCCAGCTGTCTTTCTAATGTCATTTTCCCATCTCATTGTTGGTCTTCCTCGTTTTCGTTTTCGCAGCCTTGGATACCATTCCGTTATGTATTTTGTCCACTTCTCTGTTTTTTCCCTCATCATGTGTCCTGTCCATCTCCATTTCAGCTTTTTGATGCACCGTGTAATGTCGGGCACTCTTGTTTTCTTCCTAATTTTTGGTAAAGATACTTTGTCCTTTTTTTTATATTCAGCATGCTACTAGGGCCCATGTTTGGCATCCATACGTGATACAAGGAAGTATGCACATGCTGAATACTTTGCTCTTTAGTGTCTGTGGAAAATGTTTATTTTTCATCACCTCTTGGAGGGACCAGTATCTTTTCCATGCACTTGTTACTCGTTGGTCTATTTCTTACTTCATCTGTAATGTTGGGGAGATAATCTGGCCAAGATATATGTATTCATCCACATATTCAATTTCTTTGTTGTTTACCTGTATTCTAGTTTTTTTTTTGTTTGTCATAACTTTTGTTTTTCCCGTGTTCATTGATAGTCCTAATTTTCTACTCTCGTTTGCTAATTCCTGAACCATCTTTTCCAGTTCTCTTGGATTATTTGAAATTACTATTACTATTAATTACTATTAAGTCATCTGCAAACCTGAGATGGTTGAGTGTTTTGCCATTTATGTTTATTCCATAGCTATCCCAATTTAGTTTCTGAAATATTGATTCAAGCACTATTGACTGAACCGTATGTATATAAAAAAAACTTGTTCAGGTTCCTCTATATGGCGAGTTCAGTCGTTCGAAAAGGTGCTCATGTCTGTACTGCTTCGGCCATCCCTCTTCATAGAATGACCCTATTCTATCAGCTCTCTGTTTCTCGAATCTTTAACAGTGTCGGAACACGCTCACTCCAACAACTGGTTTAGTCATCTTACTTTCACCGGTAGCACGCTCGCTCAGACGCCCAGAGAGTCAGTCATGTCTTCAGCAGTATCGGAGCACGCTCACTCCAACAACTGCTGCAGTCATCTCACTGTTATCGGTAGCACGCTCACTCCGATACCCAGCGAATCAGTCAAATCTTACTGCTGTCGGTAGCACGCTCACTCCGACACCCAGCGAGTCAGTCACATCTTCAGCAGTATCAGAGCACGCTCACCCCAACAACTGCTGCAGTCATCTCACTGTTATCGGTAGCACGCTCACTCCGATACCCAGCGAATCAGTCAAATCTTACTGCTGTCGGTAGCACGCTCACTCCGACACCCAGCGAGTCAGTCACATCTTCAACAGTATCAGAGCACGCTCACTCCAACAACTGCTGCAGTCATCTCACTGTTATCGGTAGCACGCTCACTCCGATACCCAGCGAATCAGTCAAATCTTACTGCTGTCGGTAGCACGCTCACTCCGACACCCAGCGAGTCAGTCACATCTTCAGCAGTATCGGAGCACGCTCACTCCAACAACTGCTGCAGTCATCTCACTGTTATCGGTAGCACGCTCACTCCGATACCCAGCGAATCAGTCAAATCTTACTGCTGTCGGTAGCACGCTCACTCCGACACCCAGCGAGTCAGTCACATCTTCAGCAGTATCGGAGCACGCTCACTCCAACAACTGCTGCTGTCATCTTGCTGCTGTCGGTAGCACGCTCACTCCGACAACCAGGGAGTCAGTCAAATCTTCAGCAGTGTCGGAGCACGCTCACTCCAACCGCTGCCGCAACCATCTGGAGCACGGCAGCAGCACCGCTGCATCTTTAGAAATAAAAAGAAATAAAACTCCAAGCAGAATCATTCTCATGGTTAAAAAAATATTACTTTGATAATATGTGTA
Source organism: Cenopis cana (assembly GCA_951800055.1). Classification (NCBI taxonomy): domain Eukaryota; kingdom Metazoa; phylum Arthropoda; class Insecta; order Lepidoptera; family Tortricidae; genus Cenopis; species Cenopis cana. Next base: position 9,591,541 of record OX637489.1, on the reverse strand, counting down.
TAAATATATGTATTTTTAACGTGTATAAATGTATAATATCTGAATAATATTTCACATGTTGTTTTAAATATGTATAGTATTGTATACTACGTTAATTATTTTTATGAATAGAAAGTCACGAGTTAGTTTTTAATGTAATATAATTGAATCTTTTCATATTGTTTGTACTATAACAATTAATCACAAACAGCTATATATATATAAGGTCAACTCACTCGAGTAGACATACCCCTGTAGTGTCCAACCAGAACAACATCGAGCTTATTACTCTGAAACTATCGAATGTCACTATTACTTCGGTCTACAAGCCTCCGAAGACGAACACGGAAACATATTGCCTATGTCTCGACTGATTCTCAATGACTTCCCTCGCAGTCAACATCGTCCCGCTCTCATAAAGATTGGATTGGAAGTCCCTCGTGTTAACTCTCTACCAAAACCACGATGGAACATGATGAAGGCAGACTGTTCTAATGTTTCCAGACTATCTTTTGTACATACTACCTACATGTTACTACACGAACCAGTCTCCAGACTGCCGTTTCCCATACTACATGTTACTACACACACACACACACACGTATCCAAAATACTATATACACAAACTAATAAGTTTACTATTAAGTTTGTTTTCCTTGTATGTACTTTATTTGTGCAATAAAGTGTTTACTACTACTACTACTACTAATTTCCAGAAAGTCGCGTCTGAATACTACGTGTGACTGCACGACTTTGTCTCCACACTTTCGTGTCTACAGTCTACATATAACTACACGCACACTTCTCCATAATGTGGTGTCTGAATATTACATGTTAGGCTCGTCCTCATGTCTAGATTGTAGGATTCAATAAACAATGGACTTTATGGAATGCGACAATAATCTCAATGGTTCCCTTTTATTTGACCAACTGCTCATCATCATTCAACACTTAGAGTTTTTTTTTAACTATACTATTTTATTATATCAAAATCTTATATTATTTAACTATATTATTTTATCAAAATCTTTGTACCTAACAAATTTATTTCCTTTTTACAAGCTTTACTTTACGAGCATTTACTTGTATATGCGATATTCCATTTTTTGTATAGCAAACAACTGAACCTTTCTGCTTGGATTGTATTTATGTATCGTAATTTTTTATGCTCATTTGAGATAGAACCCACTTTTGCTATACTATTCATTAAAATTGATATCTTCAGTATATTATTTCCTCATTATGTTATCATCACCATAAAATTCTACACCTAGAGAGACTAAATATATCGTCTTATCAATCAGTTATCTCTTACTCATTTTCAATGGGATTTCTAGTGATGAGAGTATCTTACTAATTTCGGTTTTCATAAAGGTCAAGTCTAGCGTTACGATTCGAATCTATTATAGTACTTTTTTCTAAATTCGATCTCTCTCTGTGTGTGATTAATTTAAACACAATAATACATAACTACCCACTTTAGACCTTGGAAATCAGTAATTCAATAGGGAATATGCAATAATTTATTGAACTTGCCTATTTTAAAGATTAACGGAGTAGATAAAAATACCAACCACGGAAAATTAAAATATGCACTAATGATTAATTTAATTAAAATCAAAAACGACATTTCAAATTTCCCGTGTCGCTCACTGCCTTGACATGACGTTGCTACTGAAAACGTCATACTTTCCATGGCGCATGAAAATTTTCAGTTTTATTTAATATAATAAATCATCCATAATAAATATTCTTCCATTTTATAGATAGTTTTCAACTAAAGTTACTTTTTTTTATTTTTATTATTAAAGTTTCAAATAAAATTAATCGCAGAGTTTGGAATGGAATTACTTAACTGCTAAAGCCATAGATGGCTTATTTACAGCTAGAGTTCGGAAAATTACAAAATACAAATTACAATACATATTACGTTTCTAAGGCAAACAACAACAGTTATGGTAAGGTCCTTTTCACAAGGCGTAATCATAATTATTACATGACATAAAATATTTGTTTACATCTTTAATTGATCTGGGGTTGGATAAGTATAAATCTTGTATGTGTTTTGGGTGAACTGAAGTGACTGTCAGGAATGACGTCATTGCGCGTGTTAATTTACGTTTCAATTTACTCACCAGTAATATTTAATCATATTTCACATTGGTCTACTAGTGCTTAATGATAACTTATCAACCTTGTTCTAAGTTAGCTATTAAATTACATTTTCCTTCAAATTGATCGCAGTCTCATCAAATGTAAAAATTAAAAGTGAATATAATATAATTATCTAGACTAGGCTTGTTACTCTGTCTCAATACGTAACTGACAGTAAAATTACTCATACCTACTACTAACTTTAATAAATTATTCGTATCTCTGCCTGCATTTGATTGACACATCAATAATTTAATTATAGTTCAGTCATTTTCATTCAAAATACTTTCAAGTTTTTATTGGGTAGGTACCTTTCTACTCATTATTTCCGAGAAGTGATTCAACGGATTTTGTGTAACTCATTTCAAGTAATTAGTTCTGAACTAGTTGATCGAGCTAACTAGAGCATTTAAAATATGTCTGGTTTTCCTGAGATCCTGTCAGTTTATGTGATTCTGATTACTTATTAATTTCAACTCTTTGATGCCATGGCATTGGAAAACGGAACTTAATCTCGAAATCAGTTATGTAATGACTTCACAATTTTACCTACTACATGAATAAGCAACTTTTTTTTTTACTATCTACATGAAATTAAAAGCGCTCAGTCGATCAAGAATGTCACACTTACTTGTTAGTGCATCCAACTTCTTAACCAACTTGAATACCTGCATTAAAGCTCTCTCATGCTCACGCCCAATCCGCAGCCGGCCACTCCAGCTTTGATTCTACTGCAATCGCTCGCACTGCTTCTGCTTTCGGCACGACGCCGCTTCGACCTCGTCCGTTGGGGCCCACTACGTCTCTGCCAGGATCAAGCGAGCTCCATGCTGATCATGACCGCTCAGCTCGACCCGCAGTGCCCGCTAAGCTTTCAACTGCTTGCGACTGCACTACTCCAACGGCGAACATGACAGCCTTGGCCACCTTCGTGATTTTGAGCACAAAGACTGACAGTTTAACTATGCTTCTGAAATCAACATCCATTGCATTAGTAAATGTCCACCATGACATAGGTAATTTGTTGAGAAATAACACTAAATTGAAATCAAAAGTAATATACATTTAAGCCGGCGAAAAAAAAAATACAATGCCATACTTTTGTTATCTGCCCTGGGATCCCAGGGACTGGTAGACGACGGGTTTGTCTTTAACTAATTATTTACTTAACCAATTAACTATCGGGAAGCAACAGTTACATTTTACTTTGTTCACTAACATACCAAACTGTGTACCCTGTACTAAACTCTAAAATCAAAAATGTTTATATAGTCACTGAATATATCATGTAGCTCTTTTGTCATACAGCACCCAAAGGAAATGATTACTTTACTTATACAAAAAGCTCAAAACTTTTAATAAACAACAACTGTGACTTGGTTTGGTGTAACAACTTCACGAATTAATAGATACATTATTTAAATCAATACAACATGTTATCTTGCCATCCTAACAACTCAGGCAAATAAAATATGTTTCAGTCACACTTATTCGTTAACATTTATCACTAGATATTTAAAAGTAACAAACCACAGTTCCAATTTACTCACATTTCATAAATCTCTATTATAGTATACAAGATGTTAACAAATACAGCTCACCTATCACCATAGTTCATTTTACTTTTACCTGTAGGTACGTAAACCTTGCCTGTTTACATAATCATCATCAGTCGTTCCCTCAATGCTGAGGACCGTGGCATCATGTCCTTTCTTGCTGACCATAGTTCCTGTCATTTCCGTTAATAAACTTGTAAAAATCGATGGCACGCAGCTTTCTTGGATTTCGGCGCGCGACGATCCCGCTTCTGATATATTAGCAAAACACCAAGTATCTTCAATATGTTTATTTACTGTTTATAATTTAATCCACAATAGTTACAACAATCTCCCTTGTTTTTCGTTCCCGCCACAGATAACCTTTTTTTTCAACTGTTCGTGTCATTAGACCTGCGCATTATCCATAATGCCACTCGAATAGTTCTCGTCCATAGATATAGTATATACTCTGTTCTCGTCCGACATTATTCTGACATATAAGCGTTTAATGACCTTTCTTTGGTTTTATAGATCGCTAACAAAAGTTCCTTCGACAGTTTTCAACGTTATTTCGATACCCTAAACTATCGAGGTTCAAAAGTGACAAACGTTTTCATTCCGCTTAACTAGTGAAGTGATTATCACAATTACTTAACTATATATCTTAAGGTTTGAACGTTTTCTCTTTTACAAACATGGTTTATTTTCCTTCAAGTTTCTTTCCTTTCCTGTCTTCAGATATTAGCTGAAATGTATGTTTCTACACGCCGTAATATAACTAATATAGTAAGCATATTTTTACACAAAACCCCGGAACTCAATGCTAGGGGACACGCGTCATAAAATGTGACACGTACGCAAAACTAAATTGGTAAAAGGATTTCGAGGTTTGGGAGGGGAACGTGGTGGGTCCATAAAGCGCATATGTGAATAAAATGAATAACATTGTATACAAAAGGGCATGTACTTTTTTACCGTAGGAAAAGAGATTGTACGAAAATAAAAGTGCACCAGAAAATACTTAACATACATTTGATACATTTTACTTCAAGGCGTCAAATCCAAGTACTTAGAAAGTACAACAGAGAATATAGTATTCCCTCGAAACAACTATATGGCCAGATACAAGCATTATGTCGCTAGCGATGTAGCGATAGCTTTAGTTAGCGACCACCTACTTGAAGGATAAGGTTTCAATTAAAGATAAAATTCTATAGACCCAAAAAACCAAGCTTTTTTGGCAGGATTCTAAGTACTTACTTAAAAACGACGAAGTATCGTTTTAATTGATTCGCGCACTAAATGATGTGGTCACTAATTAGCGCAATGACTATACGGTTAATGTAGAAAACCTATTGAATCCCATTAAACTGTATAACTATGACAAATCAAATACGAAAAATACAACTTTGTGATTTTTTTATCATAACAAGGTTGTTTCCGCGAGTGTCAAATTTTAAAACGATACAGATACAGTCGATTCCACGTGTGGGGTGCTATTGTCGGGTAACCAAAGGGTTTTTTCGAGTGTACTTTTCAATTTGCTACCACCCTAACTGTCGAACAAGGTTTCTGTAGAGTTGCGCTTATATTTTAGGTTTTCATCATAAAACTTTTGAGAATTTTTACTGCGGATACCAGGGCCCTATTGCATAATAAATTACAACTAATATTACAAGCGGAAGTCTCTTTCGAATGAAAGGGATTGAAAGGAGACTACCGCTTGTAATATTAGTTGTAATTTATTATGCAATAGGCCCCAGGGGACCGATTTTTGAGTTTCGAACGGTCGACTTTTCACTCGAGATCTGTCAAAAAACGATGACATGCTATTTTTGACATTCGAGCGAAAATTCGAGGTCGAGTGGTACTGACCACTCGTATTCAATTCTATCAGTAGAATTTAGTACCCACTAAGTAATTCATCCCGAATATATTTACTTTCTACTTGAATTTAATATTACGCTAATAATATAAATTTTCTCAAACATGACCGGACATGTATGTGTGTGTTAATGGCACGAAATGAAGACATGAAGTTTCTTGCTTATGGCGCCCTACCTACACTACCTATGAAAACCCAAAGAAAAAAGATTATTGGCCGCTACTCTAACTTTTTAAATTTGCTTACATTATTAAACTGACAAAGGAAAAATTACATACTGCCAATGCCCACCACCACTAGACTCTTTAACCATACTTGCACATTAAAAAAAAATCTACCATGTCTGTCTAGTAGGTATATTTATGTGCGGCTATACATGGCTTGTTCAAATGGCATGTTTAAAAAAAAGCGGCCAATTATTATTATTTTTGCGAAATATCGTCATTATACTCGATTTCGACTAATTCAGGGCTAAGGATTTCAAATTTTATATTTATTTTGAATTATAAGAAAAAAAGTTTTTTGCGAAAAATCGTCATTGTAATTCAAAATAAATATAAAATTTGAAAGCGTTATCCATGAATTAGTTGAAATTGAGTATAATGACGGTTTTCGCAAAAAAAAACAAACCCGGCCGTCTCTCGTCCAGCAATCCCTACTTCACGGCCTCTGCAGTAATGTACTGATTGTTTAGTTCGGCCACCAACCGTGTCAGTTGTAAAGAAGCGGAATGAAGAGACTACTCATTTCGTCACGTATTTACTTACGTTTATCGTACAATATAACCGGTATCAATATGCAAAATATCGATAGTCAAGCTTTCGAGTGGTGACTCTCAAAAATAGCTCTTATTAGGTTCATGCGACAATAATCGTGACAATTTGCCGCGTGCGACTATTTTCTACCGCTCGCTTTTGAATTCGACCGTTCGAAACTCAAAAATCGGCCCCCAAAGTCCTATAAAAAATCGGCTAGGTACGACTCTTTACTAGATGATCAATGATGACTATAAGTAAGATTTATTTAAGAAGTATTTTCGAGACATAGACCATTTTAATAAATTTGGGTCAGAAAACTGAGAGGGCAGAATTATTAGTACAAATGGCAAAAATTTATTCAGTACACAAAAAATTTTAAACAACACAAATAAATAAGTTAATACGTCAAAAAATAGTCAAATAAATAATTATAACGAGTTCAATTGAATTAAATGTTAATAACTCAATGAACAGAAAAGATGGCTATCACCACTCCAAGCTTTCGCTGCCCTTGGTCAAATCAAGTTCGTGTAATAGTGAAACATTTTTTTCAATGGACTGCTCAAAACCGTATGGGGTGCAACGGAAATGAAACGGAACGCGCCGATAGAATCGTCCGAACTATTGTGGCCGGCGAAACTACGTGGAACGAAACGCAACTGTCAAACGTAACAGCGAATTTAGAAAAAAATAATCAGCGGGAATCAAAAAGGAAACGCACCTGTGTACAGTGGAATAGAATTTTGAGTGTGCTGTGGGGGCGGCGACGAGCGCAAGAATATTACCTAAATATAAAATGTTTTGAAAAATGTAGGGACGCTAGGCCGGTTACGCGATCAGTGTTAGTTTGCGACCACCCGAAGATCGAGGTTTTCTCAAATAAATATAAAAAAATAAATAAACTGACCTTAATAACTGTTTCTTTAGGATCATTAAAAATTATAATTGAAAGCTTCAGTCGTTTTATTGTATAGTATGGTAGTTATAGAACGGGAATCCATTAAAAGGTAGTGTGGTAGTAGCAAACTGGCACACCAAATTAACTAGTCGTTAAGCGTCGTATCGACCCTACCTATTTACTTTTGTTGCGATACTTATAGTAAAAGGTACCACGTTGGTACCACGGTAGTACCAAATTTGAACTTTCCTAGAGCAACCAAAAATGATTGTCAAGACAAGAGTCGGCATCAGCTTTCGGCAAATAACTGGTGCATGACGTATTATAACGTTTTACTTTTTGTGAATTCATTTTACTTTTTGAATGTAAATATATCTAATATAAATATATTGTCTATTGTCAAATATATATCTGGTGAGTACCTGGTGCAAAGGATATCCCTCTCCATACAACGAGGCAACTCCGCCAGTGTACTAGGAACCTTTGCGCCAGGTGGTAACAGAAGCGAGGAATCCCCCCAACTCGCTCATTGAAAAAATTGGCGGGATTTGAACCCAAGACCACGGCCTTTTTTAGCTTTAGGTAGTTATTTTAATTGTATAATAAATATATACTTTGTAATTTAAAATGAAATAAACTACTTATTGATTCTTTAATATATATATATATATATACATAATATACCTAATAAATATGTCTAATATAATGTAATAAATATATCTAATACGTATAATGTAATAGAAACCTATCTGACTAAAACCATTAAAAAATTAAGAGACAAAAATATATTTTTTCGATATAATTAACTACGTGATTTTTATAATTTTTGTGCCATGATGCAGCAGTGGCCCCGACGATCCATCACGACTATTGCATTAGACCCCTCCTAATTACAATTACTGCACGTCACCCTCTTTGTTTCTTATTTTTTACTAGTTTATGCCCGCGACTTCGTCCGCGTGGAAGTCGTTCATCGCGATAAAATTTAATTGCTATTTTTTTATATCAGGCGCTTACCCAGTGATCGCTCCTCTATGCAAACTTCCACCACCTTAAGGGATGATTTCCGGTATAAAAAGTATCCTATGTCCTTCCCCGGGATTTAAACTATCTCTATACCAAATTTCATCCAAATCGGCTCAACGGTTTAAGCGTGAAGAGGTAACAGACACGCTTTCGCATTTATAATACTATAGTATGGATTAGTATGGATTGCATCACACTTTCCATTTTCATACAAAGCTTTAGGTATGCCATATACGTACAGAAAAGTACTTTTTCACATCACCTATTCGGATAAGGGCTTTTTCTTCCCTGCTAGGAGGGATCAAAATGGCACTTTTCTTCCCTGCTACGAGGGATCAAAGTGGCACTTTTCTGTAACGAGTAATTGTATTGTATCGATTTTGATAGTTAAGTATTGTATCGATTTTGATAAAATAAATGCACAACCATTGTTATTTCAGATCTTTTATTATTCTCAATAGTTGATGTGAAAAGCAGTATGTGTCACATGGAAGCAAAATTATTTCCACCTTGGGCGTTAATTCTTGAATCCCTCACTACGCTCAGGATTCTATTTTAGAATCCCTCGCTACGCTCGGGATTCTATTATATAATCCTTCGCTTCGTTCAGGATTCAATTTACGCCCACGCCGTAAATATGTCATTTTGCTCCCTTGTGACACAATCTACTATTTGAACCTGACTGGCTTTAAAGCGATAGGAGTGCGCGGTTGGGGTGCCTCACTGTGGAACGAAAAACCCCTCTCCATAGAAATAGGAATTTATTTTTTTAAGTGTATGTTTTTTTGATTGAAATTCAATCCTCTAGTTATCTTTAGGTCAAAAAATGAATATGGGCAAGTGTGGCTGAAAAACCGATGAGTTATAATTTTTTGACGAAAATTTTGTATGGAGAGTATGCAAAAAAACGTAATATCTCAAAAAGTGCAAGGAAAACCGTAATATCCTCCCGCATGAATTTAGTACTAATTATTTGTGATTTTTTGGCATACTTGTTATTTCCCGGACAGGTGCACTTTTTTTTTTTTAAATCAAAAACTAAAATATTAACATTTGTATGTATTAAGCTTGGTAATAAGACGAAAAATGAACAAAAAATATTTATAATAAGGTACACAAATAAAAATAATACCAAAAATAAAGTAAAAGGAACAAAAACTAAATGCTAGAAATTACCTAATATACAAATAAACACTAATTATCAATAAACTAATTAATGTCTTCGGTTTCTGCGTCACTGACATCGGGAAGAATGCTCGTAATCATAAGATAAATGTCCTAATTATCTAATGAGTACTAAAAGTAATATTTCTAATTTCTCTAATGTGCTCGTAATGGATATCAATTAGGATAGTATTGTATTTTTAAGGGTAATTACCAGCAATATTCCATAAATAGACTGCACTTTCATTGCATTATTTATTACGTTTTGAACGTTTTAGCTGCTAACACCATAACTGCATATGTAATGGAGAGTTTAGCGACGAACTTAGACCTGTACGTTATTTTGAAAAACCAGGAGGCTCCTTTTGACCACGAAGCCTTGCTCACAGCAGTGGTTTCCAGGATAGATGGACAACTAACTGAAGAAGAGTACGATACCCTCAAAGAATTTTGCCGAAGATTTTCAAGAGCTGCTTCGGAAAGATGGAAGAAATGCCGAAGAGATACGAAGAAATTTAGAAACACTTATGAAGATTGGCTAATGCAAAATGTAGATTGGCCAAGCTTCGTAGTTTTGCGAGTTGATTCACCCACGGAAGAACAATTTGATATAATCGATCAAGAACCGTCGACGTCATCGGTCGGAACAATGACTACAATAAAACGTAAGCCATTTGAAGATCTGGGAACCAAGCAGAAGAAGAAAAGATTAAGTGAATTACTTGCCGAAGATGCTGATGAACTGGCATATGCTGCTGCAGAACGTCTGAAACAGGATGGCCGGGATGATTTTGCGGCAGTTATTGAATTCGTGCTCAAGAATCCAGAAGCAGCATCTACATTGAGGGAACAAATTACGAAGATGACGAAAAAACCTGGAACTACTACATTATATACTGAGGAAAAAGCACTAAGTCTTTATATTTCAATTAAATTATCCAAATGGCAATATACTACTTTGCGAGAGAGTGCTATTCGAGAAGGTGCAGAAAAAATGTATCCATCCTACTATGGAATACAAAAAGCAAAATTAGTTTGCTATCCACCCAAAGAAACAGTGACTGTAACAGATTCTTCAGCAAAGATTACACTACAAGGATTATTGAATACAACAGTGAAGAGAATACTGGACAGCATACAAGAAGACATAGAAGACAAGCAGATGGTACTTATATCGAAATGGGGATTTGATGGTGCTTCGAGCCAGAGCAGGTACAAGCAAAAAATGAATGATAGCGAGCAGGACGATTCCAGTATCTTCATGACTACTCTGGTACCATTAAAATTGACTTCAGGAGACGATACAGTATGGACAAATCCCAAGCCTTGTTCAGCTTCATATTGTCGGCCAATACAGTTTACTTTTATCAAGGAAAGCGAAGCTGTTGTACTTGCTCAGAAAATGGAAATGGATAAGGAAATTGAAGATCTGCAACCAACGGAACACAAAAGCACTACAGTGAAGCATGAACTGAAGATGACCATGTTAGATGGAAAAAATTGTACCTATCTTTCAAAAGCCAGATCAAATGCAACTTGCAGTTTATGCTTGGCTAAGCCCACGGAGATGAACTGCCTGGATAAAGTTTTAACTAAACCCGTTGATACTGACATCTACGAATATGGGTTATCATCTCTACACGCCCGAATCAACACTATGGAATGCCTTCTCCACATAGCTTATCGGCTGGACTTCAAACAGTGGGCTGCGAGAGGCAATGAGCTGAAAGAAAAGATGGCATCAAGGAAGAAAATGATACAAGAACGTTTCATGGCGGAAATGAACCTCTTGATAGATGTGGTCAAACAAGGTTCTGGGACCACTAATGATGGAAACACGGCGAGAAAGTTTTTCCAGAACCCTGGTAAAACAGCACGCATTACAGGGCTAGATGAAGAACTGATCAGAAGATTTGCAGTAATCGTGCAAGCAATTACCTCGGGAGAAGTTATAAATGTGGAAAAATATAGAGAATATGCCCACCAAACGGTAAAAAAATATGTAGAACTCTATAACTGGTACCATATGTCCGCAACTGTACATAAATTACTGGTCCATGGAGCGGACATTATTGCCCACAACGCAGTTTTGCCGATCGGTTGCCTTTCAGAAGAAGCATCTGAGGCCCGAAATAAAGATTTCAGACGGTTCCGGGAACACAATTCTCAAAAAAAGAGTAGGCAGGATTCGAATCGTGACATTTTAAATATGTTACTGCTATCCTCAGATCCTAAACTAACTGCAATGAGGCCAACACTACACAAGAGGAAGAGACAAACCTTATTCACTGAAACCCTGAACCTTCTAGACGATTCAGAATCAGAAAATCAATCGGAAATGATGTACGCTTCCGAGATAGACTCCGATTCCGAAGTGGATGATGAAATAAGTGACGCAGAAACCGAAGAAATTGATTAGTTTATTGATAATTAGTGTTTATTTGTATATTAGGTAATTTCTAGCATTTAGTTTTTGTTCCTTTTACTTTATTTTTGGTATTATTTTTATTTGTGTACCTTATTATAAATATTTTTTGTTCATTTTTCGTCTTATTACCAAGCTTAATACATACAAATGTTAATATTTTAGTTTTTGATTTTTTTTAAAAAAAGTGCACCTGTCCGTGAAATAACAAGTATGCCAAAAAATCACAAATAATTAGTACTAAATTCATGCGGGAGGATATTACGGTTTTCCTTGCACTTTTTGAGATATTACGTTTTTTGCATACTCTCCATACAAAATTTTCGTCAAAAAATTATAACTCATCGGTTTTTCAGCCAAACTTGCCCATATTCATTTTTTGACCTAAAGATAACTAGAGGATTGAATTTCAATCAAAAAAACATACACTTAAAAAAATAAATTCCTATTTCTATGGAGAGGGGTTTTTCGTTCCACAGTGTGCCTGGGGAAAATCCAGGGAAATCTCCGACATCATACCAGGGTTGGACAACGTGCATCATAGTCATAGTCATAGTCATTTATTAATAATATTATAAATATTACATGTCATTATTCATGTCATGTTTTTATCATCCAGCCAGACAGATTGGTATTTTATTTCGTATACGTATATGATAAAGTACTAGTAGTTTATGCAACTGGCACATAATAAGGGGCATTAAAACACGAGTGTGTTTTATGAAACGAGCCGAAGGCGAGTTTCAAAATAAGGTCACACGAGTGTTTTAATGCCTAATTATGTACAGTTGCATACATTACTTTATCTACACACATATTATAACTACTCTAAGATGGGTTCAGAAACCGTAGTAAATAAATACAATAATTATGTTAATACAACCTTTTTTGCACGGTTGCGGAAATATCGAAATCAGAACTGGCAACCGACACCTGAATGTTATTTTAAAAAGTAAAGAGTCCCTATTCTGATGTGATCATGTCGTTCTAGCTCAAATTTCGTGCGATATATACTAAAAATACATCGAGCTGACATTTCGCATCGACTGAATTTGAATTTCCAGTGATACTAGAATAGGGACATGTCAACTTTGACATTTAAATTTTGACAGTTTTGTTTGACGTTTTATATTTTAACATTATGTATGAGATTAAAATGAAAATTATATTACTGCTGTAGCCTTAGCCACAGATAAGAAAATTGCCATAAATTCATTGAATGTTGAAATGAGAGTCATTTTCTACGGTTTCCGAACGCATATTAGAGAATTTATGATATGTGTGTAGATAAAAAAATTAAATCCACCGTGCACCGTAAAACTTTAAGGTGAACAGGGTGGCCTGGGGGTTCATATTGTATGACATTAGTTAACATACATATATTTACTTACACAGTCATTCCTCGGCCTATGATAGAACAAATTCGTCACATTTTATTTTTCACCTTAAAGCTGTCTTAGAACACGTCTCTTACGAATGGTGTATGGCTTAAAATTGGTAGGGCCTATGTGTAAAAGTAAAGTTGTAGAGAGTTCACGTTGACAAATTTATTGTTATCTACCAAATTATTGCAAAACACTCTTATGGCTATAGAAAAAAGCGTGAATTCAGGTTGTGCGATATGTAATGGTGTTTAGCCGAGAGTTCGAAGTTGATCACTCTCGCGGGTGCCATACGTCATCGGAGCTCGAGGGACGGTTGGACAGTTTAAATTTCGAATCCATTTTCAAAATTCACTTGTTCATTACATTTGAACTTGGAATGGCACATGTGTTTGTTTACTACAAAGACTACAAATACACACGTTTACTAACGGTACGGATGACATCTAGCCACCAAATAGCTGTGCATGGGCATATCGGACAGAGACCGATCAGCGGCCAGCTAATTTAATGTGCCGCTTTGCGTCCACTTGGATGACTTGAATTAAAAGGATATTTTCTCGTTTTTAATGGATTCTGATTCAATTATAAGTAACCAAATAACATCCATAAGACTGTTATTTAATTAATATATTTATGTGAAAAACAACTTGTCTCTTCAAGTCAACTTGCGCAAACTGAGGCTAGTCGTGTAGCCGGCGTAACTATTACCTTCATTGTGTCTTTTATTTTCTCTAAATATTTGCAGAGCAGGTATATGTAGGGTCGATAGATGGGTTTGCGGCCGGCTAATTTGATGCGCCGGTTTGCGGCCACTTGGATGAGTTGATGAAAACTGAAAGGAAATTTTCTCGTTTTTTTTTAATACCTACATTCCCATTCAAATACAACTCATTGCCTCTTTAAGGCATGTAAAATTGAAGAAACTTCTAATTTAATGCGGCCGTAAACTAACGCAGGCCGCGTAACTGGCCTAGCGACCCTACTTTGAATTTATCATTGACAGGTGGTATTCGTCCACGTGAAATTATTCTTGACACACAGTTTAAATAAGTATTTTTTTTTTTTTTTTTTTTTTTCATGCCGAATGATTTTTGATAGAAGATTTTATTAATAAATGAAAAATAAAATATAAATAACATTATAAAAACAGACTAAACTATAAACTAAAATAAAACTAAATATTTACAAATAAAAAACTGGCCCCAGGTCAGTGCCGTGTGGCAAGGTGCCCAGAAGGCTGGCGGCATTGCCTCGCTGGATTGCAATTGCAAATAAGTATTTTGACAATTTCCCTCTTCCCTGTAGGTATAATATAATCAGCGATAGCTGCGTTCGGATGAACAACAGTTTTGTGTCAAATTTTTCGCTTGTCACCTGTAAACTAATATCACTGACTAATATATCTTTGAAGCTATTTACAGCTATTCACATATCAGGATTTCACAGTATATACTAATATATCTACATACTATCACTCATACTATCTAGTTATCTACATACTCTACACTAATTTAAAACGACAGGTCTTAATGGTCTTATTTGACGACCGCTTTAGCTTAGTTGGTATAGTGACCCTGCCTACGAAGCTGGAGGTCCCGGGTTCGAATCCCGGCTAGGGCATTTATTTGTGTGATGAGCACGAATATTTGTTCTTGGCTCTTGGATGTTTTCTATATAAGTATGTATATCGTCACCCATAGTACAAGCTTTGCTTAGTTTGGGACTAGGTTGATTTGTGTAAGATTGTCCACAAATATTTATTTATATTCTTATGTTGTGTCCAGACTCGTAAGTACTTAGAGATCCAGGGTCTATTGCATTTGGCGTCCCCCCTTCATCTCGAAGACATTCCACTTTGGAAATTTTTCGTTCTAGGCTGACTGGCTCCCTAATCCGGGGACTTGTAGGCATTATACACGGAAATCCGGCGTGGTTGTGTCAGTTTTTAACTTCTCCCCAAACAGTCATAGACGTTAGTGTGTTGTCCCTGGAGAGCTAAAGGCCGCGACATTTGCTTCGACCTTTCAGTGACGAAGGGCGGCAGGCCATAAACTGTGTGGTTGCGACATTTTTCCTGTTTAATGACTGTTTTAACAGACGTTGGAACTTCGGTTACGGGTATTTAAAAGGAACCAGAAATATGGTATCGATTATTTAAAAGTCGAAGCCTGAATTCAGCTAAGGTAGGTAAGGTAAGGTAGGTACAGATTTCACATAGGTAGATGTGTCATAAGTCATACCTAAGGCTTTTCAACAGGGCATCTAGGACCAATTGCTGGTAAGTTAGTTGTAAAAAATAACGTTTCCGCTTAAAATAAGAGATTAAGTGTTTTCTTGTTTTGACAGTCGTATTGGTTTATCGAATAAGTTAATTACAGCATTGACGGGTGTGTGATTACCTTTGTTACCGAAGCTATGGAACATTATGAGTGCAACATCTTCCAAAATGTTGTCAAATTCCCATAAAAAGCAACAATAACACCAAAACGCTACTCCACCGCGTCAGCTGTCAATAATAGTCCCACCGCAGCTGAAGGGTTATTTCCACCCTTAAAAGAGTTACCCAATTACCCTACTTACATTACTATTGAAACCACCTTTATGCCGGCTGAAATACGGTTCAGTTTAGCCCGTTTCAACGCAAATAGTAGATATAAATTACCATGATATCATGACCTTACGTATGTCTTAACCACAACGAAGAGAGAGGTCAGGTTGTAATGGATGGTTGACTAGCTTCTTAGTACAAATTAAAGTTAATGGTTAGAAATTATGGCGATATAATGGTCACAGATTTATGAAGATAATCCGCTGTGTTCTTAATAAGAGCTTTGTCAATTGTACATTTTTAATGACCCTTTTATCTCCATTATTGTACGGAACGCCTTATAAAATTTTGACGTTTCTTTTTATCAACACTGATGTTGATTCAAAACGCAGCTACTAATCTTTTAATACTAATCTCAGTTCCTCGCTCTAAATTACCCAAAGTAACTTTAAATTACCAATTGATTTATCATAAAAATATGCATTCAGATTTTTATAATTGACAAATACTTAACATCAATGTACTAATATCAGGATTTGTTGTGTTGAAAGTGCATTTTCGGGCGACCTTAGTGTTTAAAATGGGAATTAACACAAAGTATTAGACTATATATATAGTCTTTAGTAGGTCATGTCCCTTGCTCACATACCTCTGGCACACACTGATTCACACGCGGGGCAATATTTGGGGTAGTTAAATTGTTTATTGAACAAGCAGGTACAGAATACCACATACCTAAAGAGCAAGTACTGATATTATTATCGCTGCGGTCTTCTGTATGTTGGAAGTACTTCCCCAGTTGACCTTACCTGCAATGAGCGACATCACAAAATAAGTTATGTGGGATGACGTTCCGCTGCGCCGTGCCTTGTGTGAAAAATTTAAGGAAACTTCTCTTACCTACATAAAAGAGGGGACTACCAAACTATACCTCTCTTGTAACCATCTTGTAACAGTAGCAATACACAAAAGTGAAGAAAGTTAGCAAATCTCGAGTTTGTCTATTTGTCGAATTAAAATTTAAACCCTCTCCCCTCAAGCCAAGCTTAATGAATTAGGAAGTTAACGTGAAACAAGCTTTCAGATTGTTCGACTTGTTTGGAGTCTCAATAAATATAGGGTTAGCTGGCATTTCATTCATTAACGTTAAGAAGCTTTTGAATTTGTATATTTTTAAGTACAGTAAATCGGGGTCACTTTAGGAAAAAATGGAGCTACTTTGTTCATTTTAGAATGTAGTGCAGCGTAAACGCTACATGTTATAGTTAATCAATTTTTGATATTTGAGTTATCCAATGTAAAAAAAACTCTTGTTTACCGTAAACCCTTTAACCGCCGAACGTCAAAAAAGTTAAGCACTCGTAATTTATAACTCTGTCATAACTCGGGAATTTACGAGTACACTGTCACGTTGTCGAATTATATCAGACGATGGCAGTTAAAGAGTAAAGTGTGCGAGAAAAAATATTTTATCATTGCAACTAAGTTTGGTCTTGATTGTAGGTACCCCACATTTTAGGTACCTGTTGCTTGCGATTAGGTACAGAGGAGTAACAAGCAAGTTGCCGAAGCTTTATTGATATGAGGATCGATCTTCTGTAACGTGGATCTAGGTAAGTTGGTAAAAAAAGGGGCAGTTTAACTTTCAATCTTCTATTTCCTTAAAAGCAAAACATAGTCGGAAAACACTGGCTTCTTATAAAAAATCTGTTTCTAAAGTTTTCAAATGCCTGATGGAATGGTTGTAAAAATACAAACGTTTATTCACCCACTTAACATCAACATTCACACTTTTTAAAAACCCATTTAAACAATAAAAAGAATGACAAAGATAATTCCCTTATAACCTCCAAAATGCCCTATCTAAGTTCCCTACTGCGTCAATCGTCGGCATTTTGTCTTCAAGACACCGTAAGTAAAAGAAAGATGTCTGACAATGAAGAGTGACAAGAAGTGGGGTAACTGGATAAGGCTCTGACATTAGTTATGGCACTCCCGGATGTTTTTTCCTGGAGAGTTTTTCGAGGAACGTCACCTGTATAGTGCGAAAATACTTGGTACTTGATACAAAATATGTTTTGGGGAAATTGCCTTACCACAGTATCGGCTGTTAAAATACGTTAATCCAATGCACTCTTTTAAAGCATGTGTTTAGAATTGTATAGGGTGACACCACCAATTATGGACACTTTAAGAACAAGCCCCAATAATGGACACTTCATCATCATATTGTATTGTATTTATGTAAAAGTGTATGTATGTTTATTTTATATTTATTGTATGTAACTATGTACGTTTATTATAATTTATTTTTTATTAGTACACCCTCCTGGTATTTCCAAAAAATCCATTTATATCGGTTTGCCACCTACTCAGTTACAATTTAACGTGTTGCATTATTTCCGCTACCCAAAGGTTGTCTGGAAGAGATCGCTCTTTAGCGATAAGACCGCCTGTTGTTTACCTCTACTTTAAGCCTAATGTTTCTGTACTATGATCTTCTTGAGGTGTGCAATAAAGAGTATTTGAATTGAATTGACACTTCAACCCTTATTCAACGATCACACGGTTTTAAATTGATTGTTCTATAAAAAATGAATGACTCTTATTTTCTTTTACATAAGAGTTAATGTACATTATTGGGCCTTGTCCATTACTGGTGGTGTCACCCTACGCAAAATTATTTAAAAATGTGCTGTAACTATGTGCTGTAAGACAAGTACGGTAAAAAAAGCAAACAACCTTGTAATAGCGCGCATATTGTGTACGTAGTGTACCTACTGTACCTAGTGCAGAAGCCAGGAAATCATTGGTATCTTCAGGAACTATAACTTTGGCAACTATTGCCCAGAATGCATATCTGCAATTCCTTAAATATGTACCTATTCATTTTCTCCATCGGAGTCCGTTTAGTTATCTATTCATCATATCAATTATCTGCATGCTCTAAAGCTTTCTAAAGGCACCACTGGCCAAAATCGAATGGTGTAGTATATTTTTGGAATCAGCCCACGGAGCCCTTTCGTTTGATATCCCACTCGATTGGTTTTTGAAGAAAAATTTATTAATTTTCATACATAAAATTTATGACGTCATAAAAACTCATTCCACCACTTTAGGAAGCGACAATCATGCATTTTGATAATCAGTAAACGATGCTGATTCCAACGATACCACTTGTCGGTAGGTATGAACCTTTTCAGTCCTACGAAAATCGTAAATAAGGCACTTTCGACGATTTGGCCTATCTACTACGCTGGCACAGTGTGGGTTATATAGGGACAGCACATAGTACATTCGAAATTTTTCATAGATGTAGGCAGATTCCCTCGCGCTAACGGTAAATATCAAGTGATATTCCCACCCAAATATTATTCAGAACTTCCAGTGCGTGGATAACTCCCAGGTTGTCAATGAATCGGCGAATCCTCGATGTAGATATTCGTTGTCTTCTTTTTCATTACCTACAACTGTTGCATGACTTACAAGTATCAAAATTACTTAAGTGTACTAACCTACCAATGCAAATACCTCCGAACAATAATCGCGCAAGTAAGCGATACGCATAAAAAACGCGAAAACTCCCCCCTCGGCCCCCTGAGGCCCCGGCCCGGATTTAACATATCTAATGCGGTTTACGTGTCGCTCTCCCTCAGTAATCGTTTTAAGACTTGTCACTGGATTCGTTTCTCTATTTGGTTTTTAAGCGTTTTTTGAGACGGTGGGAAGCGTAAGAAGTGTTATGAATTCACAGTATTCTTATTGTTGGCTCGATGATATAATCGTGGACGTTTCGAACTTATATATTCGCATTTGAGGGACGTGGCAGTAAACTGGAACACATGTACAGCCTTGGCCAAAAGTGTTGAGCACCCCTTATTTTCCTTTGTAACTTATAAAAAAAACTATAATTTTTTTACAAAAATGCACATTGATGTAAAATATGAAAAGGTATATACTAAAGAACATCTAGAGAACTTTAGATAATATCATTTCGAAGTAGCTATTGCTAACTGAAGACTAAAAATAAACGGGTTTGCAATAAAAGGACAAATTGCATTTTTATCCGTGCAATTATCTCTAACGTCATTGAAAGTAGCTAGTTTTTGAAAGGTATTTAATTTTCTTTAATAAAAGGAAAAACATGCATGCATTTTTTTATGCTTGATTGAAAGTTTAACTTTTATATGGAAAACATGTGAGTGCTCAACGCTTTTGGCCAAGGCTGTATGTATGTATAGAAAACGATTTCATTTCATTTCAATTTGTCTAAGGACTACACCTAGGTAACTAAATTTAAAAATAAATAACTTTGACTTTATTGATTTTTTTTAATTGTTTTAAAAATATGAATAAATTGTTCTGTTCATAGCTAAAAGAAAACAGTAACTGAACGACACTGTAATAGTCTAAAAGGATTTTATTCTAATAGGCCTAGCGAATAAAGCAGGCTGCACACGGCGCCAGAATTAAGTGATACACACAATGGCAGGTGTACGATGGAGCCGCGTACTAGCTTAAGTAATTGGCCTAGCTATAGGGTTGCCAAAGACATTAGCATGTATCGTTGACAGTTGTTTGTGTAAATCTTTATTTTGTTTGTGCTAATTTTGATGTCCGCAATTGTAGTTTGATTATCAAGGCACCGAACTTCACCGAAGCACCACGTCTTACGCACGAGATGATGATGACGTACAGAACACAGTAATGGAGTGAGATGAAAATATACTGACGAGCAAAAATAACAGGTACACTTTGTATGTAAGTTCCATAGAAAGTGTACGCGTTACTTTTGCTCGTCAGTATATTTTTCTCTCCCTTTAACATATAACTTCGTCCTACGTAGGGCCATAATATGGATTGTCTGCCCATTGGGCCCATTGTATGGATCCGGCATCTCACATCTAAAGATGTTTGCTTGAAAAAGCGAAACTAAGCAAGCGAAGCTAAATTCTTTCCCCACTGGTGTTGTTTGTTGTTGTAAATTTAAAATAGACAGAATGGGGGATCTTGAAGTCTATTCCTATTTAAAAGGAGGGGTAGGGCAAGCTCTCTCCATACAAACTTTGTGCAGGATTTACTTCGTTTGTGTTTGCATTAAAGTTATGATTTTTGGTCAGTATGCTTATTTTTCTGATAGCTATTTCGTAATGTAATTTTTTTTATTACATTTTTTTTAAATTTTGAATATTTTTGAAATATTGGAAAATTTTCACTTCACGATCTTCGCATATCTAATATTTACAACCAAAAAAAATATTATATTTGTTAGTGCCAAAACCGACGAATAAAACGTGCACAAAGTTTGTATGGGAAAGGCCTTGCCCTACCCTGCGCCTTAAGCTATTTATTATTTGGATCTACCTTGGATTGGCCTTAGTCTCACCTGATAGAAAGCGATGACAAAGCCTTAAGATGTAGCTGACTGGTTCAGTAATAGCCTATCCACTCTTGCCTTGAAGATGCTTAGATTATAATTGTCTGGAAATCCAGAAGACGGGTGCAAGTTCCATTCCTTTGCTGTTTGCATTAGAAAAGAGGAAGCATGCTTCGTTCGCGAACCTACCTATACTGTTTGGAGTCCGTTTTATTTAACAGTCTCAGCAGGAGAGGCAACCCTAGCGGCCAGGGCGCGGCTAGGTCGTCCTCAATGCCCTCCCATTACAATGAGTGGCGCCTTCATTATTTACAAATGAGAGCATAAATCTTCCTCATCGTTGTCAAACAATCGCAGTCGTCCCTCTCTCACCCACGACAAACGTGCCTCGTGCGACAGAGAGCCTGGTAATTATGATGTAACCTGTAGTTAGTCGTCTTCAAAATTTATGAGTTGTATGATTACTGTGTTTGTATGAGGATGTTGATTTGTATGCCAGGCGCCTAGGCTTTGTATGGTAAGTTTTGATTGTTGAAACGATCTGTTATTAGGGAAGTGTCGTCTCTATAACTAGTAGGGCATATAATGGCTACTTAAGTGTGATGCTTTTAATCTTAATGACTCTAATAACTAATAACGCATTGAACGTAACGTGTTGTGTGTACATTCCGTTAATTGTCTTTTAGTAAAATAATGCAAATTGTGGTTTTGTTTTTTTTAGTGCCTGGTTTAGTTAAGTAGCAACAACAACAAACACAAAGTGATGCTATTATATTACTCTAGGAACTCAAACGAACTATTCGTATATAGGTACATACGCCAAAATATGAAATGAATGTGTGTCCTACATGTCATAGGTACATTACCGACCTATTTATATCTAACATACACGGGTTTTCTCTGTTTGAGATACTTATAACAGTTGTCTTTAGGAACGAAATCAGGCTGCCACGGTTTTCGAATGCATATTTTGATGAGAATTAACTAGTTTAGCATCATCATCACTTTAGTAAAATCCTTCCAGGCTCCTTTAGGATATAACTGCGATTTTTTTTAACTAACCTATTTGGGGCTATATAATAGGATGCCCCACTACTGGTCAAAGGCCTCTCCCCATGAATCCCATGGTTCCCGTGTCTGTGCTGCTTCCGGCCAATTGGCAAGGAAGGCTTCTAAGTCATCCCGCCATCTCCGTCTAGGCCTGTCCCGTCTGCGTCGCTCTTGTGGCATTCAATTGGTAGCTCTATATTAGCGAAAATATTAGGCGGGTAAAAAATCTACCTCTGTTCATCGATAAATAAAATAGTTTTATATTCAATTCTGCAGCGACATTGACAATGAGTAGCCACATGTCGCAACCTAACCCTGTCGCCGCAATAACTAACCTCGGGCTAATCTGGCTGTGTCCAAATTGTTGCGCCGACGCCCGGGGCGGGAATTTCATTACAGCCAGAATACCCATTGTCCATTGAATTATGGCAGACAGCGGCAGATTAGGCAGTCGGGCGGTTTGCGAAGCGGCTGAAAGGTTTTTACACTACCTACTCTTAAATAATTGGCTGAAAGGTATTGGAAGTATAGTGTAATGATGGGATGCTTGTCGAATGAGGTGTGGTAATTAAAAGAACTGAAGGCCAGTTAAAAATGGGTAGGCCATTGAGGGAAGGGAGTGGTAGCCGAGGCCGACTTGACCAATTTAGAAAAATTGCTTTACTACCCTTTCATCGCAAATAAAAAAAACGTGTTCAATTTCAAACCTTATGGAGACCGGTAGAGCAAAAAAATCTGCAAATTAAAAAGAACGTCAAATATTATGTTGTTTATAAACTACATTGAGAATTAAAGGGTTAAACGGCATTTTTTTAAATATTAAGAGTATTTTTTTATATTTACTTGTAAATAGGTTCTCGAAAACTTTAAATTTTCTGCTGTAACTTATTGTTAGCTAGATGTTTTAGATATTAGCTGAATAGCCGCATTCCCTGGGCACTGACCGCGGTGCGAATTGGTCGTGATTGCTTGTCTAATTGTCTGAAATATGCGCGGAATAGTGCTATGCCGATAATGGGCTCATAAAATTCAAATTATGGGGGATATCATTTTCAGCTATAGTTCAGGAGGTTTTCTAATTCATGGTTGCCGTTAAATCGGAATGTCTGGTTTTGATAAAGAGTGATTAAAAAGGAAATATTCCTTTATCTACACACATATCATAAATCCTCTAATATGCGTTCGGAAACCGTAGAAAATGACTCTCATTTCAACATTCAATGAATTTATGGCAATTTTCTTATCTGTGACTAAGGCTACAGCAGTAATATAATTTTCATTTTAATCTCATATATGATGTTAAAATATTAAACGTCAAAAAAAAATTCAAAATTTAAATGTCAAAGTTGACATGTCCCTATTCTAGTATCACTGAAAATTCAAATTCAATCGATGCGAAATGTCAGCTCGATGTTTTTTTAGTATATATCGCACGAAATTTGAGCTAGAGCGACATGATTACATCAGAATAGGGACTCTTTACTTTTTTAAATAACATTCAGGTATCGGTTGCCAGTTCTGATTTCGATATTTCCGCAACCGTGCAAAAAAGGTTGTATTAACACAATTTTATCTTATATCTTTAAAAGAGCAATTCTTGTATATTTATTTATTTATTTATTTCGAGGATCTCGGAAACGGCTCTAACGATTTCGATGAAATATAGTATGTGGGGGTTTTCGGGGACGAGCAATCGATCTAGCTAGGTCTCATGTCCGGGAAAACCCCGAGCAAAGCTCGGTCGCCCAGATATTTGTATTTATTTACGGGAACAAATAAAATGATCACCTAAATAACTTTTGATGTCACCAAATTTTCGAACCCTAAAATAAGGCTGAACACTCAAAAAAATGTATCGACCATCAATTTCAGATCACCTAACCACTCATACCTATTATTCCAGCAGTAGCAGCTATTTTACTTATTGCGTTCCCTGAAATTTTATAATCGCATCAAAAAATTCTCAAGTACCACCAAAAATACTAAACTACCACCAAATCTCGTGCATCATTTGTTATTAGAATTACGTCCAAATATTATACACATTACAAGCTATATTGTAGTTAATACATTCAAATTAATTATTGAGCGACATGTTTCGGACTCACACGCGACGTTGTGGTTACCGAGTGACATGTTTTGGACTAACACGCGACATGTTCGGGCTCATCAAGCGACATGTTTCGGATCCAGCGACATGTCTCGGACCCATCGAGCGACATGTTGGGGTCATCGAGCGACATGTTTCGGACTCACACGCGACATGTTTCGGATCCAGCGACATGTCTCGGACCCATCGAGCGACATGTTGGGGTAATCGAGCGACATGTGTCGGACCGACACGCGACATGTTCGGGCTCATCGAGCGACATGTTTCGGACTCACACGCGACATGTTTCGGATCCAGCGACATGTCTCGGACCCATCGAGCGACATGTTGGGATCATCGAGCGACATGTTTCGGACTCACACGCGACATGTTTCGGATCCAGCGACATGTCTCGGACCCATCGAGCGACATGTTGGGGTCATCGAGCGACATGTTTCGGACTCACACGCGACATGTTTCGGATCCAGCGACATGTCTCGGACCCATCGAGCGACATGTTGGGGTCATCGAGCGACATGTTTCGGACTCACACGCGACATGTTTCGGATCCAGGGACATGTCTCGGACCCATCGAGCGACATGTTGGGGTCATCGAGCGACATGTTGGGGTCATCGAGCGACATGTTGGGGTCATCGAGCGACATGTTTCGGACTCACACGCGACATGCTCGGGCTCATCAAGCGACATGTTTCGGACGCATCCAGCGACATGTTTCGGATCCAGCGACATGTCTCGGACCCATCGAGCGACATGTTGGGGTCATCGAGCGACATGTTTCGGACTCACACGCGACATGTTTCGGATCCAGCGACATGTCTCGGACCCATCGAGCGACATGTTGGAGTCATCGAGCGACATGTGTCGGACCGACACGCGACATGTTCGGGCTCATCGAGCGACATGTTTCGGACTCACACGCGACATGTTTCGGATCCAGCGACATGTCTCGGACCCATCGAGCGACATGTTGGGGTCATCGAGCGACATGTTTCGGACTCACACGCGACATGCTTCGGATCCAGCGACATGTCTCGGACCCATCGAGTGACATGTTGGGGTCATCGAGCGACATGTTTCGGACTCACACGCGACATGTTTCGGATCCAGCGACATGTCTCGGACCCATCGAGCGACATGTTGGGGTCATCGAGCGACATGTTTCGGACTCACACAACGACATGTTTCGGATCCAGCGACATGTCTCGGACCCATCGAGCGACATGCTGGAGTCATCGAGCGACATGTTTCGGACTAACACGCGACATGTTCGGGCTCATCAAGCGACATGTTTCGGACGCATCCAGCGACATGTTTCGGATCCAGCGACATGTCTCGGACCCATCGAGCGACATGTTGGGGTCATCGAGCGACATGTTTCGGACTCACACGCGACATGTTTCGGATCCAGCGACATGTCTCGGACCCATCGAGCGACATGTTGGGGTCATCGAGCGACATGTTTCGGACTCACACGCGACATGTTCGGGCTCATCAAGCGACATGTTTCGGACGCATCCAGCGACATGTTTCGGATCCAGCGACATGTCTCGGACCCATCGAGCGACATGTTGGGGTCATCGAGCGTCATGTTTCGGACTAACACGCGACATGTTCGGGCTCATCAAGCGACATGTTTCGGACGCATCCAGCGACATGTTTCGGATCCAGCGACATGTCTCGGACCCATCGAGCGACATGTTGGGGTCATCGAGCTTCATGTTTCGGACTAACACGCGACATGTTCGGGCTCATCAAGCGACATATTTCGGACTCAAAATGTGTTATATATATATACAACGCGCGAGCCGAGCGAGCGAAGCGAGCGTGCCGCGGTAGCGGCCGGCGAAGCGCCAGAACCACCACCTGTTGAGTCCGAAACATGTCGTTGGATGAGCCAGAACATGTCGCGTGTGAGTCCGAAACATGTCGCTCGATGACTCCAACATGTCGCTCGATGGGTCCGAGACATGTCGCTGGATCCGAAACATGTCGCTGGATGCGTCCGAAACATGTCGCTTGATGAGCCCGAACATGTCGCGTGTGAGTCCGAAACATGTCGCTCGATGACCCCAAAATGTCGCTCGATGACCCCAACATGTCGCTCGATGGGTCCAAGACATGTCGCTGGATCCGAAACATGTCGCGTGTGAGTCCGAAACATGTTGCTCGATGACCCCAACATGTCGCTCGATGGGTCCGAGACATGTCGCTGGATCCGAAACATGTCGCGTGTGAGTCCGAAACATGTCGCTCGATGACACCAACATGTCGCTCGATGGGTCCGAGACATGTCGCTGGATCCGAAACATGTCGCGTGTGAGTCCGAAACATGTCGCTCGATGACCCCAACATATCGCTCGATGGGTCCGAGACATGTCGCTGGATCCGAAACATGTCGCTGGATGCGTCCGAAACATGTCGCTTGATGAGCCCGAACATGTCGCGTGTGAGTCCGAAACATGTCGCTCGATGACCCCAAAATGTCGCTCGATGACCCCAACATGTCGCTCGATGACCCCAACATGTCGCTCGATGGGTCCGAGACATGTCGCTGGATCCGAAACATGTCGCTTGATGAGCCCGAACATGTCGCGTGTTAGTCCAAAACATGTCACTCGGTAACCACAACGTCGCGTGTGAGTCCGAAACATGTCGCTCGATGACCCCAACATGTCGCTCGATGGGTCAGAGACATGTCGTTGGATCCGAAACATGTCGCGTGTGAGTCCGAAACATGTCGCTCGATGACCCCAACATGTCGCTCGATGGGTCCGAGACATGTCGCTGGATCCGAAACATGTCGCGTGTGAGTCCGAAACATGTCGCTCGATGACCCCAACATGTCGCTCGATGGGTCCGAGACATGTCGCTGGATCCGAAACATGTCGCGTGTGAGTCCGAAACATGTCGCTCGATGACCCCAACATGTCGCTCGATGGGTCCGAGACATGTCGCTGGATCCGAAACTTGTCGCTTGATGAGCCCGAACATGTCGCGTGTTAGTTCAAAACATGTCACTCGGTAACCACAACGTCGCGTGTGAGTCCGAAACATGTCGCTCGATGACCCCAACATGTCGCTCGATGGGTCAGAGACATGTCGCTGGATCCGAAACATGTCGCGTGTGAGTCCGAAACATGTCGCTCGATGACCCCAACATGTCGCTCGATGGGTCCGAGACATGTCGCTGGATCCGAAACATGTCGCGTGTGAGTCCGAAACATGTCGCTCGATGACCCCAACATGTCGCTCGATGGGTCCGAGACATGTCGCTGGATCCGAAACATGTCGCGTGTGAGTCCGAAACATGTCGCTCGATGAGCCCGAACATGTCGCGTGTCGGTCCGACACATGTCGCTCGATGACTCCAACATGTCGCTCGATGGGTCCGAGACATGTCGCTGGATCCGAAACATGTCGCGTGTGAGTCCGAAACATGTCGCTCGATGACCCCAACATGTCGCTCGATGGGTCCGAGACATGTCCCTGGATCCGAAACATGTCGCGTGTGAGTCCGAAACATGTCGCTCGATGACCCCAACATGTCGCTCGATGGGTCCGAGACATGTCGCTGGATCCGAAACATGTCGCGTGTGAGTCCGAAACATGTCGCTCGATGAGCCCGAACATGTCGCGTGTCGGTCCGACACATGTCGCTCGATGACTCCAACATGTCACTCGATGGGTCCAAGACATGTCGCTGGATCCGAAACATGTCGCGTGTGAGTCCGAAACATGTCGCTTGATGACCCCAACATGTCGCTCGATTGGTCCGAGACATGTCGCTGGATCCGAAACATGTCGCGTGTGAGTCCGAAACATGTCGCTCGATGGGTCCGAGACATGTCGCTGGATCCGAAACATGTCGCGTGTGAGTCCGAAACATGTCGCTCGATGACACCCACATGTCGCTCGATGGGTCCGAGACATGTCGCTGGATCCGAAACATGTCGCCTGTGAGTCCGAAACATGTCGCTCGATGAGCCCGAACATGTCGCGTGTCGGTCCGACACATGTCGCTCGATGAATCCGAAACATGACGCTTGCGTTTCTTACATTGCGTAGATCCGGTATTATAGACTAGATATTAATTTGATGAAACAAATGACGCTTGAAATTAGGTGATCATGTAGTATTTCTGGGTATCGAAAGAATTATTTGGGTGTAATTAATTTTAATAGGATTACGATCCCAGTTATATTTGGATGCGAATTATATGAAATTTGGTGTTTGAAATTAGGTGATCATTAAGTATTTTTGGGTAGAGACTAATTTATTTGGTAACAATTTAATTTAATAGGTTATCGACATGTTACTTCTTCGAGTTGCACTTTATATTTAAATGGAGTTGAAAATTTGGTGCGAATCTAGTATTTTTGGTAATCAAATGTAATTTTTTAGGGCATCATTCGGCAATTAATTTGGTGGTTCGTTAAATGCTACCCTTTATTTACTACGGTTTCTGAACCCATCTTAGAGTAGTTATAATATGTGTGTAGATAAAGTAATGTATGCAACTGTACATAATTATGTACCAGTTGCATAGTCCACTATTAAAGTCTATTTACCCTTAAGTGTCCTGTCATACATTACACTTTTCTCTCGGATCACACATTTATCATCAGTATCATCACCATATTGTGGTATTATACTTAAAACGGCTCACAAAAAATTGAAATCAACCAAGATGACAGCTGCTTGGTGCTTGTGTCATATTTAACGTTAATCGGTCTATAATCGTAAGTAATCGACTGACTAAATCTTTTAAATAAAAATACCTTAAATACCACGTTAACCCTTTGACCACCAAACCGATAGTGTGTCGTCGTGCCCAGTACGCCAAGCACTGTTTTTTTTTGGTGTAATGTCTAAACCAATAAAAACAAATTAAAACAGTTCAGAAATGATTTTTTTCATGATCAAAGTACACCTTCACTCCGACCTTTTAGGTGGACACAAAACCACTTTATAGGTTCTTGGCGGTCAAAGGGTTAAGTACCTATATTACTTTACAATTACATATTATTATTTTTTGTACTAAATCGACACTAGTTACACAGAGAAGAGTGGCGTTCTCTTGTCAGAGGCCAAGATCCTCTTTGAGTCATCGAGCCAGCGTAGTAAGAAAGTACTAAATGGAGAGCTCTACGTATAGTACCTAATATAGATAAGTAATCAGTGGTGTAGCTAAATGACTAAGGGCCCTGGGGCAAAAAAAAACTGGGCCCCCTAAACTGTTTAGGTTTTATCAATATACATATATACTTATTTCTCGCTAGTTCAAGAGGTTTGCTAATCAGGTTTTGGGGGCCCGTTGAGCTTGGGGGCCCCGGGGCACTGCCCCGCCTAGCTCTTCGGTAGCTACGCCACTGTAAGTAATATAAGTATGTACCTAGGTACGCAACCCAAGGCTTATACCAAAACTGTTTCCTTGAGCTTGAATTTGCATTGCATTGCACCGTAAAACCGTAAACTGTAAAAAACGGTCACGTCAATCAAAGCACCAACATACTGTCAAATAAAATGCCATATCATCAAATCTCAACCGTCCTCAGTTACACCACACCGAATAAATCGCCACCCTCGCACCTGGCCGAACGTCAATTGTTCGCGTAATTAAAAAAAAAACACCGGAAGTAGTTCCGCACTGGTTCCCCCGCTTCCTGTGCGATTGGTCGGTCACCTTTGACCCCTCCCCACCTGTGTATATAGGGTATATACTGTGTATAACCCACCCTATTCTACCCTTGCGTGGGTGGTTCTTTCTCACCCTTTTTTATTGGAGTTAAAGTGTGCAAATGTTACTTTTCCCAGAGTCAGGAGTCAGGACATATCCACATTACACATAGCTACATTAATACGCGTACGAAGTCGCGGGCAGAAGCTAGTATTACATATAATGTTGCATACATAAGTTGCGAAAAACGCATTTCTGTTAGGCAATCCCGTTTTAGATAAATAGCTTTTTCAACTACTTAATGAGTTAGTTTATAATTGTAGCTCTGCCTAAAAATTAAATACACTCGCGGCCAAAAATTTCGGGTCACCCTTGTTTAAATAGCCTCAATAGGTTTTGTGAAATATTCTACACTCGTTTTATTGACATAATATACTATTCTTCATATTCCCTATTGTATTAGGAATTTCCGGGATCCTATCATAAAAATACCAATGCCAAAAATGACGATTTTCGCGATATCCCGCTCCGTTAACGTTGTTTTTTTCATGGATTTTTACGAGTCCGATTTAAACCTGGAAACGTTACTTTTTTTGGCTGCTACTTTTCCAGTATTGATGTAAAATTAAATAAAGATAATCACATGATTACACAAACTTACAACCTCGCAGTATTTTAGCAAATATGATGGTTTTTCACCGACCCGTATTCTTTGTCCGCGAGTTTATTTTGCTAAAACTGTTATTTCCAAGGTTACTTAATTTTAGAGTCATCGTATTGCATCATAGAGCAGAACACCTGTCTAAAACACCCGTTTAACAACCGAAATCTCGCTATAAATTCCGTCGACTTTTCCTCGACTCGCGTTATCAGGCGTCGTTTTTCACGCGCCATCTGGGGGTCTATCTCGATATCTGTCCCTCGGGAGCTTGTTACACTCCTTTAATTACACCACACCTATCTGCCTCAATTAGAACTGGTGTTTGCGTGCGACACTTGAAACCTTTTCGAGTTACGCGGGGGCTGTTTCAGGCAGGCACGCCATAGAGAAACTTATTGTGACAGGGTGGTAAAGGAAAATCTTGGTGAGCAAACAGGCGCTGTATAAATTATGGGGTTGAGTTGTCAACGGGTTGAAAGTTTGGATAGATAATTTTAAATAAAAAGTATGAAAAACAAAGTAAGAAAATTGCTAGTTCACGCAAAAATAAGCCTTATGTTGATGGCAGAAGAATTTTAAGAACTTTTTCATGACTTTTTTCCATGACAAACTAAGTGAAATTAAAGTGCTTGTAAAGGTATCAGATTTATCCTTAATGAATAATGTGATATGATTAAAATCTTCTCCTTATTTTCGTTACTCTTAAATCAAATTCTGCTTACCTATCCGTATAGTTTGAGTCTAAGTATCATTGATGACATTGATGCGAAACTGTCTCTCTCTGTCTATTACGGTTGACCCGGTGTATGGAGGTAGTTTGAGGCCCGGTAAGGCCTTAGGATACTTTTAATCCCCGAAATCAACCCTTAAGGTTTGTAAGCGCTTGAAGTAAAAGAATAGCAATCAATTCTATCGCGATGAACGAGTTCTACGCAGACAAAGTGGCGGGCAAAAGCTATACATAAATCAAAACCATATATGAGAATAAATCTTTCGTGAAAACCGCATCAAACAATATCCGCCCAGTAGGTAGTTTCTGAGTTTTTGGCGAAAATTCGAACAGCTTTGTTTTAGAAATTAATGAGGGAATACAGCAGCAGTGGTTACGTGTTTTGATGGGGACTTTGCGGATGTATATGCCGTATATAAAGGTAAGTAAAAAAAAGTAAAGGTAAGGTAAGTAAGGTAAGTTTAAGGTTGACGAATAATTACTGTTGCAGATATCATTATTGATGTGTCAATGACGAAGCATGTTGCTGATTTGTTGTAACGCGTACCTATTAAACATGTTATAAAAATACTTTTTCAATATTTGAGTTTACGTTTGTGGCTCTGCTTAAAAATTAAATCATTTTTCTACCACTACGTTATCTCCAAGTTAAAAACAAGCGGCTAATTTTAAAGCGCGATATCTTCATGAATTATGGCCGAAACATTATCAGTACTAATTTGTTTATCAGTCTGAAGATATTTATGGCCACTTGTTGTGCTTTCTTAGCTTGCTTTGATCTTCGTGGTTTTCAGGATCTACTAAGTGGTTGGGGTGAGTTTGGCATATGGGGGTTTTAGGAACATTCACTCGTAGGTTACATAACAAGATTCTTCAGTTCAGAATGATGAAAATTTTTCCTAATTTGTGACTGAAAAAGTAAGAGTCAATTGTAATTTTTTAACTGCTGGCCTGAAGAAGGGTTGAATTTAGTGATACCTATAGGAATGTCGCCACCAAATCCCTCAGAAGTGGGAAATAGCCAAAAAACACAAAAGACCAACACACTCAGCGAGTTCCTACAGACACGGAATAGATCAAGCTCTTCCTCAAGCATACAACTAGAAAAACTTAATGTATAGCAATTGCCAACCGATACTCCCCCAAGCCGACTGGTCCTCGTGGGGGAAAACGACCACGACCCTCTAAAGGTTAAGAACAATACCAATACCAACACACACAGCCAAAAGAAAACAAATGATATTCATATAGCAACTATAAACTGTCGATCACTTAGAACCCCCGAAAAACTAGAAGAATTAGAAATAGCACTGGAAGATATAAAATGGGACATTATAGGCATAAGTGAAATGAGAAGATTTGGGGAACAAATTGAAGACCATGGAAAATATATATTACAGCATAAAGGAGAGACACCGGGACTCTATGGAGTCGGATTCATTGTCAAAAGGAACTTAGTAAACAACATAATAGAACTAAGAGGAATTTCAGAACGTATCGCAATACTGAACATAAAATTAAATGGAGAAGAATGGTCTATTATTCAGGCGTATTCACCAACGGAATCGGACAAAAAGGAAGACATAATAAAAACCGAAAAATTCTATGAAGATCTACAGAACACCATGGAGACGACACATAAAAATGTGATAGTGATGGGTGACTTCAATGGCCAAATAGGAACACAAAATATTGGCGAAGAACATATCATAGGAGGCCACGGTTCTGGCACGAGAAGCAAGAATGGTACAAGACTGGTAAACTTTTCACTAGAAAACAGATTAAGTATCCTAAACAGCTTTTATAAAAAGAAAAGAACAAAGAAATGGACATGGATCTCACCTAACGGTCTTCATAAGAATGAAATAGACTTTATTATGTCCAATAACAGAAAAGCTTTTAAAGATGTGTCGGTCATACAGAATCTAAATTTTAACACTGACCATAGAATGGTACGGGCTACAATGGCAGGAACAAGCACCAAGAAATCAAGACAATTTCATAATAAATATGCAGTTGTTCAGTACACAGGCGACACAGAATTACTGCTTAAAAATCTGCAAACATCATTAGATAGTAAAGAGCATTTACCGATACAAGAAAAATACAATAAACTACTACACCATCTAAAAACGGTAACTAGGAAGACAAATACAAAAAACAAGAAAGAAATCACATCAAAAAGCAAGGAATTACTACAGAAACGCAAGGAACTACTGCAAGATAGGAAATCAATAGAAAACCGTCAAAAAATATCAGAAATAAGTAAAATGATCAATAAACAACTAAGGGAAGAAAGAAAAACAAAACGAACTAATACAATGAAAAATTATATAGAAAAAACAGGAGGAATAAAAAAGGCACTAAAAGAACTTAATTGCAAAAAGGATTGGATACCGAACATAAAAAAGAAAGACGGTAAAAGCACAGGGAAGAGATCGGAGATACTAAAAGCTGCTACAGATTTTTACAGAAATCTATACCAAAGCCAAAAGATGGGACAAGCTGTGAAAGAATATGAGACATCAACTGAGGAAGAGGAAGTACCTGAAATACTAGTAGAAGAAACTATAAAAGCAATTAGTACACAGAAGAATGATAAAGCTCCCGGATCAGATCTCATCACAAATGAACTTTTGAAAACAACATTACCAGTGATCGCTCCGAAGCTTACAGATATATTTAACGAAATTATCATTACAGAAAAGATTCCCGAGGATTGGACAAAATCAACCATTACACTATTGCATAAAAAGGGCGATAAAGGAGATATATCAAATTACAGGCCCATTAGCCTAATGTCTAATGTTTATAAGGTATTTTCAAAAATTATATTATCAAGAATTACCAACACTCTTGAAGAAAATCAGCCCAAAGAGCAAGCTGGATTTCGTCGAAACTTTTCCACCATAGACCACATCCACGCCCTTAGACAAATGTTGCAAAAATATAAAGAATATAACAAGACCTACTATCTAGGGTTTGTTGATTTTAACAAAGCATTCGACACACTGGAACACGAGTTCATATGGAATGCATTAAAAACACAGGGTGTACAAACAAAATACATACGAGTACTCCAAAATGTATACACCAAAAGTACAGCGCAAGTTAAGCTAGAAACCATAGGCGAAGAATTTCCTATCAAGAGAGGCGTACGCCAAGGAGATCCCATCTCACCTAAATTATTCTCAGCCGTCTTAGAAATGATATTTAGGAAGCTAGATTGGAAGAATAAAGGATTAAATATTAACGGCGAAAATCTAAGCCACTTACGGTTCGCAGACGACTTAATCATTTTCTCTGAGAACCCAAAAGCATTGGAATTAATGCTACAACAACTAGCTGACGAAAGCGACAAGGCAGGTCTAACAATGAATCTAACTAAAACAAAAATTATGTCAAACTCTACACAAAAAGATACCATAATAGTGAATAAAGAGCAAATAGAATATGTACATGAATATGTTTACCTGGGACAATTAATATCTACCGAAGACTGCATGAAAAAAGAAATAGAAAGAAGAATAACGAACACCTGGAAAAGATATTGGTCACTTAGCGAAGTTATGAAGAACAAGGAAATGCCGATGAAAGAAAAAAGAAAGGTATATAACATGTGTATTTTGCCATGCTTACTATACGGGTGTCAAACCTGGGCATTGACAGAACAACTAGCAAACAAAATAAAAGTCTGTCAGAACGGAATTGAGAGAAGTACAATAGGTGTTAAAAGAAAAGATAGAGAAAAATTAAAAAACATTAAAAGTAAAACTAAATTTAAGAATGCATACGTAACATACAAACAACTAAAGTGGAGATGGACAGGACATATGACAAGAGAGAAGAAGGAAAAATGGACAAGACTAATAACAGAATGGTACCCGCTAGACTGCAAAAGGAATAGAGGAAGACAAACTAAGAGATGGGAAGATGATATAAGGAAAATAGCGGGTCCAACATGGACTCGAACAGCAAGGGATAGAATCAAATCGGCGATCTTTAGAGGAGGCCTTTGTCGGAAGACAAGTTGAGGAGTAAATCGGAAAACCAATTGTTATTTCAAATAATATCAACAATAAAGGCTTTTTATTTTTATTTATTTATTTATAGGAATGTCAATTACCTATAATATAACTATTGTATTATTAAATTTTTTTTACTCGTAGTTACGGTCCGATTGAAATCAATTTTGAGATGTTTTACTTGCGGAAATTCCCACTTTCCATTTGCAGTTATTTCTATGATATGAATAAATTTGTGAAAACAGCCACAAGTTGCCCGGTTTGTTAATTTCACCGCGCCTAATATCTTCATCACACTATTTGCAGTAATTTATTTACTAACCACCCTGCGGATTCCTGGCAACCCCGCATTGTTTCCAAGAAATTGGACGGTGTGATTAATTTGTTCAACTCCCCTTTCGTGCAATTTGTCACCACCCACCATACCTTGACCTTCCGCGCCTCTCTCCGCCCAGCAACGGCCTGATCGAGAGAGTGAATCGTCCCGTTTTTCAGAGGTCTTGCTATAGTGGTGTGTTACCAAAATTCCTTGTCTTTTATTTGGTTAGTTGCCATCGTCAATAAATAGTGAATCTTGAGCATGAGATGTTTGCGAAATTAATGCCGTGGGTTGTTTACGCTTGCTTATTGTTAACTTGAGTGTCTGTCCCCCGTGTCAGGAATAACCTGACAGTAAAGCGAGGAGCAGAAGGGTATTACGAGTACATGGTTAAATTGTTTATACCCGAGAAACAGCTGTTCAGCGTCATGAATGAAAATCCAGAGAAAACGAATTTTCTTGGAAATTAGACCTAGCTACGGAGATGGATGTTTTGCCCACGTACCTACACTAACGAAGCCTAATTTCAATGTAGTTGCATTTTTAATATATTGTGAACTAACTTACGTATCTGAGTATGCACAATTACAACTCAATTAAATGTCAGCAATCAGTACAAGGCTTGCAAAATTTGTTCTACATATACACTACATTACAACTATTCTTTATTGTTCACCGAAAGTTAAAAAACACGAAGAACAACGGCTGCCAATTGGCGGTCTTATCGCTAAGGAGCGATCTCTTCTAGAAAACGATAGGGTATTGTTTTTATATACCACGTCGGCGGCAAACAAGCGTATACGGCCCGCCTTCTGATGTTACGCCGTCGCCGGAGTTTACGGAGGCCTGGAACTCCAGTGGGCTGCCCTTTAGAAATATAGGTAGGTATAATACACTCCTTTCTTGAAGAAACCAAGGCAGGGAGCTTATTCCACACGGAGCGTAATAGAGGGAGGAAATCCTCCTTTCTTGAAGAAACCAAGGCAGGGAGCTTATTACACAACCGAAGCGTCCGAGGGAAGGAATCCTCCTTTCTTGAAGAAACCAAGGCAGGGAGCTTATTACACAACCGAAGCGTCCGAGGGAAGGAATCCTCCTTTCTTGAAGAAACCAAGGCAGGGAGCTTATTCCACACGGAGCGTCATAGAGGGAGGAAATCCTCCTTTCTTGAAGAAACCAAGGCAGGGAGCTTATTCCACAACCGAAGCGTCCGAGGGAAGGAATCCTCCTTTCTTGAAGAAACCAAGGCAGGGAGCTTATTACACAACCGAAGCGTCCGAGGGAAGGAATCCTCCTTTCTTGAAGAAACCAAGGCAGGGAGCTTATTCCACACGGAGCGTCATAGAGGGAGGAAATCCTCCTTTCTTGAAGAAACCAAGGCAGGGAGCTTATTCCACAACCGAAGCGTCCGAGGGAAGGAATCCTCCTTTCTTGAAGAAACCAAGGCAGGGAGCTTATTCCACACGGAGCGTCATAGAGGGAGGAAATCCTCCTTTCTTGAAGAAACCAAGGCAGGGAGCTTATTACACAACCGAAGCGTCCGAGGGAAGGAATCCTCCTTTCTTGAAGAAACCAAGGCAGGGAGCTTATTCCACACGGAGCGTCATAGAGGGAGGAAATCCTCCTTTCTTGAAGAAACCAAGGCAGGGAGCTTATTCCACAACCGAAGCGTCCGAGGGAAGGAATCCTCCTTTCTTGAAGAAAACAAGGCAGGCAGCTTATTTCTCAACCGGAGCGTCATAGAAGGAGGAAATCCTCCTTTCTTGAAGAAACCAAGGCAGGCAGCTTATTCCACAACCGGAGCGTCCAAGGGAGGAAACCGCACCGTACGCGACCATTTACGTTTTAAGCCTTCTAAGGTGTGAGGTTGAATGCCCTGCCGCGCCCGTCTGCTGTGCGATGGCAGAAAGCGGCTGTCGCACCGCACCATCATCATCGCGAGGGCATCATGTCGGACAGTTCTTCGGAGCACAACCCGTAAGTCAAACTCAAACTCATTTATTCTGCAAATAGGCCACAGGGGCACTTTTAAGGCACTCCCAACTAACATTTCAGCGTTAGATACAGTCCCACCACCGGCAAGCAGCGAGTAGAATTACTATAGGAGTACTTACTCGTTACTCACCGGCGATGGGACTACTGCCTTACAAACAGTGTTAATATGTACAAAAATATACTTAAAATGTACACTACATTATGCTTTAAATAAAATCTTGTAAAATCGCCTGCCAGACAAAAGATAAGTCATATTGCGTGATAAACAATTCATGAGGGCTTCCTTTATAATTGACTGTGTATAAAACAAGACGCCCGGGGTCTTATTGGATAATAGCTTGCATCCGGTAAGACGCTACATTTTACACTCGCCTATTTACTCAAGTCATAACACTAATACAGTCACTACTCTTTCTGGTCTTGCAACGTAGGTAGCAGTTCTTATCCATATTAATAAAAGTCACTAATAAATCCATACTAATATTAGTGATATAGAGAAAGTGTGTCTAATATCTGCTTGTTACCTCTTCACGCTTAAACGGCTGAACAGATTTAGATGAAATTGGCATAGAGATAGTTTGAGTCCCGGGGAAGGACATAGGATACTTTTTATCCCGAAAATCATACCTAAAGGGAATCAAAATTTATATGCAAGAGCGATACGCTCTACGCTGACAAAGTCACGGGCAAAAGCTAGTCATTTGAGAAAATGCGAGAGTAACTCGTGTGTGTTACCTTTTCACGCTGAAACTGCTGAACGGATTTACGAGTAGGTGACATTTGGAGATAGTCTGAGATCCCGAGAAAAACATACCTACCTTTTTTATCCCATCAAAAATCAAAATGTACAAACTTAGAGCAGATCGACAATTTAAAGCCTGCGCCAGATTAGAAATAATGACCAATTTCTCAAAGTCAATAACGAAATATACGAGTATGCAATCGCGGAAGAAAGCTAGTGATCTGATAACTGGCAAAATTCATGACGGAGCATGGGTGGGTACTTTCACAATGAAATGTAAGTCGTGTGTAAATAAGTGGTGCAATCTATAGTGCGCGCCAACCACGACGACGCGCCCCTCCACAGCGAATCTCATACTGTTGTACGGCTTGGGCTGTGGAGGGGCGCGCCTTCGTGGATGACGCGCACTATAGCTATTGTGATTTAAATAAATATAATTCCAACACTTTATATCTCACCATTTTAACAGCGACCCTGTCACATGAAGTAACTTATTTAATTCGTATTTCCGCCACAATGCCCTGCTCTCCTGCAATGCAATAATACCTACTTACCTAGTATTGAACGGAACACTAATTCCATACATTTCTTTTATATAACTCATTTTCCTTACCCTAACCCGTCGTCTACTCGTCCCTGGGATCCCAGAGCAGATAACAAAAGAATGACATTGTATATTTTTTTCGCCGGGAGAGGACGGCTAATTCGCAATGTACAGTCAAGGGCACCAATATGTATACACTTTTTCACCTTATTCCATTGAAATGAAGTCCAAAAATGCTGTACATACATAAATTATACAAATAAATTTACAGAGTTATTTTCTTTGCATACTTTTTTTGCTGTACAAGTT
The DNA here is from genome assembly GCA_951800055.1 of Cenopis cana. NCBI lineage: Eukaryota > Metazoa > Arthropoda > Insecta > Lepidoptera > Tortricidae > Cenopis > Cenopis cana. The sequence goes on along the minus strand of OX637489.1, from coordinate 9,552,241 downwards.
GCCCATTTTTTTAATGTTAGGTACATTGTTATGTACCTACTAAATAAAGGGTTATATAACTACTCATTTAGGTACCCATTTAGCTACCCTTTTTAACTACTCATCTAGTTATCCGAATATCTATCATGAACTCATGAGTACTCATGACTCGCTGTGTTCTTTTAAGTACTACGTGTTCCAAAACAAACCTCCGACCTACGATACATGACTAGATGACATTAGTAAATATAAATTATTCTTGCATTACCAATACTTAAACAAAACTCGATGCTCGGAAAGCATCGGAAAGCATCACTTTTTTATAATGTATAAAAAAGGACAACAACGTTTTAACATAAGAAAATCATGATAGCAGTATTTCATATTTTCCTGGCTGTGGCTTTACAACCCGTTCCCAATAAAGCGATAGAAGTGCGCGGTTGGTGAGTGGCCTGGGGAAAATTCATTCCTACAAAGTTCATACTAAGGTGTAGGTCTGCAGGTAGCAGAGCGTTATGATTATGAAGGTTTTATTAAAAGTTGACTTGACTAGATATTGCCTCCATGGTGCGAATTGCACTTACTGCATTACGGTTTGAAACGCCCATTTCCTAACCCCGCAGATTCCATATGTCCTGCGTAAAAATGCTAATGTGTCCCCACGCCACTTTGTCACGGGGATTTGTCCCGGACAGTGTAATCCGACCGGGTATGGCGATAAATCAGAGGTGAACTCCGACCCGGGTGGTTTATGTTTATTTAATTTTGTGGGATTATTGGAGAAGTGTATCAATTTAGATGTGGACCGACACAGGCCCACGGGTCAGGGCAGGTATGGAATACTGGCATATATAATTTTTGTGCTATGTGTGATGATAATGATTTGATGCGATAGCGTACATTTCAAGTTTTCTCTTTCTTATAATGGTAGTAGGTAATAACTTTTTGAATAGGTAGTCCGGATCACTAAACTTATAATAAGAAAAAAAAGAGTACATACGAAAGCTCATTCCTGAATTATGTGATGCACCGAAGTCCTAATAAAACTAAAAATTACTAACATTCAGCATCATTACCACAAACCGCACAGACAATATCTCTTGACAGTAAAGTACTTCCTTTTACTACCAATTACTTATGGCATCACTAATAGACCAGACCGCCATAAATAGTGACCAGTTCGGGATGGGGCAATGTTGTGGGATTACGCGCGATTGTGGTGCTAATACCCGATTGACACGGGATTATCGGACAAATCGAGTGGATTCCTTAATTTACGGACGGCATAGACACCCTAGCTAATCGTTCGCGTCTGGCGGAATTGGGTGCAGATTAATTGTTAAGTAGTCTTGCACTGAATGTTTTACGTGAAGTCGATAGCTATGCCATATGGTGCCATCCCTCGTATAAATGTTTTTTTGTAGCTAAATAATTAGTAACTAAGAGCCTATTTCATTATGACTTGTGACTTACCTAATCTATATCTAAATATCTTTAAACGAGCAATTCTTGTTTATATCTATATATATTTCTATATATCTATATTTCCGGGATCTCGGAAACGGCTCTAACGATTTTGATGAAATTTGGTATGTAGGGGTTTTCGGGGACGAGCAATCGATCTAGCTAGGTCTCATGCCCGGGAAAACGCCGAGCAAAGCTCGGCCGCCCAGATATTCTTATATCTTTAAACGAGCAATTCTTGTATATTTATTTATTTATTTCGAGGATCTCGGAAACGGCTAACGATTTTGATGAAATTTGGTATGTGGGGGTTTTCGGGGACGAGCAATCGATCTAGCTAGGTCTCATGCCCGGGAAAACGCCGAGCTAAGCTCGGCCGCCCAGATATTATATATATAATATCTAAAAAAAGGCGTCGAAGGGCTCTTCGTAACCTGCGTTGTTGTCCACATGGCCTCCACATGATACAATATATACTGCGTCAGGTATGGCAATCCAGTACATCGGTTAGTGAGTGGTAAGTGAGTGACACAAGCTATACGGCATTAACCTATCAATACATTCGGACGTAAGTGTGTGTGTCGTCGACAGGATCGTGTGGTTCGTCGAGGAGTGTGTGGTTCTTAACCGGTGGTCCGCGGGCCACTGATGGTCCCTGGAAGCAACCGAAGTGGTCCGCGAAGCCATCATAAAATATTGTTTTTTTTTTTAATACTACGCCGGTGGCAATCAAGCATACGGTCCACCTGATGGTAAGCGGACACCGCAGCCTATAGACGCTCGCAACTCCAAAGGAGTCACGTGCGCGTTGCCGACCCTTTATAAAATTTGAGAACTGTGTTGACAGCAGAAGGGACCAATTTCCCTCACTCTCAACACAGTCCAACCTCGGGAGCTCTGGCAACCTTGCTCACCTCCAGGAACACAACACTACATACCTGAGTATATAATGTTATTATGGCTGTGGTCTTCTGCAAAGCGGAGGTACTTCCACAGTTGGGCTGCTCCAAATTCGAGCAAGATGACATTTTGCTGTGCCCTACCTCTCCGAGCATCCGAGCGAGTGATAATGAATCAACAAAACAATGTGTCGCGCGAGTTTTTTTTTTTTTTATAAGTGTGCTCCTGTTTTGGCCTGCAAGCGGCCAGCGACAGATATAGAGAAGGATACCTCTCCCTGCGGCCTGAAGGGCCAGCAGGGGGGGTGTCGCGCGAGTTGCGCTATGAGGGAGCCGAGCCGAAAATAGGAGGTGGTCCACGGCAAGACGAAGCGAAAGTCAAATGGTGTCTCATCACTAAAAGGCTTAAGGTTAAGAACCACTGTCTTAGACCATGGGCCTCCACTTCGCTGCGTAGGCGCAGCGCTTCTGTCGCCCGAAACAACTGCCGTTGACGTGCTGCGCTGTGATTGTTCCATCGTCAAGAGCCAAGAAGTAGGTAAGGTTCCTTCCTTCGATTACTAGCACAATGTACGGTCACGTGCATTAATTAAGGACCCATTTCGCAAACTTTTTCTCTGAATTTCTATACTCTTTGACAGTACTGTCAACCTTAAGAACTTAAAAACTCGTGACTGCACGTAGTCGCAATGTACACAGGAGCGAACAAGGTGATCATACAGTGCTAGAAAGAGAAGAGACCCCTATTTGTCGATGTCGTTAATGGCGAATTATAATTGAGTCGTTTCGGAAATCGCGCCGTAATGACATCACGAAAAGGTTCTACTTACCCTTCCTTCAAAATAACCACAAATAGATTAAAAAGATATTTCATTAGAATTAAATTTTCAAGACATTACTGTATAAATAGGAGCACGAAAACCAATAAAAAAATATTAAAAAGTAAAATTTAACGCTTGCCTAATGACTTTACATCCCCCGCAATATTTATCCACATCTATACCGTTATCCGGTTATTATTTATTCATATCCGGGTCCCGCAAAAGTCCGTCCAATTTGCTAAGTGGTGGAGTAATGACAGATTACGGAACCGCGCAGCACCTGCGGGCCGAAATATGCAATAATACACTGCCCGGTGCCCGGGTAACCGGGGCCAATAAATTCGTCAGTGATTAACCGGGTTCATTGTACCGCCAAGGGTAATGGAAAACCCAGGGTTTGGTGTTCAAATATACGAGGTGATACAAAACCAAAATAAAATAAATATTTATGGACAATCGTACACTAAATCGTCCTAGGAAAGCTTGTACCGTAAGGTACAGTCAATTTGATTTTAAGCCACCTCGTACCTTGTCACAGTAACATTAATATGAGATCTTTAGCGGCTTTCATAATGATTTTCACTGTGACAAGGTACGAATTGGCCCAGAAATCAAATTGGTTGACCGTACGAGGCAGCCGATATACATAGGTACATATAATTATATTAATAAATACTTACATAGGTACATACAAAACACCCATGAGTCACGAGCAGGCAGGATTCGTAAATTAATGATTAAATATCAGGGCAGTTTTCCGGGGCATGAGACAGCTAGATCGATTGCTCGTCCCCGAAAACCCCCACATACCAAATTTCATCAAAATCGTTAGAGCCGTTTCCGAGATCCCCGAAATAAATAAATAAGTAAATAAATAAATATACAAGAATTGCTCGTTTAAAGATTAATAAGAATATCCATGATTCCGGTCCATTTTGCGATGAGATCAAAAATCTGCTGTTCCATAGGAAAACATCTTTAAATGGACTATATCCGAAGGAAAGAACATGGAAGCTGTTTTCTAAATTCATTATCATGTTTGATACATAAATATGCGATCCAGACACTGTAAGTAATATTGATATACATCTCATATGCCGCTTGCGCGGCGCTCAGCGTAAAGAAAAGGTGACGTCAAAGAGTCTGTAGCTGGTTGGTAGCAGACGGGAAACGGGTTGCAGATTCCTGCCTCCATCCTCTGACGTATGACGTTAGGTCTATAAAGTAACTATCTTTTCACGTCTAAATTAAGAAGCCGATTTTGATGGAATGTAGCATGGAGGAGCCTTAAGTAACCTTCACCTTGCCCTCCCTTAGCGATATATGGAATTGATAATAAGAGTAGGTATGTGGAATCGATACGGGCCAAATCTAACACGCGCGTCGCCACAAGCATAGCATGTAGCAATAAATAATCAATTGTTACTATTGAATAATCTAATTTTAAAGTAAAATTACAGAGTTACGTTGAGTCTCCTGTCTCGAGGGGTGGCGCTGCTTATCGCGCTGTCGTCTAGCGCCCGCTCTAGTCTAGGAATCCTGCTCTTGCGTCGCGGACTTTCTGGCTCTTGTCTGACTGGCCTGAAACATTACAATGGCATGTTATTTTCACCCTATTCACCGAAGAATTATTATTAAAGTACTTAGATGCTGATGACCTGGTTAAAGTCGCGGGGGTCCGTTGGATGCGGGCAGCCCATGACCGTTCGATGTTCAGCAGTGGACGTCTTCCAGGCCTTCCAGCTGATAATGATGAGTACTTAGGTACGTATAGAATATCCTCTAAGATAGAAAACACTGGCATGCTAATCTGCTCTACCCTATAAAACGTGTGCCTTGTCGTCTAGTTAGGGACAGTCACCTAGTATCGTGTTGACATAACCTAGTTGAACAATGGTGCCACTATCCGAGTGTTATCCGCGTTCGGATGAATTAACACCCCGAGTGAGTGTGAGTGCTAAGATTAACTGATGTGGCAGAAGGAATAGGCCTGACTTCACTTCGGCTCGCTTCGGCAGGTGGAGATACAAACTAGTTTCAGACCTCTGTAACCACCATGCAGAGGTCTGGAAGGATGGGAAACCCTTACTTGCCAGAATTTCAGTTGCCCGAATTTTGACTGCCATACTATTCAACTGCCATAATATTGTTTCTTATAATTTCGTATGCCATACTCATTATTTACCATATTAATCAAATGCCAGAATCTTTATTTCACATAATATCAATTTCAATAATATATTTTTCCATAATCATTGTAATTCATAATTATCACATGCTATACTTTTATTTGCCATCCATCTCTACTGTTCGAATCGAATAGCTGAGAATGAAAATCCATAATTTTAATGAAATTTAAAAGAGCAGAATAACTTGTTTGAAAAGCTACTTTACTACTTAATCCGACTCGGATCACGGATAGGTTAGAAGAGGATAGCGGGAGCTTTGCTCCCGCTATCCTCTTCGAGGTTATTTTTTTATAAAAGAGCAGAAAAACTTGTTTGAAAAGCTACTTTACTACTTAATCCGACTCGGATCACGGATAGGTTGAAAGAGGATAGCGGGAGCTTTGCTCCCGCTATCCTCTTCGAGGTTATTTTTTTTATAAAAGAGCAGAAAAACTTGTTTGAAAAGCTACTTTACTACTTAATCCGACTCAAAATCCATAGTTTCAAAATCCGAAATTCATAGTTAGGACTGTTTCGGATAAACTATATTTAGTATGGCGTATAAATATTCTATCAAATAATATTATTGCACTTAATAATATGGATAACAATACGTATGGCATTCGTATCATTCTATCATGTAATATTCGGGAATACAAGAGTATGTCAAACGATTTTTCTAGTAAATAAACCATTCGGGCAAATGAAAATCGGGCAAATGTTTATCGAGCAATTGAAATTATTTCATATGAATTTCGGGCAAACAATAGACACCCCTGGAAGGATATAGAGGACAGGGCGCGCTGGCGCCATCTAGTATGCGGGACTAGCAAAAGTCAACACATTATACCTACAGCGAATCTGAAAATCGATCAAGTGCCAGGAACGAACTTGTGATTCCTTTAGAATTGAAGTCGTCCATTGGGTACAGTTTGCTTAGACTGTTCAATACTATATCAATAAAATGTATATTGATTACCTTGGAGATTGACAAATAGGGCGAGGTGAACTAGTTTTCTTTGGGATTCTACTCTTTTTTGGTCTCGTTGTCGTTGTCTCTTCCCCAGCCTTTAATATACCTTTTATATTTTTGGTTACTTCATTATTCACAGTTATTGCTTGATTTAATACATTCGTACTTATCTTATTTCTAGTTTTACTCGATATAATTTCAATTCCTTTGTTTCCAACCATCTGTGTTCTGTCACCGCAAATTGTAATTGTTCTCATGCTATCTCTTTTAGAAGTAAAGCTTTTTTGCGACTGTGATTGCTTGTAGCTCATTTCACTATTTTTTGCGCGAGTTTCGTTACCAGGTGCAGCGAATTCCACACTTTTCCCACTGTCAAAACGCATCAGAGCTATGTCACTTAATTTGTCATCAAATAATTGCAGCTTCAACTCGTCAACAGCTCCTGTTCTCTGCTCGTGTAATCTGACATTACTTGAAGAAGGAAATGGGTTGTCTGATTCAGGGCTGAGCGATTCTATCCTGTGGCGAGGCCTGAAACGCTTGGTTCTTCTTAGTATTTTCGAAGAACTCTTCTCTTGTGGAAGGGCTGTTGCCAGAGTAACCGTTTCCCCGGTATTTTCTTCTATAACGTACGAGTTCTTTTTCGATAACGTACAAGTATTCAAATTGATAGCAGTACTGGCTGAGTTTGTTCTTGATAAAGGCCAGTCGGAAACCTGGGTATGATTTGAAGCTGTATCAATCTTGTCAGTTTCTGTATGCTTGTAACGGAGCTGATGTTGACTTGCACATAAAATCTTTTCACTTGTTTTGGAATATTTCTTTATAGGAACTTCATCTGCGGTGTTGTTGGCATCAGTTATGGAGGAGTATGACCGTCGAGAAATCGAAGCAGTGGATAAGTCGGAGTTAGCCTCATTTACCAATATTTTACTGTAATCATTGAAATTAACTCTCGAATTAAACTTACTTTGGTTATGGAAAGATGCACTACGTGAACTGAGCTCATATAAAACCGTTTTGTCATTATTAGCTACATTTTTCGATTCTCCTTTACTTATAGAGGTTACAGATGCTGCAGACAACCGAGTAGGAAATGGACAACGTGATTTCTTTTTCTTCTTTTTCATTACACAAAACAAAAGAGTTGGGATACAACATATTAATTCAATAATCAGGATGCTGAGTATTATGATAGTTTTTTTTGACATGTTATGAAATAAACATTCAAGGTATTGGATGCCTGATTTACTTTTCCCGGCGGTGGAGGTTAAGTAGGTGTTATCGAGTAGGCACAGAATGCCTTTGAAGGCTGTGTACAAATCATCGTCACTGAGGTGCGGTATCACTTCTTCATTGACCCAGTTTTCAAAATTACGTTGAAAATAGTGGTGGTGTTCGGGGTATATTGAGCGCTCACAGGCGCTTGCGATCTTGTGAAATTGCTGCAGAACGCTACTGAAGTACGGCGAGCGCAGATCTACAATGGGTTGGTTCGTTAAAGGTACGAACATCGTGCGCGTGTTCCAGTCTATAAAAGGAAGAGGAATTGTAAGATTATCCTTAACGTACAGCTGCTGGCAAGCGTTCTTTATTTGCGTAAACGTTGAGTCCGAGCGGGGGTCACGCACGTTATTAGTCTTAACAATGTTCGTAAGCTGTTTGGACCAGCCTTGCCCGTCAGTGCCCAGCTGCTCTTTAATATCTTCATAGTATTTGAACAATTTTAAGGCATCTGGAGTCGGTAGTTCGCCGCTGTAGTAAGCACTCTTAGCCACTGGCAAGGCCACCATCTTCAGGTAACCGCCAAGAACGTCGGAGACGGCTATGGTTAAGATCGTTTCTGTTTCGCCGTCATATGCCTCTCGGTTTACAGAAGCGTAGCAATTTTCTATGTAATGAATTAAGTCACGAACGTATTGAGCGTTTTGATTGACCTCCATGGGTGGCACTAAGCCTTGGAAATACATACGGGCCGTGAGAAGGGCTACATCCTTTTTGTTCCACCTTTTCCTCGCCAGGTCAGTAGGCGTAAACAAAGTTGTCCGGATGTTGAGAGTCAATGATTCTGTCACAACCAGAGTTTGTAACACTAGAAGCGATGTTATAAAAATGTAGATCATTACAAAGCTAGTATAAAATATGCTTATAAAACACAGAACACATAATGACAGTTTTTGAGACGTCACTTAGTTTTTATAAGTCAGATCTACTTAAAGTCAAAGCACAGTAAAGCAAAGAAAAAAAGGTGCAACTAAAAGAGTTTTTTAAAGCTTTTTTCATATGCATTTATACAATACAAAATATATATATGCATACAAAAATTTTGTACTCCTATATATAGGAGTTTCACTGGGTTACACATTCATTACACGTCTTATGTACGTTTTAAGCTGGCCACAGTACGTACTTTTAATATTTACACGTAAGTACTTTAAGTATGTTGTTTAGGATATCTTTAGCTACATACAATTATGCCAAAATTCGCTACACGAATTATTTCCACCAAGTTTTCCTTCGTTGCCGGTACTGCCAGTGGGTTTGAGGTTTAAATGGGTTGGTAGGTATGACTGTATGCCACGCATTTTTTTGCCAGAAACCCGTCTTACCCTATGTCGATCCCACAGACAACGTAGATATATACATGATATTTGTTGATAATTTATCACCTTCACATCGACAAAGAGCTGAAAATTGATAACTTTCTGTACTATTTTCGCATATAGGTATCCACTGTTGAAATTGGGTTATCGATGAAAGGCACGTACAAGCATATTGCGTTTCACACATCATTATGCCTAATGAAAGGAAGGGTTGCTTTTGTAGATCATCGCTGATTGATCATTACTGTTTGTGATATCGATAGTAATTCGTTAATATTTGTATAATTTAATAGTATAATGAACAATTGAATATAATCTATTAATTATATTGACTTCGCTTGGATGTAATCTCCTGAATCTAACAGTAGATTTAGTCTAATACAAATTATTGGTGTCCACATTACTTTTACGTATATAAAATCATATCGGCAAAATTAGTTTTGCTCTAGCTCTTTCAAAAAGTCACATTTATTGATAACTAGACTGGTTCGTTTTTATTCAACCGGACTGTGGCTTTAGAGTCCTGGGTCCAATAAAGCGATAAGAATGCGCGGTTGGAGGAAAATCCAGGGAATACCTCCGACAAGACCATGCTGGCGGTTTAAACACTGGAATATTCCATGTGTTTGGGCTCCAGTGAGATTGGTTGTGCGGTTTCAGGGAGCCTTTCCACTTGAGCTATGCGATGTTTTCATACATTTGACACATAGCTCCAGCTACGTATCAAATGTATGAAAACATAGCATAGTATAGCTCAAGTGGACAGGCACTGTAAATCTAATATGAGGTGACAGTGGAATCGAGCTACTAGGAGTTTTGTCGCTGGTTTAGACATGGGGAAAAGCGTTACTTTTCGATCACCGTTATTGTTATTCCCGTTCCAAAAAAATCACATTGAAAAATCACCGTGACTTTGTCACTTCGGTTATTTCGTGTCACGACATTTGCGTGTCGATCGTTCCCGGCAGTTACTGATATTTTTGTAACAACTGATGTTACTCTGTGACAGCGCACCGCAGTCACAGTCACAGTTAGTAACAGCGGTCACGAGGCACGACGCGACGCGTCCCTTACACACTGTTCCAGTGATATCGCCGCTAAGTAACAACGTTATTTTGTAACGTTGTTACTTCGTGACAAGTCACACTGTTACTTTTTAACGGCGGATCACCGTGATTTTTTCATCGTGAAGTTATTAATCACCCACCTCTACGCTGGTTCACTAAACCTAGCCTAGCTGAGAAGAGTCCAGCAAGAAAGTCAGCTAGGCCACCTGGGGTAGACTGGTTAGATTTACACATCTGTATTTAAATAGTAATTTCGCTCGAATTAAGGTAAGTGTGCGAGTAATAAGGAAGTATATTTTACACTAATTGTGTGCTTGAGTTAGTGCTGGCAAGATTTATCGCCTTTTACCCAATCCGCCTTATGATTGGAGCGGCGCGGAATACAGGCGACTGGAAGAGACTCCTCGTATGCGGATAATGCGTCGGTGCTTTATCTGGGAACTGTACAGTCGAGGGCATAAATATGTATACATTTTTGGACCTTATTTCAATGAAACAAGGTGAAAAAGTGTATAGGGTACATGGTTGGTGCCCTTGGCTGTACACTCAGAAATTTAGTACGAATATCAAACAGTTGTAATTTGAAACATATTAAGAAAGGACAAAGGTCCCCACGAACCCCATGATGCCCCCCATTAAACGGCAGCGAGGGTCAACGCCGCAGAGGTATTAGTGGGTACATTCCCTTCCCCTGTGGAAGGCCGAGTCCCACATACATAAAAAAAGGAGGCAGCTCTACTGCCACAGTCATTGCATTGAAAAAGTTTGGTTTAACAGTTCGCCCGTGCGAGTTTGTGGACATAATTAATCAAGGAATAAACTCCATTTTTTTGGTCGATTTGAAATTGAATATCACTTCCAGTACACATCTAATTCCAGCTTAGTCTGTGTAAAAAGCTTTCCACTAATAGGGATGATCATTAATATTCTACAAGAGATAACAGACGCAATATTTTTAAGCGCTCTGTACTTAACTTCAAAAGTAGCTGACCATTTTGAAACCTTGTCGTAATCACCCAACAATACCGCTGCAGTTACAGTGCATTGAACTAGTGAATGCAACAAGGTTCCAATGTACTTTGACCTTACGTGTTCACAAATTTATCGCTTTCTTAACACAGTCTTGGCTCGTGCCGTATTTGAATAAAAATATCACTTATTTAATAGTCAACGTCATATTTAAGTTACTATAATATGTCTTACGTTGTTTATTTTCATATTGAGATGTTTCAACATAATCGAAGTAGGGAGTTCCGTAGTCAATGGGTGCTTTACGGGACTGCTAGCTCTCTAGTATCTACAGATATTTCTACAGCTGATCGACTGTTCTTATGATACATACTCCCAGATAGTTATTACTAAGGCCACGCAAAAAATCTCAGCGCTCAATAGGGTGTGTATGATTGACAGCTAATAACCGCAGATTTCCCTCGGGGCTCGGCAATTTGTCCCGCCGACAACCCCAGCGCAGGCTCTAGTGAGCACGGGTGACAATTCCCGAAAGATGATTTGCTGTGACTTTTCTAATACTTGATACATTTTTTGAACATCAAAATAGATCCTATTCATATAAATATGTGTCATACCGGGGATGGTGGTAAACAGGCATACAGTCACGGCCTGCCTGATGGTTAGCGGACGGTTATGAAGGCATGTGGAAGGCGTAATATGTACATATTAACTTTAAAGCATCTCACTTTAATGTGTATTGCGCCCTACTCTAAATATGTTAAATTCTGGAAAGTGTCTTTTATCCTTCTTTAAAAAAGGCTTTTCATCAAGTTTATGATGATTTCGCCAATCAATACTTGTACAAAGACGTTGTTCAGTAACGACGCCATGACAGTAGGCAACTGGTTTTGTTCGGTAGTGCATTCTGCTCGGCTCGTCGTAGCGCCGGGCACGTGTGTTCACCAACGCGGCGACGAGCAGAATCCCTGGAAAGTGTAATAACTCCTTTGTGTACTTAAGTATATAGATGATATAGATCTATGGTCACATGTTTACGTATCCGTGACAGTTCAGATTTTTCTGTCAAAACTGAAGACACGTTTTTAATAACTTTTATTGTTTGTGTTGTAGATAAAACTATAATTTCGCAGTGAATGAACAATCTAAAGTTTCTGACATTATTTCACAATATCGTCCATTGCACAATAAACAATGTGAACCAAACGCCTCGATGCAAAGTTGCGCGGCAAACTGTTACTCTATCGCTGATTTTGAAAAAACAAGAAGAATGAAGTATGTATGAACTATTTGAACAATTTGTATGAGTTACCTCGTCTATTTGCCACCCGATCAAATATATGTTACGGAACAGCTGGGCTTGAGCCCTTACAAATGAAGGGTACACGGATAGAACATGTCTAGTCCCTAAAAATTTCAAAGCCAGTTTGCACCTATGTCATTATAAGTTAGGTTGCCTTTTGTTATGTAATTTAAATGGTCTATGCAATATTCATCCTAGCGAGAAAGTGCGTAGAACCTTTTATGTAGAGATTTTGATGAAGATTACTTATGTTTCAGAATAGTTTTTGCTATGGGCCACAGGTTACGAATTTTTTACGATAAACTAAAAAAAATGGGCTTTACACCCCCCTTACCCGTTAGCTCCAACCCTACCACCAGGATTTTTAGTACGTCTCACGTACTACTTAGAAGATACTAATGGTACGTCTTTACTGTTTAGGACATCTTTACCTTCAATTATGCCAAAATCCGCCTATACACGAATTATTTCCGCTAAGTTTTCATTCGTTAACGGAACTTGACAATGGAGTCGTGTTAATTAATATACTATTTTAAGGGTACACGGAAAAAATGGAATGGAAGGAATCAGTTGGACCGAGAGAGTAACAAATAAGGAGGTATTATGTAGAGTGAAAGGGAAAAGAACGTTGTTAAACACTATTAACAATAGAAGGCGAAGAATTATTGGACATTTGTTACGACACGACAACTTCTTCAAGATCATTTTGGAAGGAAATATAGAAGGAAGGCGAGGCAGGGGAAGACCAAGGCGCAGTTACATGGACCAAATAAAAGAAACAGTTGGCGTCGTGTCGTATCAAGAAGTCAAAGGGCTGGCGTACGAGAGGGAACAATGGAAAATACTCCACCGACAAGAGGATAACTCTTAAATTTAATGATGATGATGACGGAAAAAATATCCCAATTACATAACAAAAACCAATCTAACAAACCCAGTGGTATGTACCCACCAGTGGTGTGTGTGTGTGTTCAACCCTGTTCGTGTCTTACGTCTAGGTTATTGTGCATCAGCGGTGGAGCGTCCATACAACTCGATTCCCACTGGCTTGCCTAATTTTCAGCCGCTCCAGTTCTTTTAAAACTTCTCGTGAAGAATAAGAAAGGCAAATTATTTTCGGCTTCCCTAAGAATATTTTGGACGTGCCGCCACCGCTGTGCATCAACCAAAGGAAACAATATCCGTACAATATTGATCGGGTTTTCGGCTGCTCTGATGAAGTCGTACTCATCGGATATTCCATTTGGCCTGGCATTTGGGCTGATCAACTATTCATTTGGTTGTACTAATGGGCTTTACCTTTACAGCTGGCATTTGGGCGTGTTGTGCATAGTTCATGGTTTTATTTGGGGTGGTTTTTTATTGTGGAATTTTGTGTAGTTATTTTATTAGTGAGGTTAATGACTGTCAATTTGTTTTAGATGTTGTAAAACAAGTGACCTCTGACCTGGTGATATGGTCCTACTCAAAATGTAAGTAACTAGGTACTAATAAATAAAAAAAATACCTTTAACGTAGGATTTTTTTATCTATGAAGTACTGAGCAATACAAGTTCTATGCATGAAACAAATGAACGCACTGTTCAGAGGGGTCCCAAAATAATACCACTGAATACTAGTAAACACACTGTATTTAATCTTAGCACAGGATATTCTCAACTATGAAGCTTGTACAAAAAAGTCTAAATGTATGGCCAGAGGTCATTGTTCCAAGAAAAATCTTAACACCGCGTTCTAGGAAATTAGACAGAGGGAAAAGCGACATCTAGCGGCAAATTCAACCAACATTGTTTGACACTGACGTTGTTATGCAAATACGCGGGTGAACATTCCGCCCACCAAGGACATTCTGAGGGATTGTCCTTAAAACCGCCCACCATGAATAACGTGGACTAACGAAATTGATGCAATGATCTCTGGCAGCCGGTACAACACTTTCAACGGCTATCAACTCAACAAAGAAACAAAATATTCTCACAGACGAACAACAAAATTATAACCAGCAACGAGTACTTTAACAATACATAAGACAATCTATCTATTGACAATCGCAATCACATATTGCAATAAGTTGATTCTTACAAAAAAAAACAACGTTTTATGTTTACACTGGTACTAAACATCCCATAGGTAAATAAAATAACAAAACACATATTCATTTTTAGGTTTCAATAGGTAGTATACATAGTTTTCCTACAGATCTTTTAATAATGCTGTTTTTACATTTTAAACTAACGACACGCGTTATTCCGTCCAGTCCAGGGTGCTTCATAATGACTCTACCATACAACCACTTAGCCGGAGGAAGGTCGTCTTCTTTCACTAAAACTACGTCTCCTACTGCGGGTTCCGGTGTTTGATGCACCCACTTGTACCTGTGATGGAATTGTGTCAGGTATTCACGAGACCAACGACGCCAGAAATCTTGGACCATCCTTTGAGTGCGCTGCCATCTCCTAAGGTTACTTATATTTGCAGTTTCGTAATTGTAGTCTGGAGGCAGCACTAAGGGTTCTCCAACCAAGAAATGACCTGGAGTTAGGGGCATTGGATTGTTGCAACTGTCCGTGATCTGAGAAATTGGTCTCGAGTTAAGACACGCCTCAACTTGTGACAACACAGTTGTCATTTCCTCAAAAGTTAAAGTTGAGTTGCCTACAATTCTTCTGAGGTGGTATTTTGTGGACTTAATACCAGCCTCCCAAAGACCACCAAAATTCGGAGAATGCGGAGGTATAAAGTGCCAATTGGTTCCATTAGTGGCTAGGTCATCTATGATTTCCGGAAGCATTGAATTTCTTTCATCCGCAAACAAATGTTTTAGCTCCCTTGCAGCGCCAACGAAATTCGTGCCGTTGTCACTCCAGAGGTCCGTACAGGCGCCACGACGTGCTACAAATCTTTTAAAAGCCGCTAAAAACCCCTGTGACGTTAAGTCACTAACTGCTTCGAGATGTATAGCTCGCGTTGCCATACATATAAAAAGACATATGTACCCTTTATATGCACGATGACCTCTGCCCTTTGAAGTTCTAATGCTTACTGGCCCTGCGAAGTCTACGCCGCTGTGACTGAACACTCGGGCAACGGTACCTCTTGCTGATGGCAACTGTCCCATCAGCTGATTCTGGGTTGCAGCAGCATACCTTACGCAGGTCACACATTTTCTTACATACAGACTTATCAAAGCCTTTGCACCCACTATCCAATATTTAAGCTTGATGTAGTTCAACATCAGTTGTGATGCGCCATGTAAAGTCTTTTGATGCGCATCAGCAACAACCAAGTCTGTGAGATGAGATTTGTGGGGCAAAATTATTGGATGCTTCAGATATTCACTAATTTGTGCGTGCTGGAGCCTACCGCCAACTCGCAGTATGTTTTCTTCATCAAGAAATGGATTTAATGAGGTAAGTTTACTTTTCTTATTAACTTGTTCTTTTTGCTTTAAGTCCAGAATTTCCTCATTGAAGCACTCATGTTGCACTAGTTTTGTGCAAAGGATCGAACTGTGTCTTATCTCTTCACTTGTTAGCCATTTCCTGAATATATGACCTTGACAAAGTTTAGCAAATCTCAAGCAGAAAGCCACCACACGGTTCAACTTTCTGAGACTTGAGAATCTGGTCATGAATTCTGTCTCCACTGGAATAGCAGCATCAACTGTTCCACATGTATTAATATGACACAGTTTATTGGTCTTTTCTTCTAGGTTAGTTTCTTTTATTGCTATCTTTTTATAATTAATGTTTTTGTGTTTCAGCCACGCGGGACCTTCTTTCCAGAGCAGCTCATTTACATGCTGGTAAGTACCCCTAGAGGCGCAATCTGCGGGATTTTCTTTTGAAACGACATGAGACCACTGGTGAGGCTCCATCAAAGTTAAGATTTCAGAGACGCGGTTCGCCACGAATGTCTTCCACCTATTTGGGCGGCTGTTTAGCCAGGACAACACTATGGTAGAGTCTGTCCAGGCGTGAATATTCATCTTATCGATGCCCATAACAGTCGCGACTTCTATCAATAACTTCGCTAACAAGACTGCGCCACAAAGCTCCAATCTTGGAATCGATACTTGCTTGATTGGAGCGACCTTCGTTTTGGCAGTGACTAGAGATATGTGTACTTCGCCGTTTTTATCGATAACCCGCACGTATACCACAGCGGCAAAAGCTTCCGATGACGCATCGCAAAAACCTTGAAGTTCCAGTTTTTCGTCACTAGTGCTTGAATGGATCCACCGAGGCAGTTTGAATTTGGTAAGTTGGCATAAATTTTCTCTATACGATAACCACTCCCCCAGCAATTGAGGAGGGACTTCATCGTCCCACTCAATTCCCGAAAGCCAAAGCTTTTGTATGAAAATTTTGGCTGATATGATTACTGGAGCTAGCCAGCCGAGTGGATCGAATAAACGTGCGATATCCGATATCACGTTCCTTTTGGTTAAAGGTGTTTTCGGTGGTGTGAGTTTCACCGTATACTCAAATTCATCCGTACTCCTGTTCCAGGTGAGTCCCAGAATTTTCATCACGGAATCTATTTTGAGAGGTAAGTTTTCATTCGTATCCGAATTATCATTTTTCATTTCTTGCATTAACTCTTCATTATTAGTTGTCCATTTTTGTAATTCGAATCCTCCTTTTGACAGCATTTCTGTTAATTCTCTATATAACTTCTTTCCTTCTTCTACAGTGTCACACCCGGTTAACAAATCATCCATATAGAAATGTTTCAATACATGTTCAGCAGCTGAGGGAAACTTTACACCTTCGTCATATGCGACTTGATGTAATGCGCGAACAGCCAGGTAAGGTGCGGAGGCGGTGCCGAAAGTCACTCGAAGAAGTTTATAATGACCAAGCTCGTCATCTGGATTGGCGCGCCATACTATACGCTGATAATCGGCATCACTTTCATCTACCTTCACCTGCCGATACATTTTTACAATATCTGCTACTAAACAGATAGGATGCATACGCCAACGAAGTATGATGTGACGTAAATCAGATTGCAACGCCGGTCCTACTAGTAAATCGTGATTTAATGACATTCCGTTAGTTCCCTGACACGAAGCATCAAAGACAATACGCAATTTAGATGTTGTTCGATCCTCTTTTATGATCGCAAAATGAGGTAAGTACACTGCATCTGGCTTTTGTGAATCCTTGTCAGTTATCTTCTCCATATGACCAAGTTCCAGGTATTCATCAATGACTGCCGTGTATCGTGTTTGCAGTTGAGGATCTTTCTGAAATCTTCTCTCTAGTTGCATAAAACGTCTGGTAGCAATTGTTTCAGAGTTCCCATATTTGCAACTAGGATCTTCGTCTCTAAACGGAAGTTTGACAATATATCGGCCGTCGCAATCTCTTTTTGTGGTTTCTTGAAATATTTCTTCACACCTTTTTTCTTCCTCGGTAAAATCTTCTTGTGGAGATTTAACCGAAATATCAGCCTCGAGTTCCCAGAATTTCTTGAGAAGCTCATTTTCGTTTAATTGAATGTGGTTAACACTGATATTTTGAGTTTCAGTTGAATTAGGCGTGTGAAGCGGTCCCGACAAAATCCAGCCCAAACTGGTCTTTTGGGCCACCGGTGCTCCTTTTGATCCTTTGATAATGCCTTCTTCTAGGATCTGGCTATAAACTTCAGCTCCTAGAAGCATGTCAATTTTGTTGGGTTTATCAAAGGATGGATCGGCTAACTCCAGGTTGTTAAACTCAGACCATAGCTCAACAACGATCCTCTTTTCTGGCAGGACCGATGTCAGCTTGTTCAGCACGAAAGCATTGACGTTATACCTGTGATTAGGATTAAGAAGTGATTGAATGTTTACATTTACCCTTGACTTAGATGCTAAAGAAGCACCCTCGTCACTTCCTAAGCCTGAAATAGTACTTTCGTGGTGAATTTTCTTCAGACCCAGTAACTGGACTGCAGACTCCGTAATCAAAGAAGCCTGTGATCCTTGGTCGAGCAAACACCTGAGTGTGATACCAGACCCATTCTTCGATTGAGCCTTGACTAAAGCCGTTGTTAACAAAACCTGATTACGACTTGTCGAAAAATGAGTCTTGATATCATTGGTTGTATTGGTACAAGTGGGTTCACTGTGCGTTGATGAACTAGTCGAAGCTGTGTGTACAGCTACGCTCCGTTCGACTGATTGATTCGAAACCTTAGAATCAGTCGATGTGGTGGTACGTTTGGGATGTAAGAGAGAGTGGTGTTTCCTATTACATATGTGGCAACGAGTGGATTGACGGCAAGCAAATACCGAATGGTTAACACCTAAGCAATTGAAGCATAAGCGGCTGGACTGGACGAAATCACGACGGTCATCAATTTCAAGTTTTGCAAACTGTTTACAATTACTGATTTTATGGTTTTCGGAACAAAAGGTACACGACAAAGTAGATACATGATGGATCTTTGGATTGGCGGGAGCATTGGACACTTTGTTGGGAACAGCATTTGAACCTTTATTGACAAAGTGATAATTTGAGTTTTTAAATGTTTTGGGTTCAACAAACTCCAATGCTCTGAACCGTGTCTCCAAGAATCCATAAAATTGGCTCTGGGTGGGCAAATCCTCATAAGATTCACTAGCTTTTAACTCCCACTGTTTTCTAGTTTCGGGATCTAACTTCAAAGAAATTATGTGGATTACAATGATATCCCAACTAGACACATCGACGCCAATGTTCTCCAAAGCGTGTAAACATTCACGCGTTGTATCTAACAACTCTTTTATGCCGTTCGCAGATTCTGATACTAAGTTCCGTTGACTCATAAGGCGCTTCAGTATGTGATTTGCGAGATATTTCTTGTTATCGTATCTTTTCTCAATCAATTCCCAACACATCTGATAGTTCTCCTTAGTTATGGCAACATGTCTCACAAGTTGCTCGGCTTCTCCAACTAAATGACCTTTGAGGTAGTGCAACTTCTGGACAGCGTCTAAGGAGTTGTTTTGGTGAACGAGTGACGTAAAAAGATCACGGAATGTTGTCCACTCAGAGTACTTTCCAGAAAAAGCAGGGATGGTAATTTTTGGAAGTCTTATATTTGGGGTGTTCTCATTCTCTGTCTTACTGACGCTTACTACGAAATCTGTGTTATTACTGGAACTACCTCCTAAAACGGTCAGTGCTGACTTCAATTCCAATTTATATTCAATGTACAACTCTTCTGCGGTGTTGTACATATCATCCTTAATATAAGCGCTAGCTTCCAAATCTGCTGGATCTGAATCTAATACAATCAGATTGTGCGTGGAATCAAACTTTGACCACAATTCCTCTAACATCTGCAATCTAGTACTCAGGTAATCTTTAGACTTCAACCGCTCCTTAGGTGACTTTTTAAAATTGTCTTTAGCTCTTAAAATCCGTTTCAACAAATCTGTTTGTAGTTTAGTATTATCCGCCATATTGCCCGTTAACTAATTCCAAAGTCCAAAATTAATTTTTAAAATCAAATTTTCAAAGTTCAAAATTTTCCAATTTTTTCCAAGTCCCAGATGAAATTCGGCGAAATTTTCTAAGTGTTTTACACTGTTTCACTCTGGGTGAAATTGGGCATGGATTCCCCGTCAGTTCACATTGACGAGAAATATTCCAAGTCACTAAGAGCTTGATTTTTTGCTAAGTCCAAGAATTCTTTTTTTTTTTTTTAATCTTGAAATGATTCTTGCACTTTGCACACTACACAATTATAACGAAAGTACTCACAGTTTGGTCTTCACTCACACACATACACTTGATGACCTGACTACTCCTGGTACCGTCACTCGCAGCGCCGATGATCTCCAGTCCACCTTCAGTAGCAGTCGGCTACTGCTTCGATGGCCGCGACTCCAGCTGCATCAATCCACGAACCACTATCCGGCTCGAAGGACCATGTTCAGAGGGGTCCCAAAATAATACCACTGAATACTAGTAAACACACTGTATTTAATCTTAGCACAGGATATTCTCAACTATGAAGCTTGTAAAAAAAAGTCTAAATGTATGGCCAGAGGTCATTGATCCAAGAAAAATCTTAACACCGCGTTCTAGGAAATTAGACAGAGGGAAAAGCGACATCTAGCGGCAAATTCAACCAACATTGTTTGACACTGACGTTGTTATGCAAATACGCGGGTGAACACGCACCATACATTTTACTATGACTAGGTATTTTATACTTTAAAAAAACAGAGTAGTTGTTAGTACCAGTACCTAATAAATGTGTGTTAACTTAGTTCAGAAATATTTTTTTAGTGAAAACAGAAGGGACATGGCATACTTTGCGTGATTTAAAAATTAACTAACCTGGCCATGACGTGGGTTGGCTGGCCATATGGATTGGAGATATTATGAACTGTTTAATTAAGCATTTGATGACTGTCAAGTTACGTTATCACTTTTAAATCTTCCATAGAGAGTGACAGTGCAAGATTAGTTAGTTATTTAATGGACAGAATATCTCGTTATTCCTTAATATTTGATGTTACAAATATTATCATAACAAATACCTACATGTATGGCACTCAATTACTTCAAATTTTATATACGTAGACCGGTAAGCCGCCATATTCCTGCCAGCACAAAAAGGCAAAGGGGGTAGATAGGAGTTAGATTTCCGGCGGATCGGTTGGAAATCGAGGCGCGACTCAATTTCCTGGCAGCCGGGGCTACCTGGCTGCTTTTAAAAATCGCTGCGTTAAAAAAAGAGGTATGGGGTTTATTTACTGAGGTACAATTCGCTATTTGACAGTTGTAAAGATAAAATAATTAATGTGTTGGATACAGTAGTTTATAGGTTTACAATACTCATACAATAGGTTTTGTGCTTTAAAATTAATTGAAAACATTTTATTTTTGAAAAATAAATTAAGAGTTTTTTTTATCCGTGGATTACAAAAACCGAAACGCGTGTGACGTCACATTTCAAAGTTAAAGTTTAATTCCGCAACAGACCGCAACTGCACTTACTGCACGTTATGTTTCTCCACACTCCAAATTGAACCGTAACGGTATTCGTAAAACTCACAGTCACGTGATCGGCTGTTACCGCGCGAAATTTAAATTACTTAAAGAAAAAATATTTATTTTGAAAGAAATTAAGCTCTTGGGGGGAAAAAGATAATTGTTACAGGTATAAAATAACCCTACCTATAATTTAATAGTTATTTGTTATACAAGGGTGCAAAGTTGAATTTTAACCGCGAGTGTGGAATTGGAACACGAGCTAGCGAATGGATTCTAGGGTTGAACCACGAGCTAGCGAATGGATTCTATGGTCGAAAATAGAATCCTGAGCGAAGCGAGTGGTTCAAAGTTAGAATCCTGAGCATAGCGAGTGTTGCAACACACGAGACGTAAAATAACTTTGCAGCCGTGTGTAACACAAATATTTTCACCTCACTAAAGCGAGGAAATAGAAAAAGGAAAACAAAAGTAAAACAATAAAAAAAATTGGGTTTCTTCCAATTTTTCATTTCATTAAAATAGAAAATAAAAACTAAATTTGAACAAAACAACGCAAGAAAAAATTAAGCAAAATTCAAAAACAAATGCTAAAGTAAATAAATAAAGCAAAATTGCTTAAAATTCAAAATAAATATAAAATTTGAAATCCTTATCCTTGAATTAGTCGAAATCGAGTATAATGACGATTTTTTTTTTGCAAAAAAAAAATTTTTTTAGCTTAAAATTCAAAATAGTTATAAAATTTGAAATCCTTATCCTTGAATTAGTCGAAATCGAGTATAATGACGATTTTTTGCAAAAAAATATTTTTTTCGAAATAAAACTCAAAATAAATGTAAAATTTGAAATCCTTATCCTTGAATTAGTCGAAATCGAGTATAATGACGATTTTTTGCAAAAAAAAATTTTGTAGCTCAAAATTCAAAATAGTTGTAAAATTTGAAATCCTTATCCTAGAATTAGTCGAAATCGAGTATAATGACGATTTTTTCCACTTAAAAATCAAAATAAATGTAAAATTTGAAATCCCTATCCCTAAATTAGTCGAAATGGAGTATAATGACAATTTTTTGCAAAAAAATATTTTTTTGCTTAAAATTCAAAATAATTATTTAAAAAAAAATTATTCAAAATAAATATAAAATCTGAAATCCAAGGACTGATTTTTTTCACACCACCTGAAAATTAAATCAGATGGGCGAAAATTGTACTGGCTGTTTTGTGTCCACCCACACTAACCGATATCGGATCCGATACGAATCTGACCGATATCGGATCTGATGGTGTGAGCACTAAGCAGTTTTCCATACATTTTTACCGGTAACGAATCCTACACCGATATTGTATCGGATAGTGGGAACACGGCCTTACATGTTATTATGTTAAAAAAGTAACTGAGAACACGTTCGGATTTCAAAATTACTTTGCACACATGTGGATAAAATGCAGTTTTGCTATCTGTTTTTAAAGAATAAAAAAGGGCTTTCCGAGCTAGTGAGGTGAAAAATACATTTTCTCAAAAATAGTATGTAATGTTCTCATAACATCTGTGAAGATAGTATCCGAAAGTGGGTCATCCTGGACAGTTGCCAGAAGTGTCCAGGAAGTAACACCTACTGTCCAGGAAGTAAGTATGTAAATCCCATTACATATCATAAGTTTAGCTGCTGCTGCGGGCGCGGGCGCCTCCCTGTCAGCGCCCGCAGCAGCAGCGGGGTGCGCGGCGGGGCGGGGGCGGGGGCGGGGGGCGCCCGCGCCCGCACAAACAAAAGCTAGTCCGACCCCACGGTTTTAGAACAAACGAGGTGGAATTGGCGAAAAATATGATTTTTGCCGCTATTTATACAACTTGTTTTATTTTTGAGAAAAGCACTATACATGCCTCGACCATAAGTGCCATCCTGGCCTCGTATTATAGCCGGACCTCGCCTTCGGCTCGGCCGGCTAACTCATACCCGTCCAGGATGGCTTACTTACTGGTCTCTGCAGTAATGTACTATTCCGAAAACTGTCAAGTAGCCAATTAAATATATAGAGTACGAGTAAAACCAATCCTAGTTCGCCTCCAATATGTATATAGATGCGCTACGTCTTTCTATATTTCTACTCCTTTTATGGGGCAAGAGCAAAATCTTGAGGAAAAAAATTACCACCATAGTTATATGTAATTTTTGTAATTTTTCTGACGAATTCTTTATTCTTCTCAGTGGCAAGAGACTTAACTATGGTTTACTTTTAATTTTGACCCTCAAAGGGTCATAAGGGTCAAAGGGGCGCATATCCTGCATTTAGATAAAATAAATATAAGCTTTGCTGGCCATTAATGTTAATTATTTCATACAGTCATCATAACACAGTGTGAAGATAGAAACTCACCTTCATTTCTTTCTGACGCTATAAGAAATAATATACATAAACATGATATTTCAGCCACTCTGCTGACTAGTGTCGCAGCGTTACCTCTACTCGTACATTGGGAGCGCTCGTGGCCCAGCGGCGCCTGCGTGCCGCAAGCGTTATACAAAGTTAAGCAACGTGGGCCGCGGTCAGTACATGGATGGGTGACCGCTTTGAGTGGTTACTAACTGAGCGCTCCCGTGCTTTGGAAGGCACGTTAAGCCGTTGATCCCGGCTGCTGTCTATGGCAGCAGTCGTTAAGCCAAGTTAGAGGCCTTCGGGCGGCTTGAAAAAAAAAAACTTCTAACAGTCAAGTTGCCCACTCACTTGACAAAGGGGGGTCGAAGTTGCACCACGTCTGTAGGGAAAGTACCCACGGCTACCCTACACGTGACCCCTGGGTGGTTCTAAAAGTGCAACAAAAACTGGCAACCGTACTGTCTTCTCGAAGATCTCACGGTTCGAAATAAATGCCATACGATAAATAAATAACCTCTACATTTTTTTGGAATAATATTTCTTTTTCGATAAAAAAAAATATAACTTAAGAATGACTCGACTTCATTTTATCTCCACCCGAACTCAATTCGGTTCTATCGCTTTTAAATTCCATAGCATTTCAATATCTGGCTCGATGTCCTATTAGTTATCATGATCTGATTTGTCGGATATATAGCACTCGTCCCTTACTAGCAAGTATGTAAGAGAAAGAGGGTCACATGTGGATGCAAGCATGTGAAACAATTTACCTTACCTAAAAACCTGACCTTACCTTTATCCTGATTAAAAGCGATGAACAAAAATAGGCCTCCAGTGTGGCCTCGTCGCCTGGCAAAATAATTATAGCAAAATTGTTCGTACAATAACAATCACGGCAGCTGTATGTCAATCATTCATTAATATTTTAATGGCGACCGCAATTTGTTCACAACGCCACGCCACGTGCGCGCCGCGCTCTATTGACTCGAAAAATCATCATTCATGACAGTCATTTAAATATTTGAAATAAAAATATATTTTAAAGAACACGGGTACGGGAGTCGTGCTCGTGGCAATCACGGGGATAGGCGTTTGAGGCTAGAAAAATGCTCGATTGTTTACCGAAAATACTAAAATCGCTATGTTTCCCTTTAATTTTTGAGGAGTTTCCTCAATTCCTCATAGGTCCCATCATCAAAACCGGATTCTGGTAATAACGGGACCAACCATGTAACATAATTATGCTTTAAAACAGAAATAATTTTCCAAATTGGATCATAAATGACGGAGTTGTGAGGTAACCTACACCAACCTACACTAAAAAAACACTACCGTATTGAGAACCTCCCCCTTTTTTTGAAGTGGGTTAAAAATAAGATTTTTAATCAATCAGTTTAATCAATTGTTATTAGGTGCTTTGTCAAAATCGTAATCGGAACACTGGAACTCATCACTTCGGTACCTGAGAAATAAATTAAGATTAGTGCATTTTTTTCAACGATAATTACTCGACTATCTATATAATTACGATTATATAATGTATAAAAAATAAAAACAAAAAGAAGATTCATTTGGAGATGCTGGGATTTGAACCCAGGACTTTCAGCATGCGAAGCAGACACTCTACCACTGAGTTACATCCCCGCTTGGTATCTCGTACAAAATAAACCATCAGTTGACGAAGTGTATGACGTCATCTTATACAAACTCTACCAACACAACGCATGCTTTTTCTGTCCGTTTGGTAGGTACAGAGTTTGGAGAGTGGTGTTTCTAAACTTTTCAGTGTCTGATATTTTTTGAGGTTAGATAAGTCTGAAAGTAAAAAGTACTATAATAACTAATAGCTTTATTTCGGATTCGAATATATATCATTTGATATTAGAGTAACATTTATGTAGTGCCTAATTTGTAGGTTATTTATAGTTTTTATACAGGAAAATTGTCGATGCTGTACAATTACAATTATAATGTATATGTTTTATAACAACGATTTTATAACCATGTACAAAAGCTAATATCAGCAGGGTACACTAGTATTATTTACTTATTATTTATTAAATGCTCATAACAAAATACTTCCTGCCTATTGGTACTCGAAAGTTGCGATCGGTGCTCACTAGATGGCGCGAAACATAATACTGTGATGCCCTTTGGTATGGAACAACTCGCTCGTTCGCGATAACCGAACTCATTCCCTGGAGTAACTTTAGACACCTCTTATCTTGATCAACTCTAAAGATGCAATAACGACTCTAATTCTTAGAGTTAAGGTTGATTTTTAAATGAATTATAAAATTGTGAATTGTGGTATTGGTTGTAACACAACTCTGTAATGTTTTGTCAGTTTCCCCTTTTAATTAACTAGTGAAAATATTGTTAATTTATTACGATTTAAATCCACCGCGTTGTAAATACGTGGTTTGTTCGCGATGGAAGTTAATTTGGCATGACATATACGTAAAATGGTATCAGTGAGTGAAAAAAGTATAAGAATATAATTAATAAGGAAATTGCGGCGACATAATATATAACAAGTTATATATGTGAAATATATTTATGTATATAGTTACGTCGTTACATTAACTTTTTCCTTGGCTTGGTCCATAAACGTCCGTCTCGGTCTTCCCCTGCCTCTCTTTCCTTCTATTTTCCCCTCAATTATGGTCTTTACATAATAGGGATGTTGACTCAAAATTTTTTAATACTCCATACGAAAGAATACATATAACTATGCCAAAAAGTGAAAATCCTATTCAAATATCTCAAAAAATAACGAAACTACAACCATTAGAATGTTTTTAGTTAGAGAGAGAAAACGCTACAGGTCAGTGACGTCACTGACCTCGAGCGCCATAGTAAATGACGATCGTTCAATACAACGGGGCGTTTTGCGGAAAAGGGACAGAAAATGCCCCCTCCTAAAACTTTGAAGACTTATAATTATGTAATTATTTATTCTTTTGGATTACTTTTTTCACTATTTGATAGAGAATTTGATCCTTTTTCGAGAAAATTCGGATTCATTGATTTTCTTATTTGGTGTC
Source organism: Cenopis cana (assembly GCA_951800055.1). Taxonomy (NCBI): domain Eukaryota; kingdom Metazoa; phylum Arthropoda; class Insecta; order Lepidoptera; family Tortricidae; genus Cenopis; species Cenopis cana. The sequence goes on along the minus strand of OX637489.1, from coordinate 9,525,594 downwards.
AACATCCCTATTGTCATGCCGTATCAGGTGTCCCAACATATTAATGTTACGACGTATCAGGAGCTCAAGACAGTGGCAGATTTCTCCACCGACAAGAGCCAAACACTATAAATTAAGGTAGGTTACCTTTATATAATTGGATTTAAAAAAGTGTAGGTATAGCTGCAAAATGTACCAAATGTATATGTATTTAGCAGCCAGTATCATCAATATCAACATTTTCCTTTTTTTTTTTAAATATATAACGAGATAACGCGTACCTACAATTGAAATTTAAAACTTTTTACCTTTACCCTAAGTTTGCCCGACGTTTCGAATGTATTTACAACATTCTTGGTCGCGAGCTGTTCTTTACAATACAATACAATACAAATACTCTTTATTGGATAACCTCAACAAAAGTAACACATAACAGTACATAATGACAATGAGTAGAGGCAAACAATAGGCGGTCTTATCGCTAATGAGCGATCTCTTCCAGACAACCTTAGGGTAGCGGAGATAAGCTTTAAGATGCTGACTAAATTACAAAAACAGAAGTTATAAAATTCGGTATACCATAATGTATATCAAATTCGGTATACACACAACCATAGCTCACCCGCGTTCTTGAGATAAAAGTACTATACTCACAATCGGTAGAAACAGTAGCTCTAGTATAAGTTTTTTCGAAACATTAACTAATTCGAACGCGTTTGCGTTTTGTCTCAATATGTATGAAAACGCTCTCACCGAGTTTGAAATACGCGCGTTCATGGGTTAGCAACAAATGTTAAACTCGCTGTTTTAGTTTCCACTAGTGACCACCAGAGGCGCTGTTCACGGTTTCATACCACTTTCATACATTTTGAGACAAAACGCAAACGCGTTCGAATTAGTTAATGTTTCGAAAAAACTTATACTAGAGCTACAGACCTGTGCGAGTACTTGCTAACTCTCACATTTACTTGATAGGATTCTTGATAGTAGTTTGGAACACGAAAGACGATTTTTGTAATTATCTTGATTTATTTAACTTATGAATAGCGAACGTAAAGTGAGGTGAATTGACTTATTTGCTAGGTAATTATGAAATATTATTTAGACCATGGTTCACTTAAGCAACGCAACGTTCCGTAAAAATCACACTGTATCGGAACTCTTTTGTTGACCCTATTGTTTGTTTTGACATCGGGTTGATGTGTAATTATTTTCGGACATGTCTCGATACGTTATATTTTTTAATTTATAAAGTTTTGAAGGGTGGTCTTATTAAAATCGAATAAACGGGTCACTCATGAATATATTCGACATTAAAGACATGAGTGACATGCTTAGTAAATTTCACTATTTATACTTACTTATTCATGTTATCGTACTACACTAAAAGTAGATCATTAGATGTCATGTTGAGCTTTTTTTCATGAGCGCCAAATTTTTCAATTGATTCAGGTTCGTCTCCTAGCTCGCTAGTTTTTCATAAATTATGTTAAATTTCATTCGAAATAGGCTTTACTTTCGGTAAAAGGAAATATGGTGTGAAAAAAAAACTGAATAGATTCCTGAAAAAACTCTCAGGTATACATTTTCTGTACGTGTACACAATAGGCTATACTTATAAGGTACCACGCCTAAGCTAGTAACGGCTAGTAATTTGTTCGGCCGCTGTTAATTTGCCGGTGCTAGTTACAGAATGCGGTACGATAGTGGCGCATACGCATATGCATCTGTACCGCAGTATATCGATACCGGTACAGTGGGGGTACGGAGCGTCTTCCCAGGCCGCCACGCGGTACACGAAATGTGGCTTTGTCTGAGCACTCAGACACAGAATTTTTGCTTCGATACCTTTTACGAGTAAGTCCTCATTCCTCATCCACATCCACTCTTAAGAGGACTGTGTAGCAACTAGCAAATTTTTTCCATACAAAAACGTGCTTCGGGCGCCAACGTTTTTCACCCCCTAAACCTGAACCGGTTTGCATGATTTTTGGAAATGATGTAAGTATCATTAAAAACTAGGTTTATACGTTTAGATATTTTGGAAATATTGCATACAATTGAAAACATGAACCCTTAAAATTACGATTTTTTGACACGATAACTTCGTCCTGGGTTTTTGTTATTAGTTCATAAACTAGAAAGAATTACGAATAAATCAAAACGTACAAACCTAGTTGAGGATGTGAGGAATCGATCAAAGCCAAAATTGTCTCATTTGATAAAGGTTTAAGGGGTGGAAAACTTTGGCGCCCGAAGCACTAATTCTTCTTGAAATTACTACTGTCTCTATCGCACGCAAGAATATTCCGGAATGCCTGTTCTCGCTCGCACGATAGGTTCACAATAGTTAACAGAAGGATAAGTATTATCGTTGTAATAAACATATTTTTGAGATATATTTACTGATTGTCCAGCTGAAATCCAGCTTAAAACTAGACATGTTAAGTACCATTGTGGACTTTTATTTTAGCCCCTCATTTAAACATTCATCTGCTATATAAGATATCGTTCAACAGAATTAGCCATCTTTAATTTAATAGATAACTTGTCCGTGACATTTGGGGTCTAAGTTTCCGAGAATGGGTCATCATGGGCTGGAACTGAACACCACCTCAGACTTGTTTTATTTTATTATCCATAATATCTACTTTGGAATAAAAGGTTGTGCGAATATGACAATTTAAAACAAATCCACAATTTGTGTACAGACTTCCGAGATTCCCTGCAATTCAGAGGACACACGGATCCAAACGCCCTGCGATCGAACCGTGCGCGGTCGACGACAGAGACGGGCTTATAAGGTATACTACCGGTGGGAGTGGGACGGTCGTCGTCTTGAGATGACCAGGGTCAGGGGTGAACGCTCTCAGGTGAGATGTTATGGTACTGGTTTCCGGGTATAGGCGAGGATACGACTTTGCCCGGGGCTCGGAATCGAGGAATTGCTGTTCTAAATTTGAATGCTATTTCTCGATGGGTTGAATATGACAGCTAGGTGGAGTAACCTATGGTTTTTTTTCATAATTACATTTGTTTGAATAAGTTTAAAAACCATGAACTTTTCATAATTTTTCAATATAATATTCTACAGAGTAATACTTATCAAAGATCTAAAAACGGTTCGATGTTTATCTATAGGTAGGTAGGTACACTTTCACAATGAATTCTGAAACAGCTCTATAGATTTGGATGGTTTAGATACGGCCGTATGGCGAAGATAAGGTATTTCTCACTACTTATGAAGAATAAAATGAAGACTATTAAAAAAGTTTATATTGTCGATTTTTTCATAGGTTCATAGGTAGGTATAGGTATTTTTTAATAAGCATGGCGTCATACATACTGCATGTCTGAATTTTAAGTTCCTTTTTCCGCTCTAATTGTAGTAAATAGGACCTATACAAACGTTTGAACATGAATAAAAAAATAGCTAATTGTATTGAATCTTGAAAACAGTTTCTGTGGAAAACATATTTTCTCATTATTTTTACTGCTATTATAGTTTTTTTTTTTATACTGCGACGGTGGCAAACAAGCGTACGGTCCACCTGATGGTAAGCGAACACCGCAGCCTATTATTAACGCACGCAACTCCAAAAGAGTCACGTGCGCGTTGCCGACCCGTTATAAAATTTGAGGATTCACTGTGTTGAGAGCGAAGGGACAGAAGGTCCCCCGCTCTCAACACAGTGCATCCTCGGGAGCTGTGGCAACCTTGCTCACCTCATCGTAAATAATGTTATTATGGCTGTGGTATTCTGCAAGACGGAGGTACTTCCCCAGTTGGGCTGCTCCAAATTTGAGCAAGAGATGACTGTTTGCTCTACCCTACCTCTCAGGCAAAGTTTCTCCCTAGTTTTCTAGTTAGAGTTAGCTACCCAAGAAACGTCCAATTAGAATTTGCAAATCAATTTTGATGAAATTCTTTTAAAGGCGATGGAGCCGTTACATTCTTAACTTGTAAACGTGGCGTAGCTTAGGATTGCCTGAAAATAAAAATAAAACCCAAAGTCAATGCAATAAAATGTTAAAAATCGTTTTGATTCCAATCTCGAGTGTGTGAATATGCTTCACTGAAAAAAGGCGATAAAACAGCTTTGGGAAAAAAATCGGAAAAACGGGAAAAATAAACTACGAAGAAATAATGAGTTTGGGAGAATAATCTAACAAACCCAACAAATATTTCACGGGGGGCGTGGTTTTCCAAATCGATCTATCCCCTTAAGGCGCTACATTGAGAAATTTGGAGACTTTGGAACGCTGTCACAACAGTAGGGGCTGATTTTCAGATATATGATTCTTGACTATATGATTTTGGTACTGACAATAGCGAAACATAATTGAAGTGTTAAAAAATATCTGAATTATTTTTGGTTATACCAGCATCTTACTGTCGATCTCTTCATTGTAACCCCCAGATAAGTTAAATTATTGTATTTAGTCGAATATAGTAATAAATAATAAAAAGAACATATTAATACGCGGCTTTTAGGTCTTTGTTTTTTATTTATTGATCCTCAATTTTAAATTGAGAGGGTGGGAGAGGCGCAATTCGAATGGTTCGCTCATTACCGGAACATAAATTATTGACCACACGAATGTCTGGTTAAACGTCGAAGACAATTTTCTAGTAAGACATGAAGTCTAATTAGTCCTTTCTGACTAGGTAGATGGTAGAGTTCAGCAAGATAGACAAAAACTAAAAATTAGATTCAACTTTTTAAGCTATCTGTAAAACTTTCAAAATATTATCAAGTATAATATGTCTTGGTCGTCTGCCTCCCGTTTTTGTCAGGCATGTTTTTTTGAAAACAGCGCTACAACCTAACGACGTAACATTTACACCGACCTATAAAAAGTGACCGGTGAGTCTATTCATTTAAGCGTATTGAATTGGAATCAGTTTTGTAAATATATTAGTTGATCAAATGACGTAGTTGTCATTATTTACATTCTATCATACATATTAAAACAACCGTGCTCGACCAATTACTACTACCTAATCTAACCATCGTTATTATCAGTCTATAGGTGTATATAATGTCCTAATGTTGTTACTTTGGACTAGATGAGAGGTAATTAGAACCAGTACAATACGTAAATTGTAAGTAACGTGATATTCCGGTTTTTGTACACTCCATCACACACATTAGATTCGTTTTATGCTGGAGAGTTGAATAAAACTCATATTTTATTCATATTTATGTAAAAAAAGAACTCTAAAAACGATATTTAAACACAAGGCTGAGACCACGTGACTTTGGGTACGTGACGTCACGTGACGTGGCTCTACGGGTGACACTCAGTTAGAAAGTCACTAGGTATTTCTATTTCATTAGTTTGACTGATTGGTGTCACGATAACCGACCGCGCATCACTGCCGCCGGCGCGTGCGAAATTCGCGGGCAGTTCAATACGTTCAGTGGAAGAGACCCCCGGGAATATAACCCAGCAATAAATCATCGTGCTAATCTGGTATAAGTTGCAACAAATTTCACGGTCCGCCGCCGTTCTTAATACATCCGAAATTGCGTTTCGCGAATCGGTTTTACAGGAACCATCTGGTTATGGGTCGCCCACGAATCACATTCGGCCCGCAACGGGAACATAGGTCGCCGAGTTTGACCTAAGTCGAATGACCAAAAAACATTGGAATATGATCGACTTTGGTTCTGCAATAACAGCTATGCGATATACACAACATATGTATAAACAACCTTTTTTCACCAAATTTTGTAGGTAGGGTTAAAATATTTACTAGGTACTTTTTCGATATCCTGTAATAATAGTAGTTTATGCAACTGGTACATAATGCCTAATTATGTACAGTTGCATACATTACTTTATCTACACACATATTATAAGTACTCTAAGATGGGTTCAGAAACCGAAGTAAATAAATACAATAATTGTATTTATACAACCTTTTTTACACGGTTGCGGAAATGTCGAAATTAGAACTGGCAACTGATACCTGAATGTTATTTTAAAAAGTAAAGAGTCCCTATTCTGATTATCATGTCGTTCTAGCTCAAATTTCGTGCGATTTATACTAAAAAAACATCGATCTGACATTTCGCATAGACTGAATTTGAATTTTCAGTGATACTAGACATATCAACTTTGACATTTAAATTTTGACAGTTTTGTATGACGTTTAATATTATAACTTATAACATTAAATAGGAAATTATAATGAAAATTATATTACTGCTGTAGCCTTAGCCACAGATAAGAAAAATTGTCATTAATACATTGAATGTTGAAAAAAGAGAGTCATTTTCTACGGTTTCTGAATGCATATTAGAGGATTTATGATATGTGTGTAGATAAAATATTTTTCGTTGTAAAGCCAAATAGTCGATATAATATACTAAATAGGTCGACTTTATCGCTCAATGCCTCATAAGATCCCGCAACCCAGCATGGGTAAGACGAACAATGTTGTACCTACACACCTTCAAATAATAAAGAAAGCATATTTATTGCAGAAATTTAACTCTTCGTCACAAACCATGTCCTATAAGTTATAAGTACCGTGTTGATATAAGTTTTGGATGAATAACACTTAAAATGTAGTACTTAAACGTTAAATAAACTTTTGAAGCAAGAGGAAAACATGGTCAATATCGCTTTAACCACATATAGCTGTTATTTATTTATCGTATGGCATTTATTTCGAACCGTGAGATGTTCGAGAAGACAGTACGGTTGCCAGTTTTTGTTGCACTTTTAGAACCACCCAGGGGTCACGTGTAGGGTAGCGGTGGGTACTTTACCTACGGACGTGGTGCAACTTCGACCCCCCCTTTGTCAAGTGAGTGGGCAACTTGACTGTTAGAATATAACACTTTAAACTCTCGCGCTTTGTAAACATACTTAAAAGGTTTGTTTTAACGGGTCTAACGCGATATTTATGTATTTACCTTTTTTACCGACGTTTCGACACGGGTTTCACCGCGTTAGACCCGTTAAAACAAACCTTTTAAGTATGTTGACTGTTAGAAGTTTTCAAGCCGCCCGAAAGCCTCCAACTTGGCTTAACGACTGCTGCCATAGACAGCAGCCGGGATCAACGGCTTAGTGTGCCTTCCAAAGCACGGGAGCGCTCAGTTAGTAGCCACTCAAAGCGGTCATCCATCCATGTACTGACCGCGGCCCACGTTGCTTAACTTTGCATAACGCTTGCGGCACGCAGGCGCCGCTGGGCCACGAGCGCTCCTATAGCTGTGAAAACAGCGGTTACACCCCCCTATCAGATCAGCATTCGTCATTACATCGACTGGGCCAAGGGCGCATTTGCAAGTCCAATGCAAATGACAATTTCATACGGAGAAAAATCGATAGCCCTCCACATCTGTCTCTTGACTTTGTGGGCTAGGCTTGAGTACACTTAAAGCTCTACTACTACGGGACAAGTTGGCCACTCGGCTCCACCCTCATATCCATACTAATATTATACCTAAATGAGAAAACAAATCTGAGTGTCTGTTAAGTACTTCTCATACGTAAACCGCGGATTGGAGTTTGTATCCCGAGGAAGGACATAGGATAGTTTTTTTTTATCCCGGACATCATCCCTAAGGGGATGATGGGAACGAAAGTTTGTATGGGGGTACGATATACACGAATTCCACGCGGACGAAGTCGCAGACAAAAGCTAGTTATGGTTGACGAAATATAAGCTGCACCGATTCGCCATACAGGTTGTTCGAGGAATCGGTGCAGCTTATATTTCGTCAACTATACAAATAATGCTGAACGGAGCCACGGGGTAAAAATCAACTTTAAGATACTCTACGTCAACAATTGACAATATTTCATAATTTCCAAAAGTCTTAATTCGAAAACCATTTCGGTAAAAACGTGTGAAGTACACAAAAAACATTTTTTTAGATTTTTTCTCCGTTAATTTTGGAAAAAATCGCTAATTACTGTAAACCGAAAGTTGACGTGATCTTCCTCGCTGTATTCAGGGAGACCTTAGTACAGAGTACAGACAATCGCTGCTCTGGAGTGGCTCTGGATTCTTGTTGGGAAGATGACGTCATATTTTACTTACGCCCTTTTGGAATGACCTACTTTTCAACGTGTTTTTTTGTATGAAATAATGAGTTAAATTGAAAAAGAAAAAATACGGGTGGCTTAAATTTTTACCAATTTTCTAACTAGTTCATAAAATAAAGTAGTTAAAAATATGAAATGTTGTCAATTACGGATACTTTCAGTGCTAGGAGCCCGCTTGGTGGGCGCTCGCTTTTTTCTACATATACGATTTTTCGCTTGTTATCGGCTATTTATGGCAGTGACAGAGTTAATGACATACATACAGCTTGTTGATAGACAAATTGAAAGCGGGGGCTTAGGCTGCGAACGCACGGGATGGACAGTTAGTGATGCGACATCGATCTCAGTACATCAATTTGCTCAAGTTGTTCTGAGGTCGCCGTGCCCGCCCAGCAGCCAGTGTAGTCCCGGCCGTATTTATAGGACTCTGCAGGCATTCTTTGAGCACGGTACTATAGAATTTACAGTAAATAAAAAAAAATACTCCCTCCTAGCCGTTTGCCGGCTACGGCGACTACTTCAACTCCAATGTTGGTTGCGTTCATGCGGCTTACGTAGCCGATCTTATTGACGAATACCCGTGCACACAGCGGGCACGTAAGCACACCATTAACATATCTGTAGCTGATTGCCGCTGGTGGTCGGGCTTTCAAAATTTACAGTTAATATGCCTTAAAGCGTGTTCGAAAACTTATAAGTTTATCTTACTGCACTAATAAATATAGCTTTGGTTATAAAGCGGCATAATTTTTCCTCTTTCTTAATCTAGCCTACTTTTTATATCCCACACTGGACAGCCAGCCCATATGATCATGCAAACAGAATAATGAGTCAATAGTGGCAGTGAATTGATTCCTGTTTGCCCCTTTTAATTGCAATGCTCGCCACTTGTTCAATTATTCATATTTACAACGCGTATAGTGTTAAGCTATCGATATTGCACTTTTTAATTATTTGTTCGAATAATGAGAGGTTAAATGCGAAACTTTCTTCGGTGTACATCATGAGAAACTAAAATTACGGATGACTTTTGAACGATGGATCAAATATTGATATTGGTGTAATTAACTGTCAATTTGTTTTGACACAGGAATGGAATTAGTAGGTACTTCATTGCAATAGACAGTTACAATTTTGATGTTATACAATTCTAATTTATACAAGTTTATTCTAAAAAACGAATTTCGCGCAAATGGTAAGACAATAATGAAAGTTTCTTAAAATATCACGCCGTTAGCCTGCGAATATCAAAATACGTTTTGTATGGAAATCGACCATCTAAGTTCTTATTTCAGTTAGGCCAAATCTGGCCTAAAAGCCCGTTTACACTGAATTATATTCTAGATATTAAAGAAAATACCATATGAAATGCAGCTATAACCTACAGTTTACAGATTTCTTGAAAAGCGAAACGGAATCCGACTGCATCATTTATATACCACTCCACCCCAATGATATTCGCATGCCACTAGAAAACTAAAACTATGCCGAGGGGACGATAAAAAAATTGATATTTTATTGCATCCGGGGTCCACTTTTCTGCCATATTTTATTCTCTTTTCGCTGTCTGTGGTTTTCTTTGTCTCTGCAAGTTTACGTTTGCCATTGAAAAAGAAAATTCTCGCAAAGCTTCACGCTTGTGACGTTTATATGTGAGACGTTTTTCTAGCAAGTTATGATGTTTTTTGCCGCAAATGTGTGTTGGTTTTTTCATACGTCGCGTCGCACGCACGAATGAGTAGTATATCATTTTCTTTGAACAAATGCGTTCGTCTATCTGTCGCAACAGCCTAATCTAGTAAGAAAATAAACAATGGAAGCCGCAAAGTTGACTATTGTGGGCTTGAAAGGGGAGCTATTTGCATTGGAGATAAAATTTCGGGTTTTATTTTGGATATTTGTGAATGTCGGTAGAGTTGAATTGAATGTAATAAAGGAAATGATGATGGTCTGCGATACTTTTTTATGGTGGAATTAATATTGATAAATTATTCAACAGCCATGTTAATATCTTGAAATGTTTAAACAATACCAGTTTAAGAGGCGGAAACTGAACTCATTTGGTTTTAATCCCTAACACCCTTAGCTAACACCTTTATTGTACCTATCCAGGCTATAGCCTGGATTATAATTCTGGATTATATGTAATTATAATTCTGGGTGATCAATGAATAATAAAATTATGTAACACTATACAAATAAGTGGTTCTGTGAGCTGTTTTTTTTAATTAAAAATGTATTTGAAAATTTTCAAAAACCGACTTGAAAAAAAACTTCGGTATGATTTTTTTTCACAAAATTTCACGAGCATTGTTTGAGAAATGCGACATGTAGAGGAAACAACCGGAAATCCTTCGTTTCACTCTGTCAATTTTATTAATCGTTATTGTCATAAAACTACAATGATACTACAATGTTTAGCTTCTTTATAGTCCAGTGAAGGCTAAAGGCCTATTTACATGATCCAAGAACTTGATTACGAAGGCGCGCCCTTCCACCGCCCAATCGGTATGGTTGACGAAATATAAGCTGCACCGATTCGCCATACGAATTGTTCGCGGAATCGGTGCAGCTTATATTTCGTCAACTATACAATTGTGCATAGATTCGTATGAAATTCGCTGTGGAGGGGCGCATTGTCGTGGATGACTTGAACTCTACTCGGTTGCACCAACATACGAACACAGGCCGGTCATCGTCAAATATGGCGCCGGCAGCTGTCATCCCATAGAAACTTGTCAAACTTTCCATACAATATGATTTGACGAACACCGCTTACGATTACAGATGGTTTGGTGCAACCCAGCCTAAAACTTATACGATCAAACCTTGCAATGTAATGAAAATCGCATGCGATTTCTTGTTTCGTGTAAATGGGCCTTAAGCTAAAAACGGCTTTTGAAGGGACGACTTTAAATTTGCCCTCAATCACGGTATTTCTCAGTTAACAAGGGCCACCAAGCAATGTTAACTGTCATAATTTAATTCCAAATTGAATACAACAGTCTTTACAATCACCACATTTCCAGTTTCACACGGTATTTAAAGTTAAACGATCTGTAAATAAGTGCCAATACAATTCTTATACGATCACCCACAAGCGCGTTTGATGCATTGCCCTGTGACAAAAATATTTGACCCTAAACATTTTAAAATAATGCAGAAACATCTAATCTCGACCGCAACTAGCAAATTTAATTTTACCATCGCAAAACCAAGAAGTTAATACAACTTGAACTTTATGCAGAGAGGACTAAAACTATCTCTGTTTTTGGGCGATACATTTAATTTGGTGCTCAAACCTAAACTTTTTTTTTTATCAAAATAGAATACAAGTAGATTTGAGTTTTAAGACTTGGCAATAAGAGCTATAGAAGTCTTTTTCAGATGCAAGTCTTTTGTCATGTTTTTGCGATATTTTGGATTGTTTTGGACACAATGTCGTGGGAATGCGTTGTCTTTTGTCTTGCGCCGTTTTGAAAAGCTTATTGACCGCCGGACATTGTCGGTCAGTTCATAACTTGGTATTTAGTACATCTTAGCTGTGAATAAGAGAGGTCTTGATACTTTATAGGTACATTTTTTACACATGTATATAATTTTGAATAATATTCAACCTTCTATTTTATATATTTTTTTTATTTATTACCTAAATAAGTTCTTATTGTAGAAATATTTGCATTAAACATAATTAACATTAATTTTGGATTCCACTAAGAATCGGTTAATAGGCAATAGTTTAATTTTTTTTATCGAGTGACATTATTAAGTCATTCTTCATTTTCAAAATATCTTATCCTTAGTATCCTTTAAAAACAACTTGATGCTACCTACCTCAGATTTGGATTCTTTGACCGACGTGACGTGACGCAATCAATGGCTCTTGCTGTGTCAAGATGCAATGCGTAATAACAGGATCAAAATTTCTCGGAATAGAAAAAATAAGGGATTGCTGTCAATCTTACTATAAGTAGCTGCGTCTCTGTCGTTTGCAGTGCTAAACTGTTACGTCTGTAAAGTTGTGTGTGTTGTGTTGTTAATACTCGTACAATTTTAGCTTATGCAAGTACCAAAACTATTCTGCGCGAGCGCAAAGCGCCAGATGCGGTATTGTAGCGCGGTGATGTATCGCCACCAACGCCGCTTTGTGCGCACCCATTGTTTGCGCACTCTACAACCTTTCGCTTCCAAAAAAGATTATGTACCACTATAGGCACGAATATTTAGATTGCATTTTGGTTCCCGTTGGAATAACCAGTACCTACAAGAAATAGATGGACATGAGAAATGCGACGGTTGTGTTGAAATTAACAATAAATGTGCCCTTAAGTTCTACAGAATCCCAATATATGTATTTTGAGGGTGTGCATCTTAGGAAAATCTGTTAGATTCTTTCAAGCAGATGGGCATAGAATCTTACAAACGACCTGACAACAGTTGCCATGTTTTCGCAATAGATAAAAAATAAATAAATATTGAGGACACAAATCGACCTAGTCCCAAACTAAGCAAAGCTTGTACTATGGGTACTAGACGACGATATAAAATATAAATATATATGACGACGATATATACATATAAATACTAAATATATAATTAAGTACAGAGAAAACAGCCAAGACTCAGGAACGTGCTCATCACACAAATAAATGCCCTGACCGGGAATCGATCCCGGGATATCCAGCTTCGTAGTTCTCACTACCAACTAGGCTAAAGCGATCGTAACGTAGCTAAACTTGGTTTCGCTCTTTCAAATCAGTCAAAAAGTTCTTATCTACTCGTAACCTCTAAAATTTTTAAAAGACATTTAAAAAAGTACAACAATGATTATACCTTTCTTCAAATCCGGTTCTCGTCGGTATCTTTTGTATAATTTGACTTTCATTACAAACAAACCTAGATTAGTCACGTTTTACTAACAAATACCTATTCCTGATTCCGTACGCAAGCCCCTTACTCATGACGGCGCGTATTTTATTTTGATCTCTTCGTAACTTCTGTTTTCTGCTGTCGGTATATCTAACCAGTCAAGTCACATGAAACACTTGAACACCTTTTAAAACACAACACATCAAAAGTCAGGAGCTGATGAGACGAGGGCATTTTCATTACCCCGCCACGCCACCCGGTGGAACGAACGAGTACACCCTTTGTCTTTTAACCACTGCGGTTGCAATCGCGTTAACGATTTAGAATTGGAAGCCCTAATTTATCGTCGTGTTTTAATAACAAGCGCACCTTACATACAATGAAAATATGAAAATGAAAATATTTATTGAGTAGAGTAGTAAATCTCGGAATCTAGAAATATTATACAATTAACGAAATCTTATACCTACCTACCTATTAATGCAACAAAATAAAACAAGTCTGTTGCAATGATGTAAGACGTTTTAATAGTAGGTATCTGACTATATGATTTTAGTACTGACAATAGTTAGTACTTAAAATTTTCTCGATAGATTTTTTTTTAAAGTTGAGTATATATATATATTTTTTACTCAGCCTACTAAAACAACGCATTATTAAAAGACACGATTAAGAGGAGGGGTATATAGGGCAAGCTCTCTCCATACAAACTTTGTGCAGGATTTTCTTCGTTTGTGTTTGCATTAAAGTTATGATTTTTGGTCAGTATGCTTATTTTTCTGTTAGCTATTTCGTGATGTATTTTTTTCATTTACATTATTAAAAAAAAAACATTTTTAATTTTTTTTGCAATATTCGTTAGTGCCAAAACCTACGAATAAAACGTGCATAGAGTTTGTATGGAGAATGCCTTGCCCACCCATGCGCCTTAAGTTAATATTATGGTATTTTACCTCATCTTAACTCTGTCAAGACTCAAGAGGAAATTGAATGAACCTGCACACAGTCAGATATTTAACGAGATTTGTCGAAAAAAGCCATTCTCGGAGAGTGTTGCCTCCCGTTTTGTCGTGAGCGAAAAACATAAGGGCGTCTCTTTCAATCGATATATCGCCTTAACTTTTACAAATATTTTAATAAATAAATATAATAGATGCATACCTAATGGGTCTATTCCAAGCACATGAACGCGATCTCCGCAGCACCAGAAAATAAAGTTTTCCCTCCGATTAGAACGAGTTCAAAGTAAGAGTTTTGTCATCGAGGCATTGTGCCGTGATGGGTTCTTTAATGTCGTGCGTTCTCCCGCCATTCCTATATAATAACCGCACGATTTCCTACTTTAAAATACCTAAATACATTGTTCTCAATTTGAGCTTTATTTCTATAACGTTTGGGTTGATTTTTAGTCGTTAAATGAAGATCTGAATTTTAACTTTTTGTTATGCGTGTTTTGTCTCCACTAGATTGACTTTTTGTTCGTTCGTTTTAATTTGAGGGGTAAATTGGAAAATAGAATCGATAGGAGCAGTTGTTTTGAAGTAAAAAATTAATTAAATTAAAGCTATTGTATAAACATCCTTGGTTTGCATTTAAAATTCTTAAGACCATTTAAAAAGAGGTTATTTATTAAGATTGGAGAGTAAGTCGGTGGTAAGTTGGCCATCATCAGCCTATATATACGTCCCACTGCTGGGCACAGGCCTCCTCTATATAGATATAGATATAGATGAGAGGGATTGGGCAGTAGTCCCCACGCTGGCCCAGAGCTGGTTGGGGACTTCACAGTTCACATACAACGTTGAATTTCTTTAAAAAAAAATCAAGTATAAAATAATCGTTAAGACGGATTAGACTACACCGGAAAAAAGTTTATTCCATAATTAACCCACACAACTACACATTAACACATTAACATTTGTGTGAGGTGTACAATAAAGAGTATTTGTATTTTGTATTGTATTGTAACCCATTCGATTTTAGCGTGAACTAATTATATAAGGAGCTATTATTTAGTTAACCAGTAATAATGAATTTGTTTAACCCTTACACCTCGATTACAGTTGTCATAAATAGCTTGGTGCCCTCCCGAATTCATTATTATTATTACAATTCCTTCTCTAATTTACCTAACATAATATTAAAGGTACATAGACAAAATCATAATTATTTTCATATAACAACAGGATATATCATTAGTATTTTAGCTCAAAAATGATTTTCCATGACACTGAAGGCAAAAGTGTTAATGAATGTTTCGAGCCGTCAATTAGGGCCGCGATCCATCACGCAACTTTTTACTCGCTTAATTAAAGCATGTCAATGGACGCGCGCCTGCTGGACTTGACTACTGCTATGGGAATATGTTCACTTGTAGTCCGCATAGTTACGGGTAGTTTACTTTTGGAAACAGCGCCATGTTTTAGTATGGTGTTAGGTATGTCTCCTGGACCGCGGACTGTCGGGAATCAATCTTTAAGATGTCGGTCTCCCGAGTTAGTAAGTCGTCAAAACGCCAAGATTGTAAAAAAATATGAAGATAGGAGGTAAGAGATAACTTTGAAAAACCAATGTTCAAATTACTTATAATTCTTGGAATATAATCGTGAATTTACTTTTGAGTAGGCTCATCTATGAGAGGAGGCCTGTGCCCAGCAGTGGGACGTATATAGGCTGATGATGATGATGATGATGAGTCGGTCAAATTTACAGTGACCCAGATTGGGTATCTACGGAGTATTAACCCAGGAAAATATCCTAAGGATAATACGAGTATTAACTACACTCAAGACCAAAAATAACGGGCACACTTTCTATGGAAGTTCAGAACGAAGTGTATGCATTATTTTTGCTCGTGTGTGTAGCTTCTAATCTAACGGTTCCGTGGGTCAACCCAGTCTTACGTTTGACATTTTAATTTCATTGTAATGTAATTCGCGTGCTGCTTACCGAACGTGAACAGATCAAAGACAGATATGTTACGTAGACATAGGTTCATATTGTAATAATAATGAAGTTATGAAATCCATGGTTATAAATAAGACTTTAATTAGCAAAATATCCCTTTTACTTTCAACCAAAATGCTAATAACCTCAAACCATCAATGAGGACAAAGTTGGCTTTGAACTTTACCTGCCCGGATTTTCTTCTGTCCTTAAATTTCCACACCTGCAGACCATCTAATTCGAATTTAGACTTAAGCACATCCACTTTAAGCTTTTTTTTGTTTGATGGTGAGCTAAAGATTTTCACACAGCTTTTCTACCTGAACCATAATCGTAGTCAAAATGGATCCATAAGTTTTTCCACATAAAGTTCAATTCTAATTGCTGAGGAGACAAGGTGCAGATTTTCGTACCGCAAGAGGGTTCCTTGGGCAACATTAATAAGTAGAATTAAGATTAAAATGATATTAAATTTTGATATTGTGTTGTGTTCGGATTATTCTGAAGGAAAATTTTAATATGGGCTTCTTTCTCTTTGAATTTAGATCCTTTGTGGAGAGGTTTTCGTGAATAGCAAGTTTCAACCTTTAGAGCTTCGTTATTAGATACATAATCCTTTGGATTAGGTTTATGTATGGATTGACTAATCTTTAAACGAGCAATTCTTGTATATTTATTTATTTATATATTTATTTATTTATTTCGAGGATCTCGGAAACGGCTCTAACGATTTTAATGATATTTGGTATGTGGGGGTTTTCGGGGACGAAAAATCGATCTAGCTAGGTCTCTGCCCGGAAAAACGCCGGGCAAAGCTCGGTCGCCCAGATATTATAAATTAAGGTGTATGGATAAATAATGAAGTTGGTGTAGGTATGTAATAATAAGGCTGTCTATGTTCATGATATTGTAATATAGAAAGCTTTAATACTCGTACTCTAATGGATAGTTCAATTTAATCCAAAAACAGTTAACAAGTGATAAAATGGTTACATGTGTAAAAGTAGTGATGACTTGCTAATTTATCATTTGTTTCTATTAATAGCTACGTATTTTCAGGAAAAGCTGGTTACTTTTTATGTCCTGCAGATTATGACACATTGTTTTCTGGTACTCAAATTGTAACAGTCAAGGCATAAAATTGTTACAAAACTACTAATTTTGAATATGTCGGCTTGTATAAGTCGTAATTTATCGGGTTTAATATACAAAGGATAAAAGGATAAATATATAAAAAATAATGTCAAACTATCATTTACCAAGTATGACGCTTAAATCAATGTTCAAAAATCCCGCACAACAAACAATGATTCGTAACAAGCGTCTTGAAAACTCTGCTTTTCCACAAGTCGAGTCCGGCGACGCATTTTGAATAATTAATTTTATAGAAGGGTCACTCCTCCCTCTGTCCCCCTCTCAATCATCGCTAATCAAGCCCTATTGAGTGCGTGGCCTTTTTTAAAACGCTTCGCTGTGACTAGAGATCACTTGAATAGTTTTTCACTTTCAACTTACCATAAAAAAATACCTCCTTGCAGAAGGCCGCGGCCATTACAACACCAGTACCTACAGTCGCCGTCAAATATAATTATCTATACACTGAGCGAAAAAAAATACTAATTATTAGTAAGTTTTAGTGAATCCCAGGACAAGGAGATTATATACTGACGGTTACAAACTAGTTTTTGATAATAGTAGTTATTTACTAATACCAAAAAAATGTCCTTGTGACTACTCAACTGTTTTGTATAACCGTTAGTATATAATCTCCTTGTCTTGGGATTCACTAAAACTTACTAATGATTAGTATTTTTTTCGCTCAGTGTATAATACTCTTCAGGGTGCTGCAAAATATCTGAACATGCACTCTAACGCCTTTACAATAGCGTGTTCAGATATTTGTGAGAGCCTCGTTCGCTCCGATATATCTGAGAGCGACTGCACATGCCTTGTTTGTAGGTTGCGGTGTTGTATTTTGGTAGCGAGTATTGCCAGAACTCCCATTCGCAGCCCATTTGCAGGAACTCGCATTTGTCTCTAGCGGTCAACTCATCCTCAAATCAGTATAGGGTCGGCAAAGCGCTTGTGGTTCCAATGGAGTTGCAAATGACGTGTCTATGATCATATCAGACTACAGTGTCTGATAACTACTGGCCGTTTTTTTGCCTACCAAATTTTTTGTGACAATAAATTTAGGTATATTATAGAGAAGACTGCGTAATATGTGTTATTTTTGTGTGCACCTACTGATGAGGTAACATATCTTTCAATCAGAGCTGTGCTATGTTACGTTGATATGGATGGATGCGTTGATATCCATCGATTATATTATTTGGTTCACATAGCATAGCACTGGTGGTAACGGAAAGTTATCACATCCTCACAGCATAGCTGCATAGCATAGCTCTGGTGGAAAGACACGTGAGGTCGATTCTGATGATGCGTAGGATCTCGATCCAGTTCATCTCTTTCTCAATCCCATTGCATTGGCTTCTCATTCTGATACGTAATCTTGGGCACTGAAATGTGAAACGGATAGGTAAGTAGCAAGCAATCTGATTTTGTGCCTGAACCCTAAAACACCTGCATGTGATAAACCTTTCAACCAGACGTGTCGAGGATATGATAAATAGGTATGGTGTATCGTTAATCTCTTTCTATTTACTTAGTAGGTATTGGCTACAAGAGGAAGAAGTCATTGCGTGTCGCGAGACGCGCCGGGACCGTTTAGTGCGACAGTTATCAAAATATTACCCTACTAAAGTAATACTTGATCACCCCTTATCATTCCATCTGTCAAACGCGCTAGAGCTAGGTGCGACCACACTCAGCGCTTGGACACCCTGTATAATTCATACCACCTCTAACGTATTCAATTACGACACTATCGCGTTGTTTTACGTCTATTGCGGCGTTGGTATATGCGTTGAATGAAGATTTTATTCGTTTGCCGTTCGGAGGGGCAATGGATGTCGTGTCGTCTGATTATTAATGATAGTAAGGTAAAGTGACGCGTTGACTACACTATTAATCTGTTACACTTAGATTTATTTCGTCCCTGTAATGTAAGCACTTTGCATACCGGTTTCGTTTTTGTTTTATAAGCCTACGTGTTTCTTCATGTTGCATTTTGTAATTATAATACGAGTACCTGTTAGGAGCAAATTGGTTTTATTGGTGATATTAACAATATTGTGCCGGTAATGTAAGTCGTTTAATTTCTTATGATGTTGTAAGTTATATTATAGTCTTACAACTATCATTTGTCCGCACTTACAGTAAATATAATAATATGCTTACCTTTAGGCCTTGTAGGTACATAATAGTACATTACTTAACAAGGGCGGTAAAACAAAGAATGTCTCAGATCGCAGGTTATGAATATGCGATCTGACGAGGCTTTCTTTATTACCGCCCGTGTTAAGTACAAAAAGCACTATGTAAACTAAAAGTATAATCTGCCGTTTAGATAGTAATCTTCATGAGAAGTCAACTTTATAATTAAATTTTAGTATTCGTATGTATGTGTGAGTTTAATCATATGCAGTGTATGCAATAGTTCCCAATCTCTAATTAAATCATCATTCATCACCTCAAATTATATAATCAAATTACCAACTGTCATCAGGTCATTGATCTTCCCAATTTAACATTTTCAATTTACAGTTTTTGCGGCTGGTAACATTACCCCCAGTTTAATTGGGCGAGGGAGCAAAGGGTTGTCCCTGAGGGACGTAGGGATTGATTGAGATGGATGCTGGGACAAATTCGAGTTTTTCATCTTTTTCGGGCCCTTCAGTCATGCTTGTTTGCTATTGTTTTTCGACCTTCGTCATTTCGCGGAGTGGACATTGGCGATACGATACGGTTAGGAGTAAATTGGTTTTTGTGATGGTTTCTTGTGGAATATGTTGGTGATCAGTATGTGTGCACGATATTGGAATATTAAATGAGGGAGATAGACGTATGACGTCACAAGATAGGCACCGTGTGCCCGCGGAGTAAGGTCAGCATCGAAAGCCCAGGATATCTGTTAATAAATAAAATACAGTATTTATTGTTCATAAAAGTATACCTAATATGGACTTTCGTTGCACGCTGTACGTTTCCTTTTATTTTTGTCAGGAAAACTTATTTTAAAGGCATTCATGTAGTTTCGTGTATGCAGTATACGTCAAAATATGTTATTTTATTAGCAACATTGGATACTAATCTAAAAGCTGTTATTATTACTAAGTTTTGATCATTTGTTTTTGATTTATACTTTCATTGTACATTAGAAGAAATTCTGTGAAGATAGGGTATTTTAATTTAGTCTTCTCTGGAGCCACAAGCTATGGTGTCTGCTTATCATCAGGCTCGTTTACCATTTACCATCATAGAAATATAAAAATAATTCTTTGCAAAAAATAAAGGGGTGATCTTGATAAGATAACCAAGGGAGTTAATTGTTTGTAACTTGTTGAAAGCTTTTTAATTACTCTTTTATTTTTTATTTTTTCATTGTTTCACTTAAAATGTTTAGAATTTTAATGCAACGGAGGGATTGTTTCAATTTATGATTGCATATTGCTTTGTTAGATTTTTGTGTGAGTTTAGTCACCTCCGCCAATTTAGGTAGGTTCAGTCTATATTAGAAATAGCTACGCACATCTCACATGAAGAGGTCAAAATTCTTGTTCTTTTGACGTCTTCATATTCTTATGCTCTTATTTTACATAATCTATCTGTAGTGCGTTTTAGTTAGGTCTTGTGTGCGAAATTTACTAAGACTTCATTGAAAACCAGCCTCACGGCTTGGCGTGGCATTATGCTGAGTTGGGCCCTTTTCAGCGCGCTTTATAATGCAGACAGTAGCCCCGTGAGTCCCTGCGTTTTTGACTAAGTAACTAAAAAAATCGATTTTAGTTTCGATTTCCAACGGAAAGAACGGAGTTCTAAATTCAAAATCGCAAAAACAATCTGATCTTACAAGGATAGCCTGATGAAAAAGCGTAACAGAAATATCATTGACATCGACTGTACAGTCAGCAACAAAAGTAGGTTGACATATGAAGATGTCAAAAGTTCTTATTCCTTTGTAATAAAGACTTTTGACGCCTTCATATGTGCCTTTTGATGCTGACTGTACCTACATGTAAAAGTAATCACAGTCTCTATCGTGCTGCTTCGAGTTTAAAACTACAATCACAAATAATATGAGGAATTCCCGTAAACCTAACTAGGTATACAATTCCCATATTTCGCTTCCTCGTCCGTACAGCGTATCAGAACGAACATACAGATAAACTGAGACGATAGCAGCTACATTTTACATAAAATACCTTATGTAACCGTGGTCACGCTTGACAGTAATCCTCAATAAAATCTAAAGACGAGCTTTAAAGGAAATCTTACCTCAACGCATACATTGCTGCATTAGTGACCTCCTCAAATTGGCTTTTCTTTGGACGTACGTTACCAAGCAGCAATGTATACGAACCAAAGGCGGTTTAGTAGTGGTTTTGTGAGATGTTGGTAAGGGTGATGTGCGGATAACCCTCTGACAATCTAAGGATAAAATCTAACGCGATTGGGTTTGGAAGCCGCCGCTAAATTTTATTGTTACGCCTGATTCAGTGTTGGCTACCGTTCACTTGGTTATAGCTAAGCAATTACCGATTTGTCACAAGTGCATCTTAAAGGTCGGGTTTTATAAGAATTCGTTACACCAAAACTCAGATCCAACTTTGTTAACTCCGTACATTTTATGACATAACTTATCGACATCGACATAAGGTCTAATAATAGATCTTCTGTTTTGTTTGGTCTGTGATTGACTTTACTTACCTACTTACTTTAACGGCGCAGCGACCCAAAGAGGATCTTGGCCTCCGAAACGAGAGCACGCCACCTTTCCCGATCCTGCGCAGCCTCCTGCCAGTCTTCGACCTGAAGCTGCCGCAGATCCGCCTCCACACTGTCTTCCCAGCGATACCTGGGTCGACTAACCGGGCGGCACCCACTCAGTCGCCCCAAGTATGCTTTCTTTGCAGAGAATAAATACCTACCTAAATAAAAAAGGACCATCAACGCGCATTATGTATTGATATGCAACTTATTAACTAGAGGTGTCAAGACTCACAAGCGTGTCTGCTTACCATCAGGTAGGCCGTCGGATTGTTTGCCACTGTCGCAGTAACTTATTTAAAAAATCAGACCTATGCAAAGATATTGAATCTTGAATTTGTAGGTCTCGATTGCATTGTGCAAATTGAAAAGATATGGGTATGCTCGTCTTTACTTGTCTCGTGTCGTGTGACGATGTCACTGGCTTGTTATATCCCCGATGTGTATGACCCGCATTCCTATCACCTTTTACTCCGACCTACCTTACGACCACACGTTCGATCTGTCATGACAATCGACGTCACGTGACGTGACAAATGACTGTCACCGTCGCCCGCTTCACCTGTCACCGTCATTGACGCACTAATGACGCGTTTATGCGTCATTCATATTGTATGAGATGCATGAGATGCTTATCGGAGCTCGATACCGATCATTAACTCAATGAGTTTTGTTGGGGTTTGACAGAAGCGGGTCTTAACGAAAATAGAAACAGCTTTTTATCACATCCTTTCGAGGTGGCCAAGCCAGCGAAAACGATGCGGTTTGGTTTCACTAGTGGGTTGCCCCAAATATCGCTGGAAGGATTTGGTGGACGCGGATCTGAGAGAGCTCGGAGCCGGTACAAGCAGGCGAGAAATTGCGAAGGACCGAGCAAAGTGGCGTGCTCTTGAGTCCAAGACTCATTTTGGATCGTCGTGCCAGCCCAGCACGGCACATGGTGGCCGCGAGATAGACTATCCGTCTTTTTTATTTAAATTAGTACCTACACGCAGAAACAGACGGGTAGGTTATTAGGTATCATGTGCTAGCCGTGCAAGTAGTTATCACTCTACATTTCATATTAATAAAATTATTACATTGAGTATATGAACACGTCACAAAAGGTTTTAGGACTGTACAATGCTTTATTGATTACATACATTTTTCTGTCGAGTAATTACTCGTATTTAGAAATGTAAAAAAAAATATTGGGATGTTTCTTCAGGTCGCTTTTCTCAACAGATTCTCGTGAAATTTTGTGAGCAGGTTCAATAATATATATACTGACGAGCAAAAATAACATAACGGGTACCTACACTATGTATGGAAGTGTACCCGTTATTTTTGCTCGTCAGTATAGTTTTTGAATATTAAAAAAAAAACACTCACGAGGTCTACAGCTCTCAGAGCCACTTGTGTTATTGGTTAGTGTATGACCCGACACGAAAAGTTCCCCTTGTGTGGGTGAGAAACAATGTACGTATCTTGTTAACTATGACAGAAGTATCGAACAGGATTTTGTGAGCAGGTGTTACAGTTTTTTTTATTTATTTTTGATATTAACAAGATATGTGCTAATATTTTTCACTAATACATTAACAGAATCCAGCATCACAGTATTTTTGTAGATTTTCGTTGTATTATAACTATATACTCGTACCATGTAATAATTATATTTAATATTCAGTCACATTGTTAACAAATTAATAATGGCATTAGTTATTCTTCGTTTATAGGATAGTTAAATCTTTAATGTCATGTTTACTAGCCGCTCACTTATCTAAAGCATCTTGTACTTTAAATACTCATAAAATGTTATATTTTAATGAATTTGCAACAACATCTGTCCGTGGTCCAGACCGATCGGAGATAAGCTTTCTGAAGGCACCAGTATCTTTTGATCTCGTCTGGACATCTGGATGCATCTCAAGTATCTTCATCTATGCAATTTTTTGCAATGCCAAGTAGGTAAGCTGATGTAATGTTGTGTATATGGATCGTTACGAAGGTAAGCCGATTTAATTATTTTATTAGGAAAGCCTTTAAAATCCATAATTTTATGGGTAATGTATATATGTAATAGTTATTAGAACATGTTTCATTGAATTAAAGCAGAATGCTGCTGTTTTTGAGCTACCGAGAATAAACAAACTTTAATCGATAAGGACCTACATATCACATCGTGGGATTATTAAAGCCCATCCCATAGGTTTAAAACAGAAGCCAATAACCACGTACCGAGTCATGGGCTGGTTTACTTGAATGTCTGTTTTAAAAGACCGAACTAGGTTCATGCAAAGAGGGAACTCGGTCATATCCGTCCCCGGCACACGTGAATGGACTGAAATACGCTCGTAATACTTCTGAATGTAACCTTTTTTCCATTATCATTTATGTTGTATGATTCAAAAAGTCATGTTTTTATTTATACAAATACAAATACAAAAGCAAATAAAACACCAAATGCATTTGTTGTTGCAAATACTCGTATCCTTCTTTCGAAATATTTTCCGGAATATATGTTTGTATAGAAGTAATTTACTGGCATTATCCAAGCCTCAATTCATCGCCAGTACTTACTCAATCAATCCACGTTACACCCCTGATTAAAAACAAGGATCCCTGCCCTCTGGGACCTAGGATCTCAGCGTACATCAAAGCACAACTTTTCCAATTTCTGCCAAAACCCTCAAAAGGATTTGCATGCTAACAATGAGCTCGTATTCCGCAATATTTTCAATACCGCAGCATGGGTCCGCGAGGGTCCTTTTGTTATCCACTTTAATATCTGTGGGAATGGACATACCGACTCTATTTAGGTAATTTATCATTCTTAAACAAGAACTATTCTTAACCGTGTCTAGTCAAAAGACGTGGCCCTTTAGACCCTTTGTCGGTGTCCGGTAATGACCCAACGGGTTTGATTTTGTTCGATGTCCGAATTTTATGAAATACGACCGATTGTCCGGTGTTTCGGACACTCGGGTTCCCATATGGGTGTGGGGTCGGTTTCCAGTTCTGCCGTAAATAATAGTTTGGCCTACCGTTTATTTTGAACCAGTAATTTATTATGCGAATGTAAATATTACCTAGACAGACTTGTTTGATTTGAAGACATCTTCCGGTGTCTGTTTAAGTTTGCATGTTATGTTCGTTATTGTTTTGTATTATACATAGTAGGTTTGTCAATAGTCATCGTGTTGTCTCAATAGTTAAGAAAATCTTACAGATATAATTTGCTTAAATTTACCAAAAGTAGGAAACTTACAATACGTTCTGAACAAAACAGAACCAATAAAAAATATCTCAACCAGAATATAACTCCTTACCTTTCTGATTCAAATTTATGACCAAGTAATAAAACAATAGTTTAGTGCCCTGTACCAACTCTAAACATCATATTTCAAATTTAACGGTGCATAAATTTGTTATAATTCATAATCATATTAATTCCACTATTCTCCATAATAATACACACGCGTTAACCCGTCTAACTACCAACACGTTGACCATATCTCCATCACAACAGATGACCACAGCATCCCCCAGGACTAGGGTCATCCAACACGAGTCTAACACGCTTTCTTTATGAAGAACTACATGAAGAGGGATGATTTTTATTGGGAAGATTTTTAGAGATTTTTTAGGGAGATGAATTGAATGGTCACGCGGTGGACACGCGCGCAGGTGGATTACAGAATATATTAATAAAGATGGGTGTTTGGGAGATTAAATGTTAAGCACGTGTGATGCATGATTTATGGTGGTTGGGTACATTCTAAGCATTTATTGGAGGTGTGAATACTGTGAATGTTACAAAATATTAAGCCTGTTTTTTTAAAAGTATACAACGAAGATGCGAATATCTGCAGTGGATTTGTTTTTTTTAGAAACATACCATTACAGCGAAAGCTATATTACAAATAATAAATGTTTTTCTGTTCATGGTATGTTAAATTATTCATATATATTTTTACTGCACGAACATTAAGATATAGATAAATTAGGTACATTACCTTCTTAATCTGCCATATCCCACTCTTCCTCATTTTGAATTTTGCAAATTATAATATCAAGATCCGCAAATATCTACTGTTGGTGAACAATGCAAAATAAAAGAAGACTTACGAATCTTTCCGCTAGCAATGTTGAGTTACATTTAAGGCAAGAAACTAAGCTTCTTTCATCTCCCTATATCGATTTATCCTATAGCTTTTACATAGGTGTACAACTACTATTGTTTAAAAATCCTTACCAGTACGAAACGTAGTGTTCCTCTAAACGTGTTATATTAAAGCATGGTATTTCATTAATCATTTCAATTTAACCTTGTAGACGGTTCACATACCGTCCCCTAGGCGAGGATATTAATGGTTGCCCACGTCGGCCAACGGTCTTCCATTTGTCGTCTCGGATTACCGTTAAGTGTTAAGAATGAAACTTGTTATAAATATTCAATTTAATCAATCTCAGATGAATGTATCCAAATACGAAAATTATAATCCTATAGTCAGATAAGGTAAATAAAGTGGATCTAAATAATGATGGTCATGGTAATAGTTGTGCAGTTGTTTCTGATTGTGAGTTTAAATACAGGAAATTTCTACTTTCATCGCGACTAGAAATATTAATAAAATAACAATAAAATGACTTTATTCTGTAAGTATTAGGCCGCAATGGCACTTTTACAAGTCAAAAACTACTAGCGTTTCTCAAAGACCACTGCCGAGAAGAAACGCCGAAAGAAACTCGACAGTCAGTCATTTTCTCCAAAAAATATGCCTATTACAATGATAAAACTTAACCCACTTAATATAAAAAAATCTGAGTATCAATATAAAACAACACAAAAACAAAGAATAAAATGAGGGAAAAAAGTAGTTATGTAGGTACTACGTGTAGCTCCGCAAGAAAACATGTCGAAACTGTATACGCATTATCAAATTAGATTTCTATTTAATGAATAATGAATATGAATTCTCAAACCATTTGGTAGTTCTAGGACTGTACTTAAACTTATTTATGTAATTAAAAAATAGCAGATGCTCGTCTCATTTTAGGCGATTTGTTACTACTAGCTAAGTTTACAATAGCTGATTTTACTTACTTACCCTACGAACTAGACAAAATGTTAATTATCTTGCCAGTATAATAGGCGAACACAATGCAAATGTAAAAGAGCTGGACATTTTTAATAGCGGCTCATAAAATTTGCTTGATTGGACACGAAAAAAATCCATTGTAATTAAAAACCTACCCTCTTCCAAACTAAAGGCGGCTAGTTCATTATTACCACAACCGTATAATGTAACACCTGAGCGACTACGATTACGCATAATGACTACAAAGACTATTGTTACTATTCAGCCACTGATATTAATAAAAAAGGGATGACTG
Organism: Cenopis cana; assembly: GCA_951800055.1. Classification (NCBI taxonomy): domain Eukaryota; kingdom Metazoa; phylum Arthropoda; class Insecta; order Lepidoptera; family Tortricidae; genus Cenopis; species Cenopis cana. Next base: position 9,498,462 of record OX637489.1, on the reverse strand, counting down.
GTCCTTTGTAAGGACTTGTTTACTTGACGGAATGACGTGAATGTTTAGACGTAAAAAAAGGTAAGTAAGGGAGACGTAACAGAGAAAAAACCAACTTAACGTTAGCGCTTGGTCATCTTAAATTTTTAACTATTGTTTGGACATAAAGAGTAGTTTTGCTTGATTGTAAATTTAGATAGGGGTTAAGAAATGTGGTTTTTTTCACAGTAGATGATCGGTGACCTTTGGCTCGAGTTGTGTGGTGTATTTGATTGACGTTTGTTTGACACGCGCAGCGAGAGAAATTTTAGGAATCTTGGAGACGAAGGATTCTTTGCTAGTTAACATCCATTCAGGAGTTATTTGTTATTGTTTTTTTATGTTTATCTTAAATCTTAGAACTAATTTAATCACTTTTATTGTTACATGACCGCTAAAATTTCCGCATTGATTTAACGTAAGATTTCTTTTTGGCAACACTGTTTTAAATACGAAGATAGCTTATTTGCTTCTGAAAATATTAGCAGGCTATATCAGGCTGTATATATTATATGTTATGACCAATACTCTCCTCTCCTCTGCTTTTGGAAATTAAGTAACTACCTTTTTTTTTAAATAATTCTTTAACCCATCATGTACCTAGGTTTGGTACAATAGGTATTACCCAAGGAAAGTAAATTTTTGCCTCTCATGTCGGACCAAACTGATAAATCGTGACAGGTGCCTGTCAAACCGCAACACTGCATGGTCGTGAGCGATAGTCGTAATTTGCTAACTGTTCATTTCTAGATTATTTTTTGATAGTGCTGATTAACTTTACATTGTCTGGTGCGTTTCTTGTTTGACTATCATCAACGTGTCCTTAAATATGTGTAGCTATTAATTGCATTCCACAATTGGCTTCTAGATACTTTTGTTTCAATAAAACATAGGTAAATGTTGTTGTAGGTATCACAAAACATGTTGCTTCGCCGTTTTCAGGTATGCAGTTCAAAAAAGAGAATTAAACTTCAGTCTTATTTCAAATTAAGGAATGAGCTTTACAGGCGTTATGTGGTCGATAAATTGTCTCTGCTTGAAATTTAGTAAAAATTCATCATTTATTTTTATCTGTCTAACCAACTGCTTAGTATAATCTTAAGAACAAAGCAATAATAGCAACAATTGAAAACCAGTGACAGCATTGCGAAATGTTTTAACCTAGAAGAGTATCCCGACGTTTTAATAAGCCATAAATTAGTATTAAAACCGCACATTTGTAGTTAAAAAAACCCTAGACCAACTGTTGCCTAATACCATTGTGAAGACGCAAAAAACCTCATTCATGTCTACAAAGGTGACAATAATGACAAAAGAAGACTAAACACAATGGCGTCCTTTATTCAAATATTGTTTGTTTAATACAGAGGTGACGGCAAAACAAATAGCTTCTTTTACCGTGCAAGTTGCATTGCAACCCCATCGTCAACGAAAACCATATTAGAAAGACCCCTATCACTTCAAGGAACGTCTCCTAATCATTATTTAGAGCCTCAGAGGCAAGGGGAATGGGAGGCCAATTGATATGGTTGAAACAACCAGGTTAGTAAGACCTGTAATCATTTAAAAAGGTCTCCTGATTCTTCAGAACAGTAACCTGTGGTGAGGGGAGTAATAGGTCTTTTAAAGTGGTTCTGTTGTTGTATTTCACAGTTCTAATTGCCTATTATAAAGATACTCGATACGTCTGGTGTCTGGGTATAGAATGACTGGATTATGTAGGTATTTTAACCGAAAATAACGGCATTTCGGTAAACAGATCCACGCAATCTAGACTAAATATTAAAATGCATTATGCAACAGGAATAAATGGAAATATTTAATTCAAGCGTCGAAACGGTAGCGAGCTTCAAGAAGCATTATATGCTAAGCACCCATTCAGAGTGTTCTAAAACGTGTCACATGTGTTCTGTGCAGTATTTGGGAATGAAATCGCATATAATTTAAAATACTTCCCGCTTCACCCATTCCATGCTTCGTGTAGGGATGTAGATTTTATAGTGACTTGAACTGAGTAATGTAACGAAGCAGATGCTAAATTGTCGAATAATAACCAAAGAGCAAAACGACATGCGACCGCCCTTATTGTGAAAGCACCAAAACGACGAAAGTTGTCATCAAATACGCATCCTTGGGGCGGGAATCAGTTTTAAAAGCCATTAGAGAGGGGTAGGGGGTTGTAATTAGACTGCTTTAATATTTAACAAGTGCTGCCGCCGATTAGCGACCATCTGGGACACCTTCCGCCTTAAAAAACCCACTTTGTGTCCTCAAAAATTAATCTTTGTCCCACCAAAGCGGCTAATGTTTTCGCAGAGTCTAGTTGTTTTTTTTCCATTACCTTGTTAATTTTTAAGTGTTAAGTGGAATAGGTAATCCTTTCCAGGGAAGATGGCCGGCATCTGCGGGTTAACTAATGGCGCTGCATTATTAAAGCCTGCGGCAGTGAAGGGGTTGGGGACAGATTATGTTATTATAGATTTCGGTTTTGCTAATGCACGTATTAAACGTATGATGTTTCTGTGGTCTTAGTTGTATAATTTCCAGTAGGTATCTATACAAATATTTACACATAACTCACGCCTCAACTGCCCAAAAGGAATTGAATTGTAAGTATATTGCCACTTTTAGCAATTGCAGGTTTACTTATAGCATACTGTGATATAGTAGTGGTAGATTCCAACGAATCCTCAAGCCAATAAAGGGTCCGCAACGCGCTTGTGATTGTTGTTTAGTCGCTTACCTGTCTGCTTACCATCAGGCAGGCCGCACCGTCGTTCTATGTTTTTTTATACAAGACTGTGGCTAAAGTAATCTCCCACAACATTCTCTATCAGGTATATCTATTTGAGTATCTAGCTAATATTTTACCCAGTGGTATTCTGAAGGGCTTTTTGAAATACAATTCATATTTGTTAGCCTGTGAGGTAAAAATACATATTATTTTAAGTAGAATGCTTGTTGCGTATTAACTTTTGTCTGGTGATGAAACTGCAGAAAATGTCATATTTATGGTTAATTTTAGCCGGGCAACGGTAATATTTCGACTTAACTAGTCTTATATGGTTCACATTCAGCTAACGATCTTTTAGTTTCGTTTCGTTTCCCGTATACATACCTACAACCGATACAGATGCATTCATAATATGGCTGTATTATCCTTTAACTGTACCGACCAATGGGGTAGGTACAATGGGACACGAAAGGATTACTTGAGACACTCGTTTCCACCAGGAAGTCCAAGAACTGGTATATCTGTAACTATGTATCACGCAAACTTGTATCGAGATTATTCAAATCGATACATATTACGTAGTTCCTGGTGAAAACAAGTGCCTCAAGTAATCCATGCGAGTCCCATTTTACTCCATTTGCGGGTACCTAGTACCTACTATGGTACAAGGTAGTACTGAAATCAGTGCATGTTTAGTGAGTTACGCACAATGTCAATTCACATCCGTTACCTTCTGAACATTAATTACCACAACCCTTACGTGGGAAACTCTAAAAACCTAATCAATCTCGAAAAAAACTTCGCACAAAATTTGCCTACGTAACGCAACTTCCCATCGCGTCATTAGATGACCCTACCCAATCAGTCACGGCCCTTTGGAATCACAATGGACTCAAGAAGTTAATGGACATGCATAATTTAAGGAACAAAGGCATAAACAAAGGTAAAAAGGGTTATTAATGCGGCCGTTAGACCGGTCTGCGAGATTTATCCTGTCACGTTTATTAGGATTTGAGAATGTGTGACAAAAGACTGTCGTTTTTTAATTTTAGTGCGGAATTTAATCTGTGGATTTATTGTAGGTATTCAACTGAAGCAATCGTAGTGGCTAGGTACGGATGATCATGAGTAAGCCTGCGTATATTCGCGAAGAAATTCGAGGGTGTAAAGTGAAATACGCTAGGCAGGAAGGGATCAGACAATATTCCAAAGTATTCTTTCTATTGCAATAACATTATTATATTGAATACAAAAATCAATTGAGGTTGTGACGATTCGTGGTTTTTCCTGAATATATTTCTTTAAAAAAAATATCTTTTGTTCTCACTATTAATTCTCATAATAAGAGAGTCACCGGGATGCGAGCATTGGCGGCAAGCTACAAAAATATCCAGTTGTGTTTCATTGAGCGCTTATGTACAGAGTACTACTTTTCTGAAACTGCCTACGAATTATACCTACTTTTTGGAGAAGGAAATGTTCATGAGTAAGCCTGCGTACATTCGCGAAGAAATTACCGATACGCAGCTAGGCAGAGAGGGGATCAGACAATTTTCCAAAGTATTATTTCTGTTTCAATAACATTATATGCATATCGAATACAAAAATATTTCACATCATTGGTGACATCACGACTTCGATTTTATATATGAACGCCATGTTGCGCTTGCGAGCCATCATTAAAATCAGCCAAATTGGGTCCCAGATTGATCCAAAAAAGTAAAAGTCGGAAATAACCTTTTACAAGGTATCACATAACAGGACTGAACCGGTACATCCGTGCGAAAACCATAACAATCAAATAATTAATGATGTCACGACGGATCCGTTTGTTCGCCGCGATGGTCATCTGTGCAAACAGGTCACAAAAGAATAAGGGACGTTTAGCGTTTCCTAGTGTTATTTTATTATAATCGTTAAATATACTTAGGGTTCGTTACTGAAACTTATAAACTAGGACTCCGGAATTCCGCGGATGCATTAGGAAATAGTCTTAAATCTCTGGGGTGCGATTCCGGATGCATGAACTAGTTAAGGTTTTATTCACTTACTTAACGTGTTAAAAATACCTACCCTCAAAACCAAATATTCTTCTTAACAGAAAAATGTAAGCTGTCATGTCGGTCAATCTGGTTTGGCATAAATTACTTTATGTCACACCTGGCCATAAAGTGGCCATTATCGCACGCTCCGCGCGCGAAAATACCCACTTCCTGACCTGGGGGTGACATAAAATTTTGTACTTACCACGGGCGATAATAAAGAAAGCCTCAGATCGCATATTTATCGCCCTTGCCTTCGGCTCGGGCGTAAAATACCTGCGTTCTGAGACATTCTTTGTTTTATCGCCCTTGGTAAGTAATGTACTATTGCAGAAGAGTAGTATTTTTGCAATCGCTTCAACGTTTTAGTTGAGCATAAAGTAGTTTCGTTCTCGATGAGCATAATTATATATAAATCGCCCAACAAAATCAAATTTTAGAAATACGCTACGGAACCTCAGTTTATTTGCAACCGTTGGGTAACAAGTAATACTTTTTTTTGCCTATTTACACACAGTAAACGGTTCCAGGACAATTATTCGGCACCATTAAACATATCATTAGTGTTGGCATTTGTTTTCTTCGTGGCGTTATCATTAATCACGTCAAAGTCATCGTCTATTTCCAACTCTCATTTATTTATTTTCTGTTGTATTCAAATATCAACTTTATTGTCAATAGCTAAGTTTGTTTTTGCAGATATAGATTGAAGAAAGATAAGAGATTTGGGAAATTAGTGACAGGAATGTGGGATCTTGACAAAAGTCTTTCATAAACGGTAAGCAAATATGGGAAGGGACACTGTCCCTGACAAAATTAAAGTTCTTCACGCTGGTGCTAAAGGATGGTATCGCTCTGGATTAAACGTCGTTGTATTTTCTTATTTCAGTAGTTTTTCCAATTTACTCATTGCCTTTTATCTCCATTAAATCAAAAAATAATTGCATGAACAGACGTGCAAATATTTATAATATTGGAATTTGTAGGGTCTGAAATTGATTAACAGACGGAATTGTCATTTTTTTAATATGTGAATATGTATATTTCAAAACGTATAAATAAGTAATCTGGAGTTTTTGATAATTACCTAATTTCTTATGGATGGAAAATGCCATCTACATCACTAACTCGCAAAGTTTTGAAGCCTGAAAAGACTTGAAAGATAAGTAGATTAAAATTGCTATTGAATTGTTTCTTGAAAAAAAAAAATGCGGGTGTCAAAATGTCGTGCGTTGTCTTATCACTTGGCGAATTGTGAACGCGACAACTGTCAGGCCGTGACGGGTCTTATCTGGCGGTAAAAAACGCAACCGAGGGGTGAGCTCCACCCCGGGGGCGAATCTAGTCAAAAAGCGTCGGTACAGTTAGTTGAAGATTGATTTCAATAGAATAGGTTTAGTTCACTTCTTGAATTTTTATTCCACCATGCATGACCCAATGTCACGTAGTGTGAATTCTTTACTGTATATAGATAGGTACCTGCATGCAGGGTTGGGCAAAATACTGTCTTACTTGTATTTCAAATACAAAATACATTTAAAAATGTATTTGAAATACCAAATACAAAATACTTTCGTGACGGGTATTTGAAATACAAAATACAAAATACAGTACTCAAAATAATGTATTTCAAATACAAAATACAAAATACTTTTTATAAACTTCTTTGAAATCAGAGTAACTCCAGGATTTAGTAAGTAAGAAGACTATTATTAGTCGTAGACCTCGTGAATTGACAAAAAAAATTTTTTTTCAAAATTTACGAAAAACATCTCGACAAATGAATTCTATGTAATCATAGAACCTGCTCACACAATTTCACGAGAATCGGTTAAGAAATGCAAAATGCTGTAGAGGAGAATAAAGCAAAATTCGGCCGCAGAAAAACACGAAATCATTGATAAACATTTTGTTTTTTAAAATTTCCAAACACTGACCCACAATTTTCTATTTATCTAAATATTTTTTATTTTACAAAAAAATCCTCGACAAATGAATTCTATGTAATCATAGAGCCTGCTCACAAAATTTCACGGGAATCGGTTGAGAAATGCGACCTGTAGAGGAGAACAAACCAAAATTCGGCCGCAGAAAAAACCGAAATCATTATTTATCATATTAATATTTCCAAAAACTGACTCGACAAAAAAATCTTGTTATTTTCGATCCTGCTCACCAAATTTCACGAGAATCGGTTTAAAAACGCGACCTGTAGAGGAGAACAACCGGAAATCCGGACATACGAAAACATTTTTGTCGAAGCTAAAACAGAGACCTTCGTTTCACTCGGTCAACAATAAAATGAAATAGACATGACTAGTTCACGAATGAATGATTCAAATGAAGTACTTCACCTCGAGTAACTCTTTCATTCACTAGTTCAGTTCGGATTCATATACTTCAATACTTCAGTTCGTTCAGTTCATGATTCATATCTTTTAGCTACTCATTCGCTCCGAGAGTGACATAGACGACATGATTGAATGAATGACTGATATGTTTACCTAATCTATATCGTAGATGGATCTACTGAACGAAACTGAACTAGTGAACTAAATGAGTGATATACTTCACAGTGACGGAATGAAGTATATCACTCTTTTCTTTTTAGTGACACTTTTTGCGCATGTCTAAAATGAAACCAGCGGGGCTAAGATGATCGCTTATATGTCGGACATATAGCATTCGTCTCTTACTGTCAAGTCAGTCAGTCAAGTATGTAAGTGCGAGAGTGACGAATCCTATATGTCCGACATATACGCGATCATCTTAGCCCCTCAGAGGGGCTAAGATGATCGCGTATACCGTGATGTTTTATGTGACGTTTTCATACATTTAGGCCATATAACGTGACGGTATATGGGATCATCCTAGCGCCTCAAATATACATACAATACACACACACAAAGACATATACATTATATGTCAAACTCCACTAATTTTCTTTGAAACTTACCATATGATACTTTTTACAGTTTTTTTATGAATTGAAGGAGGAATTTCCCTTAATAAAAACTAAATTTCTAAAAGTATTGTCGTGAATTTGAATCCGTCATCTAACAACATATCTCGGTGCATTTGAATCAAATACTCAGTCTGTAGCAGAAAAACCGCGTAATACTCTCATGTGAATTGACTGACACTTAACGTTGACACTTGCACTTAGTGTTGCCATAGTGGCTTAATTTGGGGCTATAAAACTCAAAGAATCAATCATCTTTGAGTTTTAGCCCCAAGTTATAAAAAAGTAAATAGTTAAAAAAAGTTTCATTATACCTACCTACGATTACAGAATTAAAAAATGTATTTTTGTGGAAATGTATTTTAAAACATAAAGTATTTGAAATACAAAATACAAAATACATGTGAGTGCGGTATTTGAAATACGAAATACAAAATACTTCTCCTAGAGTATTTGAAATACAAATACAAAATACGTATTTGTATTTCAAATACGTATTTCAAATACATGTATTTGAAATACTGCCCAACCCTGCCTTTTTACAGTTCAATGCGTTAGCGTGGCGATGGGCGGCAGTGTGTAGTATGCTTGAGATTTTGCGAGGCGAATGAATGCCGGCGATGTTAGGTAACTAGTTTTTTCCCGCGACTTCGTCCGCGTGGAACTTGTTTATCGCGATAGAATTTAGTTGCTATTTTTTTACATCAGGCGCTTACTTAGTTATCGCTCTTCCATGCAAACTTCCACTCCCTTAAGGGATGATTTCCGGGATAAAAAGTATACTATGTCCTTCCCCGGGACTCAATCTATCTCCGTGTCAAATTTTATCTAAATCTGTTAGCGGTTTAAGCGTGAAGAGGTAACAGGCAGACAGACAGATAGAAAGATTTTTAATTGTTAGTCTAAATTTCGTGACGCATTGGTTATACCAACTGTAATGTCTGTCGGTAGACCAGGTACCGAAAGTGACATGATATCGGTACTCTCTTATGCGCTTGAAATTATATTTGTTCGCTTATTTTATCATATTTTTGATGTTAACGTTAAATCAATATAAAATCCGTTAGCCTTATGTTAGTTATAGTGTTTATTTATTTATATTCTTTTTCCTGTTTTTAGTGTTCCACACCGTGAAATCACTCGACGGTTCCATCGGAAGACCAGCGCTGGCGATTACCCGCATTATGCTGAAATGGAACCGTTTCGTGACAACACATTTTCTATTTCTATTTCTTATGACCCGTTTAACACATTGCGAAGTGCAAAGTTCATACATTTGCTGTCAATTGACAAGTACCTAGCAAACGTATGAGCTTTGCACTTGCACTTCGCAATGTGTAGTAGCTCTAGTATAAGTTTTTTCGAAACATTAACTAATTCGAACGCGTTTGCGTTTTGTCTCAAAATGTATGAAAACGCTCTCACCGAGTTTGAAATACGCGCGTTCATAGGTTAGCAACAAATGTTATACTCGCTGTTTTAGTTTCCACTAGTGACCACTAGAGGCGCTGTTCACGTTTTCATACCACTTTCATACATTTTGAGACAAAACGCAAACGCGTTCGAATTAGTTAATGTTTCGAAAAAACTTATACTAGTTTCATTTTCATCAGTGTATCTTCTGTTCTAAACAGTCTGTAGCCAAGAACACCTCAAGATTGTGGCGGGAATCAAATGTATTTATGACTATGTAAATTGCTTAAATCCACGCCGAATTTCAAATCACAGGTCCAAAGTATTCGCTACAGATGTTGGAGATTCGGTTACCTTGTTACGTAACAGTTGTCGGTTATTGGGGACCGTAATAGTTACTTCATTTATGTTACGACGATATCTGAGTGTGGGATTTTCAAATATCAGCGTAATCGTGGGTGTTACCACAAAAAAGTTTTCATTTTTAGTTTTTTTTTGTTCGCATGCCATAATTCGTGCATATCTATCATCTCATTCTCGTACGGCCGGTAGAGTAGATAAGGGAATATGTATGAAACTTGACTGACTGAAAGGAATTAAAAAAAAAGTTATTTGAGATAAAGACTTGCCTTATCTCTAAGGGCGGAATAACAAATACTTTACTCGAAGTTACAGTTATGCTCTAAAACAATTAGTGATGTACTACCTATACCTACATATAGACCCACTACCTATAGATAATGAAAATTTAATATTAATACCGAATATTGCACTTACGTGAAAATTTGCACCGATAATAAAATTTTCCGCAAAACTGAACGTAAGAGAAGTCCAATCTTTTTGATTAGAGTCCCAATCCCAAAACACTATCTTAAGTAACAACTTACCCATAAGACAAGTGTTGGCACTTCCCGGAGTGCTCGAATGAAATGAAGGCCGAGATATCAGAGGGGTGTACCTACTTATCCAGAGATACATCTTGGAATATCAAGGACTAACAGCCATTTCTTTACTTTACTTGAGAAACATGATATCGTGTATTTACAGTAAAAGATCGTTATGATTCGCTTACCCTTTTCACATTTTCACATTTATTTGGAGCGCCGCAGCGTGTCTTTTTCTTGGCAGGAAGTTTCTTAAAATTGGAGCGTATTAATCTTCGTTTGCAGTGTGACGGATGGCAACTAAGGGACCCTACACTGCGCGTGGCCCAACACGCACTTGACCGGTTTCCTATTTGTCTGTAGAGGTTGTTGTTTTTGTTAATGTATTTTCACACCAACCGCTAAATCGGTCGCAAATAAAAAAAAGACTAACAGTAAAAGGTAACTTACCCCCGGATAACAGGTATTTAGTTAGGTATCTATCTACTGATTTCAATGAAAAATAGACAGGTTTTTAATCGTAATTATAGCAACAACAATTGTTAAACTTTTCTTTAATCTGCGGCCGATTTAGCGGGTGATAAAAGTGTGAAAATACATTGATCTATTAAATTATTATGTACGAGTGTACACATAATATTAGTACGTACCAATTGATGCAACATTGTAAGATTATACCTAGGAGTAGATAGTATAGATTGCTATCATTATGTAGTTTCATTAACAACGCAATATTCTGTAATAAAGTATTAAATTACAAGTGTACTAAGCATGTCTTAATATTTCAAGATATTTAGGTCGGATTGGTAAGTTTTGAAGGTTGTGTAAGATGCTGCCTGCTAATGAAAAAATGGAACGATCGAATGTAATTTGCATTGTTTTCGTCTGCTTATTGAGTTGACGTATGTCAGTATGACGGACGACTCGGAAGAAAAAAAAGAAATTTAAATATTTTTTTTTTCTTTCTTCATTATCCTCCTATAGTTACGTGCAGTTGCTTCCTGAAGGATGCTCAGAGTCCGCTACCTAATTCCAACTACTGGCACTAGTTTTTACGGAAGCGTCTGCCATGTGACCTTCCAACCCATGGGGAAACTAGAGAGATATTACACATGAAAAAAAGTTTAAATTTGTTGTTTTCCTGCACTATAATATTTTTTAAAGTGTATATCACCACCAAACCACCAAAGTCTCAGAGCAGCAAAAATGTAAAAGCCACAAGAGATATTTTTCCATTCGCTATCCCGTGTGTATCCCAAATTTGATGATATGGAGGTGTAAAAAATCACCCTCGCGTCGGCGGTTGGAGGGACAAAGTGACGTCATAAACGAATCGAAGTCGCCATTGTGACGTCAGTCGAGTATCGTAATTGGGGATATTGGGGCGTTTACATATAATTCATAGTATATTTGTATAGAAGCCGCTATTGCCGAGTGGTATTAAAGCATGCAACTTTCAATCTCGTGGGTTCCAATCCCAGCTCGTATCACTCGGGTTTAAAAAAACAACGGGTCGCACTCCGGGAGTGCCGGCAAAAGTGAAAACTCAATGACATTCTAACAGTTTTTCGATCAGTAGGCCTAGCACGTGTTGCGCTCGAGAGTATGTCGGCGTATCTCGAGCTATCCCTCACTTTTTAACAGCGCCAATCAGAAAAAGACGCGTAGCTCGAGATAAGTCGAGATATTTTCGAGCGCAACATGTGCTACGGGCGCTGGTCACGTGTCCGTCTTATCTTTGTCGATAATTTGATGAACAAGATCAAATAAACAAAACAAAACCCCAACAGACACGAGAAGAAAAGAAACTGAAGTCTTAATTATTAAAAACTCTCAAAAATGTTATTTTATTGAAAGAAGGTATTATTTCCCGCTAAATAATACAAGAAAAGGCATAAAACCAAAAATACAATAAAATAAAAAGACACCAATATACAAGGATTCGAACCTAAGAACTCGTGCACAGAAGGCGCGACCTATACCGCTAGGCTACGCCGGCTACTGCAAGTGTTAGCGAATTTAAGTAACACTTTCAGCACGTTGATCCAACTTAGCTGGTCGTAGAGCGTCCTAGGCGTACTTCCGTCCACGTGTCGGTCACGTGACCCTGTCGCGAGTTTAACCATTTTTCCTCATCACAAAAAGTGCTCAGCGTCGCTAAAGAAGTTTTCACTTCAAAAAAGAACTTTTAGAGGACACAGTACAGTACAAAATCATAATAATTAGAAGCAAACAACAAGCGCTAAAGATTTAGTTCTTCCAAAGAACATACAGCACACACAATATCATTGGATATTTAATAGTAGCTTTTTGATGAAGGAGAACGTATTAACTCCAACAAGGTCTTTCCCCTCTGGATTGGAAGGTCCAATGGCCGCCACTCTCGTAAATTGGTACAGGTACCTATAGTATTTGAGTACTTCCATGGTCAACTGTGGTCATCATCTTCGTCACAAAATACACCGTTTTCTTTATAGACAATACCGTACCACTTCGATTGACAGGTACTTACTTGGTCGAATGAATCAAAATTGAACACCTCGGAACTCGGAATGAATTTTCGCTGAACATAGGTACAGTCAGCAGCAATGGTTGCCAGAGTTGCTACGCGGGCGAAGTGTTCAAAATGAAATTCACACGCTCTTATTCCCTTATAATAAAGATGTGTGAAGATCATTTTGAGCACCTCGCCAGCGTAGCAACCATTGCTGTTGACTGTACAAGTACATAAAATTAGAAAACCTTTTTCATATTACAGCCGGTTAAAATGGTATTATAACTACAGTTTTCTTAGATATTGGTGAAATGTAAGTATAAGCGCTAATCTATCATTTGGTCTGACACATCATTATTGATTTAATTGATAAACAAATTCCCACATGTTGTCGCCATGAGGTTCTGGACAGCGATTCTGGCAACCTGACGAGTGACGTGCACCTGGAGCTGTCAAACTACACACCATAAAAAGGCTGTAACATGGCGGGAGCGGTCAATTGCCATCTAGCCGCTGTGGAGAACGGATACCAAGGACGAGACGTGTAGCTTAAGTATACCGAACGCCATTGTAATTGCTGTATGTAATTAATTTATACTTGTCATAATCGTATTGAGTATAATATGCTTCAGCACATTATGCTCAATACGATATGTTTAAGCTTTTCTTGCAATAATGTGGATAAAAATAATAAATGTATTAATCTTGGTTGTTGTTTCTCTTACACACCATACCGACGTAAAAGAAACATACGCGACGAAAAACAAAAGTAAAGGGGAAGTTAGAATTAACTGTTTTCTAGCAGTGAGTTATGTATGTGAGAGATGGAGATAAGACGGACAGACGGACGGACGGATATCTGGTAAACGACGATGCTTGTACACCTAGATGATTGTTGAAATTGAACAGGAATTTCGTGGAGTCGATGTTATTACATAAAGAAATTATGCTCTCTACAGTCGCTACACTCATCTTCCGATGTCCTTTCGCCAATTGAAAACGAATTCCAGCCAAGAATTTAAATGGTGTTTGGCATTGTATGTATTAGTTTTCTTTAGCCCATTTGAACATAATTGATATGGATCGATTGTCGTGACATCGGGAAACGACCTATTCTTACCGTGAGTAATAAGATTGTGCATTGGAGGTATAACAATTTTATACAACATTCTATTTACGAGTACCTATGTATAGTTTATTTATTTATTTATTTAATTGTTACTGATCTTGGCGTTATATCACCGGAGGGACGAGCTAAGTGTCTGAACAGTGATCAGCGACTTTTTAAGAAACTTCAAAATAAAGTTTGTAGGAAAAAGGGAAAAGAAAGTTACTTCCATTATTGATCCTTATGGATTACAAATTATTTACAATTGCGAGTAAAAGTTTAAGTTTGTATTCCGAGTAGGTACTATTATAGGTAGTTTATTTGAGTTTTGCTTATTAGTAATATTTTATATTACTGTTGTCAACTACTGTGTTGGCTGGGTGTAGTTGTTCGTAATTATTGTTTTAAAGTATCCGAGTTTAATAATTAACTTTGTATTTTCTTACTAAACCTTTCCATATTTTGTAAAAAATAATATGAAACCCGTTCCAAACTCTTATGGGTCTATAAGACCATTATTTTATTACAGCTTTAAAATCGTTCTTATTAGCATACTAAAGCCACTCCAATCCTCTCCATTTCCTTAACCCGTGCCTAATCGCGCGGGTGGTCGGGCCTGATTGTGATTGACAGTCCCACGTCACAGCACGCCATTCAACAATACAACATACTATCAATACGCTTTACACACCATCCATTACCAATCTACGACCAAACGCGGGCTACATCAGCCTTGAAAAGCCAGCATTGGATATGCGAATTTTTCAAAACGTTGGAAATATTTTGGTGCATGGTAGCGGGGAACTAACAAGTGGACGAAGGCTTTCAAGGCATTGAATGGTGGATGCGTTCCAAGTGTTGGCTTTGATAGGGTAATGTATGGACGGAATCGAACGCTGGATGAATAATGATTTTTTCCTCACGCTTGTGATTAAAGTAAGGGAACTAAGCGGCAGCCTGTCTGGGTATAACGCTAGGGGCTTTCTGGAGGAAGCCAAAAGGAAATCTTTAAGTATCTTATATTTTTTATGAAACGGAAAAAAAGATGAAGGGTCCCTAATTCGCACTGGATCAGCGACACCTCAACTTAAGGACTACAGCTAATGATGGTAGTCCCATCAACAAGAGAAGGTCTATGCTCAGGTGGGATGTACAGTCGACCAAAAAAAGTGGTCTACCACTTTTCGATTCTATTATGTGTACGTTAGAGTCCAAAAGTGGTAGAGGACTTTCTTTGCTGACTGTACGACGAGTGTATCTACCAACTGATGATGATGAAATTGTCTTTCTGGATTGCTTTTCTAGAATAAATCATTACTAACATCATATATGTATTGATGATAGGAGAAGTAGGGAAATCTTAAATACTTATTTCTCAGAATTCATTTATTCATCAACCCGCCTTGGTTTTTGTTTAATTTCTATAGCCAAAGGTTTTCATTTAAACTTGAGTGTAAAATCGTACTTTAGATGAAATAACGAGAAAAATATTTGTATTAACTACTACAGTGACAATGCATATAACATTATAGTATGCCTACATTATTAATATGACTATACTATTCATTTGCGTGAAATTTAATTTTTTTATTTAATTTCATTGTTTTATTTTATTGAAATTAAAATCGTCATGAAAATGTAATTTAATTCATAATGAAGTCTTATATTTTCTAATAAATAAAATCTATAATACATATTTTCTTGGAACATAAAGTTCTTATTTTGCCAATGGAAAATCATATGGATAAATATGTGTCCATGGCGCACATCACACACGATTATAACATGATTTAAATTACGTTTATAAAGCTGCCGTAAGCCTATCAGAGGATTCGGAGGCAGGGGCGTCAAACCTGCGGTACCTACCGAATTACCTACGTAGTTGTATATCTACGTACAAATCAATCGCTGAGGAGTTGCGCGCGGGGTCGAGGGTCGCGACCTGTGACCCTATTGGACGACCTCTGCCACGCCCCCGCTGAAACTGAAAAAGATGGCACGAGGATGTATGCCGCGCCAATCGTGAAGCCAATTTGTGCCAAGTATGTAATTATGATTACGAGTAAATACTTAAATTAAACGTAGGTAACATATCATTTCCGTTAAAATAGATAATTACCTACATAAACTTGATAACTGATACTAGTAGTTCTATCTAGTAAGAACAAAAACATACGTAATCACTTATTTAGACTATGCTATGATAGATGGTATCCTTCTGCAATAACTGACAAACTGTAGACGATATTATATGGAGTACTAACGCGTAAATAAATAGTTCCTACTCAGGAGTTTAGACATGAGTTTGTTACGATACGATACATTATCGCATCGAGGTAAAGGGACCTTGTACATATTTACTATTAAAATCATGTACGCTTGTTAAACCTTACGCATATTATGACCTTTTCTACAAAATTCCACGTACACGCAATATAATATATTATGTGTAACTAGCTAACAATTAAGTACGTAATATACAACATTTATTTAAATGGTAATTAAAAACAACGAATGGACTTTACTCCAAATTCAAATAAAATCGGTTAAACGAGAACAAATTACAACCAACACAATTATAGCTTCGCGTTCGAAAATAAAACGTTCTTTTTTAAATAAATCAGTGCGTCCGTTAAACCGCTGGCTAATTGAGGACACAAAAGACGCAGCCTGCGTGACGGACGGTTGGCGACTCCTGACCTAACGCTTGACCTGAGCAAACTGTTGCTATTTACTGAAGTGTGGTAGAAAAATGCACAATTCAATGTGTGCAATATTATTATCTTTGAGAACGTTGTTCTACGCTACTTCAGGGTCAATTGCACTAAACAAAATTTAATTTATTCCAAGATATCCTAGACAATTTCATACTCTTCAAATCCGAATAATATTAGTTGGACAATCGGATCTTAGTGATGACAACAAGGCAGTTTATGCTTGATTTGCATGCTACACAGCGAATACAGGGTGACACATAAGTCGTGATACAAAATAGCAAAATATGATTATATCCATGATCCTGAACCACTTTTACTACGGGACCTACCTTGTTCGGACGAAAAAAAACTGCTGTTTCATAGGAAAGGGTCTTCAATCGACTAATCAAAATGTATGAAGAAGCAGTTACCACCAGTAGATGAAAAACTGGCGTTGGTGATTTTTGGAAGAATCCGAAACAAGAGATTATAATAAGAATATACTTTCGGAGCTTTACGTTGAAATTACTCTAATGCCTTGGTCACACGTACTGAGTAAAACGGCGAGACAGTAAAATTAGTACGGAAGTTTTACTCGGCCGAGTAAAACTTCCATACTAATTTTACTGTCTCGCCGTTTTACTCGGTACGTGTGATCCTGGCATAAATGCTAGTGATGTTTTCTTATTAAATGGTGGGTATTATAATCGGTTCATCATAGTGAGTCATATTTGCAAAACTAGGTAAAGGACTTTTCTGGAACTATCAACCTTTGTTTGGGTCCTTTCAGAACTACCACTACTCCATTATTCAATTAATAAAAAAATTGCATTTGATCAATAAGTACTAAAGTTATGATAGCATAGTGTCATACTGTGTCTTTTTAATAGGGGTGTGCGTCACGCTATTTGAGCGTGGGAAGCAATCACGGCGACATTCCTCCGCGCCGCAACCCTATAGCTCGTAGGAAGCACCTGCGTGCACCATCAAATTGTCATTAAGTGCAGTTAAGTGAAACGTCTATGGCAATTAATTAAAGTTTGGAAGTGTGCATAAAGCAATAATGGTGGTGATTAAGATCAGTTTGCTGTGACTTGCACGTTTGGTTTAATAGTAGCTGATTAACAATATCAGAAGTTATATTATGTATTTGTCCAACTTTTGCTTTCTGAGGGGCTAAGATGATCGCGTATAATGCACAACCATATAGCATTTGTCACTCTCGCACTTAGTCAATGGCATAAATATGTATACATTTTTGGACCTTATTTCAATGGAATAAGGTGAAAAAGTGTATACAATTGCTGCCCTTGACTGTACATACTTGACAGTGAGGGACGAATACTATATGGTCGGACACGCGATCATCTATACCCGGCTGTTACTACTATAGAGAGACTAACATTTCGTAAGAAAAAAAATCTGTTCAAAAACGAGTGTCTTATCTAAGGAATAAAACAGAAGATTCAAGTTGTATTTCTCATCAGCTTTGTTGATTTTATATAAAATCTGATAATTGAAACTTTTTTCTTGTTGTTTTGATATACTACGAATGAAAACGTATATGTTTCCAAGAACAATAGAACAGGGCAGATTGACTGGTTGACACTTATTGATATTTTGACTATAAATATTTTTGTAAACATGTCTTGAAAGTCACGTCTATTTATTTTTGCTAAATGGTTTAATTCCTAATTTCGTGGTTAATTTAATCTCTTAACTGACTCTGGCTAAGGCACTCGAGGCTTCCATTTCTCTTTTATAATAAACATATCTTAAATTGCTTACTTTACTTGGCAAATCTCATCCAAATCGGTAAATGTCAGGTATATCAATTTATTTATGTTTGTACACACATATGTTGGGGGTGTGATGTGATTGTGGCGTCGTGGGAAACAATCACGGTCACGACACGACATTCCCGCGTTGGCGCTAACAGGTGTTTCCTATACAATTACCGAATTACTGCACTAGTGCTTTTGGTTTCACTTTTACACTGTCACCTTTTTATTTAAATACAACGACGCTGGCAAACTACTGATGGTAAGGCAGTACTTACCTAAGCGTAAGCGCCTTATTAAGCTTAGATAGTCCGTCCTAGGTCGAGCCTAGCTGAGTTTCTTGCTGGACTCTTCTCAGCTAGGCTATTATTATTATTATTTATTTATTTAATAATCAGGGTATAAAAACATAAAATTAACGGGGTCTCACAAAACTGTCGGAACAGTTTGACTGTGTGATCCAGTAGGGTCGATGCTATAGATACATTTACACTTCTGTATCCAGTGAACGATTTGTATCCTATGCCATTGCAACATTTGCAACAAGGTGCAGAGGCGCAAACCTATTCATGGCGTCGACTGTACAGTAAATACAGAGTTAACTAATTACAAATAATTATGTTCAAGTTAGATACAAGTTATATATAATTGCATAGAGTTATGCCTTACGTGTTATTATACTTAAATAATGTCGTTTTAATTTTCTTTTAAAGTCGTTCTTCATTCTTTCGCAGCTGATAGCTAGGTTTAGTTCGGTTGAAACCGCTCAACCAAGCTCACTGGAGCACGAACTATTAGACTTCTTAGAGTATTCCAGCGTTTAAACCGCCCCCGCAGTCGTGTCGGAGGTTTCCCCTGGGCTTTCCCCAGGCCGCCAGACCGCGCACTCCTATCGCTTTAGGCTGCGTTTCCACCAGAGACGTGCGAGGATGCGTTTTCATACATTTGACACCTCGCAACGCGCCAAGCGAGGTGTCAAATATATGACAACACATCCTCGCACATCTCTGGTGGAAACGCAACCTTAATGGGCCCGGCCTATAAAGCCACAGTCAGGTTAAAAAAAAAGAAAACAATTCATCCTCGGGAGCTCAACACCAACACTGTGTCAAAAATGTAACCATCGAATGATTGATTTTTAAACTCTGTTCGACATGATTGTGCATAATGTTTATGGCTTTGACTGCACTTAAGTATCGTGCAGCTTTCAATTACACAATTAGTGATAGTGACAAACTAATATGACTTTTGATTCCGACGGTACGTTACTAAGTGCGCGTCAACAGCTAATTATTATGGCAGTAATTAGTCTTCCCACGTGGCCGCGGGCTCGCGTGCGCCACCCTGCTCACGCTACCGCTCTGCGGTGCGCATGGGAATTTCTATGTGTGTACACACTCGAGGTCGAACATTTTGGGTAATAATAATAGCCTCTATAGGTTTTGTTAAATACTTTACACTAGTTTTATTTTCATAGTATACTATTCTTCGTATTGCTCAGCTGCTGTATTAGGAATTACCGGGATGCAAAAAAAATAATATCCAAATA
The DNA here is from genome assembly GCA_951800055.1 of Cenopis cana. NCBI lineage: Eukaryota > Metazoa > Arthropoda > Insecta > Lepidoptera > Tortricidae > Cenopis > Cenopis cana. The sequence goes on along the minus strand of OX637489.1, from coordinate 9,478,781 downwards.
GGTATGACAATTTTTGCGATATATATCTCGCTCCGTTAACGATGTTTTTTTTTCAACCTGGAGACGTTACTTTTTTAACTGCTATTTTTGTAGTTTAGATGTAAAATTAAATATAGATTCTGACATGATTAAAAAACTGTACAACCTTGCAGTATTTTATGACGGAATTTTACCGACCCGTATTGTTTGTCCGCGAGTGTAGTAAGCCAAGACAGTGCACTTTGAACTTACCTATTATATAAAGAGATAAGTCGAAAATGGTAAGGCACTTTCTGTCTGACTGTACCAATGAAAACACTGTTCACTGACCGCTAGTGTGCCTTATTACAACGGTATATAAGGCTTATTAGTGGTCAGTTTACCGTGTACTATGCGTAAACAAATTAAAGTTTGGAATGCTGTAGATTTTGAGATTATATAATAAGGTGTTTGAGATTATTTTTTATGCTTTTTTAGTTGATTGACATTTCAAAATGACCGTGTATAAAATAACAAAAAGTTATCGTTTTATTAGATACTAAGTTTATGAGTGGAAGTTACATGCTTATTCAAAAATGTTAGCCAGACCTTATTTACTTTAGGTAGTTAGAATTTGTTTGAAATATGTTCTGTTCCTAAGGAACTTATGTAAAGTAAATTAAACTAGTTTTAAAATTAACGTACTTACGTAGATTATGGAATTTATTGACTTCGTAAACTACCATTTTTTAATAAGTACTTCTTATTCAAACAACATGTGAAATTATACAATCTTTTCGTCCTTACGTGTCCTAACATGTAAACAAACTATTTTTGAAGGCGTTAATCATTATCACACTTTTATCTAGGATAACAATACTTGTGAGCTTCTTTAAGTATACTCACAACAATATTTTAAGTGATGATTATCGTGTAATCCTTAGAGAAGAGTTTGTTTACATGACACGTATCTAAGGATGTATAGACTGTATTCCAGGCCTCTATTTCACCAACATGACAATTGTCACCTTACAATGACAATTCGGTTTACATTGCCGGGCCGGTAAGTAACGATGCTATCCAACGACCATCTTTACGTGACGACTCAGAAGTGTACTTGGAATTGTCATTTTCAGATGACAATTGTCAAGTTGGTGAAATAGGGGCCAGGAAGCTCTCTTTAAAATAGAACGCCACTTCGATTTAGTAAAGTTAAGTATGTCAATTCAGACCATGCTAAAAGATAAAAGGTTCAATGAAACAAACATATCGAAATCCAGAGAGACATTTTTTATTCCTCAACATTACTCCATACAACTTCATACAGTCTCATACACACCGACCTATATTACACCTTCACTGTACAAGTTATTGCGAATAAATACCTATAATTGCTTTCTTTACATGTATTACAGATTTGGCAGGAGACGTCATTGCGACATTTGGGTCTTATTTAGAAGGATTATTTTGCTACTAATAGAACAATGCGAGTTCTCAAAGAAAACATACCTAACCATCACTTTTGACCGTGACTTATCCCAAATAAAAACAAAATATTTTTTTTTAGCTTCAATTAAAAAGATTACTAAATAAACATTACTCTCTGTATCAAAATAAAATATGAGCGTAATAAATTCGCGTTGACAGTTGACACTAGCGAGTAATTTGTCTAGACAACGGACATCATTGAACCAAGTCTAGAGCAAAAACAGTGTGGAGAGAAAAATAACTTTAATCACTGCCAAAAAATCTTTCTAAATGAAACCCTTTTTTTAGATTAAGAAAGTACGAATAAAGTGGCATTTAACAAAATGGTAAGTTTTTCTATACTGGCATTCTATTTCTGCAATTTCAAAAACAACAGCAACATTAAGTCCTTCACGTTTCGTTGACAAGATTACGGTACACCAAATGCAAAATAAAAATGAAGAATTGTGCAAAATTAAATTTAATCTTATAGCATGTACACAGACTGACTGAATCATAAGGGTAAAGATGAATAGAAAAGTGGCGTAACATACCATTTTTCTGAATCTTTGAAGCTAAATTTTGGTGAATTAACTCTGCCCTCGTGTTATTGAGTCATTCGAGTAGAATTACAGTAAGCATCAAAATGTTTTTTTTTTTTTAACCTGAATATTGGTTTATGTTTATAGACCGCGCCCAATATAAGTGACAGGAGTGCGCGGTTGGAGAGTGGCCTGGGGAAAATCCAGGGAAAACCCCCGACACGACCATGCAGGCGGTTTAAACGCTGGAATACTCTAGAGCATCAAAATGAACTGTCAATGTCAGACACTACGGATGTAAAGAGATCAAAAACCTTTATAACAAGGGAATAGCGCTTAGCTATAGGTCATCTGAATTGGCAGAGTTGTATCAAATTAGTCCGTCCAAAAAGCAAATTTACTAGCCAAGCACGAAGATTCAAAATCAAATGACAGTTTTACAAAATGTCGGACATTTTAGATGTACTACGTATGTTGTGTTGTGGTTGAAGTCTTTCTGTACAATTTACCCTTATGACTAGGTACACTTACGTATAAACCCATAAAACATATATAATTTATTTCTCACTAAGAAATCTTTAACAAATAGACACAGGGAAATCAACTGTAGTGTTTACAATAAAGTAAAATCTTTCTATGAAAGCTACTTTTTCAATAATATTAAACGTAAAACTCTAAAAAAGTTAAGGAACGATACAATAAATGCTTTTCCGGAATTATTAAGTAGACAAGTACCACATAAATATTTACAGTTTGGAAAATAATGCCAAAATAAAGTAACTAAAATTGTACATTTTGGTGTAGGCTCTACCAAAACTACCTAGTTATGCAATATTGGTATAAATTTGACTGGTTATCTCATTCTGAATTATTTTAAATACACAATTTGCAATTTATAAACTATGGTGATACATTTATTTCATTTATGATTATTTTTCCTCACTGTTTAGGCATTAATCGCCACGAAAAGACGTCTAGGAGATATAGTCAAGTAACGAATAGTACCTATACGTATAAGTCTATTTGACCCAATGACACAAAAATATGTTGAAATATTAATAAAAAATCCCTACCCTGATTTAGTCTACTCGCATGTGAAATGAAACTTTAATGAAATAGCTAAATCAGTATTTTTCCCAAATGCCGACTAAGGTATTTTGGTAGAGCCATACAAATGTCATATTTATTCTGAATCAATAAATACCAAAGAGCACCACTGTGAAATAAAACATATCCAAAAAACTATGTCGTCGACTAAGTATCTACACTATTACTACACACCAACATTGCACGACCGATGTAAAATCTTATTGCGTTTATTATATAAATCGATTTGTTATAAAAACCTCATTGGCTTCATAAAGAAGGAAACATAAATAATATAAACCCTATCCATTGACTCTTTAAGACGCTTACATATTATGCAAGAATCATTTACATCAGCAATGGATTAAAGAGCGGATTCTTCCGAAGACCTATCACAAACATCGTAGAAAACTTCAAAGCCTTTCGCACCTTATCGTAAACTATATTTTACAATAAAACATTTTATGTACATCATTAAATATAAGTAGCCTAAGTATTTTTTACAGAGGAACAAAAAACTTGAACTAATAGACACTAGTAACACTAAATGTTCATTTCAAGTCGCACGGTTCTGGCCGTAGGTTCAGTAGGTTGTCGATCATCATGGAAGTCTTTTGAGCATTCTTCTGAGGGTCGCTGGGGGTCGTCGATTCAAACTCCTGGCTCTCAGCCGTCTTCGGCGGATAGAACGCGGATATAGGATCGAAGGTCGGGCAGGGGTCGGCTCGCTCGCTTTCCCTGCTCGTCCTAGACCCGAAGTATTCCTCTGCAGCCGCTTCAGTACTATCCTGGAACTCGCTGGAGCTGGTGACGGCGTCCTCCTGCGGGACCTCTCGCTGGAAACGCTGGAACGGATCGAACCGCTGGCTGGGCAAGTACGGCGGGAAGCCGTACGGCGAGGATCAGGCGGCCGCCAGCTGTCTCCACATCGTGTGTCACATAGTCGCCATGTACGGCCACGAGAACGAGCTCCCTGAGAGTAGCATGTCCCTGATCAACGTCTCGATGGGCGTCTTCCCCACTAGCCGCACGAAGAACAGCTGTTCGATGACTTGGGAGCTCACCGTCCGGAGCGAGGGCAGTCGGAGGAGTAGCTTCCCAAACCGCGTGGGCTGGTTGGGGTACTGACTTCTGCAGTACTCTTCTAGGGCGCACTGGGATTTCTCTTGTAAACTCTCTATGTGTGAAACGTCCGACAGGCCGCAAGCATCTGCAAGAGAAAAGAAGACGTTAATGTGGAAAACGACATCAATAAAACGTACAAAAATAATAAAATAATAATAAGAACGAGCCTTTGCCTTAAACTGAGCATTACCCATTTTTATGTCAGTTTAAATGTCCCTATAATGTTGTTCCGTAAACAAATGAACGAAATAAATGGCATAGAAACTGTTATGATGCTCGTCATGTAAATTGCTTGAAGGGTGGATATAGAAATTGTCTGTTACCCTACAATCGTCTTTTGGAAACATAAACAATGTGTAAAGATAACGAGAAAACAATGAAATTTATTTTTAAGTATACCCAATACCCATATCATAATATTTAAATTATTATTCGAGAAACCGATGTCATATATCGAATGCATGAATGCCAAGCTAATAAGTACAGGACCAACAATTCTATGCAATCATTTCCACTCGGTTACATTCGAATGAATTGCATCACTCAAAATTTCGATAAAGGGAAAACTTTAAGAAACAAATCTCCAAGAAACGAATCCTTCCCCCAATATAAAAACGAAGATAATAACCCGTGAACACCCCTAATCCGATTAGGAACCCTTGGTACATTTGCTGAAGACATTAATATATTTTTATTGTGGCAGAAATGATGCGAACAACACGCTCATTACTGCAGACGTCTGGAAACGAGACGCAAGGCAGATATAATTAGTGTTATGGAATATAATTTGATTGCTGCGTCACTACGTTACGTAAGTGCTAGAGTATTCGCGACAATGTGATTTTGGATGTTGCAAATAACCGTTGTAACTGAATCATAACATGAGTGAAGGTACTGAAGATGATGAAAGTACTACTATTGAAGATTACTCGCACGCGATTATGGGTCGGGTAACTGGCCGGGTACATGCGATAATTCTTATACCTACATCCTCTGTAGTGAATTCTAAAGTGCGACATTCAAAAACCTGGCATGGAGTAACGGAGAAGATACATGATTGCTCTTTTTATCGTATTTTCTGTGCTAAACCTTTTGAATGTTACCTTATGAACACACATAACACAGATATGTTTACTGTAATTGTTTTTACTTCTATCTCTCAGAGTTGTAACGTACAGAAAACTAACTAATGTATCCTTAAATATTAGATAACCTACTCCAATGAAAACGTAACAGGCCGAATGAAGTACGTAATTTACTCATTAAAGATGTATGAAGACCAACTGGCCACTTTAATTACTTGAGACTGCGGCTATGTCGGGAATTAAAAATTAACTCCTTTTCAAATACTTCTTGAAATGTAGTGCTTAAATTTCTAAAATTAATTTTGTATATTATTGATTACATGTTTCGTTTCTTTATGGTAATAGAATAAGTATTAGTAATACGGTATTTAAAGCAAATACGGGCTTTTAAATGTTAATCTGGGAGTATGGGAAGTTGGTCTGTGGGAAAATACTTAAGTTGGTTAAACATGGTTGGTGTTCAAATACGAGTAATATGAGCATGAATAAATAATAATCAACATATTGAACATGCATGCATCCTTGTGGATGGTTCCTAGTGATATTCACAGGCATCAAGTAAGAGGCAAGATCGAGGAAACCTAAAATGATAATTCTCATAATCGTTAATTTTATATCGCGTTTGAAAATTGCGCATATTGTTGATATGATAGTTTGTATTTTATTTTGTAACTAATTACTATATTTCTGCGCTGTACATACAACCAAACACCCGACGCATTTCAGATAAAGCTTTAAGTGCATCTAGGTAGTTCATGACTTATAAAAGTGCCATTGCGGCCTACTTACAGAATAAAGTTCATTTTATTCATTTTTATTCATTTTTATCCACATTGACGTTGTAGTGTGTAGGTATAGTGTCAGCCTAGCAGTATGTCGTGTTTTTTTTTTATTTGCACAACCGACTAACTTCAATCTAACCATGCCACGAAAGCGTGCGGCAATTTGCTGAAACCGGACATGAAAACACCCAAGATTTCGACAGATGCGTAACCACTAATGAATGTAACCTAGTTCCCCGTGAATCTATTAATTCTAATTCGTGTGTCCACGCCTTCCAGCATCTCGGGACATGACGCAACGAGACAATTGCGATCACTTGTACTAATTGTCCGGGCGATGCCGTTAAATGGTCACAGCTGCTTGTAATTGATGGGCACCCGAGTCAGTGTTTAAGATGGCGTATGGAAATATTAGGCGCTTCAGTTAAATAAATACAAGACTCCTACACAACACCTTTTTCTTAGTTTAATATCAATTTTATTACACCATCAAGCAAATACTTTTTCAATTTTAATAATTGTGTCAAATCCTCTTCAATATCCCACCTGTTCCAAATTTTAGTTTAAGCTTCTATTCCAACCTACTAGACTAAAAAATAATTCACGTTATACTTGAATATTCAAATCGTCATAGACTGTACTAACAACTCCATCTACAAAACAATACAACAATTTATTTACCATAAAAACATATGATGATTGATTTTGTATCTACAAATATATTATATCATCCTCTAGAATATGAGCTGGTTTGAGAATTGGTGGCTTTAATTTAAGTGAAAACGGTAGGTTTACTCATTATTCAAGTAATGAATTATAATCAACAATTGTCTACAAAACATCAATTAAACAAGCACTAATTCCATTGACCAAGGGCAATCCCTCACCTCACTGATTCAAAAGGTATACGCACTGGTCTTACGGACCAAAGATCAGGATAGCCTGTTAACCCTGCGCCAGACCAACAATGTAATAACTTTGATTAGAACGGCCCTGGTGAACGAACGAGTTGGATGAATGGAACGAATGAATGAATTGACGTTGATTACGGAGATTCGCAAGAATGTAATAGAAGTAGAAATCAATAAGAGATATTTGTGTAAGGGCAAAAGTTGAAACAAAGAAAAATTGATGATGATTATTTCAATAGACCAACAGAATTTGAAACATATAAATGAATGAAAAGATAATAAATATACAAACCTATTGTAAATTGTTTTGTATAAATACCGCAACTGAGACGTTTAAACGACGATAATGCAAAGGATATGAGCGTTATAAAAGTATACACAGCATCAAGTTTTAAAAAACTACCCAAATGATAATAAGACGAGCTTGCTTCGTTAAATATGAACGACATCAGTGCATATTCGTATTCACGATACATTTTAGTGTACCCCGAAATGAATCAGTTTCGACGAACCCAAGCAGTTAGTGGCTTAAATAGTATTGATGGCGGGGTCAAATGATGCGCCCCGCTAAATCAATGTCCCATCAGCATTAATGAAGGTCTATCAGGAATCAGCTCGGCGCCAATTTGGCGATCATTTTCATCATCAGTTGGAGTGAAGAAGAAATATCTAACTTCGGAGTTATTTCTTGAGCCATTTTAACCGAATATTTTAAAGTCGTCGTCGTATAGCTAGAGTATCTATATCTACTTAATGATATTATGGTACGGTTTGAAATCTTACAGACAGGTCTGAAAGAACATTATAAATTACCAAACACTACTTAACACATTAACCATCAGAACTTTTGGTGTGCTTTCTTAGTTAATGAAATGTTAATTAATTCCTTTACGGCAAAGAATCGATCAGCCTTAAATATAAGATTTTGGTATTATATTTATTGTTGCTGTGTTCGGTGTATTTACTGAAATCATTGACAAAAATAACATCGATCGTAATAAATTGGCTGATCCCAAGTGTCATCAATTGATTTTGTATTCGATACATAATGTTCAATTCATCGTCATTAGAGTAAAGGGTGATAATACTGATAATCGAGCGAGTTAAACCGATGCCCGCATTCATTTCATTCACTCATTCATTCATCGTTCACGCTCTATCCTTTATAAAAATATATAATTATCCCTATTAAACTATATGCGGGTTATGGTTTTTATGCTTTTTGGGGTTATGTTCATCTACAATGGTCGTAAGGCCAACAAACTTGGCTTTAGATTTGTAACAACTACTTTAATGTTCTTAAGGAGATTTATTCGAGATATTGTTAGCTAAGATAAGAGGATAGATAATTAATGGTATAGTACATATTATTAATTTTATCTATTCAATGAAATATATGGATACCGAAAATTTTCTATATCTACAAATAATAGAATAATCCAAACCATGATCTATATAAATAATAAATAAAATATCAACGTTTAAACAGTTGGTAATGTTCATATTGTTCTTGCCTATTTATACATACAACAGCCACGGCACATTCTTCACACATCAATATTATAGTCCACATTCTACGGTAAGTCGATCAACTGAATACAAAATCCGACAATGCCTCAAAGAGGCGGTTACTCAAACATCGTAGGCGATACACCGGACAACGAATGACTGAACATTACATTCCATAGCATTTTGGTCGAGAATCGACTGGCTTTATAGGTTGACTGTACGACAGATGTTTACTTTGCAAACATTGGGATGATCTTGTTGAATGCAACAGCGAGTATTAGTGTAACAAAGGTGCTCGTACAACATTGTGAATGCCGCCAATACCTGCGTCATTTGGTAATATTTATTTATAATATCGATTTGACCAGCTGTAAATATAAGTTTGTTTTTGAATAAAAGAGGTCTGTTAGATCGAATCTTATTTAAGTGACGCGGACACGAGTATCTTTGAATGTTTTTTTTAAAATACATACATCTCATGCTTTGCGTCTATAGTAAGATATCTTTTGTTAGAAAGCTTGCTTACTGTCTATACTTGTAAGTAGATACACTAACTAACGTGTCTCATTTAGTTATAAAATACCTTTCCTATTGTCTTATAGCATTTTCAGTAGTTGTTACAATTATAACATTTGGGTTGGAGTTTAATTTGTGCGCGCCTTAAGGCGCTACACTGAGAAATTTGGAGACTTTGAAACGCTGTCCTGCCCAGACTAGCAAACAGTAGGGGCTGATTTTCAGATATATGATTCTTGACTATATGATTGTGGTACTGACAATAGCGAAACATGATTGCTTAAAATTTTCTCGATAGAAAATAAATCCAAAGTCGAGTCTATATTCACCTTTTTTTCCTCAGCCTACTAAAACAACAAATTATTAAACGATACGATTAATTTAATATTATGGTATTTTACCTCATCTAGGTACTGACAAGAGGAAATTCAATAATCCTGCACACAGTCAGATATTTAACGAGATTTGTCTAAAAAGCCATTCTCGGAGAGGGTTGCATCTCGTTTTGTCGTGAGCTAAAAACAAAGGGTGTCTCTTTCAATCGATATATCGCCTTATGTTATGTTATTAGGCCCAAGTTTAGTCATCGGCTCACGTTAGTTAACGTGTTTAACAATGTAAAATGGCCGATAGCATAACCTATAATTTACATGACAAACATAACAATAGTTTACAACAATGGCGTCTTTACAATCTTAAAATAATCTGGTAAGGCGATAGGAAATAGGGAAACAAATTTAGCACCACAATAGGACCCGGTGTTTGTCACTGCGATCCCATCTCGAGAATAACTCCCGTATCAGATTGAAGTGAGTTTCGAATTCGTTGTTTACATTAGATTTTCGAATGTTGACATTTTCATGGAAATAAGCTAACGGGGAAGAAAGATAAGTATGACCAGAATAAAGTAAGAGGGTAAGAACAGTGATGTTTGAAATGTGGCAAGAAATGCGTTCGTTTGTTGTTTGTTTCGAATTAAATTTATACTTGAGGTACTGATGCTTGCTTACCGCATTTCACTTTATCGTGCACTTGCTTCTAAGTGCATCCAGCTAATGTGTAAAACGAGCGAAACAATAACACACCATGGAAATGTAAAAAAGATTTGTTCAAAATATATTTTATTCTCGCGTGGGTAAACGAAAACAAATTGATTAGGAATAAAACCGCACGAAATTTTACTTTTAAGGCGATATATCGATTGAAAGAGACACCCTTTGTTTTTCGCTCACGACAAAACGGGATGGAACCCTCTCCGAGAATGGCTTTTTAGACAAATCTCGTTAAATATCTGACTTTGTGCAGGTTTATTAAATTTCCTCTTGCCAGTACCTAGATGAGGTAAAATACCATCATATTAATTTAATCGTGTCTTTTAATAATGTGTTGTTTTAGTAAGCTGAGGAAAAAAAGGAAAATATAGACTCGACTTTGGATTTATTTTCTATCGAGAAAATTTTAAGCAATCATGTTTCGCTATTGTCAATACCACAATCATATAGTCAAGAATCATATATCTGAAAATCAGCCCCTACTGTTTGCTAGTCTGGGCAGGACAGCGTTTCAAAGTCTCCAAATTTCTCAGTGTAGCGCCTTAATTGATACTTATGTCAAAAAAACGCGTTACCAGCGGCGACATCTCTGTGCTACTTCCCGCAATTACACAATAACTTGATCAACTACCGAACACTAAATAATCATACCCTTTTCGCCTCATAAATGGTTGAAGGATGTAATTTTCATCTCAGACCTGTCATTTTGGCACGCGCCTAACAATCAGTCGAACCGTTTTTGTTGTGGTTATACATTACAAATATTAAAGTCACCAGTTTGGGCGTAAGTGACGTGACTTTTTTTACAGATTTTTGTTTAAGTGTGTTATTATTTAGTACGCATTCTTTTCATTCATTTGCCGTATAATTATATTTTTGTGTATTTTTATATTATAGTTTTTTTTTTGCTGCAGAATTGTAAGGGTTGTTTATAATGATAGTGTTTTATGCTTTTCATTGATTAGTGGTCAGGGGTGTCGACTCAAGTGACGTGTGCTGATACGATTATCCGCGCCCGAGGGATGAATGTTAAAAAAGTACAAATGAAATGTCGAGATGGGGATGAATTTGAAGATATTAAACATGTTTACTGGAAGTTTTGACATTGGGAATATAATATTTGGTATGATTAATGTGGTTTTAAAAGACAGATATACACTACACACAACTGAAAGATTATTACAGCTACAAATTAACAAGAAAGAGATAATACGATAAGTAGGTACATTCGGATAAATAGTGTCGTTAAAATGACCACATCGACATCGACTCTTTATGACAGTCCCTTTTAGGCTGCGTTCCCACCAGAGATGTGCGAGGATGTGTTTTCATATATTTGACACCTCGCTCGGCGCGTTGCGAGGTGTCAAATGTATGAAAACGCATCCTCGCACATCTCTGGTGGAGACGCAGCTATAAGGAAGCAAAAGTCACGCATTCATTAAGTAATGTCAGATTTACACTAGTAATACATAGTACTCTAAAAATTACATATGAAGAAATGAATTCGTAAATAAATACTAGTATCATCGCATTTATCCCAAGTTCTAGCCACGTAGCGACATGGTTGTCAAGCCAAAAGTCGGTTGTTAGAGATTGCGGTCCGGGGGCTGCGACCCCACGACCGCGGCGCCCCCCATTGGGGTTGTGGTTTGGTGGCTTGTCGTCTGTTTCGATATTTTTGAGTTTTTTATTAGGTGTTACGTTGATTTTAGTGTTTATTATTATGGCTCAAATTATTTATATTTTATAGTCGAATTAAGGATAGGTAGGTACTAAATATATATTTGTTTTAAAGCATTGCAAGTTTAAATACTAATGATCTAAAATTTAAATTATAAACCTTGACAGTTGAATATTGAAGAGTGAATTTAGGTGTGTTTATTAATTTAAATTTTAGTTTAATTTACTAAGATTGTTCAAACGTTACATACGTATGGGTTGTTTTTTAAAAGCCTCGCTCGTTTGTAAAATATTATTTATATCTCATCCCACAAATTTCCTCATAATAAACAAAAAAACTTCGCAAATTCCATAATTAAAATCCAAAATTCGAAACGAAACGGCTCATTAAAATGCGTTTAAAAGTTGGCGTCGTGATTCCCTCCCGCAAACTTTTGTACCTGGTTAATTGAGGATATCTCATTTCTACTAACGTGAAAGGACGTATGTGTTAGCAGGGTGTCACTAGGTAAGTGCGTTTTAGGTGTTTGAGGCAGATCTGGCGAATTAACCAAATGAGGGCGACACCGGCTTGGCTTGTTCGTACGCTCGGATGCGAAAATGCTTCATTATTACTTGATGTATGGCGTCTGTTCTTTGTCCAGTAGGATATTATTAGGTGAATGTACCGATTATGACATTAGTCATGAGCCATACTCAATAATGATACATCGAGTATCATCTCAGTTTAATCTGAGTTGATGAAAATGTAATGAAAAGAAATTAGTTCCGTTGTTATCTAACAAGACTAGTTTAGGCGCTAAATTGTATAATATTATGTCAACGGTTGGTTGTCCGAGACGAAGGGCAATGATGGTATAATTATGGAATTGTTTATATCATATAAGTGACCTATAATTTTTAGAACATTAAAACATTTAAGTTACGTGAGATTCGCTTGGAATGCCCCGATTACGTCCATCGCTATCCAAACTGCATCACCGCAGAACTGTACAATTAAATAAAATTCGTGATCTCCGCTTCTCAGCGACCATTAGCAAGTCGTGGGCGTAATTAAAAGACACAATACACGGGAGAATTAAAAACAATTAACTGGGGAAGGAATTGAGTACAATGGTCCTTAGTGCACGACTTGGATCTATATGGGAACTGTATGGGCCGTTTAGACGTTGTAATGCGGTATATGGGCAGCGTTAGAGCGCGCCCTTCAGTAAGCGGCGTTCGAAGAGATCTCTTCGATGCACTAGTTGAATAAATATGGTATTAAGGTTTTAAAAACAGCGATTTGGAGTTACTCGCGTGAGAAACTGCTTATTGTTTAGTTATGGTGGTAGGTTAAAGCTAGTTATACAAATTGTTCTAAGGTCTTACATAAGCAAAATAACGTTAATTAAATATGTAGTTGCTTATATTGTCGTATCATTACTTTCAGATATTACATTATATTTGTATTGTTTCAAATTCATATGTAACTACAGGCTGGGGTTTATGTAGAATTACCAAAACTAAACTAAATGATTTTAACGTGTCACGTTTTTTTAAGACTGCCTTATGTTATGATTGAATAGTGTCTTATCGGATGGTTAAATAACGACAGGACCCAAATATAGCTCGTTCAGTAATAGGCTATGCCATCTGCGATTATTTAAATTTCGCAAAATTTTTGTATGGTGTTCTTGTGTGTAGGTAGCAGTGGCGGAGCGTCCATACAACTCGATTTCCACCGGCTTTCCTAATTTTCGGCCAGCCCAGTTCTTTTACTACGGCTCATGAAGAATAAGATAGGTAAATTATTTCCGGCTTCTCTAAGAATATTTTTGACGCGCCGCTACTGGTAGGTAGTTGTGTTTGAAAATAGTTAGCAAATTTTTAGTTTATTTATTTATTTATCGTATGGCATTTATTTCGAACCGTGAGATCTTCGAACTTTTAGTTTGTAGATTTAAACGAAAATAATATGTATTTTTTGAAGTAACTTGTATTGTTCATAATTTTACGAAAAACGATGACCTTAAAACTAAAAATCAATCACAGTTAGGTTAATCGAGGCGTCAAATTGGGTTTTCAACGCTGGAGCTTATTCCGCAAAGTGCTGAGTCGCACCGACACCCCTCGTCGGCGCCATTTTCTTTTTTCACGGTGTTGCAATTCTATTACAGGCTTTTGTTTTTGATGTCCTTTAGGGTGATTATCCACTAGAGATGTCCGAAGATGTGTTTCATATGTTTGAGACATAGCTGACGAGCTTGCAAGGTGCGTGTATCTGTACCTATATGAAAACATCTAGCCTTCACATAGTCATCTCTGGTGGATATTGACTTTTATGGGGTATTTTAAAACCAAATACGATTTCCCTCAAAACTCAACATCGGCATCGCTCATAAATGTTAATGTTGTTCCGGCTATTAACAGTATGTATGTACGACACTTTATTGGACGTAAGAATTTACAATAAACTAAATGATAAAATAAAAAGTAGTAAGTAACTAGTAGTAATGGCAGAGTTAATGGAAACATACAACTATATTTTTTAGGGGCCAAAGCAAAGCGTATGAAAGAACAATAACTTCAGAAGGTAGTAATAGTAAATAACGAATGTAATATTATTGTTGTTTGGTACTTAAAGAACTAACTAATCAACGATTATGATAATATTTAAAACACCATACTAATCAAGTAATCACCTATCTAAAAAAAACGTAATAACAAATGTCTTCATCTAAATGCCCCTCAGGTCAGGCGTAGGCGCCCGCATTACTACGCTACGGTACGGTTAGTTACACGGTTTTTAATTCAAAAATCGAACAGTCGCTGATTTGATTAAAAATAAACGACGCGTTGACGTTTTTCTTTTTTTATTATTTAATTAAGTAGGCTACGGTAATGAGGGTTCAGCCAGTGTCGTGTTTCGACACGCGTCAAAAGCTCAAAAGCTGTCGGGCCGGATCCCTCGGGCAGAGCTTTTACAAAAAGCACCCTCTGATAGCTATTGATAAATATCAGTGTTATATCGTTTTACAACCAGAACAAAAGGCGATTACCGTATTATTAAATTAATACTGTGTGGTTCTGTGTGGTTTTAAAATTGTGGGTGATGTGTGGTGATTTGGTGAAAATTTGATCGTACAAAGGATGCAAGATATTTGCATCATTGACATAATGAAGCTGTGTTAACTCACAGAACTTAGACTGAGTATTTTAGTTTTGAAATATGCTATTTATTTTAAGCTTTAATGTAAATTTTAACCTAAAATAACACACTGATATAGACAACCTAGACCCTATACTAAACGCTCTGAAGACAAAACACCGGCCGTTATATCCCCGCAACCACAGACAATGCGACTTTTTGCCATGGTCGTGTAGCCCTGGCTTTTGAACTGGAATTTTTTCACTCCATTCGTCGTGTAGGCAGGCTTTATTTCACCCCATCAGCCACTAGGGCTGACAGCCAGAGTTTTTTGTTTTTGTGTCGGTGTTTTGATGAAGTACATGTGTTATCGGAAAATAGAGAGACCGTTTTTACCTTTTGTATTCGTACGAGTAAATGAATAATCCTTAGAAGGTAAGGTAGGTACTTTGAACATCATTATCTCAAATTTAAACATAGCATTTTAGTGTACTATGCTTTTGTTTGCAGTCAACTACTTAAATTCTTTTGTTTAAAATGAGCATTGGATTCCGACAAACGAACGTACTCGCTTTATTTGTATAATCGTGCAGGAAAACTACTCTCGAATCCAACAGCTTTATTATCCAACGCATCTCGATTTACGCAAACTTTACAGACTAATACGCAGAACTGTCACAACTGTCAAGGTTTTTTTTTAATTTTCTCCGTGTTGACAGCCCTGGCGGAAGCATTAGTTTCCAACTCGGACAGTGGCCATCCCGTCCCGTGTACAGTTGGTGCAAATAAATGTTCACGTATGTACAGTCGGCAATGTGTTAGCCATGTATTTATATGGGACGAAATGTATAGGCTGGTCATAGTAGCTTTGGGGATAGTGGGGTTTTCAATTTGAAGCTTTGTGTAATATGTATTCGTGACGTAAGTTCGTGAAGCAATCGGACATACAGATAAGCCTATTTCAAAATGACTTTGTAACTCATATCATGAGTAGAAAACTCTTTTCAACCCATTTCATTAGAAAGACGCTTTTAGTTGACTAGGAGGTTACAGTTTGTAGGATCTACCAAGCTCTAATTAAAACTAATTTGTTAAGACCGGGTTTTGGGAAATAGCTGTCGATTCATATATCTATACTTTGATGTAAATGCATGTAAAAACTGTCACATCCTATTTTAATATTATAAAACCCTGAGGTGTCCGTTGCTGAAACAATGTGTGCCATTTTTTGTCAACAAATATTTTTGCCAATAAAAAAAATGTAATCATGGTTAGCTAATGCATACAGTTACCCCCATTGGGATAGGTAGAGACAAACAAGCCAAATACAACCGTTTAAATACTGAAAACTAAGACTTCCACTTGAAACTATCCAAAAACAACTGTAGAACAATGGCAACCTCGTAATCATGTGTTTAACAATGCATCTCCGGCGGGGAGCGCGTGATGGATGAACCGGCCCGAGATTGATGGCAACTACTGACAACCCTAGTATTCGTATTCACTATACACTGAACTGTGAGCTAGTCTAGTGTATCTTGAGCTTGAGATTCCTTAGAAGTATGTGTGATTGGAGTTTAGTATTGTACTGGTGCGCCAGTTATAGTTCTCATTTGGAAACTAAGACCTGATTTTAAATCAAATTCAAAATTTTAATAATGTAAATAGTCCACAAGGGCACTTTAATATGTCAAACGCCAATTTACGATTTGAACATATATCTTATCAAATGCCATAAAATTATGTACTTACTTTACCTATCTACATGATTAAGTATGTTGTAAGGTATTATTATCTTGAGCTCAAAAACTGTTGCAAAACTTTTTAAGGTCTGAATGTTTTTAAGGTTACGAGGAAAAACTGTGACCTATGCCAAATCTTGGGAGAAGATGCTAACGTGTATCTCGGAGTCCATTAGGATCTAACCGGAAAAAATATAGGAGGTTGGTAAGCATGTGCTTACCAACGTATGCTAAAATCGGGTGTTGATTTTCGGTTGCGAACTAGGCATGTTTTTTTTACTAATTCCTGGCCATGGCTCGGGAACTGTAACGCGTAGCGAAATATCACACGTAGAGGCATGGCGCTTAGATGTCATCATGGTGCTTACGAGTAAATGATGTGACGAGATATCGGAGATATTTTGTTGTGAACCCTAGTTGCACAGTGGTGAGTCAGAGTTGCGCCTAAACCTATTTTTTATCAATACATTAAAAGTAGGTACATAAGAAGTGAAAATATTCGAACTGAAGTGGACGATGACTTGATTAGAATTCCCTATTCTGCTGAATGTATTTACCCTAGTCTACCTCTACCTAAGTACATAATCCATTTCCAAGGAGCCCAACGTCCTTATTTTCTGTATTTAGAAATTTCAGAATGACAGTAGCTTATATCGATCTCAGCTGTGCCAACTTCAAACGCAACTGGAGCATCTAAATCCCCCATTGTTCTATTGCTTGAAAAGGGCCGATCTTTGCACTTTGACATTTCGCGGTTTAATCACGTCCTCACAGAGGGCGCTAGTGTCTGAGGGAGATCAGCTCACTCTTGACACCGCTGTCGCCACTTGTAATGCCACGATAACCATAAATCAATCTGGTGACCATCGACCTTGTTACAAGGGAATAAGAACTGATCAGAGTGCAGAGATTCTTGGTTTTGTGTTGACAAGCTCTTCGGGCGGATATCGGCACTTGAACGGCATTGTCTGTTGCGTGACTTTTAACGTTATCGTAGATTTTAAGTGCGATCAAATATGATGAGGTTGTTCAGTATCTTGAGTAAGTTTAATGAAATATTATAAAGAAGTTTAAAAGAGGGAATTAAGAACCGAAATTTTGTAGTAGGTACCTACTTAACTAAAAGTTGAGTGACTTGTGAATGTGCAATATTAGAGCAAATCTTCGGGACTCGGAAAACTTCTCTATTTTTCATATGTAGATAAAAGTAAGTTTTATACTAAGAGGCTTTTCTCGTAGGTTTAGGTACACACGTCATTTAAATACTCGTTAGGTGTTCGTTTTCAGTTTCAAAATAATAATTTAAACTTTAAACCAGACATCCAATGCAATTACACTATTTGATCAGCGTAAAAGGTTGCCACACCGATCGCTTCGAAAACAAAAAAAACCGAAAACCTTTTTTAAATCGTAATAAAATCCTCCAAATCTAATCAACTCTTTAAACACTTACTGTGGGTCCCATTTAATTTGACTGGCTTATAATAAAAGGCCTTACGTTGATTAAAATGAAAGATACATAGGTCGTTATGTTTGGCGTAACGTATGAGTTCATCCGCGTCCTCAGTTTAGTTTCGAAAGGTTGTATGTGCCTATGTATTGTAGAGTACATACGCCTTTTTATAAAGTAACATATGAGCGGCACCCGCGCCCTCGGCTCGGTGTCAATCTTTCGTTTTTCCGACGCGCGGCGAGCGGTCAGCTCTTTGTTATTCAAATCAAACACGCCATCTGTTGTACGGGGGAATAATTAACTGATGCGTTTTTAAAATATGAATTTTAGAATAGAAACTGGCCTTGGATTATGTGTGAAGACGGCTTTCTCTATTTGCATATTACAGCAGTATCGGAACGTTGACTTTACAATATGATTCCCGAAGTAACAGATATACCGACCTAGGTCGACCGCTTAACTGAGACCACCCCCTTTGACGTCTCCCCTCTTACCCCTGTCCCTTCACAGGCGAGGACTCATTAAGACGGTCGATCTACAGTAGTTAAAATGCAATCGTAATAAAAACTATTAAACGCAATGTCTTCTTTTAAGACTACACTAGAGGTTCCTAAAGTACTTAACTCCTCCGTAACAGTGACATCCATTGTAGAATAACTGAATATGACATACAACTAAGCATATAGATTATACACTCTAGTGCCCGGAAACTCAACTAGCCCTTAACAAAACAGTACCGCACAAAATAAAACGACAGAGAAGAGAACCTAACAAGCGTCCGAAGCGCGATACGTCCTAAGTTAGGTGCGCGCGCGCCGTGATAACGTTAATGACGCCGTAAAGTTGCACGGGATGCGCCGGACCCGGAACCTCGCCAATGTTGCTATTGACTGAGATCCTAGATTTTCACAGGCGTTCGGAATGTTTACGTAAGAGTCTAGCCTACACACTGCTTAAATCAGGTTTTCATAAATGTTCTTGCACGTGCAAGGCCCATTAATGAATGGAATCCTTGTATATATTTTTTTGAATGTTTAGTCGATTTAAAAACACGACTTGTTATGCAAGAGATTAATTTTAAAAAGGCCAAAATATTTAGTAGCGAATCCGTTTACGAACTATTTTTTTTTCGCATTTATGTTTTTGACGGGTTTTCTGTTACACCGCAATGAATAGAATCTAGTATTTATTATAGCAATGTAACATGTAGATCCAGAGTCAAACGCATCGCAATATCATGTCAGATGAATCTTATTTAATAGTACCTATTGAGAACAAACGGTCTATGCTTTTGTTGTATTTATGAGTGGATATATATTGCAAAATATACCAATGCAATATTGTATTGGAATTGTATACGATTTTTAAACCTCAGTTAGCACTTGGTCTTTTGTAGAAAACATGTATACTACAGGTAAAATTATAATTTACAATATCGTTGGCTTGCGAGCGAACAAAAAGCGACTCTTCCGAAATATTTTTAGGTCAACCAATTTGATTTCTGGGCCACTTCGGACCTTGCCACAGTGAAAATCAATATGAAAGCCGCTAGAGATCTCATATTAATGTCAATGTGACAAGTTAAGAAGTGACCCAGAAATCAAATTGATTGATTGTACACTGACACTAGCAATTGTTTCAACTACGTAATATATCTACGCTTTCGTAACTAAATCTATACTTTCCTGCGAAAAACTAAATTCACATGTTAGTCCCGATAAAGTTAGTTGTACAGTTTTGTTATTGGAGCGTGTAAGAGAGAGACAGACACAAATATGCGGAAGATTAGCCGCAGCCTAACGACGAGGTAAATCACAGGCCTGCGCAAGATTAACTTTAAAGTACGCTTAAATCACTGGTTATATGGCCGTATCGATCTATAGGAACGGGTTCAGTGAATTTAGGGTTAATTTTCATTTACATAACGGAGGATTTGTCGAAAGGGTTAACTGGGAGACGAAAAATCAATTCTGAATCAAATATAATGCAGATATGGCTAATTACCTTATTACTTAGATCTTAAGTCGCGCATACTTTTGATAACCTACTTTTTGGTATAAATTGATATTTGATAGTTCGTTGCTCTAAGAATTGCTAACAAAGCTTAATTGCCGTAACTAGGCTCTAAAATTTAATTTATTGATTTCGCTATTCCTTAGTTTAACCCCGAGAACAACTTTACTCCTCTAGCTGGACAGTGAGGTGAAAGTTCACACAACCAGCTCCTATAGACGACTTCAAAACATCTGAATACAGCACACAATCAGACCTCGCCATTATGCTGCTCGGACCTATCTCTGACACTGACACTTGACACTTGTCGACACTTGGCGACACTTTGTGACACCTCCGACACGAGGCGTGTGACCCAGTTGCTTTGTACAGCGGAATGTTGTTCGATTTAGCGCTTCTTATATTTGTGTCTTCGCGTTTGTTTTGCTGCTTCCCAATAAAGTTTACTAGTTTTATAAAATTAGACCCAGCTGTATCTTTTAATCTTTATATATAGATTATTTTGTATTTACTTTAACGTAAAGCGTAATTGAGCGAAATTTATGAACATAAACATTTCACGTCTTCAAGAATATTTTTTTACCGAAATAAGGCCTTACGGATGTTTATAAAACCGGGCCTTTACAGAGGTTAGCTACTACGGAGATAACTGTCAAGTTTAAGCCATTGTGTCATCAAAAGATGCATTAGACCATAAAGCTTTATATTTCCAATAATGAACATTATAGTAAGCGTATAAATCCTATTCATAATAAAAGCCTCAAAGGGCACAAATTGAACACAAACACATGTCCGGAAGAAAAAGTTGTATTTCTAAATACTGAACTATCTTGAGCACTGCTTAAGCCATAATAGACTCTAACTCAATGAAATAAGCACTATGACATCCTACACAGGAGTTGGTAAAGTTTATCAATAAAGCAGAGGTGAAAACGGACTGACGATTTTGACAGTTGCAAAATTCGCGCGTCATCCTAATGTTCCGGAATAGCTTTAAATGGCGCGAAAAGAAAAAAGGCGACAATCGTATTGTGTCACGAGGAAATTTTAAATAAACACCTTTTGAGTGGGCGGGAGCCGAAGTATTTGTAAATAGGTTTTGTAAACTTCTACAATAGGTTTTTTTGCCTGTTTTTTGATGTCCTACGGGGTATTTGACAGTATTGTCGCGTGCCCTTAATGCGCGCGTTGTCAAGAAAAAATGACAATGCCGATGTCAATTTGTAGGCCTTTCAAAATGTTGCTTGATTTTTTGCTAGCATGCTGGTATTCCTTGGTTGAATATGCGTTAATTCAATATATTGTTCGGTAATGCGGTCTGTACGTGGCGTTAATTATTAAATACACCGATATATGATATATAAACTAACTGTAAATATTAACTTCTGCCTAGAAATATATAAAATTGCCTTTCATATTTAGTCAACAACTTCTTGGATAAAGAATCAAAAGTCAAAGTAAATTGTAAAAGTTAGTGCACTGATTGACCTTTTAAAAAAATATGTGCACAATCAGTCCTTAGCCGCAAAGTTCAAAAGGGTCATAAAAATGCAAGAAAGGTCATACAAAGGGCGCTATCGTGATACGAAGTGCCAACTTCGTGGTTCGTCCATTGAAGAGCTACCTAGTAGCTGACACACAGTTTAGTCTTCACCAGTATCGTCGGTTTTAGTACAATTTAGATTTATTATCATACCTACTTAAATAGGTATGTTATTTATCAATTTAATTTACCTACCATTAAAGCTTCTATCGAAAAGTCCACGTAAATTTTCAAGCTTATGGGATACACTAAAAGTGAATTCTATGTTACGCTTTAAAGTGTAAGTAGTAAGTACCATTATAAAAAAACTAAACTCGACATAAAATGACCGACTATAACTTGTAACAAATAACGTTTTATACTACTTTTCTAAAGCGGAGTAGATATCTTGTAAAACTTCCAGTTTTTACTTGGCTTAATTTTTATATACTTACTGTAGAATCCGATATATCTAATGACTCCGCATATAACATTTTACCACTTTTAACGACTTCGAAATCACTTCGCGGGTTTCATAGCAAACATTTTCAAAGTAAATCAGTTCGTTTTGCGACGTAATCTCACTGATCCCTTGACTGTCGCTGTATCCGGATTCTACTGTATTTCATATGTATTACATAATTATTATGCCCAAATATTTATTTATATATTCGGTGACGGAAAGTGCAACATTACCTACATAAATAATCGCAAAACGTAATCTTAACCTTTTCGAACATCATCCTAAACAAATTTCTCCGCCGTATAAGGCATGAACACACTCGAAAAGGCGCGAAACCTTAAACCTAAGGTGCGTGCACACAATACTCTTATCGAGCCATCGGAACATAAATAAAGCGGCGGGTGGCGCTACCGGGCGCTGCTTTAGCGCTGTTTACGATCTTACGAAACCACTAGCTCAGTAGCAATTATGCGACCAAATTTAAGGTTGGTGCACACAAGAGGAAGTGGTTGGGTGAATGTGATTGGACTTGCCTTTCCTACTTTAACGATTCCTTGAGCTTGATTCTAAAGCTGGTAGAGTTGTTTGCGATGCACTGTAGTTAGGTTTTAACTTTTAACAAGAAGGTGAGTTATGTATGTTAAAAGTGTCCGTGTGTATGAGTAGTAATGAATGACAGACCCCTGGTATTCTACCTCACCTATACCTATACGTCTACTTTATTGAAACTACATTGAATTCAAATACGAGTAATGTGTTAGCAGTATTGGTATGTAGGTAATGTTACAGTCAGTAAGTATCTGTGTACTAAGCTTGAAACAACGGTCAAATTTAGTGTTACCAGCGCTACTTCGTTTCAATTTACGCTTTAGCTTAGTTGGTAGTGACCCTGCCTACGAAGCTGGAGGTCCCGGGTTCGAATCCCGGCCGGGGCATTTATTTGTGTGATGAGCACAAATATTTGTTCTTGGGTCTTGGATGTTTTCTATGTATTTAAGTATTTATTTATCTATATAAGTATGTATATCTTCGCTTAGTACCCATAGTACAAGCTTTGCTTAGTTTGGGACTAGGTTGATTTGTGTAAGATTGTCCACAAATATTTATTTATTTATTATTTATTAATTTCTGAATTGAGAAAGTGATTTGACGTTTATTAGAATACATTATAAGCTAGTACCCATAGTACAAGCTATGCTTAGTTTGGGACTAGGTCGATTTGTGTAAGATAGTCCACAAATTATTATTATATTTATGTGTATGGCGCGCCGAATATTTTAACTTTTAGTCAGACATGAATTATTTTACACTGCAATACAATTTTAAAGACCGATTGCCGTATTGTGGCGGTGCTGAGGTGTCGTGTTAATTCTGAATATTCATGTTCTCGTTAGGTCAGCTAACAACCCGACGGGGTGGACGGCGCGTACAGTCAAGGGCATAAATATGTATACACTTTTGGACCTTATTTCAATGGAATAAGGTGAAAAAGTGTATACATATTGGTGCCCTTGACTGTACCTATACCTATGTTATGATGTGGCATCTCGTTAGTGACAGAAATCTGGCGAAATATGTTATTAGTGTTATTATATAATTGAAATTAATCCTAAGAACAATTAAATTCGAGAAATTTGGTCTCTTTTTTGTTTAAAAATGGCTTTCTATCAAATTTATGATGATTTCGCCAACCACGTGTAGTGTTGTACGGTAACGACGCCATGACAGTACTACTTAGGCAACTGGGGGGCTACCGCAAACCACAAACGAAATTTTCTCTCTCTGTCGTACTTGCAAGTCTATACATAAGAGCGACAGAGAGGGGATACGTTCGCGGTAGCCCCTCTGGTTGTGTTCGGTAATGGATTCTGCTAGTCGTCGCGCCGAGAGCACGTGTGTTAACCAACGCGGCGACGAGCAAAATCTAAAGTAACTTTAAAGAACTACCAACGTAAGTTTCGCTGATATTGATGGAAACCTGTTGTGATCCTGTTTTATCACGTAAATTATCCTTTTCAAGTATAACGTGGATTTCACGGATAAGTAAATCGGAAAAGCGAAGTTGTGTTATTGGATGATGTAGTTTTCGATAGTTGTATCCTAATAATGTCATACATAAGTCAATTTCTAATAAAAATTTAAAGCAAATTATGGTACACTTTACCCGGCGTTATCTCCTAGCGTTAATCCCGGTTGAGGCCTGAATATTCAATATAAATCAAATCAGAAATATTTCAATAAGTAACTAATTAAATGCAATAAAGGTAAACTACTCCATATTGAATCTGTGATCTTATTTAATTTATATAAATTCAATATTTCCTTATTTAACCTCCAACAAACAAAAGAAACTAAATCATCATATGGATAAAATTGCAAGAATATTAATCAAACAATTTTATTACTAGTCACAAATGACAAGCAACCATAAAATAACATTATAAAATTGACACAAGTTAAACTCACGAAGTATCAATAGTTGTAATGAGGCTATTAAATTTAATAATGACGATAAAACCACTGCCAATGTCAACGGCGCCCTACTAATGAGCAAACACACAGACATACAGAACTACCTATGTCTATATATATAGTGCACCGCCTCTCACGGTCTGTTGACCTCTTTGATTTTACGTCTGTTTTGCCATTTGCTTGCTTTCACAAACTTCCTTTTTGATTTAATGGCAAACATCACTTATATGTCTAATATTTGTTAATGTCTATTAAATTATGTTAGAAATGTTTTCCATGCGACGTGAACAATAAATTATTTGCAAATAACTGGGTTCAATAAATTTGCAAGTTTTTTGTGGTAGTTGACAAGTATCTGTTAAAAAATAGAATATAGTGAAAGGGGGCATTGTTTCTTAGATTTAACAACAACTTAATTTCTGTCTTAAAATTATGAATTCCGTAGGTAGAACCTCATCATCCCCCTAGCGTTATCCCAGTAAGGATGCCTTGGTCCGCATTGTCCGCAAACTAATCCCAAGATTTGGCGTATGCCCTAGTTTTTTTACGGAAGCGAATGCCATGTTACCTTCCAGCCCGAGGGGGAACTAGACCTTATCGGGATTAAAAGGCTTGTCAAGTGAGTGGGTAACTTGACTGTTAGTTCCCAACCGCCCGAAGGCCTCTAACTTGGCTCAACAACTGCTATCATAGACAGCAGCCGGGATCAACGGCTTAAAGTGCCTTCCAAAGCACGCGAGCGCTCAGTTAATAACCACTCAAAGCGGTCAGCCATTCATGGAATGAGCTGGGCGGGCATTGCTTAATCTCACATACCGCAGGCGGTGCCTTCGAATTCCGTAGTACCTATGTTATGTAATATATACCAACACAAGTCCATTTAAGTAGCTAATGATGTTCCCGACTAGAATAAAAACCCTCAATAAAACAACTCCCATTATGGAAAACATCCTCATAATCTGGTTACCTCGCGCCGGTGCAAATAATTAGTAATTCCCTTATTCGGGAGCCGACAAACGAATCGACACAAGTTTCCCTGAATTAAAGACGGGAAATGACGTAAAAACGTTTGATGTATAATGTATTTATGTCCTTATGCAACTAGGATGGCAACAATTAGGACATACGCCCTCGGGGGGCAAAAGTGTCGTGAAATTGAAATCAAGTTTTAATTGAAATGAATATTTGTACCTAGAGGTTAGGTTTTTGCAAAAAGTGCAATATTAGGTTTTGAAATTGGTAAGTTCTACAGTGACAAATGATACCAGTTTTACAAAAAAAGTGGATGCCTAATGTGTTGAAATATGCACTTAGAGTGCGTGTGTGCGTGTGGTAATGAAAACATCATCTCTTACAGTTCCGCATCAAAAATCGACGTAAAATTTACAAAAACATCGTAAACATCTCCGTAAGTAAACCGCATAAAATTGCACTCGAAGACAGAAGAGTTTGGAACAACATCACGAAAACACACTGGTGAGCACTAAAAGAAGGTCAAAGGAAGACGACGTTATTTGATAAATATATCGTTGAGTAATTTTAATTAACGATATTGTTGACTATGTTCGGTTTTTGTTACATTACATTACAAGTTAGATTAGCTTACCCTTTTCTATTCAATATATAGTGATCTAGTCAATATATAGTGAAGTATAACATATACCTATGTATCTGAATGTGCATGTCTACATTTTCTAGTCGACACGGGTATCAAGTGGATGATTGATAAAAACAAACCCGCTTCCCGACGCAAGTCATAAATAAATCCTTATTAATACAAAATAATTAGAACATCCCGACGGACAACCCCGTCTTTTTATCTACGGGGGTGCATTCGTATTTGCATATCTCCTCGGTCATAAATCTCGGTTTCACTTATTAGCTCCGTGGGGGATGTTTGGTTTGCGTTGTGAAGGGTTAAATTGAACACGAGTTGAAATAAGGAATGTGATGGCCGCGAATTGTCCAGTTAATGGTTTTTGGAAAATGAATGAGTTGCGTGCGAGGTTAGAGGGCGAAAAAAAGAGCGCAAATGGTGAAAAATGAGAAGATGAAAAAAAATAATGCGCTAACTACTTATAAGACTAAAACTACAAGAATAAACATAACATAAATAAAACAGTTAATGCGAAATTGGTATCTTCGGTTTAACTCAATGACAACGACAACACTGAAAATTCAGTTAAATCTGCAGATGTTAATGATTTGTGAATAAACAAAAAATACCAATTTTAAAAAGAAAAAGAAAATGAATATGGCATACTTACGATTGAATAGTCCGGTGTTCCAGTCGAGGGTTATTGTTAGTGACAGTGCTTTAGTGACCTGGTGACTAGGTGCTCAGAACAGAAAAATGGTTAGTGAATGTTACAATAATGGTGAAACCAACACCGAGTAACCATCACCAAAGTCCAGAACACTTTTGGGAATAACATATGTCGATTTTTATAGAAAAGTATTTTCAAAATATAATAATTACACTAGTAAGTAAACCAAAAACATCATTATTTCCAAAAGTGTTGAAAAACAACAAAGCAAAAATAACAAAGAAGAAAATATGTAGTGAGTCATAATCCTGACACTCAAAAACATGCGCACATGCAATTTTAGAGACACACAAGTTTATGAAAATTAAAATTTTAGTGGAAAGTGAAATTGAAATAAAAATAAGCAAAATCAACGCGGATAAACATGCATGATTGTTGAGATTGATTTAAAATCAAGAGTAGGTATGATTCCGTTACAGCAACTGCACGTTCCGCCGCACTCCAAATTGAACCATGAGACTAAAAGCCCAAAATTAGAGTGAGCGGCATGTGCTGTTGCGACTCTTCTCCGCTCATTTCAAATTGAGATTTTTTCGCATACCATTACGGTTCAATTTGGAATGCGGCGGCACCGGCACGTATGATGCAAGAACTTGAACGCTATTTTCAATACATTGCGGGTCTGTGGTCTACCGATTTTAGAGTCTTAACTCGGTAACCCGTTTAAATTAAGACGACTACTGTCTAACCCTGCTACGTAATGAAAATAGCATTCAAGTTCTTATACCATTTAAAATGAGCCTTGAATGTCCTATTAAGGTAAGATAAATCCACCGCCAAATATTTTATGAAGAAATCTGCCACCATCAAAAACACAAAATAACGTTAAATAATTTGACACATCAAATCATCACGGGGCAACATTGACCGCGTTTTCTTGAAGATTTCTTACGTCAGGCGTGAAGTGCCGTGACCACAGATTGGACACGAGTAACCAATCGCATCGATAACTGAAACACTGATTCGATTTGAATCGATCCGCATCGATTTCCATGAACATTGCTACGGATTAAAGTTATAACGATTCTGAAAATGATCTCCTTTTGGCTCGCGTAAAAAGTATCTCTACGCCTTTTTACATGAAAACGAGTTTCACAATTCATTAAAAAAAACTCAAAGTTTCTGTTATTTTTGCATTTCTAATTATATTTAACTTTTGTTATTCTTCAATGATTCTTCAAATATGTTAACGATTAGATCATTCTGAATAGACGATAAAATTCAATATGTAGTGTAATTCCTTTTACAGACGCAGATACTAATGATACGAGTATACTTAAATTGATGAATAAGTTGCAACATGTCTGCTACCCAAAAGTTGTCTGGAAGAGATCGCTCCTTAGCGAGATCCGCCTTTTGTCTACCTCTACTTTAAGGTTTATGTTCTGTAGTTTTTGTGTTCTATTTTGATGTATGATGTATTCCTTTTATATTGTAATATTATGTTGTTTTTGAATACTTCTGAACCCATTCCCATTCAATGTTACGCTAACATCCGAAGTTGCCAGAGTGTAAACATTGTAATACAAGTTAAATCGTTTGGCAAATTGAAAACTACAATTTGAGCGCTAGATCTGCTGAAGATTTCTGATTAATTAAATCGATCGGATCGTTTGTGTATCGCATCGTTCGCGGCGTATCGTATATCACACGGAAACGCCCCGGTTACGCCTACACCATGTTACAGTCATATCTTTGGACGATCTAGTGGTACCTACAACTTTTACTACGATCGCTCCAGTGCGGGTAACAAAAGTCATATTCTGGTTCTGTGCAAGGGTGTTCTTAATATGGTAGGTATTTAATTTTCAAAATAAGCCCCAATTATTACACACGAAAGTTTTAAAAACGCTAAAGCTAAATTGCATAATGTCCGTTGTAAGTATTTAGCTAAGTCGTCTAGAGACTCCGGAGATCTCCAATTTAAATAAGTTACAGGACAGGAGGCCGATTTTTGAGTGTCGAACGCTCGACTTTTCATTCGACATCTGTCAAAACATCATAGTTTTTTGACAGATCTCGAGTGAAAAGTCGAGCGTTCGCCACTAAAAATTCGGCCCCCTGTCCTTTGATACTGTAAGGCTAGCCGTATAAAAAATGGCGTCGTATTATCTTTACCGAGTCACATTGACCGGTCACTTGTAACGTAATACTGCGTAATACTAATAATATTTCCTCGGCAATTGATACCAGGCGCCCAGAGAGCTACTGAAAGCGTGCGGTCAAGCAGTAGGCAAAAAACTACCAAACTATCTGGACATACCTCGCCCCGCGCTAACCTGAAGACTTACGTTTACAGAAAGGGAATCTTTGCATTTCATAAGAGGTCAGAGCTTATTGGACGTATTATTATGCGACAATTTTGTAAATGCGGTCCAGTCAAGCTTTGTTTGGTGAAGGTTAAGGTGTTAGGGTGTGTATAGAAATGGTAAGTAATGTATATCAATTTCAGCAATGGGCACGGCGACATGCGGGGGCGCGCGTGACGTGAATGTCCATTGGTCGAGTTTTTTATTGTTATTGAGTGGCCACGTACGCGTTAGATTTATAGGTTATATTTGGGATAAAAGACATTATTGTGCTACTAACATGAAGGTACTTACTTATTTAACTAATACATATTTGTAGCGTTAGTAATGATAACTGCGAAGTCACTTAAATTGGAAGTACACTAAAATTTCAATTAATTTTCGGGTTTTTAAACTAATACGTAAAAGAGTCAAAATGTTAAAGTTTCGTTGGGATTGTCTGATGGGTAAAGATCATAAAAATAATATCTTATTGGCATTGACGGATGAAAGAGCATGGAAAACGTTCAGAATGCTTTTAATGATATGTTTTGTGCGGATGAAACTAAGATACATGTTTACCTACTACCTAAATATTACGAATGTGTCTATTCTTAAATATCTGTCCCTACTCATTTTCCTAAAATACCAAAAAATCTGCTTAATTTTTAAGTTAAAATAATGTTTCAAATGCTTTAACCTGCCAGAAACTATTTTACAACTTGTGATACTTACATAGGTACTATTAAAAGTTTTAGAACCGCTTAATGATCGAATTAAAAAAAAAATTGTGTCTTTTCTCCAATCCGGAGTAAACGCTCATCAGAATTCCTCCAAAATCATCCCACTTACACAGATCACGCAAATCTCCGCGAAATTGGATTAATTGAGCAATAAAAAAAATCTGTCAGTGCAGCGGAAAAAAGCGATGAAAAAGCGGGGAGGATGGCAACACCTCATTTCACGCTTTACCAAGGGCTGCGGCTGTGAGTAAGGCTGCCAATAAATCTCCTACCGGATGCGATTTTTTGTTCGACGAAAATAGTTTCCTCTTATTTTGTCGGGGGAAGTTATAGATATTTTCACTTAGGTGTAATGGCTTGTGGCGTAAATGTTTGTTTCATGTTAATCGCGACATGTCTGAATTTTATAATGATTTGAGCGTTTCATCTGATGGGTGTAGCTAAAACTTGTTTATTAGAACATTATGTACTAGGTATTGTTATATAGTTGATCGAATGGATGAAATCTTATACCTAATTTTTATCCTATAGGTACATTGTATTCTATTCACTTGATAAATAGGAAAAATTGTTTGATATTTTTTTCCATTCCAAATTCTGTCAATTTAGTACTCAATTAAAACCAGTGATATTTGCGTAATCAATGCCTCAGGAATATATGATAAAGCTAATCCTAAATTCTAGATTTTGATACTAGTGGTTCGATTGTCCCGAAGTGGTAAAGTTTGTATCACGCAAATTACGTTGGCTATAATATTTTTCATCCTTGTTTTGCCGTAAGCAACTATCAGAAATGATAGATGACTTTTTTCCGTATAAATCTAAAATAATATATTTTTTAAGCAAAAATGCTCCCTAAATCTCCCATTTACTATACAGGATAGAGACAAATGGCGGATCGTGGTAGTTCTTTATTCATTCTAGGGGTTGGGCTAATAAATCAGCCAGGACATGCCAATACCGAACGTTGGTCACGCTGGCCATTGCCCAATGTTAGATTAACGTAAGAGCCTACCAATGTTTGAACCAATATTGGTAAGTAAATCACCGAATTTATTAAGAGAATGCGCCGTGAAAAAACCAGCCAGCAGGTGCTAACTAACATTTTATTCGATACTAGAGAATATTAGTGACGACTTTAAAAAACCAATCGTTTAATATAGAAGCCGTGGAATGTAACTCGAGTGTAATTTAAATACCATAAAAAACATTCAACGAGGTGTTATCTTCCACACAAATTCGGCCGGGTGTCCCATGACCGGAGAATACAGAGCTCTCAGCTATCCATAAAGTTTTAGTCCGCTGAGGGACATTGGAGTTCTTTGTATATTGGCCATCGTGTGTGATATATTTTATGGATTTTCTAAAGGTGTAAATTTCTTTAACGACATCTTAATCTATAATTTAATTGTGTGTACAAAAATCTATACCTACGGTATGTTTATCGATTTGCATCATGTATTAAATGTTTGTATGGAAATTGAGTTTTTTAGAATTGACGCAAAGTCCATGTTATTATACAAAAGCGTGTAGTTAATAGGTAAATCAAATATGACGATAATATGTCATCTACGTATCAAAACACAGTAATTTGAAAACAAAATGACCCGGAAATGACTTTTACAACACTTTAACAATATTTGTAAACATAATATTCATATATTGAAATATAATAAACGGGTCACTCACGTCTTTAAAGTCGAGTATCGCTCGAAATGTTGTGTCATTGTCATTTATACCCTATCAAATATTTTCAATAAGATCCCAAAGTCGACATGAACAAAAGTCATTTCGGAAAAACACTCTAAAAACACATTCTTTCATTCAATTCATTAGTTGCGTCAGAGGCGTTTTTCTTCCGCCAAATCTCGCGGTGACCCCTGCACTCACGCTGTAAATAACGCAAACACTTCCATGGAGTAAAATACTCAATATATCGCAAAAAACTAAGGGTGCATGTGTAATAAGCTTTTAGGCGTAAGTGAGGTTGGCGGTTAGGCAACGGTATCTTTATACGATGTTGTTGCTGACAATATCATCTGATCTCTAATCTTAAAGATGCAATATACAGGGTGTGGCCTGTAATAGGAACAAAAAAATTAAACGCTAGATTAACCTTGCTTGCTATTAAGTATTTCCACATGGTTACAGTTGAAAAAAAATTTTTTTTTCAGCACAGACAGTATCCTGTATTTTATTACTCTTTTGGAGTAATATTAATAACTATTTTTTAACTCAATAAAAATATGAAAAATCATAAAAAAGCCAAAAAATATCCTGTCAAACCAAAAATGCTAAAACTATGACGACTCATATCTTGATGCTACCTCTGAATCCGCATTGACGGATGTGCTATGATCTCGTGGTGTCAAGAGGGTCCTAACTTTAGATCAAAGTATCTCCGAATTAAAATAATAAATATATTTGGAGACAAGCGGTTACTGCAGATGCCCTAAGGGAGCGTCATTTTAAGTATTTGCTTCTGTTACAGGCCACACCTTGTATATTAAGTACGGTGACAGTGACTTTTTTATTGGAAATAGGCTAGCGTTTGACCGTCATCTCGCCTGATCTACCTACGATATTATCTTTATAGCATTTGAGTTATATGGGCAAACGCAATAGAGTAATAAAATAGGTTTCGTTAGGGCAAGGATTTATTTATTATCTATAAGTATACATAATTATTATACCGTTAAACCTGAACGAGTATTTATTTTTACGGTGTTTCATGGACTATCAATTATATGTGCAAACTTTATTAAACCTGAATTAATTTTACAACTTTGCAACTGTATAATCTAAGCAACACTTCCAAGGCAAAATATTGTAAGTGTTTTTACGTGGGACTGGTTGTTATAAGTGAAAAGTATAACATGGTTCTGTGCAGTCGTGTACACGTAAAGAGATCGCAATAATGACGCCAGCTTTAATTGACTCGTTGTGAAATGCATGGCCTGCTGGATTACCTGGTCGTAATGTACAAGCGACAGCGACACTAGATTATGAGACTTGAGACTCGAATGCAAGTTTCATTATTACACTGCGGGTCACCGAGGTTTAACGAGTTAAATCGCTCTATGAAACCGCGCAATGTAATGTAGTTAATTCGAATACGAGTTTCGTGCGTGTGTATTAGAGTCTTTAGAGTATAAAAAGTGAATTATAAATTGTAATGACAACATACGATGATAACTTTGTTCCGTTAAGTAAAAAGCATCAAGCGATCAGTTGGCAATACGAGCAATGATTTGACTATAAATGAATTGGAATGTCAGTAGTTCGATATGTCATCCAGTATGAATGAACGGATACAAGTAATTTGAAATTAATTCAAAATGTTAAATAGTTTCTGTTTAAGGCACAGGCCATAGAAGATCTCCTAGACGTACCCGCATGCCGGCCGGCCGACACAAATTTATAGGTAAAAGTTCGCGACCGAACCAACCGGTTCGCGAGCACACCACGACACAAAACCAACTCTAACTACTTCACAAACAGTCTCTAATCCTTTACTTCCAAATCCTTCTTATCGGATACTTTCTTAATTGTGCTCTTCACAGCGACCGTGGGAATATTGACCTTATTACGGATGCGGTAAGTTTAGTTTAGAATTGATGGGAGCGATCGGCCTTGCCGCCGGTGGATCGCTCTCACCTTTAGGTTCACGTGTGAATCCACGTTAACCTGCCATGTTGAGGAGTCGTGTCAGGTGTGCGTTTGCTTTCTTCGTTGATGACTTTTTTAATTATCGGTCTAAAGAGATGTTTAAGATAGTAAGGCACGCGGGGCGTATGGTTGTTTTTTTATTGATGAACTCATTGGCTCGTGGGTGATTTTTGTTTGATGTTGATCTATTAAAACACTTTGGAATATTATACGGCTATTAGTCGGTACAAGCATGAAACGATGCGGTTTCCTTTCTCTAAATAACGTCTATTGTCTGAAAACAACATAGCTCTTTACTACGAGAACGTGCACGTACCAAAAAGTAAACAATAAACATTATTGTTTATGTTTTGGATTTATTTCGGACCATTTTTGCCTTATGGCAATTAGGTATGTAAAGAAGGAAGACCAGTTAAAGTAAATGCCCCAGTGCTCGACACTGACCCAATAAATGGCACTTTCATTTCAATCTTATGTCATGAGAGAGGTGACCAATAAGGTGTCAACTATTGAGCTTTATATTCATATTTATTGATAATAATTCATATTATATTGTCAAAATATAAGTTATAAAATATATCATAATTATTATAACTTATAAAAATAAAAATTATTTACATTCTTAATCCATTTTCAATACTTAGGTAGGTACTTCTCCGATAAACATTCCTGTTTTAAAGTCGTGAGAAATAAACAAACCAAGGCCATTATTCGACATTTCGACATTTCAGGGTAGGAGAGATGTCCGGACAGTCTTTAAAAATTACAATGTCGGGTGAGACATAAAAAAAATGAAGATGTCTCCTTCTGTCAAATTCCAACCACGGATGGTACACCGGTCCATAAGATAGGTGATTGTTAATGGCTGCGCATCTACAGTACAATTATAATGTCTTAGTGTAAAATACTGCCGCGCTAGGCGAGAAAGGCGCAAGAACATTTGAACGAGTATGTATGGCCTAACCTAACCAACCAAACAACTAACGGAGTTGAACAGGAATGTTATTAATTTACCCATCTTCGCGGGATAATTGTACAGAGACGGCTAGATTGCGCGTAATGAAGTGAGAAAATACTTTTGGCTCAATTTACTTGAGATTATGAGATTTATTTCTAGTATTTCTACATTTAATAGTACGGTTACTATCGACAATTAAGTAAAAGTTAGAAGGTTATTTTTTTGAATTAGAAATCTAAATGTTTTCTATTCTATTAGAATAGCATATTACAAACATTCAGAATTGAAAATAACATCGATAAAAACATCAGATATGAAATAGAATTCATCAAGTTGTCCACACAATTTCAACGCTTATTCTCAAAGTTTGGAAATTGCTTACAAGTATGATCTAATTGGTGCTAATATGTTTTGAGAACATTTTTGTGGTCAACCATATAGGTTAGATAATAGATAAACATTAAGAGTAAGTACTGATAACTACAGCTTTTAGTAGATGGTTCATTCACAAAAGGTTGGTGTGTTTTCTGTGGACCTTGACAAAGTTAAACGCTACTAAGCTTGGTAGGTCTCCATACAAGCGTAAAGGATCCGTATCCTCTTATGTATATTATGCGATAAAACATTTCGTATATACACTTAAGCCCTTAACTGTTGACCACAGGAAAGTTGTTTTTTATTTGTTCTCTGTATGACCCAGATATGGGATTAAGATTTTCAGGTTTAGTTCTCAAACAAAACACTATACTTTAAATAAGACACATAATGCTTCTTCGTATCCCGTCAGACGGCCCGTTATATGTATATACGGAGGACATTGATTTAGGAGTGCGCAGTGTGAATAGATGCCGCATGTGGCGATACCGCGTATGGAGAGGTATGCGCGGCAACAATCTGAATATATAACTCGAATCTACTCAATACTATATTCGAATATAATGTTACAGATACATATTGTGCTTTACGACCTTGATATTCAATTTATATAAAAAATTGACACAAGTGTTTTCTTGCAAATGTGATTTTCTACGATTTACTGCAGTACATTAATGGAAAATCAGCTGTTTTTGCGTCATTCGTTACTTAATGACTTTCTTTACTAAAACATTACTGAATATCCATTATACATAGGTACTCATAGTATATAGATCGATTAAATAATAAAACGGAAAACATTCAAATAATAAAATTACGACTGTTCCTAACGATTATTCAATTTAAATTTGAGAACATCGTAAGAGTAATTACCGCGTGCGTTGCATAATCGTGAGTCAGCTGATCACGCGCACGTCCAGCGATTTAACACCTGTCAACGCACTGACAGCATTGCGTGCTGTGGTGTGAGTGCTAGGCGTTTCAGCCGACTATTGTTTAAGGCGGTTAGTAAAGATATATTGTACTTGGTTCGATTTTACCAAATTGGGATCAGAGGGGTGGTTACTTAACATTTTATAACGTACATAAAAATGATTCTATAAGCTGTTTGTACTTAATTATTTTATATAACTAAATACGCCATCCACGAAGGCGCGCCCCTCCACAGCCCAAGCCGTACAACTGCGAACAAATTGGTATGAGATTCGCTGTGGAGGGGCGCGTCGCCGTGGAGCGCGCGCACTATATCCGTAACCTACTTATTTATCCATAAGTTTAGTATCTGTATAAGTCAAGTACAATACCGATGAAAAATAGGCAATAATTTATTATTTTTCCCACTATCGCCATATATTTTTTAAAACGTCAAACAAATAAAAGAGATGGGCGTTTATCAAAACTTGATATCGACAAATTAGTAAAACAACGTTATCACCGAGTAATTGATGTGAAAACTACCAAAACACGACGCTATCGATGAATAAAAGATATAAAATATCAAGAGTTATTAATCGCATATCTGGGTACATAAATCGAATGATCCAAACAATGGGATGACGATGGCTGGGACGTAATCGATGATCGCAATGCTTAAGATTCTCTTGTGGCTGCGTACGCAAGCGAAATTACTATTGTGTAAGTTTTAAGGAGAAGAATTGTACGTTAGTTAATTGCTCCGCTAATTTTTAACAGTTATTTAAGGGCTGGTTTCAAACCGTATGACCGTTGATATCTATTTGTATGGTAATTTGAAGGTTATCTATGAGATGACAAATATCAGTCACAGTATTAAACGTTTAACCGTCAGTAAAGTGTGGTCGTTGCAACTCACCCTGTGTCGTTTAAGGTCATCATATATATATATGTCAGTATTGAATGATGTAGGTACTTAAGCTTGTAACATTGTAGAATACGAACAAAATGGTGTTGTCCACTGTTAGAATTAACCACACGTAAAATATAGATACCTACAATAACAAGTCAATGTAATACAAATACAAACAAATACAAATACTTTATTAATAACCCCAAGTTACATGTCAGGGGTAAGTAATTTAATTCATTTAATTCATTACAATCAATTTACATTTCATTAACTTATTGTTTAAATACAGTTTTTTAGTTGCTAATTGCTATTTGACTAGAAGTATTATAATGTATATACTTAAGTATAAACTCATTGAATGGGGACCTCATAGAACTCATGTATAGAGTAAAATGTATGGTCAAGGAGCCATTTACGCAATCTTAACCTAAATACCACTATGGAAGTTGAATCTTTTGTAACAAAAATTTGTAAAACAAATTTGTTCTTAAAAATGTATGTCCAAGTTTGCTGTATCTATACAAGTTGTAAGTGTTGTAACTCAAACTACCAGTCTGTGCCTTAATACGATTTGTCTTACGGTACCGAAATCGTGACAAATACTATAGCGATAACCGAGTATCGATACAAGCAGTGCTCGATAAACGTGAATCGATAGATTAGATCGATATCTCCCGGGATGTAACTTATGGGCGCAGATACAGTGCCGGCCACTTATACTGCCAGGAAATTTGAATTTAGAGTCTACGAGAAATTTTAAACAAAAAAAACTTAGGTAAGTACTACAGCGGTTAATATCTATCAGTACCACTGTCAACATAACAAAACTAAATATTATAGGTTGAAAGTATATAAAAAGGAAAAAAACATGACATTATAACTCTTTGAGAAATGTAATTAATATTTTGTTGTTAGGATTTTTGTTTGGACGGAATTACATTAATTAATTGAAGTGTTTATTTTGCCAAACTTTGAGATGTGTTTAAAACCGTAGTCAATTTATGAAAAAATAAGTCCCCAGGTATGGTTAGTTTTTTCATTAATTTAATATTAAATAACTGTGTTTTATTCGAAATTCTAAATGCTACTTTAAATTGCAAAACAACTCAAGTATATAATTAGATCTATCAAAGAGCGTTATACAATGATAACAAAGTAATGATCTTCATTAACTCAAGTTACAGTAACTTGAACTTTAACGCTATAATAATAAGGTATAAAACGAATGTACGCCATTGTTACTCTTGAAGGAGGGCTTGAAAACTGCTATAGACTGATAAGGCAGTAATTTGAATAATTACTACACAGACCTGCTTTGAAGATGAATACAGCATCTTAGAATTTATTATTACGAAAGTTATTATTTATGGTTTACATTTCGTTATTTATTGCAGAATATGGCCGTGTGGTTTATGGCACTGTTGTACAATTTGCTAGCTCATGTGAAAGCAGAAAGTTGTATTGAAATATAATTATTCAATGTACTATTTATGATTTACTGATAAAACGTTATTTAGAGATTAACGGCAAGTAATTCGTTCGTTTCATTTATGGGCCCAGACAAGTAAATTACCAGTAATTAATCAAGGCACAATAGCACTAATTAGGTATAACAAAGAGAACTGAATTTTGGCTAGATTTACCAATTAATTTATTGTTATTTGCAATAGTTGCACTGGAGTACTCCAGCAACATTGAACTGAGATGTTAAATCGAAGCAAAAATACTATAAAGTTAGTTCTTATTTACATGTAAAGTAAATAAGTGATCACTCCATATGACTTAAAAGGAAAAAGACAATTCATTTGCAACGTTTTTTATAGTTTGCCGTTTTATTTTAAATTAAAACAAAAGGAAAAGACAAAATAAATAAGTTTAAATCAGATCGGTGATTGCGTCATAATCACTTTAGGAACGTAAGTAAGTTAGATCTTATAAATATAGAATATAAATCCTAGTTTATCAATATAAATACCTATTTACGCCTTTATTTATGCACAGCAAACTTATGGAGCTTACACCACATTTACACCGGTTACACCATTTACGGCGGTTACATTAAAATTCATCCCGGACGTCGTCCGCGGCGCCAGATCCCGTCGATAACCATTATCCCTTAATTTGTTCGCAGCCCTTCACCTATCCTTTCCGTATCCCTTTACGGATCGTTAGGGCGAACTAGGAGCCCTGGATGTGATCCGTGACTACCTTTTTGTATACTCTACGACGGTGATAACTTGGCCTAGGTACATTCAACATCAAAGAATAAAGACTTATGATCTCTTGATATGCGTAGACACTTTTGATGCTGACTGTACCTACAGTCTGCCTGATGGTAAGAAAATAAACACCGTAGCCTATGAACACTTGCGATTGCAGAACAATCTCGCTGACGACTCTTTTTTGGTACGAAGATTCGTTGTATTGATAGCTAGGAACAACTTCAGTCTTCATGTTGGTTCTTGATTGTTAAATGCAGTGAAATTAGTAATCTACACGTGTGCATTTAGGTTTGTTTCAAAATGGTAACTCGATAATTTAAGATTGGCTGCAGGAGATAAATAAATATAGACATTCATTCATCTGTCAGACACTTACTGATATTTTAAATATTCTAATAGTTTTTTGAGATTTTTTTAAACCATCGTCATTTTTATTTACATAAACCAACGTATTGGAAAAATGGAAAAAGTGGGGGAAGGCCTTTGCCCAGCAGTGGGACACTACAGGCTAATAATAATAATAAAACCATCGTACAGGAAAAAATATGTATCGAAATATTTGAATTTAAAACTACGAGTATTTCTGCTAAATGAAGTACTATTAATTCGCAATCTTTTAATCCTCAATCAAAGAAAAATATGAATTGATACTATAGGATAAATCTTAATGAATCAAATCGATCAATTCAAAGAATTTAAATTGAACGTCGACACATCTAGTCAGTTAACCCTGCGGCCAGGACTATCGCTAATCCCCTTAGTTGCCGCTGTATCAGATGCGATATTCTAATGTTATTGTACCGAGATTGAATATCTGGCTGATTTGTAACCGTTCTTGCGCAAGTTTACCTAAAGTCCCCGCTAATAGTCATTGTCCGGGCTATGGGGTATCTATGTGCTTTAGATAGTGACAATAGTAAACAAGATACTTGAGATTGCAATTTGAAGGGATTATTCAATGTTTGCTCTGAAACCTTGTACCTAGCAATACTGATCGAATTTACTTTGATTCAATCTTAAGGGTTCTTATCATTATCAGTTAAAACCGTTTATCTACTTAGACAGGTTTATGTGTGAATTGACACGTACCTTGAATTTTTAAGTTCATTTCTATGTAAGTAGTAAAAGATTTTTCATTATGAAAATATAAATATCAATAAAAATATTAAAATTTCAAGATAATATAAATCTTTTTTTTTTTCACAATTCTGAGTACCTACAAAACATTATAAAATGTGTAATGGCCTTATAATGATAATTAAGTTTAATATCACTTATTATGAAATGTATTTGTTCTTCAAGAACCACGAAAGCTACGTATGATACGCCTACGCCGTAGCGCGTAGCGATATTTTTCCGCTTTGTAGCGAAACTCGCAAGTATAGGCATGACGCTGCGCTGCCCTCTCACGGCAAAATAACGTACCCCGAAAACAAAAAAAATATATTTTATGTCACACCTGGCCATAAAGTGGCCATTATCGCACGCTCCGCGCGCGAAAAAACCCACTTCCTGGCCAGGGGGTGACATAAATTTTTGTACTTACCACGGGCGATAATAAAGAAAGCCTCAGATCGCATATTTATCGCCCTTGCCTTCGGCTCGGGCGTAAAATACCTGCGATCTGAGACATTCTTTGTTTTATCGCCCTTGGTAAGTAATGTACTATTTGATGGTCTATATGGTAGATGCTAATATCAGGAATGGATTAAGCTTAGTTACGACAAAACAAAGTAACCTGGATAACGTGGTTCTACCATGAGAGGGCGCGCTGTCGTCACGGGCCTTGAATGGGTTTGGCTTCCATGCATATTACTCTGATTGTATTAAGCTTCGGTTTATAATTATTTGGAGTGAATTTTTTTACGAGACGTAATTATGATAGTAAAACTTTATAGTTTTTAAAGTTTATTTATTCATTAACAAATACAGTGTATAACTATTAAACACATACTAGTTCTAGTAGTATAGTTTATACAGTACAGTAGTACTGTTTATAACTACTAAACACATACACATTCTAGTTTAAACCCATACTAGTTCTTGATGAAAACAGGTGTCTTAGTAATCCACGCGTGTCCCATTTTACTATATTTCAGAGTATGTACGACAAATGCATAATCACAACTGTAACAGAACACTATTACCTCATAACCATTTCATTAACATAACCTAATGGTTCCGTACACACATCAATTGCGGGTCAGAACCCTAAACAATGCTGACTCTTAATATCAACGTCTGACCCTCTAATACCAGGCATCTCTGACCCCTCTCGGCTCCTCTATCGCTTAGTGATTACGGTCTATTAGAGGCGCTATAATTGCCGTCAAAGGTCTAGGTAATTTTGTTGTTTATTGTAGTTCGACCTATGTTAATAGATTGTTTCAGCGGCACCGGGTTTTAAACGATTATAGTTGTTGTAGAAAATTGGCCTGTTACAGAAACCTCGCATGCGTTAAAATAATCCTTTCATTCTATAAATGGTCATAACTTCGTGTCAAAATGCTTAAGACTCAGTCATACTACGAGTAGGTACGAGAGTAGTAATGTCCACCTTTATCATTTTAAATATAGTTAGACCAAACATTGTTTCAAGTAAACAAAATGACAGGTTTTATTTATACAACTTATAGGAACAAGTTTTATATTCCTGACATGTTATAGGTAAAAAGATTTCAGGAGTGCCGTTATGGTGAAAAATGCCTTTAAATTAACGTTCAATTCGAAATTTTAAATATCGTTATTCTGTTCGGAAGTTATACGACAGATTCGATTATAGCGGCACAACTTTAAAGATGCCGTTAGGAGTGGCGCTTGTGTCATGTAATGGAGTAAGAACTACTATAAAGAAATTTGAATTACTGATTTTACTACCAGCATGATTAACTTTGTATTTATATCTCCGTTTTGGTTGTGATCTCGTAAATTAGTTAATTTAGAAGCTATTAGGTATTTGGTTCAGGCGTGGGTGTAACCCGTTGCCATATATTAACAATACGAATTAATAGAGTGACAGCTACTACATATTTATGACGGGGATTTTCAATCAACGAATTATAATTTTTTTATTTGTCATCTTGAATTATCAAGAATTTTATCATATGTATATTATTATCTACACTTGACGTGGAAGGACATACATATAATTGTATTTATTCCAACTAATTGATCAACATTCTTTAGAAATTGTGCCTTACAGGGTATAAATATTCTCAAGTGTATGGGGAATATACCCGCTCGAAAATGTTTCCTATACAAAATTGGAAATATTTCAGGTACCTGCAAATCTTCTTAACTTTTATTTATTATTGATACTAAAATATAGATAGAGTTTCAGATGTCTTAGAATTAACTATTGTTCCTACTGATTTACATTATTATACTTTTGTTACCTATAGAAAAGCTAGTACTTCGCATATCTTTGGTTAGAAAACAGCTAAAGCATAATACATTTTCCTTTAACACTAACAAATTCTATAGGCACGAATGCTTCCTCAAGATTCCGCTCCCTTATAGGCCAGCATTCACCGAAACAGTCAGCTGTCCGCGCCAACTTAGGACCTATCCATTGTGCCCGAGTCCT
This sequence comes from Cenopis cana, assembly GCA_951800055.1. Classification (NCBI taxonomy): domain Eukaryota; kingdom Metazoa; phylum Arthropoda; class Insecta; order Lepidoptera; family Tortricidae; genus Cenopis; species Cenopis cana. The sequence goes on along the minus strand of OX637489.1, from coordinate 9,436,277 downwards.
TATCGCGAACTCCTTAGACAATGCGCGGGAGTGACGTCTGTCTGACTTTTACTCCGTCTTAAGGGGACGTTACTGTAAGGAAAGGCACAGGATTCCGAGTATCTGGGAAATCTTCAATGGGTCGTGATGGGGTGATCTTGTGAAGGGGCATTTTCACTTTCCGATGTAGATACCCCCTACTTTTTTTAACCCTATGCCAAATTCTTTCCTCACTTAGCTACCTTCCTTAAATTACCTAGGTATTTTTTTTTACTCAATATAGGTTTGTGCTTGACCACAAATCACCTGATGGTAAGCGATATTACGGTCTAGGATGGAATGCGCTTACCTAGCAAATACCGATTCCGCTAAATATATAGTGTGTTTCATGGGAAATCTGCATTTAATAGGTCCTTTGTCGTCAACTTTCCACTATTTACTTGTTACAATGGGCCACGTGCCTAAACATGTATATTAAATATTGTTAAAATTATTAATAAAGCCTCGGGAGAGCGTCCCCTTAAGCGGCACTACACCCTTGCCAAAACAATGGCGTATTTCTCGAAAGTTAACCACAGTCTAGTGTGGATGGCCTGCCAAGTTCGGCTACCATGTCAACTGGGCCTAAACAAGCCAAGCTCGGGATGGAAATCACATGGAAATCACATGTCAGACGTATATAGGATGCAGTTAACAAAGCGGAACTTTTAGCAGCCTATGAATATTTGAATTGTATTCCACTGTAGTGTGAGTTAGTGTGATAGTACATTTTTATTGAAGATATAAAGCTATTCAAACAAATTGTTCATAGGTAGTTGTGTTCGCTATAAAACAAAACGTATTTTTGCGCTGTTTAGTTTAAATAATTATTCAAAATTATTAAAGAGAAATAACTAACGAAATTTAGCACATCTGTTATTTCACCACTCGTACATTTGTTTGCGAAATACCACCAAGAACTTACGGAGAATGTACACATCAGTATATAGAATGTATGTAAACTATACAAATAGTTCGCACAAACAAACGGACAGGCATATGATTCAAACCGACACGTAATTTCATTAACACTGCGTTGGTGACCTCTTATTTGCACAAACAGGGTTGAAGTCACCCCTTGTGATTCGAAGCGACGAACCCACATGGTATTGGTACGATTTGTGTTAGTATTTTAATTATCACTAACTTGTTAACAATCTCAATGAAACTGTATTGAATTGTTGAAGGTTCTTCGTGAATTAAAAACAATATTTTTCCAAGTTGGTACTGATATTTTAATTTAGAATAGAAACTAATTCAAGAATCCTAAACCAATATTCTATTCTCATCTCCCTGGTCGTCTTGAAAAGTGTACTTTATTGCAGTCGATTTAAGACTGATTTTGAAATCATACAATTAAACAAATATAGGAGGTTCTGAAAGTGACTGGTTGAAATGGGTTCACCCTGCGACCCCCTCTAACAGGACACGACATCTGTGACCGGCGTCAGATCGATCATGACATTACACGGGCATACTCGTAATTAGAAGTCAAGTATAATTACTACTTGACAAGACACAAGTAGTAAGGATAGTGAAGTTTTGAGTATTTGAGTAGTTTTTGAGTAGGTACATGACTTACCCACAAAGAATGGCATAAAACGCATTGGACGCCTGAGCCAAAGGCAAGGGCGAATAATATGTGATCTGAGGTTTTTTATTGCCGCTCGTGGCGAGTACAAAATTTGCATCTCCCCTGGCCAGGAAGTGGGCTTTTCCACAGGCGGAGCGGGCGGTAATTGCTACTTTATGGTTAAGTGTTGAAAGGGAAGGTGTGGAAAACTGTTATATAGAAACAATCTTGCAAATGCAATTAGTACCTAGTGTACCTACACATTTGTTGTACTTATAGGTGTAAATATAAAATTTACATTGCCTGGGCTTATGGCTGTAATAATAAGACATCACAAGTGTTGTGACTTTGATGGAAGTCACAAGTAAATCTAACAATATTCGTTTGGGTGCCTATTCATATATTTTTATTTTTTCAGAATAAAATAGCTATTTAATTCAGTAATTGATATATTCAAAACACCAGTTCGCACGGATTTTATATACCGATATTTTCTCTTATACCAAAATAATTCATCGAACTCATTTCTATAAAAACAATATTGATATAAATAAATTGTGCCTAATGTTTAAAGCGAACTCACAATGGGTTATAAAATTTTCAATATGTTTTATTTTACGGTATCGAATATGATTAAATTTATTTATTGGCCTTTTTGAAACATAAAGTTTTATGTTGTAACGTGAAATGCGTAAAATACAACAAGTTATCGGTTCTTGCAGTCGCCACCCGCCTGTTTGCTTTCGAATCAAATTTCTTATACATTTTATACTGTTTTGTTCCTTTTCGAGATATCAGAGCATAGTTCTAGACGAAGCAAAAGCATAGGCACACAAAACAAAGAGGTTTTGAAAACCTTGTCCTTACATTTCGTTGTCAAACCTTTCGCATGTAACTTATTTAACGCCGAAGAGGATGTTTTTATATTTAAAAAGGCGTATAGTTGAACTAATATTTTAGGGTCAGCAACACGTATTATAAAAATTAACTACCTATTGAAATTCATTATATGCAGGTAACAAGTTTGTGATATTATAGCTGTTGAACATTCGAAAACCCCCAAGTGTTCGTTTTGATTAAGTTAAAAGTTTGATCCTTCCTTCCTCTCTCTCAAAGATAAAGGCAAGAAACATCTTACAAAAACACATCTAGATCATACTAAATGGTATTGTTGTAAAACCGTCTACAAAGATTAAATTGCAAAGTACAAATGGCTCATACATCTCCGTATTCAAATGTCCCTCCGCCCTACGAAAGTCTCTTCAAGTGCGGATTTAAAATTCAAATGCATCTCAGTGGCCGATACCGAAGCACGTGTTATCCTAACCCCAAACCCTTGGCTTCACGAATCTGATAAGCTGGTACAGTCGACAGTGGAACAAACAGTAGGCTTGTGTGAGGATAACTAAAACGTATCCTCACACAAGCCTACTGTAATAGGAACCCTTAAGTTAGGATACCGAACACCAAAGAAGCCTTATGGCCTTATAAGGCCGGCCTTACACTGATCTGAATTCAGAATCTTGACTAGGGGAGGGGAGTTGAAGCATCTCGCTATAGCATATAGGTACGTACCGCTCTAAACGTTCTGAATTCAGAACAGTGTGAGGCCGGCGTAAACGTTCAACAAACCTATTTTAGCTAAAACTCCATTAAAATTCGTTTGTCTGTAGGTATCGGTTTAACGTTTGTGTTTGTGAGAAAGCAACATAATAGTACCTATACTATACATTTATGGTACATAAACACAGGAAGAGATGATGAATAATTACTATAATAATAATGTTAACATGACAGTATGAGGTTATGTGTATGAGCAACTCAATTTCGGAATACTATGAAAATTTTAGTTTGTCTAAAAATGCTGAGCGAAAATCAATACGAGTGGCAATCAACGCGATGGTTAACAGAAAATGTATTTTATGACTTAAACGAATACTTCCAGTTCTGATTTTTCGTCATACAATTGGAAAAAAGTTTTAGTTAAGTAATTATACCATAAAACAAACTTATGTTAGAATACTGTTTCCACGTGCCGCACTGTGGAAAAGGACAGTCGCACCCTTACACTTATCGGCCTGATTAATATTTCCATACATTAACCATTTAGGGTAATAGCTACAACCTAAACTTGACCTTATGTTAAAAGCCATGAGTTCTTTTTACAACGCGTTATCTTGAGATGGAGAGTTGAAAAAGGCAGATCTATCAGCCTGTTGATATACATTTGTATATGTTCACGACTGTAATCTCGGACGGGGTTGCCCGAGGCCTTTTTGGTGACTGTTTAACAGATTTATATTGTTCTTGTTTTGTTGGAAGTGCTTACTTTTTATGTCCGCATATTATTCACATTTTAATGCCATACAATTAAAAAAATATGACATGGAAGTTTCCCAAACTTGCTAGTCTATTCGTTTGACAATGTTATAGTCGGCTACAAAGCCAAACGTACTTTTCACTATTTGCGTATAAAATAGTACCTACAATTTATTTATTTTTATAGATAAATAGTTTTCTATATTATTTTGAGGTTATTATTTTATGTCATTCGCATTGCTGTTTGTCACGTCTCACGTGTCGTTTTATTAATATTATGCGCCCGCATGATTCGCTACACATCTGTGCTCCCACATTCGACGCCCTTTTTATTACACGAATGTCAAACCGATATTTGACAGTTTGGGGACAAATATATAAATACTGTAAATTAACAGTATTTATTTTGTATTTTCAGCTTTAAAATGACTTTACCATTTTGTAAAAAAATCTGTTTATAAATAAGTATTAAAATACCGAGGTAGGTACCTACGCGTATACTGAGCACAACAATTACCTCTTTGGTTTCTTCCATTTAAAAGTACGAGTAACATAGGTAATGGTTTTGCAAGAATGACTGTGTTTAATGTTATCACAAATGTGCAAATAATGGACTTACAATTTCGTTTAGAGTACTTTTCCTAATCTTCAAATTCGGCAATTGTTTACACTTACAGTGACAACTGTAAGTTATAATTAGGTATGTCATAAGATTTTTGTGTTCATAAGTTACCTAATCTGTGATTCGATTATTCAGTGATTCTATATTACATTAGAATGTCTCCATCACAACAATTACTTAAATGCGCTAATTCAAAGGCACCATGAAAAATTCAAAAGAAGACTCAATTTACATCATTGTCCGCTTCAAAAGACGAATACACGGCTATGCTTCGAAATCTAAAACGATTCTTAAACTTTAAATCAATTCATTAAATGCTATATTCGGCGAGCCAAAGTTTGAAGATTGTAAGCAATCATCTGCCCATTGTGCCACATTACTTGCAGAATTGAGAAACTTGTGAGGGATTGACGTGAATTTTAATGTTTTTGTCCAATGATGCATGGTAACGAAAAGTTCGGAACTGGCTAGGATGACCAGCAATGTATTTGACAATTAGATTAATTGAAAGGAATACAGTAGGTTATAATAAAATTTAGGCTCAAATGGGACTGGGCCAGCCATGTCTGTGGCATGCATCTACAGAGCTGGGCTAAATTAGCTACAAAGTGGGTGCCGCAAGATGGTCGGAGATAGCGGGATGACCTGGGGGCCGATTTTTCAGTGTCGAACGCTCGACTTTTCACTCGACATCTGTCAAAACATTATAGTTTTTTGACAGATCTCGAGTGAAATGGCTGAGAGCCGGGACAAGTGGAAGTCAAGGAGGCAGAAAAAAATAGCCTCTTCGGGAAGGAGCTACTTATAATGAGCCACTCAAAAGGCGCCACCAAATACAGATAATTTTTGCGATTTTAAATTTGGAACCTTTATTTCCTAATAGGTAGTTTGAAACTCGATATGAATTTGTAGGTTACAAATGCGGCGATTTAAGAGGCGGTACAGTACAATTGCTCTATAGGGCTGTTGCTCCATTCCTACTGTGTTTTCTCCGCTACCGTAAAAGGTTGACGTGTGGTTTGCGGTCCAGATGTATGGCGTATGACTATGGGTTTTGCAAGATTGAAATGTCGGATGCATGCGCGGTCTAATAGAATTCCGTTGAAATTGGTTCTTGGGATTAGTTTTATAGTGAATTTCGTTATTATAACCATACAATATGTTGATGATACCGCAAAATGTAACTGAATAGGCTGGAATAGTCAAAGCTAGCAGATTTTGAATATTAAAGCTGATTTTGTTACTGTGAGAGTAGAGCCAGTGGCTTTTATCATTTATCTTCGATCTAGCCCCGCGTGGTGTTGGGTTTGACGAGCACCAACGTATTTAAACCTGCAATCGCTAGAGTGGCGCTGAGAATCAAATTTTATGTTCTATTCCTGTCTTTGAAAATACACGCGTGAGTTTATGTACTTATGTGTGTTTGAATTAGGTAGGTACTTTCCCTTAAGGGTTAGGGGGAAGGAAGATTAAACAGAATGCCTACATTACTATATGTGATTCATCAAACTGTCTCAATACGAAAAGTATTTTTGTCCGCCATTTATCCCTCAAGACATGACGACCACGACCACTCTGTCAATAGTGAAGCTAGACGATCCCTCAAGAAGCTCCTATGAGCTGTATTGAATAGCTAGTCATAATTCTAGCTATACTCACAGTCTTGTCCGCGGTCCTGTATGTTCGTACATAGCTTTTGCCAGATATCGAGGACATGCGATACAGGCTGGGAAGCTGTTCGGAGTCTGGTGCGCTAAGCCATAAGAGATTGGGCTTGTCCTCTATTTAGCACAATTATGTCCAACATGTAAGCAAAATAATCGAGAACCTTAAAGCAAATTGTGTAATGGTGTCGATTCTTAATTCTGAACACAACATTTTAGGTTTTAGTTGTAATTATATTAAGTTACCTAGTACCTACATGTTATTGTAACGTTGTGTAGTGTAGAAATAATAAAACCCAACTGTTTACAGAATTGAAAAATATACGGCAGTCTGATAAAATAAAGGTACATACAAATTAAGTCAATCCTAGTTCTTTTACAATAAAACCTAATAAATAATTTTTGAGTTTTCGACTCAATGGAAAATGAAATAAGCCTCTTATTTTTTACGGATTCGCGATTGTTACATGCCTAATTTCACATCAGTAATTGAACACAGAAATTTAAGTTATACAAATATACTTTTTTACTATGGAAACTTTACCTGTTATGTGCAATAAACTGCTTATTTTTTTTAAATTATTTATTTGACTCAGGCACAATTTACATATACCTGGGATCCCCGGCCGGATAACAAAAGATTGTTTTTTTTTGTTTTTTTTTCGCTGGCAGAGGACGGGTTAATACTACAATGACGCTTTGATTGCAGTGGTTTACACTCATTTCAAATAACGGATATTTCATGGCTTACACCAAACACCGGACCCGCGGGACTCGGGCCAGCGTCCGACACTTTTTCAAAATCGTGACTCGTCCGCGCCAACGGTCACGATCTCGGTCCCGTTACATACACACTGTTCTCTCTAACTGGCTTATACATGGGGGTGAAAGAGACGGTTATGTTTTAGTTAGTTTGGCTAGCCTGAAGGATCGGGCCTCGGGCGTTTTTTGATTGTTTTTGATGTGTGAACGTATAAAGTGTTTTCTAGCTGCGTTCCTCAGTTGCATCGCCGAATGTTCGGAGATCGCTCATCATTGGAACAGGGAACTAGGTACCTGTTGGGTATAGGATCTTAATTTACATAAATGGAATATATGTCTGAAGGTATGTACAAAAACTACAACTGCGTATAGTTAGTTAGAGTACGGTTACACGCTCAGTCTGGCGTCAGTTCAGTCCATCAGTCTGTACCGAACTGACCATGTAACCCTGCGGACTGATGGTAAACTGTCACTTTACCATCTATCAGTCCGCAGGGTTACCTACACGCTAATTCTCCAGTCATTCTGGATCAGACTGATACTCTTACATATTAGTGTGGGATTGGTACTTTTTGATGGCTATGTATGTAAGGACAGCACCGTACATACCTGCTTGATGTTGAATAAGGAACGTTCGAATGGAGTTTGAATTGTTTTGGAATGGCAAATGAGTTGACGTTTGATTTAAAAAAAAATAGAATTAAGATTTTCCAAGAAGACATTTTATCATTTTCCACAAACTTGGACCTTGGCCGAGTCCTACATAATTATTGAAAAAGATCAGAAATAACGACTGTACTGAAACACTTTTGAAGATTGAAGAGAAATCCTATATGATTAAAGGGATTTAATGATTTTTTTTTGTGTTTTGTTTAAGATAACAATACCAGGATGTAACATGGATAGAAGTAGGTATTCGAAGTAATTGTTAGAATTGAAAGTTATTATGTATATAATAAACTTCCCTGCAATCGTACAACAAAGTACTTAGGTACTTAGCAATAAAATTAAGTACCTATCTATAGTTATGTTTATTCACAAAGACACACCCTATTCCTCCTCCTCCCTCCAGCCATATATATATATATAAGTAATTGCGTACTAATTTGCCAAATATAAGTAAATACCTACACCCATTAAGGCGACTTCCTGACTTGGCGGGGCGGGATCGATATGTGTAATTTTCTTCTTTGACGTAAACTTACTGACGTCGCAAAGATTACCACTTGACGGAATACTGTCAGCATTTATATTTGCGCAGTAGTAATATTATGCGCAGAAGCGGACCCAGTACTGCCTTCGCATCGTCCCGCTTCCGCGCATCCCGCGCCAGTCAGGAAGCACTCATATAAATATAGGGGCGCAGTAAAAAGTGGTACTGAGTTGACTGACATTTGACACTGACATTTGACAGTTTTCTCATATCATACCGCCTCCGCACCGACAAATCAGGAAGTCGCCTAAATGTCTCCCCACTCCTAGCTGCGTCCTACGTACGCATGTGGCACGTGTATACATATCACTTTATTTATTCACTTCGCACTAAAGGTTAGGTTAAGTTAACCCGATCACCGCCCGATCTCAAGTTAACCAGCTACCGTGCAAACTTAGTTCTCACAGAGAAAGTTAGCTATCTATAAAACTACATTATTACTACTGCATATTCATCGGGCCCCAAGGCATACCCATACTATCTAGACCCCTCAATATCCCAGGTGATTGTACAAAGTAAAGTGGGGGGGAAAGGTCAGGATAGGCTGGTTGTGGGCGCGACGGTGGTTGCGACGGTAACTGCTTTTGAAGTCTGTTTAGTCCGTGGTTTAAGGTTTTTATGTTGAAATATGTGGGAATAGTGACTTTCTTTTTATGTACGAGTAGTATATATTATGCAAAGTAGGTAAATCGCATCGTAATATTACGACAAGGGTAGATTTTGATTTAAATCAATTTAAAAACCGAATTAATTTGTAAACTTTTGTAACAAAACCATCCGCAATTTGAACGCAAAAGATAAATAATTCGTATTAAACTTTATTAATGCTGTTACTAAATACCAAAAATTGAAATGACATCAAAATGTACTTTCACTGGGTATTTTTAATAAAAGTAATAAAGGCCCTACCCTCCTCCACACAAAGAACAATATGTACAGCATGATGTCCTCGCGAAGAAAATAGTTTGGACGCGCATTTAGTTCCCCAACTTTATACACCACACAAAACAAAATGCCCATAGACAAACGTCGGAACTCGATACAAACTCGTCACAGATAATCCGTGCATACAAGTCTCAATCACTGTCCAACTCTTGCTACTAGACAACCATTGGCCACGAAGAGTTGGGATTTATTGATTTTTATGCATTTGGTATGTGGGAATAGGCCTTTTGAGCAAATGTATATAAAGTAAATAATATTTGTGGTGATTTTCATCAAACCTAACTTTGATTATTGGCATGCATGGTGCCTAAGCAGAATACTATTGAATCTAGCTAACTCTAATCTAATTTTTGTAGCCGATAGCCGTGGCGATTTTTAAAACTTAGGTTAGCGGGGCGAGGTGTTTTGAAGTAAATTACCTATTTACAATATATTTGTTACTTATCATTGTACAGAAAACTTCAAAAAACATCAAGGTAGGTAGGTATATAATTAGATGACAAATATAAAAAATATATAAAATGTACATAGACTACGACAGTCTACGTTTAAATTTTTCCAACACGTCGAATTTTAGTATAATATGTATAAATATGCATGTGATGGAAATTCCTTCTAATTGTAAAGTAATTCTTGTTGAGTAAATATATAGTTGATATTTAGTGAATAAAAATCACGTAGCACTCCAACAAGGTGTTGCCGATTGAGTAATATCGATATCGCAAGGCATACCCCGATATTTCCTCAATATAAGTGTTCCTCCTACTTATTTGAAACAGTTTCCAATCGCGGTATTTTTGTGAAAGATTAAATCTGTAAATTTGCGGGATTGGAAACTTAGCACGGACAAATTAATATGATTTTAGCGACAAACATTGTATTTTTATCTAGTCACTTGCTTTGAACTTTGAGTGACAATGCTTTGTAACAAGAGGTAGATATACGCGTTATAGGCATGCAACCAAACAAGTCATGCTCCCAAGCATACAATATAACTTCAGGTCCTATTCCTATATGTTTAAATATTATGCGAGTCTGAAAATAATCTTAACTGATACTTACGCTATCTTGAATGCCCAATAGACTATGCTTTTTATGAGCCCTCTGCTCACATTGGACTTTAATGCGAAACAAAAGTGACTTTAAAAGTATAATGACTCTTCAAACATTAACTATCAACTAAGGGGAAACTTTAAAACTACTAAAGAAAATGAAACAAAAATTACGAAATAAATTACGCGAGTGTATTAATAAATTAGTAATAAATTAATATTTACATTGAATAATCTTACGTTAAAAGGTACGGGCGTGTACCGGTACATAATAAAATTTATCTATAAATTACATATAAATACATATCACAAAAGTTTCGAAGGCAACGTGGTTGGAGGACAATAAGTCGCAAGCTCCCCGATTAGTCCCGGACTACCTAAATTAGGTTAACCACCTACTTTAGGACCTGTCAAAACTACCTAGTTTCGGTGCCTACCTACTTTAGGTCTAGAAGATCGAGAGTTATTATCCTCAAGTACAACATAACGCGATTTTCAAACGGATTCGACCCTAACAGTCAAGCGTATTCGCGCCGACACCAGTCATGCTATTTTTTAAAACACGCTTCCCATTCCTACGAAAATCCCGCGGGATATCCCGAAGGTAACAGCGTCTGGTAACAGTGCCATGTCAGCACTAATCCTGGTAATATAGTGACCTTTTTACCAGTAGCTTCCAACCATTGTTAAAGGTGGACCATTCGCTGCGTCACAATGTCGATTTCAATACACCACCGAGATCCCGTGAGGATATACCTAAGGGCGTCTTAAAAAATAGCACCCCAGATCCAAAGTTTCCAAAGCCCACTCTGGACAACTCTCAGCATCAACCCCCGTGATCCTTCTGGTTCTTCGCCCCGCTTAAACCGTCCCACGGTTTAAACGGGGATGAAGTACTAGCACTAGCCTCTGGTATTCTAGGGCTACTTGTATAATTCGGTGGTAATCGAGAAGGTGTTGACAAAAAGCTGCCGTAGGATAAAGAGGAGTTGACACCGAGAGTTGAGTCCAGAGTTGAATAGTAGCCCGAAGAAGCGGCAGACGGTGGCGGCGGTGCTGGCGGCGGCTGCACCCTACTAGCCTCCGCATAAGCGTCTAAGTGAGTCCTCACTAATACTAGGAGTTCTCCGTAGTTGGTGACAGTGGCACCAGCGCCGGCCACCCTGTAAAGCAACAGCCGCGCTTCCCCAAAAAGACTATCTAAAATTTTACCTGTCGTGAAGAGGACGATGGCCTTCAGACAGGAGTACTCCGCCGAGTCGACATGGAGGGCTTTTAGCTTCTCCACTTGCTCTTGGAAGATTCTGATGTGGTCCATGAAGGCGACTACCCGGTCTGCCGCCATCGGTGATGCGTGGAGACCAGCAGCCGCCAATAAGGGAGCCACGTGGAGGGGCATGGAACACTGGGAGGCGTTTAGGACGAATAACTCCGACCAGACGAGCCGGAGTAACGCTACTTGATCAGTGACCTGTAGGTCAGGGAAGAAGGGTATATTCCGCGCCCATTCGACGGCGGAGAACAATAGCCTCGCCGCTAGTTCGCAGATATTGTCTATTCCCATCACGTTGGTGGGCTGCACGCATTGGCCGTATCTCGAAGTGGGGTAGGGCTCTGCTCGGAGTAGCAGGGAGATGTAGGACGAGAGGTAGGGGTGGCTGTTGAGGCCACCGGCGGGGTCTCCGTTGGCCAGGGCGAACTGGCCGGGCAGGGCAAGACCTGAAGGCTGCGTGGGCGGCACTCTGCCTCTCTGAACAGCTGGAACAAGAAAATAGGCATATAAACATAAAATAGTGAAGTTGTCGCATAGGCGACCAATAAACTCAATACATCTGTTTATACAAACTCCGGATCTGTAAAATTCTAATTCTCGATACAAAAATACCTCTTTAAATATACTCGTCTGAATTATTCTAATTAGGCATCGGCTTTTATAATCGTAAATCAGTCCTTCTGCAAACTACATACCTACATGTAATACAATTCACAGACGATGCAAAACTCGTATTTATGGAATCACTCTTGCCAAGCCACAGTCTAATGAATTTACAGTCCCTTAAAACTTAAGTGCATGGTAATTCGCAATCCTCGTCTCAATTAGCATATGAGCATCTTGATTGCCCGCGTCACTGTGTAATAACTTAGTTTATGACCCCCGACAATGGGAATCAGGAAGATTTACATTCTTCAATTCTATCCATTAACAAATAGCAAAATACATCTTTGCGCTTTGGAAATAAAGATCAAAATTTAAATGCATGAAGAAGTATGATAGGAGTTTTTATAAATTCTCTCTTGTCTTTAAGGGGAGTACAGTTAAATTAGTATGTCTAGAGGTTTTGGATGTAATTTACATGGATTCGCACGAGTTTTGGAAAATTGAATTGATTATAAAATTTCATAAGCCGAATATCTTCTTATTGCGATGTTTTATTGTTTTAAAGACGCCATATTCCTTCACGCGTTTTTGTACAGTGAGACTAGAAACATAATAAATACACTTTCCGATCTTATCTCTGAGGAATAGTCCGAGAATATATACATATTTTAAAGCTGACTGTAATAGTATCTGGCTGAATAGACTGTTTAAACGTTCTTTTATATAATTCCAATCACCTGTCACGGGCGTTATTCCAGTTCGTGACGTTAGATCCTGTAAAAACTTTCCGAACAGGCTAGTAACGACTCAGCTATTCGAAAAATGCGGAAAAAAAACATCTTCACAGTCAATCATTGAGTTTGACCGACTACTTTTTAGAAGCGTTTCATTCAATGATAACACAAAAAATACGGCAAATTTCTTGTGTCAGACTGTCTCTCAGTCTACAGATCGTCAAAAAATTAAAAAAAATAATCGCGGAATTTAAATGTAAATTTTTATGGCTTCGTATTACAATGGACAAAACGGAATACTTATGGGGATATTTCGGTGTTCATCCATACATTCATTTTTCTATGTAATGTTCAAAAGTAGAAATTGTACGCGTGTATCGACTAAACCTGCTGTTAAATTGCGTTCGCAGGATCTGAAACTAGCTATCTAAATTGATGGTAAAATATGAATAGCATTAGAAGTAGAAAACAATAGTAGATTGTTAACCAAGGGTTGAAAGCGACCCATTTCAGACGAGATATTTTGGCGCTCGAACGTAGTGAGAGCGCCAATAGTTCGAGGCTGAAATGGGTGGTTTCACCCGAGTTAAACACTCTGCTTTTCATTCCGAATACGAGGAAACAAAATAAAAAAAAATACTTTAAAATTCATAATCAATATAAAATTTTAAATTCTTATCCCCGAATTAGTCCAAATCGATAATGATGATTTTTCGCAAACAATTTTTTTTTATACAATTGAAAACTTACAATTGAAAACTTACAATTGAAAATTAATGTAAAATTTGAAATCCTCATCCCCGAGTTACTCCAAATCGAGTGGTCGATTTTTCATATTAATATTCATATTCATATTCATATTCATATTCATATTCATATTCATATTCATATTCATATTCATATTCATATTCATATTCATATTCATATTCATATTCATATTCATATTCATATTCATATTCATATTCATATTCATATTCATATTCATATTCATATTCATATTCATATTCATATTCATATTCATATTCATATTCATATTCATATTCATATTCATATTCATATTCATATTCATATTCATATTCATATTCATATTCATATTCATATTCATATTCATATTCATATTCATATTCATATTCATATTCATATTCATATTCATATTCATATTCATATTCATATTCATATTCATATTCATATTCATATTCATATTCATATTCATATTCATATTCGAATCGAATTGAATCATACATACATACATTACACATACATACATTTATTCAGATAAACACATCATCAATAAAAAGAAAAACACATTAACAAAGACATATCCATACAAATCCGTAAAGACATATTCATATTCATATTCATATCCATATCCACATCCACATCCACATCCACATCCACATCCATATCCATATTCATATTAATTTGGCTGTCGACGTGTTTTGTGATTGGTGGATTCAACGTGGTGAAGTATTTGGATTGGTTAATTTAAAATGTTTTGGAATCAAAAGTATGTATACATGTTAGCCCGTGGGGCGCAATGGCTCGCTTTCAACCCGCTCCTTAGGTCAAATATGACCTACTTTCAGAGTATGAGGAATGAAAAAGAGTTATCTTAATAGCCATAGGCTGTTGACATAGAAACCAGGCAATAAAGGCGATGGAGGTCACCGGGGCACGATTTAAATCGCATTAATGGCCAGAGACAAGATGCTTGAGTAAACTTATTACTATTAGATATATTACCGACATATCTCACTTGAGTATTATTTGTAGAAGTATAATACACACCTATTTGCTAAGTTACCTTTACGTTAGTTTACCTGTTGGACTAGTATTACAGGATCAAATTCTTAAGAACTAGAGCACAAAAAGATGAATGTCTTAGGAGTCTCAATGATATTTAAAAGAAGTTTCATAATGCTGTTGCCGGACTACGTAGTACTACTACACTTAAATGATCGACTCAATGTTCCCAAAGACAATACCATAATGTTTATTACCAAACTTTTATGAACTAAATGAGTTCTCACAGTGATTGACGCATAAAGATGACGGACAGACAGACTAATGTAGCGATGACGTTATAGCTTTTGATTGGGTTAATTAATATTTATTCTTATGTTTTGATTATTAAAAGCTCTTTGGGATTCATAATGGAGTTTAATACCAAGGGAAGGAAAAATAGTTTTGATAGTGACTTGCTGTTACTATTTATTTTGTGCTTTTTCCATTAACTTTTGACAAAACAGTGCCTATTAATAAAACATATAAGCTTTTATGTTTAAATTGTCGGTATTATTTTTCTAAGCATACACCTAAACTTGCACAATACGGAACGAATCTGCTCTAAAATGCCTAACGAATCCAAAGCGAACGGTCCGAATTGCTCGAACTACAAAAATGCGCGGCGCGTAAAGCATCCAAAGCATTTTCTTGTGAATTCGTTTTTTGGCGGGAACCGTACTCTGACCAAGTTATAAGAGGCACTATTAAGATCCTTAACATCTTGTTATAAAGCCTATTTTTGTTTGTTCTATTGTTCAGACATGTTGGCAGACCTGTCACCGGCGCGAATGCCCGCGCACGCGCTGCTGGGTTTTTGTTTTGTTTCTCGGGAAAATCGTAAGCAGGTTGTATTTATAAAGAGTTTGAAAAAGGTCTTGTCGTCGGATAAGCTTATTCGGTGTGAATGATACTATATCACGATAAAAAAACATCGGAGACCTACTCGCATTTTGATGATTATTAGTAATCTTAGCCGAATCCTAATCTGCCTATTTTGCGTTATCGTATAGATTGCATCCCGCAGCGGTTTGCAAGGCGTACTACCGTGTTGACCATCTATGTATATATTATGCGCATATGTTTATGAATAAACCTATACTATTGTATTTGCTGACGTGGGTACCAAAACAGCCAGGCTCAAGTGGGACTGGGCTGGCCACGTCTGTCGCATGCACCCGGATAGGTGGGCTAATGCAGTTACCAAGTGGGTGCCACATGACGGACGACGCAGACGAGGCAGGCCCAGACGGAGATGGCGGGATGATCTGGACGTATTTGTCTCCAACTGGGAAGAAGAGGCTCTGGACAGGGACGTCTGGACAACATGGGGAGAGGCCTTTGCCCAGCAGAGGGACACATAATAGGCTATTTAAAAAAAAAAATGTATTTGAAAATCATCACTATCACGCAATTCGGAAAGAATACAGTCCGAATTATTCCAGATAATTCGGTCCGAATTGTAGTAATTGCGCTCGTAATATACCGATGTTGGTCTCTCCCACGGCGTCGACACCTCGCCTAATAGCGTCATTACGACCGATATCTCCGACCGGGGTACGTCACTAATCGATTACAGAATGCATACAGCACGCGTACAGTACGCTATCTTGAGTTCAACTATGACATGACACGACACCCACCTTGTGACGTCAGAAGATCACGGGACGAGTTTTATTTGGGTCATAAACACTTCAATTATTAACAGTTTTTGAGCATGTACTTACGTTATGCTTTTATGACATAGATTTATAGAAACGGCGATAATTTTATCGTTTATGCGGGTTTCTAGACAAATCCAAAATTAAGCTTTGCATCACTTATGTCCACTGGAAAGACGCGAACCTAAATCAGTTTATGATCTATTTTAAAAGGCTATATTTTGCATTTTGTCTTGCTCGCTTGCTATTAGCTCAATAAGTGCTCTTTGCCTACGCGCGGAAACTAGCAAAAAATTTTACTAGGTTTTCCTCAAAGCGGAAATATTTATGAAATAATTCACAAAAGTAAGAAAACCAAGTTATTGTGCATTATTTTGAAATGAAAAGACAATTTTTTCATATTTTTTCGATAAATATGCATCACTGGTATGGTTAAAAGTGGAAACATAAGGGTAGACTTGGTGAATTTATTTCTATGATTTATTTGTCTAATGTGGATATTAAGGAAAACCACGTTATATTTTGTTTTCTGCAGATTATGATAATACTGTTTTCCGGGATGAAAATACTTATGTGTAAGATGGTTACAAAACTACTCATTTTTACAATAATTTACTGAGGACATCTACATTTATACAATGTGTATCGGTCGTTCGATACGATATTGTTATCGTTGTATTTCTTGTATTGTTGTTGTAATGGACCTACTGTATCTATCTCAACTGTGTCAGTCTCGTGTCTATGGCGCGCATGCAAGGTGCCTGCTGTCATTCATCTGATGCTATTGAACATTTGAAGTTGAAGTTCTTGTCCATGCTTAAGATATTGTATTATACTTATTTGAAAGCTATCACTATTGTAGTGTTTTAAGAGGATCAGACTGGAATGGAGGGGCAGTTCATTAGACTGAACTTTTTTTTGGCATATTTACATTTTCCAGACGAAAAAATGGTTAAGTTTTGTGGACTTTTAACACTTTCATTGCCAAGATCTCTCCTAGGTAATTCTCTGCTCGTAGACGCGAAGTCAGTAACATGCGTTTCCTCGTATGTAGAGAAAATTAGGTACTAGCGCTACGAAAAGCTCGGAGTCGAAAGTTTTAAAAACATCGTATATAAACTAAAGTTTTATGGTTAATAAATAGATTTTAGGCGAGACTTGTAAAAAAGTAATGCGAATCATTAGTACCTAACTTAAACAATGAATTTTTTTTTTATAAAGCAATGTTTTAAGTTACAATGATATTATGTATCATTATCATGATAAGCTTTTAACATGGAAGAAGCTTTGGTAAGCAACAGCTTTTTGGTAAGAGACACGTTAAGAGGAATGCCTAGCTGACCAACTTTTCAAATCTTGAATTTTTGACATAATGTTTCTGTCGCGCTGCTGGGAGCGGGAGCGGGCGCTGTCTATGTGTGAGCGCACGCACACAGGCGCGAGACGCGAGCCCGCGAATTTACTTACTGACCCAGCATACGATAAATTAGGCTGTAGGTACAGATCGCACCATAGAAAAAGTCCCCCCTTGAGCACTTTATGAAAACTGTACAATAATTTCGTCACCTAAAATTAATCCACTTTAGCTCAGACGTTAACATGGTTGACACGCAATCAAGAGGTTCATGGTTCAAATCCAGAGATTGACAGAACTTTTTGCTTTTTATTTTTCTTACCAAGTAAATTAATGTAATGTTTTTATAATAAATGTTTATTTACGTCAATATATTAATAGGAAAATGAAATAAAATAACGCCTAAACTTTTTTTACTTTATTAACTTGAAATACTTAGCAAGTTAGCAATATCATATTGAAAATAATAGCGTTTTATCTTGGCATAAAAATATGTATATCTCTCTTTATTTTACACATCTAAACAAAATAATAAACAGAAATAAGAACAAATAACAATATTGTTTTTTTTTTGGTTAGCTAAAATTGTGGTATATTTTATTTGACTGCCCTGCCATAATATTATCTATACATATTATAAAACTTGCGTTACTTAGACAACTATTGACAGACAGTGCACAGCCTAAACCACTGAAGATATAACCATGAAATTTGGAACATATATATTCTTTAGGGTACGTAGACGTGTAATAAGAAAGGATTTTTCGAAATTCAACCCCTAAGGGGGTGAAACAGGGGTTGAACCGTTGTATGGAAATCGTTCATTTGGAAAGTCTTAGACTTGAAACTTTGTATAAAGGTTACTTATTAAAAAATAAGATAAATGATATAGAGTTGGTATAAAAATTCATCCCCTAAAGGGTTCAAAAAAGGGATGAAAGTTTGTATGACAAAAATGTTGTTTTTCAAGTAAGAAGTTTGAAACTTCGGTCACAAGCTTCTTATGTATAGTGAAAAACATTGATTATGGCATTTTTTTTAAATTCATCCCCTAAAGGGTTTAAGCGAGGGTTGAAAGTTCACGTGCGCAATGTGTGATTCTTTTTTAGTATGGGTTACTTTTGAACCCATTTCAAGATTTTAAAAGAGGATGTTCTCAATTCGGTTCATCAAAATGCAGATCTGATGATGGGATCCATGAGGAATCGAGGAAACTCCTCAAATCTTATAGGCAAACATACAGTGATTTTTGTGTTTTTATCAACAAATCAAGCATTTTCATACAAGAATGTGACATTTGATGAAGTGGGACTGCTGATGATGTTCAGAACAGAACTCTTCAACGACGCATAGTTCACGTTTGGCGAATTGTCCTCTTTGCTGTGTTTGTTAAGCAAGTTAGATTTACAAGACAATCATTTGTCAAGCTCGAGTTCTGATGATGGGATCCATGAGGAATCGAGGGAACTCCTCAAATGGTAAAGGCATACATAAGTTACATTACACATTTTAGTATTTTAACAAACAAATCAGGCATGTACATTTAAATAAATTGACATTTGATGAAGTAGAACTGTATGTATATGATGATCAGAATGGAACTCTTCAACCACGTATATTTTTGTTTTTTTACATTTTTGTCAAACTTGAGTTCTGGTGTTGGATTCCATGATGAATTGAGCGTATACTTACTCTTCTACCATTATAAACATACTTATAGCCATTTTTAGGGTTCCGTACCCAAAGGATAAAACGGGACCCTATTACTAATGCTCAGCTCTCCGTCTGTCACCAGGCTATATCTCGAGAACCGTGATAGTTAGACAGTTGAAATTTTCACAGATGATGTATTTCTGTTGCCGCTTTAACAACAAATACTAAAAAACAGAATAGAATAAATATTTAAGGGGGCTCCCATACAACAAACATATTTTTTTTATTGCCGTTTTTATAGATAATGGTACGGAACCCTTCGTGCGCAAGTCCGACTCGCACTTGGCCGGTTTTTATTTCATTGTATGGAATCCAAGAGTGCACCATCTAAGTATAATAATCTTTCACCGGTCTCCCCGATTGAAGTCGGTTTTTTTTTATTTTTTATTATATAGGTAATATGTAGATTTTTATTTCATTGTATGGAATTTAAGAGTGCACCATCTAAGTATAATCATCTTTCACCGGTCTCCCCCATTGAAGTCAGTTTTTTTTTATTATATAATATGTAGATCTATAAAAAAAAATTAGGTTTATTTCTATTACATGACATTTTTCTTACACTTAATCGCCACGAGTTCTACGCGGACGAAGTCGCGGGCAAAAGCTAGTGGGTTATAAAAACCTATGATTCGTTAATAACTTTACCACTAACTAAGTAGCATTTATTCCTTTATCAAAGACAAGGGTTCCCAGGTCACCTTTCTATTCAATATTCTTCCATTGTGACTCAGGGTTTTTCTTGTGATTAATAACTTTTCTGGTAATTATGATTTATCGATAATTTTTCACCACTAGCGTATCGACAATATATGTCAACGACTGTTGCCCATCCCTATTCCTTCTGTGTACGTATATTTAGAAACTGACTCCGCCACGAATTCGTGCGATAAGGACAACTGCAGCTCGGACTAAAATTCCTTTGCAAAAAACTGAAAAATCGAGGTTTCGTTCTCGACTGTTTCCTCATCCAAAACGCAACCAATCATTATAAAATTTTGGAAACTGCAAGAGCAAGAACTAATCTATGCCGATACGTTTTGATTTTTTGGATATTTGTTGTCATATTTGTATACTGCGCCTTTTTATGGAGCCAATTTAACTAAGCCGTTTTTGCGATTTTTGGAGGGCTGTAACTTTCTTTAAAATAAAAATATCCAAAAAAACAAAACGTAGCGGCATAGATATTGATGATATTGATCTTATTTGAAAAAATCATTGCTCTAGGTTCAAAAACCAGGGAGGAAACAGTCGAGAACGTTTGTATGGGAAAATCGCAGCTAGGCATTCCTCTTAAGTATATTTATATCATAAAGAAGTACTTAATTTGTCAACCTTGACTAGAAAATATATCATAGATAATGAATAATGTCGTTTGACTTTGACATTTATTTTCTACGTAATAAATAACTATATGTTATTCTTCCTGAACAATAAAAGTCACTTAAGAGACAAATTTATAATAGAGGCCATCTAAGATTCCGTGCATAATATATTTATTATGAAGAAAACCATTAAAATTTATAATTGATTTAAAATCAAACAAATTGCCTCGGAATCTGAATCCATACAATAAACAACTCGTTAAGACCACTGTACACTTTCCCATTAAACAGAATCGATTTTTGAGCTATTGGACGACCACTTTTGTCACAGTTAATAAATACAGTATTGTGATTCTCAATAGAGCATCGCCCACCATGGCGTGAAGTTCAACGCTATACTTTATTTTTTTATTTCGTTATGTGGTTCTATTACGGTGTGTGTTGCGTAACTTACGTACTGTGTTACAAGCATATTGTTGCCGGGTTGACCTATGTGAAAATATTGGAAATATTAAGTTTCAATATTTATTTTACGAAAAAAAAAATCTGACCTTACTAATTCGCATAGTGCGACTGAGATAGGCATCGCTAACTCAAATTGTGTTAGCACACCTGAATGTTTAAATAAATTATACGAACTAAAAATGTAACATTATGAATTTTACTACTGTTTGCTATCCATTACATTCTATTCTATGAAATGGATAGCCTTGGATATGGATAGTGGTCCTGATCACATTCCTAAGCAGTTAGAATACTGGATGTGTTACGCTGACTATGTGTTTATGGATGATAATTAATGTAAATTAGCACTAACAGGGGCTGCCATTCCGTAGAAGTCTTCCATTAGTGGACATTAGCATACAAGTACATCTCATTTCGGATTTCACTCGTAACTCTGTCTTTATAATACATTAAGGTGGTGCGAGCACGGGCGATTGTCCGACCGAAACATGTTTTTTTGCCGAAACCGAAACTTTTACAGACTTTTCTATACATATAAAAAGTGAAAAACCTATTATTCGTATAAGAGGTGTAAAATATAACGATGTGAGTAACATGATATGAAACAAGTGATAATTTTATCTAAGTTGAAACGGAGACGCTTCGCTCGCTTCGTTTGCTCGGTCAAAAATATCAGTTTCGGCATTGCCGAAAGGTTCGGCAGTTTTTTGACCGAAACCGAACCTTCGGCCGAAACATGATTTTTATGCCGAAACCTGCCGAAACCGAAACTGAAAACTTAATGATATTATTATTTAAACTAGATTCTGTAATCTTTTCTATTATAGCTTGATGTGATGTCGATAGTAAGAATTTATAAACATCCATTTGCGGACGAACTTATAAGCGCATACCACACCGGATTAAGTGAAATTAACGCCATTCCTATTATAAAGAAGATGAGTACAATAAATAAAATTAAAATTCAGTAAACGCCGCGACTAATAGATGCGTCATATACTGTAAATAAAGATTATACATTATTTATGCGAATATATTTAACGAGGCGTTAGTAGAGATTAATAGACATTATGTACATGAAAATATTGAGGTATAATAAATAGCTGGCGCCTGATTCATTTTGACAAAAAAAGTAATGAAATAAAGAGACTGGCATCCGGGTTTTAGTAATTATGACGTTTAGTCATTCTCAAAATACCATTCATAGTGGTTTTATATTTGGACTATTGAGCCCAATAAAATTGTAGCAAATGTATACATATATTTTCTTATATGTAACTACAATTTAGATGCCAGTGTTTTGCAGAAGCTTTTAAATTTCGTTAAATCATCATAAAGGTAAAAATCCAAGTAAAATTCTCGCCCCGGGAAGAAAACTTTTATGAAATCAGACTTAGCTCCATTACGAGTTTTGTGTTTTTTTTATAAATCCATCAAAATGTAAGTGTCTATATAGCGTAGCACACACTGGACCGGCTTGCGGTGGCGGCCGCGGTGGCGGTCAGTTGTATACTATGGCACTCCTAACAACCATTCACACACTAGCGGCCTTGATTCTCATACTGTCAACTGGCCGCCACCGGCACCGCCACCGCCACCGCAGGCCGGTAGCTCTAGTATAAGTTTTTTCGAAACATTAACTAATTCGAACACGTTTGCGTTTTGTCTCAAAATGTATGAAAGTGGTATGAAAACGTGAACAGCGCCTCTGGTGGTCACTAGTGGAAACTAAAACAGCGAGTATAACATTTGTTACTAACCGCTGAACGCGCGTATTTCAAACTCGGTGAGAGCGTTTTCATACATTTTGAGACAAAACGCAAACGCGTTCGAATTAGTTAATGTTTCGAAAAAACTTATACTAGAGCTACGGACCAGTGTGAGTTACGCTTAATTCTTTATGATGGTTAACGAAACTTTTTAATAATCACGGTATTTTATGTTGTGTAGGTGGAAAATCCGCCATACATCCTAACTGAGCTATTTAAAACCCTCGTCTCGTTCAGCCTACTTGTGTATCCGAGTGCATCAACATACAAGATTTATATAATTGTATATTTTTATTCCTCGCACGTACAAATCTTAATAATAAAGAGTTCAGGCAAGCAAGGAAATTTAGATCTTAAAATTGAGCGTATAAGGATCGTGTGATTCAAAAAATGTTTATTTATTTTATAATTGCAGTTGAGGGTTATTATTTCAGACTTTAGAGATATAGGAATAAGGATTACTTTGAGTGATATAGAAGTTTGTTCACGTGTTCTTGACATAAATTGTGTGGAGGAAACGATCGTAGCCGTGAGACTTGTCAAAGTTGCATTATCATAGTAAAACGTCGTTTATGATCCTGTGAAGTACGAATACATTGTACATACGATACGCTACATTGTTACCTTGTACGGACCTGGATTAGTATAGAAGTATTGTAAATACATAATACATATTCCCTTCAGCAGCAGTGGGCCCCTTAGTGTAAAACCTGAGTGGACGCTCGAGTCGGGCGTCCAGCGGGGCGTGCATGTCAAACAATTGAAACTCATACTGGTGTCCTGAGTCGCCGCCGCACAAATAGTATGGACGCTCGCCCGCCCCGCTGGACGCCCCGCCGAACGCTCCGCTCCGAGCGTCCACTCAGGCCTTACACTTACTAGCGTCTCTCGAGCGTCCTTTTTGACAACTGACAACGTGTCCCAACTGACAACGTCCTTATTGACAAACAACCTTTTGTCTGCTATATAGGTAGTTTCTTATTTAGCAACTGATGCTCGTCTTTTTGTCCTAACTGGTAGGTAAACTATCCGCGCAAAGCCGGGGCAGGTCGCTAGTATATTAGTTATTTATATTAGTTCCGATGTAGTAAATTATGATCAACTATAAATACGAAAGATAATGAAGGGTAAAATTGAGGGAAGAAGAGGAAGAGGAAGGCCGAGGATTAATTACATGGACCAAATAAAGAAAAAGATAGACGTCGTGTCGTATAGAGAAGTCAAAGAACTGGCGTTAAGTAGAACGGACTGGAGAGAACTGCACCGACAAGAGTGAAACTCTTAAATAATGATGATGACTAATATAATGCATTGCTGCGAGCGACACATGTTTCATAAACAAAGATAATTTTCAAGTCACCAAAGCAACGGTTAGACAATTTCTGTAAGTAGATAGCTATTCAAGCACAACACTAGACTGAGTTGGGTATGGGTATGCGTGCATACTCCTTAGGTAAACAAGCTACGTTACTAATTGACTCCTAATGAGTTTGACCCTAAACAAAAATGTCTGACATTGCAATCAGACAATGGTATAATAATTTAAAAACACAAATTCTTCGAATTAACCCAATTATTTAACTGATTACATAACTTATCGATTCTCGTTACGTAATTTTGTATGTAATTGTTTTAATTTGTTTACATTCGCGACTCGTTAACAGTCTAACAGGAATCGATCTAGTGTCAGTTAATTGATCTAGATCATCGCTTGGCTGGCTATGATCCGAGGTAACTATCGATATGCCTAGATGATAATTACGGCCAAGGATAGACGCGTGTGTCCTAAGTTCATTGGTTAAAAACATGCAGTCGAATTGAGAACCTCCTCTTTTTTTTAAAGTCGGTTAAAAAAGTGGAAAATATTTTTTAACGATTTATTCCAGTCTCGACCTTATAGGCTTTGTAAAGAGGTTCAAATTATATTTGTGATTTCTTACTAAATTGAAATTTTGAAAATCTAAATATCATATCCTAGCGGCCGCTTCGAATCTTGGGTGCTGTAGGGTAAGCCGTAACGCAATAAGTATATAGGTACGGACAAAAAGCTCCAATCATGAATTTCATACGGACAGCAGACACACACGTAAAAATACTTACATAATAACAATTAGGACTCAACTACCTACATGTTAATTATTCAAATGTAAACCCTAATTAAAACTTAAATAAGCTTCATTAACAGAAATGGCCGGCGATTTCTGTCCGATTAGCGTTAACAAGTACCATGGCTCCGGGTGGGAAGCTACTAAACACGAGCTTAAGCAAATCTTATAGGTACAATGTGTATAAAAACAATATGGCTGTTGGAATTATTTCAAGTAAGTACTTAGAAGTACTTATTTAATTTGTGATCGAAATTTTGTACGTCGGGCAAAAATATTTTTTCTGTTTTTTTTAACCTGACTGTGGCTTTATAAAGCGATAAGAGTGCGCGCCAAAATATGCTAAACATGATTGTAATATTTTGACAAACTGGCAAGTGCGTAAGAGCATATGCCCTATGTCAATTTTATATTATTTTATTAAATTACCCAAGATCTGCTGTTGCTGGAGTGAAACCGTCGTAATTTGTAACGTCCGTTGAAATCTGTTTGTATGAGAAATTAAATCTAAAAACTGCTGGCAGCATATTTAAGTAACGTTTACTGGTCGTTAAGTGTGATCGTTGCATCCCGTCCGTAGTAACTTAGATATGTGCACGTAACTACTATATTACTAGCGAGAATCAGCACTTACAATAATAAATTGTGTACCTAACCAAATAATTTCAATATAATTACTACTAATTATATATTACAGACCTACGTATGTAAAGTTGTAAACAGCATTAAATAGTATTCCTTCGAACTGGTAATTGTTTCGAGAAAAAATGTTTTATGTCACACCTGGCCATAAAGTGGCCATTATCGCACGCTCCGCGCGCGAAAAAACCCACTTCCTGGCCAGGGGGTCACATAAAATTTTGTACTTACCACGGGCGATAATAAAGAAAGCCTCAGATCGCATATTTATCGCCCTTGCCTTCGGCTCGGGCGTAAAATACCTGCGATCTGAGACATTCTTTGTTTTATCGCCCTTGGTAAGTAATGTACTATTAAAGCGACACAAGTTAAGCATAGATTACGGTAATTGATTTTCCTACAACTAAGTATAGTGTAAGTTCTATATTTATACAGCCAAGAAGAAAACCTTTACATTTTAGACTGATATTTTAGATTTAATTACACATTATAATTTTAATAAATATTCGGTGAAACAAAAAACATTGTAAGGAAACCTGAACACATCCACGAATAAATTAAAAGGTGTATGTAAAGTCTCAATTCCATTTCTCCAAACTAGATTTACACTTCTGATATTAAGGGTCAAAATTAAGTGGAATAATCTTGGGGCGTTGTTGGTCGAGATTGGTCAAATGGAGTATAAGCCAACATAAAGTTAATATATGACTTATAAGACACTAGCTTTTGCCCGCGTCGATGTCCGAGTAAAACTCGTTCATCGCGCGAGACTTGAATTGCTATTCTTTTATTTCGGGCGCTTACCTAGTTATCACTCTTCCATATAAACTTTAACCCCCTGAAGGGATGATTTGCGGGATAAAAAGTTTCCTATATCCCCGGGACTCAAATGATCTCCATACAAAGTTTAATCTAAATCTACAGGCAGAATGACATACAGACATACTTTCACATTAATACTATTAGTATGGATAATGTGGTTTTATTATGCGAACATAGTTGAGCCTATAAATTAAAATTCTTACAAGTAAGTGTTCAGTCGTTTAACATTCTATTCCTTATTTCTATCGATTCATTGATGTCTTACGTATGTTTATATTGTTTTATAGAGGTTTTGTACCTGACAGTACCACATTTAGTCATGCACTGCGGTTGCGGCTGCAATTACGATGACTTTGAGTACAACTAATTACTTGACCAGTTCAATTAAGTGTTTATAAGAACTTATTGCTCGTAAAACAGAACAAGATTATTATTTTTTAAGCCTATTTAGTGTCCCACTGCTGGGCAAAGGCCTCCCCTCTTTTTCGCCACTCGTCTCGGTCGTGTGCCAGCACCTGTCATTCAGTAAAATATGTGTCAAGGTCGTCCCGCCATCTCCTTTTCGGTCTACCTCTGCCTCGGAATTAACAACAAAGTACAAAGGACCATGGGCAGCGTTGTATGGAAAGTTGGTTTTTGGTCCATTTTGACGCATAGTCCTTTATTGCAAACAACTGTTACTATGTATTTTTTGGTGAACAATAAAGAATATTTCTATTGTATTGTACCTCTGTGTTATTGATAGTGCACACTGCACACATTACACACCTTATGCGGTAAAAAAATTATAAAGATTGTAAATACCAGATGTTTCGATTTGTCTTTACTACCGCCCGTTTAATAAAATTCAACTTATTCCCTTGTACAAATAGTAGGGTTTCCTATGAGCGGAACCAATGGCAATTGCCAGAGGTGCCCGTAAAATTTATTTGACTCTTTGACTTTGATTTGAAATATCTTGGAAACATACCTACTTACGGCTTAAACACTACCTAATCAGCGTTAAAACTTCACTAGAGCTGAAAAATCTTTGTTCACACAAAAACATAGTAAGTTATTCATAACAAGCAATAAATTCCAATGTTAACGACGCGGGATAGTAGGTACTAGGGTTGTTGCTTATCAGTGAATAGGTACAACGTATGTACCGTTTTATGGACGCTTTCGTCCAAATTTGTTGAAAATTTCATGAAAATTGTGTACCTACCTATGTAAATCAAGTTCATTGGATTTGCAATACGTTGTTTTTACAAAATAGGTACATCAATATTTAACATAGATTAAAGAAACTTTACAAGTGAATGCGCGAGTGCGCATGTAAATGAAGAAACTATAAACAGGTAGGTCTCTTTTTCGTAAAAAAAAAACTACCAGTGTTGACCTCGAGATTATATTATCTTTACGTACCTATCTTGCCAAGATCAGCGACACATCGGGTCGCTGAGCCATCGGAGTAAGTACCTAACTTAAATTGAAATAAGGTTTATAAAAAATATTCTACTTCTATCACTCGTTGTCAGAAATTGACAAAATCCAAAACTATAGTCCACAGATTACTCCCATCATAACAAATGCGCCAGCCCTACCCATCATTACCAAGACACATGGTCCACGAATACATCACCATTACGTCCAAACCGCCCGGCCCGTACAACTTCATTTACCGTTCGCCTATTTATTTTACTTGTATACTTATTCTATCTCGTTACGTCCCGATACCAGTTGATAATCTGTTATTTATGTGTACAATTTTATTTATGTCCACGATTCTTTATGTCTTAGGGTCCGTTTATGCTGGGCGTGCCGCAATGCCGCATAATTATAACGCAACATTGACTTTAATAAAAATAGCGTGTAATAGAAAAAATATAAACAAACCTATGCAATGCTATGCAACGTATAAGATATTTTGATAAGTTAGATAAAAGTCAGTAATTATTATGATACATTAGCATTAATTATAAAAATGTTTGGATACTAGTCTTTTTTGTTATTTCTAAAACCATCTATTGAGATCTTTACACTTAATTATTGTAAAGATCTGCAAGAAATTCGCATTAAAAGAGCTCCAAATAAAATTGTATCATTCTTTGGCAAACCTAATTCATCCTTTTAGTATCGTCGTAGGTAAACCCTAAGTAATTTATACATTTTATAAGTATTTGTATAAGTTAAAGCCTAAACGCACTGCTAGGGTGATTAGCAATACAATATCAATACAACAAGTCGCCTTAGTTGTTCTGAAATCGCTGTCGGCGTCAGAAAATCAAAAATTAAATTCGAAAATTTATTCCGCAAATAGGCCACATTTACATGTCAATCGGTAATTAACAATACTCACAAAGCTACAGTGTAATAAATTAAGAAACTGAATGTCTGTATACCGCACGTTACGTCTAAACGCGCCTTTATGCGCACGCGCAACCGGCGACAAATGGCCGTCAACTCTTTGTTCCTCTAACGGTCGTGTTTGATATCATTCAGATTTTTACGCCTCGAATACTGGGAAACGGAGATAAATCAGTTATGTAGAAAGCGACATGTTCCCAATTGAGTCATTTTTATTAAGTTTTGTTTGAAATTAATGCTTAAGAAATAATGCAGGTATTTAGGAAGTCTGAAAATTTGAAAAATAAAATCTCGCGAGGACACTAGATTTTTAGCGTCATTTAAAAAAAAAATATGACTTTATTGGGTATCCATTTCATATGTATTGCTAATTTAAATAATTAGATTTATTTTTCCTCTTGCTATTCAGTTATAAAGTACACAATTATGTATGGAATAATTATAGAAAGATTACTTGTACTCAACTACATGATTTATTAGCGGTTAATTTGAATTGAAGCATAAAAGAGTTGATAATTAAATATTGATTATACGGCAATAATCCGCGAAAAAACAGAGAATCTCACTTTACGCAATAGAATTTTAATTCAGACGTCACTACTAATAGTGTGCCAATCAACTCCAAAGAATGTATCGACGCTTATGCAACCGAAAACAATTCTCAAGAATTTGGAAAGTTCAGCCCACCAAGAAGCTTATATCTAAATTACTCTAACCGGAGACGGAATACATCAAAATAGTACGAAACTTAATTAAATTTATGGTTGAGATACAAATCTTGGTATATGGTGAGGATTGTATAATAAAGCGATCGAGCGCGTGCCGAGATGCGTACGCCATTAGACCGGTATGGCGGGTAATTATCTACTTATTAAAACCCCAAATTTACGGCCAAGGTGTCGGAGAGCAACGGAAAACATTGACACACGCTTGGAATGACATATTGTTGTGAAGATAGCCTTAAAACAAACAACAAAATGCTTAATTAAACACAATGCACCTGTAGAGGAACTTTGTTTCGTGCTAGTAAAATGGAGAAAATATTCTAATGATAGTCGAGTTTTTAATTACGATAATGAAAGATTTCTGTAAACCTGTCTACCTAAGTATATCAAATAATAAGGAAGGGTAAGAAATTTGGAATGGCATGGTAATTTAAACGAAAAGTAGAAGATATATTTAAGCGCTAATGAAATTAACGATGACGATATAATGAAGGAAGATAAAGTTGATTTACGAAATCATTTAGTGCAAATTGTCGACTTGGTACATTATAAAAACATGTTTGATCAATTGATCATTATAAAATTAAATTGGAGAGACAATCATTTGCCTGGTATCGCATATTGTATCCTAAATAAGAGATTGTAACTAAAAATAACACATTCTCATCTAAATGACCTCCTAATAAGAATCGTGATTTAAAACAATATTCATCGTACTAAAGAAGATCCGAGTCACTGACCACACGAGAAACTAAACCTTGCGATAATCATACTACTGCAGATATGTGATTAGCTTTACACCTGCCTGACCTAAAACAGCCTATAAACATTTACTTCCTGAGTGACTTGCGTCTTTTAGTTCGGCAACACTTCGGGGTCACGAAACGGTCGGCGTTAGACGGAGAGAATGTCTGCCACGCTGTTCTGGTGCATGGAGCTTTGTATATGGCTATTCTTGTCTAGCAAACGACCGCAGGCTCTCCGACCGCTATAGTAAACTGTGACCTCACGAAATATGCGCACGATATGATGATTCACTAATAATGAAGAAACGTACAGACAGATTTTTAATCCGATCTCATGCATGTGCACGACATTTTTCTGAAGTCTGACTACTCGTCATTTATACTTTTTTACTGACTATAATATAGGTTCCATGTCAGTGCAGAGTATTTCACGCTTTCCTTACTTTCGACAATTTCAATCTTTTCGTAACTAAAATCATAAGTAACTTTCATTTGTACATTGGGATTTGGGATAACACGGTCCTTCAACTTTTAGTCCGAAATCGAGAATTTATTACCAATACTATGCTTTTAAAATGTTGAAACTGAATTCACTATTGTTTTATATTCGATAGTGTAGCCGGTATATCAGGCCACACAGAGCCACAAACCTTTCGAGATAAACTTTCGATTGGCTTTTATTCGTTTTACCTATTAAGTCATCATTTATATTAGCATATTAAATTAGTATTTGTTTACGATTATACTGGATTCCTCGCATTTTAACATCGAATTAATCAGACATAAAGCTGCGCATCTCCATATCAGGCGATTTTAACAAATACTTAAAAGAAACAATATATCTGCAAATTTTCAATGTCTGAGAATCTAATAAAAAAATGGTTGAAAATATTCCCGATCGTTTATAACATTAGAAGACTGTTGTTATTAATGTCACCAAGAGTGCTTTCTTTCAAACTCAATAACTATCTCACCGTTATAGTAGCAGGAGTGATAATTATTTTTCCAAAACTAGTTACCTCCATATAATTCTTACGTGTAATCTTAAAAAGCTCCTTATATATTTTATCATCGCCAGTTTTCCACGTTAACGTCAAATGTTACAAGATCATCAAAAGCGTACTAAAAAAATAAACATCATTAAAACACTAACTAACGCTAATGCATACAAATAAATAAGTGAGCCACAAACATTCTGCAGGTGAAATCTTCTCAGGCCTTATAAACTTGAACGCTGACTACGAGTAATGCACGGCATGTATATTGGTTACTGATACGTACAAACCCGTTCCGAGCTCGTGCCCTCTGTACCTCGCTATAGCTCCATAGTTTCACTTTACATTAAGGTCCGGATCGAACATGCTCGTTTTGCTAGGAACTTTTGCAAAACGGAAGAATATTACTGTTCCCTGTAGATCATACTTACATGGATGATAGTCTATCCGAATTCAACATACAAATTAGATTTGGTGGAGTAAACTGTAAGGATTTTCAATTTCTCTGTTAGGTATCAGTTCTCGGAGAAGTAAAAGAAGCCAAAAGTAAAATGGTCTAATTTCGCCGAACAAAAACTGTGATATGCCATAAAACAATATCTGATGATAGATAATGTAAAAAGGGTCAAAGGAGACGCTACCCAAAGTGAGGAAAAGATGGTCTTAACATTGGGCACTTAGAAAGATTCGCGAATCTTTCTTCTAACTCTAAGATAAAATTACAACATCGAAACACGCATTAACACCGACAAAACAACATAAAAGATCCCCAATATTTCATTAACATCACACGTTGTAAAGGAATTAGCATCGGCCGCGGTCAGATAAATCACCTGCATAGTTCGTTACCGCCCGCGCACCGCGGGGGTCCGGCTTCGATCCCGGCCGCGTATACGAGGTGATTATTTTGACGTGCCCACAGTGTCGTGTTGCGGCTGATAAATCGTAGTTCTGTATGATTTCTAATTTTGTATGTTGGTCGATATTTTTCTTATAAGAACTCCTCTTTTGTATATTCATGCAATGCAAAAAGAATCTTGCATTTTAGCATCATAGAATTTATTATATGAATAAAGATTAATATTGTTTTAAAGGAACTGTTTCCTTTAAAACTTATATTATTAATCAAATGAGGATTCCCAAAGTATTTTAAAATCACGACCACGAGCACATAAACTATTATAACGATCCAGATATGAGACAAAACAAGCATTTTATTATTATCGTTCGATTCTGAATTTAGACCGCGGAATAGTTTGGAAAACAAGCGTGTATTAAATGTTATTCAGTATTTTAAACTTTTATGAGTTCACAGCGGTAGGGCGCCTGACATTATTAAATCCGAAGGAAATGACCGAGAAAATTACGCTATTCGCAGTAAAATATGCAAGAATTTAAATAATGGTACATAATCTTTTGTGGCATTAGAAAAGTAGTTGAAGACATTCCACGGCTCAACTGGTTTGAAAGCGGATATTTCGAACCCTAGTCTTAATTTGGTTGTATATAGTGCTCATAATAGCGTGCTTGTTGTGGTTGATGTTTTCGATTCCGCACCCACAAGATGAAGGCGTCAGTCAAATTTTAAAAAGTTAATTATCGAATATTTTCACAGTGGACTGCAGCAGGACGATACATCATCTGGGGAGAATATAAATCATAGCGTGATTGATAGTGGTGTATACCTCGCGCTCATACGCTAGCTCCTTTTTTAATCCGACACAAATGATTTTACACTTTGATTCCTTTTTGTAACATAACGCCATTTCGCTTTGGCTTTACGTTTCGTATTGGATTCTGATTGTGAATCATTCCACTTATATGCACCATGTTTCTTCTCTGTACGTGTACATTGTGTGTTTTCTCAATGTTAATATTAGGTTAGGATTTCGTTAGATAATCTCAAATAATGAACCTTACGGTTACTTGTGAATTGTGTCATCCAATATCGGAATCACTTTTGACTTAGTTTCAACTCAGGAAATACGTTCCTTGTAAAATTAAAGCCAATATTTTAGGTTTTTAGAATTTTTGACTTCATGTTTATTTGGAATTATTTCGAAATCAAAAGCTGTCCTAGTAGTATCTATTTCTAGCATTTGCAAATAACGCGTTTAAACCTATAATAGATCTAACTTAAACGGATCAAAGGTTTCTGTGCCAGTTATTCGCATAAATCCACAATAGATGGCCTCGTTGAAATCTCCATACAACATTAAGTGAAATTGAATATTTATTCCATTCTACCGTTCAATGTTTACAGAGAAAACTTATCAAGTTTCTATCGAGCATTCAAGCAGCCCTATTCCCATATTTGGCCTTTGTTAAAAAGGATCAACTTGCCCAGTAATAATTATTGCAAAAGGAACTGTAAATCCTCGATTGAAGGTTTTAATTGACACAAGAAGCTCGTTGTCCGTTGGACTTGTTTTTACTTTCGTCCGTTTGAGCTCTACCTGAACCTTTCTATAGCAGATTAGCGCTATTTCTATTGTAGTTGAACCCCGATTCATATGCAAATTTGGACAAAACGTGCAGAAATATAATTAGCTTACGACGCCTGCACTATCGGCTTAGGGGCTTTGCCTTGACCGTGCAGAACCGGTCCGCTTGTTGCCATAATTAATGTTTGCACCGGACAGTAACATTTGACCATAGGTCATTTGTAAAAAGGGTGACATGTCGGAAATGTACGTGTGACTCGGGACACACTGAAAGATCCATACATCTTTAGTAAAATTTATTTAAAGCGATCTATGATTGCAATAACCAATATTTAAAAACATTTCCTGACATAATGTCCTGAATGGTATGTTTATTTATAAAGGTTTCGGCTCATTTATATTGTTAACTCCGATCATAATTTAGGCGGAAGTTTTATGTTCTTTCTGCTATCGAGGAGCAGCTAAATGCACACGTAATTTAGTTCAGTTTTTAAGTACGGTTTCATAGTTCTTCAATATTTTTTCCTATTCTCGAGTTGTCTGCCAATCCACAAAACATCTGACCACAGTCCGCAGGGTCAGTGCAGTATTGGGGCATTTCGCGGCGTGGGAACGCTCTACACCGCCTCACGCGCGATACTATCTTTATGTCAGACGCGGCTAGTAAGACTCAGTTTTCCCAGAAAGCGGCCCATAAAATCCGGCCCTGGAGCGTCATACGAAACATGTCACAGTTATTATGCTTAAAAAAGATAATATCTTACGGCTGTGACGCGGCAAACAAAGTGGGTATAGGGTAAGACGTACAGATTCCGACTTGTCTATGATACCGTAGCGTCTGTCAACTTAAAATATGAGTATAGTTGCCGGCAAACATCTTGAACCTAACCTTGAGTGCGCAGGAGCCGATTTACGTACAAATCAGGCTACTGCGCACTCAAGGTTAGGTTCAAGATGTTTGCCGGCAACTGTATATTTACTAGACGTGTCCAGCCCCTCTAGCACAACATGCATTCCGTCTCTACTCGCGCGCGAGATAAGCTACCTGTCACTTTTTGACAGCATTAATTAGACAGTGACAGGTAGCCTATCTCGCGCGCGAGTAGAGACGAGATGCATGTTATGCTAGCCCCTCAGGTATGGCATCGCAAAAACTTTGACTTTTCATAGAAAAAACACGCCGCGAAACTTGGTTTTAAATAACCTCTCAATGATCTTTTCAATAACGTAATTTGCTTCTGAATGTTTGACAAGCCGCCGCTGCTAGAGAGTTTACATTTTCCAGATACAGATGACATTGATCAATCAAAGGTCTCCTAGACCATTCGAGACTGTTTAATCACTGTCATGTAGGCAAATCCATTTATGGCTGCTCGCTGATATGGGAACTTGCAATGAACATTTTAATTGACACAAACTCTCTAGCTACAAAAAAGTAACAAAACAGTGATGTCTGATTTCTAGTTGTTGAAAAGTAGTGATTGGTATAGTCAGTTCAGTAGCTATACCCCGACTGGGTATATTACCCTATGACGGGATGTGTAACACATAGTGATTTTGAGACGATTAATCTTATTATATAAATGCGTGTGTCTAGAATATTTTCTTTAATTTGTTTATTTACCGTAATGTTGACCATTAGTGTTTTTCGGAATTGTTTGTGTAATACAACTTGTTTTCTTCTTCAATTTGATATCAAATCAGGTTTGGTTGGTGATAACCTGACCACTTTTCTAACACCATTACTTTGCATTTCTCACGGTCACGCAATCAATGTTTAGCAAACGGGTCTAATGGGACGGTCAGTTGGTCAACAAAGGTCAACAATGACCACACCTGGCCAAAAGCGACACCACCCTCGGGACGGTCGGCCGCTTCCTTTCATGACCTTTGTCAAATATGGGCGTACTTCGGGCTTACTTAAATAAAAGACGCAAACATTGCCAAATTTCTGCATTACTAAAGAGCGTAAGTTAACGGAAATTCTCTTGATGTTTGTCTTTTTGGTATAAAGGGTGCCCTTGGGAATCGTATGACGATTTTGACATGTCTTGCGGGCTTGCAGTGTTGCATTGTGCACGGTTTCCGTTGTGTTTACGCTTGGATTAAGGAAATATGCGGGAAGACAGCGGATTAGGTGGGCCTTAAGTTTCGGTCAAGCTGTTAATAAGTAACGGTTACTAAAGATAATACGGTTACAAGGGAATTGTTGCTTCACCTTGCATAAATTATATGTACCTAAATAGAGTTGCGTCGTTTACAAAAAAATCACATTGGTATGCAATGCACATTGTTAGAAAAAATCTAGTATTCGTATTTCTACTTAAAGTTGTCTAAACTGACATTTATAACTCCAATTGCCAATTTACGACTGAGGTAATTGCAGTATTATTAAATTATCTTATACCAACATTAAACAATCTTTTGAAGGAAATATTGATTAGGTACCGGGGACGACAAATATATTGCAAAAAATGAAAGAACGTCATGGCATGCCATTAAAACAAAGATCGAACCGATACCTTTTCAATTTCGCCATAAATCACATCTCCATTAAAATTCGTCTCGAACTCGCGCGGAAAAATCGGAAGCGATACGAGGAATCTTTCTAAATGACCGGACCAACACAAAAACTTATTAAGATATTACAAACAATGTGGCCGTGATGGATGCGCCTCAGACAAAAGGTGTACCAACCATTGTTAAAACTGACGCTACCCAAAGGGCTTTTGTAGATAACATTTTATGCACTCTAATATTAATAAACCAGTTTAATGTTGTTAATTAATCAATTGGTGTGTGCTTTGTCTGAGTTTGCATATAATACATGGGAAATCACCTGATTGATAGTAATAATTTCCATTACAATATTTTCGACTCGTATTTTTTTGACAAAAGAAATTAACTGCGATATAATAATATCATCGTCATCTAATATCTTAATTTCATTGAATTAATCATCACGTTCATCAAGCAATATCGATTTAAACCTCGTAGTTTCGTGCTCAACAATAGTTTCATTTACTATTAAGAATAATTTAAAAGCTTAGTCATTTTTGTGAGCATTTATCCGATATGGCTTAACAAAGACTGACCGTATCTACAGATCGAGTACAATTAAAAGTATTAGTAGCACATTTCAATAGGTTATTTCAAGCTCTTAAAACGCAGAATTGTACCGAAAACAATGCTGAGAAAAAAACATAAAAGAAGCGTCAATGCATCTCCGCTCAGGTTTGATATCTAAGGCGATTAAAATCAGGACAAAGAGGCACACTTTTACCCTGTGCAACAAGAGTCTGATTTTCAATTATAGTACTTATTATTTGGTGCTAAAGGTTATGTGTTATCTTAGAGCGAACATTAAAAAAGGAGCCTGCATCTTTGTTGACAGCAAACAAATCGTTTGAGCAAAATACAGGGTACTTTTGTTGGGGTCGAAAGGGTGCTTAAGGGTGGAATGGAGAGCAGCGGGTTACCGTGTCCTTTCCGGGTGAGGTAGGAAGTGTGAATGTGGGTTCTTATGGCGGTAATAAAAGGTGTCCAGTTACTTGTGGCACTTGGTTGGTAAACGAGCGAGCGTGTCAAAGATCTAGTTATTGTGTAGGAACAGATAATATTTTGTTTATGCCTTAAATTGGCACGATTCTAGTCAATTGTAAATGTATTGCCTTGTATTCATAGAAGGAATCTGGTATTGTCTCGCCTGCTATTCATGTTACTAGAACACGACAGCCAAAAGAGAAACTGAAATGATAGGAATTCTCCACGACTTTAGGAATCTTACTTTTTTAGAACCCTGTCATAGGAACCCAAATGTCCTTTCCCTGGAGATTGCTGTTTTTTCCAGCAACAAGCAAAGACTGGGGATTGTCAAAATTAACTTTGCTTTCCAATGCCATTGACTTGATTGGTGGTCTATACATATCTAAAATGAATTAATGCGGAAGAGGAACAATTGCTTCAAAATTATTTATGGGGGAATTCTATTTCATTTTGACACAATCATTGTAACAACGCTTTATTACTGAAAAACTGGCAACCGCAGTCTCTTCTCAAAGATCTCACGGTTCGAAATAATTGCCATACGGTAAATAATAATTAGTGATGATACATTTTTTCCAGAAAATCAGTATCTTCGCGCCGAAAATCCAAATCTCGTCCAAGTCCAAGGCTCAGGAATCCAGACAGGTGTACGCATCAAGTGTAATCGTGCTCCGCGGGTGGCTATGACCTGCCCACCTCCGTGCCCTTCGGCCCGCTTCCTTTACGATGGGTCGTGTTATCTTTTAAATTGTGAGCATTATTGTCTGCGTTGTACTTAATTCGGTTAACGAGGTCTTGGATAAGTTTTAGGGTTGTTTGAACATGACACTTATTTTCAGTTTAAAGTTAGAAGAGCGTCAGCTACAGTTTCTTTAGGAGGTCAAAAGGAACAAAATTTGCGATGTGTGGCCATAATAAATAAAACAAATGCAGTAAAAGAGTTTTTTTAGCCTTTACCTACGTTGCATGTTTTTTTTACATTTTCCTAGAATACCATAAATATACTTGACTTTTATACCTACCCGCTTTATTTTTAGTCATACTACTGTTTTATGAGTCGTAACATGAATATCGTCATTTTGATCTAACGTAACTGATTTTATGACTAAAACCACATATTTTCTAACGTTTAAGCACATTTTATTATTACTTGAGTGTCTTAAAACGTACTTACTTCTTTATTAGCCCGAATGTCATCGTTTGAGTTGACAATCGTCCGAACAAAGTTGATCAATGGGCTGTTAAAGTCGTAAGCTGCCTATGCCTATGTCATCATAAGCCACCGTACCTCATTCTTGTTTGGCCTTGACATGACATCCATTTCGCCTTACTGTACAGTCGGAAACAAAATTTAATCGTTTTTCCACTTAATTTGTTAGGTTGAATGGTTCTCTCAATGTCAAGCATTTCAACGACTGCAAGAAACTATGTATGTATTTGCTTTTTGCTTTGGTTTAAATTGTCCGTGTCTCTAATGGGTACTCAAAATGGGTTCTGCCAATTCGAGGAAGCTTTTACTAACGTAGGTATGTATAAATGTTAGTTTCTCGTCCAGTTGGTATTACTTTGGTATGAAAATGTTGGTCTTTGCTCATGACATTTTAGAATTAAACTGTTCTCGTTTCACTTCATTAAGATCTCCCTGTGTTAATGTTCTCAGATTCTTTACTATCTATCCATTAATCATATTGCTGTCTTTAAAACAATAACCCTCTATATTAATTCCATCGTAATAATAAGCTATTACGGCTCATAACTTTATATTAACATTGATCGTCAACAGTTAGTTAGAGTTGCCCTTGGGCAGATCATCTAATGACTTGGCAAGATTGATGATTTCACTAATTACGCTAGCGACAATGAACGCATCGTAAAGTTAGCTATTTGCTTATTTTTCAATCTATTCATACTATGGATACGTTACATTATTACGAGATCACTTGAGAAAAAATCGTTTTGACCACAAAAGCGCATCAATTCATCAATTTGACGTTTTCTGAATTTTAAAAATATAGGTGGTAGGTACATGGCACGTGGAGGTCATTTTGACACGCTCTCAAAAAACTACTTCCTGATATGTGATTTGTCCATTTATGGTTGTCATATTATAAGGTTTTAGTAATTAATTATTCTGTTTTTCTAATTCTACGAAAAAATGGTATTTGGCAAGATGAAGCTCTATTGCTATATTTATATTAACTTGTGTCGTAAAATAAACTATAAATACTTCTAGAAGCAATTAAATTTACGATGGTGGACCTCATACGTTACCTACATACAGCAATAAATGACAACCTATTACATAGTACTCACAGAGTAAGGTTAAGTACCGTTGAACAAAAAGGAGCTTCAATAACATGGGTATTCAACGTTTATACTGGGCGTTTTTATAGGCATAAGTGACAAATACAAATAATGACTAATGTGTATTTATGGCCCTAGGAGACTTTGTACTGGGACGATAAGTAAAATTATTGTCAATTTTATTTTAAGAGTTATACTGACACAAGCAAGCAATAATGTGAAAATCTTGGTGGTTTTAGTTGGTATGTAGCGGTAAAATTTTGGAAGTTTCTAGTTAATCGGAGTTTGGATAAATGAGCTATAATCTGAACACTAACTCAACTAATGTTCTGCTCTTTAGTGATATGATGTGGTCGTCATATAACTAAAGTGAAAAATTGTATGGGCATCATATTATAATGGTTTAAATGATGCCACTGATAATCTATATTCGGGTGGGTTGCACCAAACTGTAATAGGAAAGTTTGATAAGTTTATAAGGGATGACCGAGCTGCCATATTTAACGTTGATTGGTTGGGGCAATCGCCCGCAATTTCATAAAATATTCTCGACTCACCTTCTCGCCTCATGCCCATTTTGAGGCATTTTCTGAGCCTGCAGTACTGACACTGATTCCTGTGGTGCTGGTCAATCGGGCAGTTTCGGTTGCCACGGCAGGAGTACGTCAGGTTTCTTCTTACTGACCGCTTGAAGAAGGATTTGCATCCTGTGGAACAGAAAAAGAACATTTACCTTATGTACATCTAAACACATGGCCTTCATTTTCTTTTTTGCGCCCTAGGTAGGTATCTACGTAAATTAAAACATACGCACACTACCACTACATGTTAATACCTAAGAGTTTGCTATTTTGATGATGTGTGTAACTAATTCATTTGTGTGAGTTGTGCAATAAAGAGTATTTGTATTGTATTTTTTTTTATTAAAAACAACATTTATTAACAAGAAAATATATACAAGAATACAACAATAACTTAAATAAAATTAAAACTAACTTAAATCTAAAACGGGCCCTTGAGGCATTGTACAGTCAAGGGCACCAATATGTATACACTTTTTCACTTTATTCCATTGAAATAAGGTCCAAAAGTGTATACTTATTGGTGCCCTTGACTGTACCGAGGATGCTGGCGGCATTTCCTCGCTGTATCACAATGATGATACGTTGTACGAGGAAGTCGCCACCTCTTCGGTCACCAGTTGTGTCAACCAGACGCTTCGCGATTTCACTAAGTAAATAACTTGTGTGCGCTGGGACCCCATGGACCTACAGTTTCTACGCCAAAAGGTACAAAATTGTACTCTCTTTGTATTGTATTATATTGTAAATTTCAGTCGACTAAAGCATGACCGTTATCGTGCCATAAAATTTTATTTTACTTAAAAATTCAGTATTGATAGTAATGTTAATCTGTTAAACGAGTTTTGTTTTGATCCCTATCAGGACATTTACATTATCAACCAATGAAAACCATACAATAACCATTACTAGTTAGTATGTTGATATAATGTTATTAGTAAAATTATCAAAAACAATAAATCATCGGCTACTCGGCAAATAAATCGACCATTTATATGGAAGAATCGAAACGAAACGAATCGATAAAACAGTTAAAATGCCTTCTTAACGAGCTTAAGACAGTTAAGACTTCTCTCATGAATATTATGCGTAAAAATTAGAATGAGAAACAATTTTCGTTACGACTAAGAGTCCAAATACCACAACAAATTCAAATGTTCCCTAATATTAATACACGATACAAATCTGTACGGATAAAATTTGAAGAAATTAAATTCAATAAATTAAATTGCGGAAATGATTTGATTTTCATTACAAAAGTTATGCTGATACAAAACGCTGTAAATTATATTAAGAAAACATAAATGTTGTAATGTGACGTGCCGTTATTAAATCTGACATGATTATGGCCTGTCTCTGTTCTGCTGACACCGTGTCATCAAGTAGCCATAGAACCTCTTTTTAATTTACGTAACTGGATTCCTTGTGTAGGAAAAAACAAAGTTTTCGATTCCGGTAGCGGTGGGTCCACTGTCTAACAATCCAGCCACTTTCTACTTAACAATATAAAATTCTGATTTAACCAACCGTATTAAATAACTTTGTAACGTTTTAACAAAAACTCTAACCACTTTCTTGCGTGTTTCTCTATCATTAGATTTGTTATTAATTGTATTGTAATTGAGTTTGTTAGAAATATCGGATTTCAAATAGGATGTGATCGTTTTGTAAATTAAGTTGTTAAGTTATTACATTATTTGTTTACAAGCTGTGGTTTTTGTTATTGAGATGATATCGTTGCATATTTGTCTATGAATCGGGCATCTTAATATTGACTGGTAATTAATCATGCTATGGTTGCCCTGAAAATCAGCGTCATGATTGTCATGACTGAATGCTGAGCGGCATCCATTTTGGTATATTTCATGTATAAATTATTTTATTTTTGTAGTCTGTATGTTATCATTTTATACCAAATAAATTCTCATTCATTCATTAATTCTATGGTATACCTCTCACAAATATTATTTAGTTACGTTATTCCTAAGCAATCTGTTTCTTATTTTATATGACGTAATTGATATTGAGTCGTTTTCACATGTATGGCTAAAAATAATGTTACATTAGTTGCATGTTTTAAATAAATATAGCCTTTAATACAGCAGTACTAAGGATGAAATAGATAATTCACATTTTGTAGAACGACGCCGCAAACGCGACAGCTACAAAGTTTATTCTTATCAGCCACATTTAAAGGTGGCATATAATATAAGTAAAGTATTTCTGCGACTCGATACTGTAGCGACACTAAAAGAAATATGTTTTGAAATACGTTTATTTTATACTAAGAGATGCATTCCACCGACAATGGCTCGGCAGCCTGTTCGATACGCATAGCGCACGATAAAACCTGGATGCTACTTTAAAATGTATTTCTGCATCTTGCACTTACAGGGTAGGCTGTTTGTCTGGTTTTATAGAAAATTGCCAGTTGGCTTATATAGGGGTTAGAAGTATATAAACGAAATAAATACTATTTACTATGTTAATAATTGTATAGCTAATTGTTCTCGTACAAACGGCCTCATAAGTAGCTGAACACTTTGGCACTTTGTCGCTTTCACACGTTGTAAATTAATTAAGACAGTGTAATATGATGTTAAAGCGACAGGGTACAAACATGGTAAACCCCTTGTAAGGCCAACCGCACCATAGTAAAGTCAGAGTCATTAAATCGTTGTACGCGACTCCTCGCTCGCACTCGCAAATTAGTAAATAGTGCGAGCGAGAGATCTGTAGCTCTAGTATAAGTTTTTTCGAAACATTAACTAATTCGAACGCGTTTGCGGTTTGTCTCAAAATGTATGAATGTGGTATGAAAACGTGAACAGCGCCTCTGGTGGTCACTAGTGGAAACTAAAACAGCA
Source organism: Cenopis cana (assembly GCA_951800055.1). NCBI lineage: Eukaryota > Metazoa > Arthropoda > Insecta > Lepidoptera > Tortricidae > Cenopis > Cenopis cana. The sequence continues at coordinate 9,393,304 of OX637489.1, read as the reverse complement.
AGTATAACATTTGTTGCTAACCGGTGAACGCGCGTATTTCAAACTCGGTGAGAGCGTTTTCATACATTTTGAGACAAAACGCAAACGCGTTCGAATTAGTTCATGTTTCGAAAAAACTTATACTAGAGCTACTGGCGTCGTAAAATATGACTCCATTTACTGATTTCTGGCCCTACTATTGGTAGTTTGTGTTTTGTTCAAAGCTTACGTATGGCTTCGTGAATTCAACGAAACAAACGCGCGGAAAAACAGTTGAACTAATCTTTGGTCTGTTTTAAAGCACAGATTAACCCGCAAATAGACTGTAATCGTGTTCTGTGTGGACCATATCTGTAGTGTAGGTATAGGAGGTACGTGGTACTCGTTTTCTTTAAGTCTATCGTTTAATATTGTCGTAAAAGCACGTCGCTCGCGCACCGTACCCAATTACCGCAATCGTTGGGAATATCTGCAACAAATTGTATTCCGAGACGATAAGAGGCCGACGAACTCTGTAATAATGCCAGATCATGGCTACAGTGGTTATTTTAAAAAGATAAACAGGGGTGGAACTAGGAAGTCACATCCATGTCGTTTGAGAGAAGAAAATTGGCTAGAAGCTAATATTGTTACCTATTTATGTAACAGTTATTTTTTATCACGAGTCAGTTCTATCCCCATCAGTTCTAGGATGGGCAAAAGTCACCTACGCATCCCCATCATGAGCTTTCATAAGGATTGGTACTTACATCTTCTCAAAAGTTATTCTCAAGTGAACCAGTATCAAACTGGCCTTCAATCATGTATATGTAGTTGTTATGAATGTCGAAGTCAAGTTACAATTAGGGATGAGTGGTAATTAAGTGAAGTGAGTGATTCACAATCTATTAGCAGTGGTAGACATGTAGTCAGATTTTCAAAGATTATCAGCTTACAGTACAGTCAGCCCATGAAAATGTTGAGCATACTTGGAACCTTGTCACATCGAAATCTAAGAAATGTTTAGACTGAAACGTCATAAAATTTGAAACCTCTTTAATTTGACAAAGTACTAAAGTGCTCAACATTTTCGTTGGCCCACTGTACATACCCGGCAATATATATTGCACGTCGGGCTTTGGAAAGAGACAATCAGCTGTTTACGACGATTTCCGAACACTGGCAAACATCCATCAATTATCTTATTTATTAACTGACGTTTCATGTCAAAAAAAATACTGCATCTTTATGGGTTTTATTAGTTAACGTCATTCGGTGACATGTAAACTTCGTATATCTATAGAGAGCTGTTACAACTACTAGAAAAAGTATTGTCAAACAGTGTATCATTTTGTACATCGAACAATTTGGAGTTGGGGGGTTTCAACAACTCTATATTATATATTTTAGGTAGTGTGAGAACGCTCTATGAAGCCGAAAATAGCCGAAACTGTTTCAAAAGGTCGATGTGCAATATATATCGTCGGGTACTGTACACATAGTTTAAAATATTTCTTTCACATGATTTTGAATTGTAGTTTAAGTGTCAGTTCCAAACATATATTGTAATTGCCTTCTATGCGGGGTACCTATATCTCATGTTAGGTATCGCATCTATGCCTGCAGTTGCCTGACGGCCTACATCGCCTGATGACATAATAGCGTTTTACATCGCCTGCGTCGCTCGCTAGTAAAAGCGAAGTGTAAAATGGTGTAATAGAGGAACGTCGTAAATGTAAGTTCAAAAAGCAATGTCTTGAAGCTGATAATACTAAGCAATCTTTGAATAGGGATGTCGACTCAAAAAAAATTATAAATTCAATAGAAAGAAGACATAAAACTATGCCAAATAGTGAAAATCCTATTCAAATATCTCAAAAAATAACGAACGGTTAGAATGTTCGTAGTTGGAGAGAGAAAGTGCTACCTAACCGTGACGTCACTGTTAAGTAGCGCCATAGTAATGACGATCGTCCAATACAAAGGTGCGTTTTGCGGAAAAGGGACAGAACATACCCACTCTTAAAACTTTGAAGACTTATAATTACGTAAATACTATTATTTATTTTTTTGAATTAATTTTTTCGCCATTTTATTGAGAATTTGAGCCTTTATGTAGAACATTTGGATGTATTGATTTTCTTTTATAGTGTCGTCATCCCTATTAAACCTGTCGTGCAATATGTTTTAAATTGTCACTACTCACTACACATATCGCTGATATCATTCGCACCGAAATTGTAACTGTTGCCGGTGTACAGTACTTTTGTCTGCACATTTTGTCTATGTGTGCGTCAGCATAGAGCTATGAGTTCACGTTGTCTATGATGTGTCCGTATGTGTCACAACTACAAGTATGACCAACCCGCGCTAGTGAAATAAAAGTAATCAATTAAATAATACTATTAAATATAGTACTTGATCCGATATACCAATTCAAGCGTTGGGTCATTGTACTGGATTGAGTAACTAACTTTAAAGACTATAAGATTATTTTAGAAAAAAAATTGTTCATTCACGCTATGAATAGTCGTCCCGATTTTTGACAACTTAATTTCTCACCCTCTTTTCACCTTTAGGGACTTGTGACATGCAGCAATGTTCAAGGTACGCAATTATTTGAAGTAAAGTTTACTAACGAATTGTAGATAAAATATTCTAAATACCCTATTTTATTGACCTACAACATGCCTTGATGATATCACAACACTCATGAGTGAACGGGGCAATATTCGTCCAATTTTCTTTTTACTGCATAGCTATTAAACACCTGGCAGTAATGATCTAGCGATTACCGCAAACTATGAATTATCGGAGCCATAAAGCTCTCGGAGTTGCGTAAACGCAAGGACGCCATGGTAATGGTGCATCTTTAACTTTTTGTACGATGAGGTCGTTGGGGCCGAAAGGTTCTCGAGTGGCGACCACGGACCGGAAGGCGCAGCGTGGGTAGACCCCCCACAAGGTGGACTGATGACCTGGTAAAGGTCACGGGAGTCCGCTGGATGCGGGTGGCGCAAGACCGGTCATTGTGGCACTCTTTGGGGGAGGCCTATGTCCAGCAGTGGACGTCTTTCGGCTGATATGATGATGATGATGACGATGAGGACAGTGGTGACCACTTTCTGTACTGGTGATTAACTTTTTTCCACACTTGAGGCCCAAATAGCAATGAGATAGGCACAGGGGCCTAACACGCTTTGATGGAAAAAGATTAATTGCCATTCTGATAAGAGGAAATAGAAAAGAGTGCCATATTTTGTCTCTATCAACGACCGAGCATTGTTTCATGGTCACACTTCCATAAGCAAGACATTGAACATTCAATCCGGTCAAATAGATTATTTGACACATCTTAAAATTTGTAACATGGTGTCACTTTATGGATAGCAAACCATCAAAATATCACATTGAATTGAAAATTATAAACTTTTAACAAAATAGAATAAAGATTTAACATCGAAAATCGGAAAATTATGGTTTTTTTGTCATCCAAAAGTCAAACAAAAAGTAACAATAGAATACTTAAGAGGAGGGGTAGGGCAAGCTCTCTCCATACAAACTTTGTGCAGGATTTTCTTCGTTTGTGTTTGCATTAAAGTTATGATTTTTGGTCAGTATGCTTATTTTTCTGTTAGCTATTTCGTGATGTATTTTTTTAATTATTTATATTATTTTTAAATTTTTTCATTTTTAATTTGTTTGAAATATTTGAATATTTCCACATCACTTTCTTCGCATATCTAATATTTACATCAAAAAAAAATATTACATTCGTTAGTGCCAAAACCTACGAATAAAACGTGCACAGAGATTGTATGGAGAATGCCTTGCCCACCCCTGCGCCTTAAGTAAAAATAAATAAATAAATGTTTTGCAACTATGTACCTAAACGCATTATTTTACGACCAAAACAGCAAAATATTTATTTTCCCATACAACAGGTTGGTTCGATACCAGGCGGGTGACGTCATCTGCCCGTGCCAATTTGTAGGAGTCGTTTGGGCGGCCGCTAGCGGCGAGCTAGGTTCATCTCTATTTTTTGGCCTTTATTGTGGTCTAATTGTAGTGGTCCCATATAGAAATTTGATCATCTATGAAACTGGTTCGAATGGCACCATAATTTTTTTTTAGTCAAATAGTGTACTGACACTGATATAGAAATAGAATCAATGGTTGAAACAGATGATCTGGGACCATCCATAATAAGGGAGGAGTTTGACAATGCGTTGAAATCTCTGCAAACCGGTAAGGCCGCTGGAAATGACGGGATCTTTATAGAGTTCATAAAATACTCACGTTGCGATGTACTTACAGATGAAATATTTGAAATTATAACTCAGATTTACAATACTGGTTCCATCCCTACAGACTTTCTTATCACAAAAACAGTCACTTTACCCAAAAAATTAAATACTTTAAGATGTGAAGAACACAGAACATTGAGTTTAATATCACAGGCTAGTAAAATTTTACTTAAAATAATACAAAATAGAATAAGACCATTAACTGAAGAACTTTTAGGGCCAGATCAATATGGATTTCGTATAAACAGAGGGACACGGGAAGCCATATTCGCTTTAAGAATGATTATAGATAGAAGGATGGAATTAAGCTTGGATACACACATAGCATTCGTAGATTTGGAAAAGGCATTTGATAAGGTTAATTGGAAGAAAATGATGTCAATTTTAAAAGATGCCGGATTAGATTTTAGAGATCGGAGAATAATTTATGAACTCTATAGAAACCAGGAAACGATAATAGAAATAGGAGAGGAAAGTAGAAAGGCGAGAATACAACAAGGAGTAAGGCAAGGTTGTCCACTTTCGCCACTCATTTTCAATATTTTTTATAGAGTGTGCTGTTAGAAAATTAGTTGAATCTGGGAAAGGAGGTGTTAAATTCAATGGAGTTAATATTCAGTTTATTCGTTTTGCGGACGATATCGCAGCGTTGGCAGACACATCGAGACATTTAGAAGACTTAATTACAGACATGGACACAGTTTTCAATGACTTTGGGCTTAAAATAAATATAAATAAAACTAAAACACTTATTACTTCAAAGTCAGCTTCAATACCTAGACGAATCACTTTGAATAATTGTACAATAGAACAAGTTTCCAAATTCAAATACCTTGGTAGCGTCATAACTAACGACTCCAGGTGTACACAAGACATTATCTCCAGAATAGCTATGGCTAAAAAAGCTTTTAATACTAAAAAATGCCTATTTAAAGCCAGAATATCCGGCCAAATCAGGAAAAGGCTTATAAAAGTGTACATCTGGAGCATAGCATTGTACGGGTGCGAAACGTGGACAATGACACAGAGGGACAGAGAACGACTTGAAGCCTTTGAAATGTGGTGCTGGCGGCGGATGGAGAAGATCAGTTGGACCGAGAGAAAATCTAACGAGGAAGTTCTCAACATTGTGCAGGAAAGGAGGTCCCTGTTGCAGACTATTGAGAACAGAAGAGGAAAGATGTTTGGGCACCTGTTACGACACGACGAATTTATAAAGCATATTGTGGAAGGGAAGGTAGAAGGAAGGCGGAAGAGAGGGAGACCAAGAAGAACGTACATGGACCAACTTAAGGAAAAAGTAAACGTCGTGTCGTATCAGGCGGTCAAACGAAAGGCTCAAGAAAGAGATACATGGAAATTGCTCCACCGACAAGAGCTTGGCTCTTAAATTGATGATGATGAGTGTTGCGTATTATAAATTGTGTATCAATATTCTTTCTCTTACCCGCGGTCGCTCGGTGGCGCATCTACATATATGTATAACTACTTGTATTATACTATACTCACCGGCAGAAAATTTGGCCCAAATTAGAAAAATGCATTTTTATATATTAAACATTATTTCATTTATTCAATTTATAGTTTGAAATTACGAAAAGTTTATGGGCCAAATTTTCTGCCGGTGAGTGTATATCTATGGATAGGTACCATTTGTATTGAACCTGCTTGAGCGTTCCTAAACAGGTGTACAGTCAAGGGCACCAATATGTATACACTTTTTCACCTTATTCTATTGAAATAAGGTCCAAAAATGTATACATATTTATGTCCTCGACTGTACATAGCACTAAGGTGGCATATCGTACAAGGCCAAGTAAGATTGGATATCCATACTAATTCCTATTATAAATGCCAAAGTGTGTCTGTCTGTCTGTCTGTCTGTCTGTCTGTCTGTTAGCTCGTCACGCTAAAACCGCTAAACCGATTGAGATGAAATTTGGAATGGTGATAGTTTGAGTCCCGGGGAAGGAAATTGGATACTTTTTATCCCGAAACCCTTAAGGGTGTGGAAGTTTGTATGGAAGAGCGATAACTAGGTAAGCGCCTGATATATAAAACTAGCTTTTTCCCGCGGCTTCGCCCGCGTCCTAAACGTAACTTTAAACAGTCTACAAAAAAAGGATGATCTCAGTTTGATTTTGACCCAACCAGAGGTATGTGTTTGTCCGCGATTATCACGCGTTTGGCTGAACCGATTTAGGTGCGGGTCGGAAAACTATTTGTTACATTCTGGAGGTTCCGGTATACGAATTTTTACGCCGGCAACGACGCATGGGTATTATTTTCAGACTTTGTGACCACATTTCCTCCTTTTAATGGTTGAATTCTCAAAAACCTCCCCGTTTCACCCTTAGGCCTTATAAGGAACCTACTTGCCGAATTTGGAATATCTAGAACCAGCGGTTTGGGCTCAGTTGGTTTCTTCTTTAACATATTTAAAAAAAAGTTCATGTCCACAATATAAAATTTCATAATCGATGCCATTTTCGTAATTAACGTCCCAAAAAACCATAAAAACGACACCCATATTGATATTCAGACATTTCAACCCCATCACACTCCGACAGGGAGATGGTATTTCACATCTTCCACGTTGGATTTTAGAATCATTGTTGTTTTCGTAATTAGCGACCCGATAAACCATAGAAACCATACCCATTGTTGATTTTCAGACTTTGTCACCACATTTCCCCATTTTAGGGGTTGAATTTTCAAAAAACCTGAAACACTTGTTTACTCATTTATTATTAAGAGTACTCCTGTAAAGTTTCGAATAAAAAAGTCAAACTAATCTTGTTTCTCCATACAAACTTTGGAGCCCCATTTCACCCCGTTAGGGGATGAATTTTCAAAAATCCTTCCTTAGTGCACCCCTAGACCTTATAAGGAACCAACGTGTCAAATTTGGAATCTCAAGAACCAGCGGTTAGGGTTGTACGTTGATATGTCAGTCAGTAAGCCAGTCAATCAATCAGTCAGTCAGTCAGTTTCTTCTTTTACATATTTAGAACAGGTCCATAATATAAAATCTTAAAATCGATGCCATTTTCGTAATTAACGTCCCAAAAAACCATGAAAACGATACCCATATTGATATATTGACATTTCAACCCCATTTCACCCCGACAGGGGAGGTGGTATTTCACGTCCGCCACGTTGGATTTTAAAATCATTGTTGATTTCGTAATCAGCGGCCCGATAAACTATAGAAACAATACCCATTGTCGATTTTCAGACTTTGACACTCCATTTCCCCCTTGTAGGGGTTGAATTTTCAAAAAACCTGAAACACGTGTTTACTCTTTTATTGTCAGGAGTACTCCTGTGAAGTTTCGAATAAAATAATCAAACTAATCTTGTTTCTCCATACAAACTTTGGAGACCCATTTCACCCCCTTAGGGGATGAATTTTGAAAAATCCTTCCTTAGTGCACCCCTAGACCTTATAAGGAACCTACGTGCCAAATTTGGAATCTCTAGAACCAGCGGTTTGGGCTGTGCGTTGATATGTCAGTCAATCAGTCAGTCAGTTTCTTCTTTTATATATTTAGATAGCAATTAAATTCTATCGCGATAAACGCGAACGAAGTCGCGGGAAAAAACTAGTCTTTTATAAGTTTGCTAGGAGTTTCGAGCGTTAACGGTAAACAGGAGCATAAGGTTTTGTGTGTGGGTGCCATGCCAATGTTTAAACTAAGCTCATCATATTATAGACCTCGAATTTGCTACAAATATAATATAACTGAATTTATCTGCTCCTGGTGAGAATTCAGCTCATAACACTGTCTACTGTCACTGTCACATCTACATTTTTTTATAGCCATCGACATTTTTATTAATATTTTTTTGAATTTTTTGAACCTGTTTCTCCTATCGCTTAATAAGCCGGGCCCAATTAAAGCGAGAGGAGTGCGCGATTCGAGAGTGGCCTGGGGAAAATCCAGAGGAAGCCTCCGACACGATCACGTGGAAGGTTTAAACACTACAATACTCTAAGAGTTTGCGCTCCAGTGAGATTGCTTGAGCGGTTTCAACCGAATCTGAGGTGTAGGTCATCGACAGTAGTATCCTGTTTAACACGCATTCGACACGTGAATAAGTCATACGGCGATTGCGTATTTCGAATGACGGTCAAGCCAAGCTACCACTCACGCGCACCAAGGTGTATGAAAGTAAACATGTATCTTTTGAGATTCATTTACCTAACGCTTCCTACATTGAGAAAAATCTTCCGTGTCGATATCAAAATATGCAATCAGAGTAAGTTATCTAAAACAAAGTAACGTGCTATAACTTTGATTTAACGAACTATTAATGTAAGAAATGTTGTGTTTGGGTAATAAAATTGTATAAAATAGCGATAAACCAATTAATAGTACCTACAGCATGTTCAATTACACAATTATTGCTTTATTGCGTTGGCGGCCTTCTGCAGCTTCTAGTCATTTTGTACTAAATTTTCATCTTGCGTCGAAGTAAATGTATTAAGGTATCAGTATTTTTTTATTAAGGATATTTGTACGATAAACATGATAATCAATTTGTATGTTCACTTTCAACGCTAGATTTTCCGATTTTCTTCGAAGTGGCTTTCGTAAAAAAAATCTTAGGTGTAATTATTTAGTCCGCATTATGACGAAAAATTACCGGAATTTTAAACAGTATTTGATTTATTTTTAGAGGACCGGGTTGAGATGTTCATTGTCTGATTATCATACAATGACGAACTAACAACCATAGGTGAACTTGAGAGGACATATATGTGTTAAGGCGCCTGAAGAGGCAAGGCCTTCTCCATACAAACTCTATGCAAGTTTTATTTATCGGTTTTGGCACTCCCGCATATAATATTTTTTTGCTTGTTAATATTGGATATATGAAGAATGTAAAGAAAATAAAAAAAATACAAAAAAGTAAAAAAAAAATTTTTTTCTTGAGGTTCTGGCTAAAAGAAAAATAAGTAGACCAAAAATCATAAGTGTAATGCAAACACAAGCATAGAAAAACTTGCACAAAGTTTGTATGGAGAGTGCTTGCCTCTACAGGCGCCTTAAACCATAGAGAGAACTCGCTAATCGTAGTCGAAGCTACCAAAGGGACAAAAATCTGTGAGTATTAAGCCCTGCTGCACATACGCAAGAATCCCTTGCAAGTTTCCTTATATTGCGGGCTATAGAGGTGTAATAAGTTCAATCGATCTATCAAACCCCGAGATGTACGCAATTCTTGCATACTTATTATTAAGTCCATTTGCGTGTTGATTTGGCATTTTGTGTCAATATTTTTCGTAATTACTGTGAGTAAGTACAGGTACTTAAGATCCGTAAGTCTACTATCTGGTAGTCTACTATCATCAACAATTAACTTTTATTGATCTATTTCGTTCGTGCTATAATTTGAAAATAAATCAATTAGTTTTAATTCAATCATTAATCATCGGAGGTGTTAGGAGTAAATCATTAGTGAATGATTGGCCGCGCGGACTAATTACGGGTGTTACTCGGTCCTAATAGGGTTAAAATTACGATTGAATTGGGTAAATTAATGTTTCACTTGAAATATTTCCAAACACTGCCTTATAAGAAAAATAAAAAAACTGGTCTTGGGAAATTCGACGCCTTTAAACTAGATGTAATCGTAAATGAGAAGAAAAAACGCAAGTGTCAATTCGACCAAATCCAGTAAAGTATTTAATCCGAAGATTAAAATTTAATAGTCCATACAACTTTGACGACTTATTTCTGTTTGATCTTATGCTGCGTTTGTTGTTAAATGCTAAAGTTATAGAGTTAGGTACAGTCGCCAAAAAAGTGGTCTATATCACTTTTCGACTCTATTATTTGTACGTTACAGTTCAAAAATGGTAGAGCACTTTCTTTGCTGAGTGTACCTATATAAAATATTGGCCAATAATATAGAATCTCATGAATATTATGCGTAGAATTAAGTCTAAAAGTCGTGAGAATTGTCTAGATACTAGTAACCATGTTGACCAAATCGTCATGCTGGTCTTAAAAATAGCATCCATGATTCTACGTACTAATTGATGTTATATTGTATACTTGAAATCATTTCAGTTGAACGAATTGCACCAAAGCAATTCCTTCAAAAAGCTACTTTACCGTTCAAACAATAAGGTTCAAAATCCAATAACATTGTAATAGAAATACGTTCAACAAAAAGAATTTCAACCATACCAACATGATATTACAATCTAAAAAAGTTAGTCAAAGACTGCATGATAGTGACGTGATATATTATTGACCGGGTAGGTACCGTAATAGTTTACTTTGAATGATAACGTAGAATTTAGGTAGATGTCAATTTGACATCGAGATTGTCTACCTACATCGAGTAGGTAATATCGTATACAGTTTTCGGTAAAATATTAATTTGAAACTTGCCCGCTACCTGTATGCTAATTTTGCCTGGTTTTTGACTTAAAAATTTTCACAAAAATATTTAACAATAATAAATCGCACGATGCGGAGAAAAATCAACTACCTTAAATGTAAAGGTATTAGTATTGTGTGAGACGATGTAAAGACTACGGGATAAGTGTCAACCTGTCACTCCAATATCACATTTTCTCCATCGTTATACCTACAATTGGCTACTTGACAGTTTTCAAAGAGTTTCAAAGAGCTTAATTTCTTTCAAAAAAATATTTTTTCTTTTAGTAATTTGAATTTCGCGCGAAAACAGCCGATCACGTGACTGTGAGTACTGTGACGTCGCACTTGATAAACAACTAAAGGTTTACTTCCGCAGCCGACAGCAGACGGCAACTGCATGTTACACTGCACTCCAAATTGTACAGTAACTTGTGCTGTTGCGACACTTCTGCGCTCATTTTAAATAGAGCTTTTTACGAATACCGTTACGGTTCAATTTGGAGTGCGGAGAAATATAACGTGCAGTAAGTGCAGTTGCGGTCTGTTGCGGAATTAAACCTTAACTTTGAAATGTGACGTCACACGCGTTTCGGTTTTTGTAATCCACAGATAAAAAACTCTTAATTTATTTTTCAAAAATAAAATGTTTTCCATTAAATTTAAAGCACAAAACCTAATGTATGAGTATTGTAAACCTATAAGCTACTGTATCCAACACATTAATTATTTTATCTTTACAAATGTCAAATAGCGAATAGAATATGAAATTTAATGTGTCCTGCCTACTATCCGTTTTGATACACAGATGTAAATACTTAAGATACGGAAAAAATCAATTACCTATATGTATGTATGTGTATCAGACTTAAACACATGATCGACACAGGACCTAGATCGTTAAGGACGCCGGAGTCATTAGTGCAGTAATTTTTCATTAATTTGTTCTTTTGTGTGCGAACGCATCGGAGGAAGTTAGCAGGATGTCTAATCGACTGAACTCTTTAATTACTTTAGGTTTACGATCATTGACTGGTACAGTCGAGTCCAGTTCAATTAAATGTATATTAGTTGTACGGTAGACAACATTCAATTCATATTAGGTTTCCAGAATCTGTTAGTAGCGTTTTAAAAATTAATTTACAATCATTATTAAATATTACTCGTACATGTGACGTGAAAGTACCTACAACATTGACACAGTACTTTCTGTCGGCAATGTTCCCAGGTATAACTGGGAACATATTTGCCGAGAGAATAGGTACATCTCTCGGCAAATATGTCTCCAGGTATTTGTCTAATGTATAAATTCTAATCTGAAGATGTACGCATATAAAAAAACGAAAATATAATAAAAAAGCTATCTAGTTGTAAATGAAGATTTTACATAAATATTCCCGTCAGAAAACTGTTGCATGTTACAAATAAATGACTTTTGAAACTGAACAGAAACTTTACTTCGTTGCAGTGGCGGCGCGTCAAAAATATTCTAAGGGAAGCCGGAAATAATTTGCCTACTTATCTTATTCTTCATGAGCCGTGGTTTTGGAACTGGACTGGCTGAAAATAAGGCAAGCCGGTGGGAATCGAGTTGTATGGATGCTCCGCCACTGCTTCGTTGTACAAATACATAGGTGGTGGTGAAAATGGTGCTTCGAAAGCGAAGACTATTATGCTAATTCAGTGCAACACACTTCAAAGAAATTTTATTGTAACTTAATATTCCAAGTCATGTTAGAATAATTCTATCAGTTGCTTGTAACTACGAATTAATGTGCATATAGACAGATAATTTACCTACCTCCATAAAAAAATGTACAAAATTATGTAACGGTGGTCTTAGATAGTAAATGTAGAACCGGAGTGGACGCTCGAGCGTTGCGTCCAGCGTTGCGTCCAGCGGGGTGTGCATGTCAAACAATTGAAACTCATACTGGTGATGGTGTCCTGAGTCGCCGCCGCATAAATAGTATGGACGCTCGGCCGCAACGCTGGACGCGACGCCGAACGCTTCGCTCCGAGCGTCCACTCAGGCCTTACACAATGCAGCATATTATAACATTATAAGCAGAATGTATTAAAAAAACTATTTTGATTGACGATGAAAGATTGACATGCCGATTCTGCGCGTTTTTATAATATGAGTGTTTTTTATACTACTGGGTGTGTTCATAATCGCCTGTCAAGATTCTCAATCTATTTATCGCGTTGACATCTAATTATCTAAGAGTCGATTCCACGAAATTAGAGTAAACTTCATTCCGAAATTATTCCACACAATTTTGACGCCTTGTTTAGTCGATTACGACCTAAAAAGGCAAAAATCTAATATAACTTTTCACCTTCAAAAATGGCTAACATAATTGACGTGGTATACTGACGTCAATACTAGTAGATATGCATGTTACAAGTTTCTAATTCTGTAACAATTATATATTCCTCATTTGAGTTACCTTATATAGGTATATTAAAATATGCATATCAAGTTAGGTTATTTGATAAAATGCTTTAAGTTTCAAAAACCTGCTACTTAACTTATTCACACTCGCGTTTTTTTAAATGTACGAGTAAAGTATAGAGGAAGTCAGGCGTTTAATTTATCCAGTAGGTAAGATGTTTAATACCTAAGTTTGGCTACCTAGTGTTTAAAATAATAGTCGTTTATGCAACTGGCACATAATGCCTAATTATGTACAGTTGCATACTTTACTTTATCTACACACATATTATAACTACTCTAAGATGGGTTCAGAAACCGTAGTAAATAAATACAATAATTGTGTTAATACAACCTTTTTTGCACGGTTGCGGAAATATCGAAATCAGAACTGGCAACCGATACCTGAATGTTATTTTAAAAAGTAAAGAGTCCCTATTCTGATGTGATCATGTCGTTCTAGCTCAAATTTCGTGCGATATATACTAAAAAAACATCGAGCTGACATTTCGCATCGACTGAATTTGAATTTTCAGTGATACTGGAATAGGGACATGTCAACTTTGACATTTAACTTTTGACAGTTTTGTTTGACGTTTAATATTTTAACATCATATATGAGATTAAAATGAAAATTATATTACTGCTGTAGCCTTAGCCACAGATAAGAAAATTGCCATAAATTCATTGAATGTTGAAATGAGAGTCATTTTCTACGGTTTCCGAACGCATATTAGAGGATTTATGATACGTGTGTAGATAAACCAATTAGTGGAGTGGAGTGGCAAACCATATGTATTACCGTGAATTGAAATCAAGTGGTACATTTTTCGCAAACTTGAGGTAAAAAAGGTATGCCGTACATTCATTGCTACTGTGGCAGCCTGGTCAGCTCCACCGTGCGACCTCGCACCTGCGCGTTGCCTAGCAACGAAATAACATTACTGTCAGAGCTTACCTAAACCTAATTTGCTGTGCATAGCTTTGATCTGCTTTATTATTATAAATTCATTATCGTTGTACATTTGTATATAGTTAATGTAAATAAATATTGTACATAATCCGTGAGTTCATATTCAACGTTGATGTGTAAGGGTAGCTATACATACGCGCCCTTACTACCACACTGGTGACCGCCGACTAAAGAACACTGAAAAATGTCGACTGAAAATTTAAACAAACTAAAGGAAGACGGCGACGAGTTCGCCGACGCCACTGCTCCAGAAGGTCAGGTATGCAGGGTTGGCGTTAGGGTACCGCCGTTCAATGTCGATGAACCCGCATTATGGTTCTCACAAATTGAAGCGCAGTTTGTTTTGTCAAGAATAACTAGCGACGAGACAAAATTCTATTATGTAGCCGGACAACTTGAAGCACGGTACGCCACAGAGGTTAAAGACGTTATAATTAACCCTCCCGCTGCAGATAAGTATCTAAAACTTAAAGCTGAGCTTATCAAACGGTTGTCCGCGTCGCAGGAAAGACGAACACGACAGTTACTCATTCACGAAGAGCTCGGTGACCGGCGACCGTCACAGTTCCTGCGGCATTTACAAAATCTAGCCGGTACAGCTGCCACGTCCGACTTTGTCAAAACCTTGTGGACCGACCGTTTACCCCATAACGTGCAAACCATAGTAGCTTCACAGATGGACTTAGCTATTGACAAACTCGCCGATTTAGCAGACAGGGTATACGAGTTAGCTCCGCCCACTCCTCGTGCGCCGCAGGTAGCGACTGCATCGGATTCTCCTGCCGCATATCCACCAGCGCCATCTGGCACTCACTCGTCCTGTGCGGGCTGCGCATCTAACGACGCTATGGCGCAGCAAATAAGTGAGCTCACAAGGCAAGTAGCTTTACTCTCCAGTCAACACAGACAACAACGTTCTCGCTCCCGCTCACGTTCGACGTCTCATACTAGGAGGTCCAGCCGCTCACGATCTCGTATGGCGCAACCGCCGCCAAATCATCCGCACTGCTTCTACCACTACAACTTCGCGCGCAATGCTCACAAGTGCAAACAGCCATGCAGTTTTAAAGCGGAAAACTCTCCGGGCGGTCGGAACTAGCGGCCAACGACTGCCCCAACGTATCAGGCCGTCTATTCATAACGGATCGGACGACGAAAATAAGGTACCTAGTGGACACTGGATCCGACCTATGTGTTTTCCCCCGATCGGCTATTAAGACGCCTTGCCCACAATCGAAGTATGACCTTATTGCTGCTAATAACACTGTCATCCATACTTACGGACCTATACAAATATCTGTCAACCTGGGTCTACGACGAGAGTTTCCTTGGAGTTTCACGATTGCAGATGTTTCACGGCCAATAATAGGAGTAGATTTCCTCGCGTATTATAACTTACTTGTGGACTGCAGGAATCAACGGTTACTAGATAACGTCACAACACTATCGGTAGCCGCCGTGCACTGCGAGCCTGACGAATACGTAGCTTCTATTAAAGCAGTTAATGGTGAGACTGAATTTCATGATATTTTGCGCGAGTATCCAGCTATTACCAGACCTCCAGGTAGACACTCTCCATCCAAGCATAACACCTTGCACTTCATCAGAACTACACCTGGACCGCCAGTATACTGTAAGCCTCGCCGCCTTGATCCGACGCGCTTGCATGCAGCGAAGAAGGAGTTCGAAGATATGCTAGCTTCAGGTATAGCGCGACGTTCTGAAAGTCCCTGGGCCAGTGCTTTACACCTCGTAAAGAAGAAGGATGAGACCTGGAGACCATGTGGTGATTATAGAGCACTGAATGCAAGAACAATCCCAGACCGCTATCCCATTCGTCATATACAAGACTTTTCTCACCAGTTATCAGGTTGCACAATCTTCTCAACTATAGACCTGGTGAAAGCGTATAACCAAATAGCCATGAACCCTGACGACATTGCAAAGACAGCGATAACAACACCTTTCGGTTTATTTGAATTTCCCTATATGACATTTGGCTTGAGGAACGCTGCGCAGACCTTTCAGAGGTTCATAGACGAGGTGCTGCTAGGTCTAGACTTCTGCTATGGATACCTAGATGACATACTGGTGTTCTCGTCATCTTTGGAGCAACATAAGCGTCACCTTCGTCAATTGTTTGAGCGTTTGACGCAATACGGCGTGTGGATTAACATCTCCAAATGCTTGTTTGGACAATCTGAAGTCACCTTCCTTGGATATAGAGTGACAGCGTCAGGTACCAAGCCATTAGAATCCAAAGTCCAAGCTATCCAGGATTACGCAGTACCGAAAACTGTTAAGGAGCTCAGACGTTTCCTGGGTATGATAAACTTCTACCGTCGATTCATACCTAATGCTGCTCTACTTCAAGCACCGCTTCACTCTATTCTCTCAGGTCCTAAGATCAAAGGATCGCATCCGGTAGACATGACTCCTGAGTTGTTAAAGGCTTTTGAAGACTGCAAGTCATCACTGTCTAGAGCAACACTTCTAGCTCACCCAGATCCTTCTGCTCAGCTCGCAATCTTCACAGATGCTTCCGACTCCTCGATCGGCGCAGTTCTTCAGCAGCGTATTGGCGACACTTGGCAACCTTTAGCTTTCTACTCTCACAAGCTCGCCAAACCACAGAAGAAGTACAGCCCGTACGATAGAGAGCTTCTTGCAGTGTACGAGGCCATCAAGTACTTCCTTCATTTGGTGGAAGCTAGGGACTTCATGGTATATACGGACCATAAGCCACTTACCTTTGCTTTTTCTACGAACCGAGATAAATGCTCACCAAGGCAATTCAGATACCTCGATTATATCTCGCAGTTCACCACCGATATTCGATTCTTACCTGGAACTCTCAACGTTGTCGCTGACGCCTTATCTCGCGTCGAAGAGATTACTGTCCCTATTGACTACCAGGCACTTGCACGATCTCAGGAAACTGATCCAGAGCTGCAAGACCTGATCACCAACGGCTCTTCACTCAAGCTGACAAAGATGCCTGCGCTGGACAGTGCCTTACCTGTTTTCTGCGACACATCTACTGGACAACCTCGTCCATACATCACACCACAGTTCCGGAAGCAAGTTTTTGATCAGCTGCACCAACTTCATCATCCAGGATGCTCAGCTACTGTGCGACTGGCCACGGAACGATTTGTTTGGCCAGGGATTCGCCGGGATTGTAGAGAGTGGGCTAGGCAGTGCCTACACTGCCAGCAAAACAAAATCACCCGTCATACCATCTCACCACTTTCCACTTTCACCACTCCATCCTCGAGGTTCACCCATATCCATCTCGACCTCGTAGGACCCTTAACCCCTTCCTCTGATTACAGATACTGTCTCACAGTCATCGACAGATTCACGCGATGGCCTGAGGTGTTTCCACTCAGAGACATCACCGCTGAATCTTGTGCTTCTGCTCTCATGTCTGGTTGGTTCGCCAGATTCGGCTGTCCACTTCGGGTGACCACAGACCGTGGTCGACAGTTCGAGAGCCATCTCTTCAAGGCTCTGACGACAATGATCGGTGCACGACACTTCCGCACCACCGCTTATCATCCAGCTTCTAATGGCATGATAGAGAGGCTCCATCGTCAGCTCAAGTCAGCCATCATGTGCCATTCCTCATTATCCACGTGGACAGAAGCTCTTCCCCTCATCCTGCTCGGTATTCGAAGTGCCGTTAAAGAAGATCTACAGATGACTCCAGCTGAACTAGTCTACGGCGAGACACTTCGATTACCTGGTCAGTTCCTGTCACCTCAACATGACTACACGGTGACAGATGTGACAGAGTACGCCACGCGCCTTCGCTCTCACATGGCCAAGCTAACGCCTAGGCCTGCATCATGGCATACTTCTGCTTCTCCCTTCTACATACCACGTAGTTTAGAGACCTGCTCCCACGTGTTTCTCCGAGTCGACCGAGTACGCACCTCACTGGAGCCGCCTTATGAGGGCCCTTACAAAGTTATCCAACGACAGGCCAAATTCTACTCTATCGACATCAAAGGCAAGTTAAACAATGTCTCGATTGACAGACTGAAGCCCGCCTACATCGTGCGCGAGATCACGCCTGATGGCAGCCGCGCAGCAGCGCATGAGAGCAACGACGGCGCTGAACCTGAAAAGCGGACCAGAAGTGGCAGGCTAGTCACGTTCCCACGCAGATTTCGACCGTAGTTACGGTCTGGCCAGGGGGAACATGTGGCAGCCTGGTCAGCTCCACCGTGCGACCTCGCACCTGCGCGCCGCAGCGCGCCGTTGCCTAGCAACGAAATAACATTACTGTCAGAGCTTACCTAAACCTAATTTGCTGTGCATAGCTTTGATCTGCTTTATTATTATAAATTCATTATCGTTGTACATTTGTATATAGTTAATGTAAATAAATATTGTACATAATCCGTGAGTTCATATTCAACGTTGGTGTGTAAGGGTAGCTATACATACGCGCCCTTACTACCACACTACTTTACAGTGTTAATCTAAGGGTTTGAAATTGTTTTCAAGTTTAACTAGGAGAATCTAAATTCAGAAATTTTATTTTTTAAACAATCTAAATCCATTAATTTAAGACGGGTGTTACTTACAATGTACACTGTGTATTATAGTTATAATAATTCAAAATAGGTAGTGAAAAAAAAATCGTCAAAAATTTAAATTTAAACTCGGTACCTTTTCGGTCACTCGCTTTTTTCGCTGCACTCACACGTCTCACACCTGAAGTGTGTCAATGGAATCGAGCTACTGGGAGTTTTGTCGTTGGTTCACTAATACTTCACTTCAGATTCGGTTGAAACCGGTCATCAAATCTCACTGGAGCGCAAACTCTGAGTATTCCAGTGTTTAAACCGCGTGGTCGTGTCGGAGGTGCCCCCTGGATTTTCCCCAGGCCACTCTGCAACCGCGCACTCCTATCTCTTTAATGAGCCCGGCCAATAAAGCCAAAGGCAGGTAAAAAAAACACGTCTCACACATATACATACCTAGTTTAAACACACATCTATAAGTGCAGTGTAAATCATAATGTCGTTTGTAAACCACGGCAGCGTTTAAACAATAACACATAAATTACGATTTACGATGTGACAAGCGAACTAACAAATATGGCCTTAAATTATTAAGGCCGTAAAAGTCGGTACCCAGTGTTACCTTATTGGGGTACTTTAATTCGAATAAATTTAAGTTTAATTCATTGAATTTATGTAGGCGCTAGTTTGTCTTGTGACAAAGAAGAGCCGATTTACTGAGCTCTATTGACCGAAAGAGATTTAAAATTCCGTGTTAAACACATTAATATGAAAATCGTTGTCTGTTTTAGCATACCTTCACATATTTTAAGAGAAAAGGGTACCTACCAAATTTAGATTGTGTGTTTTTTATGTATCCGGCAAAAATATTAAAAAAGAAAGGTATAAGAAATATACCTACTAAAATCATTGAGCAAATTACATATGGTGAGTGCGAGAATTGAGAACGAAGGTATGTTTGCTTCAATCGGCAAAAAAGCTATTTATAGTTACTTAGTACAGATAAACCCAGAAAACAGCGAGAAAGACTGCAAGAAGAACATTTATTCAAACATAAACTTTACATTAAAAGCGTCAAATTTTCATTAAAATGCCGCGTCCCGTTTTATTGGTAGCCACACGCGCCGATGGCGGATTCAATTTAAGAAGTGGAATGAGATAAAAATAAATAAGTTGGGGCAGACACTTATGTTTAGAGTTGGTCGTAAAGATAGGGTTAACTGCCACGCCGTCGCGGACAAAACATACCATAAACGACCGGTATAGCGGACAATAGGGCCGGGCTGTTATCGATGTGACCACTGGATTCGGCAGTGGTGCTATCGATGCTTATAACGTATGGTCACCATCAGATATTTTAGGAGTCTAAGGCCAACAACAAATATTATTAAGCACCTTCTTTCGAGAGATCAGTGGCGACTTTTGACAGGCAATGGCCCCATAATTTCAAATAGGGTTAAGTTTCACACATTTCATAAGGCCCACGGGCCTAATGTACTTGTCACTTCATTATTATTATCATTACAATGATGATGAAAGATTGAACATGTAAATACGTAATTATTCCAAATTTTCGGCCGGAACAAAACTGCCGTATTTTGAATCTTTTGAAATGCGTTGGGTACTAAAACACAGTAGGTCAATGTTGTTGACAATCGATGTTATTATGTCATTTTAACGTGCTCACTTTCATGGGATAACTGTTCTAAATCATCAGTATATTATTTTTTTGGCCGAGGCACTGTAACATAACCACAATTGGTATCTATATAAATAAGTGAAGTTATTAATATTTAAACAATTTAAAGTATCAAGTATTGATTACTTATTACAAGCAAAATAAATAATCTATTTAAATTTTAATGAACATTCTGTTTTTACTCTTCCTGAAAGCTAAGCTACCAGCCACAACATATCTATAATCGAACGATCGATATTTATCCGATCGATATCACCCAATCACTACACACAGGTGTCAACTGCGATCACTATTGTCGCTCACGGACGCGAGCATTTAAGTCAAAAAGGGCCCTACGCCGTGGAACTCTGTCGTAACAAGGCCCATAAACGCGGCTTTAACCGCGCTTCTTTAAGCCTCACTGCGACATGGTTCCTTTGGTAACAGCGGGAGGTCCAAGTGTTAATAAAGTGGATTTGTCGACATCAAAATAACAGTTTATGGTGCATCACTAACACACTGATATAGGGAAGAGGATAAGTGTCGGTAATGTTTTTAGTCATTTATGGATTATTGCACTTAGTGATGCGAGTTGGAATCCGTAATCGACCTTATATTTACAAGAATACCTAACTGTTATGACTATAATGAGATTAAACCTGCTTTTGAAAGTGTGAATCCTATCACTAGAAAGAAGAAAGAATAAACTTGATTAACGATTTATACGAATTACCGTACCTACACTCTTTGGATAGCGAAGATAAAAAAAAACAAACTAACTACCTACACAGTTGTCAAAATGGCGTGGTGCTAATATATTTTGAAAAAACTACTACCAATTGTTGTAAAACATATAAAAATAAATAAATATTTGTGGACAATCTTACACAAATCAACCTAGTCCCAAACTATGTAGAGGTAAGCAAAGCTTGTACTATGGGTACTAAGCGACGTTATACATACTTATATAGATAAATAGATACTTAAATACATAGAAAACATCCAAGACCCAAGAACAAATATTCGTGCTCATCACACAAATAAATGCCCTGACCGGGATTCGAACCCGGGACCTCCAGCTTTGTAAGCAGGGTCACTACCAACTAAGCTAAAGCGGTCGTATGTATATAATCATTATTAATTTACTATATAATAGGAGAAATACACGAAAACCATAAGGTTCAAATTGTTTCCACGGATCCGTGTCTAAACAATGCAAGCGCAAGAAGTTTTAGTATTTTTTAGAACATAATATCTATTTGTATAATATATTTCAGATAAGTTTTAAAGGTCGAATGTAGCAGAAATCTTAAATGACAAGCTGTCATGTCACTGGCTACCAAATCACGACCTTTACAATGCACTGCGATTAATGGATCTCGCAACCAATACTGGCCATTGTGCCATTGTCTACAATATGTGTCACAATTAAAATTGTTAATTTGATTTTAAAGCGGTGTTATTTCGCAAGTTTGTATGTATGAAGTATACGTCTCAGTGTTCGACAGTGACCAAGTAGATGACAATTTCAATTCTTACTACAATAAGTGTCGACTATCGGTAGGTACGTTTACAGCAGTAATTTTCATTTATGTACCACAATACAGAAAATATATTATTTTAAGTTGACCTCACTGAAATCAGTAGTTTGAGGTAGAGGGCAGACATCAAAACAAAATCGTTACTGTTTAATGTACCTACCTACAACAGACATCATCCATATCAAACGAGTAACGAGTCTGAAGTTTAAATATTAAGAGTTCACAGTCAGTGTCAATTATTTTTTTATACAATAACGGTGACAAACAAGCGTACCTATCCACCTGATGGCAAGTGGCCACCGCAGCCTGTTATAGATGATTCTAGAATTCGATTAAATTTCATTGTTAGATCGCCATCAAAAGGATGACACCTTCAATTCGAATATACATATTTGATTATTTAGGTTGCATGAGATTATCATCGAATACCAACTGATTTAAAAAAAAAATCAATTCAGAAGAAAATGGTGCTTCGAAAGCGAAGCACCATTAGCCATTATTGCTAATTCAGTGCAACACACTTCAAAGAAATTTTATTGTAACTTAATATTCCAAGTCATGTTAGAATAATTATATCAGTTGCTTGTAACTACGAATTAATGTGCATATAGATAGATAATTTACCTACCTCCTGTGACCCAGATTTAAAAAAAATTAAATTGTACGATATATATGATGTAACGGTGGTCTGAGATAGTAAATTATTATAAGCAGATTGTATTAAAAAAAACTATTTTGATTGACGATGAAAGATTGACATGCGGATTCTGCGTGTTTTTATAATATGTACTATAAAAACACGGATTTGTCTTATTTATTTATCTCTAGAATCTACGTGAATGAATGGTTTCCACTTAGACAAGTTATAACCGGCTCGAATTCGTTTAATTCTCCAATGGATTGTTTTCCAACGCAAATTTTGCATCTTAAACTCTTAATGAAGTATATTCCAGTCTGCTATCTATAGGTGGATGTGGTCCGGCGCCAAAAAGGTCACGACTTGCCTTATCGAAGCACTAATATCTCGAGTATAGGACCACAGGTCGTATGTGCAGGAGAGTGTATGGAAGATACGACTCTTTTACTTGAGACGCGTTTTGGAGCTCATTGATAACGCCGATCCACGCTTACTTGTGTTTTGTCTATAAGTTATTACATTCATTTTATTTATTTCGCATTTTTGGGTTTCAATCGGATGCCATAAATATTCTAACCGATTTCAGCAACGGTGACTGGAAATACAGAAAGCTCTCCAGCTCATGAACAGGTAATCGGTGGCTGATATAGCTGACTTTGAAGAGAATGTGTGTGAGCAAACTCTACTGCAGGCTATATAGCACCCCTCCAACCCCTCAGGCGGGCCGCAAGCTTGTTTGCCACCGACGAGGTATAAAAAAAATTTGTAGTCGATGGACGAAGGTTGTTGAGACTTCCAAGCCATTTGTTTTGTTAATCGTTAAATTATCGTTTATCGTCAAACTTTTCATTTAACTGCCATTATTTACTAAACCTTTTCGATTTAGGTACGTCAAATTTAGCATGCGCCAAAGCCTAAAAATGTGTAGAAACTGAGTGAGAAACAGTTGTATTCGCGGTGAAAATAAAAGCGAGACAACAAATAGATTCAAAATGTAAACAGATTGAAAAGTTGCAAAATGCAGGCTTTGGAGTTCAATCTGAATAGAAATGTTGCATACCAATATGATATCAATATGTTGATATGCTAGCTTGGTGTGCACGGAAGCAAGCTCCCGACCAGT
Source organism: Cenopis cana (assembly GCA_951800055.1). Classification (NCBI taxonomy): domain Eukaryota; kingdom Metazoa; phylum Arthropoda; class Insecta; order Lepidoptera; family Tortricidae; genus Cenopis; species Cenopis cana. The sequence continues at coordinate 9,369,720 of OX637489.1, read as the reverse complement.
CTTGTATCGTGCTTGGCTAGTTTTTAGAAGAAAAAAATCGCACATATTGTACACAATTGCAAAACAGGTATCCATTCTACCTCAATTTACTTGACGGTCACAATATTGTATAAAACCTATGTTTTCCTCAACTTCTCACATTGCTATATATATCCAATTAGGTGTTTATATTTTATATCCCCGGACTAATTAGTTTGAAAATGCATTCGTATATTGCAAATGGTTATGGTTATTTTACAGTTTTTAACAAAGGCGGCAGTATTTGAATTTAATTATGGGCGTTATTTTTTACCATGTATTTTTACTTATCAACTTGACTACGCTTATTAAAGGCTAACTTATTTGTTATACGTTTAGTAGTAATGGAGTAGGTACTCCAATAGATGTTTTCCATGGTTTAGCAAGGATGACAATTTTAAAGTTTCTTAGTTATTTGTATGTATAAAAGCGCAACATCCACGACATAATGCCATAATGGCAAAACCAAAAACTAAACCATTAGCTAAGAAACCCGTTTTTTTAAATAAAATTTCACCCTGTATACTGTATAATTAAAATACTATAAAAAGTTATTTCTCAAAAGTTCCGGTTTTGCGGTAGAGTAAAACACACAATTTATGCCTCCTGAGTGCAATAAGGTCACATACAAAATTTTAAGGTTTTTTAGATTTTAGCGAATTCGTGTTCAGGGTAGTTGGATTTACTACCTTATTCCTAAACCCTCCAAATATAGTTATGCCCTTATGCAACTATCGAAAATCATCATCTATCCATATCTTACCTGCAATAAGGGCGTCTTGCCTACAGTCAACACGCATATTTTTGAGTTGTGCCCGTATTGATTTAAGTTAATCATTGTAACTCGAAACTTTGGAAAGCGATTTCTCGTTTTTTTTTTTAAATGAACCGGAACCGGAACCCGTATTGCAGTCAGGAGGCGATCAAACTAAATTACAATGTTGCTGCTATATAAACTATTGGAAACACACACATTAATATTGCAGTACCTATGTTTCACGAAGTTATTACATTAAAAAGCTTTAGTTGCTGAATGAAAGTTTAAAAACGGCTGTAAAAGCGCATCGGTATCAGGTCGATTTAACCCGTCAGAGGTCAAGGCAACGCTCGCCACAATAATAACAGGTTGGGATGTTACCATAATGTGGATGCGGTGAGGACGCGTGCCTACCGCGACATTATTGAAATAATTATTAAAAAAAGTTGATGCTGTAAAGAGATATTTAATAGATTGCACTATGTAATTTAGGTAAGTAGCTATAGTTTATATTTTTAGCTTTTATGTCTCCCTAATTTTGTTAATTAAAAGTGCTTTCGATATAAAGATCAAAGGAAAATGAAAACAACATTACCGGAGCAGATCGGAAATCAAACCACAAATACCTACCTTGTTCGAAAACTATTTCGAAAATTAAATGATGATACCTTTGCAGTTGTAAACAGTGATCACACGAAGGAAATAACATAAAAAAGCTACTTTGACAAAACTATGAAGTTCAAAATAAATCTAATGTTTTTACGTCGCCATTTTGTGAACCGTATACCTATATACACTGGCAGGTTTTTTGCGGCATAAACACCATAGTAGCATAAACGAGCTTCTAATCTTTAAAATTCTTCTGATTTATAAAAACTGATTGGATTAAAAAAATTGCCAGATTCGGAAAAGGTTGTCATACCAAAAACCGCAATAACTTACAAAATGCGGCACCAAAGCGCCCCAAGTCCACAATTTCATCTAATTAACCCAAGAATTTTCTTACAACACTCACCCTTTGTCTTCCACAAGGCAACGCCGGGTTCCCAAGGCGTCCCATTCAATGCTATCGTGAGGCTATCGCCATCATTTAGATAATTATTTTGGTGACGTGACAGCTAATTACATCTTTCGACGTCAATGGCTCATAATAAAGCTGTTAAATTTTATGTTGCATTATTTTCTCTTGTTCATTGAGATTGCCTTGTTTCAAACACTTTGCATCCAATTTAAAAATAAAAAATAATTGTAATAGCTTAAAAATAATTATCTTCACTTTTGAACAAACGATAATTCTTTGAAGTCCCGCTCACTACTGTGTTGGTTGGTTATTATTCAATGTTAATTTCACGTGACTCAAATTATTATTATTTGAATATAGAATTAAATAAATAATTGCGTTCCGCGCGCTATTTTCGTCCATATGTATTATTTAAACCTATTTATTTCTGACGTAGGCAACTAAAAGACAAAACGATGTAACTCAAAACTGGCGCAATTGCTTCATTTGCATAAAAGTGGAGCACCCCTTATCTCTAGGAGCAGGCAGTTTGTGAAAACTTTGTCTTATTGCATTCTGATTAGACTAATTGAGATTTTTGAGGTTACGGGGGGAGATTAATTGAGTTGTTATTGTTTTTGTTAATAAAATTACAAGAGCTAATCTATGGCTACGGCTTTTGGGGGCCGATTTTTGAGTGTGAACGCTCGACTTTTCACTCGAGATCTGTCAAAAAAACTTTGACGTTTTGACAGATCTTGAATGAAAAGTCGAGCGTTCGACACTCAAAAATCGCCCCCCTGGTCTCGTGAATGTTTATTTTCGGCAATCTAAAACGAAACGAACAAACAACAAGCCATTTTTGTATTAGGTACAACATTTTGAATACTTTCTGTTGGTTTGGGTTTTTTTGGCATCCTTACTAAATATCACACTTATTGAAAACGCCGCTACCGACGCGTTACTTATAGGTAGGTATTTTTAATTTAATGAAACAGTGAAAATGACTTTCGTTCTATTTTAAAGTCACTCCGAAACTAGAGTAGGTACCTACCTAATTTTCACTTAAGCACGTAACACACAACAGGCGCAAAGAGTTTTATTTTTAATCCTCAGATGAATATTGCAAAATGTTAGTAGTTTAATTTAGCCTCATGGAATTTACACTATTTTCATCAAAAATTCAATATATAGGTACACTCCATACAATTTCACGCGTACACTTTTCTAACTCTCCTATGACTGCTACGACACTAAGAAAAGTAGAGACTCATTTACTCTAATTATTGAATTAAATCTGTCTACCAATAGACAATAACAATTTTGCATTTTTAACAAGTCATTCCTTTATTTTAGTACAGCCTAATTCTGATTGTGTTTTCATCACAAATTAAATTGATACCTACCTACTTCCGGAATTATGACTTCTCCGGCGGCGCACATGAAAAGTACCGAAGTTTAAAAAAACTTACGTAAGTATTAAAACTAAATATCAGTTTGATCAAAATAACGACTTTAACTCTATCTTTGTTAGTATATGGCGATGTCCTCGAAATAACAAAGTTTTACTTTTTGCGAATTTATTAAATTTTGATTACCTAAGTAGTATGAAAAAAAAATCTGGCTTTATTTTGTACATTTGTTATTTCCACCGAAATGTTTTTATGTATTTTTATAAGAAGTTACTATTAAAGTATTAAAAATTGCAAAATTATTAAAGTAGAACCTATTAGATAAATCACCTTTTTCAGTTTTACACTGTCAATTCCATTGTTATTCGTGAGAAGAAGCCCTACAAACACCAAGCTATTTTTCAAACGTCAACATATAGGTACCTAAACATGGAAACACGAGTGACCTACTTTACCTACTTAATAAAACCGCCTAAGTCACATTTTGCCTAATGTGTCAAAAATTAAAAAAAAAACATCGTAAGTGTATTATCACTTCCCTAACGCACAAAACACCATGCACTTAAATTAGCACATCACTGTCACTCCCTTACCCTCACAAGTGAACTGGCCGTAGTGCTTCCCAGAGGACTTGTCTCCACAGACGACGCATTCCACGTTCTGTCCCTTATCGGTAGCGGAGCTGCCGCTCTGCGTGGAAGCGGCTTGGCTCGCGGGAGTGGAAGGAAGCAGCTCCTCATCCCTCCAGCTTCCGCGGAAGCCGAGCTCCAGAGGCGGGAGGTCAGGGCCCCGTGGCGGGCAGAGCCCGGGGCCGCCGACCCCGCCGTATACTAGCGCGCCGTGCGTGATGGTGCCGGTTGTGCCGCGGGGCGAACGCGCGCGGCGCGTCGTGTGTCAAGGGTCGCTGAGCCGCGACTGAGCTCAGGTCGGGCCAGGGCGCCGCTCCGCCATTGGCCCGGTGGCCCAGGGGCAGGGAGCGAAGGCCCCGCCACCTCGACCGGGCCCCCCCGCGCGGGGTGTGAAGTACGGTCGGGAAATTCGCTGGGCGGTTTTCTTTTTCTTTATTGCCGTTTTTATGATTTTTTGTTACGGTTTTGTTTGCTGTAAGACGTTTCGTTGGATTCCGAAGCTTTTTAAGACTATACATAATCTACAATACGTCTTTTTAACTAACTTATAATGCGGTAATTTTTCCATACGGTAATACATTTCTTTCTTTAAATATACCAAAATTATTAAAGATAATTAACAAGCTCCTAAATTTGCATTTTCCTGCTTTTTTAACTCTATTTTTCATATAAAGAGTAAGTAATATGAACATACAGAAATATTTTTTATTCCTTGCGGTTTTGCGGACATTATCTCCGCTTCAGTCGGTACCTGAAAGTCGGCAGCGCCGTCGCCTCCATATTTATCACTGATAGGCGGGTACCTCACTTCAGCAGATGGGATTTTATTTACGCAGAGTATATTAGAGATTGCGTGTAATGTAGGTTATCGTTACGACTGCGACACAAGCTGGGTGGGTAGAGTTTGTAAGTAGAAATGTATCAGTAGGTAGTTTACTTACTACAGTGTTTCATTATTTTCAGAAAATAATCAAATGTTCTAATAAACGAACCTAAACATCGGTTTATCAAAGTACATAGGGCCTATTTTTTATATTTGTCGAAATTCAATTACTTACCTTAGGTAAAATAACCAACTCTTGAAAGGTAAAACAAATAAAAATAGGTAGGTACATTCTACACAATCAAAATACCATGTCGTAAAATTGTGTGTTATAAAACAATTTTACGCATCATTAATTTTTCACGAAATAAAATGTCAGTTGAGTGTAACGAAGTGTCATAAGACTTTGCTGTAATAAATCATCTTTATCAACTGCGATATCTTTAACGGTTAGTAAAAATATGTTACTATTTTAGTATTAACGAAAACTACCAGAGAGAGGATCCATACAGTGTGTCCGTTTTATTTGCTCTTGAGAGTAGTTATGTTAATTAACGAATTATTAATTAAAAAGTACCTAAAATCGTTTTTCAACCACGTTAAAATATTAACAATAATTACATCATTGTCATTTCAAAGAAAACTCAATCACTTAAAATTAAGTGTAAACACTTGTTACGCCTGAAAGGCAATGATCTAGATCGATCTAGATCGGCGTGGGCGGCACGAGGGGCGTGGCCTGCGCGCGCGCCGCCCGCACTCGGCGCCGAGACGCCGGCGCGTGACGTCGCGTTTTGCTGTTAATTGGGATTACGCGCTTTTGCTACCCGGCCGCGCTTTGGATCTTAGTTATTGTAGCGTTGCGTTGCTGAAGATCTAGGTTGTAGTTTTAGTTCTACTTATTTTTTATATATAGGTTATCTTAGAAGAATATGACCAGAGATAATAAATTAATTAATTTCAAATGGGTATTGTACAGTTTGACAACCAAAATAACTATTTTTGCACCTTATTGCCAGGTAGGAAAGAGTACCTACTTACCTAATAGGGTGAGAAATGGATAAATAATATCTTTATAGTGTGTACTGCGTACCTTGATTTAAATACAAATCATTTCTTATTAGAGATAGAACATAGGTATAATTCTAATATTCTAATTTGATTCTCATTCACATTTCTGGAAAGTCTATTTTCATAATGGAAAGTATTTTCGATTCTACTTTACCATGCAGAAATCTACGATGAAATAGGTACCTGACCATAGATTATAGATGCTAGAAGTAAATATTTGAAAACTAAATAGGTACATGTAAGTATTTCTAATCCATATTTTTTTAGATACTTTCTTTGTATAGATGGTATAGCCATCTATACAAAGAAAGTATCTAAAAAAATAACAAAATCGACTACTAATTGTCGTTGACTTATCCATCTATAGTAAAGTAACTTATTTTTCATTACCTACTATTACAAAAAATGTAGCCCACCTATTCCTTCAGATTGCATAAAAGAATCCTTCGAATTACGACAAAATTCGGTTACCAAGTCAACTTTACAAAACTCCACACCCGAAACTGTCCATAAAACATCGCAGAATCCTCCAAATGCGTCCTTTCAAACCGAAGAAAACGTCTCGACCGAGAGCTAATAACGTCGAGGGTTTGAGGGTTGAGGGGTTGAGGGTTGAGGGAGGGTGAGGCGGCGAGGGCGGGTCAAAGGTCGCGCCTCCTGGCCCGCCCAGCGCAGACTGGGTATGTCTTAGTCAAATTATCTTGCCTTGTGTTTATTGGGTGTGTTGGAAACAATATTGTAAATATTTTTAGTTTTTCTACTGACTTAAATGCTAAATCGAAAGTTATTTCATAAAAAGAGATAGGTATTATATTAGGTAGACTTATTATATATTAATGTAACAAGAATTAACTATACGTATCTCTACTACATGTTATTTCATTTCGATCTTTTTTTTGTTACATAGTAGAATGTATGTCCCACAATCAGACGTATCTAAACCTACATATAGACTAGTTTTTGAAAGTTTTCCTTGACAGACTACATTATTGTTGTATAAGCGTGTCTCTTTTTTTGATTTGAACAATATTGGGACCGTCTAGAAACGTTTACTTCTTTGTTGGATAATGGAAGTTCACCTACAGTCCTATCTAGACCTTATCACATTGCATTAAGGTTTAAAATTGTTCAACAATGATTGAATGGACAGTGGGTTTCATGGGTGCCAACCAATTCAAATGAATGACAACGCACACCAGTTTCTAAATACTTGTAATATGCTAAGAAGTTTGTAGACATTAAAAAAATATTTTCATTCATTATGGTTGGTTTATCGTGGTCTATAATGTTGAATATCTATGAGATGGCCACTACTGCCTAAAAATAGTATCTGATTTCAGTATCAAAAATTGATAATCCCCACGAGTTTTAGTCAACGTATAACAACAAGATATAGCGACAATATCACCAGTTTTGTGGAAAGTCGTAAAGTCACCGACAATTTTATCAAACTTTGCTATCCGAAATGCATTAAGACTTAAAATTACTTTTTTTAGAATTGGTTAAGTTTTTATTATAGGAACTTCGTTAGAATTTAATTTTTTAAGGGTTTTTTTAGTCGTAGTCGAGTGTTATTTTTATTGCCATTTAATGTTTTCGGAACTAAACGTATACTAAGTTTTACAAAAATGAGTAAAACAGGAAAAGTGGTCATGAACATACAGTATACCATGACAGGTTTACCTATACGTATATCATCAAGATTTCCCAAAATTGGCCTGAGACTGAAGTACTATAGCAGATTATACTGTAATAGACTTAGTAGTACTATATAGTTTCATATTCCAAGTCGATTGCCATGTGCCTAAAGGTGAACACGACTACATAAGTCTGCTATAGGTATTTACCCAACGTTTATTCGGAAAATATATAATTACCTTACAATGTAACTGTATTCCCATGACAGAATCGGTGTCAATATATTTCTGGACACCTTTAACAGTAGTGAAGTTTTACCAGTTGCACGCGATCGATGGCTTTAGTATAAGTTTTTTCGAAACATTAACTAATTCGAACGCGTTTGCGTTTTGTCTCAAAATGTATGAAAGTGGTATGAAAACGTGAACAGCGCCTCTGGTGGTCACTAGTGGAAACTAAAACAGCGAGTATAACATTTGTTGCTGACCGATGAACGCGCTTATTTCAAACTCGGTGAGAGCGTTTTCATACATTTTGAGTCACAACGCAAACGCGTTCGAATTAGTTAATGTTTCGAAAAAAACTTATACTAGAGCTACGGATCAATGTAGGTAATCACGTCATAATGAGGTAACGAGTGTTAGTGTAACCCGACCTTTATATACTTTCATCTCGACATCGATCGTGTCTGCCTCCCCCTGAGTAATTGGAAGCAGGTACGAGACGTTCTCGCCCTTATTTGCTCTTTCAGAAGTTTGTTAGGTCGCATAGGGTGGACATGAAGGTGGAACCCATATGTTACACTGAGCGAAAAAAATACTAATTATTAGTAAGTTTTAGTGAATCCCAAGACAAGAAGATTATATACTAACGGTTACAAAATAGTTTAGTAGTAATTAGTAGTTACAAGGACAAATTTTTTGGTATTAGTAAATAACTACTATTATCAAAAACTGTTTTGTAACCGTTAGTATATAATCTCCTTGTCCTGATTCACTAAAACTTACTAATAAGTAATTAGTATTTTTTTTCGCTCAGTGTAGTCGCAAACTTTTCCGAACAGATTAAAGAGAAGGTATGTCGTTCAAAGTTATTCATCCGTTAGTTGGCCAAAGATTTTACTTTAGAGTCTATTACTATTTAATCATGGTTATGAAGTTACGTAGTCCGTAGCTTACGTCTGCAAGTAAAGTAATAGGTAGTAGTTATTATGGTGTTCCCCACTTTTGCAGAAATATGTTTCAGATAATGATTGTTTCGCAGAATTTTCGTTTCACAGTTTTTTTTTCATAATCAGTTATCTTTTTAGATACCTAGCTAAAATGCTATTTTGTAGAACCCAATTATCTACCCGAAAAATCTTAACCTAACCTAAGTTAGGGTAAAACTGCGACCCTTTGTAAAAAAGTTTCTGTGACATAAAAAATCTGCGAAACAATACATCCATGAAACTTCTGTTTGCGAAACAAAGTGCAACCCGTTATTATGCAGTGGTATAAGCATGAATTGAATTTTATTCTAACGATTTATATTTCTATAATAATTCATGGATTATATACGAAAGCTGTTGTTTATCATTAGATTTTTACAGTAGCTCTACGGTGAAGGATAAATCGTGAGGCAGGCAGTCTAATCCTAGTAAGGTCTAATTTTCCATCTGCGTTAGAAGGTCATACGCAGTCGCTTTGATTAAACTAGTTTGTAATGCCAAATCTTGGGACTAAGTACCTAATACAAAACGTACCCCAAACAACCTGAGGATACAACAAACAAAACGCTGAGAAAATGAAGGATTTAGGTCGATAAAATCCAAGACGAAGCAGCCACTATGCCATAGACAAAATGAAAAGTGAGTACCTACGCCTTCTTGCAGATTTCTCGAAGAATCAATATCATGATAATGTTTTGTACAAAATCAACGGTTTTCTAAAACGTTGTAGAATAAATTAATGTCTGATGTATTCGAATCAGATATTTTTATCTGCTAAGTGTCGAGTATCGTGCAAAAGGAACAACATTAGTCAATCGTCGACATCTGAGTCTGATGGCTCCATTCACTGAAATACAGTATGACACAACTTTACACAGAACTGTTAAAGTGCTTAAAACTATGGTAATCTATGCCTTCAAGTGGTAAGTGGAACTTCACAAATGTATTACGACTTAAGCTAACTCTGGACTACTGTAATGTCCATTCATTTTACTTTTTTACTAACAAATTAACAATTTGATGATTTCTCGTATAAAAGCATTTCACAGACTAGAAATTTACAGCGATGTCTACGAAAACATTTATGAATTGATAAACACATATTATCGAAAGTCAAGTTAAACGTACCTTGTTTATTTTATGTAAGTAGAGACCGTTTATTTATTATGTTGCTTGTATGCTGCATGTAGGTAATTGATAGGCACTGATCTGTCTGTTTTTGTGTTGTGTGTATTTTGAATGAACACTGATTGGAGACGACCGATGGTCAAATTGTCATACATACATGCATACACTTGCATGTAAGTCATGCAGTATGAAAAAGAAAAAATGCATGCCATGTTACTGGCTCGACAATAGAAGAAAGTAAAAAAAAGGATGTCGTTTGAAGTAAGTAGTGTAAAATAATTTAATCATAATTAAAACTGTATTGCACCAACATCCTTTGAACCAAACCATTTGCGTCCATAAAAGTAATCGCAACCGACAAGTTTAAATTTAGCTGCAAAGTGCAAGTAAATCAATCAGGACACATCCCACAACCACTTACCCTCCGAAACTCGCATCTAGATCAATATTAACGATGTATAAGTTGCCCTACAGCGATGATAATAAAGTTCATTTTTGAAATGAAAGCATAAGCTACTGATGTGTTTGTGAAAGTATGTAGTCCAATTTAGTAAAGATCGATTGCCAACAAGACCAACTGAGTCCAGACGGATCCGTCAACCTTAAATCACTCTTTTGTTTCGCCACTCTTTTGTTTTGCCATTGTTTTGGTTATTCGCTTGTTTTAGTCATTCATTTGTTTTTGTTCTGCGGTGGCTATATGGGTGAGATATATTGAGATTGGAATTCTGGGGAGTGAAATATACCTACTGAATGTTTATATCTTTCTGAACTCCAAAAACAACTCAGATACTTATAGAATGATGAAAACATTACAATATTTTACCTGATATGTACTTTGTGTTAGATGGGTCAGACCAGACACAAAACATGACCAACTCAGACACAATCCCGCCGGCGGCGTGGACGTCCACCGCGCGATCTCGACAACACAGACACATAATAGTCCCTATTCGTCCCGGTATCGCCTCATACTAGGTAGAGTCATTCCGACCCAGATCGGGCCTAGCTAAGTTTCTTGCTGGGCTCTTCTCAGCTAGGCTAGGTTTAGTGAACCAGCGACGAAACTCCCAGTAGCTCCACTGACACCTCAGTTTCGGTTGAAGCCGTTCAACCAATCTCACTGAAGCGGAAACTCAGAGTATTCCAGTGTTTAAACCGCTTGCGTGGTCGTGTCAAGTTGCCCCATGGATTTTCCCCAAGCCACCCTCCAACCGCGCACTCCTATCGCTTTATAAAGCGCAGTCATTTTGTTTTTTTTTTAAATGACATGTTTATAATTTTTATTTTATTATTATAGACTTTTTGACATTTTATATCTAGGATGCCCTAGCTATTATTGATAATTTTGACATTTATACGCATTCTGAAATTTTTGACATTGTAAAAATTGTAATATTCTTTTTTTTTAATGATTCATTTTTATTTAATTTTTAATTTCAAGCTCAAACTCAAACTCTTTATTGTTGGTTATATGTAAGTAAAACAGATGTTACAGGAAGTAATTATGTCCATTTTAACCTGCCATTAAGGCGTACAATATTCTTAAAAATAAAATTGTCCATACTAATGTCATTTAACATGCGATAATAAATAGGTTAGGTAATTTGTATTATTATTTATTATTTATATACACTCTGACGATCTTTTTGTGAATTCATGCTATTTTAATTTAGTAAAATGACATGTTAATAAGAAATAAATGAATCTAATCTAATTTAATCAGGTTAAATAAAACTAGTGCGTACGTTTTTACGCATTAGTTTTACATAAGCGACTGCCATATGACTAAATATTGTTGGAATTGTTTTTTTTTACATATTATATTCGTACCTATTCCTTACGATGTTTTCCTTCAGCGAGACTTTTCCCTAGCGATTGCTACTTACCTAATTCTAGCAAACTTTAAATTTCTACGTTTTGTGTTAAGAATCGTTATATACCTATACATCTTATAATATGTCGATATGATGACAGACCCATATTTCTTGATAACGGGCGCTGGAGGGAAAGAGAGGTGGGGAGCGGGGCAGAGGTTATCTCTCTCTCGCCCGGTCATATAAATACTTATATTATCTTAACGAACTATCGTCACATTTGTTACCAGTCTGATAACGTTAAGAGATTATGTTTAAAACTTTATAATTTTATTTCTGGGTCTTTGTACATGTGCGCATTAAGTTCTAACTAATATACTTAAACTGTTTATAGGTCAATAAATGTTCGCGATTTGGACGCGTGGAATTCAATTTCCGATTTCAGTTATTCATAAATGTTATTCTAAGTACCTAAAAACCTAGGCTGTGGCCAGAATTAAGTACCTAGGTTAAAAAGTCCTTCTACCTTAGTGTGAATTAGCGTTTTTTCAAATACCTAGTCGAAGAGGTCATTCAGTAGCTGAGCAACTCTCGAAAAAATGAATATGTACTTTTTTATTTTTAGTTAAATGTTCTGTATATATTTTTTTTCAAACAAAATTAATTCAATCATAATAGGCCAAAACATTGTCCCATATTTTTCCACTTTGTAACATAAAGGAAAATTTAAAAAATGTGTGGAGTCTTTCTGACCTTTTTTCTCTCCTATCGCGATGGAACGAGCTCTTGATTCTCAAGAGAAATTCTTAACAAGTTGCAGAAAATATCACTATAAAAAAACGTTTTTTTTTAGAGAATTGCTCACTTACATCCATTCCGACTGGCGACGGCGTCTATCTGTCTCCTTAACTCCAGTATCATTCCACGTGGAGCTTGCGTGATTATCAGATATCGAATTATAAATATACGCCATATTTATAGTTAGTTAATTATGAAACAAGCACTCCTTATGACAACATACTGAACGGATTCAAGGTCCGCAATAATTCCATTGGCAATTAAATAATTAGGTATACATATGGAATTGACAAGCAACACATAAACACAACACGTTGGTAACATATCACGTCGTTGGTAACATATAAAGAACATACCAAAAAGAGTACATTATTACAGAAGTTAAATAACACAACAATGGTTACGTAATAACAACAATGGTTAACATAATATAATTTTTCGGAGGTTTTCACTGATTATTTGTTTACCCTTACGCCATTTTTGGTGGTCATATTTTTTCTTTTGCAACTTTTCTCTCTCGCACGTCATGTCATCATTCAAATCCAGTTCATATCGCGTATCTCACTATAAAGTAGAACTTCCTTGTTATTACGTAAAGATTGAATGAGTCCCCGTAATCCAGAGATCGCCTACCCAACCCGCAAGTTCCACCCGGATATTCAAAAGCGGATTCATAAAAAATGGCTCCCGCGGTCGGTCAGAAGCTCAGAAGTGCGCATCGTTGGTCGCTAGGTAATTGTTAGGGTTGAACCGTGTTCAGAATTCATCAACGTAAGTACGTTTGCAAGTCAGACTCTACTAGGTACTACTTATTTGCTGAAATTCAACTCTTGTTATTGCAAGACATTACATTTTATAAGTACAAAGCTGATTACTTTCTTCTTCTGTAGACCTGCATGCAGTATTACCAGTCTTTGTTCGTGTTAGTGCAGATAATATCTCCCTATAACCTATAATATCACAAACATAATTCTTTTGGTTACCTTGAAAATTACGAACGGTTTATTCACTATCTTTTAGACATGATGCTATAAATCTTATATTACCATCATTTGCAAAGTGAGAAACACAAAATGACTGACCTCCACAAGAAGTTTACATTTAAAAGAAACAACAGTATTATAGTGACAACCCTGATCTGACCGCGGTCCGGTGGCTGATGCGATTTTCTACATGGCCGCGTTTGTCGTCGACAATTTTTGATGCTCTTTACCTACTATGAAAAGTAACAGAAATGAAAACTATGAATCAGTAATAGGAGCTGATTACTTGACTGTAGGAAAATTAGTCATAGATTCCACGTGATTTTCTACTGGTTCATTCATTCAAAGTTCATACCTAATTAACAATATTAACATATTTAGAAAAAATCTTGTTGAAGCTCATGACTTAGACGTTAGACAAAAAAAAAATTTTCAAATACATATATGAATTCGACACTCACTTCACTAATCGAAGTGTAACATCAAACTTCAACAACAGCATATAAGCAAAATACAACACAATATTAAAAGGATTACCTGAGTAACTTTACAGAATACAACACCCACCTTAATCCCAATCGGTGAGCTACCTAAGTGGTTCTGAATGCGACCGCGCGGCGGCGCCACCGCTTTGTGCGGAGGCGGCCAATTGTGTGGAACCCCTGGTTGATCACTTAATTGACTACTGAGCGAGAGGTTTTTGGAGTTGTAGTGGAAAACGGTTGGAAGGAAATGGCTGGTATACATTGTTGCTTGAGTTACGATGTCTGAAATAGTCTTTGCGCTACCTGTAACTTACGTGTCGGTGAGCCCTTATATTCAGGGCTGTACTCGTTTCGCTTGTTCTTATAAGAATGCCAAAATAAGCGATTTTGTCCGGACTCTAACCGTTATGCTCGATATGGCGTAAGCACTAGTTTTACGATTTAAAGCGACTGCTTAGACCGCTATCTGACCTTCCAACGCAGAAGTAAAACTGGACCTTGTTGCGATTAGACCTGTTTCCTGATGATATTTTCTTTTACCGAAGAATTACTGTTGAATATCAAATGATATTTCGTACTCATACGTCTTTTGTAGTGGTTTGTAATGGTTCGAACCCAGGACTTCAAGATTGAAAAAGGCGCATACCATTCAGCTACAATGCATATTAAATTTGACCAAAGTATAACAACTACGTTTTAAAACGGCAATGGACACCGTGCCTGAACAAAATATAGCCAGTTCATAATGAAGGCAATCCGTTGATATCGGATTAAAGTGCACTGTAAATGAGATTTGCGAGTAACGCGATTGGCTTACACCCGAAGAGGTAAAAGATATTACATTTTTAATGTTCCATACCAAAATAGGTAAAAAAACAGGTATAGTAACACATCAATGCCTATAGGCTTTTCTTCCTCCTCTATCTCTACTTTAATCCTGATGTTCTGTACTTACCGTTCTTTTTGACGTATACCTAATACAATAAGAGGCAACCTTGATAATTCTAATCTACGGTTCCTAACTCGGTAACTAGCTAGAATGCGAGATCCGGCGCTAGTATGCATATAAAGGCGCCAGGTGTTATTATGGCTCAGGTATCCTGTGTAAGGCGGAGGTACTTCCTCAGTTGGACTGTTCCGCTGGGCCCTACCTCTCTTCAGAAGTCTCCTAAGCAAAAATCTTTCTTGTTTGCAACTTTCTGTTGCTTCCACTAACATAACCTCCTTTGTTCCTTTTCTCATATTTACAACTTTCTGATACTTCCAATCAAATATTGTAGAAGCAACGACAACAATGACAACACAAGGCGAGACAACACACAACAACGCCAACACGACACGACACAACACAAGACGAGATAAAATATAGCATGAAAAAGAATAATAGCCATTACTAATAATTACGCATCAGACAAAGACGAAGTATGTCTATATACGTCTCGACTCTCGTCTATAGTTAGGTAGCTTTGTTTTACAGCCCTTAAATATCAGGAAGTTTGCATTTGACCGCCATAAATCGATAAGTCTTAAGGGACTTCCCCATATTTCCCAGAGGGCCCTGATTAATCTGCGGTCATCGGAAAGCCCTTTCTTTATCTGCCCGTTCTATTACGTTACCTATGATAATAATATATTTTCGCAAAGTGACTAATGCTACTTGAATATTGTCTTCATTCATTTAATATTGGATTCAGTTCAAAACTATGTCAAGAAATAAGTACCTATAGCTTAATACTAAAGTAGCTTATGATCGTGAATAACATACACGTATTTATAAATAATTATATACACAAAAACGATCAAGATAATATAAGTAGGTGCGTACATCTGACACGCGTATCTCATCAGCCGATGAAACGTATTACCATCTAGAAAAAAATACTATTAATTAATTATACTGAATATTAAATTGATTAATTTATCGAGATCTTAAGTCCTAAAATTTACGAATTATATCACACTTTGCAATAACTTGATACACTAACCTAATCTCTTATCTTGTAAACAAAATTTTTTGTAACAATAATTTATGTAACAGGCATCATGAAACTAGAAAATTGATAATAACTTGTCATAAGAACCCACCGTTAAAAATCGACAAAAAACATAACTAACCCTAAACACTCGGTTAACACTTATCTTTTTTATCTCCTTTAACCCTCGTCTTGCCGCACGTGTTATCTTTAGGGTTGAGATTGACGTTATTAACCCTAAAATGGTTAAGGTAGGATGCTGCTTTACGGTATTAGTGTGCCGTTATGCCCACCCCTTTGTAAAAAAAGTGTAGAAAAAGAAAAGGGGTGTTGAACGATAAGCTTAATTTAATAAGTACTGAGGGAGAGTTTTTATCGTGTCAGCTGACATTTGACGGTCTAAAATGTTTATTGGATGGTTGATAGGGTTATTTTCAAGTTGTTTAATTACTAAAACGAGAAAATTGTAGGTTTGTCTAAAAATGATTTTAACGTATATGAAATCTAATAATATCCCAAATAATATTATTATAATATACAATAATATGCTTGTAATAAATATTAATAAAAGTCCTGAATTTGTGTTTCGCAATTATATTTTTCAGCATAAAATTCATTTTAATACATAAAATATTGTTTATGAATCGTAATGCAGTGTCTTTTCATTAAATTCAAAGCAGCTTTGCGAATATTAAAATTTAAACAATAAGCTAATTTCAAATGATCAGAATCACGTCACGAATAATAAACATTGGAATATCAAAACCGTTTGTTTCCAAAATCAAACCGCTCTTATTTCGCCAAAAAACTTCTCACAAAGGAGCCAATCAGCCTCAACGCGCAGAATGGTATTAATTTTGAATGAGATTATTTACAAATCCTCGAGACGACGCCAAAGCTCCTTCCCGGATCTGTCAATATTGTTACAAAACATTAAAAAAAAACGACAAAAAACATAAAAAACCTTGAATGTAGGCTAATTTTTACTCTCAATACCCACTTTGTGTGTAAGCATTAGGGCGTAACACAAATTAATTCATACGTGGACTTTTTTGAATAAAGAAGACCGTTAGCTTTTAACTTTTTTTACATTTTATTTATGGTGCAAAAATTGGGTTACTTATCGGGAGCGCGTCGCTATTGTGTGAAATCTTAAGGGACGCAAAAGATCGAAAAAAAAACTAAGTTTATTTTTATTTTTTAACGATTGCGTGTACTGTGCCGATGTGGCACGAGTAAATAATTATTGGATTGATACATTATTATTATAACAGCAAATTATTAATGATGAAGTCATCTAGTCCATGTTATCGTTAAAGAGAACTTGTTAAGAAATAATGAATGGATATTTACGTCGTAGATAAGTATGACTTACTAAAGTTAAGTGGGTCCATTCATTAACTAAATTAGAATTATTTTTTGTGGTTTTCCTTATATGATTAGGTCTTATGGTTATTTTTATGAATGAATTTGGGTTCTTAACTATGTGACTTATATAAATTATTATTAATGTTTGAGTGATATATAAATATAATCCTTATTTATTTCTTAAAAGAACATGGCATAGGAAAACTGGCATTTATCGGTTTGTGATAAATACATAATACATATATAATATTTCATTCATTGTATGAACTGCATAACATTTAATTTACCATGCACATACTTTAAATTCCCAAAAATGCAAATGCTAGCAAAACTTTCCATGTTGCTTCTACAGTCGACGTCAAATATATGTTTACACTTTTGCACCTTATTCCAATGCAATAAGGCGAAAAATGAAAACATATCTTTGACATCGATTGTACCTATAGCGCAGAGTACATTATCCAATTAAGGCGATATATCGATTGAAAGAGACACCCTTTGTTTTTCGCTCACGACAAAACGGGATGCAACCCTCTCCGAGAATGGCTTTTTAGACAAATCTCGTTAAATATCTGACTGTGTGCAGGTTTATTAAATTTCCTCTTGTCAGTACCTAGATGAGGTAAAATACCATCATATTAACTTAATCGTGTCTTTTAATAATGCGTTGTTTTAGTAGGCTGAGGAAAAAAGGAAAATATAGACTCGACTTTGGATTTATTTTCTATCGAGAAAATTTTAAGCAATCATGTTTCGCTATTGTTAGTACCACAATCATATAGTCAAGAATCATAATATCTGAAAATCAGTCCCTACTGTTTGCTAGTCTGGGCAGGACAGCGTTTCAAAGTCTCCAAATTTCACAGTGTAGCGCCTTAATAAGTAGGTACCTACCTACCTACACAGAACCATGACTTTGTGATATAACGCGCTCTTTCAAGCTTGCTAAAGTTGACAGGTTGACAGAGTAAACTTCAAACGAAATTGAATTGAGGTTATTGATCATTCTATAATTAGATCAATAACCTCACCATATTAAAAATACCATATCATATCAAAAAATTCTGACTCGCTGCGCGTCAAAAAATACGTATTTGCACAGCAAAATATTAATCGCACATCAAAACCATTATTTAACATGTTTTTTTTTATTCCAATTTGCCTAAAGAGGCCACCACAGTATTCGCGGCGAAAATTCAAAATAGATGAAACATTATGCTATGTACCTACGTTGTATCTGTATTGTAACAAAACAAATGTAAAAAACTGAAATATGTATTTCCGAAAAAGTAAGAATAGACGCTGATTTGTAGAACCTTCTTAAAGCCGTTTGAAAAAAATAACGAACTTTTTCAAAAACGGAACGCAACTGCCCCAACCGCGTCGGACGTCCATTCACATAGAACTGGCTGACACGCTTTTTTCAAACGAGTTGTCTATGCTCGGGTCACAGGTCACCGTCGTATAAGGTCTAAAGAAAAACGTTACCCTCTTAGAAATACATAGAAAAAAGGGGCTTCGGCTAATATTGTGAATATTGATGAAGAAAGGAATCTAGTTTGCTCCTTTACAACGCATGTGGTCTCACGGTTCCACGTGTTTCGGAACTTGATTTTGATAGGTACTGGTTTTTGGTACTGTGTGAAAAAAATACAAAAAAGCGCGTTTATTTCTTACAAGCGACAAACGCAGTCTTCTGAATTCTGAAAGAGTAATAATAATACACGGAATATCAAGTTGATCCTTCTACATGTTTAAAATAAGAATAAAACGTGTATAATAGGTACATAAAAACTTAACATATATTCTTATAAAAAGGCGTTAAATACAGTTAAAATAGCACGTGTACAGAATCCTGCGCACCCTTTCGTAAAGGGTTTGAGATCTACAATAGATCTCGATCTCATTGATCCGGCACGCGACGGGTTAAGAAGATCGAAAGGGATGCTGCGCGTGGCTAACGGGTTTTTATTATTTATTATATCGCTGTATTCGCTCAATGAATGACAAATATAAAAGTAAATGTTAGTACATGGTTATGTATTAAGGCGGGCTTCTTGTAAACTACGTGATTCTAAATACGGTTTTATATCGAAATATCATTTATTGAAAATCCAAAAAAAAATATAGGGTTATATTTGAGACCTTCAACTAGTACATTCGGGACTCCGTTACGTAATTGGACAAACTTTGTTCGATAGAAAAAAATGCTAAACATACCTCTATTCTTGATCTTAAAACTCATTTTATTTCGATCTTACGTAACTTTATGAATTGGAAAGCCCGCCTTAAAAACGTTACAGTTGTACAATGTAAATATTTTGTCAGGATAGGTAAGTATCTAAGGGGATAGGTACTCGGGATCTGACATAGAACTACATTCTACACCTACAGAAAAACAACTTATTTCAGAGATAGACCTAGTAGCAAGCTAGCATGTCTGAAACTTTTAAAGCTTTTTGTAGAGATAGGTTTGCAATTTGCAATTTTAGGTAATAGATGGCATGAATATTATTACACTTAAAACTTTAATTTGATTAAAACGATGAAT
This sequence comes from Cenopis cana, assembly GCA_951800055.1. NCBI lineage: Eukaryota > Metazoa > Arthropoda > Insecta > Lepidoptera > Tortricidae > Cenopis > Cenopis cana. The sequence continues at coordinate 9,350,059 of OX637489.1, read as the reverse complement.
TTGAAGGTATTAAACCCGTATGTGTATACATGTATACCAACCACACGTGTGGACCAATAGAAGTGAAAGTGAAAAGTAATTTATTCCATAAAACACACAAAACAACATACATGCAAGAATAACCAATCTCACTGAAACCATAACATTAAAATCACATGTCAGACTTAGGCCGGGTTTTATAAAGATCCCTTACACCAAATGTCAGATCAAATTTCAGTAACTCAGTACATTGTTTGACTTAACATACCGACATAAGGTCTAACGGATCTTTATAAACCCGGGCCTTAAAATATTAAGATACAAGTTAAAGGGTTTGAGATCTACAATGGATTTCGATCTCTTTGATCCGGCACGCGACGGGTTAGCTATGGGTTTAAAGGGATGCTGCGCGTGCTCAACTGGTTTTTTAAACTGTTCATATATTATTGCATTTTTGGTTATATCGAGTTACAAAACTTGAGAGAACATTCTTTCAAAGGACATTCTTTCGCCTCAAAAACATAGCAAGTAACTAATATTTACGTGTCTCCGTAAACAGGTAACAGCATACGTAAATACCTAATTAATATGCCATTCATTAACACACAATGCCATACCTGCCTACGTTTTCACTCATATACCTTTTGGACTGAAACAAAGTAACGTCAAACTGAATTACAAGCTATTTTGAGTCGTAACTCCTAGTTGCATACGTTTAGAATAAGAAACTTACACATATACTTACGTTATTTTTTTGCGAAGAATTGTGATGATATTTTGGAAATTGTAGACAGAAGGTGTGAGGCAACTTCAACTGTGAATACAAATAAAAAATGCGTGTTTGTATTAGTTACGATTGTTAAACTACACATTTTTAAGAACAAGTACTTTGTAGCATTCGATTTCTCATCTACGGGAAGCGTATGCCCAACAGTTTGAGGCTCATAATGATCCTGGAATGTTTTTGCACATTCATTTATTTTCTGAATGCATTTGCAAAAGCATTCAATAATTGAAAACGCCAAATTAAATAGCGGACCCTAGGCATCCTTCAGGATGCAACTGTACTGTGATAATGCTATAGGAGGATGATGATGGGTCAATAATTGAAATTAATATTACAACGCATAATGTACATGCACCTATACATGGTACACATAGAGTAACTTTCTCAAAAGTTTGCTGTCTACAAAAAAATACTGTGTAGTTCTCGGAAATGTGACTTGTGTGACTAAAATATTGGTAAAGCTACAATTAAATTCAGGATTTAAGGGGATATGTACATGGATTCGCTCAACCACGTCCCCCGTGAAAGAGACGCGCTTATGTTTTGTGCTCAGGACAAAACGGGATGCAAGACTCTTCGGGAATGGCTTTTTTAGACAAATCTCGATAAATGTCTGACTGTGTGCAGTTTTATTAAATTTCTTCTTGACAGTTTTTGGATGAGGTAAAATACCATCATATTAACTTAATCGTGTCTTTTAATAGTGCGTTGTTTTAGTAGGCTGAGTATAAAAAGGAAAATATAGACTCAATTTTTTTTTTCGAGAAAATTTTAAGCAATCATGTTTCGGTTATTGTCAGAAATACAATCATATAGTCAAGAATCGTATATCTGAAAATCAGTCTCTATTATTTCCTCGTCTGGGCAGAACAGCGTTTCAAAGAAGGCGATATCTCTAGTTGTAGCGCCTTAAGGTCAGATAATAAAATGAAAAACAAAACGTATCTACCAATGAATGCATAGTATATAATATACAGTAGACACCCAAGTATGTCTTTCTCAGGGATAAGTGGCGAAATAAGTGCCTATGATTGAAGAGGAGATCTTTCAGTTTTTAACAATTTCAAATGTAGGTAATGTAATGAATTGTTTTATTTACGTCAGTAAGTCTTAAACATAAATATAATAATAAATACTAAAACAAAATATAATAACAGTAATTAACATATTATCGAGTTAATTTATGATATTGTTTCATTTACTCCTAGGTATGATTATTTGTAAAATAAGCATTACGGTAGACCAATTTTTGTACGTACGGAACACTAAAATACATCACATGAATTCTAAATGAAGCAGTGCTAATCATCATTAGGGTATTTAGGAAACAATAACTATAGTTTATGTGACATTAACGGCATGCACGTTTCCAGATGCAATAATTTTGTGCCGACGACGGAGTAGGTAGATAACTATTCTCCAGATGGCATTTTTGCAACACATGTTTTAGAAACCTTAAATTGATAACCGAATTATTAGCATTGAGTTTTTTCTTTCATATACTAATTAAAAATTTCAAAATTCACAAAGTTCTAGAAGCCGTCCGCTACCGATGACTCGGATCCGCGGCTGGATAACAAAAGATTGTTTTTTTTTTTGTTTTTCTCGCTGGGAGAGGACGGGTTCCTAAGTAAGAAGTAGGTACAGTCGAGGGCATAAATATGTATACATTTTTGGACCTTATTTCAATGGAATAAGGTGAAAAAGTGTATACATATTGGCGCCCTTGACTGTACCTGCATATAGAAATGACTAAACTAGTAAACTAAACCTACCTACACTCCCTAATTCACTGCAATTATGTGAAAAATAAATAATTAATAGTTTACATAAGTGCCGCTATTTATTTCATATTTCTGTAAAGTTAAGACTGCGTCGTGCAGGGTAAATTATCAGCGCCTGTCAAATTTCTATTTTTTTAAATTATTTTCCCCAGTAACTCACACATACATATTTCACACACACTACTTTATTTTGTTGGCCCGGGTCATTGACTTACATTTTTTTTAATAGGTATTTTCAGTTGTGTATTGCCACCAGTTAATCAGAGTTAAAAACTCCTTAGAGAAATCGAAATTGTCATAACTTGTCACTGTACAATGACAATGCTCTGTCAATTTCTGTAAGGAATACAAAGTTTTGATTTACAATATTTGATGATTTATTAAGGCATGACAAAAATGTAAAAATAAAAGTCAAGTTCTGATCTGTCACCAAAACCTTACTTCTGAAAATTGGGATTTGATTTTAGTAAAACGCTCCTAATTATTCATATACAAATAGATTAAAATACCTATATTTAAGTGTATCAATGCCATGGCTTAAGCTGTTATATTGTTAAATTATATTTAATTGAATAAATGGTGAATAAAACTTAAGAATGTGTAATCCTTCTGCAGGCAGGGTCACTACCAACTAAGCTAAAGCGGCTTTTATAGGTAATGCGAGTTTTAAGCGAAGATGCGGTTGTTTTATTTCGATATATATTATTTAATGAAACTTAATGAAAATTAATGGCAGTATTTTGAAATAAGTTTGTTAAGTATTCTTAAAACCTAATGATAATGAAATAAGTAGGACAAATATGATCAAGTAGGATTTAGTAAATCATTGTCACTATCTGTAATTGGAACTTGGCCGGCCGGACGCGCTATAGTGTGCATGGTTGAATGTACGAGTCCATAGTTATGTTATGACAAATTAGCTCTCATGAGTAGTTGGTTATTTACTGTTTCTGCGGCACGTAAAGCACGCCGCGAAGCGGCGATTTTTTTTTTCCAGTTTTTTATGTCCCTCTTAACAAATTCTCTGCGGCAGTTTTTGCGTGCGTGTTTTTTCTTATGAGCGAGCATGTGATAGTCGACCGCCCGCTGCTTGTGTTGATGATGGGTTGGAGATATGTCCACATGTCCCACTGTTGTTTTTTTGGATATGATTGCTTTTTTGATATGGTATACGCGTTTCCTTAAATCGATTTATTTTATTAAGGGCAACGTCTGTTTTTTTGTGCTCTTCCCACGCAAGCGTAATAATATTCTGCGGATGGCAATATATTACGAAATTTATATTGTCATTCATTAGATAGACGATCGTGAGAATTAAAAAATATATTTGTAGAAACCATAACATAGCATTGGTTATTACAAAATTGTCACGGGTTTTGTATTTTATTGGGTATTAAAGCAAATAATAAATTTGAAGCTATTCACGTTCACATGTCTCTGTTCCATTTCTTTAGATAGTACAGTAAAAAATAATAGATTGAACGTGTCGAATCATGAAACGAACAGGTGTGTTTTTTAACTAGGCAACAGATTCATTATCTTTTTTGCGGCATGTGTGTGTACGTGTGCAGCATATTTGAAGAACGATAAAGTATCGTTGATTATTATCAAAATGCCACGGTTTTTGTATTCAATTGGGTATTAATGTAAAATATATTTATATCTGCGCACGTTCACATACCTTCGTTCCATTTCTTTGGATAGTACAGCAAAAAAAAATAGGTTGAACCTGTCGTAACATGAAACAAACAGGTGTGTTTTTTAACTATGCAATAGATTGCCTTGTCTGCGGCATGTGTGTGTTTGTGTGCATTATATTCGAAAACCGATAAAGTATCATTGTTTATTACGACATGTCATGCTTTTCGTATTTTATTGGCCATTAAAAAACCTAAAGAACATTAAAGCTAACCAGGTTGATGCACGTTCCACAGTATTCCAGTAAAAATCCTGTTAGAACCTGTCGGGTGATGCAACGAACAGGTGTCTGTTTTATTAATAGATTTTTTGTCTTATCCACCACATGTGTGCGTGTGTGCGTGTTGCTCAATAAAAGCAGATCCCAAGGCGATGGAACCAGCATTCGTTCAGATTAGTTGGTCTGAAAAACCGTGTCTGTCAAGTGGTAAAAGTGTATTAAAGAACAGTGCGAGTAGTTATCCTTAGATTTTTTTGAACTGTGTGTCTACGTCTTACTACCGCTGAAAATGGAGGTAAGCTCGACATTAACTGACTATGCATAAATAACCATTATCTGTTTCCATTTGCATCACGCATTTAACATATTGTTTTGATTGTTTTAGACATCAAACGCGAATTCTCTTGAGTACACCATGAAGAATTATTATTACGGTAATTTGAGTGACGATGAAGCCCAAGTGAAACCGCTTAAAATTCAAGCCCAGAAACGAACCAACAACATCGATGTATTTTTCGATAAGTCTAAAAAGAAACAGACTACAGAATATTCATCTACTGTCGCCCAGTCAACAAATGGCGGTACCAACTATATATCTTCTCGCGCAGATGATGTTACAAAGATCACTCATCTCGTTAAAATTGATGTTTACGATATAAAAAAGTTGCGTGGTATCCCAAACGATCAGCACTGGAAATTCGCGGATACTAGAATCAAATACTACACGCAGACAGAAGACGATGACTATTATTCTAACACAAAAGAATTGGTCTACAATATTACGAAACATATTGCAACAAAAAATGACTGTAAAAAGTATTTCATAGACGCTAAGCCATAAATTATTTCTTACTCCGCCCACAAAAAACTCTCTCCCCACCAACGAACAAATGATTTCTGGGGCTATATATAGTTAGACAACGCAAAAGAAACCATACCGTATCTACCTTAACACCCGAAGCTGCAAAATGGATCTCCAAAGCTCAATCTACGACGAAGATTTGGTGCAACTCTGTGTGGACATGGAAACACAAACACAGACATCAAACGGTTACTCACCAGCATTTCAACCGTTTTGTTGGAGGCTTACTGGAAACCCTCTTTTGATTGAGTGGGAAGACGAAGAAGACGAAGAAAATTCTGATATGGAGACGGATTCTCCAAAGGAAGATGCATACGAACCCATACGTATTAATATTGAATTGGATCCTCTCAGAGAAAATGGTCATGAAACATGGATTTCGCCTTTGTTAAAAAGTGATGAATGGTGCATGGAGTGGGAGAAATGGAGTGATTTGTAATAACACTTTTACGAACTACGTTTTTTCTATGTGTGTATTTTTTATGTTATAAATACTTGTGTATGTGCATGTGTACCTATATAAAAATGTTTAATAAATGGTTTCAATTATCCTCTTGCATTTTTATTGATGTTTTATCCTGTGTGTGTATATAAGGGTTATTAAAGGAGGGTAAAGAAAATATATTCATTATCTAAATATTCATTTATTTCGTAAAAAAATAGATTTGTACATATGTTGTATCATGAAATCATTATACAGGGTATTTTCTACAAACAATCTTAAAAAATCCAACATCGATTTACCTTTAAACTTAAAATATATGTAAACTAAACAGTATTTGCCACAAACTGATGTTAAGTGGTTTTGTATTGTCATGTGGTTATAAAACCATTTCTTTGCATTCCTAGTCAAAAACAACTTATGATAACCAACAGGTTTTCTACCAAATGAATCAAAATATTCACCATTGCCATTAATATCAATATGAATCGCTACCCAATGAGAACCAGGTTTAGAGTCTGGGTCTAAATTGCTGATAATATAAACTGGAAGATCCATGAAAATAGGGATTCTGTTTGCTGGAAAAACATGTGATTTAATAGTAGGACAAATTTTCTTCATACATAATTGCAATTCCTGCGTGTCCATAACAAACTATTGTGTTTATTGATGAATGCTTTACTGAGGTTTAGTAACAAGTGGTACAAAGTATCATAAACCTATTATTATATATGTAGTACATGTTATAATTAACTGTTATAATCTACACTTACATCTCGATGTTTGTTTATTTCAATGATATTATCAAACTCTGCATAGACAACACAATTAACAGTTGTTGTAAGGGCTTTTTCAAATCGAACTTCTAAACGCACACTACCATGTCTAACGAGATTCCAGTGAGATGTGGAACTCGCGGCTAAGTCAGGTGTTAAATCGAAACACATCAAACAGTAACCGTTACCATAATCTTCTCTACTTATTGAATTCCCTTCATTATGAAAATGGATACCCGTACCCGAAAACAAAGTGTGATATGTTGATACCATTAAACCGGTGCTGAAAGACGGTTGTAATGTTTTAGAAGGAATTTGATGACCATCTACATACAAACTAAATAAGTTCATATCATGGTGGTGGAAGTTAAAAGGATTATGTTTTAAACTGCCATTAAATGCTGTATTATCAACAAAACCTACAATACACCTTTTTGGAACTTGACCGAGGAATATATTATCAAGTGATTTCCCTTGTACTCCTGATGGTATTGTAAGTACTTTAACTTCCGCTCTTGTGATGGGATATTTTGCAGTTGTTGAAGCTAAAACCTTTTGATGTGCAAGCAAAACACTTGGGTTAATTTTTGTTCTTCGTATTATTAAACTAGCATCCATTATACGTACTTTAAGTTTTTTATCTTGACTGCACATGAGATTAAAGGACTCTTTTGATCGTACTAATTTAACGCGGACTTCAACGCCATTTACTAAAAACTTTTCTTGATTAAAAATGTCACCATGTAAGTGCCCTATCATTTCAACTTCCTTACTATCCTTAATAAATTCTTGTCTTTTAGTCCATCCTTTGTTATCCGCACCAGTTTCATCCATATGACTCGAAGTGTCTTCATACCATAGCCCACACGTAAGATGAGACTTTTTTGCTGCAGGTCCATAATTTAGTAGAGTTTCCATATATGCACGGTACGCGTATGTATTATTAGGCGGTGATACTAGTTTTTGATTCAAATATATGTCCAATTGGTTAAAAAGTGAATGTAGCCAATTATTCACTGGAGCAACATGAGTTTCTGCCGATTTGATCTTTGTGCCATCTTGATTCAATACCTTGGCTTTGATATGTAGTAAAGTATGAGACAGGTCAATATAGTCATCGCCTGATCCTGGAACTTGAAATTCAATAGGACCATCATCACTAAGAGATGAAATAGGTTTATAATGTATCCACTGCCCATTTTCTATACTTGTTTGCGTTGATGGAAGAGCAAACAAATCTAACTCTGACTTAGCGCATTCACATGAATGATTATGTAAAAATGACATGATTTAATTAGTAAAAATATCGTTTATATATTTTTTATTCTTTTTTGGACCTCTCCCCCGTAAAGCTTTGGGTGCAATGGCGCGCTCTTGCCTCTTTCGTATCATTTTATACCCAGATCCTGACATTAGAGAATCTATTTTTTCATCAGCCTTTCTTTTTAAATTACTGCTTGCATTCTTAAAACGAGACTTAAATGATTCGTCGATAGGGTGCGAATTCATCATGTCTGATAAAAGACCAACACCAGCATTTAATGCTTCTTTCCCAACCGTTCTAAAACCACTAGAAAGCAGAGGAAATACCGATCTAAACAGTCCCCCTAAAAAACTTCCTATGCCATGCCCTCGCTGGTGAGGAACACCTTTATAAACAATGCCTACTCCTGAACCAGCTTGTTGAGCATAGTAATGTTCGTATGGACAAGCAGTATTTTGACGTCTATTATTCATTTTACTCGTTGAAAATGTAGCTTCACGCATGAAGTTCCAAACTGGAATGGAACCTTTCCACCCGTATGCATTCTTATATCAATTTCCATAGTATCAAACTCTCTACGCAAAACAGGTATGTAATGTGCAGGAGAAAAGCTATGCATTTTATATGCTCCATATATATATTTAGTAGGATCAAGTGGTATTATTCTTACTAAAGATGTCATAACATCTCCTACCATTTGAGGTTGAACAATATCCGAATATATAAACAATTGTGATGGTAGTCCCAAATATAAATTAGCAGGAAATTTTCCTAGTTGACATTGGATGAGATTCGTATTTGGTTTGAAACCTAGCTGGAGGTTTAGTATTGGTGTTGCATGTACGGAAACAATGTCTTTATGTGAAGAAGTGACCTTGATAACTTTCGATATTCTGTCATAGTTAAAATTCACCTTGTTTTTCAATAATGAGTTTTCGTTAAAAGCAGATATAAAGTGATCCATGTCGTCATAGGTTGTTGCTGGAATATAAGACTTATATTCAACGGTAACAGGCAACTCTTCGTTCTGTAATGTTACTTTCTTTTTTACATAAACTACGTTTTCATGTTCTTGAACGTTGTACAGTGAGCATGGGTAATGAAACTCCACTAATCCGACGACCCATTCTCCTTCTAATTTAATTGTCTTTGGAAGTTTGGTGAGAAAGTTTGCTGTTGTATTTTCGGGGTAGTATTGTATTGAACTGTTACTCAGCAGAGTTAAATAAAAACTATCATCACTCATGTTTCTTCTAAACTAGATGCAGATATCCAACTATTAAATTTATTCGGATAACCTCTCCACTTCACAAACACCTCCTTTCTGTTACCAACGCGTCTAGAACTTAATATTTTATCTATTTTATATATCATGGTGGGGTTATAAGTAACTTTCTGTAACTCTTTATAATAGAAAGTGCCTGTGATTGGTTCATCTTGTAAGTCTTTTAAGGTGTAAACAAGATGAGGTGATCTATTAATAACTGAGTCGATTACAAAGATTTCATCGCTCCAATTGGTCTCATAACCTTTTTGAAATATGTGTTTATATTTTGTTATTCTGACATGATCACCAACATTTAACATTGTATTACTATTTTTTTTGAATCCGTTTCTTGGTGTTTCATATAAGTTAGTCCAAACCGTCATAATATTGTTAAAATTAACATCTATAGGACACATTTTAATACTTGAATGGTAAGTGTGATTATATGAATAAAGGAGGTCTTGCAATATATCGATATATTTATATGTATTTTTATGTGTAAAATAACGCCACATTTTCATTTTTAATGTTCTTTGAAAGCGTTCTACAATACTAGCCTTAATATCAGGATTGTTAGTTGTATAGTAGTTTATATTTTTACTTTTAAAATAATGTCTTACCTCTTTAGAAACAAATTCAGTGCCTTTATCAGATTGAATATGACGTGGAGTTGCTCTAGCCTCAATAAATATATCTTCAAAGCATTGCTTAACTGTTTCTGAATCTTTCTTTTTCATTGGTCTAGCAAAAGCATACTTACTAAAGACGTCAATTACGCATAATATGTATTTAAAACTCTCATTATATTTACTATATGTACGCATATCACTTAAATCTACTTGCCAAAGTTCATTATAGTTAGATAGAATGTACTTATTTCGTATAAAACGTCTTTGAACTGGTTTATGTAAAGTATAAGTTTCCTGAGACTGTAACCACTTTTTTACTTCATCTTTGTTCATTCGGCCATGCATTGCTTTAGCTAACTTATCAATACTACTGTAGCCAGCTGGATTAGAAACATCATAGTAAATCCTATTGATATCTAATAAGGGGTCCATCTTTCCCAATCTATTTTCTTTTTGGTTGAATCAGGAGTTTTATATGAAATTGGCGTTGATTGTCCTCTTGATTGAATCGACGTCGATCTGGTGTTTTTATAAATTGGAAATTCCTGGACCTTCTCTGTCTGAAGACCATTTATATATTCCAGATTAGTCGGGTTACCTATACAAGAAGTAGGAACTTCAATATCTTTTAAAACTGAAGCAAATTCTTTCCAGCCGTTAGGTTTGGGGCGTTTGAGAGGTCTTAGAGTGTCACTTATCAAATCAGTTATATTAGTTTCTGGGATAACTTGATTGTTCACTACGATTTCCCCTCCTTCCTTCCACCAAATCATCGGCTTATGTTTTAAAATATTATCGATCAAAGACTGTCCTTTTCTTATGTAGCTTTTCGGAATTTTTTTAATGATGTGAGATGGAGTAAACTTCTCAGGGTAGTTATGTTTTGAAGGAGTACTAGTAGCGTCTCTTTCGTATGGTTCTGGGTTAGGTAATGTAACATTATCTTCAGTTTCTTCCTTTTTAACCATCGATTTCTCATGTTCTTCATGGGCATTATTTATACCATCAATCATTATTGGAAGCTTCAACGGTTTTCGATCTGTTTCAGTAATATGCAAAAAACGTTGTAATGCTTGAGAATATAACGCCCATTTTTCACGATCTTCTATTTTACTTTTCAGTATTTTTTGCATCTCCTCGTCTAAGCGAGATAAGGAGTTTAATGGCGCATTGTCAATGTGTTTGAGCTTCTCAATAAAATCTGGTTCTACTAAAAGCATTTTCTTCGTGTTCTCCATTTCAATTATGTTAACGAGCTTAATAAACTACTTAAAACAGCCCCCAGTATAATTGGTAAAAACGCACCACCCTTTTGAACTATAATAGTCTTCCTTAACTTTTGTTTTCCTTTCGAAACTAATTTGCGTAATATATTCTTATGTTTATTTAACTTGTTTTTTTCTAAATTGTCTAATGGAACTTTTCCCTTTAAAACGTTGTAAATGCACTCACAAATTATATTTATTTCATCTTCATCACATGCTTTAAGTAAGGCTTGGCGATATTTTGGTTTAAGCGTGTGCAAAGCTTTAAGTAAATGTTGATATGTGGCTACTCTGTCAGGCATCATTTAGAACTGACGGAAACAGAATGACTACTGGCATATTTAAACCCTTTTTTGGGAATATATATAATACAACATTTATCAAATGGGAATATCTTACTTTTAAAACGACACATATCATCAGTGCTTTGTTTTAAGTCAATCATCAGGTACCCATGTGCTGGCATAGTAGCATCTTTATACGCTTCATCAACAAATTTTGTATTTTCTGGATAAACTTGTCGGGACAAGTGGCGTATTTGAGTTTTGTCTCTGGGATTTTTAAAATAAACAATGTAGGTTGTGTTCAATGATATGTCGCGTTGTCCTCTTCCTTGATGAAATAAATTTTGAGTTATATAAAAAACGCTTAAATTTCTGTGATGACTACCTTTAGTAAAAATATCAACAATACGTCCATCTGACTCTCTCATTAAATCATCGATTATAAGTAGTTTGGGTTGCTTTCCATCAAACATACTTAAATCGGGAATACCTTGAACATAATCGATACCATCCAGATTATAAAGTGGTTGCATTTCATCATAGCACCATAGTACTTGGCTAAATTCAATATTACACATTTGTCTAACATTTTTTAAAAAATTCATGACAAAATTTGATTTTCCACAACCACTTGGACCAGCAATAATAGCCGTAAACGGGTGAATGAAATGGTACATAGCAAAAAACTGTCTTTCCTCTCTAAACGCTGTCTAGAAACTAAAACGTAATTTATGAGGTTATTGATTTATATTTTAAGTACACACACACACACACACACACACACACAGACACACACAGGTAAACAAGCAAAAAAAAAACAATGTGTTTTCTTAACGATATATTTATATAATACATAATAAAATGCTAAATTACTTATAAATACAAGAACATTTGAAAATTTATTTAGAACACTCCCCACCGCATGCAACGAACAAGGCAAATTTACAATTTTTATTTTATTTCTTATGTTCTAAGCAGCTACAACATCAACTCAAAAATATTTGTATAAACAAAATTATTGATACTTTAATTTATAATGACCCCAAGCTAACGTGTCAAACGAGTCGTTACATAGATATCTTTTTGTGTCATAATATGACAAAGAGATTTTATTTATTTTCTGTGTAAAAATTACATGTTTAATTGAGCGAAATCGACACATTTCCGAAAATATTTTTTTTTTCTCCTTTAGACAACGTTTATAATCCTGAATCTGAAACTTCTTAGTCACACATTTATTTATACCTTTGGCCCTAGCTACTATACAGTCCTCCACATTTAAAGCGTACATTTTAGATCTCAAACCTACAAATTCTTTTAAAATTTTACCTTTATTTTCGTCTTTAAAATATCCTAACTTTTTTTTATTTATACATGGAAAATCGTAAATGTTATTGGATGCATAGTCAGATGTATCAAAATGTTTTTTTAAGTCATTTTTTATGTCATAGTAGAAATCGTCCGTAAAAATTTGATATATGAAACTATCTGTATCCGTATATAATAATTTAAGCTTATTTTCAAATTTTGGATGCATGTACCCATAATGAAATTGGTACATTAAAGTTTTAGATAAATCTAATATGCAGAAGCCCAAGTAAATAGGTTTGTTGTAAATAAGTTTAGTTTTTTTTAATTGAACTGCAGCTAAAGTATCTGAAAATATTGAGATACTGTGGAATTCACGCCGAGCTATGTAACTTTCAATTCCTTTGATCTTGCCATGATTTTCCCAATGAGTCAATAATTTAACATCGACCCTTTTCTCAATATTTTCCATAGTTTTTCCAAAAACTGCATTATTCATAAGTTTATAAAAGTCTTTTTCGAACTCGGATTTTGCAGCTATTCTTAGCGTGGTGTTTAAATCGATATACTTTTTGAGCCAGTTAGTTTGTTTAAATTTTAGGATCCTATGAACTTTAGTTAACTTTAATCCATTTTGTAAACATTGTTTAAGATTTCTATAATGTATAATATATTTCTGTTTATTTTTTAAATTTGGAACTAATTTTTTTTGTTTACTCTCATCAATTATGTGCTCAGCACAAAATGGTAGGTCTGAATGAGAGTCATGTAAGGAGTCAGGGTAATCCAGATCTACTTCTAAGATGTATCCATTATCAACATCATTAGGAATTTCAAAATCCGTAGCAGGATCAACCCATTCAAATTCACCTACAGGGAGATATTGCGACATCGCCCAACCATACAAGTTATTTGCGTCGAGGTAAATGAGATAAGATGAAGGTTCGTCTGGATTAAATTCTGCCATGTAGTAATTATTTGATTTCGCATATCGGTTGCTACATTGCGAAATACCGCCTCGCAGTCCTTTTTTAATAAATGAAACTTTATCAAAGTCTGTTAAAAGTTCAAGCTGAATCCCTGTCATTTTAAGCATAGCATCCCAACTTAGACCAGGTGCTGTAAAATAATGAGCTGGATCTAAGTTATATGTTTCAAGACACACGCTACGAAAATTCTCAAAGACATCTGTTAGCAAAAGTACGTCCGTTTTTAAATACAAGTTGGAATAATCCAACATTGTTTTACAATTGAAATGACCCCAAACGTTTTGTGCATGTTGATAATCCTCAATTGTTATACTGCTATCGGTTAAGGAACTGTAGAATTCAGTTATTTGAGGCAATGATGTTACTTCCAGAGATTTATTCGATTTCATGAATTCATATGGAAAGACCCCCTTTCGCTTCAAAAGTTCAAAATCTCCATCTCTAGGGTATTGCTTTCTTAACTCATGAAACTGATGGTCTTGGAGATTTTTGGCTAAACTATCTAAACTACTCGACATGAATCTAAAGGAATCAACAAATCTCAGCGATAAACATTTCTTATCAAATTTTAGTTGTTTGGAAAAGGAAATATATTTTTCTTTATTTTGTGGGATAATATCGATTGGCCCTTCTCGGAAATTCAAAGCCTTGACAATAAAATGTGCATCATAATTACTTAAATTGTGAAAAAAAACTGGTACATATGATGGAGGTATGAATTTATCATCACATGACTTATGTGCCACTCCTTGGAATTTCCCTGAAGTCCAATCGTAACTAAAACTGCTTTGGGATTTTAACAAATCATCACAAATGATACACTTGATGTTACTACCATCTCCAATTTTATTAAGATCAGTCTGATTTAATGGGATTGGATGTTTCCGGTAATGAATAAATTTAATTAATTGTGCTAAATCGTTATAAAGATTATTCATAAACACTTTAGCGCAATCTGGGCCTGTATATGAACAAAACCGCGAAAGCTTATCATTAAATGAACATTTGATAAAATAACCAAAACTGTACATTTCATGTTGTTGAATACTATGTGTATAAGATTTCGATGTATCTGGATCACAAGATGATATCGGATTTAAAAATGCTTCGAAATCTGCATACACTACAAACGGTAGCTTAAGCTTTCGTTGGTATTTATCAAACACAATCATATGACTTGAAATGTCATCACCGAGCCAATTTTTTTTAGTTTTATCATGGTCAGGGAGTTCGACAACAACGTGGCCGCAATCATTTTTTTGATGATTTGTTAATTGTTCATTTGAATAGAATGCTAATAGACACCCATCACAGATGTGAAAGCTATAATTGGTTGTTGATATTTGCCGACTTACTAATCGAGATAAGTTTTTTATATAGCAGTAATGCGTCTGGCTACCTCTAGATATGAAAAGTAAATTTATGTGTGTTGGTTTACGGCATTTGGTAAAGTGGAGTGGACCGACTACTTCATGTGATTTAGATTTTTTATCATAGCTTAATCCAAAAACATTAATGCTTATTTCATTTAATTTTTCAACTCTATGAATATCTGTCAATTTTACTGGGAACGGTATATCTGAAAATTTTAATTTGTTTTGATGAGAAATATAGGACGATACTCTCTGTGAACTATCCTTAACTGGATACAATGCTGAAAGTATTGCCCATTTCAAACACTCATGATCATGGTTTTGCACGTTAATTATTGCCTTTTTTGCTTTAATATCATGTGGTAAATCAATATATGAAGAACCACGCAATGGATTAAATTTATTAATATTCATATCTAAGTATTTTATATGTTTCAGACTCCATCCACTGTCTTTTTTTTCAAAAGTAGAAATTTTATTCGTCACTGAGTTTCTTAAGTGTTCTAAAAATGTTTCCCTGTCATCACCTTTGCAAATGGTCCAACTCAAAATATTAAAATCAAAAAAATTGTTGATTCCTTTAGTTTCTTGTATAAATTCTGCGTGTAATATAAAACTTACTTTGAAAATTGTTAGCTGATTAATGGTGTCATCTATTAGTTTATTAAGAGATGGTTTAACCCTCTCAAAAAAAAGTTCAGGTGTTTCAAATTCAGGATTATTTGTTTCCTGTATTGATACTATTCTATAAGTTAATAACCTATTTCCAAACGCAGCTTCAATAAGTTCAACATTGGGATAGGAATGTTGAAATTTTAAACAGTTATTTTTATGGATATTACTTCTTAAATGTTGGGCGTAGTACCTTCTGGTAACGTTTCGTTTGCAGGTTTTGCACTCGACGATGTCACCAATATTAGATGATGGTTCAGCTCCGGTTCGAGAAGTTGATGGTTGTGGGGATGTAAGATCTTGTTGCGGTTCCATATCAGCTGCTGGAGTGTGCGAATCACATGGTTGAAAGGCTTCTTCTGATGTTCGCTTTCTTTTGATTCCACGTGTTACTGATCTACAAATGAAACAAATAATTAGGTAAAATATATAAATAAAGCGGTTTTTTTTTACAATTAGTAACGGAAAGCACCGTAATATACCTGATTTACTTGATTGACAAAGAGAACAATACGCTTCCATGGGGAATACACCATCTATCTCATCGTAATCCGATATAAACGATTGAAAAACGGTTACGTGCCCACTGCAAGGGGTTATATATGGTTTAATATCGGGATCGCAAGCTAAATTTTGATCAAGTTTCCCACTTATAAACCACATTCTTAAATATTTATGGAAATTATTTAATAACACTGGCTTGCTAAACATTTTAATGTCCTCACTAGTAAGCACCATCATGATGGTGTGAAAAATATGATACATTTCGTTGAGAATTTTACTTATATCGGGGATTCGCCTCCCCACTGCCAGTCAACATAAAAAAATAATGAGTACTCACATATTTGGCAGCTGATTCTCGACTTCCGAACAATGTTCATAGAGTTCGTTATCGAAAAGGGACTTGTTAAGATCCGAGACATCTTCACAACGTTCATAAAGGTCTTCGTCGTAGATTGAGCTTTGGAGATCCATTTTGCAGCTTCGGGTGTTAAGGTAGATACGGTATGGTTTCTTTTGCGTTGTCTAACTATATATAGCCCCAGAAATCATTTGTTCGTTGGTGGGGAGAGAGTTTTTTGTGGGCGGAGTAAGAAATAATTTATGGCTTAGCGTCTATGAAATACTTTTTACAGTCATTTTTTGTTGCAATATGTTTCGTAATATTGTAGACCAATTCTTTTGTGTTAGAATAATAGTCATCGTCTTCTGTCTGCGTGTAGTATTTGATTCTAGTATCCGCGAATTTCCAGTGCTGATCGTTTGGGATACCACGCAACTTTTTTATATCGTAAACATCAATTTTAACGAGATGAGTGATCTTTGTAACATCATCTGCGCGAGAAGATATATAGTTGGTACCGCCATTTGTTGACTGGGCGACAGTAGATGAATATTCTGTAGTCTGTTTCTTTTTAGACTTATCGAAAAATACATCGATGTTGTTGGTTCGTTTCTGGGCTTGAATTTTAAGCGGTTTCACTTGGGCTTCATCGTCACTCAAATTACCGTAATAATAATTCTTCATGGTGTACTCAAGAGAATTCGCGTTTGATGTCTAAAACAATCAAAACAATATGTTAAATGCGTGATGCAAATGGAAACAGATAATGGTTATTTATGCATAGTCAGTTAATGTCGAGCTTACCTCCATTTTCAGCGGTAGTAAGACGTAGACACACAGTTCAAAAAAATCTAAGGATAACTACTCGCACTGTTCTTTAATACACTTTTACCACTTGACAGACACGGTTTTTCAGACCAACTAATCTGAACGAATGCTGGTTCCATCGCCTTGGGATCTGCTTTTATTGAGCAACACGCACACACGCACACATGTGGTGGATAAGACAAAAAATCTATTAATAAAACAGACACCTGTTCGTTGCATCACCCGACAGGTTCTAACAGGATTTTTACTGGAATACTGTGGAACGTGCATCAACCTGGTTAGCTTTAATGTTCTTTAGGTTTTTTAATGGCCAATAAAATACGAAAAGCATGACATGTCGTAATAAACAATGATACTTTATCGGTTTTCGAATATAATGCACACAAACACACACATGCCGCAGACAAGGCAATCTATTGCATAGTTAAAAAACACACCTGTTTGTTTCATGTTACGACAGGTTCAACCTATTTTTTTTTGCTGTACTATCCAAAGAAATGGAACGAAGGTATGTGAACGTGCGCAGATATAAATATATTTTACATTAATACCCAATTGAATACAAAAACCGTGGCATTTTGATAATAATCAACGATACTTTATCGTTCTTCAAATATGCTGCACACGTACACACACATGCCGCAAAAAAGATAATGAATCTGTTGCCTAGTTAAAAAACACACCTGTTCGTTTCATGATTCGACACGTTCAATCTATTATTTTTTACTGTACTATCTAAAGAAATGGAACAGAGACATGTGAACGTGAATAGCTTCAAATTTATTATTTGCTTTAATACCCAATAAAATACAAAACCCGTGACAATTTTGTAATAACCAATGCTATGTTATGGTTTCTACAAATATATTTTTTAATTCTCACGATCGTCTATCTAATGAATGACAATATAAATTTCGTAATATATTGCCATCCGCAGAATATTATTACGCTTGCGTGGGAAGAGCACAAAAAAACAGACGTTGCCCTTAATAAAATAAATCGATTTAAGGAAACGCGTATACCATATCAAAAAAGCAATCATATCCAAAAAAACAACAGTGGGACATGTGGACATATCTCCAACCCATCATCAACACAAGCAGCGGGCGGTCGACTATCACATGCTCGCTCATAAGAAAAAACACGCACGCAAAAACTGCCGCAGAGAATTTGTTAAGAGGGACATAAAAAACTGGAAAAAAAAAATCGCCGCTTCGCGGCGTGCTTTACGTGCCGCAGAAACAGTAAATAACCAACTACTCTCATGTTCCTTCTTATAAGAACGATAATTGAATAGAATAATTAGTGGAGTAAATTTTACTGAACTTTTAACACTACTTGGACAATGGTTGCGTATAGCTAAATCCATGTACATGCTGCATACATGCTGTAATGTAACAGTTATAATACTTATAATATACGCAATTGAAATTGCAATCTTACTATTATTGACTACGTTTACGTAACGTCCAAACAATTATTGCGACGTACTTTTTTTGTTTTTTCAACCTGATTGTGGCCTTATAATCCAATAAATCGATAGGAGTGCGCGGTTGGAAAGTGGCCTGGGGAAAATCGAGGGGAAACCTCCGACACGACCACGCGGGAGGTTTAAACACTGGGATACTCTAAGAGTTTGCGCTCCAGTGAGATTGGTTACGCGGCTTCTACCGAATCTGAGTTGTGAGTGGAATCGAGCTACTTACTGGGAGTTTTGTCGCTGGTTCACTAAACTCTACTAGGCCCGACCTGGGTCGGACTGACTCTACCCGGTGTGACGTACTTACGTATATCCAAAGACTACAATGTATATACTAAAGTACGTATATCCGTATATCCAAAATCAAAGCAGTGAACCAAATAATTTCAAACCATAAAAAATAATCAAATAGAAATTAGAAACCGTACTTACAGACCTGCAGAAATAAGTAGGACTACATAAGTACATACATATATTTTGTATAAGACTCAGATTATACGTCGTCGTTAGAGATATAACTAAGATAAAAAAAACACATTTATATTTTCATTCTATAATTAGTATGACCATGCGGCTTCGACAGTACAATCTTCTGCTGCTTATTACTTTCTTTGTTGTGTGACACTGCAGATTGGTAATCCACGATTCCTGAAGTTATATCACGACATGTGAGATATATTTAGCCATTAAATGTATTCCTATTTGACGAGAAAGCGTGAATATCCACACAAATTTCAATAAGTATTCCAATCCAATCAATCCAATCAGTGGGTTCTTCAATGCTGAGGATCGTGACCGCTATGTCTCTGGCGGGGAGTGCAGATGGCTCGCCAGTGGTTCCGATGATGCGCTGCATGCAGCGCCTGGTGTTCTCGGAGTCCGGCGAATTTGGAGATTTTTTCAATCCACCTGGCTGGCCCGAGCTCGTCTATCCTCCACCTTTCCCGTCATCATGATGTACTCGAGGATAATAGGGACGACGCGCGATATGTCCAAAAAATGCCAGTAGATAAGTATGCGTTGTTGGCAAACTGTCGAGAGGCGTGTGTGTATGCGTATTTGGTGTTCGATATCAACATTAGATACGTAAAATTATTGAAATATAAAGAAAGAAAAATGTACACAAATTTTCATTTGAAGTAAGTGACAAATGTCATTACGTTATAAAGATGTTCCGTCAGGGTGACCATTCATTGAAATTAATTTCCATTGTAATGAAACGCATCGGCAAACTTTTTGCGTCTAGAATGCGTTTTCGGGAAGGAAAACATTATAATTTGAACGCATAAGTAAACTTTCGGGACCAAACACTGTATGTTCTCTAAAAAATAAAAGGCTTATACCAAAAATTCCATGTTAAAAGGTTCTTAAAACGCCACACGTCAATATTTATTTACCCTACTTCAATAAATACAATCTTTGTGTGTGGTATACATATTGTATTCGTATACGGGCAAAATGTCAAAAACAGAGCTGTCAAAGCGAAAAAAGGAGCATGCGTCTGCTCTCACCGAGGGCCAATGCCCATCTGTCGATTTTTCCAAAGTATGGTGGCAGGGAAAATGTATGGAAAAGTCACTAAAGTTTAGATTTACGTTTGAAATTCTCATTGGTCTTTGCGAGGAAAAATGTGAACAGTGTGATAACTTATAGTGAATACTTTTGAGATTTGTTTGAGTGTGATTTTGAAACGAAATAATAGATTTTTCAATTCAATTTTGCCTAAACGCCGACACGCGTTCTTCTCATTTTTAGTGCAACTTTACGGTATTGTATTTATTAAAGTGTAATTTATTATAGATTACTAATAGTGATAACTTGTAAACACACTCTTTGTGATAATAATTACATATATTTTATATATTTTTGTAGAGAATCGTGACCTCCACAGATTGAGAGGTGAAGGCTGTTTTTGCTAAATATGCTCGGCGCCCTCTTAAACAATCGCTACCAGCAGGTTGATAATGAGTCATAATACGTTAGGTAAATATTAATTAAAGCATATTATGTTCGTAAGTGACAATGACAGTTGATTTTGAATGAGTTTTCGATTTGTTGATGTGGCGCTCGTTCGAAAAGTTACGCAATTACTCCTCAGAACTATATACGAGTTTCTCAGGACTAAATGTACGTTACATACTTGTTTACATGTTATTTGAATGATATTGTTACACTTCCAACAACACTTGCATTTTGAAAGTGTATGTTAAAATAAGTAAACACTTAGAACGCATATCCTTTTTATTACACGACTGCCCAAAAAAAGGAGTGTAATATTTTTAATGATTAATTTTAAAAGAAATACATGCTATATAAATAACAAAAATATGCGCCACAACCACAAAGTAAATAGCGGCGGCGCGCGCCGGAGCAGAGAGTCCGCTCAGTACAAAGTGCCATTTTCGCCGCACGCACACAGACGTAACATTTACAGGCATTCTCGGTTGATTTCGGACGAGCTTAGTCGCGACTGTCACTGTCGCGTCGCGAGTGCTAGTTGTGCGCGCGTTGATCACTTGACGTCCCCGCCGCTACGTAGATACTTTGTGTCACGTACGTCAAAATGAATAACCGATATTATTACAGTTGGAATGTATTTTATTGTTTAAGTACAGCAAAAGACTGTGCCTACACTTTCTTCAAATTTTCAAACAATATTGAAAGGTAAATAAAACGGTTTTCTCATTTTGGTAGTTACAATACCTAGGTAGGTAGGTAATTTTTTGAAACTAGCATCTTTGATAACGACGATCAACCATTACACATTCATCTTATCGTTCGCTGGTAAAACGCCAGTATTTACTTAAGTACTGTGGTTTTTAGGTACCTAATTAATAAGGTATTTATATTCTTTGTTGGCGCTCTCAACCGCCGCCGGTCACAAGTCACAACTCGCAGCGGGTCACGTATCAATTGTCGCCCAGACGTCCGTCCGTCCGTCCGTCGTCTGTCACAAAATTTTTTAGACTTCTCATTGACCTATGAACTTGAAATTTGGTGACAATGTTCAATATTACGTATATTTTAACAACAAATACTATTATATTGATAAATCATATTTTTGAGGTTGATTCGGAACCCTAAATGTGCGAAGTCCGACTCGCACTTGGCCGGGTTTTTACCAAGATACGCTGGTTCATATTTAAATGTCATGTTGAAGAATTTTTATTATACCTACTCCTTTTTAAAATTCAGAATCAATACAGAAGCAACCCTGTGAGTCGGGCAAGTTTAGGTATGTATTTTCAAGAACGGCGGGAACGGACCTTCTGTATATTTTTTATTTTGTGCCACAACGTAACATCTGTTAGAACTCGGCTTCTCGAAAGAGATATGGATTAAAAGATAACTGGATTTAACACCTTAAGGGTCATGTTACGACAAAAACATATCCATAAACATCTATTTTAAAGAATCATGAAGCGGTTTTGTAAAAACTAACCTAAAAACTGTTTTTGCCAACTTCAAAATGCGGTAGCCAAAAGGACATATGGACCGGTCACATTTATGCCATTCTAAATGTATCCATGAGCACAAATAACTTGGTAGTTCGATGGCAAAAACCATCGTAAATTTGTCAAAAGGATCAACTTTTTGTGGTTAAAATATCGCGTTATGGATAGAATAGACCTTTGCGAGAAATCCCGTTATTTTATTTTTGAGGCCAGAAACGCACTTTAAATCCATTTAAATCTCATAGCAGTTGAGAAAACAAAACTGTCACTCCTGTGGTCAATAGTTTGTGCAATGTAGGTATGTTATGAATGTTATAATTTTATTACTTACATCGCCTCCTCAAAGTAGGTCATAAGACAAACAATACAAATAAAAACAGTGTCAATAATTAAAAACTAAACTCTAAAATTATAAACTAACTTTACAAATAAAAAATTTGCCCCAAATCACCTTGTGGGGGCAGCGTACCTAGAAGGCTGGCAGCATTGCCACGCTGGATGGCACAGCGATAGGTCTTATACCGCCGTCTTTTTTCAAAAGAGCGCATAAGTTGGCACCATATAGTGTACTAGTGATTGCAGGATTGCCTGCAAGCATAAGGTTACTCAGGTCTGCCAATGCCTTTAGAAGTAGCTCGCCAGCCTCTCCTGAGCTAGGCCCGAGCAAGTCTTTAAGATGTTGGGCGGTTAAACCATCCAGTCCACCAGCTGAGCCACTCTGGAAGGACATGACAGCCCTGAGTACACCATCGGTAGAGGTAGTGAGAGGAGATGTTGATGGATCAGGTGGGTCAGGGAGATTTTGGTTCGGGCATGGCAAGGGATGTTTGCTTTGTAATGATAAGAGCATTATTTACATGTTCGGCTTCTGATAAGTTTCCTTAGGCCTTTTATATTTATTTCCCGTTAGAAAAAAACTTCTTCTTTAGTAAAAAACGTGTGTATTTTAAGACATATTTTTTCCAAGTTTTTTACGATATTTTCCCAGCAACAGTTTGTGCTGGGTACTCCACATTACTCTGTCAGATAGAGGAGGCTGCGCCATATTCTGCCGCATTGGCTTACAAGCTGCCTTTGAGTAATATTTGGAGTGATCATTTTAATTGCAGCTCTTGCCGTTTTTAGCCACAGTAAGAATGACCCAGCCGGTCATTTAGGTCTATTGTTACTTGTCATCGTTGGGCGTCTATGGTGGTTCATATTATATTGTTGTATCATCATACATTATACCTACAGTACATAATTGGGCCATACTTTCCATAAAAAATAAATATTAATATTTTGCACCATTCATCAATGGAGTGGAAAGAATGAGAAACCTAATCAATCTCGCCCAAGGGCACAACCCTAATCAACCGCATCATTACATCAAAACCCGCACAAAACAATATAACCATTGTGTCCATATACAAAAGAACCATATCAATTACACTGAGAAATATTAATACAGAAACCGGGGGACAACAAATATCAACCCTATATTAAAGACGATAGATACTAAGTTCAAATTTATATTATAAATCATCGTAGCGTCCAACAACGGTAGCATAGCATCTATGGTTTTAAAAATAGAGCTGATATTGGAATGTAGTATCTAGATTTTTTTGATTTCGGTATAGTTGAGCCAATTAATATCATATCTAAGATCGGTTCTTTGGTTATTATGTCACTGGTGGTTTCAAGTCACCTTTTGTGCTGACGTCAGGTCAGGGTTGTCAACGATCTAATGTATTAAAGAGAAGTTCTATTTCGAAGTATATATTTTATACTTTACTCAACAATTAAATCCTTAATAAATGTTTCTCCAGGTTTCGTTTTATGGAAATTCCCTTCATCCATGAGAGGCGAACTTAGCTCGAAGTAGGCCGAAAGGAACGCTGATGATTATGATGTTAATACATATATGTATATATATATTCGCGCCTGAATTCCTAAATGGCGTTGGCAGTGAAGGCAGGCATTACCAGCCATTTATATATATATACAAAAAACGTAATAATATGAGTGATGATATAGTGATCTATAAAATTACGTCATAGGAGAACAAACAGATATACGTAAATGTTAGGTAACACACAAAGACGTCCATTTTCAAATTTTTCATTTATTTTACGTTGGATTTCACAAGTTAGGAAGAGAAATCGTTTTAGAGCGAATACTACTTTATTTAAACGTAATGTAAGTAGTTTGGTTGTCTATAATCTTATAAACATAACGAAACAGAAGACGATAACTTTCGATATCTACGCTAGTTTAATTAAGCCTGCTATGTTTTGTCAAACTAAACAAAGTCCAATTATATTTCATTGGCCAATTTATCTACGAATTAGAAGTGCTATATTATCTTCGTTTTCAATGGATAATGATATGGGTTTATTAATAATATTCCGTAGTTATCTATCTATATACGAGCAATTCTTGTACTTACCTATATATTTTTGTCTATTTCGGCGCTCTCGAAAATGGCTCCAACGATTTCGATGAAATTTGCTGTGTGGGTTTCTGAGAGTAGGCAATCGATGTAGCATAGTCTCATGCACGGGAAAACAACCAGCAAAGCACGGTTTCCCAGGTTTTTTTAATATTTTAATAATACTAGTTATACTTATGTATCAACTATCGGGTATTGAGTCAAAATTGGGACGTCTGCCTAACTACATAATATAAAATTCCTATAATCAAAATATTGAATAAAAAATAATGCGTATAAGTAAATGTTCAACCCTAAATCCACCCCTGTACAGTCAGTCGGGTTATCTCGCCATCTACGAGTAGACCGTAATCAGTCGATCGAGGATTATTAACCGCACTGTACTCGTACTGGGGTACTCTTTGTCATTTTTTGCGTGCCCCAGGGTCGCGGGTGGAAATTGATATTTACATCTCATTTATGGTACTTACCTATAGTTTAAAAGGATGTTTATGGGCCATACATTAGTGTTCAAGCCTTTGCTATATTTTTTATTAGATCTTAACCCACGTAAACGGCACCTCCGTTTCTATAAATCTATGATAATTTAGATATTCGTCGTCACGTATATATTTCACTAAGCAGTTTAGGTTGGTATAATAATGAATAACGGTCTTCCCGAATACCGTTAACTTGCAAATAGTATACGCAGATTACTCAGAAACTATATGACGTTTCATCCACAACATTATAAACTGTCATAATTGCTTACTTTCGTACCGTAATAAAGGAGCACTTCGCGCCCGCTACGCTTCTTAGTAATCCCAAATTTTACCTACACCACTATCGGTTTTAAAGTTGTGTTCGCTGACTTTGGCTCGGTAAAGAAATATCTGCGACTTGGCAGATTTACCCTACCAGGGGTAGGGGTACTTATGTAGAGTAGTACTGTTATCTCATACAGTCTTGATTTCTACCCTTAAGGAATTTGTAAAATTTCATAATTTGAGTAGGGAATAAATCAAAACGCTCTAAATGGACAAATGTCGAAAATTTTTTTCTATAAACCCAACGACGCACTTAATCCGTTTCACTTCCGAATTCCATAATAAAACCGACAATGAGAAGAAATCGTAAAATTCAAAATTCAGTCGTCATGGGAAATGTCACCAAATTCACGGTCTAGCTAATAAGAGATTTCGTCCACTAACCTACCAACAAACAAAATCTGATTCAACTATCAACGAAATTTCTACCTTAATCTTAAATAGTATATAGTCCATAACCTAATGTATTGTTAAGGCATTTACGATTTTAAGCGTCGAAAAAGTTGAGGGGACAGTTCGATTTGCAACGCGATAAATCGACGCGGAAAGTGACATGTGTTTTGAATACCGAACGTCATTTTTTTCTGCCCCATTTTTTCCTAAGAATGGACGAAGGGGCCCGAGCAATTATATTTTCGGCCAGTACAATGAATAGCGGATTCTATTTTTTTTTGTAAAGTTTACAATGCATAGGGCGCACCTTGGCCGTGTCTTTATTAATGCCGACATGTTTTGCTAAGATTGCGACTGGCCGATTATCTTTTTGAAAATGTTTTGGAATATTTTCTCAGATGAGGGTGAGATATGATTTTGTTTAATCAAATTCGGGGTCTTTGATTCGTTGACAGCTGGTATGTCTTATATATAATTAAATTAATAAAAACTTGTCAGTGTTGTCACCAACTACAAAAAAATCACGTGACTGACATGGCACTCGGTATTATTATCTCAGCTATAAATTAAATTATCTATCGTATTTTCTATTAATCTTCTTTGTTATGATTTTGACTTATGATAGCTCTGAACAGAGAACTAATACCTTTTTGACAACATTTAGCATTATTTACCTACTCAGGAATTAAAAACTTTTTTTTTTTTAATATTTATGTAAGACATACAATTAAATTAGTATATCATTATCAAATTGTTTTGTTAGTAGGTAATATTTAAAGATATTAGGTATAGTTAGTAAACCTAAAAATCTGGTAGTAGGTTCATTTACACCGTAAAAGGCAAAACTGCCGTTTTTCGACATAAAAACTAAATGTATGCTGCTCCAATTTGCTTACATTATCTGTGGGGCGTGAGACACTTTTTTTACAAAAAAAATGTATACAGCTAGTTAGTGGTCAGTCGTTTTTTCTTCTTTTACAAAAGATGTGTAAATTTGTACAACACTCTCTGTGAGTGGATAAGAAAACATCTTTTGTTACTTTTTGTGCGTTTTGGATTTTTTTATGTAACCCGTCGTCATTAATAATATCAGATTTTATTATTTCACTGGTTCCGGGGAATTTGGAGTACGGGTGAATAAAAAAAGCTTGTTATAAGTTCTGTAAAATTCATAATTTTGTGCAAGTCGTAGTATTTTCAAAATACCTAAAAAGTCATGTTTTGTGAGGCATTTTAACTGAAAAAATACCTCTGCTTTACTGAAAACTGCAGTAATAATAACACCACTAGTGGCTTTGTGGGAAAAAAAGGTACGGTGTTGTGTTTCTGGTGCTGAATAAGTTCGCTAGAGCTCCCGTGAAAGCGTTGTGTTGAGAGTTGAGAGACGGATCTGTATTTATCTCTAGTTGTCGAGTCATAAGCGCCTTGTTGACCCTTTGCTTGTGGCTTCGGATTCCTTCTAAAAACAGTGTCAATTCCTTCACAGAACCAAGTGTATCTTCATCAGGAACTCTGCCGACCGATTGTGTGAACCCGAAATGAGTCTTCCTTATTCCATCGATTTTTTCTCCAGCGAATGTACGATATGTAGAGGTACCTATATCAAAATTCTGCAGTGTCCACCGCAGGGAGTGAAAAGTGTGGTAAATAAATCCAGAGGCGTATTAAGGAGATCGGAGCCGGGACAGTTCGAACGATCGCCGATAAAGTTTTACGAGCCGTGGTAAAGAGTGGGAGTATCCGTCATTTGGGCTCGTGCCCATTGTCGTAACTAAATTTTTTGCGGTTTGAGGTAACTCAAAATTGCAGTGACAGTAAATAACACACTAAGTAATTTGACACGGTGATCTGAAATGCGGTGTATCTTCGAAACGAGCGCACGCCGCACTCCACTTTTTCAGATCCTGCGCAAACTGTCGTCTCAGCGATGCCTGGACCGTCCGACTAGGCAGTGA
The DNA here is from genome assembly GCA_951800055.1 of Cenopis cana. Classification (NCBI taxonomy): domain Eukaryota; kingdom Metazoa; phylum Arthropoda; class Insecta; order Lepidoptera; family Tortricidae; genus Cenopis; species Cenopis cana. The sequence continues at coordinate 9,322,268 of OX637489.1, read as the reverse complement.
CCATTCGGTTCACTCAACTATACTCTATTGACGGTGTGATCCTTTTCCATTTTAAGTAGATGCCTTGTTTTACTTTTGTATTTTTTTGGTGATCAATAAAGAATATTTGTATTGTAAATGGCCGAACTAGCGAGGTATGTGTGATTAGCCATGTCTCACCAACTGATGACAGATTTCGCCACATACTCCGCAATTTCGACACTATTTCAGCTCGTCCAAGTACTGTAATATCTCTTGATAGGTCTCAAGATCTTCAGAAAACAGTAAATAGCCGACTCATGTTTGCAATACAGTTCTACCAAAAATGTACAAGTGCATTTTCGGTAATAATAGTCCAGTTAGGGAAAGGACTTCTCAAGATATAAGATGCCGTACTAACTGCAACAATGGAAACCAATTTCCGAATCTCGGCAAAGGGTTGTTGATCCCCCAAAGCCATGGAAACGCATACCGCGCCCACAGACTTACGGTCTAACCCCGGAGTTAGCATATGGCTATTTATTCTTATGGCCGCTTACGTTGATGGACCTCTGTATAAGTAGTCGAGGCATGGATCATCGTAATGATGCCATCGTTTTGTTGAAAGGTTAAAAATCGATTCCATTGCAATGTTTCAATAAATGCATATAATAACATTTTCTTATCATTTGTTAATCGATGTCGCATTTCAGGTTTTGTAGTTGAAAATTTCCTTGTAGGATTATAATAATTACATTGTTACATAAATGCACTGTTAAAGATAAAAGTAGAGAACATACGCACACATTTGACTGCTGATAGAACTACGACTACGGTACAATTTTGAAAGAAATGTTTTCGATACGTGCAATAATAACGCAGTTTTCCATAATATAGTTCTTTTCAAAACATCACATTTAAGTATCATAATGTTTTTCTTTTGTCGTACCGAACTAAATCAGTACGAATGTTTAAGACGAATTTATTGTTCTTAAGCCCTCGCCACACCAACAAAGCGGTTGCCAATGTCCAAGAAATTTTACACTAGAATTTTATTTATAGCGAAATTATACGGACTCGTGAGACTCTCGTCCCCTACTTGCACAATGAAGGAAAAGGAAACTACGTGGATGTCTTTAGTATGGATCGTACGTCCTTCTAGAAGTAAGTCCTTGCTTCTGGACATTCTAAGACTAGGGGAGCTGCGGATTACCGCTATCGCTAATACTGATTTTGAAAATGGAACGGTTGATTTGGAATAAAAAAAGTACGCTTTGTTTACGGCCAGTTGTGTTGTCAACGCCTGACAACGTACTGTGTCTTCAGGAAGCTTCAAGTTGACAAACTATTGTTTACAAATATCTATTTTAGAACACAATTATGGTATCTTCAATATATAAGCTTGGTTGGCCTAATGAAAGTTAAAATTATGATACTTTTTCGAGTTAGCCTTCCCTTAAATAAAAAGTTACTAGCTCAAATGAAGGATTGTAGCAAAAAGCCAAAATTGAATACACACGACATGCAAGTGCGTCAAAGTTACAAGCTCAAATTAAGGATTGTAGCAAATAGCCAAAAATTATACACACGACATGCAAGTGCGTCAACGTTACAAGCTCAAATTAAGGATTTTGGCAAAAAGCCAAAAATTATACACACGACATGCAAGTGCGTCAACGTTACAAGCTCAAATTAAGGATTGTAGCAAATAGCCAAAAATTATACACACGACATGCAAGTGCGTCAATGTTACAAGCTCAAATTAAGGATTGTAGCAAAAAGCCAAAAATTAATTACACACGTATGCAAGTGCGTCAAAATTCTACATAGGTAATAACTAGGTGTTCTTTTTTAATTATAATTAAAAATGTAATTGCTCTTGGCCAGCATCTAGCCAGTTAATAAAAATAAAGGAACAGAAACTTGCGTATTTTTAAGGAATGTATGTTCGTACAGTAAAGAAACTTATGAATAAAATAAGATGTTTTAACGCAATATTACGTCACTACCCCTATCCATCAAGAGGGAGGGACTATTGACAGAAAATTTACGAGATTAATATTTACAAAGCGACCCTCTTATACAGCTTGTATTTACTCGGTATGGAGGCATAAAAATCGTTTTGGATGAATAACATATTTTTAAATAAAACTTTAAAAGTTATATTCTTAACTTTAGAGCCATTCTGATTCGATCCTAATTTTTTTTATTGGCAGTTGGGTCATATAGGTACAAAGATGGGTTTGTCTTTTTCCTCTGTATATAGTCAACATCAGAAATCTACACGCTCTCAATAACAAAATATGTGAAATATGTGATACAATAATCACAAAGGCGTAAGAACATACTTTTTTGTCACTTTTGGAATATACTGTTAATATTATAAATGCGAAAAGAATGTCTATGCGTCTGTCTGTTACCTCATCACGCTTAATCCGCAAGGGGTGGAAGTTTATATGGAAGAGTGATAACTAGATAAGCGCCGGAAATAAAAGAATAGCAATTAAATTCGGACGAAGTTGCTGGCGAAAGCTAGAGTTCATACATTGATAACTTTGACCATCTTTGACTGCACTTACATAACGAAAGTCAAGGATCTTATGACTAGTTATGACATGTCATAAATACCTTTTTCCACTTTAGGTGCCTATCTCAATCTATGACGACCGCTTTAGCTTAGTTGGTAGTGACCCTGCCTACGAAGCTGGAGGTCCCGGGTTCGAATCCCGGCCGGGGCATTTATTTGTGTGATGAGCACGAATATTTGTTCCTGGGTCTTGGATGTTTTCTATGTATTTAAGTATCTTAGTACCCATACTACAAGCTTTGCTTAGTTTGGGACTAGGTTGATTTGTGTAAGATTGTCCACAAATATTTATTTATTTATTTATTTACTATTTCATCCTGATCCGTACAAGACAAGTTGATAAAGAGTGGGAACTCAATAGTATCTTTGTATTTAAGTATTTAATTTTACCGATGTCGACCACGTGTAAGTAGCATAGGTATTATGGATTATTTCACATGATTGGTATCGAGACCAGGCTTGTAAAATAAGCAAATCAGATTATTATTCAACGACGATTGCTGGAGGACGACGAGGAGCCTTACGAAAAAAAAGCATAAAATGCCACAAAAGTGTTTTCTTAAATACTTACACTCAAGGAGAGTGTTGTACAAATTACACATCTTTTGTAAAAGAAAAAATACGACTGACCACTAACTAGCTGTACTATAACAGTTTTTTGTAAAAAAAAGTGTCTCACGCCCCAGCAATAATGTAAGCAAATTGAAGCAGCATAAATTTAGTTTTTTTTTATTTCGACATGCGAAAGCTCTGATATGTCAGGAACCCATAGACTACGGTGTGAAGGCCATATGCTTATTATCACAATTGAGGTCCTCCCTTCCAAACTAAAAAGGCAGACTAGACCTTATTGGCTTTAGACCGAGGAAGCGCTCCGTAAGTAACCACTCAAAACAGTCATGAGTTACGCGCGTTGCCGTAATATTTTATTTATTTATTTGATAAAATGTATAAAACTGAGATACTTGCATAATTCTAGAAAGTTTGTTTCCCCGGGCACAAAACACCACATTTGATGATGATCGTGCATTGACCATCATGCCCATATATTGCTCATATATTCGTACGTCACCCAAAATGTTGTAAATTTGAATGTACATCGTTAGGTCAAGAAGGGAAGGTCAGTCACAAAACACATTAACAAGTGTCAGTCCAGTTCTCATACGCATTCATCAATATTCAAACCACTTTCCACAACTAGTTCTCAAAATTCAAAAGACTGCATCTTTTCACCCGCGAATTCTCACAAAACAGCCATAGACATTAATTATAAATTCTGAACGCAACTTTGATCTATCGACTATTGTCCGAAAGGTCATCGCTTGACCCGTGAGAACTGGACACTCGCAAAAAAAATCGATATTCAAAATCGCGACCCTAAAATTTGAATATGGAATCCCCCTCCAAACAGCCGCGGCCGTTAAGAAAACACTGCTATTGTGGAAGCGGGCCGGCCTTTTGTCCGATTAATATATTCTGTCGCATGTGCTTGCAGTGTCATCTTATTATTATTTAAATTTAAAAGCAGGTGGACACAAGGCTGACCTTCCGCTTGATACAATCTGTTCAATTGTTTTAAGTTTTTGTTTTTAATCAAGCCGGTCGTAAACGATCGGAGGTTATCTTTTATTGCCCGTTTATGCGAACTTGTGTGTCGTTCCATAAATTGTGTTCTGTATATAAGTACAGGTAACTAAACGATAAATAATTATTTTTTATGGTTACAATTTTATGTGACAGACTGTGCACTGCGGCTTCGTACGCAAGGGGAAAACCATGGCATCAAAAATAAAACATTGTACAAATAATTGCTGCTTTTACATAGTACTAAGTAGTAGTAAGAAATCGACTACGAGGAAGCAATAAACTAATTTCTACACTCACGACTGAAGATAACCCATTGTCAAGAATAAAAGGATCATTATTCGGGGGTTTGTTTCAAATTACTTTCGTGGTCACTATTTTGTCTATTTTGGATAAATATTTGATGCCGTTTTCGGTTATATAGAAGTGCGGGGCATCTACCAACTACAGACCAACCACTGTAACTCAGAAATACCACCAAAATCTACAGCCAATTCGTCAAAAACGTATCCACGAAAGTGAGGCAGGCGGTTGAACGCGCGAATAAATACCCAAAGGTATCATAATGAATATAATTGCGGTCGCTAACCTTTTTCCACTTTATGATCAACTTGAAAGAGAGCTGAAAAATGCATATTTTTGAAGTGAAAACTTCTTTAGCGGCGCTGAGCACTTTTGTACTGGGGAAAAATGTATAAACTCGCGATAAATTCCAAGACCAGGTTAGTTGACCCCTCCTAGTATCGTGATTGCTATGTTACGAGGGGTCCCCAGCTGGTCTTCTTAGAAAGCCAAGGTTCTAACTGTTTTAAGACAATCCTAAGATTTTCCATAAAGATCATATTTCAAATAAATTCTCATGGAAAGTAGCTCTTATTGTCCCTAAAAAAGCGTTTCCAAAGTCCAATATCGGATAGCTAGACTGACCGATTTCCGTAAAGATCATATTTCAAATAAATTCTCATGGAAAGTAGTTCTTATTGTCCCTAAATACGGTGACAGTTCCCTTCAAAATACCTAGTGGCCAAGAGTGATGGATAAAATACCAAGGGCCTGACACGCTTTGTAAGAGAAAGATAGCCTTATTGCGATTCCTATGAGAGGAAGTAGAAAATAGTGCGATGTTTTGTCCTTATCACCGATCGAAAAATTTTGTATTTGTGTCAAAGTTTTGTGTCAAGAAGATTGCAAAACAAATTGGCAATATTTGGTAGTGCATTTTATAAATGGAGAATTAATGATAAATTTGGTTTAAATGAATTATAATTTACCAATTATCAGATCCGTAGTGTTTGGGTGTTCAGTGCAAACATGGTGGGGTGTTCAGTGTTGGGCTGTAAAAGCAAACTCGACCGAAAAAAGGCGGATGTTACATTCCATGCGTAATTTGCGTAAGTACATTTTCTTTGCATTTTGGACCCGTGTTTATTTCTAAAATCTCACCGGTACCAAGTTACTGAGCTAAATCATAAGTTATATCATAAGACACTTGATGAAATAGGAAAAATATGTAAATTAATTCAAAAATAACCTCCAAACATTTCACATATAAACCGATCAAATCGCGTAGTATAAAGCTTAAGCCATACAGAGAGCGGGCGGGCGGTTGCGGCGCGGGCGCGGGCGGCGGCGGCGCGGGCGCGGGCGGCGGCGGCGCGGGAGCTGCTTTTGGCGGTGGCGGCTGCCGCCAAAGGCCGCTACCGCCCGCGCCCGCGCCGCCGCCGCCCGCGCCCGCGCCGCCGCCGCCCGCGCCCGCGCCGCCGCCGCCCGCGCCCGCGCCGCCGCCGCCCGCGCCCGCGCCGCCGCCGCCCGCGCCCGCGCCGCAACCGCCCGCCCGCTCTCTGTGTGGCTTAAGCTTAAATCTACCATAGAAGCCAGCTTAGAATTGATGTCCCATCATTCAGTCGGTTTATAATTCGATTTCGGGATACCAACAAATAATAAAAAAATCCCCTGAAGATTACCCCACGTTTCGGGAAATTCAAGTAATTTGATTTTTTCAGTTTTTAGGGTTCCGTAGTAAACAAGGAACCCTTATAGTTTCGCCATGTCCGTCCGTCCGTCCGTCCGACCCCCGTTTTTCTCAGTAACCGTTAGTACTAGAAAGCTGTAATTTGGCATGAGTATACATATCGATGACGCGGAGAAAACGGTAGAATAAAATCATTAAAAAAAAATTTTTTTTAGGGTACCTCCCCGGGTGACAGTAACGGAAACGCACAGGGCCGGGCCGTCTTTAACCAATTTGAGGCCCTGGGCACATTAGGGTAATGGGGCCCCTATGACCTTGATAGAGCACGATTCTGTTAGAATAGACAAAGAAAGTAAACGAGTCACATTAAATGAATAGATATTAATAATATAATATTTCCTAAAAAATAAAATTAATTTTCAAAATACACCAAATTTGGGTTCTTCCTTAGAGCAAACAGCTAAATTAAATTTTCTTAAATAAACGCCTAATTCTAACCAGTCATATATATTTTTTTAAATTGAAAATGAAGCCGACGCTTATGCGAGCTCACCCAGAAGATTCACTCGTACCTTAAAAAGGTCCAGGTTATTTGAACTCGGAAGTACCTACATACGCCATTCGAATAGCAAACCAGTAAACATTATAAAAAAAGATGATTTTGACCAGGTAATGAAAGTAGCCAGTCGTACGTCGTCTGGATATCTGATGGAAGAAGGGGGAAGGCGGTATGAGCTCATGGAGTTCCTGAGCACACTCAACGAATCTAAAGAAATAAAACGGGTTGCACTCCGGGAGTGCAGGCAGAAGTGAAAACTCAATAAAGAAAGTAAATAACAAAGATATTCATATCCGTCTCCGTATAGGTATCGGTATCCGTAAATCCGTATCCGTATTTATATTCATACTCATGTTCATATTCATATTCGCATAATCCATTCACATATATACATAATATGTCCCCGAGTATCATTGTGTCTTACGCATCGTAAATCGTAAGACTAGCTGAGTTTACCCCTCCTAACATCGCAATCATGATACTAGGAGGGGTCAACTAGCTGGTCTTACGAATCGTCGCGAGTTTAACAATTTTCCCCCATCACAAAAAGTGCTCAGCGCCTTAGATTAGGTGTAAGTTTAGTATTTTTGGTGGTATATATGTATACAATGACAATTTTTTGATGCGATTATAAAATTTCTGGGAACACAATAAGTAAATAAAATAGCTTTAACTGCTGGAATAATAGGTATGACTGTTTAGGTGACCCGAGATTGATGATCGATACATTTTTTTGAGTGTTGAGCCTTATTTTAGGTTTCGAAAATTTGGTGTTATCAAAAGTTATTTAGGTGATCATTTTATTTGTTCCCGTTATATAAAACCATTAAATATGTAATCAGTTCCTAACAGCTGCAAAATATGTAGGTATACAACATGTAAATCTCCAATAAGCTACTTTATGTTCTTGCTATATGAAACAAACTTGAATAAAATGAACTGACAATTCACGAAAACAGTGCAGACTTGTCAGTGCATATGTTTGTCTCACATTTTGCGATCTACACGTCATAATTGAAAGAAGTAGCTCTAGTATAAGTTTTATCGAAACATTAACTAATTCGAATGCGTTTGCGTTTTGTCTCAAAATGTATGAAAACGCTCTCACCCAGTTTGAAATACGCGCGTTCACCGGTTAGCAACAAATGTTATACTCGCTGTTTTAGTTTCCACTAGTGACCTGTTCACGTTTTCATTCCACTTTCATACATTTTGAGACAAAACGCAAACGCATTCGAATTAGTTAATGTTTCGAAAAAACTTATACTAGAGCTATAGAACGGTGGTTTGTGTCAAACTGTAAAGATATTTATGTCACACTTGGCCATAAAGCGGCAATTACCGCACGCTCCGCGCGCGGGAAATCCCACTTCCTGGCCAGGGGGTGACATAAAATTTTGTACTTAACACGGGCGATAATAAAGAAAGCCTCAGATCGCATATTTATAAAATACCTGCGATCTGAGACATTCTTTGTTTTATCGCCCTTGGTAAGTAATGTACTATTACGTAACAAGAGTTGTAAGCAAAACAATGTACGCTTGAACGTAAAGTTCCAAGTGCCATACTGAAAGTAAACCTATTTATGGCACATTGACAGTAAATCTTATTCTGTAACATGCAATGTAAACCTATTATATCACAATGTGTGTAAATGATTTTATGGAAGACAAATTGTAAACAGAACTTTGGTGCATTAAGTGAAAAGATGAAACTGTCATATATGTTGTAAGCATGTTTTTCGTCATGTAGTGTGTAAACTTATTTAAATGTAAAGATATTTTTGTCACACTCAATTGTAAAGATATTTTTGACCTCGACTGTACCATCTACCTACTGTGACATCTTAAACTTCCCGTGGCAATTTCCCACATTTTAAATTGAATAATGGTAATAAAGTTATTCTTTTCAGAAGTCATAATTTACTATATTTTTTTAGTATGACAATGGGGAAGTTTATACGGGAAGGTTAAGATGCCACAGTAGGTAGATAGTACTAGATAGTACATGAACAGTATTTTTTTTATTTTTTTTTATTTTTTTTAGTACTTGGATTCTTTATTGAGTTATTCAAATTATATTGGTACACTATCACTATAATAAAATAAAATAATATAATACTAAAAATAAAGGAACCCCAATTATAAAAAGAATACCCCGTCCGTACCCCGTATTTGATTGTTTACTTTTATCTATAAAAAATCTTTCTCGGATTGGCGTGTTAACTCGTCAAATTTGAGTACAAATTATAATCACGCCGTACTGAAAGGGTTAAGTGATTTGTACACAAATAATTATTCCAGTCAGGAGACTAATAAAATTAAGTTGTATATATAATATCATTTATTTATTTTTGACTAACTTATTTATGAGTAGTATATTAAAAGAAGGATAATAAACGAATTTAAAAAGGTAGCTCCGGGAATAAAAATCGTCGACGAACAAACACTTCATCTCCTAGGCTGCCCCATTTTAGACCAATCGTTTGAGCAATACATAGACTCCAAAATTCAAAATTTTAACTCTGTTTCGGACCGCCTACTCCAAATTAATATGCACTCTGCTTACACAATTATTCGTCACTGTTTATTTGTACCTAAATTCACATACGTTCTACGCGGTAGTCATCTTTGGAAACACCCAAGTTTGCTCACAAAATTAGACAATTTAATACAACAAACTCTTACGTCTATTCTTAATATTCCTTTCACCGATAGAGCCTGGACTCAAGCCAGCCTACCGATCAGATTCGGTGGCATAGGCATCCGTAAAGTGTCTAGCGTGTCACTCCCCGCGTTTTTGTCCTCGGTGCATAGCGCTCACGACTTGATTGGGTCTATTTTAGCCCCCTCAGTCGGAAACCCAGAGGTAGCGCATTGCTCCGAGGCCAAAAACGTCTGGGTCTTAACCTGCCCTAACACGGACCTGCCCCATAACATACGTTCGCAGAGGCAATGGGACGAGCCACTATGCCGACTAGTACGGAATAATCTTTTAGAAACGTCAACTAGTCCGGCGGAGATGGCTCATCTCCTTGCGACTGCGGAATGGGAGTCGGGTCTGTGGCTGCAGGCGCTTCCATCGCCCACCATAGGTACTTTACTGGATGACCACACCTTCAGGCTGGCGACGAGTCTGCGACTAGGGACTGCAACCAATGTCCCACATCGTTGTCAGTGCGGTACCATGGTAGATCGTCTTGGTCACCATGGTCTCTCCTGCGGTAGAAGCGCTGGCCGCATTCCTCGTCACGCGGGCATCAATGATATTATCCGAAGAGCTTTGGGTAGTATCAAGGTGCCCGCTGTCTTGGAACCTGTGGGACTAGCGAGAGATGATGGCAAGAGGCCTGACGGCATGACTTTGGTGCCCTGGAAGATGGGTCGTCCCCTTGTATGGGACGCTACGTGTGTGGACACGCTTGCGCCAACCCATCTCCCGGGCACCAGAGTCAATGCCGGCTCTGTTGCATCCTCTGCCGAAGACCTCAAACGCCGCAAGTATTCCTCCCTAGGGAGTGGATATTTATTTGAGGCGTTTGGGGTGGAAACACTGGGACCATGGGGACCAAGTGCGCGCCGACTCTATAAAGATCTTTCGGCGCGCCTAATAGAAACCACTGGTGACCAGAAGGCTGGCCAATATTTCGCGCAAAGAATAAGTATTACCATTCAGCGTGGTAATGCGGCCAGCCTTCTGGGCACCCTACCCGCTGACGGCGACTTGGGTCAAATTTTTTATCTTTAATTTTTATTATATACCCCTAGTTTAAGTTTTTATTTGATTGTTTGTTTATCTATTTATAAGACGTTGTACATATTGAATAAATCAAAGAAGGATTAAATACGATTACCTATAACTTGATAGCGATTTGTTTAACTTCTTCAATCACTAACTGGTAAACGAATTAGTGAAGTACAATCGTCTACAAAAAGATGTATCCATTTTTTTCACCTTGAAATGGATGCACGTTGTAGATATCTTCCTGATTTCATGTATTCGCCCAGGCTAAGTGTTGTTTTCTCCAACAATTGCCATCCATGTTGAAAATACCTCTGTCCTGACTTTTTCTCAGCATGAGGACGTGGCACGATTGTATGCACTATGTACCTGCAAAACATAACATTAAATAATGAGATGAGAGCGTAGGAGGTATGTGTGTATTTTTGAAATTATGTCCCTAATTATCTACTATACCTACTTCAAAGACAACACGAAGAAGAAAGTGGGCTTCATATTCGTTTATCGTATAGCTCACGTAGTTCAATACTCAAACGTTTATATTGCTAAGTAATCAACTGTTTTCGTTGATATTCATTTATGTATGAGCTGCATAACCACCCGGCAAAACCATGGCAAAACAGACTACCTACCTAAATAAATCAATTGATTGGAATATAAATATAACATCGCATCGGTGTAAACAGGGATAGTAAATAATGAATTAAAAAATACTTACTTTACTCGGCGGCGTATCTGATAACTGCTTTTCACAAGAATAATGCAGAAAATCTTATAATTACGATTGTTTTATTTTCAATATGTTGACACGTTATTGACACACGTGTTATTTCAATATTTAAAAATAACCATGGCAACCATACTACCATAGAGTATTATAAAATCTGTGACCATAGAGTTGAAAATTAAATTTTTACGATAACTTGTAACGTTCCTTTTCACGTTCAGCTTTGATTAATTGTATTGGGAAAGATGAAATAAAAACGAAACCTGCTTGAGACGGATTACACAAAATATGTCGACACCAAATATAATAGGAGGCAGCACTTTCTACGCCAAATTCACGCGAAACTGGTCTTTTCTTTAAGTTTCCTCCCCCTGTCCATCACTCTTGGCCATTAGGTATTTTGAAGTAAACTGTCACCGTATTTAGGGACAATAAGAACTACTTTCCATGAGAATTTATTTGAAATATGATCTTTACGGAAATCGGTCAGTCTGGCTATCCGATATTGGACTTTGGAAACGCTTTTTTAGGGACAATAAGAGCTACTTTCCATGAGAATTTATTTGAAATATGATCTTTATGGAAAATCTTAGGATTGTCTTAAAACAGTTAGAACCATGGCTTTCTAAGAAGACCAGCTGGGGACCCCTCGTAACATAGCAATCACGATACTAGGAGGGGTCAACTAACCTGGTCATAGAATTTATCGCGAGTTTATACATTTTTCCCCAGTACAAAAGTGCTCAGCGCCGCTAAAGAAGTTTTCACTTCAAAAATGGGAAATAGGTAGTATTGCTTACAATTTTTGAAGTGAAAACTTCTTTAGCGGCTCTGAGCACTTTTGTACTGGGGAAAATTTGTTGAACTCGCGACAGATTCTAAGATTCTAAGACCAGCTAGCTGACCGCTCCTAGTAATCGTGATTGCGATGTTAGGAGGTGTCAACTCAGCTAAACTCAACTGGCCCCTATACCACAAAACTTTACAAGTCTACAATTTGACAAAATTGCACAATTTTCCATAGAAAAAGTTCACAAATTTGTCGAATTGTACGCTTGTAAAGTATTGTGGTACAGATTCCTGGTCTTAGATGCGTGAGACACAATGATACTCGGGACATATTATGTAAATGGATTATGCGAATATGAACATGAGTATGAGTACAGTACAGATACGGATACCGATACCGATATGAATATCTTTGTTATTTGGGTCATTGTCAGTCGGAAAAACAAAAGTTGTCCATTCGGTGGACAATAGTTAACGGCTTGTGTGCATGTAATTTACGTTTTTATTATATGGATTTATAGACACGGAATTACAGATTATGCGGGTTATCAGATCAATCGAAAATTAAGCTTTGTAGCCCTTAACTTTTGGCATGTCCTGTCCACCGAAAAGACGCGCACCTAAATCTGACAATGACCCATTTACTATCTTTATTGAGTTTTCACTTCTGCCGGCACTCCCGGAGTGCAACCCGTTGTTTTTTTCTTGGTGTCTTGATCTGAGCTGAGGCTGAGACTTCACCCACTTAGCAAGTTTCTGTTTGGCCCGTTAAAGTATGCCTCATGACTGCATGACATTAAATCCGAACTTGTTAAATTGTTTTTTTTTTATTAGTAAACTTTACTATTTTAAATACCCCGTGAGGAATACGGGCGACCTTTCCAGTTATCATAATATTATGACACCTTGCAATATATTTTCACTGTAGGAATATGAAATTAAGTTAGTATTGCTTTTGTTCCTACTTATGTTTGTGCAATAAAGTTTAAAAATAAATAAATACATATTAATCGAATCTAATAATTTCGACATATTTGATGGACTAACCACAACGCCCTTAGAACATACATTGCTGAAATTGTGCAAAAAAGGGAAAATTCCACTTATCCCCTAAAAACGGTCATCCATCAACGGACGATATAATATATCGGCATGTAGATATGGGGTTTTTCACTTCGATTATAGTCTAGAGGGAATTTCGTAAGCCTGTCTGATAATCCGCTTTTCTGGTTGATATGATCTAGGGTGTTAGGACTAACTGTATCGTTTTTCATACATATTTATCCCATCAAAAACATTACATGTAAAAAGATGCCAGTCTCGCAACACAGTTCTTCTACAACAAAAAAGTAATGATATGTAATGTTAAACCAAGTCGGTTATATTTTAGTCAATAGCACGGAGGGGTGTCCACAGAACAAGATTTCCACCGACTTGCATCGTCGGCATTACTTTATTTTTTTAAATATATAGAATGACTTGGCCGTTTCTTGTCAGGGTCACCAGGTACTCCAGATTTTATAGTTTTCCATTTATGTGGCCATTAAACCCTAACTCTGGTCCAAATTTCAGCTCTCTGAGTTTATGGGAAGTACTAGTTCTATTCTTATGATTATGAGTGTGTGAGTTTCGAAAATGCGAAACTTTGCTTTCGCTTAACTTCGGAACTAAATGACCTACAGACTTGAAATTTTAGATTTTAAGTATGTGATTATAGCTTACTGGATGTCGAAAATTTCTGCGTTCTGGTCTTATCCAGAGGTTCTCAAATAGGGGCTTGAAAATGCGGCGAAATGGTTCCAGTAAAGGATGGTACGGCAGTGTTTGCTTCGCGCTCGACTTGGCGGGGGCACTGCCGTGCCCCCAGATACTGGTAACTACAAGCACCTAATGCAGTAAAAGAGCAAAAGGAATAGCGTTCGAGTAGAATTATACTATTATCTTCATTTGATAAGGAATACAGATGACAGAATGAGCGAATTGCTATTAGTAGTGAGGCAGTTTCACGTGATAATGTGGACACGCTGGACAAAAGCACCAAATTTTTACCAGGGTCTAGTTAGGTCCATAGCTTTACGTTTTTGATAGGAACCAGCTCCTCCGTCGGCCATCTTTAATTTTATAGGGGTGGAAAGTTTGCATGGAAAAAATGAACTGAACTGAATGAATGGGAAACTTGTGAATTCGCTAATACACTAAGCATTCAAATGGAAGAAAACTAATTTCAGCGTTTATCAAAATTTGCCCTTTAAAGGCGTGAAAAAGGGGATGAAAGTTTGTACAAGTAACTTTTTTTTCTAAGCTAGAAACTTGAAACTTCGTTTATAGACTAATAATCCAATTATAAAAAAACTATTTACAGCGTTTTTCAAAATTCGCCCTCTGAAGGTGTGAAAAGTGTGTTGAAAGTTTGTTAGGGAAGATTTTTTTTTTAACCGAGGAAGAGGGTGAATTTATAAAAACGCTGAAATTTGTTTTCTTACACTTTATTGTTAGGTATTTTTTAAAAACGAAAAGAAGTTTCAAATTTCTTCTTTAGAAAAAAAATTGTTCCCCAAATTAACTTTCAACACCCTTTTCACCCCTTACAAGGGCGAATTTTGAAAAACGCTGAAAGCAGTTTTATTATAATTGAATGATTAGTCTATAAACAAAGTTTCAAGTTTCTAGATCAGAAAAAAAAGTTACGTGTACAAACTTTCATCCCCTTTTTCACCCCTTTAAAGGGCAAATTTTAATAAACGCTGAAATTACTTTTCTTCCGTTTAAATGCTTAGTCTATTAGCGAATTTCCAAGTTTCTATCTTAAGAATATTTTTTTTCTCCATACACACTTTCCACCCCTATAAAATTAATGATGGCCGACAGAGGAGCTGGTTCCTATCAAAAACATAAAGCTATGGACCTAACTAGACCCTGGTAAAAATTTGGTGCTTTTGTCCAGCGTGTCCACATTTACGAACATTTGTTCTAGCAATCTGCTCCACTATAGCTACATTAGCTACCACGCTGCTGTTACCGGCACTGCTGCTGCAAAACGACAGGCTGCACCTCTACCACCGCAGAAATCTACTGGTAGAAAACAACCTGACAAAGATGGCTTCATATTGGTGGAAAAGAAGAAGAAGTCGGCGCGTCGCAATCTGTGTGGGACCGCGGCGGTTGGTTCACTTCGACCAGCGGTACCGACGATGCAGTTGTACGTGTCCCGTCTGCACTACTCGACGAAAGCTGAACAGCTCGTCGAGTATCTGCGCGCCAAGACCAATTTCGTCCTGAGGGTCGATCGATTGGAGTCCCGCCGCAATGTGAACTTCAATTCATTTGTGGTGAGGGTTCCAACCGACAAGCTGTCGACCTTCATGAAGGAGGAGTTCTGGCCGAAAGGTGTCGTTTTCCGGCGGTTTCGCGGCCAGTTATTCGACACCCAGAGTAAGCGCCTCGCGTCGTCGTCCCAACGTGATACTACTACTATTTAGTTTTAGGAAATATTATGATATAATATGATATGATATAATATGTATGTGAGTCTTTAAGGTATTTGTATTATGGGCCACAGATGCCTGAAATAAATGATTAAATAAAAATAAAAACAATAAAATCTTCGGGAAACCCTTACTTGCCAGAATTTCAGTTCCCCGAATTTTGACTGCCATACTATTCAACTGCCATAATATTGTTTCTTATAATTTCGTATGCCATACTCATTATTTACCATATTAATCAAATGCCAGAATCTTTATTTCCCATAATATCAATTTCAATAATATATTTTTCCATAATCATTGTAATCCATAATTATCACATGCTATACTTTTATTTGCCATCCATCTCTACTGTTCGAATCGAATAGCTGATAATGAAAATCCATAATTTTAATGAAATTTAAAAGAGCAGAATAACTTGTTTGAAAAGCTACTTTACTACTTAATCCGACTCGGATCACGGACAGGTTAGAAGAGGATAGCGGGAACTTTGCTCCCGCTATCCTCTTCGAGGTTATTTTTTTATAAAAGAGCAGAAAAACTTGTTTGAAAAGCTACTTTACTACTTAATCCGACTCAAAATCCATAGTTTCAAAATCCGAAATTCATAGTTAGGACTGTTTCGGATAAACTATATTTAGTATGGCGTAAAAATATTCTATCAAATAATATTATTGCACTTAATAATATGGATAACAATACGTATGGCACTGGTATCATTCTATCATGTAATATTCGGGAATACAAGAGTATGTCAAACGATTTTTCTAGTAAATAAACCATTCGGGCAAATGAAAATCGGGCAAATGTTTATCGAGCAATTGAAATTATTCCATATGAATTTCGGGCAAACAATAGACACCCAAAATCTTCATTTATTACACAAAAAACACATAATATAGAAAAGAAACAAAACCAGAATAGATCTAACAACTACTTAAACTAAACCTAACCTAAACTAAATACTTAAATTGTAAGGGCATGCATCGCCCAAGTCGCTGCCACTGGGAAGGGTTCCCATAAAGCTGGCTGCGTTGCCTCGCTGAATGGCAATTCCGATTCGCTGAGCGAGGAGAAATAAAATAAAATAAAAATATAGACATTAGGCTGGTTTTCCACTAGAGCTATGCCATGCTACGTTGCTATGGATGCGTTTGAAATCCACCAATCACATTCCTTTATCCACATAGCATAGATCTGGTGGAAAAGGGTTCAGCTAAACTAGGTTTTGTATATGGAAAAATGCGAGCTGCGGATGCGTGCTATGGATGCTGCGTGCTGTGGATGCGTGCTACGGATGCGCGTTACGGATGCCGTTACGGATTCACGCTACGGATGCGTGAGCGCTTCCCCCCTCACCGCGCTGCCGCTCCCCGCGCCCGCTGTCGATACATCGCATAGCTCGAGCTGCGCATCTATCTCGCACTCCCACATAGCGTAGCTTTAGTGGAAACGGTCGCATAACTCGTAGCGCATCCTCGCAGCATAGCTCTAGTGGAAAACCAGCCTTACGAGTTGTACCTTTGAAGCGGCCACTGGATGGTTAATTCTTCCCTTGTCTCTATCTCGCCCACTTTACCTTTTTTTAATATTTTATTGACCTCTAAGGGCGGGGAAGCACCAGAATACATATCGATCAACATTAAATATGGCGCGCGGCAGTCTTTGTCATCCCATAGAAACTTGTCAAACTTTCCATACAATTAGATTTTAACAAACACCGCTTACATTTACAGACGGTTTGGTGCAACCCACCCTAATAGTTCATTAGTTAGTTACCGAGCACAACATAAAAGTAAAATATACCATTGCTATTACTTCAAGCGTTAACATCACCTTAAAAAGCCAAAAGAAAACAATAAATTTCGCCCCGAAACTATTTTTATTTAAATCATTACAGACAGTTGGACAAAATGTTATTAGTAGATGCGTTTGTCGGGGGGCGGTTTTGACAATTTATGCTGTCAAACTGTGAAACAATGACAATATAAACGTAGGGGGTTAGCGGGGATTCGACATATAGACAATTTATTCGTTTTCGAATTCGCTGTAGAGTTTTAGCGACTGCCGACGACGAGAAAACATTTGAAGCATTTGTTCTTATGGATAACGATTATGTTTGATTTAAACACTTATGCACAACAATCCTATCGGCCAAAATTTTATTACATAAGTTGCTAGGAAGATTGGTTGATCGACCCGAATTATATCCAAAAGCAATAAACAAAAAACTAAATCATAAAATCATATTCTTAACCTAGTGGCATTTGTTTTTTTTTTTCATTTCCAAGCAAGCAAAAAAGAAACAATGAAATTGCTTATAACTAGTTCATGTCTATATCACGCATTGTCTTTATATCACGACTGATTCCTTTTCGACAACGCAACGTGTCGACTTCGTTTCGAGAGACCCGACTCGCCCCCAAAAAACACCAGGAAGATATATCTCAACCGTAGTATTTATGGAAATCCAAATAACTCCCGACTTTTTTTTTAATTACGGTGCGTTTTTTCTTTTCTGGAATTTATTTATTTCCGTATAGTACGACAAAGTTATTGATGTTTAAAAGTATGGAATTATAAGCTCTTTGGGAAGGAGATAAGGGTTACTGGGTTTAGTTAGTGTAATTTTTTTGTTAAAGAAGTATAATGTTGGTGGAATTGGTAAATGAACTGTCACTGTTTGAAGTAAATGAAGTGTCACTCAGTGAGATGTGGCGCTTGGGAGCGATTTTTGGTAAATTGTTTCGTTTTATGTCTTTTTTACTGGCAGTTTCTGTTTATCTAATCGCTTTATTAATAAAAAAGGGGTGTAATTTTTACACTTGCCATACGTAGGTCATTAGTTACAATATTTTGTTATTAGGTATAACTATGTATTAGTTAATAATAAACGATAGTAAACGTTTTCTCGTAAACACCATCACACTTTACTACCTTGCTATTTTAAATATTTATTAAGACAGTAAAATATTACCCTCCCTTTTTGCCGGTGGGGCAAAAAGTACGTGGACGTTTATGGACTTCATACTAAATATGTACCTACTTGTAGATAGTATAAATATGAGCGTGTGTCTGTATGCCTATAAATCGCCTTCCCTGAATCGATTGTGTTCAAATTTGGTTTGACCCATTCTGTAGTTTCAATACCGGGGAAGAATATAAGGATAAATACACATGTCAAATTTCTCTCTCTCTCTCTATTACTGAATTTGACAGGAACACATGTTCTGGCAACTAGTTTGTGATATTTTGTGTTTTGATGGACAATTTACAAAAAAGTCCTTTTGAGGATTTTGAGAAAATACAACTCAAGAAAAACTCTCACATTTCTGTAAGGCAACATTTTCTTGAACAGACTTTGCAACAGTCTAGACTCGAACCCACTTCCTTATGTCTAATATGTGCAACGAACAAATGCGAGCGATCCCAAGCACGCTCCCGATGCGGATTTATTTGACGCGCGAGAGTCGGGAATAAGTCATCGGTACATTCAAACGCACAAGTCCATACGGTCAAAAAAAATTAAGTGCCAGTTGCACCAACGTACAAATACAAACACAGACTGGTCATCGTCAAATATGGCGCCGGCAGCTGTCATCCTATAGAAACTTGTCAAACTTTCCATACAATCAGATTTGACGAAAACCGCTTACGATTACAGACGGTTTGGTGCAACCCAGCCTAAGTGTGGGTAAATATCTAAGTTGAGATGAGTTGAGATTATAAACCACATGTACCTATCTACATTACACGTGCAAAACTCCTGACGTACCAGGCGTCCATAGGTTGCGGTAACCTTTAACCATCAGACGAGCCGTACGCTAGTTTGGTTCTGAGAATGTCATATTGAATAAAAAAACCGGCCAAGTGCGAGTCGGACTCGCGCACGAAGGGTTCCGTACCATTCTGTAAAAACGGAAAAAAAACACGTTTGGTGTATGGGAGCCCCCTTAAATATTTATTTTATTCTGTTTTTTAGTATTTGTTGTTATAATAAATAAGAAATATCAGAGTTTTAGTAATAGGGTCCCGTTTTACCCTTTGGGTACGTAACGGAACCCTAAAAAACTCTTTTTTTGGGCGTAGTTGCAAACTAAAGTCACGCAGCAGTTTTTACCGAGACATAGAAGTATGTACCTATTATCAATAAATAAAATAAATAAAAATAAGAAATGCACCCGATGAAATTTTATATCAACTTCACTAGTAAAAAAACTCCTTTAAAAACCAATTCAAACCACTTCCATCCCACCTGTACCGATCTTCCAGACGTTACCCAAGAATAAACCTATTCTATCTCCCTCTAACGCGTCTCTATCCCAATAACCAGACAAAGACAAAGGCCGCATCACCATTGGTCGATTTTAACCTTTAACCCCACCCATGAAAAAATATTACCCATTAAAACAGAAAGATCCGTTTCAGTCGCTAATGTAAAGTTATCACACTGGCAGTTGAGTGTTCCTAATGGCGTCTTAAAAGAAAATTTTAAATTTAAAAATGGAACTTCGTGACGTTCCGCTGTTTACCGCGATTTGAGTGTTTTTTATTGTTATTAATACTCTTCTAAGGTGTAAATAAGCCTAAAATAACTGAAAATATGTATGTTAGGCTTTGCGATTTACCAATCCGAGTTCTTGGAAGGTGCTCACTGCTCATACCCGTATATATGGCATTTAACCATATATCTATTTAACCCTTTTCCAGGCCGCACCAACCTACAGGGTTTTGCGAAAACAAAATACACACAAACAAAGTTTCTTGGTACAAGTTGTTTAAGTATTGCACTAAGACCTTAAGATTTAATTTAAAAAATACAATACATAAAACAAAACGCTCACGCTCTTGGCCCGAATATTAAGCTTTTAAAAAAAAAACTTTTTAGAGCTTGGATTAAGTATTTTTCACTTCTCATGCTCGAAAAGTGTGTCATATTAGACTTGTGAAGCGGGGCTAAAGTAGTACATTTAAGCCCTAGGGAAAATATGTATACATTATTATGATTCACTAAACATTTTAATTTGACCAATCAAAATACTTCACCTATTAAATCCACCAATCACAGAACAGTAATTTGACAGATTAAAAAATATTTGGTAAAAATATCAACCAACCAGAATACAGCTGTACTAAAATCGACCAATCAGGAAAGACCTTTTTCAGTTCTTTAAAGATTAAGCGGTGTCTATGGTCAAAGGACTTGCGTCTCTTAAAAGAAAAAAAAAAGCGCGTGTTGCATCTCCTTCTTTAATATAGCAAAAGAAAGGGAGGCGAATACGTAAAAGCCTTATCACACTACCCTACCGATAGGGTAGTGTGATAAGGCTTTTAAGCGAACACGCATAGCGAGGCATGGTACTGGCCTAAGAAAAAAAAACATGCTGTCAAATTAGACATACGCCCGCCAAGAGTTAAATTATTCATTGAAGGTGGATAATTTGGGTTTAATGTGTTTTCTCGCAATCGAAGTGAAAAGTAGAGTGTATAACTCGGGTCTAAAAGCCATATTACCACTCGAACAATTTCCCCTCACTACGTTCGGGAAAATAACCATCTCGTGGTAATATGGCTTACTTTAGCCCCTTGTCAAACAATCTACTATTATATTTTAGGATAAATAATAAACTTTGAGACATTTTATATCTTAACACAAGAATGTTATTTTTTCCTTATAATATGAAACACAAAATATCTTGAATCAAGAGTAGGATTTATTTGGTTGGAGAACTATTTTCTATCTGTGTAGGTACCTATATAAAAAAATATTTAGGATACTCCGAACTTCGGTCTTAAAAATTCCATGTCACTGAATGAAACTATTTTTCCTATATTTTCAAACGAACACTATACCTTGGGTTGGGTTGGGTTTGTTTGCCTTATTATTATTATTGTTTTAATTTTATATGTAATTTTATAATTTAATTTAATTTGTAATTCTATGTGTCAATGTTACACGAAATAAATGATTTTAATTTAATTTTGTATACCTACAATATCCTACTAAAACTCCGCCGAAAATTGTCACTTGTCTATAAAACGGTATTCGAAATAAAGAAAAAACCGGCCAATTGCGAGTTGGACTCGCTTCCGTTCCGGCTTCCGTACCATGTTCTATAAAAACGGCAATAAAAATCATGTCTGTTGTATACTGCCCCCTTAAATATTTATTTTATTCTGTATTTTTGTTACAGCGGCAACAGAAATACATCATCTGTGGATCTGTGAAATTTTGTCATTCTGTCACGGTTCATGAGATACAGCCTGGTGACAGATGGACAGCGCAGTCTTAGTAATATGGGGACCCTATTTCACCCTTTGGATACGAAACCCTAAAAAGTAACGATTTCTTCATTTAACCTCAAATTATTAGATTCTACACCTACGTAAGTATATTGTGTAAACTGTAAGGTATACTCAGAAAATTATGTAGGACTTGTAGGTTTAGATACATTATTTTTATGAAGGGGGTATATACCTCCATTATTTATTTGGTATCTACTAGTTCTATTACTGTGTCCGTTGCCAATATCGACAGCACGCTAACACACTATTAAAAAGAATACTTTCCAAATTTTAAACTGTATCAATATCATAACGGTCTAACCTTAATGTCCATGTTTTTCACAATTATATTTATTTAGAACAATAAATCAAATCGCCCTAGTCCATGGTCCGCTATTGTCAATACAGGCCTACCAACTTGTAAATACCAAGAAACAGGCCAGAGTAAACTTTATACCGACGGAATAAGGCCCTGCACAGATCACATTTCGGTTCATTGGTTGGTAACATTAACTTTATTGCGCATTTTTAATACAAAATTCGGGAATAGAAAACGCATTGGTCACGGTAGGGGTTAAAAATAAAATTGCACGCAAAATCGCGTCTACCAACATTAATAACAATAAATAACAGTAATGTTTTATTGGACAACTAATAGTATGGAAGTTGATGTGCTCAATAAGGTGATATAATAGATATTTCTAGTAAACAACGCTTCCAGGTTATTCAAATTTTATGTATTTTACGAATCCCTGTTTCTTCACCTTCAGCGTCAAAAACGACTTAGCTACAACATTTTCATGGCATCTGATATAGCCAAGTTCATCAGTAACAAAAGGCGCGTGGCAGTAACTTGCATCACATCAATTTCGATCAAATCAAATCATCAAAACAATATTTGAATTTAAACTTTCGTGAGACATGTTATAACTTTATTTTACTAAACGGTTAAACTCACGTATTAATACGTGAGTTTTAACCGTTTAGTAAAATAAAGTCATCAAAACAATCGAATTGTTCGACTTGTGATGTGATGCAAGCTATATGATGGAGTGATGAATCGTAGGATGAATTACCTCTGTTACTACACTCTTCACACAGTTTTCTGAACTGTCTGACATCCGGTTAAAATGCGATTCTCCCATTTAAAAAATTAATAATAGATAATATGATACGCAGGTCAAATAGGTACCGGCAAGTAAAATTTTTTATAAGCCTATTAGGTGTCCCACTACTGGGCAAAGGCCCGCCTGGACTTCTACTCGTCCCGGCTTTGAGCTGTTTTGGGTCAATCGTTTACAAATGTGGCCAGATCATCCCGCCACCTCGGACTGCCACGTCGTCTCCGAGCACCTTTATACTTAGGAATTTGTACTCGCAGTACTCAATTTTATTACTTAGGAATTTGTACCTGTGGCACAATACAATACCCCGAAACAACTACTAGCAATTCTAAATAAAACTATTGCTAACAGCATCCAATAAATCGACATAGTTTCAAAGGGGTCCGCTCCATTACTCCACATTCAATGCGTTCCGAAACATTGCACGCCGCCACATTATGTATTATGCGCCATATTTAGGCCATTTATAAATAAAATAAAAAATATCCCGTACTTAAAAGGTTTGTTTTAATGGGTCTAACGCGATATTTATGCATTTACCTTTTTTACCGACGTTTCGACACGGGTTGCACCGGCCGTGGTCGCGGATATGACTGTCGTTCTCAGCAAGTTGTCAACGGAGATATGGGTACACAACATTTGACTACCCTACAAAAGTTGATAAAAATGTGAGGGGAAACGTAGTAAAAAAGGTAAATACATAAATGTCGCGTTAGACCCGTTAAAACAAACCTTTAAGAATCCCGCATTGTGTTAGATTAAAATTAAATAATTATTCTCCCGCTTACAGTCCACCAAATTATGAAATTCTTCTTCTTCTTGGTAGTGTCTGAGGGACGTGACGACTATGGGCGGCTCTCTCGACTTATCTCCAGGCCGGTCGGTCTTGTGCCATTTGTACAGTTGCCTGTATAGTGGACCCGGTAACTTCTTGGATCACATCTGTCCATCTCCTGGGTTGCGCGTCCTCTGCACCTCCTTCCATCGACACGCCCAGTTATTATGCGCCTTTCTAACGCATCCACGTCGAGCTTGACCATGCGACCGAAAAATTTGAGGGCTTTTTGAGTAAACATGGTGGACAGCCTCGTTGTTATATTGAGATCCTGTAAGATAGACTCGTTAGTGCGACGTTCTGTCCAGGATAAATTCAGGATTATTAAATTACATATTTTCGTTTTAAATTCCAACCATGAACCATAACTTTAAATGAGAAATCAAATGAGCGGAAAACTTTCCATATTTAACAATATTTGAATTTTGAAAGGACTGACAGACTGCATTAATGTTTTGAAAAGTCTCAAAGGACTTTGGATTTTTGTAGCGACCATTCTTAGTACTTTTAAACTTTGTTCCAAGTTTCACTGACGGCCCTGTTAACTTTAAAGTAAATGAAACATTTCCTCAATTTTCAGTGTGAAATATGAGTTTAAACTTTCGTGAGACATGTTAAAAATATGTTTTAATAAAATTAATTGTCACGGGCAACATGTTTCGTACCCTGCATCTTTCGTGTTGTTCTAGTGAGTGTATTAATTATGTGTGTGTGTGCTTGTGCAAATTTTGTTTTTCATAGAGAATCAGAGTGAAATCTTACAATTAGGTTCGACCACCATTAGGCCTAGGCCAGATTAAACTAGTAGGTACCTATTGTGTACCCGAGTACTAGAATATTATGAATGTACATAATGCATAATGTTGTAAAACAGTGCACGGGCGTGCAGCAACATTATGTTAATATTATTTTTATCCATGAATAAAAATAAACCTTTCGATTTAAAACCATCGGTTTTAAACCCCCATAATGCGGTTATAAAGGAGACATTTCTACTTCCCCTACTATGCGATTATTCGATACTGTACACCTTTACAAACTTATACTTTGCTAGGACAATAAAACAGGAACGTCCTTATGCCCTGGCAATAAAATACATTTTCTAACATATTTTTTATTTGTGGAATATTTTTCTTTCAATTGTAAGCTAAATTAAAAAAGTCTATTACAGATATTATTGAACGCTCTTACGTCACTGTGATACGGCTCATTATTGTATGTTTAGAATTTTAGTGGCGGTAGACTTAACTTGGAAAATCTAAGGGTATGGAAATATTATGGCGGGAAGTTGCTTACGAATTGTCTTTATAAAAATATAGAAGGCCATGGAAAGATGTTTAGAGCCGATGAATTTTAATGGGTGATTAGTTTTTGTCTTTTTTTGTGGGAAATACCACCAAAATCACGGTTAATCTTTGATTTCATTAGTTTCCAAACTTCTTGATGGGTTTTATTTTCTATTGGAAGCCGAAAGTAACTTTATAGACCACGAGCCGGCTACAGATATTCGTGACCTATAACGGGGTTTTTTAAAAATACCGGTTTTGATTCGATCTCTGGTTTGAGTACGCAAACCGCAGTTCCTTACCGGTGTCTTGTGACTGTAACGGACACCGGGCACGTGTGACTTCCTCGCCACTCGAAGTCCGGAAGCCTTCGGCAAACGTTATATCAAATTGAAGGGGGCCAATCCGAGCAATGTGCATCAATTACACAAGGCTAGATCACGTTGTAACGGTAAAAGTTGGCATATTTACTCGAAAAATTGATGGTAGGAGACAGAAAGCTATGAAAATAGAGGAAACAACACATAAATGACGACAACGCTTGAGGTGAACGCTTACAATGAAACTGGTCAAGCATTCCATACAATCAGATTTTAAGGAACACTGTTCTTTTATAATGCGCACTGATAAGGTTTGGAATTCCCTGCCGGCATCTGTATTTCCAAGTTCATATAACCTCTTTAGGCACGAGTGAGTAGGAATTTTCTGGGTGAGCTCGCTTCACCGTCGGCCTCGTCTTTGCCCCCTGGCTTGATGCTGGCCAAGAGCCAAGAGCAATCCCACTAAAAAATGTAAGTAAGGTCTGAAAACCTTATAATCAAAACATTGTGCATACAGATTAGAAATACAAGAACTCACGATAATATTATTAGGGTGGGAGTGGGATAAAAGCTAAACCAGTTTGATCCATAACATAACAAAACAAGACTAAACAACTTTTTAAAGTTTGATCAACGAAAAAAAAAATACTTTTGTACCTACATTACTACTTAATCAACTTAAAAAAATTATGTTGTAAAATCGTTAAGGACTTTCTAGAAGTCAACCAATTAACTTCAGTTCAGTGATGAACTAAAACTCAGACACTGTCACGTAGCTTAAGTTCAAACATGTTCAAATGAACGTGATTTTTTGCTAGTCATTAATACATAATGTTTGAGAGCCGTTTAATTTGAATATGATTGTTACTCAATAGTATTTAAATACCATTGGCAAGAATAGAAGCAATTTTATGTTTATGCTATGATAAATACCTATGTACTAATTAAAAACTTTAGAGTTGAAGTTACATGTAAGATTGGATGTAGGGGACGGAAATACATATCCGATAATTATGTATAGTATCTTCCGGTGTTGCGGGCCACGTACCTACCACCGGCGGTAATAAAGAAAGACTCAGGTCTAAGCTAAACTAAGTGTGTTTATTGTCTGGGCACATGAAGGTCTAAGCACAATATCTTATTTGTACTTTACTAAAAAAAATAGAGCACAAAAACATAGCCAAGTTCACTAAACTGTCCTCAAAAAACACACTTCTAATATTCATCACGCACTTTATCTCCTAATGTCTTAATTCTATTTGTTCAAACTAAAACACCCCCTCATAATCTATTTTCATCCGTCAAAAATGTACCATTCCCACGCAATTCTAGCACTTATTGCCATGCCACTAATAAACTAATTCCCATGAGTGTAATTCCGCGTGATTTATGTAAAACTGATTTATTAATATATCGTAAATTACGAGGGTAGGAAACGGAAGGTGGGGGTCAGTTCCGCCATTTGGGTCGCTGTTTATTTCTACCAAACTGGTAGTTTTTGTTTTAGTTAGTCGGGTTAAAGGTTGGGTTACACATGATTTGTTTCGCCTCATTATGGAATACTTGGCCAAAACATAAAACAACATTTAATGACAGGAAATTGAAAGTGGTTTTGTGCCTCATTTAAGGTACATTCAAGAATCGCATGCAAATTTAACTACATTACGAGGTTAGATATAAATGAACCTGTCACATGCAAGAAATTGAACACATGCAAGAAATGCATTAATGCATCATTGAATCATGCATTAATTAATGCATTTCTTGCATGTGTTCAACAAAAATTCAGCCACATTTGTGCAAAATGGTCATGGAATCGTATGTGCCAGCAAAGCCTTTTTGTGCGTGCATTTGCCCGATGTGTTATTTCTTACACCACCCTATCCTATGTAAGCACTTAGTTAATGTATGAATGAAAAAATACAGTAAAAACAAAAATGTGTTTTCTGTTTCATTCAAATCTTGCGATAATTTTGGGACACTGTTTACCTTATAGCTGATTTTTGGCTGTTAAGTTGCCTCTGTATATATGTTTATAGGTATATGTATATGTCTGTATATATATGTATCTTTTAAATATTTTGACAAAAGTATTGATAGTACCAATAAAGTGATTAAATACGATGATCTTATTAAAGTTTTAGATAGTAATATAGTCCTTTTTTGATTTTATTGAGTATAGTATATTTTAAGCGGAAAAATCTAAATAATACATTTCAAATTTATATGTCATTAGGCCGCAATAGTCCTGTTAGTAGAGGAGATCTAGCCTTAGGGGTCATAATAATTACAGCACTATACAGACAATTTTATGCTAAACATATTTCTAATACAAAGTTTTTATGTAGCACTAAGCATTATTAAGTCATAAAAAATTTGGAGTTAAATTTTTGGAGGTAAAAAAACGCATTTTGCACAATCAGATTTTGAAAGATTTTTAGTAGGCATGTCAAAAAGATACAAACAAAACTAAAAAAATCTAACTTCGCTTCTGTGTGAATTATTATGACCCTCCCATACATTGATATCGTAGAACTCCTCTACTATGTTCTAGTCTAGACAGTAAAATTAAGAAAATGTCAAGATAATTATGTATTAATTAAACAGAAAATAGCCTAAATAGATTAGCGTTTTTACCTGATAACCCTTAAGAGGGCGCCGAGCATATTTAGCAAAAACAGCCGTCACCTCTCAATCTGTGGAGGTCACGATTCTCTACAAAAATATATAAAATATATGTAATTATTATCACAAAGAGTGTGTTTACAAGTTATCACTATTAGTAATCTATAATAAATTACACTTTAATAAATACAATACCGTAAAGTTGCACTAAAAATGAGAAGAACGCGTGTCGGCGTTAAGGCAAAATTGAATTGAAAAATCTATTATTTCGTTTCAAAATCACACTCAAACAAATCTCAAAAGTATTCACTATAAGTTATCACACTTTTCACATTTTTCCTCGCAAAGACCAATGAGAATTTCAAACGTAAATCTAAACTTTAGTGACTTTTCCATACATTTCCCTGCCACCATACTTTCGAAAAATCGACAGATGGGCATTGGCCCTCGGTGAGAGCAGACGTATGCTCCTTTTTTCGCTTTGACAGCTCTGTTTTTGACATTTTGCCCGTATACGAATACAATATGTATACCACACACAAAGATTGTATTAATTGAAGTAGGGTAAATAAATATTGACGTGTGGCGTTTTAAGAACCTTTTAACATGGAATTTTTGGTATTAGCCTTTTATTTTTTAGAGAACATACAGTGTTTGGTCCCGAAAGTTTACTTATGCGTTCAAATTATAATGTTTTCCTTCCCGAAAACGCATTCTAGACGCTAAAAGGTTGCCGATGCGATTCATTACAATGGAAATTAATTTCAATGAATGGTCACCCTGACGGAACATCTTTATAACGTAATGACATTTGTCACTTACTTCAAATGAAAATTTGTGTACATTTTTCTTTCTTTATATTTCAATAATTTTACGTATCTAATGCTGATATCGAACACCAAATACGCATACACACACGCCTCTCGACAGTTTGCCAACAACGCATACTTATCTACTGGCATTTTTTGGACATATCGCGCGTCGTCCCTATTAGCCTCGAGTACATCATGATGACGGGAAAGGTGGAGGATAGACGAGCTCGGGCCAGCCAGGTGGATTGAAAAAATCTCCAAATTCGCCGGACTCCGAGAACACCAGGCGCTGCATGCAGCGCATCATCGGAACCACTGGCGAGCCATCTGCACTCCCCGCCAGAGACATAGCGGTCACGATCCTCAGCATTGAAGAACCCACTGATTGGATTGATTGGATTGGAATACTTATTGAAATTTGTGTGGATATTCACGCTTTCTCGTCAAATAGGAATACATTTAATGGCTAAATATATCTCAGATGTCGTGATATAACTTCAGGAATCGTGGATTATCAATCTGCAGTGTCACACAACAAAGAAAGTAATAAGCAGCAGAAGATTGTATTGTCGAAGCCGCATGGTCATACTAATTATAGAATGAAAATATAAGTGTGTTTTTTTTATCTTAGTTATATCTCTAACGACGACGTATAATCTGAGTCTTATAACAAAATATATGTATGTAGTCCTACTTATTTCTGCAGGTCTGTAAGTACGGTTTCTAATTTCTATTTGATTGTTTTTTATGGTTTGAAATTACTTGGTTCACTGCTTTGATTTTGGATATACGGATATACGTACTTTAGTATATACATTGTAGTCTTTGGATATACGTAAGTACGTCACACCGGGTAGAGCCAGTCCGACCCAGGTCGGGCCTAGTAGAGTTTAGTGAACCAGCGACAAAACTCCCAGTAAGTAGCTCGATTCCACTCACAACTCAGATTCGGTAGAAGCCGCGTAACCAATCTCACTGGAGCGCAAACTCTTAGAGTATCCCAGTGTTTAAACCTCCCGCGTGGTCGTGTCGGATGTTTCCCCTGGATTTTCCCCAGGCCACTTTCCAACCGCGCACTCCTATCGATTTATTGGGCCCGACCTATAAGGCCACAATCAGGTTGAAAAAACAAACAAAGTACGTCGCAATAATTGTTTGGACGTTACGTAAACGTAGTAAATAATAGTAAGATTGCAATTTCAATTGCGTATATTATAAGTATTATAACTGTTACATTACAGCATGTATGCAGCATGTACATGGATTTAGCTATACGCAACCATTGTCCAAGTAGTGTTAAAAGTTCAGTAAAATTTACTCCACTAATTATTCTATTCCATTATCGTTCTTATAAGAAGGAACATGAGAGCTAATTTGTCATAACATAACTATGGACTCGTACATTCAACCATGCACACGATAGCGCGTCCGGCCGGCCAAGTTCCAATTACCTACAGATAGTGACAATGATTTACTAAATCCTACTTGATCATATTTGTCCTACTTATTTCATTATCATTAGGTTTTAAGAATACTTAACAAACTTATTTCATAATACTGCCATTAATTTTCATTAAGTTTCATTAAATAATATATATCGAAATAAAACAACCGCATCTTCGCTTAAAACTCGCATTACCTATAAAAGCCGCTTTAGCTTAGTTGGTAGTGACCCTGCCTACGAAGCTGGAGATCCCGGGTTCGAATTCGTTCTTGGGTCTTGGATGTTTTCTATGTATTTAAGTATCTATTTAAATCTGTATGTATAAAGTATGTATATTGTCGCTTAGTACCCATAGTAGTACAAGCTTTGCTTAGTTTGGGACTAGGTTGATTTGTGTAAGATTGTCCACAAATATATATTTATTTATATATATATATATATATTTATATATTAATTCTGGCGCAAACCAAAACCAGACAAAAAATAGCCAAATAATGCAATAATTTTTCTCACTTTGCGTTGTCTGTGTATTTTAGGACGCCATGGTACGGGAATGCCAAGTGTGAGATTGAACCTGCATGTAGGTTTTGATGTCTATTAGACGCCATAACGGATATATGCGCGTTGGCGTCGGACCAATGCGAAAGGTTAAGTAGGTATAAGTCGTGTAAAAAATGGGTTTGTGAGAAAGAAGGATTACACATTCTTAAGTTTTATTCGCCATTTATTCAATTATATATAATTTAACAACATAACAGCTTAAGCCATGGCATTGATACACTAATATAGGTATTTTAATCTATTTGTATATGAATAATTAGGAGCGTTTTACTAAAATCAAATCCCAATTTTCAGAAGTAAGGTTTTGGTGACAGATCAGAACTTGACTTTTATTTTTACATGTTTGTCATGCCTTAATAAATCATCAAATATTGTAAATCAAAACTTTGTATTCCTTACAGAAATTGACAGAGCATTGTCATTGTACAGTGACAAGTTTTAAGTTAAGGAGTTTTTAACTCTGATTAACTGGTGGCAATACACAACCGAAAATACCTATTAAAAAAAATGTAAGTCAATGACCCGGGTCAACAAAATGAAGTAGTGTGTGTGAAATATGTATGTGTGAGTTACTGGGGTAAATTATTTAAAAAAATAGAAATTTGACAGACGCTGATAATTTACCCTGCACGACGCAGTCTTAACGATACCATTACTTCCTGTTACTGCCGTCGGTAAATTAGGCCTCGCCGCAACTTTCACGGGAAGCCGTAGAGTAAGACGCGGGGTAAGAGGATTGTTCGACATGTAATACTTGCGCCGACTGTACTGCTGATTGTAGGGTCTCCCTCATTTTCTTTTATTCTAAACTCTTAACACATTCAGAGACAGGGAATTTGTGTCAGTTTGTATTTTTTTAAATTCAAAATAGGTTTGCGCTTGACCACAAATCACCTCATGGTAGGTAAGCGATATTGTGGTCTAGGATGGGCGCTTAGCTTACCTAGTAAAAAATAAAAACCGATTCGCTCTCGCCTTAGTTGTAGTTCGCAGGGAACAAAGACTCCGGCAAGGAGTTCCACAGCTTGGCTGTTCTCACAATAAAAGTGTCGTTTTGTATTGTTTAAATGCGTTGCCGGCGCCGAATCTGTTGGTCAGTGATTTTGACGAAAATTCTCTATCAAGAAAATCCATTTTTAAATACGTTAAGTGTATAAGTGCATTGATAGCTAGGTATTCCATCCCAAACTAATTGAGGTCTTCTAATAATCCCGCCCGTCTCGCTTCCAAGTCATCTGTCGCTGTTGAAAAAGCGTCCCATCTTGATAAATTTTAGTCTCCATTTAGAATTTTCATTTTAGAAACCCACCTTACAGATGCCCGCAGACAAATAATAGTAGACACTACACACCGTAGATAAATACTAGTAGGCACTGTACACCGCAGACAAATAAAAGTAGACACTACACACATTATAAAACAGTTACATAGTGTAATACACAAATTTTTAAGCCAGACCTAATAGTTCATTAATTTTCATAAACAGCCGCCTGGATAAGCGTCGCCAATTTTCAATACAAAGTCGGAACTAGGACAAATTTATGGTCTCTGTATCGCAACCGGAAGGTACGCAACGAATCACAAACGAAATGCCCACTTTTCTATGAGAATTTTGTGGGGCTTCCCAATTGCAGGATTAGCGTAAATTATGTCTTAATGCTATTAGAAACCTTTCTTATAAGACATTTGAGACGATAGATTGCGATTTTATGTCTAATAATTGTGATATTTGTGTACTGCTACAAACGGTAGCTGTAGGTAAGTATTAGGTAGCATCATGTCATGAGGCATATCGAAAATAAAAACTTTGTTGATCTGATTCAAAGCTATGAAAGCGAGCTGAACGCGAAGCGAACTCTGATTATTACTCTGTTACTCCACTGAGCGAAAAAAAATACAAATTATTAGTAAGTTTTAGTGAATCCCAAGACAAGGAGATTATATACTAACGGTTACAAAACAGTTTACTAGTAATTAGTAGTTACAAGGACAAATTTTTTGGTATTAGTTAATAACTACTATTATCAAAAACTGTTTTGTAACCGTTAGTATATAATTTCCTTGTCCTGGGATTCACTAAAACTTACTAATAATTAGTATTTTTTTTCGCTCAGTGTCTGATTATTTCAATTGACAGTATGATTTAATTACAGCATATTATATATGTTTTATGTTTTGTAGCTACCTGTGACAAATTTATACATAGTATAAACGCTCAGTTTGAAATATTAGATTGTACAACAAGAGCAACAGTACAACGAGACGTTCATATTCAAAGGAGCCGGTACAGCGAGGAAGGATATTCACGTCGAGAGTAAAATGGGGTTTATGCTCGAGTTTGACAATCTGCTTTTAACTTCGATTGCGAGAAAATTAAACAAATAAATAATATAATCAAGGTTATGTCATCAATGTCAACATGCACAAGAGCATAAAAAGCCATTTTATACAGCCTTATCTCGACATAAAGAACAACTTTACGAGCATTAGAAATGAAAATATAGGTATATTAACTAACTAAACAATTGACTAAGCGAGCGCGAATCGTCTTTGTTTCAGTTCGGGCAAAAATGCTTTCAAACGTCTTTTCGGCGGATGTCCAGTTGTTCTTCTATACAGGCCGCTTTTCTCAGCCGATTCTCGTGAAATTTTATGAGCGGAGCCATAGGGTCTGGAACGTATGAATGAGCAGGTTCGATGCGAATCGAAAGGATAGTCCAACGAATACACAGATAAACAAAAATTGGTACTTACCTATATCACATCACCCGCCCGTGATGATCGAAATTTGGGTGAAATGTGTAAAAATATTCCTCAAAAAATTGTTTGAGACCTTTACAATGTTCCTTGATATTGTTAGCTTTGTTATTTCATACCAGACACGCCACGTGTTACGTTAAACTGACCACTATAAATTACTTAAGGAACCATTTCAAAGTCGCCGACAAATTGTACAATTCTCACCGCCCACATATCTTTTTTCCACGACAATTACCTAAATGTCCATAAAATTAATTGTAACAAAACCATTTATACGGCAATAACACAAAATTGCCGTAGAATCTACTTGTAATGACCACTGCTTTTGTAGGCAAATATTGCCAGCAAATAACAAACTCGCTTGAAATCATTAACGACAAACCAAACTAGACTTTATTGATATATTCATAAAAATTACCAATTTTCTACTGGATGTTAAATTGTAAGTTTGTTAACATAGATGTCTTCATTCACGAATTGACAGCTGCGGTCGGCATTTTGTTTTTTTTTCATTGATATACGTACATCGTCCACCCAGAAGCGAGACAAATTTTATTGGAGCGAGCATCTGATTTTGTAGCAATTACAAATACAGTTCGTTTAAACGAATATAGGCTGTATTACAATTGTAATAATGAATATAGGCTTTGGAGATGGGTGAACCTTGGTTGGTTTAATTATCGGGAAATTGTATGGAAATATGTAGACTGATACGGAGGGTACTAAAATGAATTGGCATTTTGATGATAAAGTTTGTGCCTAATTGTTGAGGCACTACCTATTTCTGGATGATAATTCTACAAATTGAACGAGCGATCAAGGAACAAAGCCAGCGAAGTCATCTGAATCTAATACATGTATAAACAATTCGGCGTTGTATGTAAATGTTCGGTTCAAGATAACTTGAGAACCTATGATCGATCAGAACGATGTGAATGTTGGTAAGTAGGTAGTCGATTTAAGGAGACAAAAAGATTTTTTAGGTTTAAACATGAGCCAAGCCGAAAGGGTTGCCGAGACATTCTAGTTTTTTTAAACAAAGACGATGGGAAACGTGCGTACGCGTACGGTCACAGAATAAGTAATAGTACTCCACCTGATCGATGTCGCTCGTAAGCTCTGGCAACCTTGCTCACCTCCAGGAACACAACACTAAGTACACTGAGCGAAAAAAAATACTAATTATTAGCAAGTTTTAGTGAATCCCAGGACAAGGAGATTATATACTAACGATTACAAACCAGTTTTTGATAATAGTAGTTATTTACTTATACCAAAAAATTTACCTTTGTAACAACTAAACTGTTTTGTAACCGTTAGTATATAATCTCCTTGTCTTGGGATTCACTAAAACTTACTATTAATTAGTAGTTTTTTCGCTCAGTGTACATACCTACTTGTAGAGTAAATAATGTTATTAGGGATGTGGTTTTCTGCAACTCGGACCTCGGAGCGGGATACTTCCCCAGTTGGGCTGCTCCAAATTCTAGCAAGAGATGACATTTTGCTGTGCCCTACCTCTCTTAAAATTGATATCCTCTGGTTTGTTAACCGGTACATTGGCATGTTTGATTAGGAACTTATGTATATTTTGAATAACTTATAATTGAATATCGTGACGCAATAAAACTCCACCAACGTCACACAAGTCCACAGCCTCAATCAAGGGTGTCGATATCACATAATACTATAACGTCATAAGTGATATCAAAGTTAACATATACTATACGCTTTTTCATTAACTTGAACATAGGAGAGGATTCAACTCAAATACGTCACGACACTCTCGAGCCATTTATTATGAATTCCGACATTATTTAGAACATTTTGTGACACTTTCTATTACAAAACAACTTCAACCCTAAACGAACGACAATAAAGTTCAAATTTGAGTGTACTTAAATAGCTAATTTGACATTCACCTATAATCAAAATTTAACCATATGCATATTGTCTTTAGGTTGGTTTTTCGCAGTGTTGGAGATTCCAGGGGAGCACAACCGCTAACGACAGAGCCGATTCAAATTAGTATGGTAAAGTTTTAAGTCGCGGTGAGAAATGAAATTAATCTGCACCGTGTTCCGTCAACGGCCTGATTTATTACACCTGGACTTCCGGGGACGTGGGAGTGGGAGGGTTCAGTCGACTATGGAATATGTTTTTATTTTGAAATAGTTACATGTTTTCTTCGGTAAATCTTATTGGAGATTTCACGAATGTAGTAAGCCAGTAGTAGTGATAATCTAACTTCTTAAGTATTTAATTGTTTTCTGTGTTGAGGCCAGTTATCTCAATACATCGCTACATCACGTTTCGAGTCGCGATATTTTGTGTTAAATTATTGTGGTGAAAAGAATATTGACATAGACATTTTTGTTCTTTTACCACAATAATTCGACGAATCTTGCACCATGGAGAAGAAATAATGTCGCTTTGAAAATCCATTGTATATATTTACTTATAAAAAACTTTGAAAAAACCGTAGAAGAACTCTGTTGTGTTCCGATTGCTAAATACGAGTCTCTCGAGTTGTTTACCGCCAAAAATATGCACGTCGGCGAAAATAAATCTCCTAAAATATCCATATCTCTACTTTTTCTATTATGTAAAAAATAAACACAGTTTTTAACATCTCTGCTCCCCTAATGAAGTAAAAGTAAGACAATGCATCGCGCAAAGGCAATAAATTATCAACGCTATCATTCCGTGCCAGGGGTTGTTTACCTCTGATCGCTTAATTAATTTTATTCTATGCTACTCGTACTAGAACTGAATGTGCGTTTTATGATAAATGCCTATGCAGAATGCTTTTTATTGTATTATTTGGAAATAAAAAGGTACTTACTTATATTATACCACTACACTACACTAGTTTGTTTTTGCCAACATGCATTTAATTTCCGTGACATTTGAGATTACTATTACCTTCATAATCCTTAGTGGTATCTTGCTACAGACAGGCTACAGACACAAGCTGAGCCTACCTTTTCAATTGTTTTGTATACTTTTTTAATTTATGATGACTTTTTTAATGTGCCATAGTATGTAAGTCGCCTGTAATATGTGTACTGTATACAAAATTTGAATAAATGTCTTATTATTATTTGTATGTACGGGACAATGGTGTCCCGGACCTTTATTATTATTATTATATTTATAATAATCATAATCAGGGCCAATTATTTCAAGCGTGGCAAAATTATAAGGGAATTAGTAAAGGATTCCGGTTTTTCAAGCGTCATTGAAACTATTACGATAGGAATGAGAATGGAGCTGACAATTTTACCATTCCGTCAAAGTGTGTAAGATTTGACAGGCTGCTCCATTTCCAAATCTATAGCGGCCAATTAAATAATATAAGATAGAAATTAATAACCAATATATCACGCAAAACATACTATCAGAGTGCCTATAACAACAATCAATTCCCTGAAACATTATTAACGTAACCCCAAACAAAACTACAAACATAGAACGATTTGCGGCCAAAAATCGAACTACAATTTTCACTTACAACATTTTTATTTTGCAATAGACACTAGCGCCACCAATAATTGCATAAGGCTTGGTGGAACTTGGCTAAGGATTCGCTAACAAAAGAGTGTGTCAGTAAATTTTAAACTTTATGATAAAAACACCACGGTTCAAATTCTAATGTGTTACATGATTAATACGGGACTTTAGTTTTAAATTTGTGTTAGTTTATGGGAATGTCGCGCACTTCCTGATTGGTGATTTGTTCCGATTTTGCTGCACCTGTGCCCGTTCCCACGCTGATTCGGTCAAACGGAACGCACGTGTGACAAATCTGTTCCAATTTTGACATGTTCTTTTTTTTAATTATTATTTGCTTTTGTTTTTATGCAATGCCGTTTTTTGTTCTAACTGGCTGCTAGTATTAACTAATAAGAATTTTATAAATCTGTTAATATAACTAATAATATTGCACCCAGTTGCACCTTACTTAATATGTCAAGTTATGTATGTTGTAGGTATTCATTAATTTCTGATCTGTTATAAGTTTCAGGTAAATCTTTAGTAATTGTTCTAAAATCATTAACATCGTTGTTTCCTGAAAACTTTATTCAATTCTTTAATTTGAATACTTGTAAACATTTACATCCCTACTCAAATTGATTCTCTTTCATTTTCTGCTTTTGAACGTATAATGGCAACATACAAATACTCCATGCTGAATAAATAATCACAGTTTAAATGTTTAGTTATTTATTTATTTATACAAGAAAACTAAAATTTTAGGTAGGTACAATAATTATAACAAAGATAATAAATAAAAACTAAACTCTAAAATTATAAACAAAAAAAAATGCCACAAATGTTTAGTTGATTAAGTATGTAAAAAATGTTAAACGTACGTAATTACGGTTAAACTAAATGCATGTTAATATGGCAAATAACAGTTATATCAAATTTAGGTAGGGTAAACGTCCCAGTGCTTAACATCTATATTGTCCGATAGTCGACTCCTCTTACTCGAACCAAGCTAATTTTCATCATCTTTTATAATGTGCACTGAGCTACAGATGTGCAAGTTGCGGAAAGATTCCAAAAAATTGGAAAGTTCTCGGAAATTTCTTGAGAATTTCATAGAAATATAAGAAATTTCCATTTTACATTTCGGAAAGTTTCAAACCCTATACAAAAATGTGAGAAATTTCAGAAACTTACCCATGTGGAAAAATTCGCAATTTTGGAAACTTTCCGACGGCACATCATGAGCTAAGGTCTGGAATTCCCTGCCGGCGTCTGTATTCCCGAGTTCATATAACCTCGACCTTTATAAGGCACGAGTGAATAAGCATCTTCTGGGTGAGCTCGCTTCACTTCATCATCATCTTTGCCTCCTGGCTAAATACTGGCCAAGAGTAATCCCATTTTTAAAAATTAAAAAAAAAACTTCAACCGACTCACTATCACGGTTCATGAGATACAGCCTGGTGACAGACGGACGTACAGCGGAGTCTTAGTAATAGGGTCCCGTTTCACCCTTTGGGTACGGAACCCTAAAACGAATACCACCACCACCATCTCTCCGTAGAACAATTTTCACTATGACTTCCGTCTCCAAATATTCAAAATTCCAATAAGACGCGGTTCGGTTGGGTGCGAACAACAAAAACACCCGTTTCCTTAAAGTATTGACTATTGGAGATGAACCATACCGGTTCCCACGGGATCAACTTGCACATACAGGGTGTTTAGGTTTCCGCACATCTTGAAACATAATTTCAATGTGTCTTCTCGAAGATCTCACGGTCCGAAATAATTGCAATGCGATAAATAAATATATTTGTACATCGATGTTATCGTTATTTAGTAATATTAACGTGTAGCTGATAGTTATTGGGAGTCTTATTATTATATAATACTTATACTTCTATAATGTGAAACATATATGTATAGGTACCTAACGTAAATACAGTACCTTCAGAGTTATAGAGGAAAAGCTCAAGGAATAATGATGTTTCAGATATCCTTAGTGCGTTCTTCCGTTAGAAAGAGAGATATTGTAGGCGAAAGAGATTATAGGTAGGTCTACTATATAAAAAAAGTCGAACGTAAACTTTAGGTTACTGACAAAAATATTTATTATTATTGCTCTTAGGTAGCTACGTACCGTAGGTACCTAATTGTAGGAAGAGTTAAAAGTTGGGAGTAAGTATTAAGAATCATCCTGTAGGTACAAGTATGCGGAACGCAGATGGTTCCGCCCCTCAAAATTCCGCGGTTTTTGCCACATTCCTCTCGCTTTGACGGTCTTGATCTAATTGGACTCAATGAGTCCTGAAATTATCTTACTAGAAATATTCAGAATTATATTATGTTAATAAAAATCGCCACTCGACCACGTACCGGACGACGCAGTGTTGGAAGGCCCCCCACGAGGTGGGCTGATTAAGGTCGCGGGGATGCGTTGGATGCGGGCATCCCATGACCGATCGTTGTGGCGCTCTCTGGTGGAGGCCTATGTCCAGGAGTGGATGTCGTTCGGCTGACTATGATGATAATGAATAAAAATCGTAATAATGAAACCCGCTCACGGAGATAAACCCCGTTTGTGAGACCTCTCTGCATCCTGAGCTTAATCCAGTGTTGCTACCCTCACTGCCATCCGGTAGCTACTAATAGGCGGTCCGGCTAGTGAGCATAGGAGTGCGCGGTTGGAAAGTAGTCTGGGGAAACCTCCGACACGACCACGCGGCTGGAATAGTCTAAGAGTTCTCCGAATTCCGGCCGGGGCATTTATTTGTGTGATGAGCACGAATATTTATTCTTGGGTCTTGGATGTCTTCTATGTATTTAAGTATTTATTTATCTATATAAGTATATATATCGTCGCTTAGTACCCATAGTACAAGCTTTGCTTAGTTTGGGACTAGGTTGATTTGTGTAAGATTGTCCACAAATATTTATTTATTTATTTATTTAATTTGAGGTGTCAGTAGAATCGAGCTCATGGGAGTTTTGTCGCTGGTTCACTAAACCTAGCCTAGCTGAGAAGAGTCCAGCAATAACTCAGCTTGGCTCGACCTGGGTCGGACTGACTCTACCCGATATACGGCGGTGGCGAGTTACCGTCTGCCCTGGCCCTGTACTCCGTACATCGAAATTCGAACTTCGAGTCATGCCGTCCCTTTCACTCTTATAGTCTGTAACACGAGAGTGAAGGGGACACGACTCGAAGTTCGAATTTCGACGTTCTTAGTAGCCCCTCTGATTACCGAGACGAGACGTTTCATATGACAGGCGCCCCGGTGTCTCATCAATATCCCAGCAACGAGTCCCTCAATTTCCTTCCCGTAAAACCGGTGTAGTTTCCCGTGTTTTCGCAATAGCTCTTGCACGTAGCGGATGCTGTCTCTGACTGTATCTCCTCAATAGTGCAGGCAGAGATAGTATCCGTTCGGTGCACATTAACCCGCGCCCTGTAGCCCGGGCATAAGAATACGGCTACGGTATCCTCTGCCTGTCGTAGAAGGCGACCAAATGAGGGTCCTCGGGACCGAAGACGGTCGTAGTTGGGGGCTGCGATCGTCCATAAAAACATGGCGGGACCTATACAGCTGGACTCTAGGGCGCGGCACTGGAGCGTTCAATCGGGGGGATTTTAGTCGGTGCAAGTCCTACATAACCTGCGCACTGCCCCCGCGGTGAGGAGGTTTCCATAAAGGATTTTCCCCCCAAGTACAAAAAAAAGGTGTACATTATCCCAAGACATTATCGTATCTCAAAGAAGCCTCTTCTTATTGGATGTTTGGATGCTTCTAAAAGGACCAGACATTGTGCCCTGATATCCCAAAATTATAAAACTAACATACCTTACTAGAACCATTTACAAAGACACATTCCCCATGACAAAACTTATCGAAATCTATCCACAATCCTTCACCACCCAAACGTTTTTAAACTTCGCAATCAAAGATTCAAATCTTAACACATTTTGTACCCCATCACTTTAACACTGAAGTTATCCTACGCATTCGTTTCGTTAAACCAACCATTCACAGCGACAAGGTTGCCTCACGGTAAATCCTTTAAACCCCTATGGAACCCTTGCGATCAATCCGATACGATTTTCTACCACTTGAGGACTCGACAATTCGTAATGCGATCAGCAACCAGCGAAACAAGAACCGCGTTCCTTCCCTCTCTAACCGTCAATATGGTTACAAAGACGCAAGTGGTAGCGGTATGAGAGGGCAACTTAAACTGGTGTTAGGTTTATATGGCACTTGTAACCACCCCCGTATTAAGCGAGTTTTAAACGTTTAAAAGATTTAAGTGTAGCGAAGTGTTGATTCCATTATGTTTGTTTGTTTACGAATGGATAGGTGCGAAGTAAGATGTTTCGTTGAATCGATTACAGTGGAAGCTGAAGGGGTGGACGGCTGATTGGAAATTCATTTATAGCTAAATTGCCTTCTTTAGAAACTAGATTTAAAGGCGGATAAAAAGTGTGGTGTCATCCTTCAAGCGTTTTCAAAGGACCCCGGGGTTCGTTTGGCACCTTGTCCCAAGGTTCGACGTAGGCACTAGTTTTACGAAAGCAAAACCTTTCTTTAAATCTAGATAGGTTTACGCTTGATCACAAATCACCTGATGGTAAGCGATATTGTGGTCTAGTATAGAACGCGCTTACCTAGTAAAACCGATTCACTCTCGCCTTGAAGACCAGAAGACGGACCTTGTTAGGATTAGACTGGTTTCGCCGCGATGTTTCAAATCCTATCTATTTTGAGGGTTCCGTACCCGAAGGGTCCAAATGAAATCCTATTGCTGTCACTCACGCGTCCGTCCGTCCGTCGTCTGTCACAAAGCTTTACAGCCAAACGGTTGGAGCTACAGTCTTAAAATTTTCACAGTATACCAATCATACAAATAGTCAAAACTTATTTTTAAATGTCAAAGGTGGGAATCGCTATAATATTCATCAAATTGCTTTAGCAGAGACCGAAAAAGGACCAAAAAAAACGGCCAAGAGCGAGTAAGTCTTCGCATATTTAGGGGTTCCAAACCAACCGCTAAAAACATTTAAAAATAAATTTTGACTATTTGTATGGTTTTGTTTTGGGACACCAAGATGCTTATACTGTGAACATTTTTAAGACTGTAGCTTCAACCGTTTGGCTGTAAACCTGTGTGACAGACGACGGACGGACGGACGGACGGACGTATGGACGGACTGCCGGCATGAGTGACAGCAATCGGTTTCTGTTTTGACCCTTCGTGTACGGAACCCTAAAAAGTAAAGTTAATATCAGCAGCAGTCGAAGCGTCCACAAACTCGCTCATTTTAGTGCAAATGGCGACCACGATACCAGAGCACGGTCCTATCAATCACCTCTCAATATCGCCCCTCGTTAACGAGCGCGCTCTAAACAGGCACAAAAGCGCAGTTAATTACTGGGAGTGAACCCACTGCCGCCACTGTCAACACGCCACGTTCTGATAGTGTGGACTTCAGCAATTAATGTACTCATCTAAGCAAATAAAAAGGGTCAACCTCCGAATGAGAGATATAAGCCGGAAACTTGTATACAACTTCATTTTGGCGTTCTAATAAGTTAAGTACCGCAAAAGTCACATAAAATCTCGTGTCTGGGCTGAAAGTTATTCAAGGTCTATTAAATCTACCCTATGCGCTGATAGGTCCGTTAGTCAACAAAATAAGCTATGTTCGTGTAAAATACATTTTTTATAAAATCCTACGGTTTTCTTATAAAATGGGAATTTGAAAATGCCGCGGTGATGGGCGCCGATTTTGATACCCCCGGCGATAATAGGCGCTGTTATCTTATTTATTGGTTGTCCATATAAACTTTCACGTCTTTAAGGGATGACTGCCGGGATTAAAAGTATCCGTTAGGACATACCTTCCCCGGAACTCAAACTATCTCCATACCACATGTAGCAGACAGACACACTTTCGCATACACTGCAGGGTCTCGTCAACACTCGCGGCTTTTGTTTTTAAAATGTGTTCCATTCAGCTTGTGGCCAGAACGAATACGTTCGATTTTCAAAATTTCGGCGGCGCAGCGGCCCCGTCCCACGGCTGGCCCAGCCTCGAATAAGAACTATGAAAAGTGAAATCACATTATGAACCAGCGGGTTATAATGAAATTCAGTACAACTACAACATCACAACCCAGCGAAAGCGAAGGGCAATAATGATTTACTTTCGTTGAGGTATACATGCTATATAATTTGGCATTGTCGAGCTGGTGGTGTGAAAGGTAAATTACCTGTAACGGTACGTGTCGACGTCTGCCAAATACCAGTATGAATTCGGGTTTACCCAACCTCACAGTTTCAGAGGTTCCCTCCGAACATTGAGTACTAATTGAACGAGACACGCGCATAATTTGTACCTACGCTACCCTACAGGTAGTGTATAGTGCTGTATACACAGAGTGCGCAAACAGACGGCAGCTTTAGGGGGGATTGATTAGGGTATCCGATGTTTGATTTGGATGTCAAGCTAACCATTTAGTGTGGAATACGTTGATATTATGCAAAGTGGATGCAGAAATGTATACTAACACAGATTTGTCATACATAATTATGGGAATAAATAACACTTTGGTAGGTAAAAGTTGATCTAAGTTGTCAGTGTGCGTTGCGCACGCCAAACCGTCTGTAATCGATTTTTCTCAACATTTTTTCCCAAACTTCATTTAGGTTACTCGGAAATGTTTCATATCACCGAAGAACCCAAATATTTTATTTTGCGACTATTTTAAAATAGGTACCACTGATCCATATTACGAGTACTAAAATTGCGCTACATCACAGTTGCCATCCTCAGGAAAAATAAAACCGGATATTTTTTTACTGAATTTTAACAGCTTAGTTATAATGTAGGTACATAAGTACCTACATGACTTTACAATAAAATTAATGAATGAATAGAAATAGCCGGATTATGGAATCTTAAGGAATACAATATTAAAGACTAAAAAAAAATTTACAAAGCTCACAAAAAAGATAAGAAAAGAGAAGCTTACCTAAAAAAGCCAATACCTTCAAAAATTGGCGAAAGTATATCTACCAAACCAAATATCACTTCCATGGCGTTTGCTCGTATCGAATAAAGGCATACTATGAAGCTTATCAGCTTACAATCCTATTGAAGGGTTAAGATAACCCCCCGCCTTCAGTGCCGTAAACCGAGGATTACAGACGTGCTGTAAGGGATCAGTTTGTGCTTAGATTAACATAGATTTTGGATCATGGATAAGAAACAGAGACGCTTGAGCATTCGTAAAATATTTTCCAGAGTATCTGCATAAAAAAAAAACCGGCCACGTGCGAGTCGGATTTCGCACATTTAGGGTTCAGAACCAACCTCAAAAAATAATCAATATATTAGTATTTGTTGTTAAAATATACATACATAATTAACATTGTCACCAAATTTCAAGTTCATAGGTCAATGGGAAGTCAAAAAATTCTTCAGAACTAATTTTGTAACAGACGACGGACGGACGGACGGACGGACGTCTGGGCGATACCAATAGGGTTCCGTTTGGACCCTTCGGGTACGGAAGTACCGACTGTTGGTAATTCAATTGGACTTCGGTTTTTTTTCTAATGTTTTAAGATCCAAAT
The DNA here is from genome assembly GCA_951800055.1 of Cenopis cana. Taxonomy (NCBI): domain Eukaryota; kingdom Metazoa; phylum Arthropoda; class Insecta; order Lepidoptera; family Tortricidae; genus Cenopis; species Cenopis cana. The sequence goes on along the minus strand of OX637489.1, from coordinate 9,277,681 downwards.
ACGTTGTTGTCAAATACATTTACAAAAACAATATAAACATAATTAACACATGACCATGTAGGTATATGTTTATGTGCCTAAATGTTGTGTCTATACTATGCATTGTAGATATATGCGTACGTATGCATATATAAAGGCTTTACAGACGTTAGAGATCAAAGGAAAGCTTGTTTCAGTTCCGTAATGAGGGCGCCACTGTGCTCGTGTGAACCGACTTTAGCTCTCTAAAGGATGTCACACAAACGTGAAGATTAAAAATGTTAAGCATATATATTTTGCTCGCTTTTATGAAGTATTTATCACATGATGGCAAGGTTTCGGACGTTAAGATGAAGACACAAGTTCAGGAATGGATATGGATGATTAATAATAATTAAAAAAAAAAAAATGTAGAAAAATGTATGTAACTATAAAAATTGTAATGACTATTTGTTTTGTTCCAATTGAAAATGTTGTATGGTAAATACCGACTTTATTCATAAACAAATATTATTTAATCTGTCGATATAAAACTTTTTTTTAATTACACTCTTATCATAAATATAAATATACCCAGCGGCATAGGTAAGTTAAAAAGTTAAGTATGAGTACCTAGTATCTAGTATCAATATCTCTTATTGTAGCTCGACTTTACTTCACTGTTGGTGATACCGCCACGTGCCAATTTGAAGAGCTGAGCTCGAAAAGAAATTAGTAAACAATAGATAAACATTATGGTTCCAATTGGGTATTTGACACATGTTAAAATTTGTAACATGGTGTTACTTTATGTATATTCAACTAAACTATAAATTGTCTATAAATTGTAAACTTTTACCAAAATAGAAAAAAGATATTTAATATCGAAAATTCGGAAAATTGATTTTTTTTGTCGTCCAAAAGTCAAATAAAAGGTATCAACAGAATGCAACTATGTACCTAAATAGTCATAAAACTTGAATCAATAAAACTAATTGTGCAACAATCGCACTTCTTATTTCGAATAGTCACAAGTCGTAACACGAACTTTTGAATTGGGACCTACGCCTAGTTTCTTTAAAGCTTAAAATACATGGTGTGTTCCGTAAAAAGAGATTATCTCAACAACTACCGTCAAATATTTTTTTGTCGTAACTAGTAGGTACATTTTTTTTGGTGTCATTTCACATTGAAATTTAGCGCGAACTATTACGTTTGCTTATGCTGTGTGTAAGAAATCACCTATGCTCTTTTGTAATAGTAAGCTCCTTTGTAGTAATAATTAGCTTATCTTTATGACTGTTTGGGCTATACCTATTCCTATACCGTAGCGAAAATTTAAAGCCTAAACGGTTTTGGCTATGATGATTGCGTGCACATACTGTATTGTTTCGCAGAATTTTCGTTTCACAGAAACTTTTTTTTTTCAGAAACCGTTAACATTTTATTAGGTACATCTAAAATGCCATTTTGCAGAACCCAATTAGACCTACCAGAAAAGCAGGTTGGGTCAGGTTAGAACTGGGACCCTTTTGTAAAAAAAAAACGTTTTCTATGAAATGAATATTCTTCGATACATCTATGAAACTTCTGTCTTAAAGCGTCTGTCAGCGACTTCCATTGGTTTACGACTTACGTACCGTAGTTTTAAAGTGGGTAGGTGTGTAAGTTTTTGCACGGTGACCGGGTGAAGCGGGGCGGGGCGGCCGTATTGATCCCGGGAAGACGACGCCTTTGTTTGAAGAACTTGGCCAACATACGTATAAACATAGCTTTTGGATAACTTGAATGAGGAACTGAGTTGAATGTGGTTTAGTAGACGTGGCCGTTTTAGGGCATTTCTCAGACCTTTCAATCGCCGATACTTCGGTGGTCGTATTATTTACGATGGCCTTAGGTTTCTGTGGTCCATTTTGAAAAGGATGATAGCTTTCCCGCCTGCTATACTACAGCCTTCAGCGATGTCTTCAATTATTCGACCACCGAAGTCACGGCGGTTGAAACGTTCAGAGAAATGCCTTTTAGGCTGCGTTTCCACCAGAGATGTGCGAGGATGCGTTTTCATACATTTGACACCTCGCAACGCGCCGAGCGAGGTGTCAAATATATGAAAACACATCCTCGCACATCTCTGGTGGAAACGCAGCCTTAAGGTGCGATGCTTCAAGAAGTTCAAGAAATTAGGAGGAAAGTTTAAGAGGAAATGGGGCATAGCCTGGACGTCTTTAAGGCACGAGTGAATAGACATCTTTTGGGTGAGCTCGCTTCACCGTCGGTCTGATCTTTGCCCCCTGGCTAGATGCTGGCCAAGAGCAATCCCATTTTTAATTTGAAAAAAAAAATGGCGCTTTCTATACAGTTAGTAATATATGTACACTTAATATTAAGTATAAAATATTTTTTTAAATTAAATCTATACTTTTTTGAAAAAGTTTATAATGCCATATGCATAGGTACTATCAACAACTATACACAGGGCCTGTTCAGTCACCAGCATTAATATCTGCTAAAACAAAAGCGGCATAGGTAAATATCTGACACCACTCTATTTGTAGAGCCGTAAGGACGTGTCAGATAATTATGCCGCCTTTGTTATGGCACTAATAATTATATTAGGAGTTATAATATTAGGAGTATTCATCTCGTTGCAATAAGGCTCATAGAAGGGCAGTATCATTTCGTTATATTGTATTTACATAGTCGTACTTACAAGTTCACCAGTTTTCTTCGTTGCGTGTAATATGTAGTTTGTTTCCAGTGTCAACAATTACGAAAGGGCGTGGCGTCATCGACGGGGTCACGACCCCGGCTCTTCTATTGGCCTAAATCTGACACCCACTACGTTCTAAATTAAATATACTGTACGTTTACGGGGCTTCTACGTCTATATTTTACATGAGTTATTGGTATCACAATAAGAGTTTAGGTTATGAATGGTGCAGCGTCACGTTATGTACTTACAGCCCTTATTATGTACTTTCAGTGCCAGGAGCCCGCTAGGTGGCTGCAGTAGCTCTAGTATAAGTTTTTTCGAAACATTAACTAATTCGAACGCGTTTGCGTTTTGTCTCAAAATGTATGAAAACGCTCTCACCAAGTTTGAAATACGCGCGTTCATCGGTTAGCAACAAATGTTATTTCGCTTTTTTAGTTTCCACTAGTGACCACCAAAAGCGCTGTTCACGTTTTCATACCACTTTCATACATTTTGAGACAAAACGCAAACGCGATCGAATTAGTTAATGTTTCGAAAAAACTTATACTAGAGCTACAAGTCTTGTATGCGCTTTTCTCTACATACGGTTTTTGGCATGTTATTGGTACGTAGTACAATAGGTACCAATTTGGTACCTATTGATACGAGTGTAGCGCTACGAAATCTTTGGCATTGGCGGTGAAAGATTCTTTTTAACCTAAGCAGCATTGATATTTTGTTTGAAAGTGATTGGCGTCATATTTAATAACTTGGTTATCACACAATTAATTTATAATACTTGTACCTACTAAAACTTTACTAACTATAATAATGTAATTCTCAAGACCAGACTTTTTAGACACAGTCTAAACAAACTGTTTCCAAAAACATCTATAAAAAAATCCAAAATAATTTCGCTTCCTTATAAGACTGAAGTGCTACTCAATCTATTACCGTCATAACATTTTGTTCATAAAAAAAGTTGCGATAAGAGGTTTTTTCAGCCAGTCACTCGACTTATCTGCGTTCGGTTCGGGACGCGTGGCCACTCCCAAGGGAGAGTTCCAGTATTATGCCCTTTTTTAGGGTATTTTCACGTAAACGATCGTATTGATGGATATGATGAGACTATACACAAGTTGAATGCCGCAGCTGCAGCTAGGTTTCATTTCATTTGTGTCTAGTTCAAAAATGAACCTGTCTGGTTAATAGCAGTAAAATAGTTCGATTTTGTTTATAAAATATATAGGAAATGTGTACGTGATAGATTTCCCGAAGATAAGACCTTTTTTTTTTTAACCCAGAGAAATGCATGAAAGATAAGACCTAGCTGACAGGGCCGTTTATGGTAACTTATTAACAAATTAAGTCTAATTATTAGTCTAATACTACTTATAATAGCCGGAGAGCTGGCTACGGCTAACTGTTTGCAATTTATAGAGACACAATTTGTCAATGTGTCACACAAAATCGATCTAGTTAGTGTGCCGTACTATGATTATTAATTGATCCGGGTGACTATGCCCTCTGCAGACTTTTCCCCCAACCAAAATGACTGGCAATACCTATGGGTCACAAACAGATTTAGAGGTTCGCGTCTTTCATGTGGACATATCAAAAGTTGAGGGTTACATAGCTTAATTTTTGGATTGGTCTTGTAACCCGCATAAATGGCGTCTCCGTTTCATTAAAATCATAACTTACCTACATGCTCATAAGCCGTTAACTATTGACCACAGGAGGGACGACTTTTGTTTTTTCAAGTGCTTATACTTAGCTACCACATAAGTGTTTTGGTGTAATACTGTCAACTTATGTGAGAATAAATAAATTGAAATTGAAATTATAACCCATTATATTCGAATTAAGTACCTACATAATTAGGTATCATACCACATCAAATCCAGAACTCTATAATTTGCACAAATTAAAGAAAAACTAAATAAAAAAACTTCCGCTGAAAAGCTGCCTGTGCCTGTCACCCGGGTCAATTAATAATAATTGTATGGCACATTAACTAGACGAGTTTCGTGTCTCTATTAATTGCAAACGGTTTTCCGTCCTTAGACCACAAGATAAGATGTAACATAATATTAAGTTAGGTATAATAATACAATCAAACATATCAAGCGACAAGTAAGTACCTAATATAAAAATATGAGCGACTTATTTCTATAAAAACGCTGGCTCCCGTGACTTGAATGTTTCTTTATTTTTACGACAGTGTTGCTATTTCGGTGGGTAGATATCTACTCGCAAAGTGGCCAGTTTGTGGTTCCATAAACTACCAATTTGGGAATATTATCTCTTTTAGAGATAAGTCACAGTAGTTTTTATGGTAGAAATTATTTATGGCAGTGTTAAAAGAGAAACTTAGTTCTTTATTGTGAGATTGTGATGCATAAATTTATGAGATGAGAATCAAGAGAATCAAGTTAAGAAATAAGCAATATTTTTGATTATCTACGTATAGCAATTTATAGCCTATATATGATTGATGTTTTGAATTCTTCTATTTAATCAAGCATATTAAATGTCAAAATACGACTAATATAGACTTTTAAGACCGGAAAAACAGCACTTTTAATTCTAATCTATATACTTAATAAGATTATTATTTTTACTTATTTTTATATTTTTAGTACGAAAAATAATTATCAAACTGATTCCAATTCAACGGATACAAGCCAAATCCAAATAGAAGGTTAGTTTAGTTACCTAGTTACATTGGTGAGGTACCTAGCTGAAAGATAGTTGGTAAAGTACCTAGCCAAAGTTCATAAAACTTTTTCATTGAACTATTTTTTTCTAATCAGTAATCACTATTTACTAGTATGGTATGGCGATAATGAGCCGAGCAGATAATTTAATTACAATATTTACTGATAAGTATTGTTACATAAACCACTACCTAAAGTCGTAAACATCACTGCGACAAATGCGCCATCTTAGACTGTGTTAGTAGAAGAGTATCACAGCGCGGGTTAGCTTCGGTGAACTTTCGATGAGCTCATACCGCCTTCGTCCTTCTTCCATCGGACATCCAGACGTAGGTACGGCTGGTGGTCCAGATGTATGGTATCCTTGCCTGGTTGAAATTTCTATTAGGTACTTGAACCAAGTGCTTTTCGTCATATTTTATAATGCGCATGCTTAGGTTTGGAATTCTCTGCCAGCATCTGTATCTCCGAGCTCATATGACCTAGACCTCTTTAACCCTTTGACCGCCAAAGCGGTAGTGTGTCGTCGTGCTCAGTACGCCAAGCACTGTTTTTTTGGTGTAATGCATAGATGTACTATAAAAGAACTAGATACACAGTCAGGCGAAAAAAATGGCACCCTCAAATGTACCGCTCCGGTACTTTCGTGTTGACGGCAGACAGTGACAGTGACAAAGCGTGTATGCAACTGACAGTGTCAATCAGTGCCACATTTTCCGTCAATTTTGTTCGGCATTGTGTCTCTATTTCTATATTATAAGTCAATGGTGTAATGTCTAAACCAATAAAAACAAATTAAAACAGTTCATAAATGTTTTTTTTTTCATGATCAAAGTACACCTTCACTTCGACCTTTTAAAAGTGGTTGTTGGCGTGGTGGGCACGACGACACACAACCACTTTGTAGGTTCTTGGCGGTCAAAGGGTTAAGGCACGAGTGAATAGGCATCTTCTGGGTGGGCTCGCTTCACCGTCGGCCTCATCTTTTGCCCCCTGGCTAGATGCTGGCCAAACGCAATCCCATTTTTAATAAAAAAAAAAAAAATTGTAATAACCGGCTACGAGAACGTTGTCCCTTCACTCTCCCCTGCACTACTACTACTTAGCCGCTCAATTTACGTTTCGTTACTGATGATATGTCCAAAAAGGTTGCTCAAATTAGAGAGCTGGGTTGATGTGTTGTGTCACTTCTTTTACATTCACTATGTAATGATAAGAGAAGACATAAACAAGTTTTCATAATATAAGTACAATAACAGCCTTATCTGTGTCGCGTTTATCGATGACGTACCCAACAACATTTATTACAATAACATGATTTATAAACGTGATACAAAGCTTCTCAGAATTCATTTTTACTATTTAAAATGCTTAGTCTTCATTTTATCGTTACAATGCTGAGTTATCTGAATGACTGATTGAGATGGGGCTCATAAGGCTAGGTTTAGTGAACAGCGACAATGACCTATTTAAAGTCACAGTCTGGTTCAAAAATCAAAAAGATGTGGAGACATATCTAAGTGTTGGTACCTAGCTAGATGTACGTAACGGACGTTATCATTGTAATTGGTAATTAAAATGGCGATTGTGTATTAATATGCCTATATCCCCAAGGTAACTTACATAAGTAGAGATACTATAACATAGCTACCTATATTTTATGTAAATATAGGTAGGTACACAGTTTACAGTACCTTTCAGCCGCACCATGTCGTTTGACTTTCCTACCTGCCATGTAGATACTTTAGACCTGAAAGGCTATACATAGGTAAACTAATTTGCTAAATCTGATAGGTACCTAGAAAACATTGGTACTAATAAGGTTTTAGAGCTTCATGAAAACGTTTAATTTTTGCCATGTTTGAGGCAGACGAATTTCTGATAAGTATAGCCGCCTAGGACATCTGTAACACCATATCTGAATAGTTCAAAACTGTTGAAAATGAAGCACAGACAACACCTCCACCTAGCTTCTCTTCTTTTTGGTGTTATAAATACCGGCAAACCATCGTATCTCCTGCTAAAGCTGAAGTGGCGTCAGCAGCAACGGGCATTGCGTACAACTAGTATGCATAAGCCACTCATTATACCTAAGTACAAATGTGCAGCTTTTCGTGGTAGTTTTCGGTTCCAGGCTACCAAATGCTGGAACGACCTCCCACCCCCTATACGAAACTGCGGGTCCAAAATAAGTTTTCAGCGCAAATTGCGTGAACATCTATTGGTAACCCAAGCTTCTGGAACCGATATGCTCCGGACCAGCTAATACACACAACAACACAAATTACAATATACAACATAAATTATATAAATTGTATTTTTAACTTTAAATTCGCTATGATTATTCCTGTGCCTACTTTTATTTATTTATTTATCACACTTAATGTTTTATATCACAAGAAAGTTACATTGTCACATACAAGAAACTAAAGTATGTAGCACATAATAAATATGTTTTGCTTGCACTTTTAACTGTTTGATACTGACTGGACTTCTTATCTTATTCATTTTATATTATTTTTCTGTCTCGTTTTTTGTTCAAACCATGCTCACTAAGGCTAGGACAGAATAACAGCGTTGCGACTTGCATTTCTTGCAAATTGCAACATTTTGCTGAGTTTTAGCCTTTTCTTTACTGCACACAAGACATTGCTGGATCTACCTTGTGACCTCTGTCGGCGATGAACCTACAATTATTATATTTTTAAGGGTATTTGATATAGTTGTCTATAGTTGTAGGTAGCACCTGTATAAAAGTCTTGTTTTGTGTGTTTTATGGAATAAATTACTTTTCACTTCACTTTCACTTTCACTATATTTTTTGTAGGTACTGAGAAGGTTCTGGGGGCCGATTTTTCAGTGTCGAACGCTCGACTTTTCACTCGAGATCTGTCGAAATACTATGACGTTTTGACAGATGTCGAGTGAAAAGTCGAGCATTCGACACTCAAAAATCGGCCCCCAGTGTTTTGAACAGTATTGGTGGAAAGACCCAAGGCCTATTGGCTAATGACTTGTAACTCCTTTTATTGGAAATAAGTATATTCCTTCCGCTTGTAATTAGGTGCAAATATAAGTACAAGGTCCATCTATGAGAGGAGGCCTGTGCCCAGCAGTGGGACGTAGATAGGCTGATGATGATGATGATGATGATAAGTACAAGTTACAAGAAATTAATAGCTAACACTCGGCCGAATCAATTCTATACTATGTCATAGGTAGGTACTTTGTTGTTAGGTACCTATATGTAATGATTCAATATTTAACGAATTACTTACGAAATTCGATACCAATATCTCTCCAGGAGAGTCTTGACACCACAGTATTAGCGTGCCTTTCCATCAGACCTGGGGGCCGATTTTTGAGTGTCGAACGCTCGAATTTCCACTCGAGATCTGTCAAAAAACTATGACGTTTTGACAGATGTCGAGTGAAAAGTCGAGCGTTCGAAACTCAAAAATCGGCCCCCTGTGCTATGATCGTTGCTATGAATGTGTTGATATCCACCATATTCATTGGTTCTCATAGCATAGCACTGGTGGATGCGGATAGCTATCATCCTGCAGCATAGCTCTTGTGGCCTTAGGTACTCGTTATTAGCTGTTGTAATAGCGTATTACGCGTTTGTAGATGGTGGTGTTGGTTGGTGTAGGTGGTGGTGGGTGAAGCAACTCCTGCATAAAAACCCACACTTCATCAACACGTTCACACTTCACTGGTGTGTATACCGAACCTAATGATCGGATTTAAATAACTTCCTATTATTTAAGATAACACATCCGTCACTCATGCATAGGTAGGTCTAAATCTCAACAAGGAAGCATCCCACTCCTCATTTTTCTCAATTTGAGTACTGTCTAAGTAGGATTCCGGGTAGGTCGCCCGCAGACGACTTTGCCAGAATTGCGGTGCGGCATGCGTTTTAAGGTTGTCGCAGACATAAAACCTCGACACCCGACCGTCGCCGCCCCAGCTCGCGCCGATCAGTATTCTTTGTTAGAAACTTCATATTGCAACGCACGCTTATCCACTCCATGTCGTGACGGCATCGCCCCAGCTCAACCTAAAAGCGGATAGACAGCTACGGCTACGGCGCGCGGGCGAAACGGCCTACTTCAAACGCAGAAAAACTGTCAACCAGTGGACACCTCGCTGCAAGCGCGGCCACCTCGGCGCTGCTGTTCCGTGTTTGCGTTGGGTTGACGCCTGGTTGACAGCGACCCGGCGAGTTGAGGCGGCGCCGGTCGGGTGCCGAGACTTATGGGTGCGACAACCTTTATCTGTTAATTGCACGGTCGAGACGCGCAACGCATTGCGGTGAGTTGGGACCACACGCAATGTATTCGGAATAACGCTCTCGCTGCCGGTCAAAGGCGCGGTTAGGGCGCATTTTCGCAGATTGAACGATCACAATGAAAATTTTAACCACAGGGATATGCGACTAAAACTATAGTCATACTCAAGCACTATTCACGTGGTAGCAAAGCCTTCTCGATAAACTAGCCCTGAGGTCCTACGACCGTCATTTACGTTAGTTTGAACCAAACTGTGTCCACGAAACATTATGATGGCTTATATGCGAGTAACCTTTAGTTGGCCCTGCAAACGATACACTTTTGTATCGACGCTCACCTTTAGCCTTGTATTGTTCCTTGATAATACGCAAATGCGTGCTTTTGACACTGTTTTACTATTCATAGTAGGTAACCCTAATGACCTGGGCTGTTACGAAGTATTTATAACTTCTCACCTCAGCTCACCTCAAGCGAACCAAGCAGTCAGGGGCAGGGGTACATAAACTAGCTGATGCAACTGAATTCCACTGATTCTCCGATGGATTTCTTCGAGATTATCGTGCACGACGTAATTTAGACCAACGTATTGGTCGCTTTTATACTTTACCTTGGATGTGCATGACATGTTTGGTTTCATTCATGATCAGTCTAAAGCCTATTTATGAATGAAACCACAGAGTTTATCGTGGACGTGCACATTTTTTATCTTTATTTAATAAAAGGGGTTTTATCACATTTGATTATGTCACCCCCATTGTTAAAAATCACAATTTCACCTTCGCTTAATTCCTAAATTAACCAACCTGTATAAATCTTTAGCTGTTTTAGACAATGGTTGTGCTAAGATATCATTACATGTACCCACATCAAAGTTAATATTATGTTTAATTATAAAATTTTGCCTTTCTGCTTCGTTCCGGATACATGTGGACGTGCACTTAAAGGTGAAGTATAAAAGCGACCACTAGGTAAGAATGTCTGTACCGTTAGGATTTCAATCCCAGTATTGGACATATTTGGCCCATCCCAATCATATTTTGTCAAACGTTCCATAGTTAGGTACGCAATAACCAATTACCCTCTAAGATAATGTAGGTATTAGAAGAGAATGCAAAAAGCAGTTACTACCTACTATACAAGAAAATTTAATACACCTTGACTTGTAAAATTTGGTTCAATATTCATCAAATAGTCCGTGAACCATTATTAATTTTAGGAAGCCCGTGCCATCTATTCAGATTATTGCAAGCGATCAGAAATGTAAAATGTTACCAGTCCTTTTTATTAGTTATACTACTTAGCGATAGATGGCGCTAATATACAGTCAGCGAGCGGCAGTACCTACATTTTATAGTCAATAGACATTTTTACAGCGACTAGGGATTACAAAAAATTAAAATGAAATGTAGGTAAGTATCCATGATTTTATTTTTAGTTTACACTTAATTACACCCATTATCGCTTAACGACATAAGACTCAACGAAAACAATTCAAAAAAGCCTGCAAAATGCAACAAATGAAATTTAAAAATAATTAACACGTTCCATACCTACCTATTAAAAAACTTAAAATATTGAAACATTTCACAAATGCCATTTACAGCTAAGCACATTGTTTTTAACTTACAATTTAACATACAATAGGTGCCCGTTGGGGTCACACTGGGGATCGACCCCACCAAGCAACGCTTATTTTAAAATACTTTACACATTTTTAGAATGTCATTTATTTAAAATTATTTTGGTAATCCACAATGTTTAAGGAACTGATGAGTTTGTGAGATCGACGCCAAAGATAAGTATATATTTTTTGCCTTGAAGTGCAAAACTGTAAATATTATTTTGTTTTGGATGTCGTAGTAGTAGGTACTATATTCGAATATAGTTTCAAGTTCGATGCAAAAACTCCAATCGATGACAATTCATTTCATTGCGAGTACTTGCAAAAACTCCAATCGATGACAATTAATTTCATTGCCAGAACTTGCAAAAACTCCAATCGTTGACAATTCATTTAGGTATGTTATTAGAAACCCATGAATTTACATTTCATCTTTACTTTTGTGATGCTAACAGAATGAAATCGTCTCTTTGTAGTTTCTATACCTATCAAAATAAATATCGATCTGATTAGTTCAAGCTAGATATTGGACAAGTCTTTAAAATCTATTCGTACATAGCCATCATTGCCAACCAGTTCAAATGTCAATTAACATATTGCGAAGAAAAAATGAGGGCACAAAACATTTTTTAACAAATATAATTAAGTTTCTCTCTACATGGATTGTTCATAAGTATTTCGACTGAGCAGTGAGTCCCTTTTGGGATCGAATCGAATGTAAGGTCTCGAGAATTCAGTGTACTTGTCACACATTTATTTTATTGCTACCTTGCATCCAGTTCTCACAATAACAAAACATAAGAACTTTTTAATTATACGATATCAGCAAATGGGGTATGGGTCATTATTTGGGCGTTTGTTCCAAATCACTTTCGTGGTCACTATTTTGTCGAGTTCGGATAAAGATTTTAATGCCGTTTTCGATTATTTGATAGAAATACGGGACATCTACCAGTACCAACTAACTTAGAAATTCAACCAAAATCTACAGCCAATTGTTCAAAATCGTGTCCACAAAAGTGAGTCGGTTGAAACGCGCGAATAATGACACATATACCCTTAAGGTTTTAGTAAAGTAGATTTTGGTTTGATCCATTCAATTCAAACTCATTTTTTTTATTTTATATTCTATAAATTCAAATATCACTACATTTTTTTTTAATTCTGGGCGTCACGAGGCTCATTAGATGCTAGAATTCAAAGGGAAATTATGGGAAATTACATCCGAAATCTAAACAAAATCAGACTTTAAGTAGTAAACATTTAAAAAGTCCACATAGCATTTAAAAGAATACTATCACTACTCTTTCTTACTTATGTACAGTTTTCGACACACAAACACTCAAAATTCTACTGGACTTAGAAAGTTCATATATTTACACTTCAAGATATGAATGGGATATTTACAAATTTCATGCACTGCAATATGGACAAAGATAGATTATGTTATGTTATAACCTTCATGTCATAAAAATAGAACATTAAGACAGGGCAGGTTTGTCAGTCAAGTACAGAGTTCCTTTACCTACTAAATTACATTAGAAATAATCAATAGCCAATATACATCTTACATTAGGTACCATTACAGCTTCCGTACATAAGACCCTGATCTGAACCTTTTATCCCAAAGCGGGTATTACACTATCCTGAATTCAGGACGTTTAGAGTGGTATGCACCTATATGTTAGAGCGAGATGCTTCAACTCCCCTCCCCTAGTCAGGATTCTGAATTCAGGTCAGTGTAATACTCGCTTAAATCCTAAGTGAACAACATTTGTGTTATTGAAAGTTACTCCTGAACCAGTACTGACCATAGGGCAGAGCAAAGAGTGGCTGCGTCTAGGCGCCAGATGTCTAGAGGCGTATAAATGCCGGCGCGGTAATCACGTAACGTTTTCGACCGTTAGTACGATAGATTTAAACGTCAAATCCCATACTAAAACTGTCATCAAATACATACCAACGGTAGTACATATCGTTACGTGATTACCCCGCGGGTGAGAAAAAAAGTCAAGGGGAAAAATAAAATTTAGAAGGCGCCATTTATGGCGCGGCATCAGATCAGGGGCTAGGGCCGGCACTGGTATCATTTTTAACCCCGTTATTCATAAAACTTGACAAACCTCATCTAACTAAAATGCGTTTTGTACCTTTCTCACAAACTTAAATGCCGAAGTGACAGATAAGGAATATTTTGGCGGCATATAAAATAGGTTTGTTGAATGATTATGAATAAGGGGGTAAGCCAGTCATTATCAAGCAGGGCCTGCCCTTAGGAAGGACTAAGTCGTTCATCCTAACATGAATAATACTAGGTAAAAAACCTTACGTCGGAGGTTAACGTAGTGGTGTAATTCTGCACTCGATTTTTGTATTGTCTAGTAAATTTGTGAGAATACACAAGAAATATCAATTGTAAAATATCCCGAGTTGTAATGTATTTTTTTATACCACTTCGATGGCAAACTAACTGACCCACCTGATATAGTGCGCGCCATCCACGACGACGCGCCCCTCCACAGCCAATCTCATACTAATCTGTGCGCAGTTGTACGTTGTGGGCGCGCCTTCGTGGATGGCGCGCACTATATTAAGTTGTCACCGTCGCCTATGGACGCTTGTAACACCAGAGGAGTCACTCGCGCGTTGCCGACCCGTAAGAACAAGGCTTTCATTACCAAGAATTATAATACGGTTTGTTTACCAGTGTAAGTCCAGTGGACTCTGGAGGCATGTTCCGAATCACGCTCACGGACCGATTCACGCTCATAGCGCTTACGTGAGAGGTCGTGACGTCACTGATGATGTCATGGACGGCGCTCACGGTGCTCACACTCCCAGGCGTAAGCACGTCAAGTTGATGTTTGGTATATGAACATGACAGTAAACACGGGCTATGAGCGTGAATCGGTCCGATCATAAGCGCGCTTAAGCGAATACCGGTCCGAAACAAAACACTACTCACGCGGCCTTGAGCGCGCTATTTGATTTGGACCGGCCGTCAGCACTGTAAGCGCTGCGAGCATTTTTAGCGTGATTCGGAACACGGTTGTCAGGTGCTGTCAACATTTAAACCACCCAATATAAATAAGCCCTTAAATGAAAATTCCTAAACGTCACATTAATTTAACAACAATACAGATTTTAATAATTCATGTAACTACGCAATTTTGAACATTGATTGTGTACCATCAGTAAACATTTATTTAAATTTGATAACAGTATATAATCTCCACTTTCCTTAACACTTATCTTAGGTTTGTTCACGTATTTTTCTCAATCAAATTCTTAATAAATAGTATAGTATGATTCGTAGCAACAAGAGTTTTTGGCTAAATTCCTATGACAGAATCATTTATTTTTCTGTGGCGTTGATATTTCATACAATGACATTGTTATTATTATACATATAAAGACACAAATCTGCTGAATACGATCTTCTAGGAAATCATTAATCATTCAGAATACTTAAAAAATATATTTAAAGAAAACCTGTTATTTTTAATCAGATTTATAAACCTAAGCAAATTATAATCTAACATGTCTATAGCATGTCCCATTTTTGTATGAAGGAGGACTCTCTTCAACATTTTCTGACTTAACCCATGCGAGGCCAAGCAATGCTAGGTACGTATACTACGCCATAGCGCATAGCAGCGTTTTTCCGCTAAGAAGCGGAAATCGCACGTAGAGGCATGAGTCATATTTGAGTCATTGGCTCGAATAGGTTCCCTTCTATTTAAAGTGATATACATTAGAAGGTTTGTTCATACAGTAGGAAATCACTGACTATCCTTACTTTATAATTAGTATCTTTAAACACTGCAGTCATGTTAAACTTAATTTACTATACCTTCGCCAATTTACATTTTTAATAAAAAAAAGATCACAAAATACTGATAAGAAACAAAACATTTTTCACAGGCACTGCATAATAGTTCCGAACATAGTGGACTAAAATCATAATTGTATACAAAACTTAATTTTGTTTGATTATAAAAAAATTAATGTCCACATAGCCATTGGAATAATAATTGTAATTCATTTATTTCAATGGCATTATTAAAAACAATAAAAACAAATGCAATGTCTATCGAGATCCAAAAACAAATTTAGACCTAAAACTATTGAGGTCAAATTAAATTCCTTATATTTACTATAATTTCTAAGGAACATCATACATACCATTTATTATATTCAGTACATTATTAGTCATTGGGTAAAATTTTATCTGCAGCTTCAATTAGGCTCATACATTTAAACATTTGATCGTTTCTGCTCATCAACAAAACGTTTATAGTAGGTACACATTATTTTGTCAAAGTACAATGTAACAATAATCATTGCAATGCCGCAGATATTCCTAAGTTATAAAAAAAGCTTGAATTTCAAGTACAGATTAATTTGACAGTTACTGACTTCCTACCAATGAAGTTACAGTCTGACAAACAAGCAGCAAGCTACAGTACACTTGAGTTCACATCCACACTTAGTTCACTTCACTTAACTCATTCACTGTATTGTATCTTTCACTTTAAGTTTAACCCATTGAAGTATCACTTAAACTATACAGCGTCTCTGTCGCCACTCACTAAAGTGTCATATTTCACGTATAATGAGTATCTTCTTAAAATCCCAGGATCATTCTGGCTCCGTATACATAAATGAGAACTTGTCGTGGCTGGTGGGGGCGATGACCTTGGCTTCGATCAGGCATTGAACAACCCACGTTGTTGATACTAGAGGGATATTGTCCTGGTTAGCCTTGTTTTGGACTTCGTGAGGACAGTCCCATTCTGTGACCAGCGCTAGGGCCCCGGACATGTTGAGGTCTTCCTCGTTTACCACGCGTGTGGTCGCCCCGACTAGGGTGCACACACGCTCCCAGAATTTGACGAACGTGTCCTGATCGCCGCATAGAAGAATGACTTTGTCTTTGAAGAATTGGGTGTTGCGTTTGCCGGATGACGGCACCTGAAGTGAAGGACATCATTTTGAGTATCTCAATCAATAAATTGGTCGTACAAATTCTCGTAAACGCTGCAATAAATGTTCTGATAGATTAGTAATCTACATAAAATTCTCTACAAAAGATTCTATACACTTTTTCGCTGGGATAAAACCATACTTAGTCCTAACTAGTGCGAAAGTGTGTCTGTCTGTCTGTTATCTCTTAAACCGCTGAACCGATTTACATGGTATGGAGATGGATGAGTCCCGGGGAAGGACATAGTATACTTTTTATCCCAGATATCATCACTTAAGGGGCCCACCCCTTTTGTGTAAAGTTTGTATAAAAGAGCAATGACTACAGAAGCGCCTGATATAAGTTAATAGCAATAACTTACATTCTATCGCGATGAACGAGTTCCACGCGGACGAAGTCGCGGGCGATAACTAGTATTTAATATATTAAAGAGGGAAAGTTCATTATTAGTGGCTTCTCGTTCCTTGCTTTTCAATATTTTTACCATTTATCTACTCATGAGTCTGGTTAGTCTGTGCCGGGCGGTAATTCTTGGCACACTACCGGTACAACAGTCAGTATCGTATATATGAAGCAGTCAAAGTGGCTAATTTTTTTTTTATACAAAATATAATATGGTTTTCTGAACTATTTGGCCACTTTGGCTGCTACATACTGGGTATATGACGCGGACTGTACAGTCGGATATATCGGAGCGAACCAGGTCCTCACAAACATCTGAACACGACTCTATTGCCAAGGCGTTAGAGTGCATGTTCAGATATTTTTGAGCACCCTGAAGAGTACAGATATATTTGATGGCGACAGTACATAAAAACATCATTTACTATACAAGTATGTAGTGTTGTGTTCCTGGAGGTGAGCAAGGTTGCCAGAGCTTCCGAGGATGCACTGTGTTGAGTGTGAGAGGCCTAAATTTGTCCCTTCCAACACAGTGAATCCTCAAATTTTATAAAGGGTCGGCAACAGGCACGTGACTCCTTTAGAGTTGCGAGCGTCTATAGGCTGCGGTGTCCTTTTACTATAAGGTGGGCCGTACGCTTGTTTGCCACCGTCGTTGTATATAAAAACCGGCCAAGTGCGAGTCGGACTCGCGCACGAAGGGTTCCGTCCCATTATCTTTAAAAACTGCAAAAAAATCACGGTTGTTGTATGAGAGCCCCCTTAAATATTTATTTTATTCAGTTTTTAGTGTTTGCTGTTATAGCGGCAACAAAAATACTTCATCTGTGAAAATTTCAACGGTCTAGCTATCACGGTTCCTGAGATACAGCCTGGTGACTGTCGGACGGACAGCAAAGTCTTAGTAATGGGGCCCCGTTTTACCCTTTGGGTACGGAACCCTAAAAAAGGGTTTGATAAATTTGATAATGACTTACCCAGTTGACAAACACCTGTTTGATAATCGACCAGCCAGCGGGCAGTGCGTACGAATCCGTGTCGAGTAGAGTGTTGTTGATGCAGCACATTATGACCCACTGGTGGGTCACAGAACGGATGTCCGCCGCCAACGATTGGATGTATTTGGCGGTGAGGCAGGGTCGAGGGGCGATCAGTTTTGTCACGCTGTATTTAGCTTTTGGCACATCGTCGAAATGGCTGGAAGAAATTGATTCAGTTTTAACAGCATATTTTTAATCGTAGAGTTATAAAAAATCAAATTTGCACATTATAGTGGTAGCCGTACAGGCCCAATTTCAAAGAAAAACCGCAAATCGATGTACAGTTTAGCCGTTTGGCACACGCATACTAGAGGTCAAAACAAAGTTTTTGACCCGCAGTTCCTAAAAAAATTTCCCTTAGGAGGGGAGTGCAGAGACATTCTATTTTTTGTATGGAAAAAAAAAAATCTTCAGAAACCTATCGTGTGTAGTATCATATGAAAGGGCTTTTTGAGGCGATTCTAAAAATATACCACATCATTACATTTCAGCAATTTCTTTTTATATAAATCACAAATAATTTTCGAAACATACCAAGTTTGAGGCCCTCCAAACACGAAATGGCTGATTTTTATTTGATACAGTATATCACAAATGATACGTGATATCCTCGTATCTAACCTCAAAAAAGTAATTTTGAAAAGATTTTCATTAAGTTATTTTTTTTAATTTTTCAATATTACTAAGTGACACGGTTCTACTTCAATACCTATTTTACGTGATTTATGGAATTTTAGTGCAGATACGTTACATATTAATCATAAAATGATATGTAGTGTCCATATATCCAACGGGAAATACCTCTTTAACCCTTTACCCCCACCAACAACCCAAACCACCTACCCACTATACCAACTGATGAAAAGGTGCAGTTAAAGGGTTAAAGAGGTATTTCCCGTTGGATATATGGATACTACGTATCATTTTATGATTCATATGTAACGTATCTGCACTAAAATTACATAAATCACGTAAAATAGGTATTGAAGTAGAACCGTGTCACTTAGTAATATCGAAAAATTAAAAAAAAAAAACTTAATGAAAATCATTTCGAAATTGCTTTTTTGAGGTTAGATATGAGGATATTAAGTATCATTTGTGGTATATTGTACAAAATAAAAATCAGCCATATCGTGTCTGGAGGACCTCAAACTTGGTATGTTTCGAAAATTATTTTTGATTTAATAAAAAAAAAAATAGCTGAAATGTAATGATGTGGTATATTTTCAGAATCGCCTTAAAAAGCTCTTTCATATGATACTACACACGATAGTTTTCTGAAAAAAAAAATCTATTTTCCATGAGTGTTGCCAAGCCGAATTTTAGCTAATTTGCTCAAAACTCAAGATGGCGGAATTCAACTAAAAACTGCGTAAATATAACTCAAATCTGGTAGAGTGCGGTGCCCTAGTTGTTTAGGGGGTCGCTATCGCTAAACTCATTTTTGATAAGCAGAGGTCGGTCCTGGTACCAGAAGTGGACGAAAACAGGGTTCTGAACCAACTGAAAAAATTATATACTGGCTAACAGAAAAATAAGCATAATGACCAAAAATCTTAACTGTATAAAAATGAATAAAATGAACTTTATTCTGTAAGTAGGCCGCAATGGCACTTTTACAAGTCAAACCCTACTGTAGTGCAAACACAGACAAAGAAAAATTTGCACAAAGTTCGTGTGGACAGAGTTTTTAGTTTCTTTTTTAATTTCCGCTTCAGGTCCAACATCCGAAATTTACAACCAAAAAAACAATGTTTGTATGGGGAATGCCTTGCCCTACCTCTCGCCTGAACTGACTGCCTAAAGGATCGTCCTAATACAAACGCGACTACGCGATGATCGCGCGACTTTTACTAAGAATATTTACTAATAAAAGTCGAGAGTTCGCGCGATCATTGCGTAGTCGCGTTTGTTTTAGGACGATCCCTTTAGGACACCTATTCGAGTTCGATATATTCGCGAACATCACTCGCGCGATTGCGCGATCATCGCGTAGTCGCGTTGTATTAGGACGATCCCTAAGGGCTAACAAACTTACCTGTAAACTATGCCTCCACCAGCTTCTAACTGTTCTTTGAGTCGTTCCTTGTTGAAGGGACGGTCAGAGAACTCGAGGTCTTCACAGTCCGTGCCGGCAGTCGTCTCTCCATCTTCTTCCGAGGAGTAGTGTCGGGTGTCTTGGCACTGTAATTGCATCCATACTAATATTATAAATGCGAAAGTGTGTCTGTCTGTCTGTTACCTCTTCACGCTTAAACCGCTGAACCGATTTAGATGAAATTTGGCATGGAGATAGTTTGAGTCCCGGGGAAGGACATAGGGACACTTTATACCGGTAATCATCCCTTAAGGGAGTTGAAGTTTGTATGGAAGAGCGATAACTAGGCCAGCGCCTGATATAAAAATAATAGCAATTAAATTGTATCGCGATGACGGAGTTCCACGCGACGACGAAGTCGCGGGCAAAAACTAGTAAGTAATATTATTTACGATATCCTCGGTTACAGATTTCCGGGTATAGGAAGTAATTTGTGAATTTCACAGCGTTTCAAAGGCTTAATTTGATTGGCATTATTTATGGTTCATTTTGATGGTATAACTCCCTCATTTGAAAGAGGTCCTTTCAAATAAATAACCAGAAATATCCAGAAGTTTCACCATAAATGACGCCAAGAAATAAGACGTTTGAAACTCTTTGATAATCACCCTAATGTTTAGCCACAGACGTGTAAATAAAAGTATATGCTGCATAAATATGTTACTTCATATGAGAGGCCTATGACATAAGGATTGGTATTTAGAGTGACCCTTATTTTGACGTCTTTTTTGTTTTTCCCGGTTTTTCGCCTCTCCCAAAAAAAACGTCAAAATAAGAACCATCCTACTGGATATTACCTTATCTGACTTAAGTTTCTTCGGCGGCTCGGTACAGGTCAACAGAAAGTGTAGTCCTGCGAACAATTTACTGTCTGGGCCAGGGATAGGGCCGAGAGTTGAAACGGTGTCTTCGTCGTTCTCAAACTTGGCCAGTTTGGAGTTTTTCTTGCCGATGTTCTGCTTCGCTGCGCCTTTTAATTGAAGAGGGCCCGCTGTAAATGAAAACTGAATTTAAAATTGGTCAGGCACAGTTTGTTCCTTCTGTGTGAGACTTGGACACACAGTAGGAAGCAAGCTCTTAGTGGCAGAATGGAAAATCTGGCAAGATTCTGGGTATCTGGGACCAACCAGAAGTGAGGACCGGAACTGGAGGCGGAAGAAGAACAAGGAACTAGAAGGACATTTTTTTGAACCTGCCTGTGGCTCTGTAGGCCAGATCCAATAAAAAGGAAGGCCATCAGGCCACGCCGAACATAATTGCCGAAGCCAAGGCAACGCGACTACGCTGGTTTGGCCACTTGGAGAGGATGGGAGACGGTCGTGCAGTGAAGAAGGCGTATGTGGGGCGGCCCAGTGGAAAACGTCCGGTTGGTCGTCCCAGATACCGCTGGAATGACGAAGCCCTCAAAGACCTAGCCAAACTCGGAGTACCCAATTGGCGTAAGGTGTGTCAGAGGCCAAGATCCTCTTTGGGTTTTACGAGCCAGCGTAGTAAGTTGGTTAGGCACATAGCATTTTGGGAGCTCTGGAGTTTATGAAAGCATTACCGTGCCGGCCACAGCGCACCGTCTCTAATTAAACCGTATGCAGAAGAATTAAACCGTCGCATGGTATACCGAGTTCTTGATGCTCTATGTGGCAGGTATTGCATCAAAATGCACTTCCTGCACAGTAATACAGATCGATGTTTGCTCGTACGACTTAAGCTGTCTAATGAGATTGTAAAAACGTTATTGTTTACATCAAAAATAATCCTTGACTATATGTCAATGAGAGCTATTGTATGCGTTACGTTGAAGTACCTTTGACGCCATCAATTTTGCGCTGTGTTCGATGCACTTCAGGCTTCACACCTGCTACTTCTTGGAGATGGACAGGACATCTCGCTACAATAGCGAGCGTAGCTACTGCAGAGGTACAAGATATCACTACAATGAAGAACCATTGAAGTTTAAAACTTCACTCTCCACACTTGAAACTCCTTCAAGGCAGACGGGAGGCTCATCTCGCTATACACTCGCCAGTTTTATTCACTATAATCAGCTCGCTGTAATTTCAAGGTCGATAATGGGATTTGTACAGGAAATTGCTGGCGAGTTGTACCATTGCCGGCGCTTTGTAGTAATAATACTATTCCTTACTTACGTACTTTTAGTGCCCCGCGTAATGTCGGGTTAAAAATGTTAGAATACCGGCGACTTTTTTAAATTATTATTTATTAAAAATGGGATTGCCCTTGGCCAGCATCTAGCCATGGTCAAAGATGAGGCCGACGGTGAAGCGAGCTCACCTAGTCACTCACTCATGCGACAACAAGCGACTATAGGAATAAGGTTGAAATGTTTTTTGGGCGATGGCCTAGCAACCTATCACCTACATTCCCTACTCTTTAACACTTTCCTTGCCTCCACCAGAGGCGGCCCACTCCGCGATTGCGTCGCGCCGCAACAAGTGTACCCCTTCTGGCGGCCGCTTCATACGATAGAAAGTGATGAAGCGTGTGATTTGCGTGCGATAGAAAGAGATGGCCTGCCGCGGCTTTGTTAACAGTGAGGCTTTTGTACGTAGTACTATTTACTTATTCCGTGCCTCCACGCAACATTTCTCAGGTGTCGAACAGCCAGGCGGGCGTTCGCTATAATAGGCCGATACATCGGTTTCTGTCATACATTCAAGAACTCTGGCAGTGAAAGTGAAGTGGCACTAAAAATTAAACTTCATGTGCTCTGCCTTTCCGGGTACACAGGGTATGTATGAAGTACCTTTGACACCGTCTATTTTCCGCGGAGTCCGTTGCACTTCCGGCTCCACACCTGCGACCTCTTCAAGACGGACAGGGGGCGCAGAGTTACTACTCTCACTCATCTCACTGCTCTCACTGGCCAGCCGTTTTCGACTCACTGGTGTGCTTTTTGTTTTCACTCCTGTAAGCGAAATCATAAGTTTTAAGTTCACAGTGTATTAGTAATAAGACTGTAGTGCTGTAGAAAAAAGAAAATCATCATCGTCATCGGCCTGTAAAGAACATTTTCTCAAAAATGGCCCGCAAACTGGACGTTACTGGCTACATATTGGAAGGTAAAGTGTATAGTTTTAGGTCAGATCAAAATTAAAAACAATGCCGGCCGCCTGCAATATCACATATAAATTCCTTTATTTGTCGAGACCAAACTTTTTAAAAAGTAGAAACAGTCATATAAAAGGAGGCACAGGTCGTATTCAGCCAATTCAGCTCGTATTTTTCTGTTGGAAACGCGACATTTTTTTTGTCTCAAATAATTTGCTTTTTTTTTGGTGGAAAAATACACTTGCGATTCTGTTAAAAAAATTAAACAGCGGGAAAGCATGATATTTTTGACGTTTTAAGGTTATGTTTATCAAATCTTAATTCAAATTTTGTCGTATTTCCCCCATTTTTGAGAAAAGCACTATATTAGCCTCGGCCGGAATGACAATTGCAGGCTTCGTATTATAATTAAACGGACTATCTCAGACTATACAATGTGTAAGTTTCATATGTTATTTAACTCACCTGAAGTTGATGCTTTAGGGCTTTTTGGTGACGTCACACGTTTCTTTGAGCTGGAATTGCCTTTATCCCGCGATCTTGCGCTCCTAGGTCCCTGGAAATAACAAATAACACCTTAAATATTCTGACGAGTGGTGCTAAAACCATTATTAAAATTAGCGTGTGTTGATCATCTTGAACACCTCGCCCGCGTAGTTGCTTTTGCTACTAACTTTACTTACCTGTATAATGTTATCCAAGTCCAGCTCGCGATGATGGCGGCGGCGCGGGGTGGCGGGGGACGTAGGCGAGCGAGGCCGGGACGATTCCTTCAGCGAACGCGCCTGGTCTTCCGTCAGGTATAGCTCGCTGGCTGTCACCATTACCACTGTGTCGCTGGAAGTAACAAGGTCATATATTTTATTTTTAACCTAACTGTGGCTTCTTAGGCCTTCTTAACTGATGCTGATGCTTTTCACCGAATATTACCAAAGTAAAATAAATATTTGTGGACAAACTTACACAAATCAACCAGGTCCCAAACTAGCAAAGCTTGTACTAGGGGTACTGAGCGACGATATACGTACTTATATAGATAAATGGATACTTAAATACATTGAAAACGTCCAAGACCCAGGAACGAAATATTTGATAAACAAATGTCAATGTCGGTGTGAACAGGCCTTCACGGGGAATCTGGCTCCGTCATGCATTGGCACAGAAATTGAGTCTTTAAGTTAGGAAAACATGAATGAAACTTCATCCCATCACCTACGGCGGATGATATTTTTCCTTTTTAAAGTCGACAGTAATACCCGGGATCGGTAGATGACGACTATCTGTGACAAATTAATGATATACACAATTGCAAATTATTAGAAAATCAAATAACTTACCCATCAGTAGTGCACCTATAAGTCACAGTGCCACTGTCGTTTTCTTCAACGCCCAATACCAAACCAGGTTCATAATTCTGTTCCTCATCCACCATAGCATACACTGACTGACCAACCAGTGGCAACGTCTTCGTATCACCAAAGATAACAAAGTCATCCAACAAAACCTTAGACTGACCATCGTCAAATTTGATCAAGTATTTGTTAGGCTCCGTGATTTCTAGAACTTTCCCAGAATAGTAACGTTTGTCAACCCATTTGGCTAAAACGACAGTATCAGCAGCGTACCCTGGATACTCCGACTTGACTAAAGACTTCTCGACAGGAGTGGCTGGTCTAGGAGATGTAGGACGGCGTTTCTGCTTCAACTTCGACACTGATTTCGGAGTTGCAACTAACGTAGAGAGTGGCTTCTCCGATTTAGGAGATTTTAAAAGCTTTTCGTTATCCCCATTAGTTGGCACCATTTCTGGGGAATTCATGCCATGCATGTACTCAGGCTCCTCAGCTTGTGTTGGTAAGATGTTTCTTTTAGTTTTATTGGAAAGATTCCTTCGCCCTCTGACCCTCGTTTTCTTTAGAGAACTCTTTGGTGTTGCTTTATCGCTTTTACAGGATTCTTCGGGACTTAGATTACCATTGCTTAGTGAATCACTTGACGGGGTGGTTTGGACACCAACAGAGATTTTCTCGTCGCTGCACGATCTATAACCCTCGAAAGCCTCTTGAACGTGATTGAAAAGGTCATTTACTTTCTTTCTAAGAGCATCGAAACCTTTCACAGAACTTGTGGGGTTAACAACAGATTTCCTTGGTGGCTGTGGAACCACGAATGCTCCATCGCTAGTACGATTGCTAGAGCTTGAGGTGGAACTAACGGTTGATGCGAAAGACGTTCTGTTGATTGGTAGATTGATCATTCCCGTGCTTGTAACACTGGAAGGAGATGTGCTTACAGACACATCCCCTAAGTATGGATCGATGGTAAAGCGTTTGGAAAATCTTTGGTATTCTCGGCACATGTCTACACCAAGATCACTATCAGTTTTGATGACGGTAAGTGACAGGAATTCGCCGTCTTCGTTGTAATTGACAAGGACATCGAATACAGGCTGGGGCTGCGTTTCGGATAAAGTATCTGTCCGGCCATGACCATTTTGCAGTGGTGAAATAGTTGATGGTGTTGTATTGTTACTAACCCTGAAAGATTCATTCTTTCCACGCTTCGCTAGATTATTTGCCAGCTTCATCATATCAGGAGTGCTGTCACTATCATCAGTTTTCTTCCCAGAGGACAATTCGGTAGGTGTAGAGGAATTTCCGTTAGACAGTTTGGAGATTAATTTTGACGCAACTGTTGGCAAATGATCAGGACTGGGTATGGATTCCACACTGTCTGTGCTTTCCTGATCAGTGGTTTTTCCTTTATTGAAATCCTGCCTTTTCGGTTGAGACAGATTCATGCTTTGGTCAGAGTAGATGTAACCTTCACTTCGAGTTTCGTGGACTTTCCCTGGACTTATAGTCTCTTCTCTATCCTTGACTAGTACAGGATCACTACTAAAGTTATTAGTAATAGGTTTTACATCGTCATCGGTTGTTGGTGATAAAACTAGATGGAAATTCTGAGAATCATTCATTTCTGATCCACTTTCCTCAGCATTGGTTTCAGGAATTTTACTGGGTGGTACATCGGTGACCAATTGAATGCTTGGACGCGGGTTAGGTGACACCTCTTCTATTTTATCATCGATTTTAAATTTCTTAGGAGTTTTTCTTTCTTTAGTAATGTCGACGCTAGCAGGGCGGCTCTTGGGTGTTCTAGGTGTTTTAGGTTTAGTTACATCAGCACTGTTGCTCCTTTTTATTCTAGGGCTGGATCGAACTGGAGTGCGTACTCTAGTCGATGGTAGGATATCTTCAACTCTCTTTTTAGCTGCACTGATGATTTCCGATACTT
Source organism: Cenopis cana (assembly GCA_951800055.1). Taxonomy (NCBI): domain Eukaryota; kingdom Metazoa; phylum Arthropoda; class Insecta; order Lepidoptera; family Tortricidae; genus Cenopis; species Cenopis cana. The sequence continues at coordinate 9,251,502 of OX637489.1, read as the reverse complement.
CTTCGTCGAGGTTTTGTGTGCTGACTACGAATTCAGCGTTGTCAACGTCGAGTTTTTGTATTTTGGCGTCGCTGTTTTCTACTTCATCTGTGAGTTTCCTTTTGGATTGTAATGTTGGTGTATCACCTGAAAATGAAATGTAGTTCACCTGTTAATATGGTGAGTTTTTTTTGTATAAAATCGTAGTGGTGGAGACATTTTTGTATTGTAGCTAACATACGCTAACGCCGCCAAACAGAATCGTGCGGCCTAAGACGAAAACAAAGGTGCCTAAAATTTGCCTGGCCCCTATTTGACCAAACTTAATAATTGGCTTGACGACAACGACTATTTGACATACATTGCCAGCTCAATGAGTAACAATGCGATCCAGTGACCACCTTTTCTTGTCAACTCAGCAATGCACATCTAAGGCGGACGCATCAGTGTGATGTCAAGTTGGTGAAATAGGGCATGTTTGCTTTCAGCATATGTTTTGACCATGAAATGAACATTTATTACCTTTTACTTCAGATGGCATTTCTTCTTTGCTGTCATCAAGGAGAATGGCAGATGCCTGAAAATGTTTAATAATTAAGATTGGCATGATTTCTTAGAAAAAGTTTTCAGTTTTTAGGACTCATTTTCACTGATTATTAGAGACCACAAAAAAATTGCATGAGCTAACGGCATGAGGTGTGCGGGTTCTAACGACCATTGAAAAGTGAACCCTTATGTTATGATATTATGATAGTTGTTTTGTTAATTATAATTATTATACATTGATGTTTGAAGTGTTGCAATTGTAATCAAGATTGCACCAAAATATTCTAATAATAAGTTAAGCCATTACAGAAGGTTTGAAAAAAAAGGGTTCCATAAATTATGGACACTTGTCCCATTGGAATCAAATCATGTACAACAAGCAGGAATTCCTGTATTTTGAAATAGACTTGAAATGTACAAACTTTCCTGGAAATACTCAGTTATGTTATAAAATATAACTATAGCTCCTACGCTGCACACATAGACAATGTGCATGTGCATGTATAGCTCAACACACAACCATGGCTCACCCACGCTCGTGGGATAAAAGTACTATACAAACATGAACATAAACTCACTGCCTGTCAAAAAGGGGATAGGTGGTAATTTTCAATTCCACTTCTATTTCTAAACTGGATCCAATTGTTATGGATGAAATTCTTTTTGTTGAACGTATTTGTATTAAAATGTTATTGGATTTTGAACCTTATTGTTTAATCAGTAAAGTAGCTTTTTGAAGGAATTGCTCTGGAGCAATTCGTTCAACTGTAATGATTTTAAGTTTACACACCTCATCTTTCTCCAAGATATCTTGAACATCCTCCTCAGGTTCATAGACAGGGCTCTCCGGGAACAAGGGCTGTGATGTGTTGCCATTTGTCTTCACAGTACTGTCTCCGGAAGCGACGCCTTGAGGATTTTGTTCTGAAGAGTAAATTTTAATGTAAGAGTCACGTAGTATGAATTCACAAAGGTTACACTAGGTCTTTTATGTAAATAAACTAGCTTTTGCCCGCGCCTTCGTACGCGAGGCAGTCGTCCATCGCGGTAGAATTTTATTGCTATTCTTTTATTTCAGGCACTTTAAAACTTCCACTCCCCCTAAGCGCCGGTTTACACGGGATAAAAAGTATCCAATGTCTTCCTGTTTTCTCTCTCCTTCCCTGGGATACCAATCGGTCACTTCTTTAGCCCATTTCATTTTATGTTTCTGGTTAAGACTTGTAATATAGTAACTTGTAGCTTCATGAGATAAGTCCAGGTACTCAACATCAATTTATTTTACCTAAAAAAACCTTGTTTGTGCATGAAATAGGCCATTGATTTAGACGAAGAGGAGAGGACTCCCGCTGAGTCATTTTTGGTGCCAAAGCTCTCCATCGCTATCCAGCGATATAGCTATAGTACACAACTGTAAGTCCAAGTGCTGTCAAATTAACGCAAGAAAAACTCTACGTAACAGTCAGAGCTCTAAGTTGAGTTTTGCTTGTGTTATTTTGACAGAATTTGGCCTTAGAGTTTTGTACGAATTATACTTTGGCACAGGGAACGATAAGGGGCAGGTTATAATTATGACAAAATTATTATTATTTTATTAACTGTTTGTATGTATTGACTTGTAGTATTATTTTATTAATTCTATTTCCTTTTTTTACTTAAGCCGTCCTCTCCCGGCGAAAAAAATATACAATGCCATTCTTTTGTAATCTGCCCTGGTATCCCAGGGACGGGTAGACGACGGGTTAATTAATACCAAATAGTTTATTTTCATTCTAGATACTTTATTCTTCTTCATATACTTTATTCTTAGTTTAGTTCACACATTACAATACAATAGTTTATTGGTAAAAATATCATTTTACAAATGATATGTCACATTACATAAACTATTCTAATAAGCTAAAAATCAGGTTTAATCATATGTTAAAGTTCTTATTCTACCCTGAAGAGATTTGTGCTGTTAAGTGTTAGTAAGTTCACAGTGAGCCTATAAATCTATGAAAAACTTGGCAGTCAACATTAAAACTTAATTATAGATTCTAATTAAATAAGAACCTGTTCATATGCTGCGGCTCCAAGGACCTTAAGTAAAAACTCCAACTTGTAGCAACTTGTCATGAGGAATTTTAATGTTACCTATAGGTTAGGTTGTATACTTAGCAACAACACAGATAATTTTCATGTTAACCAGTTTATAACAACATTGAACTAAGAGATTAATGCATATATCTTGCAATTAACATGATATATATGTGCATGTTGTTTTATTGTTTTCATAAATATTAAAAGATTAGATATGACTGCGTGAACTCATAACCTATGTTAGCTAACAATATTGATGTTTGGATTATAATCCAACCAATCGAAATGTATTGGATGACAAGAAAAAATGGGCTGTAGAAGCTAACTACTTAACGTATATTTAACTATTGAAATTACCCAAGTACTATGCATCTAAAATAATTGTACTAAACAAGAAGTACTTAAATAAAACAAAAGAAAACTAAAAAAATGTGGCGGAAAATGGTGCCATGTCATATTACATGCACGACTTTCAGATTTCGTCGGTTGATATGCTTGAACGTCAAGTCCAATTGAGATCTTTAAAATGCATTTATATTGAAAATACTTTACTTACCCGTCTCCTGTGGGTCAGCGTCCATGGCTAATAGTTTTGTTAATGCAACTGCGGTCCTAATTAATAATAAAACAACGTTTTCGAGTCAGAAATGACGCGATATTGCACTCAAAACATCTGTCACTTCTTAACACTGGGCATTTTTCGGACAAGTAATCAAACGGAGAAAGTTTATGTAAGTTAGGAAGTAGAATTAGTTCATATTTATCAACATATTACTAAAAATAATCACAAAGGCAAAGATATTGAGAACTTTAGAAGAAATATGCGTGAAGCGAAAACACCGACGAAACGAAAGTCAAACAGCGGCCGCTCGCTCGTTTGCAGCCCGTCCGTAAGCGGATATTACACTGTCCTGAATCTGGCGTCCTAACTAGTGGAGGGGAGTTGAAGCATCTCGCTCTAACGTATAGGTCGGAACTCTTCTAAGTGTCCTGAATTCAGGACAGTGTAATACCTGCTGTAGCCCGACCCCCTTGCTCGACTTGCTTGTTGATTTTTAAAGTTGCCAACGCTAAATTAAATTGTACCGCGCTGAAAAAATATATTGCTGCTGAATTTTGGTAATATTTTCTTTATTTGAAATACATAGACTTGAAACGCATATACACTTTTACCCACCTTTTACCTTACATTTTCAATCATTCGATTCGAAATTCGAACGTGACTGCTGGCTAGATCCGATACCGATAAAAAACATAGATATAGTATATACTCTGTAGTTATAGATGCGCCAACAAGCGACCGGGGCTATGTCTTTCTCATATTATGACGTCAAAATATGGGGATACCATGGTTGCAAAAAATTACCCCAAAAATTTAGTCGGATAGTACTTAGTTACAAGTGATCAAATTCCATAGTGACTAAGTCGCCATTTTGACTCACTAACTAAATTTACACAACATCGTAGGCGATATCGTAAAATAAGTGATCTCGACCGGCCACTTTTTTTGGGATAATCTTACCTATAAATACATAGTCACCGGTTATCACCGTTGCATCAAACGGCGATTTCACTGATCCAAATCTATACATTTTGTTCTCGCCGCTCGCCGCTGGTCGCTGGCCTTCCTGCTCGCCGCTTGACTTGCTGGTCATCACGTCACCCAAAGAACCATGCTAAATGTTTAAGTCTCTAGACGATGAAAGTAGTAAGTAATGTAACCAGATAGTGCTTACTATTTCCATGCCCCTTTTTGTCTTTCACAGATAAATTATGTAGTTGTTGGAATAAAAGAATAAACTTCAATTTAGAACAGGTAATTTATTTACAATAATATATTACATTTATAACTTTATTTTTCAATAAATAAACAAATATGTAATAAGCAGTTATAGATTATTTTACCCAATTTAATTTCCTGTTCCCTCAGTCCTGAAATCCATTTTTTCGGGATTCATCCTCTGTTGAAAAACTGAAAAAATCAAATTACTTGAAATTCCCGAAACGTGGGGTAATCTTTAGGGGTTTTTTTTATTATTTGTTGGTATCCCGAAATCGAATTATAAACCGACTGAATGGTGGGACATCAATGCTAAGCTGGCTTCTATGGTAGATTTCTACTACGCGATTTGACCGGTTTGTATGTCAAATGTTTGGAGGTTATTTTTTAATTAATTCACATATTTTTCCTATTTCATCTATTGTCTCATGATATAACTAATGATTTAGCTCAGTAATTTGGTTCCGGTGAGATTTTAGAAATAAACACGGGTCCAAAATTCAAAGAAAATGTACTTACGCATGGAATGTAACATCCGCCTTTTTTCGGTCGAAATTGCTTTTACAGCCAAACACTGAACACCCCACCATGTTTGCACTGAACAACCAAACACTACGGATCTGATGATTGGTAAATTATTATTCATTTAAACCAAATTCATCATTAATTTTCCACTTATATATTGCACTGCAAAATATTGCCACTTTGTTTAGCAATCTTCTTGACACTAATGACAGATTACTTTTACCCGACCATGAAAAAATGTCCGGTCGGTGATAAGGACAAAACATCGCACTTTTTTCTACTTCCTCTCATAGGAATCGCAATAAGGCTATCTTTCTCTTACAAAGCGTGTCAGGCCCTTGATAAAAAATGTAAGAATGTGACCGATATCAGATCGAATAGTACACACTAATATAGTAATAGTATAGTAATATACACACACTAACCGGTTTTCCATGTATTTTTTTTATTGATGTCGGGTCCTACACCGATATCATATTGGGTAATGGGAACAGGCCCGTATACAAATGGCGTCACTTACACGGTCAGTATTGGCCTCTCTCTCACTTACATGAAAGTGAGAGAGAGAGGCCACTGTATCGCGTGATAATATTGACCGTAACTGACGCCATTCAAGTTTAGTTAAAAAGCGGGAAAGTAGATGACAGAGTGTCAATCATGCCAACATTACGAAATAGACTCGGACGGATGCTAAGAACGTGTTCACATTGTCGGTAAGTATCGGAGAAGGATCCGATATCGGATCGGAGCAAGTAAAATGTAAGTAGGTATGCTCTCTGCCCAGCTATAGATTGATTGATACATAGATATAGTATATACGGATTGATACGATTGATAGCACAAATATCTAGACCGTGGGCCAACAATAGGTCACGATGACCAATTTCCTCTCGCGCGAAAACTTATAAATAGAGTGGTTGAGAAAGATGTATAAATATTATTGTGGAGTGGACGTCGGACGTCTGTCTGCCACGATTCCGTTGGTGGTTGAGGAGCAGCTAGTAGCCTCCCAAAGACGTCAAATAAAATTAAAATTCAGTCATTTCCTCTCGACTGAAACTAGTACTCGTAAATCTTATATCTTTAAACGAGCAATTCATGTATATTTATTTATTTATATGTCTATCTTATTATTATTATATCTTTAAACGAGCAATTCTTGTATAAGTATTTATTTATTTATATGTTTATTTATTTATTTCGGGGATCTCGGAAACGGCTCTAACGATCTTGATGAAATTTGGTATGTGGGGGTTTTCGGGGACGAGCAATCGATCTAGGTAGGTCTCATGCACGGGAAAACGCCGAGCGAAGCTCGGTCACCCAGATATTTGATAGTTAAACAAATAACTTAAGCGGGTATTACACTGTCCTGAATTCAGAAGGTTTAGAGCGGTACGTACCTATATGTTAGAGCGAGATGCTTCAACTCCCCTCCCCTAGTCAGGATTCTGAATTCAGGACAGGTAATACCCGCATAAACGTAAGGAATAAAAGTCGTCCAATTTATCGCGGTGGAATACCCCGTCTGCAAAGCACATGAACATGAAAAAAAAAATTTTTTTTCAGTCATTTCCTCTTGCATGAAATTTTGTCAGATGCATGTCAGATGATAGTTTATATACTATTATGAAACTGATTATGAATCATTTATGAATAAATAAATTAGTCTTCCACTTGTAACGCGGTGGAAACCGGTCTGCCAAGGCCCTAACTAATTATAAATAAATAAATATTTGTGGAAAATCTTAGTAATCTTACACATTATGAACGCTTTCGAAATGATTGATTTTAATTTTATATCCAAATACCCTCTTTCAGTTAATAATAAAGAAGGAGTAAAGTTATGTATACAAACAGTATTTTCATATTCGGCTCTGATGAAAGACTATGTAACTTAACAAAAGACGCAATAACTTCCTTGCCATTGGAATTGTCTTGGAAAATATTTTCGTAAGTTGCCCTGAATACAGATTTCTGTTTCTTTACTTCTGGTATCATAGGGAAAATATTGTTATCGTAGAAGATTTTACTTAATCAAATTAAAACTACTCAATCGTTAAATATTTCAGATATTTAGATGATGTTTCTTTAAGAGCTGCTGTTCGAGTAATCGGTACTTGGAAACGAATTATATCAAGCAACAAAAAACTAATGAGCCGTCTTAATATGTTCGAACTGGGCCTCAAACTTGGTTCTCATAATTTAGCCAGATTTCATAAAGATAATAAGCGTAAAGTAAAACACACGAAGTGTAAAACATATGTGCCGGTTTATCAAAACTTAGGTAAGTCTCATGTTACCAATTTTTCCCGACCACACATGATAATCCATAACCTAACCTAACCTTGTTTGTCGCCTGAAAAAACGGGGTACAACTACTTTGCGTTAAATCCGGTAGTTCTGATTTTTTAGGGTTCCGTAGTAAACAAGGAACCCTTATAGTTTCGCCATGTCCGTCCGTCCGTCCGTCCGACCCCCGTTTTTCTCAGTAACCGTTAGTGCTAGAAAGCTGTAATTTGGCATGAGTATACATATCAATGACGCCGACAAAACGGTAGAATAAAATCTTTAAAAAAAATTTTTTTTAGTGTACCTCCCCTACATGTAAAGTGGTGGTGCAAATTTTTTTTCTGCCAAACCCCATCGTGTGGGGTATCGTTAGATAGCTCTTTTAAAAATATTATAAGGTTACTAAAAGCATTTTTTGATTAAAGAATTAGTTAGCGTGATATTAAGCTTTGAAGTGATAATTTTTGCTATGGTCAAGTGTCCCCCCCCCCCCCCCCCCCCCCTGCCAGCTAAACGGTGGCTACTAGGCATGTGAAAAAAATCATGGTAGTAGTATATACGATGAATTTAAAAGGAAAACTATCACAGCTAAGTAGACATTACTAGTTAACGAGTAATAGTCGAACTTTAGAAATGTACTTTGTACGACACGTACGACACGCACTTGGCCGGTTTTTTTGTAGACTTGTTTAGCCAGTAGCTCTAGTATAAGTTTTTTCGAAACATTAACTAATTCGAACGCGTTTGCGTTTTGTCTCAAAATGTATGAAAGTGGTATGAAAACGTTAACAGCGCCTCTGGTGGTCACTAGTGGAAACTAAAACAGTGAGTATAACATTTGTTGCTAACCGATGAACGCGCGTATTTCAAACTCGGTGAGAGCGTTTTCATATATTTTGAGATTTTTGAGACAAAAGGCAAACGCGTTCGAAAAAACTTATACTAGAGCTACTGGCCGCACATGCACGGTTTTCCGATACGTAGCTCTAGTATAAGTTTTTTCGATACATTAACTAATTCGAACGCGTTTGCGTTTTGTCTCAAAATGTATGAAAGTGGTATGAAAACGTGAACAGCGCCTCTGGTGGTCACTAGTGGAAACTAAAACAGCGAGTATAACATTTGTTGCTAATGCTAACCGATGACCGCGCGTATTTCAAACTCGGTGATAACGTTTTCATACATTTTGAGACAATACGCAAACGCGTTCGAATTAGTTAATGTTTCGAAAAAATACTAGAGCTAACGGTTTCAGAGAGAGGGGAGTTGAAGCATCTCGCTCTAAGAGCGAGTACTTTCTCCACACTAAATCGTTTACGCAGTCTCTAGCGAGTACGGTACTTAATGCAAATAGGTACTGGTCTTATATTGTAGCAAATTTCGTCTAAGTAGGTAGGTAGGTACTACATTTTGTATCCGATCAGCGTTTATTACCTACCTAGTTATTTATTTTAGACTATAATATAAATATTATAATTAAAGCTCGATCCGTTAAAAACCTTTGACGTTACTTTATGCCAAAAAAATACTGAGTTACCTACTTACAATAATTTATGTGATAGGTACCTATTTCGAATATCTTTAATTTTTGTTCTACTATTATGGTTTCAGCACACGAGAAGAAAATATACAAATCGAAAAGAGGAGGTGACGTGTTGGTTATATGTGCCAAGCGATTTAAACTAGGCTGAATACGAATTGATAGATGGAAAATTCAAATCAAGACGTACGCTAAAAATTGTGTAGTATCACGAGAAACACGCTGACATCATATACAAGGTGTGGCCTGTAATAGGAGCAAAAAATTAAAATGTAGATTATTAACCTTGCCTGTAATTATTTTCACGTGGTTAAAGTTGAATTTTTTTTTTGGCGCATGCATTTGTTCTTAATTTTATTACTCTTTTGGAGTAATATTAATAACGATTTTTGTATAAAACAATAAAACAAATAAAATCGGAAAAAAGCCATAAAATATCCTTTCAAACCAAAAATGCGAAAACTATGACGACTCATATCTTGATGCTTGATCTAGCGGTGTCAAGATCCATTACTTGAGGGTCCTAAGTTTAGATCAAAGTTTCTCCGAATTGAAATAATAAATAAAATATTTGGATACAAGGGGTTACTGCAGATGCTCTAAGAAAGCGTCCTTTTAGATATTTGCTCCTGTTACAGGCCACACCCGGTATATATATTCAATGAAAATAAATTAAATCAATGAATAGGATATGACTGTATTTGTTTTTTACACGACTGCCCAAAAAAAGGAGTGTAATATTTTTGCTTCCATGAATGTGTTGATTGGATATGCTTTGGTGTTGGTTGAAGTGTAGTGAGAGCAGATTCCATTTTCAATGTTGGAATACAAGATACAAGGTTCTCCCCAAACTTATCGACGCGGATTCGGCATAAGCCGAGTGCTTTACTCCAATTCACATTAAGTTTCTGGGTGAGCTCGCTTCATTGTCGGCCTCATCTTTGGCCCCTGGCTAGATGCTGGCCAAGAGCAATCCCATTTTTAATTTAAAAAAAACAAAAGTACGTAATCGCCGCCGACAGCAGTCGCTCAGCGTCGGTCGAGCCAACGACGTCTTTTTCGCTCTTATTGCGTAGAAATAATAGCACATTACTTAACAAGGGCGGTAAAACAAAGAATGTCTCAGATCGCAGGTATTTGACGCCCGAGCCGAAGGCAAGGGCGATAAATATGCGATCTGAGGCTTTCTTTATTACCGCCCGTGTTAAGTACAAAATTTTATGTCACCCCCTGGCCAGGAAGTGGGATTTCCCGCGCGCGGAGCGTGCGGTAATTGCCGCTTTATGGCCAGGTGTGAGATAAAGATTAAAGAGTTTTATGATCGGCTAACGCCGATTCCGCGTCGATAGGTGTGGGGAGAGGAGACCCTTTACTCTCTCGGTGACGACAGGGGCCTGTAGCTCTAGTATAAGTTTTTTCGAAACACTAACTAATTCGAAGGCGTTTGCGTTTTGGCTACAAATGTATGAAAACGCTTTCACCGAGTTTGAAATACGCACGTTCATCGGTTAGCAACAAATGTTATACTCGCTGTTTTAGTTTCCACTAGTGACCACCAGAGGCGCTGTTCACGTTTTCATACCACTTTCATACATTTTGATACAAAACGCAAACGCGTTCGAATTAGTTAATGTATCGAAAAAACTTATACTAGAGCTACGTATCGGAAAACCGTGCGTGTGCGGCCAGCAGCTCTAGTATAAGTTTTTTCGAACGCGTTTGCGTTTTGTCTCAAAAATCTCAAAATATATGAAAACGCTCTCACCGAGTTTGAAATACGCGCGTTCATCGGTTAGCAACAAATGTTATACTCACTGTTTTAGTTTCCACTAGTGACCACCAGAGGCGCTGTTCACGTTTTCATACCACTGTCATACATTTTGAGACAAAACGCAAACGCGTTCGAATTAGTTAATGTTTCGAAAAAACTTATACTAGAGCTACTGTACTACAAAACTTTACAAGCGTACAATTCGACAAATATTTCAACTTTTTTATGGAAGATTAAAAAGTAAATACTCGTAGTTCGCCGCAGAACATGACCGGTGCAATCCGTGTCGAAACGTCGGTAACAATAGTAGATTGTTAACCAAGGGCTGAAAGCCACCCATTTCTGCCGAGATGGGTAATTCAGCCTCGAATTATTGGCGCTCGAACGAAGTGAGAGCGCCAATAATTCGAGGCTGAAATGGGTGGTTTCACCCGAGTTAACACTCTGCTTTTCATTTCGAATACGAGCAAAGCAAAATATTTAAAAGTAAATAAATATTTGTGGACAAACTTACACAAATCGACCTAGTCCCAAACCAAGCAAAGCTTGTATTAACGCGACGATATACATACATGGATAAATGCATAATTGAATTCATAGAAAACACCCACAACAATTATACGTGTTCATCACATAAATAAATGCCCTGACCGGGAAATTAAACCGGTACCTCCAGCTTCGTAGACAAAAAAAAAATCAAATATGCACATTTTAGTTTCATTTTTCACAAAAGACAAGATGTAAAACAATATTGACATGATCTAAAAATTAGGAACTGTGTTAAGTAATTACAACGCGAAATACTTGTTAAATTCAATAACAATATGCACAAACATTTTCTGAATCAGTGAAAAAAACATTTTGGCGGGAACTGTTGACTGACGTTAATGGTGTTTGTGTATGAACCATTTTATTTCATTTAGTTTTAATAAAAAAAAAATCGGCTTACGCTCAGACTAATTAGACTCGACATCAAATAATAATACCTACTGAACGAGAGGGTCATATACAACTTTATATAAGAGCGACAGAGAGAGACATGTGATTTGTTGTCCTTGTCATTGTTTCCCTTTTTTTTCTGCCTCAAATTATTGATATTACTTTCGACTGTGGCAAAAAAAAAAAACAAAAAAATAAGGAAGTTGTTTATGGTAAGCAGTCAGGCATTTGAACAAGTATAGGATCTCTGTGTATAATTTGTACTACCTATGTGGCTGCATAGGTTAGTGCCGTTGCCCAATTTAACTCCGATTCACCATACATTTTTTTTTATACTTTTCTGCTCTAGAGCAGAAATGGATCACTTTCAGCACGCTACTTAGATGAACAATGACCCACTTTCAGAGTATGAGAAATGAAAAGGTCAATACATAAACATCGCGTTAGATGCGTGTAGATAAATCTTATAAGTAAAAGAAACATTGGGAAGTAAACCTCCGGTTTTGCGATTATCTCTCAAGTGCCTTCGCCCGAGCGAGTTTTATTCAATTTTTTACGTGACTTCCTTTCGGGGTACCTCCGCTTCCTGCCTGCTGTAGGTATTACTTGACCACTACGGAATGAGCACGTATTCTCTATATTTTGTATCCTACACTGGTATAACAGAAAAACAAACAGGCAATACGTAGGTAGCTGTTTTGTGTTATGTTCTAAAGTATTTAGGTATTTAGTTTTTTTTATTTATTTATTAAGAGATAAATAAACAGAAACAGTCACGAAAATACAGCGTGTTGGATTGCATGTTTTTTCCTTGTAAATTTAGTATTATACCCAATGATTTACTTTGTATGCGCTTGTAGCTTAGAAATTTTATTCTGGTATGAGTACACTTTCATTTAATTAATTTATTAATTAAGAATACAAAGATTGTGTTTGAAATAACATACAATTAATTGGATAAGTAATTACAAATAGATTAGGCCAAAATACGTCACCCACATTGTCTGTCATATGCCAAGTTCTCTCTCTATTTGTAACCGTACACTATTGTACCTAGGTATAATTTGTTATTGTTTCCTGATGGTTGCCCTGCAAAATTAGCGTCATGATTGTCATGACTCAATGCTGATCGGCACCCGTTTTGGTATAAGTAATGTACCTATACATACATTATTTTATTCTGTACCTGTCTGTATGTTACCAATTTATACCTAGCAAATAAATTTCTCATTGATTTATTTTAGTAAGCAAGCGTCCGCCGCCTCTGTCGGTCCGTCTGACGGTAAGGGAAGATGCCTTATATATCGAATATAGAACGAACGAAGGAGGTTTCTCTTTTTTAGTATGTAATTGATTTATTTTTTAAATATATTACACAGCATTACAGATTTAGGATAATGTGATAATTCATTTCGTTTTCTGATTCGTTTAGGGTAATGTGATAATTCTTTACTATTGTACGACTATGCACGACGGACTCCCCGGGGGAAGCGTTTTTAGAGCGTCTTACATACAAACATCCATTAAATTGGTAGATGTTAATATACTGTACTATTTGTCGTCTAGTGGTCTTACCTAAATGAAGTGGAATCAGTGACGAGGGTGTGAAGGCTAATAAATGGCTTGTACTGTCTCAATTAATAACCCAACTGATATCTACTTATACACCAGATGTTTAGTTAATTAAAATTAGTAATTGTCAATTTATAGTAAGCAAGTACTTGGGACCGTTATACACACAAATAGCTACCCACATAGGTAGGTACCTATTAAAGTACATACGACTCACTGTTTCTTTAGGATATGTAAAATGTAAAAATGATGATGAGCTCTCTGACCGATTTCAGCCTCAGCGACTGTATATTGTAGGTTTTGGTTAAGGCGCAGGGGTGGTAAAATCCTGCACAAAGTTTGTATGGAGAGAGCTTGCCCTACCCCTCCTCTTACCTAATAGGCGTTACTTAGGTACTGGAGTGCCGTTGTTCCACTCTTTGGTGCGCTCTTTAGGTGACTTATGTACCCGATCTTTTTTGTAAAGGTACGTGCATGTAAAATATCTTTAATTGAAAAAACTTCTTTCTTCAAGCAGCCGCAAACTGACGCAGGTCACGTAACAACTGGCCTAGCGACCCTATATACATAAACAGCACAGTCCATACATCGCTAGTCGCTAGCGCCAGCGACTGGATTAAACTAAAATTCTAAAGGCGCCTTTACGTATTAAGTCCTGTCTCACTCGTTCTATGCTAATTAGGCAAAATGCTTTTATGATAATTGGCAATTTGTAATAATGATTAACTTTTATCGGATCTTTGCTCTTTATTGGCCGTACCTGAAATTTAATTCGTAATGGCGAGAAAATTAAGGTTAGTTAATGTTCTGTGTAAAACGATAATGGAAGAAGATTTTTGGATGTAGGTACTTATCTAAGTACAGGGACAAAATGGCGAAAAAATGCGCGGTACCGATTCCGCTACAGTCCGGATCGGAGCGGATAATGCGAATATTCCGTTTCAGTTCTTTGGTGGAAAAGAAACAGTAAGTACATATAGGTAGTATATCTCACGAGCGCAGGTTGACCATGATTGTAGTTGTAGCGCAATCCTATTTAGAATTAAAAATAAACACATATCGCCTACGCTGACGCAGACATAGACAATGTGCATGCTGTATAGATCAACACACAACACAACGATGGCTCACCCCGTCACCCGCTCGTTAGATAAAAGTACAAATTTGTCACCGTGGGCCACAATACAATATGACATGGCGTAGACAATAGGAAATAAGGGATGTTTACTAAGGAACCCTAAAAACGAGCGCCAGGTTGCGGTAATGCGCCTGCAAAATTTCGGAAAGCAACAATGTACAAAACACAAAATTGCGATGATATATTGTTCAGGTTCTGTACCTCTAAGAACGTGTCTATGGCAAGGCTATGTGTGTATCGAAGTTCTTTAACTTTTCTAGTTTTTATGAAAGCGACTGCCATCTGACCTTTCAACCCCGAGGGGAAACTAGGCCTTATTGGGATTAGGCTTTGTCAAGTGAGTGGGCAACTTGACTGTTAGAAGTTCTCAAACCGGCCGAAGGCCTCGAACTCGGCTTAACGACTGCTGTCATAGACAGCAACCGGGATCAACGGCTTAACGTGCCTTCCAAAGCACGGGAGCGCTCAGTTAGTAACCACTCAAAGCGGTCACCCATTCAAGTCCTGACCACTGCCCACGTTGCTTAACCTTAGATACCGCAAACGGTACGCAGGCGCCGCTGGGCCACGAGCGCTCCACCACTTGTGCGTACCTATCCGTAATTATCTTAATATGGTTATGATACTTGTATAATACTTACGGTTTTATGTAAAGCTATTGTTTCGTTCTTTACTGTTCGTTGTCATCCATAGGTCAAGTACCTAAACCTTTAAAAGTGGAACACGCAAGTTCTGATTTCAAGTTGCCGCCAAATTGGCACATCCGTTACTTTGACGCATCCCTTTGAAGGGCCCTTATATTCTGACATCTTATACGTTAAGTGTGAGCTTCCTTCGTGTCTTTATGGCGTGATATATATAAAAAGAATTTAGTAAAGGCGGCTTTTGTTTTTTAGAAAGGTCAAAACGGTACCCTATTGCTGTCACTCACGCGTC
This sequence comes from Cenopis cana, assembly GCA_951800055.1. Classification (NCBI taxonomy): domain Eukaryota; kingdom Metazoa; phylum Arthropoda; class Insecta; order Lepidoptera; family Tortricidae; genus Cenopis; species Cenopis cana. The sequence continues at coordinate 9,236,402 of OX637489.1, read as the reverse complement.
CGTCCGTCCGTCCCTCGTCTGTCACACAGGTTTTCAGCCAAACGGTTGGAAATACAATCTTAAAATTTCAAAGTATATAATATAAGCATCTTGGTGTCCCAAAAGCCCAAAACCATGCAAATAGTCAAAACTTATATTTAAAAATGTTTTGAGGGGGCTATATATACATTCTATGATACTTTTGTCGGTGAAATAAGGGGATACCCGCTTTAGGAATTACTGACTGCGTTTTATTCAAATAGCGTCACGTACAACAGATATTTTAAAATAGCCCACCGGTTTAACCTAATACAAATTCTTCCGAATTGACGACGTGCGGTGCACGGGCATATTTCATAAGCTTGGAAATATGTGGCGTATGTGCGGCGAAATGACGATGAAAATTTTGCAATCCTGAACGGTAGGGTAAGGTCTTATATATTACTAAATAGTTTTGTGTTGGATCTGTGTAGAACATACCCCGTTAATGTGAACAAAATTTATGACACGAATTGCATTTCATAGATATCCCGTCTTGAAGTCACTGCACAAGTAGGTGTATAGTATAGTACCTATAGTATAGTATAGTATAATTCTTTATTGCAACCATGGTAGATACAGTTCTTAGGAATACAGTTACATGCACCTCATGAACCCTGGTAGGGCATAGCAATTATTATAGTAATAAAACCGTAAAACTAATATTGTTAGAACTATATGTTAGAACCTTACATACAATTAAAAGTTCATTAACAATTTAAAGTGCATTATCGTTCATAAACTCCGATACTGTATTAGTACATTACTTAACAAGGGCGGTAAAACAAAGAATGTCTCAGATCGCAGGTATTTGACGCCCGAGCCGAAGGCAAGGGCGATAAATATGCGATCTGAGGCTTTCTTTATTACCGCTCGTGTTAAGTACAAAATTTGATGTCACCCCCTGGCCAGGAAGTGGGATTTCCCGCGCGCGGAGCGTGCGGTAATTGCCGCTTTATGGTCAGGTGTGACATAAAATATAATAACATTTGTTTATCAAGAGAGGTAGATATTTATGAAAAAGCAGATAGTTTTAGAGATTTTTTTTTGAGATTATAAGTCGATATTTTTATTCAAATATAGGCCGCCGCTTTCTACCATATCATCGCACCGTTCGCCGTTGGCAGGACATTCATCCTCACACCTTAGAACCTAAATGGTCGCGTACAGTACGGTTTCAGAGGAATTTCCTCCCTCGCACGCTCCGATCGTGGAATGAGCTCCCTGCCGAGGTCTTCCCGAGGGACTACAGTATCGGGTTCTTCAAGAAACGGGTGTAAAAAATGTTTTTAAGGGTAGGAAACACCCACGTCACCCCCCTGGTGTTGCAACCGTCCATAGGCTGCGGTGACGTTCCAGACGGAACTTCCAGGATGTATTTAAGTTTCTTGTATTATTATAATATCTTTCATTACTTCCACAAATATACTAACATAAAATTTAATAAAATAAATATACTCTATAATCACACCAGGATAAATAAAATACAACAAATAGACATAGACAACGTAAAAACTAGAAAGAAAGAAAATACGTTTATTTAACATCAACATCATAATTATATTTAAAAATACATTTAAAGAAAAAAACAAATTAATATAAAAAGAAGATGTTAAAAAGGATGGGAACTCACCATGCAAAGCTATTAGCTAAGAAAAACTACTTACTATACCTACTTTTACTTTAATTTGAAGTATACATATAATAATATGTACACTTCAATTAAATGCCGTTATTTATTGCCCTTGTTTTCCATGTTTATTGTGTTTATGGAATATTATTTTTTTCATAATATCGTTACTTATTCTAACGAGGAAAATATAAACGGGTACAAATAAATATCCATATCATTAGCCCAAACAAAATCTAAATGGCTCCATAGTTTTGGTTTCAACAAATGATACACTGGTTTCTTAGGCAGCAATGACCTTAGGATGTCTACATCTTTTATTCTAGAAAAACCATCGTTTTCACCAACTAACAATGTTACATTTGTCGTGACCTTTCTCAAATCGTAGCTGGGAGCAACCAGAAGATTGTACCGTCTTAAATTTTGTACAGGCCCATAGTGGTAATAGGCAAATCTTTTACTAAGAGCTACTTGATCAAAATGCACAAGACTTTTTCTGCTAGTGCCTGCTGGGTAGTGCCCTGTAATAACTTCCCAAAAGTCAGGTTCAATCCTCTTAGGATCAAAACCCGAAAATGGTGAAACGACGAGTATAAAGCAGAGATAGTAACTGATTATTCCTTGGCTGCATATCAACTCGATAAGGTCACTAGCTGCAGATTCATCCTCCAATAGCTCCTCGACCCCTAGAGTTATCAAAAACTTGTTAATCACCGGTCCTACCTTAGTTACAGTTGAAACGGGTGGCACCAAATTACTTAGAAAAGCAACAGGCGCCAGGGCGATGAACTTTTTAATTTTATCATTGTATTCCGGTCTTGTTGATAACAGAACGAAATGTACTGTCGTGCCTTGAGAATGGCCTATTGTCGTCAAGCTATTCTCGCCAGTCGATTCTAGAATGAAGTCAATTATAGCGGCCAAATCGTAATAACCAGCTTCATGGAAACTGAAGTCCCAAAATTCTTTTCCGACATTAGGGTTCAGATTTTTATGTCTCCTGCCGTATTTGTTGCCTCTTGTATTTCCAGCCCACACATCATATCCTTTATCAGCCAGCGTTATGGCTAAAGATAGCTTTCCTCGTATGATAAACGTGTCAGCAGTGTCTAAAATCCCATGCAAGAGGAGAATGGGTCCGCTTGTCTTCTCTGAATTCCCAGGAATATGAAATAGCGTCAGAATATATCCATCTTCTGTGACCACATCCAATTCCTCAACATTGTGCCCGTATTTTATTCCAAGTTCAGTGAAATTTAATGTAGCATCTTCTGGTCTAGGTTGTAAAATCGATATCGAAGAAGGTAAAGCAATTAGTAAAAGAACTGTAGTAGATAAAATGTTCATATCTGAAGTGACAAATGATTCCAAGACTAACACAATGCAAAGTCACGAAGTAATTGGTTATGGCTATCATGCAATAAGTATACTAACTTTGTAAAACCTCGCGAATTTACAACCAAACGGAAATAAAACTGTAATGACAACGACACGACGAGAGATAACGACGAAGTCGAGTAATGAACTAGGGATGTTACAGAGGAACCCTCAATTTTTTCTCATATTTTTGCCTATACGAATTGAATAAATGTACATTTTCCAACATGTTTATACCTGTTAGTAAGTTCATTTACATATTTATTGTACAATATTGTTTTTTTGGGTGGCTATTTTAAGAGAGTCATAGTTACGAACCGCCGTGCGGGGGGTGTGGGGGGTCGCACAGACCCCCCACTCGCTCGGGTCTGGGGCGCTCCCACCCACACTAGTGCCGGATAAACGGCGTATACCGCGTGGAACACACGCTAGACTTATGGCTCGACCCGTGACTTCGTCATTACAGGACCGCACGCGTTAAAAAAACAACGCACTCCCCGGAAATTCAATCCATTCGAACGTAGTAGACTCCCATCCACCGTCGTAACTAGACTCTGATTTCGCCTGGATGTTGCTCAGGCGTCAAGCACCATCACCCCTGTCTGGCTCGCGAGCTCGACAAAGTGGGGTGACAGCGGGGATAGGGTGGTAGCTCGACCCCACTCAACGAGTACCACCCCCCCCTACGTATCTTAAAGTTTAATGCGCCCCACGATTAAACTAACGAGACACACTGCCCCTACTGACCTAGTGGCACAGCCACCACGAGTCCGACACCAAATGAGGGGGGCACCGATAGCCAACCGGTTGAGCATCCCCCCTCCCCGTGGTACCAGTGATGTCAAAATTCCTCCTGACCCGTACCAGTCGCCGGCGAGCTCAGTTTGGTATCTGAGTTCTCTCCCTTATTAGCCTCCGTGCTCGGTCATCTTTTCACCCAGAAATGGCCTGGAATCGGATGTCCAATGACACGGTTCTACGGGTCTATGGTCATAAGGTTCACCATTTACCCCTGTGTTGATCGTTTAGCACCACCCGGGGGACACGTGTATGGTCTCAAGGGTACACGCAAGAACTGCGCTAACATACGGACGCGATCAACTCCATCCCCCTGTGTCATATTTTTTTTTTTTATGTCTGTTAGATAACTCAGATCTCCGTCGTTTGTCGACCAATTTGTAAATTCATTCTTTGTTTGAAATCATATTTTATACTTCAAGGTTGGTCCCGTTGTTACCAGAATCCAGTTCTGATGATGAAATTTATAAGGAATTGCGGAAAAATTCATGGAAAACATAGAGATTTCAGTAACAAATCGAGTATATGGATTCAGAAAGTTAGCATTTGGTGAACGGGACGGAAACTGATGAAGGAGACCACGGATGGTCATCGAAACCTCCTACTGTTTCATGGATGGCGCTAAGATAATATTTTGATTAAAAAAACTGAAGCAAAGGCGACGAAGCTAATTTAAATGGACAACCTGATCTGCAGGTAACTAAAGCCGGAAGATAGTAGGCAACGAAACTCCGTAATAAAAGAGTGCAGCGGGGCAATCTAGACTGCGGGAAATTAAAACTAATCGAAAATATCTTCCGTGTTTTACATTATTTACTAGAGTGATATCTATGCCGGGGAGCGGAGAAGTGCTTTCACAATATCACTAAGATGGCACTGTAGTAAATGATGTAAAACATGGAAAAAAAATCGATTAGTTTCAATGTCCCGCAGTCTAGATTGCCCCGCTGCACCTTATCTTGGTCGTGTTATGGTCGTGTTTGAGCTTATTGCAATCGTCATGAGATGCACTCTGTTAATGAATCACTAAAAAGTTAAACATATTAAAAATTATTGTGTGTTACAACACTGGTTTAGAGCTCGAAGGGACTATTGCGATGAAAACGTTGAAATTTTTTCGGAATGTATTAAAAGCCTTTCATTTAATGAAGTTTTTATGATCAGTGACCCCAATGAAGCATACAACTGCTTCCTGGAAGAACTTAAACTCTTCCATGACTTGTGTTTCCCAATGCGTAGGATAAGAATTTCGAGTAACAAAAAAATTAAATGGATAACTAAAGGCATACGGAACTGCTGCAAACGTAAAAGACAGTTACTGTGGCAATATAGGCTATCATCAGATATTAAAGACAAAACGAAATTTAAAGCATATTCACATCGCTTGAAGAAAATAATAAAATTAACACAAAGGGCTCAAAATAATCACTACATTAAGAGCTCAGGTAACAAAACAAGAGCCGCATGGAAGATTATAAACAGAACCAAGAATAGTATACCTAAAGATAATATTTCACAAATTAAATTTAATGGGAAACTAATAGACAACCCACAAACAATCGCTCAAGAATTCAATGACTATTTTATTAATGAGATTGATCATAATAGTCAAAATCGGGCTGACCAACGTTTTAAAAAAAACATTGACGGCCAACAGCTGCAACTCTATTTTTATGACCCCCACCATACCAGGGGATATTCACAAAATAACCCAGTCTCTTAAAAATACTAACAGCACAGGATATGACGATATTAACACGAAAATTTTGAAAAAAGTGTCACCATCGATTGCCGGTGTACTCTGTCACATAATAAACCTATGCATTGAAAACGGAGTATTTCCCGAAAAACTAAAAATTGCTGTTATTAAACCTATATTTAAAAAGGGTAATAAACAGGAAATGAAGAGTTATAGGCCAGTTTCATTAATACCGGTAATTTCTAAAATAATAGAGAAAGTGATGTATAATAGTCTGTATGAATACTTTGAAACTAACCATCTATTCACTAATGAGCAGAAAGGCTTCCGTAAACAGAAATCAACCAATATGGCAATTTATGAACTAGTGCAGCGAGTGTATATAAATATGGATAAAAGGCTACCAGTGTCGGCAATCTACATGGATATGACTAAAGCCTTTGACTTTGTGAACCACGATATACTTTTGACCAAGTTACATGCATATGGAGTACGGGGTGTCGTTCTTGAACTGATTAAATCTTACTTGAGCGATAGGAAACAAATGACTCAAATTACTCATCTGTGCCCTAAAAAGAAAGTTGAAACCACTTCATATTCACAACTAAGAAGAGTAAAATATGGGGTACCACAGGGGAGTATATTGGGACCTTTGTTATTCCTAATTTACATTAATGACATGCCTAAGATTACTAGACATCCAATGGTATTATTTGCTGATGATAGCACAATTATATTTAGTGACATGAAAAATGACAGTAATTATGAAATTGAAATAAATAATACCCTAGAAGCGATAATTGAATGGCTAAACATTAATAATTTAAAAATCAACCTAACCAAAAGTAGTATCATGCATTTTGAACAGCGGCGTAATACCATTAGAGACCTAGATATAAAGTATAAAAATCAGACAATTTCAGAAACCACGGAAACTAGATTCTTAGGACTTATTATAGATAGCTGTATGTCATGGAAAATGCATGTAGAAGATGTATGTTCTAAAATAAATAGGTATTCGTACGCTCTATATATGTTGCAAAAAATAGTGGATAAATCAGTCGTATTGGCTGCATATCATGCATATGTCTCGTCGACCTTAAGATATGGTGTCATCTATTGGGGCAACTCTACTAACTGGCTGCTCGTATTCCGAGCACAGAAAAAATGTTTGAGAGCGGTGTGTGGGCTAAGACCCACCGAATCTTGTAAACCATATTTTATAAGTCTCAAAATATTGACTTTTCCATGCTTATATATATTGGAAATGGCACTATTTGTAAAACAAAACTTAAATCTGTTTCAAGGCTTCGACAGTGAGCGGCAGCGAAACAAACTACGTGCTCACCCATCTAAAACAGCTCTTTTATCAAAAAGCATTTTGGGAATGTGCCCGAGAATTTATAATAAAGTTCCTAATTATATTAAAGAGAGGCAAAATATAATGCACTTCAAGAAAGATTTAAGTCGGTTTTTATTAGAAAAGGCTTACTATTCAATAAGCGATTTTTTTACAGACAATTAAAACTATAATTTAAATTTGAGTAATATGTAATTATTATGGACATGCCTGAATTTAATTTTTAAGGACATACATATGTGATAATCATGTAATTTATATAGTGTTTTAATAATAATAATTTTGTATAATGTTGACATAGATATTTCTATTAGTTTAATTTTAATATATGTATTGCAATGCTCGGAAGAGCTCATGTAGAACTACACCTAACTTTAAGACCTGATTGTTACATGAATGCAATAAAGAATCTGAATCTGAATCTGAATCTGAATCTGAAAAAATAAAACCCGACTCCAAAAAAAAACACTAAAAAGATAAAAAATATTACCTAACTTCTAATAGCTAAATTTGAGACTTTGCGTATTGAACAATGTAAGTAGAACGTATTGTATTAGTTTATGCAACTGGTACATAATTAGGGGCATTAAAACACGAGTGTTTTAATGCCTAATTATGTACAGTTGCATACATTACTTTATCTACACACATATTATAACTACTCTAAGATGGGTTCAGAAACCGTAGTAAATAAATACAATAATTGTGTTAATACAATCTTTTTTGCATGGTTGCGGGAATGTCGAAATCAGAACTGGCAACCGATACCTGAATGTTATTTTAAAAAGTAAGAGTCCCTATTGTGATGTGATCATGTCGTTCTAGCTCAAATTTCGTGCGATATATACTAAAAAAACATCGAGCTGACATTTCGCATCGACTGAATTTGAATTTTCAGTGATACTAGAATAGGGACATGTCAACTTTGACATTTAAATTTTGACAGTTTTGTTTGACGTTTAATATTTTAACTTCATATATGAGATTAAAATGAAAAATTATATTACTGCTGTAGCCTTAGCCACAGATAAGAAAATTGCGATACATTCATTGAATGTTGAAATGAGAGTAATTTTCTACGGTTTCCGAACGCATATTAGAGGATTTATGATATGTGTGTAGATAATAGTAGTTTATGCAACTGGTGCATAATGAGAGGCATTAATTAATACGAGCGTGGTTTTATAAAACGAGCCGAAGGCGAGTTTCATAATAATATCACTCGAGTGTTTTAAGACCAAATTATGTACAGTTGCATACATTACTTTATCTACACACATATTATAAATGTATACTCTAAGATGGGTTCAGAAGCTTAAGGCAAATGACCTGCATTGTTACCAGTGCTGCCGGTAACATATTTACAAGTGTCTAACATATTACAAATTGAAATAAGAAATACATCAAAACAAAAATAGAACATATTTATTTATTATTATAATTTTACCTACATAAATAAAATAATTGTATTAAATATATGAAATCAGAAATGGCCGCCGAATAAAACTGAATGTTTTAAAAAAAATCATAGACCAACATAGACAACCAATAGTCCCTATTCTCGTTTCGTTTGAGTTCTAAATGTCATGTGGTATATATTAAAAAAATACAGCGACATAGCGAGTTGATGTTTCGTATCGAAAGAATTTGAATTTTCAGCGATACTAGAAGAGGGCCTATTTAATTTTTGTTGGTTTTGTATGATGTTTCAAATTTGAAACTTTTTACGATATCAAATAGGAAATCGTCATAACTCATAACATTATGTTACTGCTGTAACCTTCTACCAGAGAAAATAAAATTTTCAAAATACATTGATTGTTGTAATGCTGGTCATTGCCTACGGTTTCTGAACGCATTTTAGAGGATTTATGTTATGTGTGTAGATAAAGTAATTATTGTAGTACCATTTCATTAAAGTTGGGAAATTCATTTGGATAGTGCCATGGAGTTTCTTTTTATTGAAGTCGGTTTTTATTTTTTATTTATTACGCTATTGTCCTCTGTAAAATCTTACTTATCCAATTTTTATATGTTATTCGGCAGATATTGTATGACCTTCCAGCTGGTGGTTTGCAAAAAAACGGACACTGACATCACAAAGTAAAGACACTAAATTATAAAAATAAGTAAAAATAAAGACGATTACAAAGAACAACTCTGATTTTAACACAGTTACTAAAAAGACCTACCTAGCCTTGAAATTATATTGATCAGTATTCACGGTATTTGAAGGTTTCAAAGAATAATACACACACAATGTTAGTCGCACATAATACTTACTCAAATTAATGATGCGTGAATTAAAACTATTATTTCATTACACTTGGCTTGAGAATAGAAATTATTGTTAAGCAAATAACACTGTTACACAAATGCAACATTTAATTAGTGAGTTCAAATTAAGACTGACGACTGACCCTTTGTCGCCACTTGGTGAGAAGCCTTATGCAGTACCTATGCTAGTGCTACAAAACCACTACAAAAGTTTATTTCCAAAGCAATTATTTATTTATCGTAAGGCATTTATTTCGAACCGTGAGATCTTCGAGAAGACAGTACGGTTGCCAGTTTTTGTTGCACTTTTAGAACCACCCAGGCGTCACGTGTAGGGTAGCGGTGGGTACTTTCCCTACGGACGTGGTGCAACTTCGACCCCACTTTGTCAAGTGAATGTCAAGTCCAAAGCAATTTCAATAACAAATTATTTCACAAGGCTTTAAAAACAAGTAATTTTTAAACCTGACCCTAACTTATATATATAACCATCAATAGGTTTCGGGTAATCTATAGACATTGCATTAATTATATAATTCACTAGTTTTTGCCCGCGACATCATCCGCGTGGAACTCGTTCATCGAGATCTAGAATTTAATTGCTATTTTTTTATTATCCGGCGCTCATCCAGTTATCGCTCTTCCAATACAAACTTCCACTCCCTTAAGGGTTGGTTTCCGGGATAAAAAGTATCCTATGTCCTTCCCCGGGACTCAAACTATCTCCATGCCAAATTTCAGACAGACACACTTTCGCATTTATAATATTAAGTATGGTTTCAGGCGTTTACAACAACACTATCTTTCGCGCAGCCTATTAAAATGAAAAATTCCCACGACGCGACGGGTTATTTTTATTAGGAATCCTTTTTATTACATAATTAAGTTTAAAAATAATCCATAACTTTCAAACTAAGCACTTTTAAAAATGTAATCTTTTGAGCCGGATTTGAATTATCACAATACCTACTTATATTTGTCTAATAATTGAAAAATAATAGGAAACAGTGTAATATTTAAGTCGTTACCCCAATTAAAATCTGTATGATTCCAATCTTTATCTTCCATTTTGTGATAATCTACTACGTTAGGCAAAAGTGTTCTTAGTATTTCCACATCTTTTTCCGGAGTTAACACGTCATTTGCACCAACTAGCAAAGCAACTTTTGTGGTTACTTGACGCAGATTATAGTCCGTAGGCACCAAAAAACCGTAGTGTTCCAAGTTGCCCTTTGGTCCATAATCAAATTCACAAAATCTTTTACTCAATACATTTTGATTCACATGCACCATATTCTTTCTAGAAGTCGCTCCTGGATAGTGCCCAATGACAACCTTTGAGAACTCTGGTTCAAAACGCTTCGTGTCAAAACCAGATAAAGGAAAAATCAGTAATAGAAAGCACATTTGATAACTTAATATATCTTGGCTGCAAATGAATCTCAGCATCGCAGTCGTAGGCGATTTTTCAGAAAACGTTTCTTCTATACCCATAGATTTGAATAGCTCACCTAGTAGAGGTCCAAAATCAGCCAGTACAGAAACCGGTGGCTGAATGTCGGTCAAAAAAGCCACTGGGGCTAAATTGATAAATAATTCGATTTTATTGTTGTATGCAGGTCTTGTAGATAGTAGAACATATTGCGTAGTTGTCCCTTGAGAGTGTCCTATTGTCTGCAACTTTTTTTCTCCTGTGTATTGCAAAATATAATCAATCATAGCAGGAAGGTCGTAATAGCCAAATTCGTGGAAACTGAAATCCCAGAACTTTATATCTTTATCGGGGTTGAGCTGGCGATGTCGTCGGGAATATTTGTTACCCCTCATATTTCCTGCCCAGACATCATATCCTGCATCTGCTAAAGCAATGACCAATGATGTCTTCCCTCTTATTATAAACACATCAGCGGTATCCATAAGTCCATGCTGTAGAAAAACTGGCGGCTTTCTTTCCCCCTTGATGTGGAAGAAAGTCAATGTGTACCCGTCTTCAGTAGTTACTTCATGTTCTTCGACTGCATGTCCATATTTAGCACCAAGTTCCGTAAAGTTAAGTTTTCCGTCTTCAGGTAAAGATTTACGTAATACAGAGTGCGTTGGAATGCAAATACACATTAAGATGAGACCGCAAGGTATTAGGCTTGCCTTCATTTTTATGCTACAAAGTTTACTGCCGTTAATTTTCCATAAATGTGGAGCCGCTAATGAGTAAACAATACAAATAAACAAGTTTAGGAGGAGCTCTTCCACATATACATAATTAGTAACCTTGATTACATTGTCTCCTAGGCCGTTGCTGACAGAAAAATATTGTATAACTTACTATATTTTACTTTAAACTCGAGCCTCGGTAACATTTTAAAGGTGCTAATCTAATATGTTACAAATTGAAATAAGAAATAAATCAAAACAAAGACAGAATATAATATTGATTTATTATAATATTTTTTTGTAAATAAATAAAATAATTATAGTTATTAAGACAACAATTTTTGCACTATAAACAAAATGGCGGAAATCAGAAATGGTCGCCGAACAAACCTGTAGCTCTAGTATAAGTTTTTTCGAAACATTAACTAATTCGAACGCGTTTACGTTTTGTCTCAAAATGTATGAAAGTGGTATGAAAACGTGAACAGCGCCTCTGGTGGTCACTAGTGGAAACTAAAACAGCGAGTATAACATTTGTTGCAAACCGATGAACGCGCGTATTTTAAAGTCGGTGAGAGCGTTTTCATACATTTTGAGACAAAACGCAAACGCGTTCGAATTAGTTAATGTTTCGAAAAAACTTATACTAGAGCTACTGAATGTTTTAAAATAAATCATAGACCAACTAATAGTCCTTATTCTTATGTCGTTCGAGTTCAAATATCATGCGATATATATTTAAAAAATATAGCGAGAGCAGCTGACGTTTCGTATCGACTGAATTTGAATTGACAGTGATACTAGAATACGGGCCTATTTAAATTTTCTTGATTTTGTATGATGTTCCAAATTTGAAACTTGTTATGTTATCAAATAGAAAATCGTCATAACATTATGTTACTGCTGTAACCTTTTACTACAGATAAGAAAATTTTCATAAATACATTGATTGTTGTAATGCTGGTCATTGCCTACGGTTTCTGAATGTATTTTAGAGGATTTATGATATGTGTGTATAATAAAAAGTTTGAATAGATGTGGTTTGTTTTGCTTTAATAAAAATAAATTGGCTGTCAAAAGAATTGAACCAGTACAAAGGAAATCCTCGATACCAAGAGATCTAACGACCGATAACCGACAATTTAGCAATGATGAAATTCATTCGTTATGGATAGTAACTTTCAATGACTATATCTCCGAGTTTAAGTAATTAGGAGCATTTGAATCATCAAAATAACTGCGGATACTCTAATAAATCATTGTTAAAATTTACAGCTCCTGTTACAGGCCACACCCTGTATATTACGATGGTAAATTACTGAAAATTTAAATTTACTTCTGTACGAAACGATTATTGCTAAAAACATGCGTTTTGGATCGAGGGAAGTATAATTTATCCTAATATACTACTGGAAACTTGAAATATTAGTGTTATATTCTGGATATGACTTTTGACTTTACAAATAGTGCAATATCCTTAATGTACATGCAGAAAAAAATTAAAAACACGACTGCATTAAAAAGAAAATAAAAACAAGTTTCCTAATAAAGAACTCAAGGAAATATATTTTGTTTGCAGTCGTGGGACCTAATATTTTGGTTTTACTTGTATGTAGTAGGTTATCCGTCTGCAAACAATAGTTATTTGTTATGCAAGGCTGCAAAGTTGATTTTTGGCGCGAGTGTTTGTATTGAGAGCCGAGCTAGCGAAGGATTGTAAGATTGAACCACGAGCAAAGCGAGTGGTTCAAAAATACAATCCTGAGCGTAGCGAGGCTCTCAAGGCACGAGATGCCGAACAACTTTGCTGCCGAGCGCAACGCACAACTTTTCATCTCACCATAGCGAGGAAATACTTACATGTATAATTCAAGATGTACTCATGTTCTATAAAGGGTTGTTTAAATTTCACCCGTTACTTAAAGCATTTCGTGGATTATTAACATTTAAATGCATCAAAGAGCCTAATTATTATTGTTGAGTACTGTGGTACGAAATACTCACGGCTAACGGCTAAAACAAATATATTTCACTCATTTCCAAACTTATCAGGAGTAAAAATTGTAATATAAGTATCTTCTGCACTGAAATCAATTAATTAAATTCATTATTCTGATATTATTGTAACTCAACAACAAAACAAAACAATAATTTAATATCTTAAACTCTCGCATCGAGTTTTTTCTTAAAAACTAACTTTTTAACCCCATGTCGACCGGTGACGCGAATACAAGTCAAGTAAACAAAAACATTGTTTTGTTTTGTGTTTTTCGCCGTCAACCCACAGGTGCGTTTCGAAATTGCACTGAGCGTAAAATGTTGAAACATATAAACATTTCAAATATGTTTCTTTGTGTTATTTCTTTATAAATAAAACTAAATTATTATTGAATATCATCAAATTAAGCTGGAAAAAGTATTATTAATATTATTATAAAAAACAAAACAATAATAAACTGCACCATTAGGTACATGATATGTATAATTCTAAACGCTTAGGAATGACCTTTCGTTTCACTTTATAGAAAAAAGTTGGAACTCATGGAACTGCGTAACGTTCGAATTTCAAAATCACTTTCCACGCTAGCGTGGAAAGTGGACTTTTGCACGCAGATTTGAAACGATAAAGAAAGCCTTTCCGAGCGGGTGAGATGAAAAATATATTTCCTTGAGTTCTTTATTAGGAAGCTTGTTTTTATTATCTTTTTAATGCAGTCGTGTTTTTAATTTTTATAATTATTATTTAATTTCGAATTTTTTTTGCTTGAAACACATACATTATATATATATTTGGAATCGTCTCTGCAAATGCTTGATTTTGATACCTCACTTGCTAGGATAGAATTTTTTTTTACGGAACACTCAAAATGGAGTCTGCAGTCCGCCATATTGATTTAATTGCAACGTCACATTATCCTATGTTACCCGGGATGACGTAAGGATTCCAACGATACCTAACACATCCAAATCGGTAAAGGCGTTGAGAAGTTCTGGGGAAACAAAAAAATCACATACATACATACATACATTCATACATACATATAGTAGAGAGACCATGTTGAAAAAACGCAATTTCCGTAGGACTGAAAAGGTTTATACCGCAGTGGCGGAGCGTCCATACAACTCGATTCCCACCGGCTTGCCTAATTTCCAGCCAGTCCAGTTCTTTTACTACGGCTCATGAAGAATAGGAAAAGCCAAGTATTTTCGGCTTCCCTAAGAATATTTTTGACGCGCCGCCACTGTTATACCGACAAATGGTATCGTTGGAATCAGCATGCTCTACTGATTATCAAAACGCATGTTGTCGCTTCCTAAAGTGGTGGAATGAGTTTTTATGACGTCATAAGTGGAAAGTGTTTATAAATGTACACCAATTCGTTTTTTTTTCAGAATTTTCATCTTCATAGTTTGGAAATTAGAGGGGGACACATTTTGTACGACTTTCATAGCGAATATCTCACCAACGGTTCACTTAAATGGAAAACTTATATAGTAACCTCTATATCATTTTTAAAGGCCTATCCAAAAATACCCCTCACAACTACTTGCATTGAAAAAAAAATTCATACCCCGGTTACATGTATGGGGTGCCCCCCCTAAAATATTTTATCCTAATTTTTTCATCACATTTATGTAGCGGTTCATAGAATGCGTTTTCCTACCAAATTTCATAATTGTAGTAAGTTTACTCGTATAGTCTCCAAGTTAAACCGGCTGTGACATACGGATAGACAGACAGACATACAGACATGACGAAACTATAAGGATTCCGTGTTAGTCACTCTGGCGACGGTAGCTCTAGTACCTATAAGTTTTTTCGAAACATTAACTAATTCGAATGCGTTTGCGTTTTGTCTCAAAATGTATGAAAGTGGTATGAAAACGTGAACAGCGCCTCTGGTGATCACTAGTGGAAACTAAAACAGCGAGTATAACATTTGTTGCTAACCGATGAACGCGCTTATTTCAAACTCGGTGAGAGCGTTTTCATACATTTTGAGACAAAACCGACAAAACGCAAACGCGTTCGAATTAGTTAATGTTTCGAAAAAACTTATACTAGAGCTACTGAACCCTAAAAAGATACCCTTTTGGCGGCGCCACCGGCGACAATTCCTGAAGAGGGCATAGTTCCATTGAAAATGTCCCCCTCTAACACGCGTGAGTTTGCAATTAACCATCCCGCTCTCTACGGAAGCTCAGCGCGTACTTTTCGTAAATATTGATGTTTATTGTAAACGTGTACATTTATAAGGATAATCTTTTTTCTCAGGTTTGAGAACTTTTATCATTGTACAACTATTAAACCAAAAATCATTGTTAATGATCCAACAAAAACATCGAAAAGAAAGGTTATGTACGGTTACGGTTACGGTGTCAGGTTGTGTAAGTTATGTTTGAAAAATAAAAGTATCGAGACGTTTTTTGCAAATCGTGTTTTCACTTTTAGCGGACTGGAGGAAAATAGGTAGTTCAAGATTAATATATACTGAAAGGACAGATTTTTAATCACTATGTTGAGATCTATGTCGATAAACATTGGACAATAAGAATAAACGTAATCAATCAGCAATATCAGCATCACAGCTTATTACAACTAAAACTAAAATACTAAAATAGTGTCTAACAATATTGACGTTGACAAAGGGGAACCCGTTGCTTAACAATGAGACATAATACAGCACGTAGGGAATGCAATCTCGCACCAAGATTGGCGATTCGAGATCTCGCGTAAGAAATTCGAGGTCGAGATTTGGAATTCGAGATCTCGTCAGAAAAACAGACGAGATCCCGTTTAATCTTGTCGATATCGAGATTCAACATATTTTTATAAATATACACTTTTTCTATAAAGATACGCTAATTCAATGGACAGCCCCTACTCAGGGTAGTACTGGTATTCAAAAAAAGCTATATTATTAGTATACTGAAACAAAAATCAACGTTTAATAAAAAAATGTAGGGTAAGCGAGTAAATATCATGTAAATAATTGTAGGTAGTTACGCTAGCCGCGCCGCAACAAACAACGTGCAAACAACTGTGCTGCACGCTGCGCCCTTAACATCGTTTAGAGTTTGTTCCAAGTAGCGGTCAACAATAAAATCGGTCTTGTAATCTCGTTCGAGATCTCGAAATTATTAGTCGAGATCTCGACCAAGATATCGGAAGTCGAGATTTCTCACCAACGAGATTGAATCTCGAAATTTAGCGCGAGATTTCGCGAGATCACAATCTCGATTGCAATCGAGATTGCATTCCCTAACAGCACGCATACAGGCATAAAATTTAATTATACTAAAATTAATGTTTTACTTCATCGTTTGCATATACCTAACCTGTTTTAAAACAATGTAACCTTAATCATACGTTTGCAAAAGCTTTATTATAATTGGAAACATATAAACATCCATGTCGTTTCTCCAAATGAAATCAATATGATTCCACGTTTTAGGTTCCATTATGTGGAACAAAACAACATTAGGTAGTATTTTTCTTAGTAACTCTGCATCTTGGACTGTTGCTAACGTATCCTGTCTTCCAACTAGTAAGGCAGTCTTCACGGTTACTTTCTTCAAATCATACTGAGGAGGTGTTACGTTACCATAACGTTTAACATTCTCTTCGTTACCATAATCGTACCATGAAAAAGTCTTGTTCAAACATACTTGGTTGTAATGTACGAGGGTTTTTCTAGAAGTTATTCCTGGGTAATATCGTAGAAGGACTTGGAAAAAATCTGGCTCTATTGTTGTGGGGTCGAAGAAAATTGAATAAAATGTACCCACTAGAGCGCACATCACCTGGTCGTTAAAATCCCGTCCACATTTTAGGCGGTTAAACTTTGGTACTGGTAATTTTCCGGGTAGCTCTTCTATGCCGTTGCTTTTAAGAAAATCATTTATCAGGGTTCCCATCTCACAAATCCTTGACACGGGAGGTAGCAGGTTATTCAAAAGGGCAGCTGGAGCCAGTGCGATTAACAGTTTTAGCTTATCATTATATTCTGGTTTCAATGATAAAAGGACAAAATGAATCGAAGTTCCCTGTGAGTGTCCTATGACTTTTAGTTTTTTTTCTCCGGTTGCGTTTAAAACATAATCGATAGTCGCTGGCAGGTCATAATATCCCGCTTCGTGGAAGCTGAAGTCCCAAAATTCTGGATCTGTATCTGGGTTCAGCTTGATATGTCTTCGAGCGTATTTGTTTCCTCTTAGATTGCCGACCCACACGTCATATTGAGCGTTTGCCAACGTGATTCCTAGAGATCTTTTTCCTCGTAACAGAAAACTGTCAGCGTGGTCACCTGTACCGTGCATTAGAAGTAACGGGCCCCTGTTCCCTCCCGGTATATGAAACATAGTTAAGATATAGCCATCTTCAGTGATCACTTCGTGTTCTTCAGCTGGATACCCGTATTTTGTAGCCAGTCCAGTGAAATTTAAATTCGCGTCTTCAAGCGTTGGGGCCTTCGGGACACTTATAGCTTGTGATAATATATGAACATTGATTAAGAAGAAGAGCCATAGTTTCAAACCCATTTTCTTCTTTTCAATCAGGGTCTTTTAAATTTTATTGCATTGCTTACTCATCCGCTGGTCTTGTTTAAATAGCTATCAATATCAATCAAAATATTTTTTTGGTAAAATATTATGCTAAATTTAATTTTGTTCGTCACCAGAAACGACACCCACGGTAGCTCAGATTAAGAGGACGGATTCCAGAGGTCGTGGGTTCAAATCCCACATGTAGGCGGTTAATTTTTCACTTTTGTTGAAAATTAATATGAAGCTAATTTTTACCAAAATCATAAGGGTAGGTATATTTACAATATTTCTACTTGAATACTTCCATAATATATTTTCTTTTTATTAATTTCTCTCGTGGCTTAATCTAATGCCTGACATTGTTCCAAATGCTTATGTAACATGTTAACGCTTCTATTTATACTTAAAACGTGTTCAACCTTGGCACCAAACCAACACACAAACTAGTATTATACAATATTAAGTAATTTGCTATTGACCGTTTTGTTAATGACCGAGTAATATCCACAATAGTTTCACAAATATTCCATAAATAAAAAAAACCAGCCAAGTGCGAGTCGGACTTCGCACATTTAGGGTTCCGAACCGACCGCAAAGTTAAGTTGGTTTTTATAGGAAAACATAAGGAAATTTCAAAGAAAAAATCTAATTTATCAATATATTAGTATTTGTTGGTAAAATATACGTAATATGTTGCAGGCCGCTGCTGAACATTGGCCTCTCCCATAGCACGCCACTGAGCTCGATTTTCAGCACTTTTCCTCTAAGGCCTGCCCACAGCCTTCACGTTTCAGCTCCGTGTGTCAATACAGGCAGTTCGTACTGATTAAAGACTTCCGTTTTTAGACTTTGTGGTATCGGCGACGAGAAGACTCGGCGAAGTTTTCCAAACACTGCCAGGCCCAGCTGTATCCTTCTCCAGACTTCCTTGTCGAAGTTGTTCCTACCTAGTTGAAGCAACTGCCCTAGGTATATGTACTCGAAAATAATATCGAGGCAGACTCCGTTTTCGTAGATCTGTCCTGGGTCGACGTGCTCGTTGATGAATAATTTTGGTTTTATCCAAGTTCAACCGAAGACCAATTTTCGCCGAAACGAATTAGCGAGGCCGTCCATGTCCAACATCTGTTGTAAATCCTGCAGCGTTTCAGACGTCAACCGCGAATCGCAGGTGAGAGATGTGTGCGCCATTTATATTTATGCCACGACTTTTCCAGTCCAGCGTCTTAAACATATCCTTTATTTGTTTTGGTGATATTTAACGTCACCGATATGTTCAGTCAGCTGGTTCTGTACTTGGACGGTCATCGTTGTGGTTGTGGCTTCATAAAGATATTTCATCACCTCGCATTTGGCATCGCTGCAAGTAGCCCAGAACAGACCAGGATTCAACAATGCCAAAGGCCTTCTCATAGTCCACAAAAGCTAGACACGGGCCGATTATACTCGCCAGGCTTCTGTATAATCTGCCACATTTTGTGGATGTGGTTCTTGGTGCCATACGAGTAGCTACTTCGAAACCTGGCCTGTTACGGGGATTTAAATTCGTTGAGTTTTGTGCAAGATGTTCGTGATGACCGTTGAAAACAGCTTGTGTACATGGCTCAGAAGCGATATAAGTCGATAGTTCCTCAAAAGGGTTTTATCGCCCTTCTTAAAGAACAGTATCACCACCGCTCCGCGCCATGCATGCGGTGTTCTGCCATTGGAGAGGACAGCTTTGAACAACTTCTGAAGATCCTGCGGTACGGGTTTCCTCCCACCTTCAGCAGCTCAGTCATGATGCTTTATAAGCTGTGTAAGTGCCAACTCGCTCTTACTTTTATTCGTTTTTATCCTTACCCCATGTAATTCAATCGTTTTACAGGTAGTAAGTATCATTTTCACTCCGAGTTTTGACACTTCAGTATGATACACTTTCCGCACTTGTTTCAAAACGGACTATTGTCGTATCGTGATCATGGTAAACTGGGATACAAAAAGTCACCTTACGTTACGCGTTATGTCGTTCTGTATTCCAAATTTTGGGACTCAGTGAGTGTAGCTGGCATGGCAGTCCCTTTTTTCATAGTCGTAGACTTCTTTCAATGAGTTAGATAAACGTGGATATTTTAATGAATCACATTTTTTGAAATTTTTACTACATTTTCTCATTATTCGATAGTTGCTCCTTATCTGTAAATAGATATTGGTTTGCTTATTAAATACTTTAGGTCGGTGAAGTCCGGTATTACCCAGGTTTTAAAAACAGTCGGGTTTTGCATTTCCTAATCATTATTTAATATGAGACCTAAACAATTCATGATATATGATTTTTTATTGCAATTTCGTTAGCTTTTGTCATGACTAAAGTTTTATTTCCATTGTAAATTCTTAATATACAGTCACGTTCATAGAGCTAATGTGTTATTAATATGTCCGAACCGAAGCGAGCCGGGCAAAATTCGCGTAGAGGTTTGTGAAGCGTAATAAAACTAGACACCGAACTCAAAACAGCAAAACCTGCAACTAGTTAATCTCAACGTATACTACCTATACTACTAAGAGATCGTATCGTATCGTATAGCATTTATTTCGAACCTTGAGATCTTCAAGAAGACAGTACGGTTGCCAGTTTTTGTTGCACTTTTAGAATCACCCGGGGGTCACTTGTAGGGTAGCCGTGGGTAATTTCCCTACGGACATGGTGCAACTTGGACCCCCCCTTTGTCACGTGAGTGGGCAACTTGACTGTTAGAAGTTCTCAAGCCGCCCGAAGGCCTCCAACTTGGCTTAACGACTGCCGTCATAGACAACAGCCGGGATCAACGGCTTAACGTGCCTTCCAAAGCACGGGAGCGCTCAGTTAGTAACCACTCAAAGCGGTCACCCACCCATCCATGTACGGACCCCGCCCGACATTGCTTAACCTTGCATACTAAGAGATAAACTTGGTAAATGACATTATGTCATTTAGAAGACAAAAAACACATTTTAAAGGAGATTATTCTTGTTTATAGTTATTTTATCTGTTGTTTTTGCAACCCGGGTAATACCCAGTTTTCATGCTCAAAACCCGGGTTTTACCCGACTCCAAGAACAGGCGGATACTCCCTAGTAAAGATCGAAACCATATAATATGAGAGATAATCACTACATAGTATAATCCCGTTGTACATGCAAAAAACTACGCAACGGATTTTGATGCGGTTTTGTAATAGATAGTGATTCAAGAGGAAGGTTTATATGCATAACTAGTTTTTGCCCGCGACTTCGTCTGCGTGGAACTCATTCATCGCGACAGAATGTAATTGCTATTATTTTTATATCAGGCGCTTAATACCAAGTTATCGCTCGTCCATACAAACTTCAACTCCCTTAAGGGATGCTTACTGGGATAAAAAGTATCGTATGTCCTTCCCCGGGACTCAAACTATCTCCATGCCAAATATCCAAATCGGCCCCGCGGTTTAAGCGTGAAGAGGTAACAGACAGACAGAAGGCACACTTTCGCATTTATAATATTAGTATGGATTTGCACCCGCGCGAAGCCGGGGCGGGTTGCTAGTAAATAATAAAACAGGAAAATAGTAAAAACAATACTTTTATTTTCCCATACAAATTGTTCCTAGCTGTCAAACATTTAATGTTAGTCCCGCCGTCGATACGGTCATTACGGGCTTGGATCCCCTCAAATTGAAGATCGTACTAAAATTAGGGGTTTGAATTGACAACATAAATAAACAGGGTGTCCGAGCGCTATGCCACGTCGCGGGGAAGTACTCAAAGATAGGACATTTCACACAAAGAAGATTTTTCACGTACGGACGGACGCGTGAGCGACAGCAATATGGCTCCCTTTAGACCCTTCGAGGCGGAACCCTAATTAACGCGTACACCAGTGCCCAGGAATCGAACCCGGTGTGTCTGAATACATGTTCATAGCGTATTCCTCTCCGGCACCATTGCGCTTCTTCTTTGTTCACGTCACGTCTAAGAGGTCTCTAAAGAAGTATTCGAGGTCAGAATTGAAAAAAAGTGGCCCTCATTATCAACTTTGTCGTTAATATCCCGATTGGCTTCAAAATCGAAAACCGTCTCACTTATTCTGCTAGTTCATAATAACTTTGGATTCATTAATAAGAATAATAAATATTTTTGCTGCTGATAGTGCTGATTGTACTCCACGATTTAGTATTCGAATGTGACTTGCAAATAACAGCTATATGAAAAGGTGCAAGTTATTTTTATATACTCATACGTTACATATATTATATGTATGAGTATTCTTAGTAACTTACGCACGGGCTCTCGAAAATCACAAAGGTGTAGGATGAAACCAATGACCACAAACTTTGATGATCCATGATATGTAAGGGTGCTTCACGGATTATATTCATCAAAATGCACATTTTGAAGAAGAACTGATATAGTGTCGGTGTACATAAGTCTGCCATTTGAACCAATCAAAACCTTTTTCTCAAGACACTCTCTTTTGACTTAATTGTATTTCTCTAGCAATTGAAATAAAATTGGGAACAATGTCGTAGGCATGTCATTACCCCAAGTAAAGTCTATGTGGTTCCAAGTCTTATCTTCCATTACGTGGTAATTGACTACATTCGGCAAAAGACTTCTCAGTATTGCAACGTCTTTTATTCTAGATAATGGATCGTTTTCACCTACTAACAGAGCAATTTTTGTTTTAACTTGCCGCAAGTTATAGTCTGGGGGAACGATGTATCCGTAACGCTTCAAATTCTCCGCGGGCCCGTAGTCATATTCACAGAATCTTTTACTGTGAATGAGTTGATTAGAATGTTCGAGGTTTTTTCTTGAAGTGTGTCCGGGATAGTGTCCGACGACGACTTTACCGAATTCCGGTTCAAACCGTTTAGTATCAAACCCAGTGATGTAGAAGCTCGTCCATAGGAAGCATATTTCGTAACTTAGAAAGTCTTGACTACACATGAGTCTTAATAGGTAAGTCGTGAGGGAATTATCGGGAAACGTTTCTTCGACACCTGCAGATTTTAACACATCACGAAGCATTGGTGCTAAACTGGCAATAGTCGAAAGTGGTTGTATCAAGTCTGTTAGGAATGCTACCGGTGCCATTCCAATGAAAATTTTGATTTTTTCATTATATTCCGGTCTTTTGGACAAAAGCACAAGTTGCGTTGTCGTTCCTTGCGAGTGACCAATTGTCTGCAGCTTAGTTTCTCCAGTGGTATGTAGAATATAGTCGATCATAGCCGGGACATCATAGAAACCAACTTCGTGAAACGTGAAGTCCCAGAATTTTCTGTTTTTATCCGGATTTAGTTTGCGATGTCTCCGGCAGTACTTGTTGCCTCTTACATTGCCTGCCCACACGTCGTAACCCGCATTCGCCAGTGATATGACCAATGACTTCTTGCCCCTCATTACGAAACAGTCAGCACTGTCTGCAACTCCGTGCAGCAGAAAAACTGGAGTCTTTCTTCTTCCTCGGATGTGGAATATTGTTAAAATATATCCGTCTTCAGTAACTACTTCATGTTCTTCTGCTGGGTGTTTGTATTTGGCACAAAGTTCCGTAAAGTTCAGACGTCCATCTTCAGGTAAAGATGTGCGCAGTATACAATTAGTTGGAATACATATATTTAATATTACTATACTGGTAACTAAGATAAATTTCATTATTTAACACAAATTTTAAGACGCATGATTTTTACTGAACGTCTAAACATGTATTCTGAAGTGTATTACAATGAATAAAATAAACACTTATGAAACCTAACATACCTAAACACTTAATTATGTAGACAAGGGTGTTGTGAGTAAAACCTTCATTTCTACTTGACATCTTCTTGACCTCGGAAAAAAATCTTAGCTGGTTCTTAGTTATCTAGTTAGTACTTAAAATTACTTAGTACCTAGCTAGTTCTAGGTAAACAATTTGTAGGACCTACAAAGACAAATTACTCGTTTAGCACTAACAAATGGTAGTTAATATTTCCAATATTTATATTTACATTTTACACTCTCAAAGTGGCTTCAGGTAAGAACAATATAAACAGACAAAACTTGAAAATTACGGAATAAAACTAATTATTTTACCTGGGCTTTTTGTAATTTTCTGTTTTGTTACGGCTATGTTTTTTTTAATATGCCAATCACGTTAAAATATCAAAGTCAATGTACCTAATAATACCTATCATTGAAAACCACTAAAAATCTAAATTATGAATGAAATGTAAATGCAAAACCTTTTTACGAACTTGTTGTTTTTCAGGTTTTTATAGTCGGTAAGATACCAAACCAAATTTGTAACGATTTTTTCCCAAATAAAACTTGAAAGCAACGAGCAGCAAAAACCGTTATAAGAATATGTATATTCTTGAAAGAAAAACACTTATTATTTTATAAGAATCTCCTATTAAGAGGAATGCCTAGCTGCGATTTTCCCATACAAACGCTCTCGACTGTTTCCTCCCTGGTTTTTGAACCTAGAGCAATGACTTTTTCAAATAAGATCAATATCATCAATATCTATGTGTTTTGTTTTTTTGGATATTTTTATTTAAAACAAAATTACAGCCCTCCAAAAATCGCAAAAACGGCTTAATTGAATTGGCTCCAAAAAAGGCGCAGCATACAAATATGACAACAAATATCCAAAATATCAAAACGTAGCGGCATAGATTATTTCTTGCTCTTGCAGTTTTAAAATTTTAAAATGATTGGTTGCGTTTTGGAGGAGGAAACAGTCGAGAACGAAACCATGATTTTTCAGTTTTTTGCAACGGAATTTTAGTCCGAGCTGCAGTTGTCCTTATCGCACGAATTCGTGGCGGAGTCAGTTTCTAAATATACGTACACAGAAGGAATAGGGATGGGCAACAGTCGTTGACATATATTGTCGATACGCTAGTGGTGAAAAATTATCGATAAATCATTATTACCAGAAAAGTTATTAATCACAAGAAGAGCCCTGAGTCACAATGGAAGAATATTGAATAGGAAGGTAACCTGGGTACCCTTGTCTTTGATAAAGCCCAAATTGGGCTCCATACAGGCGACTACTTTTTGCCATTTTTGTCGCCACTGGTGAGGGGATATATATGTATGATACTTTATTGCACATAATAGGAACACATACAAGAAATAAAATTACAAAATATAAAGTACAAAGGCGAACTTATGCCTCCGAGGCATCTCTTCCAGCTAACCTTCGAGAAAATGAGAAAAATGAATATAACGCATGGAGGCCTCAGATAAATGAAATGTGCACAAACATTGACACTTCCTACGGAAGCTATACGGTAGCCTAGTGGTTCAAGCGTACGGCTGTCAAGCGGCGATCGTGGGTTCGAATCCCGGCTCGTACCAATCATTTGGTATTTATTTACCGATGGCTTTTCAGTTTAAGCAATCATATTTGGGCTATTGTCAATACCACAATCATATAGTCAAGAATCATATCACTGAAAATCAGCGTCGTTGCACCACCCCGTGCATCGGCATATGCTGAGTGGATTCCATTTTTGTAACAACAGTAGATCCTTACTTAAGTGTACCTAACAATAGGGTATTAAACTAAGGTAAAAATAAATTATTTTTTACTTGACTAATAAAATATCTAACGAAAATACTCGAAAAACATCAATTATTAATTTATTTTAGCTAATTGAAAGATTTTATAAGCATAAAGATTTAAAAAGGACGCTGATTTGAACAAACCTACTCACACTGCCTTAGTGACGTCACTAAGACAGTATTTCCCTACAAACTTCATATTAACAAATCGTTTTTGACATTTAAAAAAAAGTTGCTGATTTGACTAGGGGTTTAATACCGTATTATTAATGTTGTGTATTGTCGTTGCAAAATAAAATAAAACTATTTCTATTTTCTTCTATTTCTATATATCTGAAAATCAGCCCCTATTGTTTACTATTCTGGGCAGGACAGCGTTTCATAGTCTCTAAATTTCTCGTTGTAGCGCCTTAAGGCTGCACTATGTTATTTGTTGATAATATTCGCAAAATCTGTTCCTGTTAACCATGACTTCAAGTTCCTTTACTAAGGTTATAATAATTATAATACAAATGAATTATTCATACTATTATGCATTTAAA
Source organism: Cenopis cana (assembly GCA_951800055.1). Taxonomy (NCBI): domain Eukaryota; kingdom Metazoa; phylum Arthropoda; class Insecta; order Lepidoptera; family Tortricidae; genus Cenopis; species Cenopis cana. The sequence continues at coordinate 9,210,441 of OX637489.1, read as the reverse complement.
TCACTTACTTTGTTATAAGAATTCATTACCATCGCGGAACCGCGCATAATAATGTCCACCAAATTATGCATACATAATGACATTGTATTTAAGTATCTAATGGTAGTTTATGCAACTGGTACATAATGAGGGGCATTAAAACACGAGTGTGTTTTATGAAACGAGCCGAAGGTGAGTTTCATAATAAGGTCACACGTGTGTTTTAATGCCTAATTATGTACAGTTACATACACTACTTTATCTACATCTTTCATGTGTTTCGTGTGGGCACGTCTCGCCGGCGTGCGCCATGTTTGCCTCGACAGGCCGGCCCGCGCGCCGCCGCCAGCCCGCAGCTCGTAAGAGCATTATATTTGGTGTTCTTATAGGGGACGCGCGCAACCGCGAGAAGCTTCCTGCACAGTATATTATAAAGCGAGGTCTTATCTATCTGTTTTTGAACTTATTAAAGAGGATTTACTATATGGGTGTAGATAAATAAGTATGAAAGATCGTCGTCCAGTACCCATAGTACAAGTTTTGCTTAGTTTGGGAATAGGTCGATTTATGTAAGATTGTCCACAAATATTTACTAGTTTATTTACATACTTAAGTATTTTATAAACATATGTATGTGATTACCCTTATCCTAAGCAAGATAAATTCACGACCTTTACACTAGGCCAGCCAGCCATTACATAAAATATAACATTTTTTTAGGGTTCCGTAGTAAACAAAACCGGCCAAGTGCGTGTCGGACCACGCGCAAGGTAGGGTTCCGTAGTCGTCTACCCTTTACATTATGTGGACTAAAAAGTTCGAAAACTTATATTTACTATGTTTTTGAAAGAATTAACAACATTATCTAAGGTATCAATGGAAATTGTACGAACGTTTGCTTTTGCAAAGTACATTTCTGAAGTTCGACTATTACTCGTTAACTAGTAATGTCTACTTAGCTGTGATAGTTTTCCTTTTAAATTCATCGTATATACTACTACCATGATTTTTTTCACATGCCTAGTAGCCACCGTTTAGCTGGCAGGGGGGGGGGGGACACTTGACCATAGCAAAAATTATCACTTCAAAGCTTAATATCACGCTAACCAATTCTTTAATCAAAAAATGTTTTAAGAAACCTTATAATATTTTTAAAAGAGCTATCCAACGATACCCCACACGATGGGGTTTGGCAGAAAAAAAATTTGCAGCACCACTTTACATGTAGGGGAGGTACCCTGATAAAAAATTTTTTTTAAGATTTTATTCTACCGTTTTGTCGGCGTCATTGATATGTATACTCATGCCAAATTACAGCTTTCTAGCACTAACGGTTACTGAGAAAAACGGGGGTCGGACGGACGGACGGACGGACGGACGGACGGACGGACGGACGGACATGGCGAAACTATAAGGGTTCCTTGTTTACTACGGAACCCTAAAAAACCCTTATAGTTTCGCCATGTACGTCCGTCCGCGGCTTGGCTTACTAACTGGTAGTATCAGAAAGTTGTAATTTGGCATAAATACTTCACGTCGTCAAAACGGTAGAATATAATAAAAAAAAAATAAAAAAAAAATGTTGTGCTGCAGGCGGAAGTTCGCGAATGGAGGTGTTTTGTTTCCGTAAAGGTGAGCAGGATTCTAAGTTAGTTTTTAGACTCGGGTGGACAGCTTGACAGCTCGAGCATTTTCCATTTTTATGATGTCGTAAATTTATTGTATCAATAAAAATCTGCTTCAAAAACGTATCGAGTGGGGTGCCAAATAAAAGGGTTCCATCAGTTGACTCCATACATCATTCGCAAAATCTGTTCCTGTTAACCCACGACCTCTGGAATCCGTCGATTGCTCTAACCAACTGAGCCACCGTGGTAATCCCCTGTGACGGTGAATCATACCATAAGTTATATATCACACCATAACATTTAAGCCAGTTATTTAGCATAAAATAATATCTATTTACAAAAAACACCAAGTTTGGACTCTTCCTGACCGGAACAGAATTTCGGAAAATAAGTATGCCTGCTTTTTTATCCTTTTTTGCGATATTGTGCAGAAGAAATCTTGATCTTTATACAAAAAGAAAGAATAGTGAGTAGGGAATAAAATTTCCCGTTTCATTTTTTAGATATGAGTATTTATATACTTATATATATACGATTGCTGTAATTTCCCTTTCTAACGAAAATACGAGTAACGCATGCATCAATTTTTATTCATTAACTAAATTTATTTTTATGTTCTCTCTCAGTCAGAAAAACGCAAAAATCCTACATTACCATTATATGTAAAGTATATGTATTTTATTTTCCGCCAACCCAAAGCTGGTTTTTTTTTTCACTTTAGGGCAGATTTCTAGGGCTAAGGAGCATATGTCAAACAGCCTGTGTTAATGACCTGACCTGAGTATGTATAATATGACCATCTTAAAGTCGAGGTAAAAATCTTTATCTACACACATATCATAAATCATCTAATATGCGTTCGGAAACCGTAGAAAATGACTCTCATTTCAACATTCAATGAATTTATGGCAATTTTCTTATCTGTGGCTAAGGCTACAACAGCAGTAATATAATTTTTAATTTTAATCTCATATATGATGTTAAAATATTAAACGTCAAACAAAACTGTCAAAATTTAAATGTCAAAGATGTCCCTATTCTAGTATCACTGAAAATTCAAATTCAGTTGATGCGAAATGTCAGCTCGATGTTTTTTTAGTATATATCGCACGAAATTTGAGCTAGAACGACATGATCACATCAGAATAGGGACTCTTTACTTTTTAAAATAACATTCAGGTATCGGTTGCCAGTTCTGATTTCGATATTTCCGCAACCGTGCAAAAAAGGTTGTATTAACACAATTATTGTATTTATTTACTACGGTTTCTGAACCCATCTTAGAGTAGTTATAATATGTGTGTAGATAAAGTAATGTATGCAACTGTACATAATTAGGCATTAAAACACTCGTGTGACCTTATTATGAAACTCGCCTTCGGCTCGTTTCATAAAACACACTCGTGTTTTAATGCCCCTCATTATGTACCAGTTGCATAAACTACTATTTGACTATCAAAAACTGTATCGTTTACAAATAAATGACAGTCAACACAAGGAACTCCATACTATCTGTGAGTTCCTATAATTGGCTTTTTAAAATAAATAAATAAATATTTGTGGACAATCTTACACAAATCAACCTAGTCCCAAATTAAGCAAAGCTTGTACTATGGGTACTAAGCGACGATATAAATAAATAAATAAATATTTCTGGACAATCTTACACAAATCAACCTAGTCCCAAACTAAGCAAAGCTTGTACTATGGGTACTAAGCGACGATATACATACTTATATAGATAAATAGATACTTAACATAGAAACCATAGAAAACATCCAAGACCCAAGAACAAATATTCGTGCTCGTCACACAAATAAATGCCCCGGCCGGGATTCGAACCCGGGACCTCCAGCTTCGTAGGCAGGGTCACTACCAACTAAGCTAAAGCGGTCGTTTTGTTTCTAAGTATCTATGTTAATTTTATTAGCTGTTGGTACTTCTTAAACTAAATAATAAACATACAATAACAATGCAATCCCATCAAGTATGGGATAACTGAGCAAACAATACTGTCGGCAATAATTTTTTTATAAAAAATTATTACCTTACAGGAACACGCTTCCATTATAGGCAGTTTATAAAGCCACTTTCCCAGATGTGTCACTTCCGTTTAGCAAGTATTTTGGCAGGTAGTAGTAATATTAATAATTTTGTTACACCTGGCCATAAAGTGGCCATTATCGGACGCTCCGCGCGCGAAAAAAGCCTCTTCCTGGCCAGGGGGTGACATAAAATTTTGTACTTACCACGGGCGATAATAAAGAAAGCCTCAGATCGCATATTTATCGCCCTTGCCTTCGGCTCGGGCTTAAAATACCTGCGATCTGAGACATTCTTTGTTTTATCGCCCTTGGTAAGTAATGTAATATTCTACGTAAGTTTTTCATTTTTAAAGGCGGTCACTAAACTCACTCACTGGTCTCACTATTAATACTTGTCCCTTACATACGACTAATTAGAACATACATATGTGCTTTTGTTGGTACAAAGTATTACCATCAGCTATATTTATCTAACAATTTAAATATATGAGGGAACAATAACTCTGGCATATCATTGCCCCAAACGAAATCTACATGGTTCCATCTTTTCGGCTCCATCAGATGATACTGGACAATATTTGGGAGAAGAAATCTTAAGTATTCCACGTCTCTGACTCTAGACAAATTATCATTTCTGCCTACAATTAGAGCTGTTTTCATTGTAAACTGTCTCAGATTATAGTCAGGTGGTACAGTGAATCCGTAGCGCTTGGAGTTAAATTCTGGACCATAGTCAAACATGGCGAATCGTTTGCTTAGTGCTATTTGATCGTAATGTAACAGACTTTTTCTCGAGCCCGCTGCAGGATAATGCCCAATGATAGTCGAGAAAAACTCTGGCTCGACACGTTTCGGATCATATCCAGCACCTTGTAACACAGCTCCTTTAAAACAAAGTTCGTAACCAATGCCTTCCTGGTTACAAATCAATTCTCGAAGATTTCTTTGAATTCCCTGATCACGGAGTAATTCTTCAATTTTGAAAGCAAGCAAGATTTCATTAATAAAAGGCCCAAAGTCCACTGCGGTAGATACCGGTGGTATTAGATTGCTGAGGAAAGCTACAGGAGCCAACGCAACAAACACCTTAAATTTTTCGTTGTACTCCGGTCTTAGAGATCCTAATACAAAATGATCCGTTGTTCCTTCAGAGTGAGCAATACTTTGCAAACTTGTTTCACCGGTTGTATTTAGAATATAGTCTGTTATAGCAGCAAGATCGTACAATCCATGTTCGTGAAAGCTGTAGTCCCAAAATAGCGGGTCTTTATCAGGGTTCAGGTTGGTATGCCGCCTGCTGTATTTGTTGCCTCTGGCATTCCCCGCCCATACGTCGTAGCCTCTGTTAGCTAATGTAATTGCTAACGATCTATTTCCTCGAATAATAAACGTATCAGCAGTATCATGTATTCCATGTAACAGTAGAACAGGAGGTGTCCTCTTGCCTGGCAGATGAAACAGTGTCAGTATGTAACCGTCTTCTGTGATCACACTGTGTTCTTCAGTTTTATGGCCGTATTTTGCGCCGAGTTCGGTAAAGTTCAGAACACCGTCTTCGGGCAGTGGTTTAGGGATAAAAAGCGCATTTGTTAACACTCTATTCACTGCAATCACCAAAATTATGACGGCAAACGTCATATCTAAGGATTTTGTCTGTGCGATATGGACTAATTTTGTACATAATATTTCTTAAGGCAATTTGTACTACGTCGGATGACTGTGCTACTGAGCATAATGACACTGGTTTTACTTCCCCATTCTCATTTATACGTGTTGCAATGATTCAATATTAAGACCTTGATGGCGTTGGTACAAAAACTTCCCATTAATACTAATAAATTAATCAATAATACCGAAATGTTACCTATGATTATGTATATTCTTGTATTTTTTGTGCAAATGTGCATACTAAGTATAGTTCACTGTTATGCCGCATTTGCATGCTGAATATTTGATCTTTGTAAATATAAGCACAGTCATTTTATATTCTACACATTGCGAACATTATGTCGCCGTAAGATTTTAGAAACCGTTAGATTATAATCTATCTAGCGAGATTGTAAACTATACAAATATTGTTAATCTACCGACACATAAAATTGCAAATACCGTTAGAATATAATTAATAAAGATTACATTCATTTTATTCAGAATGTATGAAATATTATAAAAATGCTATCTCAGAGAAGGTCTCCGTTAGGTAGTTCAAGGCAGGTCGGTGTAGGTACGACGACGAATGTTAGGCAGAACTGCGACCCTACAGCGTACGAGCCGAGCGAGCGAAGCGAGCATGTCGCAGCAGCGGCCGGCGTAGCGCTAAAACCGATCTTATTTTTACTAACACAAAAGTTTTGCCAACACTAATTTAAATAAGAAATAAATATTTGTAGGTAGACAATCTTACAGAAAACTAAGCAAAGCTTATACTATGGGTACCAGGCGACGATATACATACTTATACTCGTAGATAAATAGATACTTAAATACAAATATCCAAGATTCAGGAACAAAATATTCGTGCTCATCACATAAATAAATGCCCTGACCGGGATTCAAACCCGGGACCACCAGCATCGTAGGTGGGGTCACTACCAATTAGGCTAAAGCGGTCGTCAAATATATATTATTGGACAAGTATCCAGTAGGTATATTAAGTTATGCCAATTGACACATTCAACAATATAAACGTGTCATTTTAAAACATACTAATTAATTATTTGGTAAGCAAGAATTTGCCAACCCATACATTTGCAAAAACATAAGTGTGACAAATTTGATGTTGTTTTGCCAAATGACCATTCGCCGAAGATTTATAAATGGGACATAGTTTGGGACATGATAATTTGCTACCTATTAATTTTTCGCCGATACATTAGTGAAACGGGTATAGGTAGGCTATATGGATGCGAACAGAGGCATCGGTAAAGCTAGCGATAAAGAAAAAAACCGGACAAGTGCGAGTCGGACTCGCTCACCGAGGGTTTCGTACAAATTTGTCGGAACATATAGGTAGTTCAGGAACCAAGATGTTAGGTACAAGTTACAAGAGAGAGAGAGAGGTCAGCGGAAAGAACTCTCAGATTCCCTTTAGAAGTTTAGAGTGTCGAAATATTATATGTTTTTCGCGGCCGTATCTGTTTTTTACGTTAATTAAGAAGTTTAATTTTTTCACAGCTTCAAGGAAGCTTCATTTTGTAGACAGATAAATGGTTTTTATTTCAACTCGATACCTTAACGCGTTCCCGAGACTTGCCGAGACAAAAGGGTCTTGACAGATAGACGGACAACAAAGCGATCCTACAAGGTACGTTTTTTTTCCTTTTGGGGTACGGAACCCTAAAAAAACAATAAACCATCTCATTTTATAACGGCTTTCCCGAAATTTACGCAAGATTTGAATGAAGTAGAAACCCATTTTTTTTTGTTTACTGTATTTTTAATTTAAAGCCATATTTTCGTGACTGGTTGCGATAGCTTAAACGATTGATTATGCTTCGTTGTGTGCTCGTGCAATGCACTGGACTATAAATAATAATAATGAAGATTACAAAGAATAGTTTTGTTTACGTTTTCCGCAGACAAAACAACTGACAATCGCCTGAATCGCCTACATATGGATCACACAGTGTGCACGTGTAGATTCGACGACAGAAATATGTATACAGTTTTCACCTTATTACAATGGCAAAAGGTGCAAAATTGTAAACATATCTTCGACGTCGACCGTGCACAGGTTTTTGTATGGAGTATTTTCCTCCTTAACGGTTCCAACTAGGGTCATAATTGTCTCACTTTATTGTAAGGTTATGGTCAGTTAGTTACCAAAAATATATTTCCTGTTTAAACAGGTTAACCGTGAGAGTTCTTTGACACAAGTTATCTTCCTTTCAAACCAGACACAACACTTAACTTTTTCAAGTCCAAGTCCAGAGTCTAAAGTATTTTCCGAACCAAGAAAATAATTTCAATATTTAGTGGATTGGAAAATTAGAACAAATATTATCTTGCTATATAATAATTTGTTTTTTTTTTTCATACAATATTATGCCAAACTTGACGTGGCCATGACTAAGTTTTTTTAATATCGTATTTTGTTATTTTGTTGAGTTGAGTTGAGGCGGTGCAAGGCCGATATCCACTTCAATTGACGCGTATAGATATCAATCTAGTTTTGAAATATATAGACATTAGTACGACTTGTTAGCTCGAAACTATGAAGAAGTACGGTCACATCTGGAAGAAAGCACGAAACTTGACATGCATGTAGCTTAAATTTTTGTGTTTCAAAAATTTTAGGGAAACACGCTGACAGACCTTCAAGAAAACCGTCAATGGAAAAAATGTTCCTTATAAAATTATCTACAAGTCATTCTTTGGATATATTTTGATTGGACCTATAGTTTTCAAAATATACGAGCATTCATTAGGGTAAGTACAGCAGAAAAGGTGCTAGAGGGCAGATTACTAACATTTTTGTACGCATCGTGTTACAAGCAAGAAATTTGTACCATAGATAAAGTGTTCCGCAGTTATTCTTTTCAGATGTGCAGATTAGTTAGATTCGTCCCCTGTGCGCGGGGAGAACGGGGTGAATTGGACGAAGCACACCTTTTTTTTTTGTCTCTTTCTCACTGATCAGTTAAGGCTACTATAGCTAGCGGGGTATCGTTTTCGTGTAAAACAGACATCAGGAATTCATTTTTAGGGTTCCTTACCCGAAAGCTCCAAGCGGAACTCTATTGTTGTGAGTCATACATCCGTCCGTCGTCTGTTTTACAGGTTTCACAGTCAAACGGTGGGAGCTACAGGCTTCAAATTTTCACAGTACAAGCATCTTGTTGACCCGAAACCACACCAATTGTCAAAAAATATTTTTAATAATATTTAATGGGGGCTCCCATAGAGCTGAAGGGGGGCGCAATTTTTTTTTAACCCACCCCATCGAGTGGGGTATCACTGTTTAGAGCTCATTGCGTAAATAAACACTGTATTTTTTATTTAAAAAAAGATTTGAAAACAAAGGCCGTATCTTACAAAATTTGTTCCTAAGATATTTAAAACTTCCCATTGACTTACGAACTTAAAATTTGGTTATGATGTTTATTGTTGCGTACATTTTACCAACAAATACTAATAAAATAAAAATATTTTTTTTGTTAGAAAAAAAATCACAAAAAATAGTTTTAGTATTTTTTTTGTATTTGTTGGTAAAATATACGCAATAATAAAGATTACTACCAAATTTCAAGTTTACAGCCCGGAACTTTTTATTTTATTTTTTAATGTCCGGATCCGGATCCTAATCGAATCGATATCGATATCTATTTGTTACTTGTTAGAACTCAGAACGCAAAGGGCCTTGTACTTGTAACACTGGCGATTATCAAGCGGTTTGCAGCTTGCAAGCGACGAGAACCAATGAACTTGCTCGCAGACTGTTGTGCTGTCGGAAACTCCAAAATTGCGAATTTTTCTACATGTGTAAGTTTCTGAAATTTCTCACATTTTTGTATGGGGTTTGAATCTTTCCGAAATGTGAAATGGAAATATCTTATATTTCTATTAAATTCTCAAGAAATTTCCGAGATCATTTCTAACTTTTTGGAAACTTTTCGCAACTTGCACATCAGTAGCTCTAGTATAAGTTCTTTCGAAACATTAACTAATTCGAACGCGTTTGCGTTCTGTCTCAGAATGTATGAAAGTGGTATGAAAACGTGAACAGCGCCTCTGGTGGTCACTAGTGGAAACTAAAACAGCGAGTATAACATTTGTAGCTAACCGATGAGCGCGCGTATTTCAAACTCGGTGAGAGCGTTTTCATACATTTTGAGACAAAACGCAAACGCGTTCGAATTAGTTAATGTTTCGAAAAAACTTATACTAGAGCTACTGTACTCGCAGCCTTGCCGAGGTTGTTTAGCGAGCTCATCGGGTTGCTCGCCAATATCCAGTGTCATATTCTCGCCCGGCGGGGACGTCCACCGCGCGATCGCGACAACACAGAAACATACAGTCCCTATTCGTCCCGGTATCGTTAGGCTAGGTTTAGTGAACCAGCGACAAAACTCCCAGTAGCTCGATTCCACTGACACCTCAGATTCGGTTGAAGCCGCTCAACCAATCTCACTGGGAGCGCAAACTCTAAGAGTATTCCAGTGTTTAAGCCGCCCGCGTGGTCGTGTCGGAGGTTTCCTCTGGATTCTCCCTATTTCACTCTCCAACCGCGCACTCCTATCGCTTTATTTTGGCCGGCCTATAAAGTAAAAACCAAGCCTATAAAGCCTATAAAGTAAAGACACAGTATCATCATACAGTCAGCAGCAATGGTTGCTACGCGGGCGGAGTGTTCAAAATTATCTACACACGCTCTTATTCCTTTATAATAAAGATGCGTGAAGATCATTTTGAGCAACTCGCCCGCGTAGCAACCATAGCTGCTGACTGTACTAGTGCTATTAATAACAGTAGCTCTAGTATAAGTTTTTTCGAAACATTAACTAATTCGAACGCGTTTGCGTTTTGTCTCAAAATGTATGAAAACGCTCTCACCGAGTTTGAAATACGCGCGTTCATCGGTTAAGATAAGATAAGATAAGATAATCATTTATTTCAGCAACAAATGTTATACTCGCTGTTTTAGTTTCCACTAGTGACCACCAGAGGCGCTGTCCACGTTTTCATACCACTTTCATTCATTTTGAGACAAAACGCAAACGCGTTCGAATTAGTTAATGTTTCGAAAAAACTTATACTAGAGCTACAGTATCAGTTGCCGCTTGACCTTGCGGGACTGGTTTATAGTTACGTACACATACGAGTATATATGTATATATACCTATAATTATATATTATGTTACGTATTTATACGTATATGATAATTAGTGATAATGTGACCTAGGCCTTCAATGAGACATAACAAGGTGGAAATGTCAAGGAGTTAAAATGACGACGTGACGTTGCGTGCGTCATTATCATTCGCATTCCGTGAAACTGGAATATTATTTGTCTGTCGCTTCTGAACCGAATTACATTTCTTGCGTTTTTTCCGCGGTCACAGAGCTATAATATGTATTATGCCACACCAGGCCATAAAGTGGCAATTACCGCACGCTCCGCGCGCGGAATAACCCACTTCCTGGCCAGGGAGTGACATAAAATTTTGTACTTACGATGGGCGCGGGTGAAGCCTCGCAGATTGCATGTCTATCGCCCTTGCCTAGATATTCTTTGTTTTACCGCCCTTGGTAAGTAATGTACTAATTATAGCTCTGTATAGCAGGGTATCTTACGGTATATTTTGCCTTCTAAACGACAGAGTCCACACACACAGCTATAATATACACTCACGAGCAAAAATAATGCATACACTTTATTGAACTTTCATAAAAGTGTACCCGTTATTTTTGCTCTTGAGTGTATATGTTGGTACATTAATATATCTTATAGCAAGGCATCTTAAGATACTTTGTTATAACGAAACTAGTAGGTGAAAGATATCTAAAATATATCGTTAGATGCCTTGCTATACAGGATGTCCCAAGACTATGGGACATCAAGGGAAATTACCTTAAATATCGTAGATAGGATATTTTGCTGAAAGAAGACATTATTTTAATTTAAAAATCAATTTTAACTGCATTCATAGATTTTTAAATAAGTCTTACATGATTGTACCGGGAATCGAACCCGCTACACGAGAAAAAAAATTACCCTCTAGTTTTATCATACCCATCGATAGGCTTCATCATAAGGATTATTTTTTTGCTAAATAACATAGTGTCAGAAATAAAAGGGAGACCATGAATTTTAACAAAACTATATTCTTCTCGTGTAGCGGGTTCGATTCCCGGTTCAACCATGTAATTATTTAAAAATCTATGAATGCAGTTTAAATTGTTTTTTAAATTAAAATAATATCTTCTTTTAGTAAAATCTTCCATCTTATTTTCAATACTACGGCTATATTACTGATATTTAACATTTAATTTTTGTACTCAATTAAAGATCCTAAATAGACAAATTAGCTGGATTTGATTTGATAAAATAACTATAGCTAAATATTTACGAAACTACGCGCAGAGCTTGCGTAGAGAGCGGGATGGTTAATTGTAAACTCATGCGTGTTAGAGCGGGACCTTTGCGTTGGGGATACCTCCCCTTAAATAAAAGCAAGACGATGATGTCCCAAATTTGAACATTTTTGCGTTATCAAATAGGAAATCGTAATAATATTATGTTACTGTTGTAACCTTCTACCACAGATAAGAAAACCTTCATTAAATACATTGAATGTTGTAATGCTGATTATTGCCTACGGTCTGAACGCATTTTAGAGGACTTAATGATATGTGTGTAGATAAAGTTTATTTACCGATGGTTGAGAATATCAGAATAGGCGCATCAGTCTCGCACGCGGTTTTGTGCTAGCCCTGCCGTCCCCAAAAATGTGTGGGAATCTACTCCTGTTATGACGTCTGCGAGAGATTTAGTAATGTGGACTTAAGGCCGTTTATTACCACTTTTGAGTTTTTAAAAACCATCTGAGACATAGAATATAGTGTCTTAAAATCTAAAAAAAATATATGTGTTACATAAGGATCTTGTCTAGTCAAAATCGCAGTCAGTTACACGAACTGATGAATTTCACTCGATAGAAAAAAATCGCGAAGTTACCCCTTTTTGGAATGTATTTTCAATACTACGGCTATATTACTGATATTTAACATTTAATTTTTGTACTCAATTAAAGATCGTAAATAGTTATAGACAAATTCGCAGGGTTTGCTTTGATAAAATGATTGGCTTAATGACTATAGCTAAATATTTACAAAACTGCGCGCAGAGCTTGCGTAGAGAGGGGGATGGTTAATTGTAAACTCACGCGTGTTAGAGCGGGACATCTGCGTTGGGGATACCTCCCCTTATGTGGATTATATCTAAGCTAAAATCATGGACAATACAAGATACATAACTTAACAGGTGCACGTTTAATTATAATCTCTAGACACGCCGCACTCAACGACATGCTGCGTTATCTTGCCACCGTCAACGTGTCGGCATCGGCACTACTAGAAACTCCCGGCGTTCTTAGAGACGATGGCAACAGACCGGATGGAATGTCTTTGATTTCGTGGAAGATGGGGCGGGTACTAGTGCGAGTCGCCATGTGGACACTTTGGCCCCTTACCATCTCCATGGAACTTCAGTCAGAGCGGGTGTGGCTGCAAAAACAAACACAGGGGTCTCGGCATCGAATATAACTTTGCTCCATTCGGTGTAGAGACCCTCGGTTCGTGGGGTCCCAGGGCCCTCGCCCTCTTTAAGGAAGTCTCAAAGAGACTAGTGGACACCACTGGTGACCAAAGGGCTGGCAGCTTCCTCACACATCACATCAGCAGTGCTATACAGCGGGGAAATTCTGCCAGCATCTTCGGCACTATGCCGCGGTGAGACTTCTTATTTTAGATTCTTTATTTTAAAGTTTTATTTAGTAGTTATTTTAGTTAGGTACCTATTGTAATATATAATTTTTTTTTAATAAACAGAACTCCAAATTTTAATACCTATTTAGTTTTAATTATGTTTTCTTCATATTCTTAAGTATTTATTAATACATTAATTAATTGTAATTTTATGTTTTTTATTTTATTTTATTGATGTTCAAAAACAAACTCAGGTGGTAGGTATACATTAAATTTCGCCAAACTGAGGGCAGAGGAGGAGGAGGGATCATATAGGTACTTACATCAACTAGTCTTTGTTGAGGTAAAAAATAACTTAATAATATGTAGATAACCTTTGTGGGACCCTGAAATGATCGGTACTTGATATGCATATTTATGCATGCTCTCAGTTAAAACAAATTACCTACCTACATCATAGGTCGCCACTTGATGAACCATGCCTCGCATCACTACACCGATTCACAGAAGTAATTACTAGTAATCAAATGTGTAACTTTAGTGTTCAGTACAGTCAAGTGCAAAAATATGTATCGAATGAATCTTCTCATAAATATGTACCAAAACCTTAATTCACCGACATAAGAGCTATGGGACATGTTTTTGAGCAAGTTGTTTGTTGTTGTTGTTGTTTGTTTTTGTGCACCCATATTTTTGCACTTGACTGTACTTATAGTACCTACAAGCTTTGCTTTAGTTTGGGACTAGGTTGATTTGTGTAAGATTGTCAACAAATATTTTTTTTAGTGTGCATAGTTTTAAGTAGTACACAGAACGATTGTGAAACCAGTCAATCCACATAATTCCAGCGTTTTTAGGGTTCCGTAGTAAACAAGGAACCCTTATAGTTTCGCCATGTCCGTCCGTCCGTCCTTCCGTCCGTCCGACCCCCGTTTTTCTCAGTAACCGTTAGTGCTAGAAAGCTGTAATTTGGCATGAGTATACATATCAATGACGCCGACAAAACGGTAGAATAAAATCTTAAAAAAAATTTTTTTTTAGGGTACCTCCCCTACATGTAAAGTGGTGGTGCAATTTTTTTTCTGCCAAACTCCATCTTGTGGGGTATCGTTGGATAGCTCTTTTAAAAATATTATTAGGTTTCTAAAAGAATTTTTTGATTAAAGAATTGGTTAGCGTGATATTAAGCTTTGAAGTGATAATTTTAGCTATGGTCAAGTGTCCCCCCCCCCCCCTGCCAGCTAAACGGTGGCTACTAGGCATGTGAAAAAAATCATGGTAGTAGTAAATACGATGAATTTAAAAGGAAAACTATCACAGCTAAGTAGACATTACTAGTTAACGAGTAATAGTCGAACTTCAGAAATGTACTTTGCAAAAGCAAACTTTCGTACAATTTCCATTGATACCTTAGATAATGTTGTTAATTCTGTCAAAAACATAGTAAATATAAGTTTGCGAACTTTTTAGTCCATATAATGTAACGGGTAGACGACTACGGAACCCTACCTTGCGCGTGGCCCGACACGCACTTGGCCGGTTTTTTCATCTTATGTTGATCGACATTGTGTTGTGTGGACGTCGTTTTCGCAATAAGCTCTAATTATAACATAGTTTTAAATGAAAAATTTCCTAAGAAGTGTAAAACGCGAAATAAAGTTTTATCACTACTTATTGTATATTTTCTATTTTTTCTTTTCTAATCTAGAATGAGCCACTACAAAATGCAAAAACTATCAACCGTACTTCTTCTCGAATATTAAGGTTAGAAACAGTGCTCGACCGACGGTCAGCGCGTATGGTCGGTCGGGCGTAGCTATCGCTGTATGAAAGCATACTGTGCGTTCAGACCGATGCTCACCGTCAGTGCGTATGCGACCATACAAAACTCGCTCGACCGACCATACGCGCTGACCGTCGGTCTAGCACTGTTTCCAGCCTTATGATTGTCATACGATAAATAAATAAAATCTATTTAGGAACAAAATAAATATAGATTTTTTAAATCATTTGATTGTTTATTTTCATTAATAGTTTTCCTGACCAAATGTTTGTATGGTCGTTACGAGGGTATTAGGATTACGTGCTGTCTTTGAGTATTGTTCCATCACAGTTTCAATATTTAATTTAAAAATCTAAGTAATAGAATAAAAAAAACTTAATAATTTAATATTTTTTTGATAATTTCGAAGCAAAAATTAAACTTGTAATTTTCAGTGTAACTAGGATTAGGTATAAAAAATGGCTGCACAATGTTTGCCAGTTTTTTTACTAGTATTGGAGCAAAGGTGAGCAAAGGTAACTATTTTCAGCCATATATTTTATGCATTTTTGGGCGGAGTAAAGAGGTACCATAAGCACCAGGCTTAAACATTTAAGTTAAAATCTATATAATGTTAAAAAAAACTTAATACTTTCAAAACACCTTGCAAATTAAGAAGTAACGTGAAAATAAAATGCCCTTGTAAGCTCGTTAATACGGTCCTACTCTTCGCCTCTTTTCTCTTAAATATTTGCAACATGACTTTAAGGCGCGGGGGTGGGCAAGGCATTCTCCATACAAACTCTGTGCAAGTTTTATTCGTAGGTTTTGGCACATGTTTGTATAAAATATTTAAGTAGAGAACCCATTCGTTGCCGAACCTCACATAGAATAACTTACCGAAATTTGGCACATCACTGCTTTATTGAGATTCAAAGGCTATTTTTTTTTATTGCCTGGACTAGAAAATCGAATGAATACTTGTATCTTGATTGGTCAGTACCACAAAAAAAACCGGCCAAGTGCGAGTCGGACTCGCGCACGAAGGATTCCGTACCATTATCTATAAAAACGGCAAAAATATCATGTTTGTTGTATGGGAGCCCCCTTAAATATTTATTATATTCTGTTTTTTTAGTATTTGTTGTTATAGCGGCAACAGAAATAAAATTGAACATTATTACTAAAGTACTATAGTTGAAATTTTCACAGATGATCTGTGAAAATTTCAACTGTCTAAGACGTTTCTCGAGATATAGCCTGGTGACAGACGGACGGACAGACAGACAGACAGACAGACAGCGGAGGCTTAGTAATAGGGTCCCGTTTTACCCTTTGGGTACGGAACCTAAAAAACGATTGCTTAAAATATTGTCGATAAAAAAAAACAAAGTTCACATAGGTAGGTATCCATCGCAATTACCTAGAAGTGGCATAAAAAGGTTAATATAAAAACACAATCTCTTAAGGCGCGATGGTGGGCAAGCTCTCTCCATACAAACTTTGTGCAAGTTTTTCTTCGCTTGTGTTTGCATTACACTTATGTTTATTGGTCAGTATGCTTATTTTTCTGTTAGCCAGAACCTAAAGAATTTTTTGTATTTTTTTTATTTTTTTGTACTTTTTTATTTTTATTTTTTTGAAATTTTAGATTTTTTTTCTTGACATTCTTCGTACCTATGTCCAATATTAACAAGCAAAAAAAAATTATGTTCGGGACTGCCAAAACCGACGAATAACACTTGCACAGAGTTTGTATGAAGAAGGCCTTGCCCTACCCCGCGCCTTAAAGGGTCATCATTATCAGTAATGAGCATAAGTTATTTTTACCAGCGATATTCAGATGAACTCATAATTTTTTCGTATCTCGCTTTGAACACTACTTATTCACAATGAATAACTTCGGGCTATTTTTTTTAATAACAACAATTGTTATAACAGTGGAGAGTTACCATACGTTTTTCGGCACTAATGTTCTAAGGCCTATGGCGTATCATACAAGTGCAGAGTACAGTTCGAAGATATTGCAGAAAAGGGTAGAAAATATGTATTACCAATTGCCACCAAGCCCTGGTTACATACGACGTACAATTCAGGTAAAAGTAATATATGTCACAAAGTATAAAATGTACCTATTGCAATACATCATACGAGTCACTCAAATTTGTGTTTTATGCTTTATATTTAATACGGTGGCAAAATTTTCAACTCATAAGGAGCATATAATAGTAGTATGTGAACGAGCGCTTTAGTAGTCTAATGTAGGTATGAAATAAAAATTTCAAAACAAGTGTTTGCAATAATTGTATAATAATATAAGCCTGCTTATTATATCTATAACAACCGCCGACTAGAAAGTATTTTTTGTTGTCAAAAATAATTATGAGTTTTTTGTATGAGACATCATGTTTTTAGATGACTTGCTATTGAATTTATTCAGGCGTTGTAATTAACAACTAAATTATTGTGGTTGTATTATTTCACCAATTGATTCTTCGTAGGGCGACTGTACCCTTACCATGAGTTTGTAATGTTTGCATTACCGTACTCGCTAAAGACTGCGTAAACGATTTAGTATGGACAAAAGTACAGCGCCTCTAGCGGTTACGCAATAGAACTAAGAATCGCCATACTAAGTCGTTTACGCAGTCGCTAGCGAGTCGGTAATGCAAACATTGCAAACTCATGGTAAGGATCCTGGTCCCCCGTGGTATCAGTCGAGCTCCTGTCTGTACAACGAAATAGAGACTAGCATCCCACACGTTATTTTGACAACGCTCCCCATCATAGGAATCCATTAGTTCATAAGTAACTTTTTCAAAAACCGGCCATGCGTGTCGGATCACGCACAACGAAGGGTTCCGTAGCCGACACCTAGCAGTCCACTTTTAAAAACACTATTTAATACCTTGAAACAAAACCGGCCAAGTGCGTGTCGGGCCACGCGCAAGTTAGGGTTCCGTAGTCGTCTACCCGTTACATTATGTGGACTAAAAAGTTCGCAAACTTATATTTACTATGTTTTTGACAGAATTAACAACATTATCTAAGGTGTCAATGGAAATTGTACGAAAGTTTGCTTTTGCAAAGTACATTTCTGAAGTTCGACTATTACTCGTTAACTAGTAATGTCTACTTAGCTGTGATAGTTTTCCTTTTAAATTCATCGTATATACTATTACCATGATTTTTTTTCACATGCCTAGTAGCCACCGTTTAGCTGGCAGGGGGGGGGGGGGGACACTTGACCATAACAAAAATTATCACTTCAAAGCTTAATATCACGCCAACCAATTCTTTAATCCAAAAATGCTTTTAGAAACCCTAATATTTTTGAAAGAGCTACCCAACAATACCCCACACGATGGGATTTGGAAGAAAAAAAAAATTCACCACCACATTACATGTAGGGGAGGTACCCTAAAAAAATTTTTTTAAAGATTTTATTCTACCGTTTTGTTGGCGTCATTGATATGTATACTCATGCCAAATTACAGCTTTCTAGTACTAACGGTTACTGAGAAAAACGGGGGTCGGAAGGACGGACGGACGGACATGGCGAAACTATAAGGGTTCCTTGTTTACTACGGAACCCTAAAAATTGCACCACCACTTTACATGTAGGCGAGGTACCCTAAAAAATAATTTTTTTTCTACCGTTTTGTCGGCGTCATCAATACCTATACTCATGCCAAATTACAGCTTTCTATTAGTACTAACGGTTACTGAGAAAAACGGGGGTCGGACAGACGGACGGACATGGCGAAACTATAAGGGTTCCTTGTTTACTACGGAACCCTAAAAAAGGAGGGAACGTAAGGCACTTCCGTCCTTTTTTTGGGCAAGACAGTTTTTCAGTGAAAACTCAAAAACCCTGCATCCCATCTTGTTCAAACCAAAATTCGTTGAAAGTATTTATTGTTGTACACCACCTCAATTTTTTCAGAATTTTAATCTTCTTTGTTTGGAAATTAAAGGGGGGGGGGGGGGGGGGAGACGCACATTTTGTACAGTTTTGGCAGCTAATATCTCACTAACGATTGACTTAAATGGAAAACTTTCTTAGTTACCTCGATATTATTTTTAAAGGCCAATCCAAAAATACCCCTTACAACTACTTGCATTGAAAAATTTTTTTCATCCCCCGGTTATCTACATATTGTACGGGGTGCCGTCCCTAAAAAATTATTTTTCCTATTTTCACATCACTTTTATGTAGCGGTTTATAGATTACATCCTCCTACTAAATTTCATAATTGTAATACTTATAGTCTCCGAGTAAATCGCCTGTGACATACGGACAGACGGACAGACAGACTGAAACCTATAAGGGTTCCGTTTTAGCCATTCTGGCTACGGAACCCTAAAAAAGGGAACCGTCTTCAAAATTGTACGCCAAAACCTTCTCCAGAATGTAACAAATGCTTTTATGTATGAATGTAATAATCGCGGACAAATATACAAACATACGGTGGGTCAAACTGAGAACCTTTCGCAACCGCGTACTCCTATCGCTTTATTGGCACCTCTTTCATATAATTAGGTATGACACCACACTTAACGTAGTTACTAGACTTTGAAATTTAGAATCCCCCTTTTTTATCGTTCATTTCCACAGAAAATAAAATAAAATATATATAAAAATTATGTTCTTTGTATCTGGGTTACCCTTGTGTACAACTATTCCAAATTTCAAATCGACAGCATAAGTAGTTCTTGAGATATTTAACAATGTGACAGATAGACAGACAGAGTGAAGCCATAAGGGTGCCTTTTTTAAGTACCTTTTTGGTACGGAACCCTAAAAATACCAATTGACTACTAAGCTTTGCGACACCACGTTATTCTAGGGTCCGCGGTAGTTATATACCAAATACACCTACTTATTTATGTGACAATCGTAAAAAAATGCACAGAGACTACCTACTCTGTTCCACTATTTTCCCACGTTCATAAAAATGATGTTAGAAAAGATATTTTTTTATTTGCAGGGTGTATTGGCTTACGACAAGACCAACTCAGAGGCGTCCGCCAACATAACGCAAGGCGGTCTGGGATATAACTTTGTAAATATCAGGATGAAGAGCGAAAGAGGAGAGAAACTCCACTACGATATATATATCTATGTTTAATGCCACAAATAACATTTACGAAGAAGAAACTGCAAAAGTAGCCTTAATGTATTGCACGTTCATTTATTTTTGTCAAGAAAGAGGTGATAAAAGTTTGTAACATGACGAAATAAAATATTATGCTTTTGAAACAAAAGCGGATTTAATTTACATTGGACTTACATGAAACATAAACATGACAATAAAATTAAAATGGAATGTAAGTATTTTCAAAAATGTGCTGCAAGTTGGCATAACTTTTCGTACGTAGGGTAACCCTTGGATATTCGGTTACATGCAGTTACCTATTCGGTGATAATTTGTTATAGTGTTACAGCGGAGTTACCTGATACTTTTGTAGCTTGTACTATTTTTCGATAACTATGCGCCACTTCAGTATAGTACTTCTATCTCACGAGCGCGGTGAGCCATGGTTGTGTGTTGAGCTATACATGGACATTTTCTATGTGTGCGTAAGCGTAGGCGCTATGAGTTCACGTTGTCTATGTGTTCGTATGTTTCACAATTACAACATTGGCTAACCCGCGCTCGTGAGACAGAAGTACTATACTCGTATATTATTTTTATGAAAATGCGCTCAAACCATGCTCAAAAACAATATGAATAATAGGGTATTAAACTAAGGTAAAAATAAATTATTTTTTACTTGACTAATAAAAGATCTAACGAAAATACTCGAAAAACATCAATTATTAATTTATTTTAGCTAATTGAAAGATTTTATAAGCATAAAGATTTAAAAAGGACGCTGATTTGAACAAACCTACTCACACTGTCTTAGTGACGTCACTAAGACAGTATTTCCCTACAAACTTCATATTAACAAATCGTTTTTGACATTTAATAAAAAGTTGCTGATTTGACTATGGGTTTAATACCGTATTGCAAAATATTTATTCGTTTAAACATGATACTGTTTAACTTTGTTGAATTGAAAGGAACACGATTTAAAAATCATTTGTATTTATTTAGAAGACCAAAAATTGCAGGAAAAAGGTATTTGTCCATATCGTTAGCCCAGACAAAGTCCACGTGATTCCACTGATTTGGCTCCATAATGGTATAAAGAACTACGTTAGGTAACAACTTCTTTAAATATTCAACATCCTTAATCTTTGAGAATGGATCGTTCTTTCCCAAAAACAATGCAACTCTTGCCGTAATTTCTTTTACGTCATAATCTGGAGGGTTAAATGATTTGTAGAACTGGAGGTTCCTCGAAGGCCCATAATCATAACAAGCGAATCTTTTACTGTAAAATAACTGGTCGTAATGCACCAAGCACTTCCTAGAGAGGCCAGCTGGGAAATGAGCTAGACCGATAGGCGCAAATTCGGCTTCAAGGCTAGCAGGGTCGAATCCAAAAAGAGGAAATATTAAGCCAAAACGGCAAAAATTCCCTCCTATGACTCCCAAAGAACAAAGTCTTATTTGCAAATCCCGGGCAGCTGTTTCATTTGCAGCAATCTCTTCTACATTCAGTTTAATCAAAAGTTGGTTGATAACCGGCCCTGTTATTGCAATGGTAGAAACAGGTGGTGATAAATTACCCAAGAATGCAACAGGTCCTAATGCTACCAGTACATTAATCTTTTCATTGTATTCCGGTTTTGTCGCCAGCAAAGCAAAAAATGCAGTAGTTCCTTGAGAATGTGCTATTACGTTGATTGTATCTGATTTTGTTCCGTTAATGATAAAGTTCATCATTGCTGGTATATCATACATGCCGATTTCATGAAAGCTGTATTGCCAGAACTCTTTATCTTTGTCCGGATTCAGGTGTAAATGCCTTCGGGAATATTTGTTGCCCCTATTGTTTCCTAGCCAGACGTCATGTCCTTTGTTGGCTAATGTTATGGCTAAAGACTTGTTGCCTCTTAAAACGTATGAATCAGCAGAGTCACCTAGACCATGCATGATGAATACTGGTTGTTTAATCTCACCAGGAATATGGAAGAGTTTTAAGATGTATCCATCTTCTGTGACAACGTCGTGTTCTTCAGTCGGGTGACCATATTTTTTCGCAAGTTCAGAGCAGTTTAGTAAGGCATCTTCTGGTATAACCTTATGTAACACGTTGGATGTTACAACTGCATATTTAAACGTCCACATTATTAATAGTATTTTCACTAGAAGTACCATCGTGAACATTTTATGTTTGTTGGCGACTTCTTCTTCTTTTTAAATGAACTTAAAAGTAAACTTGTAATAACGGCTTCTGTGAACCCTTCGAACCCGCCCGCATTTTGCTGTCAATTAATTAAGAAATAAATAAGTGTTTAAACGTGTAATGCTTCAGTGAATATAAGTAGCAGGTACTGAAGTCAAACAAAACATAATTTAAATAAAAATGGCTACCCGCATTATCCATGTCAAATTTGGAAGTAATAAATTTACAAGTAAAAGATTATACTTTAGTTAACCCAAAAAATGTTAAACAGACAGTTTGTATGTACACAGAATCAAAATTTGGTTCAGTATTTGAAATATTCAAGTTAAGTAGTATTAAATTGATCGTACGCCGAAAGGTACATCATTGTTGTTCCTATGATAACAATGGAACAACTTACAATCATACGTGGGTTATTAGTCTTAAATTTTATGCCCGCTAATGGTGAATAAGAATTCTTTGATAACCTGGATATTCTATTACATTAAAATTAGGTTTTAGTTCAGTTTATAATTAAGATTTAGTTACGTATGTAGGTACTAGGTACATACTTATAGAAGCCACGGGCACAGATGAGTCCTATGACACTGGCAGTGACAGTTCATTTCCTTGGAACAGCATCGCTGACACATCGAAATCTTAAAAGCATCTTTATGGAATGTAGCTAACAACGTTGCATTTAACGTTTTATTTATTTGTTGTATGCGCTAAAAATAAAACATTGTTAGAAGTGCGTATGATAAAATTAATAACAATGTCGACCAACATGGCCGCATAAAAAATAGAAGCATCGAAACAAGCACATCACTAACAGGGTATGTCACTGTCCGTGTCCCCGGACCCGATTTGTGCCCGTGGCTCTGGCTTCTATAAAGAAAACGTGTCGGAACAACTTGGTGAACTTGGTGTCAAGGTTCGTCGCTTAGGAGTGTCAGTCATAACACACAGATGGCGTTGCTACAAGTTCATATGATGTCTATATATTCTTTCTTACATTAATTATTGAGGCAGGGCCTCCTCAGTGCGAGTAGAATTATGTACAAATTGCAAAAATAATTATGGACTTTACCTGAGGAACCAACAGTACCAAAAAAAAAATTATATACCTACCCTGGGTCTCAGGAGGATATACGCTAGTGAAAAACGCATCGTTAGTCCCGTCAGCTAAGATATAAAGTGAATATAGGAGGAGATAGAAAGTAAAGTACCTAGTAGTAGTCAACATTTTAATGCACAAATCAAGAACATAATAGAAAAAACAGATTTGACCGTAGATATTTGTACAAAGGCGAAATTATTCCTTTAAGAGATATCTTCCGGCTAACCTTTGAGAAATTGTTAGGACATGTTATATGGATATGGCAGACATACTGAACAAGTGGCAAAATATCGTATGGCTAAGGCGACTTCCTGATTTCTGCGCATGATATTACTACTGCGCAAAAGTAATACTGACAGTATTCCGTCAAGTGAGAATCTTTGCGACGTCAGTAAATTTACGTCAAAGAAGAAAATGTCACATATCGATCCCACCCCGCCAAGTCAGGAAATCGCCTAAATGTAAATAGATACATTTTTCTAATTTTTACTAAAGGTAGACTACTTTTATCTCACGAGCGCGTGTGAGCCATGGTTGTGTGTAGTAGCTCTAGTATAAGTTTTTTCGAAACATTAACTAATACGAACGCGTTTGCGTTTTGTCTCAAAATGTATGAAAACGCTCTCACCGAGTTTGAAATACGCGCGTTCATCGGTTAGCAACAAATGTTATACTCGCTGTTTTAGTTTCCACTAGTGACCACCAGAGGCGCTGTTCACGTTTTCATACCACTTTCATACATTTTGAGACAAAACGCAAACGCGTTCGAATTAGTTAATGTTTCGAAAAAACTTATACTAGAGCTATAGAGCTATGTACATGCAAATTTTCTATGTGTGCGACAGCGTAGGAGCTATGAGTTTACGTTGTCTATGCCTTCGTATGTGTCACAACTACTGAGAACTGAGATAAAAGTACCATAACGCTCGTGCAGGTGTTCCAATACTGACATATATATGATTTATATCTCAGCTACAGTATGAACGCAGCCGCAAAGAGAAAAAGGTGTTTGGTCCGACAGTCCGATAGCGCGTGACAGACCGACAGAAACGATACTATGGCTGCGTCTCACACCGTAAGCCCTACGCTACGCTATCTCTGTAATTATTATTGTAGAAATATGTAGCTGCGCTCGTGAAATAAAAGTAGTATACGTGGTGACACAATATATTTTATCAGATTTCATTAACCCTTTGAATTCATTTACAGCAGTGATTGTACACCTATACCTACACGCCAAATCATTGCCCAGGATAAGAGATTAAATTATGATGAACCTTAGTGTAAAGCACGAAGGTGTCCTTGGAAACGTTGGTATTTCATCCCCTCTAGCACAACATGCATTCCGTATCTACTCGCGCGCGAGATAAGCTACCTGTCACTTTTTGACAGCATTAATCAGACAGTGACAGGTAGCCTATCTCGCGCGCGAGTAGAGACGAGATGCATGTTATGCTAGCCCCACATAACACCTATAGCCGTTATTGGCGCCGTAGACATGTCAACACGCGACACTTTTAATCATTTTTGGTCTATGATCTGAGTCTTGGCGTTCACAGGAAAGCTCTCATTTATTTCTTTATCGTCATCAGTTTGGGCCTATAATCGGAAACTGCTGAACGTAATATTAACTGTATTGTAGGCCTCTCTTTGATTACGATGTTTCGGTTATGGGCTATAAGTATTCATAGGTGACTTGTGTTATTCCTAATGTTGTCGATCTGAGTGTAAGGGCCTGAGTGGACGCTCGAGTCGGGCGTGCAGTGGGGCGTGCATGTTAAACAATTGAAACTCATACTGGTGTCCTGAGTCGCCGCTGCACAAATAGTATGAACGCTCGGCTGCCCCGCTGCACGCCCCGCTCTGAGCGTTCACTCAGGCCTTGCACTTAGTCTAATGTTGGCCGATCGACGCTGCTTCTAGGTTAGAATACAATGCTACTCTTACTCTTTATTTCACACGTCACACAAATGAATCAGTTACATATACAAAAGCAAAACAGCAACATGCAGGTAGAAGTAGACAACAAGCGGTCCTGTCGCTAAAGAGCGATCTCTTCCAGACTACCTTTGGGTTATGAAACAGATACAAAACAATTAATACAGTAATCCGTTAATTTTAAATAGGGTATTAAACTAAGGTAAATATAAATTATTTTTTACTTGACTAATAAATCGATCTAAGGAAAATACTCGAAAAACATCAATTATTAATTTATTTTAGCTAATTGAAAGATTTTATAAGCATAAAGATTTAAAAAGGACGCTGATTTGAACAAACCTACTCACACTGTCTTAGTGACGTCACTAAGACAGTATTTCCCTACAAACTTCATATTAACAAATCGTTTTTGACAGTTAATAAAAAGTTGCTGATTTGACTAGGGGTTTAATACCGTATTGTAGTTTCATACTGTTACCTCCTTTGTTTTTTTTTTTCATATTGTTAATATTAAGTAGGTATCTAACTACCTACTTATATTTATTTCCTTCGTAGGAATCCAACAAAACGGTGAAAGGTGTGGACTCTCAAAAAAGCCGCCGGCAACTGAAATGCCGCCGCAAGCGGTAAAATAGGTGTTTTTGTTTAGGCCTTTGGTTTCTGATATCAAATGTCACATGGCTTTGAAAGCTTTATTTAGGGTTGGACATTGTAGTCAATTTTTAGGAAAAATGTGCCTCTTCTATGAAGACGCGGCGTCAGCGTATTTTAAGTAAGTGTGTGTGTGTGTGTGTGTGTGTGTGTGTGTGTGTAAAGTGTTTACAGTCACTTGGAAAAGTCACTATTTGCGTCATCTCAAGTTAGTGTAAATTTACGGACTTAACCCGTTCATGGACTCAAGTTAAGTCTGGTTTGACAGATCCTGAATGAATATTGTCCAGTTAACGGTTTGCCGTTGAGTGTCGCAACTAAGGGGACTTCGACTGTCGCCGATCGAGTTCGCTCGGCAAACAAGCCGCAACAAATTACGCCTTCGCCATGTTTGCGCACAATGTACAACTTTGACTAAGGTGCGCGGAATAGTTGGTGGTCAACTGATGAATTATAAATTTACAAATAAAGCTACAAGAAATCAAATAATCCGACTACTTAAAAACATAACACGTAAGGCGACTTCCTGATTTGTCGGTGCGGAGGCAGTACGATATGAGAAAAGTGTCAAATATCAGTGTCAGCTATCAGTCGACGCGTTACCATTTTTTACTACGCCCCTACATTTAAATGAGTGCTTCCTGACTGGCGCGGGATGCGCGGTAGCGGGACGATGCGAAGGCGGTACTGCTCCGTTTCTGCGCATGATATTACTACTGCACAAAAGTAATACTGACAGTGTTCCGTCAAGTGAGAATCTTTGCGCCGTCAGTAAATTTACGTCAAAGAAGAAAATGTCACATATCGACCCCGCCCCGCCAAGTCAGGAAATCGCCTAAGTCAGATTCGAAAGAAAATCATTTTAGGGATATTATTAGCGATGGGCGGCTGTGTGTTTGGAATGCTTGAGATTCTGTGAGACGATGGATTAAAGGCCATTAATGGAACTCTCTGTGCGTGAGTCAGACTCTCACTTAACCAATTTTAAAGATCGGTTATACTCACAAAATGTTTCAATAATGAAACTCACAATTCAAAATGTTTTCAATAATGAAACTACCAGATCACATCACAGCCAACCATTACACCGGCTGATAGTGGAGTCAATTTAAGTTGGCAAGTTAATTTTACAAGTTTACCTTGCTACCACAATGAACGAGTGCCATTCCCCAATAACCGGGACTTGAATAATTGCTTAATATAAGTTTTGTTTCTCAACAGAGTAATTAGCGATTGCCAAAAATAACGTTTGGTGAAGGGTCCTTAAAAGTTAAAAAAACCGTCATGAATATGTTTAGACCATTTTCTGTTACATTGATACGTACTAATCTTCACATTTCCTCTATGTTACTATCTAGAACAGGACAACCTAATGTTTTAAACTTTAAATGTACTTTTTGGATTTTTCATTAATAAATATCGATTCAAACGTCACTCCTAATCTATCATTCTCAAGCTAAACACTTTATTTTTATTATATTAGCCTGCGTTTGTGTCCCACTGCTGGGCAAAGGCCTCCCCTCTTTTCCTCCACTCGGTCCTATTTTTTGTTTGTTCCTGCCAATCCGAGCAGAACGCGTCCAACGCCATCTCCTTTTTGGTCTGCCTCTGCTCCGGTAACCGTCTTGGGGGGTCCACTCCATACTTATCTTAGCCCATCTTTCCGGGTGCATACGGCAGACGTGTCCAGCCCAGTCCCACTTCAGTTTGGCGGTCTTGGCACCCACATCTACAACTCGTGTTTTGGAGCGCAGTTCCGTGTTTCTGATTCGATCAGTTCTACGAACACCTAGTATACTGCGCTCCATCGCCCGCTGGCAAACCTTGAGTTTGGACTTCTGAGCCTCAGTCAATGACCAGGTTTGAGCGCCGTAAGTGAGGACGGGCAGGATGCACATGTCAAGAAGTTTGAGCTTGAGACACAATGGAAGGTCGCCCTTCATGGCCCAGAAACTCTTCCAGGCGTTCTGGATACGTCTATCGATTTCTATGGACTGCCTGTTTTCGAAGGAAGCTATCTGGCCCAGATACACGTACTTGTTGACATATTGTAAATCCTGCCCATCTACTGTGACTTTGCGTTTAGCTCTGTTGGTCATCAACTGAGTTTTCGCTCTGTTCATTGTGAGTCCAACCTCAAGGCTTGCGGTGCTGAGATCTTGCAGCATTTGTTGTAGTTGGGATGCCGTGTGGGAGAAGAGAACAATGTCGTCAGCAAATCTCACGTTTGTTAACCTGTTAACCACCACCCACGTGTTTATGAAAATTTCCTGGAGGCAGCTGGTGAACAGTTTTGGAGACAGTGGGTCGCCCTGTTTAACGCATTTTTCCACTTTGAATACGGGCCCGGGTGCATGTAATTTAATATTTGCTGTACTATTGTCGTAGATCCTTCCAAGGAGTTCAACATAAAGTGGAGTATATACCTTCTATACCTCTAAACACTTTTATTTCCGCTTAAGGGCATTTTCACTTTAAAGTGTACCCCCTACTTTTTTTTCAGATCTCGGTGATTTTGGGTATTCTGACTCAAAATCACGAGTACTATTGATTCAGATGAAGAAAAAAAATGTCCTTGATTTTCCATACAAATTTTCTGTGTCAGTTTTGTGACGAGCCAAATAAACTGTATGAAAAAAGCGTCAAAATACGACTTTCTTGGCGGGACACTTTTTTTCTTCACGGAAATGGATAGTACTCGTCGTACTCTTAAAAACTCTAAAGTGGTAATACCCGGCCTTAAACATCGATTCAAACTTCAAACATCACTCCTAATTCATTCAAGCTTAAAACTTTTATATCCGCTTAAATTCTACTATACACCATTAAATCCAAGAAGGGCTATGCTACCCAAATTATTTGAACTGTAAGAAAGTAAATATTTTTTTCCACCCTTTAATAACAATAATCGTGAAAATCGTGCGTGCCGTTGCTCTAACCTAATCTATAACCAAATGTGAGTTATCTTGGCCTACGTGATGCCGACTTACTGTTAAGCAGATGGGACTTGAATTATTTGTACTCGTATGTTTTGTCTTGGTACTTTAAATTGCGTTGGAAATTGTATTTTAAATTTGCTCCGTGAAATGTTTACGCACGTTCAATTACGTTCTTAAAAGTTTTTTAATTGTATCAAATATAAACGATTAAATTCGCTATTATAATAAAAAACATACTAAATACCTACCTAGGGCTCCTCTCATGCAAGAGCAAATCATCATCAACATCATCATCAAGAAAGATCATTTTATTAAGTTTTTTACTACATTTTAAACTGTTCCACAATATTATTCAATAAAAAAAATTCAACCACCCGAAGCTACCGTATCTCGTTCCTGTCTAGTTAGTTGGTCCCATGCCAGCTTTCTTATCTACGTCCATCTCTTCAGCTAAAGTAATGAAGACAAGGGAAATATTACCCGGACCACTACCGGTATAGCGATTCCACGAAACAGCCTGATTGTGAAGAGTTATTGACTACTGTCCGTTTTCTTTATTTAGATACATACCGTTTAGAGAAAACCTTTGGTAGGTACTATGATTGATTTTATAAGTTCAGGGATCTACCAATATACAATGTCTAATAAAAGTAAAAATAAATACTATTTTAAGACTTACCTAACGGAGTAAAAGCCTAGATCAGCCAGATTAAGAATGTTTTTCTAAAAAAACAGGCCTAGTGCGAATTAGACTTCACACATTAAAGCGGGTATTACACTGTCCTGAATTCAGAATCCTGACTAGTGGAGGGGAGTTGAAGCATCTCGCTCTAACGTATAGGTCCGAACCCTTCTAAACATCCTGAATTCAGGACAGTGTAATACCCGCTTCAGGGTTCCAAACCAACCGCAAAATTAAGGGGGTTTGTTTTTGCGCCCCCTTTAGTTGTATGTGAGCCCCCATTCAAACAAGTTTTGACTATTTGTATGGCTTTGAAAATTTCAAGACTGTAGCACTAGACGATGGACGGACGGATGGACGCGTGAATGACAGCAATAGGGTTCTGTTTCGACCCTTCGGGTACGGAACCTTAAACATAACACTCTGCTCTGCACTGTACTCTGTTTTTTTAGGGTTCCGTACCCAAAGGGTAAAACGGGTAAGGCTCCGCTGTCCGTCTGTCCATCCGTCCGTCCGTCCGTCTGTCCGTCTGTCACCAGGCTGTATCTCAAAAATCGTTATCAATTCAATTCAGTACATTTATTTCAGGCAGTAAATTTTCACAGATCATGTATTTCTGTTGCCGCTATAATAACAAATACTAAAAACAGAATAAAATCAATATTTAAGGGGGCGGGAATACGACAAACGTGATATTTTTGCAGTTTTTAAAGATAATGGGACGGAACCCTTCGTGAGCCAGTCCGGCTCGCACTAGGCCGGGTTTTTTAAATACAAATATCATGGTAAACTGATGTCGCGTTCATTTTTTTATTACATAGAACTTTTAGTTCATATATGAAAAAAATAGAGTATAGTAAATTGTCTTATTAAACGGTACAATACGTACCACGTTCGTATAAACAGCTTACTGTTCGTTGCCAAGATCATTGCGGTAAGGAAATTGAGTTAAAAACTTGGCACAAATTCGGTACGTGCCCCAAGATACCAGATAGCAGATCGTATTTCGCTCTAATGACCTGTCTGATATTCAGGTTTATTGAGGAACTGCCGTAGAAATATTGTATTATAGTCTACGAATAATTAATTTAGTAAATCGTGTAACAGTATGTTCTAACTCTCTAGATTCGCTCCGATAATTAAATATATAGAAATATAAATATAAATAAAATGCAATAACATCGATGCCAATTTCATTTATTTATCGTATGGCACTTATTTATTTCTTATTTCACATTAAAGGTGAATCCAAAGCACATCGTCTTCGCTGGCTTGGCCACCTAGAGAGGAAGGGAGAAGATCGACAGGTGAAGAGAGCATACTGGGGCCAACCGACCGGAGGACGTCCTGTGGGTCGCCCCAAGTATCGCTGGAGGGATGTGGTGGAAGCGGACCTGCGTGAGCTCGGAGCCGGTGCAAGCTGGCGAGAAATTGCGCAGGACCGAGCAAAGTGGCGTGATCTTGTGTCGGAGGCCAAGACTCATTTTGGGTCGTCGTGCCAGCCCAGTTAGTTAGTTAGTTACTTATTTCGAATCGTGGGATCTTCGAGAAGACAGTACGGTTGCCAGTTTTTACTTTCCCTACGGACGTGGTGCAACTTCGACCCCCCTTTGTCAAGTGAGTGGGCAACTTGACTGTTAGTGTTCTCAAGCCGCCCGAAGGCCTCCAACTTGGCTTAACGACAGCTGCCATAGACAGTAG
The DNA here is from genome assembly GCA_951800055.1 of Cenopis cana. Classification (NCBI taxonomy): domain Eukaryota; kingdom Metazoa; phylum Arthropoda; class Insecta; order Lepidoptera; family Tortricidae; genus Cenopis; species Cenopis cana. The sequence continues at coordinate 9,179,287 of OX637489.1, read as the reverse complement.
CCCGGATCAACGGCTTAATGGGCCTTCCAAAGCACAGGAGCGCTCAGTTAGTAACCACTCAAAGCGGTCACCCATCCACCATGCTGACCGCGGCCAACATTGCTTAACCTGGGATACCGCACGCGGCACGCCGCTGGGCCACGAGCGCTCCGATGCCAATAATCGTGACAATGAATTGATAATCGCTAAATATGACTGCAAACGTTTTATAAATTTAATGTCAAATAGGAAGTGTAAATATTTTCGGGAGACACTTCGTCCATTCATGAAAAATAGTCATTTCGAACAGAACCGACGAAGGCACAAACAACCTATACCTTGGTTTTTTTCTTAGATTAGAAATGTAAAAGTTTTATCATTACCTTAGGGTATTACAGGATAATATTAAACACTTATTACGTTTCATAAATAGCACGCCGCATATATTTTCGTTTCAAGATTATTTTCCTTGAAATCGCATGTCGGATAATGCCTGATTTATCTAATCTGAAAAATGAACTAAGCATTTGTCAATCTCAAAACAAAAACTTGACTGATAATAATAGTCCATTCAGAATAAGTATTTTGTATGCTGCATGGGGTTCATGGGCAATCCTAAAAAAATACACGTACACAATGAGAGTCCGAATATAATACTTATTAATTAAGGCCGTGTATTACCACTTTTGAGTTTTTAAAAACCATCTGAGACATAGAATATAGTGTCTTAAAATCTAAAAATAATATATGTGTTACATAAGGATCTTGTCTAGTCAAAATCGCAGTCAGTTACATGACGTGATGAATTTCACTCGATAGAAAAGAATCGCGAAGTTACCTCTTTTTGGAATGTTTTTTCAATCCTACGGCTACATTACTGATATTTAACATTTAATTTTTGTACTCAATTAAAGATCGTAAATAGTTATAGACAAATTCGCAGGGTTTGCTTTGATAAAATGATTGGCTTAATCACTATAGCTAAATATTTACAAAACTGCGCGCAGAGCTTGCGTAGAGAGCGGGATGGTTAATTGTAAACTCACGCGTGTTAGAGCGGGACATTTGCGTTGGGGATACCTCCCCTTAACTACTTATTACTAAAACGCAATAAAAACAAAAGCACATCGGACAAAAAATGTCCGAAGCTCCTAAAGGAATATATCATTACAAACTTATCATTGCGGTCGGTCGTATTGTTCTCGGCGAAGGAAGCCGAGTATTCAGTTCGTGAAGCAATTAGTTTTTGTATTTGGACATCGGCAAATAAAAGTTTGTAGTGTTATAATCATAACAGTAAAGGCGTAATGGACTGAGAAGATACGAACAAGGTTCTAGGTTATTTTTAACGCAATTAAAACTGTTATTGCTCGGGTCCCTTTCCATTATTGCTTATTACTTTAGTAATAGGAATTTAACGTCTGTGAGGAAATCATTGGAAAATTGCATTATTGCATTATCTCGTATCTCGTATTATTAGTAAATGCATTTGCCTAGTCCTTACTGTCTGGCGAATCTCTCTCTCTCTCTTCCTAGCTAGAAATCCCACATGGGGTCAGCTTTCCGAACTAGTCTTCGCCACTCCGCTCTATCCTCGACATCGTCTTCGGATGCCTGACACCCTATCATGTTTTTCAGCACTACGTCTTTCCACCTTGTTTTGGGTCTGTCCCTGGATCTTCGACCGGGGATGGAAAGATGTAGTGCTAAGTTTCCAACGTAGTCGGGTGGTCTTCTGTTTATGTGGCCATACCATCGCAGCCGACTCTCCTGCGTTTTATTGGCGATGTCGCGCACCCCTAGGGTTCCTCGCACGTACCCGTTGCGGATTTTGTCGAGCCGGGTGACGCCACACATTCATTTCGGCGACTTGGATGGTAAGCACATACATACATGCTTCTCGCTGCCATACATTAGAACCGGCCTTATATGATTATAACGATGCGTGAAACAGAACGTAAACATAAACTTTCTGGCCACTTTAAGTATTCTAAATTTTAAATTTTGAATTTGAACTTCGATTTCCAATTCCACCATTCCACGTGACACTGCGCAGCCATTTTCTGGCAGTTCAGTTCAGTTGAGTTCGATCGTACTGGGTGATCGATAAACACGTCTGCTGATCAATATCAAATTAAATTTAAATATTTTTATTTTATTCATAACTGTGAATTCTTAGCAGTGCACGTATACTTAGTTTACCAGTTAATTGTGTTCTTCAGTGCAGTTTAATCATACAGTTTTCCAAGGCACAATATTGTAAGTTTCTATATTTTTTAATCTAATTATTGTATATCCTTCAGTTACCAATTAGAATAATAGGCTAAACGCAATATCTGGTTGTTCCAGGTGCCTTAATTTACAAATTAAATAAATACCTCCTGCCCTTTCCTGCATTTTCTTTCTCCGTTCCTGAACCCCACCTACTGACGACTCGCACCCTCGCAATGATAGTCTTGTAGTTCAATCGCTTTAGTTTGACCGGCATTCTTTTGTCACATGTAACACCAGTCACTTCTCGTCATTTTAGCCGCGCAGCGGCTATTCGGTGCTGAATGTTGCATTCTACGTAAGTGTCTAGTAAATAACAACCAGAAATATACTTTAGATTAGAGTTATCAAACGTGGGCTAGATTCGATTAGATAAAGCGATGTTATTGCTACCTAGGTATTGTTGGTTATTTGGTCGGTAGATGACCACACCACACCTCGCCTTTTTAGGGTTCCGTAGTAAACAAGGAACCCTTATAGTTTCGCCATGTCCGTCCGTCCGTCCGTCCGTCCGACCCCCGTTTTTCTCAGTAACCGTTAGTACTAGAAAGCTGTAATTTGGCATGAGTATACATATCAATAACGCCGACAAAACGGTAGAATAAAATCTTAAAAAAAAATTTTTTTAGGGTACCTCCCCTACATGTAAAGTGGTGGTGCAATTTTTTTTTCTGCCAAACCCCATCGTGTGGGGTATCGTTGGATAGCTCTTTTAAAAATATTATTAGGTTTCTAAAAGCATTTTTTGATTAAAGAATTGGTTAGCGTGATATTAAGCTTTGAAGTGATAATTTTAGCTATGGTCAAGTGTCCCCCCCCCCCCCCCCCCCCCTGCCAGCTAAACGGTGGCTACTAGGCATGTGAAAAAAATCATGGTAGTAGTAAATACGATGAATTTAAAAGGAAAACTATCACAGCTAAGTAGACATTACTAGGTAACGAGTAATAGTCGAAATTCAGAAATGTACTTTCGTACAATTTCCATTGATACCTTAGATAATGTTGTTAATTCTGTCAAAAACATAGTAAATATAAGTTTGCGAACTTTTTAGTCCATATAATGTAACGGGTAGACGACTACGGAACCCTACCTTGCGCGTGGCCCGACACGCACTTGGCCGGTTTTTACACTTCGATTTAGTTGCATACTTATTTAGTTTCACATGAAAACCATCCACGAATATAAAGCTGCCCATTACTTTTCTGACCAAACCATAGTTTATACTAAGTATAGTCGATTTGACTTTGAGTACTCGATATTTGACAGACCGTGTCCGTGTGCTCCAGGGCAAGAAATATATTTATTTTAAATTATCTGGTACATTATATTGAAAATAATGTTGCAATTTCGCTATATAAAATAAGACTACGGTTTAATTAAGAAATCCACGATATGGTTTTGCAAGCTATGAGTCGGGCGTCGCAGATGTTTTATTAATTTCCATTTCTCACAAAAGAAACAAGATATGGCGAAGACGTACGTAGGTACGTGGAAATGTGTAAAGCGTCGACACAAATCACTCGGCGCTCGGAATGTTTGCGTATGAAAACTTCTCACAAATATTCTGAATCTACGAAAACTGGCTGTTGGAGTGTTTATATCCATTTAGATTTTTCTTGTTTAGTAAATTGCTTTAAGCGTAACAAACTCTAATAAACCGACAAAGTGCGTGTCGGTCTTTAGGGTTCGAACCAATCGCAAAACTAAGTTGACAGGGACAGGAAGTTTCAAAGAAAAAAACTCATTTATCAATAATGATAATTAGTGTTTGTTGGTAAAATAAAGCTACGTAATAATAAACATTATCACCAAGTTTCAGGTTCATAGGTCAACAGATAGTTGAACAAAATGTTGTGATTGTGATAGACGACTAAGACGACGGACGGACGGACGCGTGAGTGCAGGCAATAGGGTTCCGTATGGACCCTGCGGGTACGGAACCCTAAAAAAATACCAAAAAATAAAAAAAGGCTAACAGCGATTCTGACTTGTATACGAAGGTTCTCTCTACCTTAAGGAATAAAAATCGTCTGCCGGTTTTAGAGCGGTGGAATACCCGTTAGTCACATGAACATGTAAAAAAAAAACTTTTTTTCAGTCATTTCCTCTCGCATGTTTGGTCAGATGACAGTGTATATGCTCATCATCCTCCTAGCGTTATCCCAGTACATTTGCATCCTGAAGGATGCCTGGGGTCCGCTACCTAAAGCTTAAGCCACACAGAGAGCGGGCGGGCGGTTGCGGCGCGGGCGCGGGCGGCGGCGGCGCGGGCGCGGGCGGCGGCGGCGCGGGAGTTCGTTTGGCGGTGGCGGCTGCCGCCAAAGGCCGCTGCCGCCCGCGCCCGCGCCGCCGCCGCCCGCGCCCGCGCCGCCGCCGCCCGCGCCCGCGCCGCAACCGCCCGCCCGCTCTCTGTGTGGCTTAAGCTTAATCCCAATATTTGGCGTAGGCACTAGTTTTTACGGAAGCGACTGCCATCTGACATGACAGTTTATATCCTATAATGATATATGTTTATTTGCTAAAATGTAATGATGTGGTATATTTTCAGAATCGCCTCAAAAAGCCCTTTCATATGACTACTACACAAGGGATTTTTTTTAGGAACTGCGGGTCTAAAACTTTGTTTTGACCTCTAGTATGCGTGTGCCAAATGGCTAAACTGTACATCGATTTGCGGTTTTTCTTTGAAATTGGGCTTGTACGGCAACCACTAGTAAGGTTCTAGTTCATTGCAAAATCTATTTATTCCTCATGAAACAGGGGACATGTCACATTTTGTCAGTCGAATATCGCCCTTATTTTTGCCATGTTTTTCTCTATGGTTACAACCCAACAGAAAAACTAAAATATTTTTTGGGAAATTTAGAACTACGAAGAACTCCATTAAAAAATATGCACACTCCGTTGCAATTTACAGCTCGACGTGTAGGTATTAAACATTTAATAAATGCTGAGATGGTGGTGTTTACCCAGTTATCAAATATTAAAATTTGAACGATATTCCTTTATTATTATGGTTCGTGATTCAGATTTCGATATGACGTAGGTAAATATTTTGTATTTGCGCTGAATGAAAAGAATATGCTGCTTGTTTCTTTGTATAAGAATGTTAAATCCTGCTTCCGCCACTAGCAACCAGAGCGTGGGCCCATACTCAAGTCAGCGTGACATCATTACCATGATCATCATCATCATATCAGCCGAAAGACGTCCACTGCCTGGACATAGGCCTCCTCCAAAGAGTGCCACAATGACCGGTCCTGCGCCACCCGCATCCAGCGGACTCCCGCGACCTGTACCTACCTGCTCATCAGTACACCTTGTGGAGGGTCTACCCTCGTTGTGCCTTCCGTTCCGTGGTCGCCACTCGAGAACCTTTCGGCCCCAAGTCAGTGAGATCATAAATTCATAATATTCCATGCATTAAGAACCGCGCAAGCTTGCGCTCAAACTGCTCGGTCCCGCTACCGTGGTCAATGTGACATGCAACCACTACAACATAAATTTATGCCTATGTCACGTTTAATGTGATGCTGTGGCAATGTCCATATATCAAAGAATTAACGACCGTAAAGTATCTTGAATGGAAATCACATCTCAGACGTTGCGTGTACCAGTTATTTACCGCTTGGGCCTATGAGTTTCCAAACTCATTCTTATTACTATGTCAATTAAGTCTGATATCGGTTAGCCTCGTGAAATGCAATACCTAAAACCTGCAGCGTAAGACTGCAGCCGCATTTATGTTTGTTTCATTTTTAGCCGCAATTGTGCTTGTTTAATTTTTACGCCATCTAACGAATTCAAGCCTAACTGATTATTTGGTTTGCTAGCGTGCAGACAGAAGTTTTAGCCACTGTTGTCGTTCTAACGACTTAGTTCTTTAGGGCCTTGTACAGACGTCGCTGTGATCTATGACGGTTATAGAACTGACCTCATTTGATTCGTTTGAATTTGTACTGGCCGCGCGTTCTGGCGGAATATCCATCGACTCGTATTTTTTTTCTAGAACGCGAGGATTTTGATATGAAAATTTTGTTGGAAAACATTTTCGCCAGGAGAATCGATTGGAATTCATTGAGAAAGTGACCTGGAAGTCTACAACCAAGAATTTTAACAAAAGTTCCAAGAGTTTTGTGCTGCGCTGTATTTTTTGCTGCTGGGCAGCTTAATTTTTTTTTGCCAGCCCGGCCATAATTCTAACTAGCCGCGTCCACCAACTTTGCGGCTTCACCCTTCGGGCACAGAAAAAGCCTAAAGATACCCCAAGACGTTTGGCGGCCTCTGCCGTCTTCTGTATGCGGCGATCTTGAAGGGTATCCAAATACCTAAAGCTGTGGACACTCAACGTATAAATTTATTTGTGTATCATTTCTTCTTCCTGCTTCGATTGTTAAAGGTAACACCGACACGTGTGTGATGAAGACTTCAGCAAACAGTTATTGTTCGTCGTGGTTGTAATTAGTCGTTATTTTTTTACACGATTGTTACGTTACGTTTGTAAATCTTTAAACTAAACTAGTTACGCCGGTTTTACGTTACGCAGTTACGCCTTTCGCTGCTTCAGATACTAAAGTTATACTTCATTAATTATTCTCACCCGTTTACGCATTACAAATTTCAAAATTCTTAAAGCGCAATTTGTCCGCACTGTGTTATAAGTTTGGCGTGACCTTCATTATTATATTTCATTTTTACTCTTGGGTAAAGGATCCTTCACCTTAGTGGGCTATGAAAATTCCATACTTACAAAATGATTCTAACCTTTTCGGCGCTTTGTACATTTTTTTATGTACTATTGTTTTACGAATTAATTAATTGTTTATCTGATGCAATACAGCTAAATTAGTAACTTAAGTATCTATTTATCGATATTAACCCTGCGACACGTCGTACATTTTTTTATGTACAATTTTTATTTTGGGAATTAATGTGTGGAATAGCTTACCGGGTATCTAACGTTATTTTGGTTCTAATAACTCCTTATATTTGATTATTTGCGTTAATTATTCGCAATACTGTTTCTTTAAATAAATTGATTTTATTGTGGCAATTCTCATTTTTATTTATGCTACAAACCGTATTGTGGATATTGCCATTACGTCATCGATATAAAAAGGCCCTTAAATAAAACGCAACAATCACCGCCGAGTTGTGTCCTTAATTCCCTCTCGTTGTTACATGGCGTATTATTGCTTACAGAGCAATAAAATTGTTTTATCGCACCAATATCGTCACAATATCGTAGTTAGGGAGGGGAAACGACGATGGAAACAGGGAAATGAATATGGGTCACAACAAACAAAAATACAATACAAATAAGATTTACTTTGCTGCACCATGCATCATCAATAGAAATATCTCACCGGAAACCTAGGAAATGTATACATTGCCTATAAACGTCTGTCTAGTCTCGTGCTGCCTTACCGAGTACATCTGTGCTAGTCGGCTGTCATTTGAGAACATTTTCGTCCTAGGTCGTTGACAGATTTTTTAGTTGATTCTTGCCACTCTATTCGTCAGTCCCGACCTAGACCATCGCAGAAGGTCTTAAGGATGATTCACGCTAGACCGTTCCGTGTCCGGGCCGGCCCGTTTTGTAGTACAAGAAATTGACGGCCGTCGCGCGTTCGTCGATTGTTTGTTCTAGAAAACGGGCCGGCCCGGACACGGAACGGTCTAGCGTGAATCGTCCTTAAGTCGGTAAAAGTCCTACAATTCGTAGTTATTCTAGTGCATTCAGTCATTTGAAAGTAGTAACTTGAATGACTACCTAGTTGAATTTTATGTAAGGGGCGGTCTGGTCATGCGGAAACGCACGTCAGTCTTCCGACTCCTTTCCAAGCGTTCTCAGTAGCTTTCCTTATGCCGATGTTACGTATTCCCACCGGGTGAGTGAAAGGCTACTCAGTCTTGTCTTGTACAGTCATACCTAACTTTTCGTCTCTGTCGATGTTTCGTACAACTTGTGCTAGCACTCGGCGGGTATCTTTCAAAATCGTTTCGTTGTCGCTATTATTTATCGTATGGCAATTATTTCGAACCGTGAGATCTTCGAGAAGACAGTACGGTCGCTCAACGTCGCTTTCGAGCGTTCGCTTCTGAGCGCCATCGGAGCGTTAGTAGTCAAGCCGCACAAGTACGACGAACAATCTGCTTTGCAGGTTCGGAAGCGACTCCTCGCTGTCCGTGTGTGCCTGGTCGTGATGCTAGCTAATTAGAAGTCACCTGCCAGTGGGTTGCAGGACAGGAAATATAAACTCCCCAAAGTGCGGATGGATTATGCGGATGTGACGTCACTATATTATCCTACACAGCACGGCCGATTTAGCCATATTGCGTATTGTCCCGTTTATTGTAACATTATAACGTGATTTAATAACTGACCAATATATTTGATATATGTGGGTTTTGTTTGGATTTTGTTCCGGATGATCACGTTTCTTCTAATATATTATTTGCGATGGCGATATTGTTTTACATGAATTACCAAGGCATGTGTCGCCATCATCTATTATATCTTTTTCAATCATAAAATGGTGAATATTTTTGACTGAGCGCGGGAAAATTCACACCAATATCTATGAAAATCCAGCGTTTCGCGAAAGGGGCGCGCGAAGGTGTTTCGAATAAACTTTTAAATTAGACGTCAGGCCACTATTTTAAAGTTAAAATAGATTATCTTTATGAGAATTTGAAAGATTTTAATTTGAAATACTTTAGTCGAGTCCAATTAACTTTCGTCTTAGTATTTATTCGAGGCTGGGCCGGTGTTTAGGTAGTTGGTTACTTAAAGTGTACATAAACTGTAAGGTCAAATACTGTCAAATGAATGCAAGCAAGAACGAATTTGAGCTCAAAGAGGAAATGCTGCCAGTATCTTCGGCACAATGCCGCGGGGGCCTTTTTTAGATTTAATTTAGTTTTAAGTATATTTAGATTTTAATTTAGCTGTATTTAGTTTTATTTTTGTTAGGTAATATGTTTTTCTATAGTTTTCATTATTAATAAATTCATTATTTTAATTTGAGCTCTTATTCGTTTTTTGCTTGCGTTCGTTTGACAGTATTAGGCCTTACGAGTTTCGTATGAATTAATTATAATAGACGGTTTAGAAAATTATAACATTTACTCACCTTTTCGTACACCTTACACCTGACACTGTGGTCTTTCCATCTTGTAATATTTATGGAGTCTGTCTTATTAGGGATATTAAAATAAATAAATAAATATTTGTGGACAATCTTACACAAATCAACCTAGTCCCAAACTAAGCAAAGCTTGTACTATGGGTACTAAGCGACGATATACATACTTATATAGATAAATAAATACTTAAATACATAGAAGACATCCAAGACCCAAGAACAAATATTCGTGCTCATCACACAAATAAATGCCCCGGCCGGGATTCGAACCCGGGACCTCCAGCTTCGTAGGCAGGGTCACTACCAACTATTAAGCTAAAGCGGTCGTCATATTGGCTTTTAGACATCAGAGTTAGTTTGCGCTATTGTGCTAGGGTTTATATAACATATTTATTTATTTATGTAAGAAAAAGCACTTTACACTAATAATATAGAACAAAAACATAACAAGAACTTTCTACCTTTTTTTGTTAATAATGGGATTGCCCTTGTCCAGCATCTAGCTAAGGGGCAATGATGAGGCCAACCTATCTAAACCTAACTTAAACTAAAGGCCTAAACATGTGTTTGTGTGGTGCATCACGCATGGGTCATGGGTCAACCAAATCAGTGTCACTGGGCAAGGTAACAATGTTCCTACAAAACTCTCGCTGAATGGCAATGCCGATTTGCTGATTTATTTATTTATCTGAATTCAAAACCCACAATATGGGGACACAAATAAACGAAATTGTTTGTTATAATATTTTCCGTTGTGTCCTGTCTGGTTGTATTATAAATTATGTTAGATTCTAATATTTCAATATATCCGAATATAATTGAAACCTTAATTAAACCTCGTTTAAAGTTTCTGCGGCACTCGGCCCAAGATTTGGAATAGTTATATCTGTAATAATTTTCATCGCCCTCCTTGAAAGATAAATCGATGAAGCACCTATTAGAGCTCGAGACAGAGCAGAAGGATTTATTTTACTGAATTTTAGGTATACATTTTTGCAAATTAATCCATGGTAATAAGGCGAAAAACGTATGTATACATGTCTTTGGCATCGACTATACAGAGTTTTTGAATAGCAGGAATATTATGACGAACTTAAATTTACGGAAAGGTTTTATCGTTTCTCTTTGCCTTTTATTTTTATTAGAATCACTATCACATTATATTTATGGAACATGTTATAATAATTTTAGCCGATTTTAAAAGTACCTAGGTTGAAATGGATCTTTTTAATTTAGTATTTTCCTCAGAATACTTTTCTCATACAAATATCGGAAAACTTTGGAAAAATTTAGTGATATTCTAAGATCAGAATAGATGATCTAAATACGTCCCGCCATTTAGATCTAGTCGCGCTAATACCACGGCATCCGAGACCGTATTAGTCAGCATTTTTCAGTTTTCTTTTCTAATTAATTCCCTATCTTGATAGGATCGGGATTCATATTTCTGCAAGCCATATTGAATCCGCTCTACGCGACAGAGTTTTTTTTATAGCCGGCTGAGAAAGTTAAATGAAAAGCAGCCCTTCAATATTAATAAACAGTGGCCTGGTTTCACAACAAAGTCTTCTCTTGTAGCTAACGCAATATATTGAAGGCTTAGACCAAGCGCTAAACAAACTAAGTCTATGATTTAGTGTACTCAGGACTTAGTATATTGAGTCGATATTAGGCTTTCCTTTCGCGTGAACCGTATGGCTTTCTCGTATTTTGTAAACGACTTCACATTGATTTCTTATAAAAAATTTTTTTAAATATAAGTTACCCCGTGCTTAACACGGAATTGATAGGTGTCATCTATTCTTTATATTTTCTGGTGGAAAAGCAGCCTAAGTAATCAGTTGTCTCGTCAATATCAACTGTTAGCAGAGTCACTTCACTTCACTCTTTAAAAAAGGCTTTCCATCAAATTTATGATGATTTCGCCAATCAATACTTGTTCAAAGACGTTGTTCGGTAACGATGCCATGACAGTAGGCAACTGGTTTTGTACGAAGAGCACGTGTGTTCACCAATGCAGCGATGGGCAAAATCCGTCTGCAGAGTCGGTAGAAATTATTTACTGCACCGATGCAGTACTTCTACTACGTAATGTTAATACTGACAATATACCGATAATCAAGGAAATCTAAGTGACTTGGTTATGTTCTCTGGAAAGTAGAAGGAAGTATTATTAGAATCACGACAACATTTTCATTTATATCTTATGTTAACACTTTTAGATATTCGATTTGATTGACCTAGCACAAATAATATTTGTCAAAAAATACACTTTAAAACGCTCTCCTGTAAAATTCAAAAAATGTCAGTTAAAGGGTTATTCCTTTCCTGCGTCGATATAGATATAATACCTGTTTATCTGTCTTATACAGGCAGTATAAATTTCCTTAAAAAAGAACAGTCATTTGGGTAGTTTCAAATCTAGAGGCCGTTTCATCATATTTATGTTTGTGGACAAGCTTTAAGTGACGATATACATAATAATTATACTAAAAATCATTACAGTTGAATGAATTGCTCCAAAGCAATTCCTTCAAAAAGCTACTTTACTGTTCAAATAATAAGTCACTTACCATCGGATGAAACTGTGGTCAAAAAGTGTCACAGCAAAATGTCATCTTGATCAAATTTGGAGCAGCCCAACTAGGGAAGTACCTCCTGGCCTTGCTTATGGACCTAGTTCCTTCTGCTGTCGACACAGAGAAATCCTCAAATTTTATAAAGGGTCGGCAACGCGCACGTGACTGTTTTGGAGTTGCGGGCGATTATAGGCTGCAGTGTCCACTTACCAGGTGGACCGTAGGTACGCTTGTTTGCCACAGTCGTTGTATAAAAAAATATATCGATGCCGCTTGCAATCTAAATTTTGCTTCAATTCTGTTTAGTGCCAAAGTCACCCAAAACGTCAATAACTTCGTTTCGAGTTAATCGAACAGCAAACATAAACCACGATGGTAATTTTAGCCCAACGCATCGCCCATACATTTCTGTCATTCATTTCAAATGTCAATAGATAAAACGTATTTACGGTAGCAATAAAGCAGGATTGGAGCGTTATCGGAGCGATAGGTAAATTCGGGGGCTTTTGTGATGTCGATGTCCAATCAGAATGTTTAGACAGTTTTATGTTTAATTGGGAGGTTTGGGGAAATTAAAACTGCCATCTACTAGTAGCGTCTGAAAATGCAAAGATTCACTGCGATGACGTTGTGCTCTAAGTACCTAGCCTAGTGGTAAAGGCGCTGGTCCGGAAAACCGGTTCAGTTTTTCTTTGTAGTTGTTCTCCAGTAAATAGAAACTTTAATCGTGGTAATTTTCGTGTAAAAATAACACAAAAAAAGAAGAAATAATTTAATTCGTAAAAAAAAGAAAGGAAAACTGCAGTAGCAGTGCAATATTGTAAAAAGATTGTCTACATAGAAAAGGGCAAGTTACCAATTTTTTTCACAATGTCATTCGAAAGTAAAGGCATCCAAAAATTTGCATGACAACTTTTATGCGGTCGGAATAATTTTAGTACTTAGTTTCAATGAAATCTCGCAATATGGCTGACCCTCGCATATTTTTGGCCAGGATTTAATTTGACGCATGGTTTTCTTCTGCGGTACAAATCTTTGAGAGTGACAGACGGTAATTGCGTTTGTACAGAATCTTGGCAAAGAGTGAATTATAATTTTGAGGCATAAAACCGAGCAAAAAACCAATTTAGCTCTACCAGTGTTAGTGTTACTTCAATGGATAGGTACAAAAAAGTTTTCATTGTTGGCAATAATCATTTTAGTAGGGGAAGTAGTGTCATGAGGTCCACATTTTGGTATCGGATGAATTCACTTAGCACAGATGTAATATAGGTAAATCTAAATTAATTTAGCCCGGTAGCCATCCGCCACCCCCTGGGGGGTAGGAAGGGGGGGCCTTGAAAGTCCCATTTTTGGGTTTTTCATGAAAAACTCATAAACGGTGACCCATAGCGAAAAACGTTCTTAGGCATAAGTAATTTAAATAAAATTATCTACATAAAAGGTTCTATACACTTTGTCGTAGGATTAATATTTAATGAGATTTTAAAGGGGGAATGTAAAATTATATGAAAATTTAAGTGGCTATTAATTCCTTTGTTTTTCAATATATTTAAAAACAAAAAAATACTGCAATTATGCACTCAATGAGCTCTATTCATTGATACCCCACTCGATGGGGTGGGTCAATTTTTTTTTTCGCGCCCCCCTTTAGTTTTATGGGAGCCCCCCTTAAAAACAGGCAAAAATATTTTTGAAAAAATTGTATAGCCTTGGGTCAACAAGATGCTTAAATGGTGAAAATTTGAAGACTATACCTCAATCCGTTACCTTTTAAGGGTGGCCCCCATGCAGCTAAGGCAGAGCATGTATGAAAAAAAAAGAACTACCCCATAGAGCCCCCATCAAAGAGCAAAATTTAGAGCAATATTCTTCAAATTTTCACCATTTAAGCATCTTGTTGACCCAAGGCTATACAATTTTTTCAAAATTATTTTTGCCTGTTTTTAAGGGGGGCTCCCATACAACTAAAGGGGGCGCGAAAAAAAAAATTGACCCACCCCATCGAGTGGGGTATCAATGAATAGAGCTCATTGAGTGCATAATTGCAGTATTTTTTGTTTTTAAATATATTGAAAAACAAAGGAATTAATAGCCACTTAAATTTTCATATAATTTTACATTCCCCCTTTAAAATCTCATTAAATATTAATCCTAGCGAGAAAGTGTATAGAACCTTTTATGTAGATAATTTTATTTAGATTACTTATGCCTAAGAACGTTTTTCGCTATGGGTCACCGTTTATGAGTTTTTCATGAAAAACCCAAAAATGGGACTTTCAAGCCCCCCCCCCCCTACCCCCCAGGGGGTGGCGGATGGCTACCGGGCTCAATTAACTTAGATTTACCTATATAACATCTGTGCCAAGTGAATTCATCCGATACCAAAATGTGGACCTCCCATACATTGGGTGACACTACTTCCCCTACTATTTAAAATGTATGTTGAGAAAAAAATACTATACTTTGAAGCTCATTAAGAATGTTCTTTTCAACCATGTTTTAAATTCCTAATTCATTATAATATATGACTGTTGAATTTATTTGCACCCCAGTTTTATTTGAATACATCCTCCCATTGAACACGCTGAATGCTGTCATACCACCGTTTCCTGGCGTTGTTCTTGGTTCTTCTTATCACCATTTCCCTAAAATATTCTTTCATTTAAATTATAATTCAAAGCCCACAACTCATTCCACAAGGATTTGAGAAAATTTCAGCGGCGCGAAAAAATTGTCGACACAAGAATAAGATGTTAGCAAGAAACAAAGATAACGAAAGGAAAACATTTGCAGCAAACAAAAATATTTTTGTTTAGGCCCCGGCTTTTCATTATTGCCTTAAACACTGGGTTCAGTGGTTTGTTTATGCTGTCTTAGGCCTATTCAAGGAACTTGGCGGATATTCCTAATGTTGGTCTAATCTTTTTGGACGGATTAATGATTGCATTAAAATTTATGTTCTGCTAGTCTCTGGTCTTCTGTTCTGTTAGAAATTCAGTCTTATCTAGATAAGAGTCAAATACATTACTTATAAATTACATTACAAAGGAACCTACTTGGTAACATTTTTTTTTACAATGGAAGGTTTATCTTTTGGGTTAGTATAATCTTTGCAAACTTATGCCACAAGGGACCGATCAAATGGTAATTTTCAATTTTACATTTAGTTTCCTTACGTCAGCATACGCGATGGACAATAGATGAAAAAAATAGAAGCCTATGCTCCAGTGGGCATTTACAAGCTGAAAATCTTGATGATGATGAGTCTTATACTCATTCAACGCTTCGTTCGTAGCGCTTCGCCGTAGCGTTCTGACGCATGTGTGTCGTGATTATCACTGGATGGGTTTAAATTTCACTCATTCTTTTTTTAGTCACCGTGCCCCGGTGTCATGAAAATGTTGAGCAATGAGCAGTCATTTTAAAATCGTAACATATTGTACTTATTCTATGATTGAATATTGTGTGTGAACTCAAAACACTTTCTTTATTGTGTACATTTTCTAAAGATAGTGAGCCGAAACAAACATATACACTATACAAAATAACAGGCATACTTAAACATATGCGTATTAAAAACTTGATCGACCGAACAAGATTTCCCCAATCACCAAACGCATCAAAATGCAATCGGTTTTCTCCAATTTTATTCCGATTAAATTCCGTCGTCGCCTTCAATATTTTATTCACGGCGCCACATTAGTTCACGCCACCTGTACAGGGTGTCGTCGAAATATTAGATTTTAAAGGCATTTTTATTTCCCGGTGCAGCCGACGTGAGACTTGAATTATTTATACTTGACTTACCTACTTCTTTTAAAATAAGCGTTTAAAATATACATATTATTTGATCACTACTAAAATGTAAGTATTATGATAAAAGTAAATATATAAGTAACCTGAAACGTATGTTAGTTTTATTATTAATTTTATTTGCCATTTTATATTTATTTTCTAGTACTGGTGGTTAGTAAAGTAGTTTATTTACAACACAAACACATAAATAATAAACAAATTGCAGTAACCTTTACTTACTTTATACTAACGTCTTGCCTGGTATGTACCTGGTTCAAACGACCCAAAAACACTGGTGGCGTTTCCGCGCTGGATAGCCAGTGAGATGCGTTGAACCAGGTACATACCAGATCTTGGATCACAACCCCTGTCACGCAAACGTTTACCTAAATCCTGTATAAATTTTATTTGTTTAGTTGTGATTATTTATAAATAAATTTGATATGCTGAATTATGAAAAAAAAAAAAACAAAGGAAAGAATAATAAGGTTTTAGAGTTAGGATAAAAATAGGGTAGCGGAAACGGCCTATCGTTTAGCAGAGTCAATTCCCGAGTCTTCTGATTTATGTATTTATGTTCCTTGATGTTAAAGCTTAATTTAGTGGCCCCATTTCCTGGGGCTACATATGAGAATATCTAAAATTGATATACCTGTTGTCAAAATGAATGTACGAAATACCTATTTTTGGGTTCCGTACCCGAAGGGTCCAAACGGAACCCTATCGCTGTCACCTGCATACCTGGGATGAGATTCGAACCCACGAGAGTTAAGAGACCGTATCATAGCAGTTGCATGCTTGAACCACTAGGGTACCATAGTTTATTCATTCTTCACTCTTCATCTTCAGCCATTACGTAAAGGAGGGTGGAAGTTTGTATGGAAGGGCAAAAGCTAGTTAGTCAATAAACGCAATTTAATTATAACTTATTGACAATAGATAGTGGGTCGAAAAGTCAATCCAATTATTTGCGTTGCTCATACCAATCAAATTAATGTACCAATGTTTACAAAGTACCGATTTCGTGGTATGTAATCCAAAGTAGATTGTTCCGATTGCGTTATTAAATGGGTATTGTGTAACCTAAGTTAATAAGATGTAACTGCATTACAGTTACTCATTAGTTATTGTTTATAGGGGAAAGTTGCTATGATTGGACCACTTAACTTCGCTGCCAAAATCTACAAAATTTATGTAAGAAAATAAAACAAGTTTGATACTTTTTAACTTTTGAAATATACGTATATTTATTCATTACCTTAAACACAACACAATAAGGTATAATAATCTTGGAGAAAAAACGTGAAAAGGATTTCTCAGGCTGTTGCCTTCTTTGGACCATGGTCACCTTTATTGAACCACTGAGTCGCCATCAATGGACTTAGGAAATTGATACTGATGGTCCAATCAAGGAGACTTATGGAAATTGACATTTTAATATATATTATTAACCTTAGTATGATTAGATTTGCTTCAAAAAACTATTTTTTCTGCACTATATTTGGAAACAAAATAGTTTTTTAAAGCATGATAGAAAGAGATATAAACATGACGTATGAAATCCTACATCACTTGATCGTATATTTATTAAAAGGTAACTTCAAACAAAAATTGATCCATTGTTACCCACTCTCCCCTACACTCAGTATATATTATATCTCGCTATATTTGTAGAAGATAGTTATTACACAAAAGTCGATTAACATTTCTAAAGCACACCCTACGTGAGAAGTTAAATTAAAACAGCACTGAATTCAAAATGGCCGCCGAAACTTTATAAGGCATTTAATGGCTTAAGTCTTTTATCGAATATCGAACTTCGTTACTTTCCAAGTCTCAAGATTTACAAGTTAATTTAACTGCTTTGGAGCTTAATTATATTGAAGATTATTCGTAACTGATGTCTGATATTGGATATTCTTGAACGGCTAAGGTGAATTTTGCATAGGAAGGAATGTTTCAGTTATACTTACCTACCGGTTGTGGAAGTCAAATCTTGTTCATTTTGTCGATTATCGGCCTTATTATTTCCCTGTTGTTCGAGAACATATTGCGTTGGATGTAATCAGAGATCGCTCTTTAGCGATAAGACCGCATGGCCCTATTTCACCACGTCGACAATTGTCAGTGACATAATTATGTCGAATGACATAGCTAAGCTAAACCATCTTTCGCCATCAAGACACTAAATTATAAAAAACTGATTGTGCGTGTTGGACTGCGCACAATTCGAGTTTTACGATGATTTTGACAATGCTACCAAGGCATTTTTCAATATTTTGTTCTGGTATTGTGTTTCTTTGTTTCTATTTCAGTCTACAGTAATCTTTGTCTAGTGAAATTCTACATTATTTCTTCACACTAGAAGCTCAAACTTCAATATTTATGTCCGATTTATGGACTGGCCTTCCCTTAAGACTGGTTTCATTCTAGTCATGCATTTACAAGAACTATTGCTACAGGTGCTTGGTCACAACGGAAGACCAGCGCTGGTCCTGCCAGCATAACGCGGAGTTGTAATTAACGTAGTAGGTATGAATCCTTAAGGCGCAGGGTAGGGCAAGGCCTTCCCCATACAAACTTTGTGCACGTTTTATTTGTCGGTTTTGACACTAACAAATATAATATTTTTTTTGGTTGTAAATATTAGATATGCGAAGATCGTGATGTGAAAATTTTCAAATATTTCAAAAAATTCAAAATTATAATATTAAAAAAAATAATAAAAAAAAATTTACATCACGAAATAGCTATCAGAAAAATAAGCATACTGACCAAAAATCATAACTTTAATGCAAACACAAACGAAGTAAATCCTGCACAAAGTTTGTATGGAGAGAGCTTGCCCTACCCGTCCTCTTAAGTGGGAGTTACAAGTCATGATAAACTTTGGCCTCCTGATGGGATCTATTCCTTAGGCTATTTGTAAGTAATACTGAGCGAGGCCAAACTATCCATGCGAAAATTTCAAAATGGCGACTCTTTTAGTTTTCAAAAATTCTTATTTTTTTTAGAACTCAAAAATGCTTAGTGCTATACAAAAACTTTGTATGGAAAATATGTTCAGCATAGATTTATCTACAACTTTGTTTCTTACCACTTTATTGATAAATCTAATAGTTCATGAGAAAAATGCTTTTCAATATTGTGTTTCTTGTTAAAAGCCTGTTAGGCAAAAGACAACAAAATTTACTACATCATATGCAGAAGGCAAGACACTTTACCAAGCGATACTAGGGACCAATATAAACGACTTCATCCGAGGAAATTAAAATTTCATCCACTGGAATTCAAGATGGCGGTCCTTTTCCAAGAATTTTTTAAATGCGCATAGTTACAAAACGGCAACTATCATTTTAGTAATATGGGTATCAATCGATTGGTACTGATACCACTAATCAAAATAAGAAAAATAGAATTATAAAATTAAAGATGGCGGCCGGTTATTAACAAAATTGAATTGACCGCCATCTTGAATTCCAGTGGATGAAATTTTTATTTCCTCGGATGAAATCGTTTATATTGGTCCCTAGTATCACTTGGTAATGACTCTTGCCTTCTGCATAAGATGCAGTTTAATTTTGCTAAGCTTTTGATTAACAGGCTTTTGGAAGAAACGCAATATTGAAGAGCATTTTTCTCATTCTGAACTATTAGATTTATCAATAAAGTGATAAGAAACAAAGTTGTAGATAAATTTATGCTGAACATTTTTCCCAATACACAGTTTTTGTGTAGCACTAAGCATTTTTGAGTTTAAAAAAAATACGATTTTTTTAAAACTAAAATAGCCGCCGTTTTGAAATTTTTGCAAGGACAGTTGGCCTCGCTCAGTATTACTTACAAATAGCCTATAAGGAATGGATATCATCATGAGGCCAAACTTTATCATGACATGTAACTCCCGTGATCTATTTATATGGGGATTCACACCTACTAACGTGGCAAAATTCGGTTTTGTAATGTCCTGTTTGTAATTGTCTTGTGTTTGTCACGAATAAATGTTTCTTTTCTTTTCTTTTTCTTTTCTTATAGAACTATGCCTTCACTACTTACTCACTCCGCCATATATTTTTCGGGACCCAAACACCTAACTAATAAATATAGCAACGCCTTTCAGAGTTTAAGCGAAATCCAATGTATTTCGCATTTATGTTGATGTACGGATCAGGAGTCGCGGTAAAAAGAGAGCTTGGGGTGATTGATGACGTCACAAGAGGGGTAAGTTCGGATCCGGTTTAGTTCAGCTTGAGAAGCGTGTCATTTGAATAAAATATTCAGGTAATTAAGCATTAGCCCGAAAACAGCTTGAAATAAAAAACATGCTTAGCAATTTAATTGCTATATTTATGTAATTTATAATCAATGGGATTGCGATTTAGTCGGGTTAGTACTCATTATCAGGTTACCAATCTAAAACAGCTTTATTTAGAAAAAGTGTAGGTACTAGGAATGGCCCCTAAAATTTATGAATTTATTTTTACTTATTTATTTATTACATATAACAAAGTGCCGAAATATATTATAAATTTAGATAATAATGGTAGATTTTAAGAAGAAGCTTTTTGTCAGTCTCGTAAAAAAAAGTATACTTTACTGCAATAAAAAAGTCCCAAATACCATATCTTATATCTTTGCCACTTTTATTGTATGAAAAAAAATTACGTCAGGTGCAACGGAGCAGTCTACATTGCCCCGCTGCATCTTATAACATTTTATCCTCAAAACTAGACACTTACGTTATAATGAAAATGTTATAAAACTAAACAATATAGTTATAAGTAACAAGAAAATGTATCGCAATAATAATTTAATTTAATTATTTGTTGTTTTTGTTTGTGTTTGATGGACCTTGATTATCCGATACTAAATGTATTCATTATGGAAATTTCATCAAGTCCCGCTACAGGATGGAAATAGGGTATTCAGTATGTTATTTAGCTTTATAACAAGTCTAAATAAGATTTAATTCTATAATATCAAAATATTTAATCTGACATAAATAAGTAATTAAATTTAATAGTACATTACTTACCAAGGGCGATATAACAAAGAATGTCTTAGATCGCAGGTATTTTACGCCCGAGCCGAAGGCAAGGGCGATAAATATGCGATCTGAGGGTTTCTTTATTATCGCCCGTGGTAAGTACAAAATTTTATGTCACCCCCTGGCCAGGAAGTGGGTTTTTTCGCGCGCGGAGCGTGCGATAATGGCCACTTTATGGCTAGGTGTGACATAAAATATGTATATGGTAACTCTTTTAGATCAAATTTATATTTTGTTGACATATATCTGTTTTGTTTTTGACGATCATAATAATGACTCCATGTAAATTGACATTCAATGTAATTTATAATGTAATCTTATTATGAAATAAATGCATACATACAATACATAATATGTAGTAGTAACATGTGTAAATTTTATGAATCTATGGCAATGGTTACCTAGGCACATTGAATTAGGCAACGGTTTCCATCACATTCAAATGTGTTTAACATTTCGTCCTTAATGTTTTAAAGCAAGTAGGTATATTTTTTACTGTCTCAAATATATTTAAGTTAGACGCCCTAATCGAGTAGGTATGTAATGTGTTTGACTCAAAAATAGGTACCTTAAAACATCATACCGAAAAGATTAGCAATATTTACTTGTACCACATCATTTTATTTAAAAGAGAATGCAGTCTTGTAGCTCAACTTTAAACTGTGATAAAAACTAAAATGAACGGTGTAAAACTACAATGTCCGATACGGTTTGCGAGTGGTTGTCGATTTAAAGAATCCAGATCGGACAGATTTCAAATGTTAGCTTTTCTTCAAATGATTCCATCGTGCTCTCCAAAACTTTATTTTTCTTCTCTCTTTCTGGGTCTCTCCAATTAGAGGAAATAAGCAGTCAGCATCTTAAAATCTTCTAGAACTAGTAGAAGTACTTGCGGAAGCTTGTCTAGGGGAAATGTTATGGCCGCTTTCATAACCTATTACAATTCTCGGATGCTAAGTACCGCACAACATTATTTTTCACAATTATCTATTAAAAGAGCCTGGGATCTATGAGGTAGTTGCCTTTGCAAGCCTCCCTAAAGAATACAACGATTGAAAAATCTGTTAAGGTTTCAGTAGCACAGGATGGTGAGCTCGGCTCTGTCTGCTGAAAGGTGACAATTCGCCAACTTTCTTGGCAATTTCACGAACGGACATGTATTTTTTTGATTTTAACAGCCGTAGAACATTTACCTCAGCTTGTGGATTTGCTGGACCGTTTCTATGCCGTGATTTTGGTAAATCATCAAGCGTATGATGCTCTCCAAACTTTTTAATGATTTGGTACACGGCTGACTTATATATTCGGGATTTTTCGCAGTGAATACTGTCCTGTACACCACTTTTGCGAACTTCCATATTAATTCGCTCCATCGTGAAAACTATTTAAAAATACAGGAGCAAATATGAAGCACTTGATGAAGATATCTTTACAAATGTCATTACTGTCAACTGCTCGTCAATTGTTTTCAAATTCGCAGTTCAAAATAGGTTTAAGTTTGTCCGCTTAGAAAATTGAACAAACCTTAGGTGACAAGCTATAAAGCCAATTCATCCCCGATAATCCTATTGGTTTCCTTTCTTGCTCTTGTCTGTAACGTTTTCTTATCGTCATCGTCAGTTTTCCATTGCTGTTTTCATTATTTTGTGATCATTTAATGTACATTCCAGCTGCTCTTATTCCTTGTTTATCGTAAAGTTGATGTCGACACTGCATTTATTGCTCGCGCCCGGACACCGAAAGAATTCCCCATTGACTTTACAATGGCGCCGTGAAAATTTTAATGGCGTTCTATGGTGATCGTATAAAGAAGGGATGAACTCTCTCTGGAAAACTCTACGTGTACCGGAATTGACATAAGATAATCGTCCTAATGCTCGACACCATAATGTCCAATAGTCGACACATATCGTTCACCTCTGTCACTGTGAGATAAAATTGAAACTGCCAAGTATTGGGTCAGAATCGACACAGGGATGGGATCTTAGATATAATTACACTAATTTTATACAATATCTATCCTATATCAAACCACATCCATCCACAGGCTTGCAAAGCTTGAAAATCAACTAAAAACCAACTTGCAACAACAAGCAGAAAACATAATTATCTTCTACATAAGCGACTTCTGTAGAAATATTTTTTCTGATTTGAAGTTATGTTTAGTTATCTACTCTTTTAAAGGACGATCAATTTGGGAATGACCTGTTGAACCTTTTTACCTAATCTATTTGTATTTTGTCTGGGTATTAGGTACCTATATCGTGTTAAATAACTTTGTTCTTTCTTTTTTCTAATAATGTTAATCCAGAAAATTAGACCTAAAGAAAATGCATTTCGTTACAGGTTTCGGAAAAATAAAGCGCATTCCTATAACATTAATCTATTCCTAACATTTAGAATACACATATTGTATTGGAGTTGCCTTTATACAGGGTGCTTGTGAGGAATCCGCATAACTTTACCAGCGTATTCCTGAGGTCATAAGGAATAAAAAATGTTATATGAACCCAGGTCGAAATACGATTTTTACTTTTTTTAAGTTTTCATACATAATAAATTAATTATGTCTGCTTCACCAGTAAAACAATGCCTTAGGATGAGCTGGCAACGTTGTTTATTGTTATCTATTTCCATTAGAAAAGGCAAGTCAAAGTCACCAAAAGTCACAAAGTTTCCTTGTCAGACACAAATGGTTTCAAAGCAGGATTTATGTAATAGTGCAAACGGAACTCTTTACTTAATGATTTATTTATTTAAGGCTTGCCACACACTAGGCGTGTTTCCGCCGCGTTAATGTTTTTGAACAACTTCTCTCGATGTAACAAGTGATCAAATGCTAATGATAAATTACTATGAAGTGTCAATCTAAAAAATCGGATAGTGCTGTCACTTTCACTCTTCTTACTTGCAATATTGGGATTAGAAGGAAGACAGGACTCATCAAAAGATAAGGACATACAAACTAAGATACAATTTTGCAATGCAATTCTGATCAGTGGCACGAGATAGTCACAATGAGGGCTACCGCGTATGGATTCGCCGCTAGAGGCGCTAGTGTGACGTCAGTCCTCCGAAATGTCAAATTTCATACTTTGTGGGTGGGTTACGCGGGTTTATTTCTAATTAGATTAATATGATGACTATTTTGCAATATCCGAGATTTTATCGCTAGGTCCACATTATTGTCGATATGTACGTAAATAATTTTCAAAAATACTTTGCTATGAAACTCCATGGATAATGATACAAACTGGCCACTCAGAAATTCCCTTCGAGTGTGTTTAGGTAAATAATGACGTCTGTCCGGTTCTGTCCACTTCAGTCATATGAACGATGGGTGACATTGTTGTGATTGATTATAAATTATAAGTTTATAACGGTGCAAAGAATGCAATTCATCTCTCATCCCAAACAATCTTTGTAATGAAAATTGAAGAAATTGTGCGATCTCAGACGGCCATCTGACTAACAGCTGAAATGAAAAATTGTTTCTGAGTAAAAAAAATGGAGTGCTATTGCGGATTTCAGTTCATCGATCACAGAATTCAACGCAGCGCAGCCTGGCGTAATTTGCAATTAATGATAATGTTCAAATTGTGTAATAAATGAACAATGTGATAAATGATTGTGTTTATTTACTTAGGAAATAAATAACCAGACATAAACTTTAATAAAAACAAAGTCACCATAGCACTAGTTATTAAAACACTACTTTTATTATTACGTGAACCGTGAACGCCAAGAACCTATAAAGTGGTCGTGTGTCGTCGTGCCCACCATGCCAACAACCACTTAAAAGGTCGGAGTGAAGGTGTAGGTACTAATGTACTTTGATCATGAATAATATTATTTATGAACTGTTTTAATTTGTTTTTATTGGTTTAGACATTACATCAATTCAACATCAACAGTGCTTGGCGTCGTGGGCACGACGGCACTACCACTTTGGCGGTTAAAGGGTTAACCAGATATCAATTTTTATACACGATAGCAAAAACTTATAGCCATTCCACCGTCTAAAGGAATTTCAGGTCATGAACAGATTCATCAAGAAATTTCTCAAAATCTTTGATAATGCGTTTAGTATTTTACAAAATAATTTTGAGGAAATTGGGGTTCCGAAGAAGTTTTTCATTTAGTCTTTGGCAGAAGACAGCCCTAGAAAACTCATCGTTATCTTCGACGTTTAGTATTTTATTATAAAGATTAATCTCTCTTCTTCTTAGTCGGTCACTCTTGTGACTTGTCAGAGTGCATGGTCGTGGTTGCGCAAACGAGGTACACGGAGCAATGTTCGGTGGGTTATTGTAGTTTCCGAGGACACCTCTGTTAGCGATAACCTTCCATTTCTGCCGGTTAGAAGCATCGCGAGTACATTAGACCATGGTGGACTCCGTAGCTTTTTTGATCAGGTTAGTCCAGCGAGTTCGTGATCGGCCACGTGCTCTCATGCCGTCCACTCGTCCCTGAACCACCAGTCTTTCCATTGAATCTTCGTTCAAGATCAAGATTAATACAAAACTCTGTTTACATCCGTGGGCTTAACGGAAACCATTTTCATAACCTGAATATTGTAATTAAACTTTCAGTTCGTCATCATTTCTTAATTTTGAACTTTGAAAGAAAATTTTCCGTAACACGTTGACACGTAAACAATGATAGTGACAGGGACGAATTTGATTTATGCAGTCAATGTCAGTTAGATAATGTGTCGATCTCGCAACATCGCAATCATAAAGTTGATTTATACTGGAGATGTTATAAATCTAAAATTATTAATAACTCGAAAATTAAGCTGATTTCAGCTTACTTTATACGACATTTTATTTTCCAAACATGATCAGGAATACTCTGGTAAAGTTATGCGGTTTCCTCACAAGCACCCTGTATATGTAGATATCAAAACGAAACACACAGCTGTCGCATCAAACCAAGTCAAAATTGCAATGTTTCAGATAAAACATGAAACGAATACGTATAGACAAACAAGTTCACGCTGACAAAGTCCTTAAAGCTAAATCAGTGAATTCACCTACCTAACCGTCCGTCGCATAGCAGTGAAAAGTCTTGCGTTGGTTATAATTATGCTCCACTAATTGCACAAAGTTTGGGGTCTCATTAAAACTTGGTTTCGCTCAGTCAGGCCTTTCCGTTGTCCTGGACTGATCTGTTAGAACTATTCTAGAATATATTGAGGACTTTAATTGTATTGCTTGGGTTATTTAAGATATTTGTCATATATTTCGCACGGTTAGACGTTAAATCTCTCTTATGTCTTTTCTTATATATAAATGTAGCGGTTGCTTTTGAATGTATTTGTATTATCCATCGACATTGTGCAAGCTTCATTGTGCCGCTCATTAATGAAACATTTTTTGTTCCATCTTTAATCAATACCAGCATCTCGAAGGGAATACTCAAAGCTAAACAAATACAGAAAACGCTCTCGTTACGGGAGACATTTCCATATTTTAACGGGCGGCGCGGACGTTTCAATTTGCTGTCGAAGAAGAACGCATTTGCATCGGAAAAGTTCTTGAATTGTTTTAGGGGAAATATGGCTCTTGAGAGGAGGTGTTTCTTTAAATTACTCTGTGATTCATCGTTAACATCTTTGGCCACATCCACCACAGTTGTCGGTCCGGGTTCGGTGCGATATCAGTAGCTCTAGTATAAGTTTTTTCGAAACATTAACTAATTCGAACGCGTTTGTGTTTTGTCTCAAAATGTATGAAAACGCTCTCACGCTACAGTAAGGTGTCAGTAGACTACTTTTATCTCACGAGCGCGGGTTGGTCATGTTTGTAGTTGTGAACTCATAGCTCCTAAGCTGACGCACACGTAGACAATTTGCATGTATAGCTCAACTATCATGGCTCACCCGCAGATTATTTATTTACTGCGCTTATGATTTCGTATACAGGATGTCCCATGATTGTGGCACATGGAGGGGAAGTAATTTAAATGTTGAAGATAAGACATTTTCGTGAAAGAAGACTTCATTTCATTATTTAAAATAATTATAACTGCATTTTTGGCTCCATTGGCTGTAAGACCTGTGTGATAGACGACGGAGGGACGGACGGACGGACGCGTGAGTGACAGCAATAGGATTCCGTCTGGTCCCTTCGGCTACGAAACCCGAAAAACTATTTAAAGTACTTAGATTAAGACTGAAGGGTGAGGACCTCATTTTTGGATCATAGTTAAGGGTTAGTAGAAGAGTAATGTGTTCCTCTATAGGATAATAAAGGGTAAAATATACAAAGGAAATGGGGTATCTACAAGCTATATACATATATAAGGTGTTTATTTATTAGTTGCTGATATTTTTACAGCTGATAGTACTCGGTCCCTGGAGTTTATTTAAGTATGAAACATTAATAGCTTTTACGATGGTTTTTTGGAGAAAACTGAACTGAAAATAGAGAGATCTCTCAGGGAACGAAGTCCAATGAGAGTTAGCTGGAAGTTATATATATATATGCAACTGACTTTAGAAACTTCGATAGCGCATTGCAGAACATGTCAGATTTGACAGTTGCCAGGAGCGACGCCACAGGTTAATATTTGTCTACAATAGGCGCAGTACACGGAAACTTAGGAGAGAAACTGACTTCCTGATTTGTCGGTGCGGAGGCGGTACGATATGAGAAAACTGTCAAATGTCAGTGTCAACTGTCAGTCAACTCAGTACTACTTTTTACTGCGCCCCTACATTTAAATGAGTGCTTCCTGACTGGCGCGGGATGCGCGGAAGCGGGACGATGCGGAGGCAGTTAAACTGGTCCGCTTCTTCGAATAATATTCCTACTGCGCAAATGTAATACTGACAGTATACTATCAAGTGGGAATCTTTGCGACGTCAGTAAGTTTACGTCAAAGAAGAAAATGTCACATATCGATCCCGCCCCGCCAAGTCAGGAAGTCGCCTTACATATTGAAACAGTCTATTTAGGAGAGGGGTGTTAATTTTAAATTACCGTACGCTGTACTGAAACGTGCAGTCCGTACGCTTTAAGTGTAATGTACTTAAAGCGTACGGATGGCGCGTTTCACCTTGCTTTTTGTTGTCAATGAGCTGCTCGCGACTTCCCAACTCCCAACGCTTCGTAAAGTAGTCAACTCACCGCCTTTGTTAATGTACGATATCTCGACGTGTGCGGTTCCGCTCCCTTTGATGACGCCATATTAAACACCAACATTATTTATAAAAACCGGCCAAGTGCGTGTCGGGCTTGTCGGGTTGTTTTCGCGCCTAATTTAGCTGTATGGGAGGGGCCTTAAAAGATTTAAAAATAAGATTTGACTATTTGTATGGCTTTGGGACCACCAAAATGCTTATACTGTGCAAATTTTAGGATTGTAGCTCCAACCTTTTGGCTGTAAAGCTGCGTGTACTTTTTACTTATAATTCAATATTTGACCAGAGAGCTATGAATAAGATATTCATCCCAAATACGTACATGCCCTTTTAGAACGCGGCAGTTTTAGATTAATAAAATAAGGGGGATTTAATGAAAATATACTGAAAAGAAAAATACTTATCTCCTAACTTTTTGAGTACTATTAACTACCTGAATAAAATTAAGGAGTTAGAAAAATGGAATACACGTATCTTGATATTTTCTATCTAGAACAGGAATATTGCGACCTAATTTTATAAATTTTGAGTTTTTCATTAAGAATTATCGTTTCAAATATCACTCCAAATCGACCATTTTGAAGCCAAAAACCGTTTCTTTCCGTTTAAAATCTACTACACACAATAAAATCAAAAAAGGGCTATGTTGGTATCTACAAGTTTATTAAGCCCATTGTATCGTTTAATCACTTTATTGGTCATTATCAATACTTTTGTCATAATTTGAAATCAAAATATGTTTTAAACCTAATAAAGCCTCTTAATTCTTAATGATAAATACGAATAAATAAAGCATCAAACACATCGGCCGTACTGGAACTTCCACAGAGCGCTCGAAGTAGAATTGTGATTGTACCGCGAAAAGTTAACAAACGAGGAATCCTAATGAAGCCGGCGTATTGTAAAGAGAACTGTGACTGTATTTAATTAAGTGTTTTAATTGCTTGCTGCGGAATATTTCGATGAAGTTTGGGATGAATTAATAACGTAGGTACGTTGTGTGTATAAAGTTAATGTTAAAGTTAGGAAAACTGGCAATATGAGTTTTGTATTGTCAAGGATTGTTTTTACACAACTCTGACAATCACAAATAATAACAGTTTAAGGGTGCTTTTCCAGCAGAGGATGTTCTGGCTATACTGCGAGGATGTGAAAGTTTAGCCCTCTATGTCATTTCCGTCTCCACCAGTGCTATGCTACTTAACTAACTAACTAACTGGGCTGGCACGACGACCCAAAATGAGTCTTGGCCTCCGACACAAGAGCACGCCACTTTGCTCGGTCCTGCGCAATTTCTCGCCAGCTTGCACCAGCTCCGAGCTCACGCAGGTCCGCTTCCACCACATCCCTCCAGCGATACTTGGGGCGACCCACAGGACGTCGTCCGGTCGGTCGGCCCAAGTATGCTCTTTTCACCTGTCGATCTTCTCCCATCCTCTCTAGGTGGCCAAGCCAGCGAAGACGATGTGCTTTGGATTCACCTATAATGTTTGGTTCGGCTACCAGCTCTTCTATTTCGGCATTTTTAAGGATCCTCCAACTCCCATCGTCTCTTTTAACTGGTCCCAGGATTTTTCGGAACACCTTACGTTCTGCTACTAACAAGCTGTGCTCCTCCTTAAGTGTCAACGTCCAGGCCTCACACCCATACATTAAGATGGGGCGGATCACGGTCTTATATATCCGAAGCTTAGCTCGTTTACTTAGGAGCTTGGACGCCAACACCTTGTGAAGAGCAGCACTGCAGCGCAAGGTGTTCTGGATACGGGTGTTGATTTCGTCCTCTCTGGCATGCGTATCAGTAACAATGCATCCTAGGTATTTAAATTTGGAGACTCCCTTGTAAGAGGTTTCTCCTACAGGTAGGTCGACTCGTTTGGCACGGCTGTTTCTGAAGCGCTTCATATGGAGGTATTCCGTCTTTCCATGGTTAATCCTGAGCCCTACTTTTGCTGCTTCTTGCTCCAATATTCTCGCCGACATTACCACCTCTTCACGGTTTTCGCCTAATAAAGCCAGGTCGTCAGCATACTCTATCAGCCTATGTTTTCCGTTTAGATCTATACCGGAATTCTGTGAGAGAAGTTTCTGGACAACATGTTCCAGGACCAAATTGAAGCTATGCTACTTGGACCAGTAAATTTGGTGGATATCAATGCATTCATAGCAACGTAGCATAGCACGTCTCTGGTAAAACGGCACTCCAAGAGCTAGTATTCCATCAACAAAAGGGGGTGTCCCCACTTTGTCTCTGTCATCCTAAGATTGAAAGACAAAGACATGAAGGACACCCTGCCGGCATCGGCATCTGTATTTCCGAGTTCATATAATCTGAACCTATTTAAGGCAAGAGTAAACAGGCATTTTCTGGGTGAGCTCGCTTCACCGTCGGCCTCATCTTTGCCCCCTGGCTAGCTGCTGGCCATTCTGGCCAAGAGCAATCCCATTATTTTAAAAAAGGCGGAGACTTTAATATCGCTGATAGAATACCGGCCCAGATAACACAAGAGTACTTAATAATATGATAGTTGATTTTGATATAAATTGACATCAATTACTTCCGTTTTTACAAATAATATTCAGTCCCTAAAAATAAGATAGTTTCGTTTTCACATTAAAATATATCTGGATTTATTGACCTCCCGCGCGCCTACTCAAACAATTTTATTCAATATTAAGGATAACTCACGTTATAAGCATCACTCGAGGTTATGAGCACAGAAAACTTAATGTACAGTATTTTGACTGTTGTTGAATTTTATTCGGTGACGGTGAAACGTCCAAAGTTTAGTAATTTCAAGTAGAGATAAACTACGATAACATGTCCCGCCCTCCAAAATTTAAAACGCTTCTGTATAATTGTGGAAGTATTTATAAAGCACCACCTATACTCCCAACGTGTACGTGCTGAGGCTTTGACAGCCGTCAAACGAAAAAAGGTGCTTTATTAAATACTTTCACAATTACATAGAAGCGTTTTGAATTTTGGAGGCGCGGCACATGTAATAGTATAGTTTATCTATAAAATGTAAAGTCTACAACTATTTCTAATACACAATTTCTATGCAAGAATTAGCAATCTAAGAAACAAGTGAACGCTCCATACATTTTACTATGGCAGTACTTTATAGATATAAGACAAAACAGGCTATAGGTAGAAGAAGAAAAATGAATTTGGACAAATTAAAATTGAACAAGAATAGAATACATTCTGAGAAACATTAATTCGAAAGTACGACGGTTACCCTGTTAAACCTTCAAATCATTGTTACTGAGAAGATACGTTTCTCAAGCACTCTTTTGAGTCTATGTGAAATAAAATTATTTTAAATTTAGATTTTTATAAATTTTGAATAGAAATGCTATTTGGGGTACGATTATTTTTATTATACCTGCCGGTTATGTCAGGGTTCTGTATTACGCTGTTGTCTGTATTATACGAGTTATATAAGAGAAGTTAATCGGCGATTTATGTTACAGCCGGAGATCATCGGATATAGCAGATTTATATGACTGTTAAAGAATATTGATGAATACGCGAAAAACGACGAGGTTCTTTGGAAGTTTTACTAGAATTGAAAGAGAAATCACGTAGGCAAGTATAATAAAAATCGTTCATTTTGGAAATGGGTGGACGCGTTCAAGAAGAAAGACGATAAAACACATTTCTGTTGATTCACTATATAAAGGCATCTTCTGGGTGAGCTTGCTTCGCCGTCGGCCTCATCTTTGGTCCCTAGCAAGATGCTGGCCAAGAGCAATCCCATTTTTAATAAAAAAAGCTTAAAACAACGGGATTTGAGTTTTTCGTCTTCAAAAAAGGTAACTCAGCTAAGTCCTCGCGATACACGGTGTAACCCTAAACCATAATAATAATAATAAGCCCTTTATTCCGTACTAAGAGTTCATAGAGTTCATAAAGTGCACAATCACAAAATATCTCTCAGTTCGGCGTGCCGGTTGGCATAGGCCTCCTCCAACAACCTCCATTGCCTATCCTTGGTAACTCTTCTACAGTTAGCTCCAGCTGTTAATTTGATTTTGTCTTCCCACCTGGTGTGCTATCTTCCTCGTTTTCTTTTGCCATCCCTTGGGTACCATTCTGTTACTCTCTTGCTCCACTTCCCTGTCGTATCGCGCATCATGTGTCCTGCCCATCTCCACTTCTGTTGGTCAATACGTTCTAGTACATCGGTAAGTTTTGTAATATTCCTTAGTTCGGTGTTTCTTATCCTGTCCTGTCTTTTGTGACCAGTTACAAAAAACCCTAAACTATACAACAGTATACCTATGTCGAAATATGTTGCCATACTGAGGGTGTTACATAAACACAACAGGACCTGTAGTTGATCCTTAAGCTGCCAACACACCGAATCCGCTTAGGAGGTCGGTATTGTAATACGCGTTACACCCCTGCCTTGGTTGCTATTCACAATATCTATAGGTGCCTAATTCTGTCACCTAGTAAAGCTTGGCACAGAGACTCGCAGCAACTATGCGTGACTCGAGGTCAGACTTATAATACTGCTTTATTTGAGGTAAGTAGTATGTAGACCCTGTGAATTCATACTAGTACTAGTCCCGGAATTCATAATCTGCTTCAACTTGTGTCGCTTCCGCACGTGCAAACCGATTTGGCTATTGTTAAATTCTCATAAATTTCATGAAATCGACGAAGTTTTCAGTACCTACTTTTAAAAAAACTATGTATCTAAATAATTATCATCGTGCAGCCTATAAGGATTTCCATAACGATGAAATCTTAAAAAACAAATTACTAAATATCATCGTGCATAGCCTATAAGGATAAGTTAGTCTTTATAACAATCGTCAAGGACTAATATAAGGTTCGGTTATATAAAGATGCACACACCTAACCTAATGTGGTATGTTATGTCAGAAAATGTTCTGAGTTACCAGTTCTGACCTTTGATATAACAGATCTTTGGAAAAACTGACCTTACAGTTACAGAAAACAAAGAGATGAACTACCAGACCAAAACTACCCGAAACTGTATGCCAATAGGAATGATGACACTATAAAAGAAAATCAATAAAATTTTCTACATAAAGGCTCAAATTCTCAATCAAATTGCGAAAGAATAAATAATTACGTAATTAAAGTCTTCAAAGTTTTAAGAGTGGGTATTTTCTGTCGCTTTTCCGCAAAACATACCTTTGTATTGAACGATCGTCATTTACTATGGCGCTATTCAACAGTGACGTCACCGTTGAGTAGCACTTTATCTCTCTAACTACGAACATTCTAACCGTTGCTGCTTCGTTATTTTTTGAGATATTTGAATAGGATTTTCACTATTTGGCATAGTTTTGTCTTCTTTCTATTGAAGTAATATTTTTTTTTGAGTCAACATCCCTATTATATCCATTTAAACGTAATATTTCGCGGCAAAAACGGCATATTAGTAGTACGAAGCTATAAAACGGTGACGTCAGATTTCCTGTTCCTGGAGCATTTTCAGCGCTCGGCAGCTATTCTATACTTTGCCTCTCAATTACGTCTTTTGTGTTGCTCTAAATGTAGTTGTCCCCATACAAACATTGTTCGAATTGCACCATAAAAAATAGTTGAATACCGGATTGGGCAAATTATTGTATTGTCAGTACAATATCCTGTGTATCACTGACTCTTTATTATGTGACTTTTATCCTTGTCACACAGCACAGCGGGCAGTTTATAACGATGCAGAACAGTTTCAAAATTGACTGTTATTAGAGTAACCGGGCCATGTAAAGCTTAGCGTGGCGCAAGTCAGAGGAGTCATAATATCAGTTTAATGCTGTAGACTAAGGCGACTTTCTGATTTGGAAGGGAGAGATCGGTGTGTGGTATAGTATTATGTTCTATGATGAGCTAAAGTCGTACAGATTTCCTAACTTGGATACTGTGTGTGAGTCATTTGCACAGTAGTACGTATATTATGCGATTTTGACGCGCAGCAAAAAATCTTTGCTGACTAGACTAACAGTTGACACTGACTTCGGACAGTTTTCTGATATCGTACTGACAAGTCAGACAGTCGCCTAAGCCAATTTTTAATAAAACGCTACTCTCCGTTTTTTATGTAGGTATGGCGCCTATATGCTTAATAAAGGAAGGAAGGAGAGGGGAGAATCCAAAAAGGTGAGTGGTGTGGGTTGCGATGTGAGCCTTGGCGAACCTTTTCTTTATGGATAGTTTTTTTTTTAATTTACTGGACTTGACATCTGACCTTAACTGATTTCGAGACCAAATCCGACCTTAGGTATGGTTGAAATTCTTTTTGTTGAACGTATTTGTATTACAATGTTATTGGATTTTGAACTTTATTGTTTGAACAGTAAAGTAGCTTTTCGAAGGAATTGCTTTGAAGCAATTCGTTCAACTGTAATGATTTTAAGTATACATGTCTTTACATATTTTAGTGTTCGTGACTATGTAAATGACAGATTAAAATGCAGTAAATAGTTAGTAGAAGAAAGACTTAAAATCTATAAATGCTGGTGATAAACGGTCTCGGCTCTTTAAATTACGCCTTCTTTTTCACGACATTGTGAATTTAGGTGTATATCAGTGTAGGTATTATCGCCTAAATATTTCTGTCTGAGAGCTCACAAATGACGCTCTCACAAGCCAATTTCCCCAGTCGCCGTGGCCAAAATAGGCCAGGATGAAGATGATGAATTTTAAACAAAATACGGATGTGGTGATAATCTTGCAAGCTTTTTATTGTGTTTTATACAGCGTAAGGGACCAGGCCACATCGCTACAAAATACGCTGACGCACCGTAAACGCAGTGACGAGAAGAGAAGGAGACCGTTATCAGTTAAAAACATGCATGAGGCACGTCACTGCATTTACGGTGTATCGCTGCGTTTTGAGCAGTGGTGTGGCCAATCCTTAAAACTTTGACTAACGCATACCACTTAGGTAAGTGTGTCAGTCAGCTGATAACCATATTATGTTATATGTAGGATTGTTATACTTAGTATTCGCGTAAAGAAACGCATGAAACTTATGGCTTGAATGCGTAATGCAATAAAGCACACGACGAGACAACGGACGCATTCCAATGTCCCTCGAGTTCACTTTACTAACGTAGTGTGCCTGTACTACATTTTATCAAGTTTTTTTCCTTGTTTTAATAGAGTTGTAGCGTATAAATTCTCATGTGTAGGTAGTACAGAATAAATTATATTAACTACCAACTTACGTACAGAGGGTCTTCATTTGAATAGATCGATATTTGACTGCTTAGAAAATTCCAAATCCGCTCGCACACACTCGCTGAGTACCTAGCACGTTCTCTTTTGTTCCTAGCCAGGTTAAACGGTATCGACAGCTAAGCCCGGGACCACAACTTTGCGCGAATTGCGGCGCGGCAAGCGTCTTCTCTGTTCGTTGCGCGGTCGAGACGCGCAACGCACTGCGGTTAGTAGGGATCACACGCAATGTACTAAGAAAACCGCTGCCGCTGCTACCGCCGGTCAAAGTCTTGACTAAGGGGCTTGCAGTGGGAGGCGCGCGTCGCTTTAAATGCCTACCGCTCGCTCGGCCCGGGGCCGGCCGTCAGTCGAGGGCCGCCCCCCGCCGCGCGAACGCGTTTACATGTACGTTACCGCTGCCGCCGCAGACTAGAACGCGACGAGCGACGAGTCGATAGCCCTAGCGCTACACGTGCCGCGTGTGAATGAATACAAGTTATACGATAGACAGAGATGCACAGAGTAGGCATGTTTTTTATGCCTAAACGCCGTTTTTAATAGAAAGTGAAGCTTCTGTACTTGTACTATTACTTATTATGTGTCTTGACCGAGTCGAGGTGCACGCGAGTCGAGTTAGTAGGACAGCGTTGAGAGGAATAGTCCTGGTACTCCTGGTAGTAAAACAAATGCAGTGATTTTCGAATCACAGTTAATCTTCTAAATACCTAAATCAAGTTTCTAGAGAATTATAAATTACGTATAAGAATATAATGCATGAGAAAGAATAATAAACCTACCTACAGATAAAAATAAAATTACAGCATTCGAACGCCATGGCCTTGTTGTAATGTAATACGGTGTTACCGACGACTAGGTATTACAGAGATGTAGATAGTTTCGAATCTTAGTAAAATTGTAAGGTTATTAAAGGCACATTAAAACATCAATCACAGGTGTTTGCTGCAGTACCTAGGACAGGACAAACAAGATAAGGTTAAATCTAGGTTAGGTTTAATGACAATGGTTTTCTAAATTACTCCAACAAATCATTTTCTGAGCTTTACCCATGTTACCCAAGTATTCAAAGGCATTGACTATAAGTACTTATTTATCAAAAACTAATTAATTAGGAGGAAATGTCATGAGGCGAAGTGTCTCTGAACTGGAATGAGGTTCAGTGCTAACACCACGAAGTTTAATATCAAAGTTATGACTTAGTTATTCTTATTGCACTTAAAATAATGTGATGATAGGTCATAAAATCTAGTGTGGAGACGCCTGGTTTATTGCATCATTGGAACTGAAAATGTTACTCATATCAAAATATTACCAAAAATATTCTTTTTTAAATCTTGATTATGCTAATTCTAAGATAGACATAACACATTACATTATAATCACAAAAAACCGTGCTCATAACGTCGCGAAATAAGATGGCAGCTACATCAAAATGGCCGCCACACGTAGACAAAAGAATAAAGGTCCGATCTCATCTCGCTGCCTTAATGCGGGCCCCGGTCATTTTACTCTCATTCCAATGCAAATTTAAGGGCTCCACAACGTTTTGAAGACTATGTAAATACAGCGAGGCTCAAGTATCGGATAAAGACATCTATGCAAAAGATTTTGATGATAATACCAGAGAGATATTAGCATCTGCGTCCGCCCGCGGATTGTAGTAATTGAATACATAGATAAAACATTAATTTGCTTGCTACAAAATACACATCAAATACAAAAGCAAAGAATAAGGTCTGTGATCTCTACGAACCACACTCCGAACCGAACGGCGCGGCGCTAAGCTAAGTCAAACCAAAACCAAAATTCTGACTTCTGGTGTCGAGTGTCGACAGTGCCGACACTATACTTTTATGTTTTGGTAAATAATGTTGTTCCGTTCTTATCGTTTTTATATATCTATTACATTCAAACTTTCGCGCGCCTTACGTACCTAAACAATGCAATGTCAAAACTCCGCTTAGAGCGATGCATCAGACATTTTAGCCAATGGGAAAGCGCGGCCCGCCCGCGCGCATGCGTGTACTAGCCTATCGCGGCACTGACACATGTCTAGTCGAACAGACGCTGGCGCAGCGCAACAATATTTACACCGTATTAAAACCCAAAAGTGTGTTCAAAAGACTCATTGTTCACTTGTTTTTACCATTATCGTGTGTGTTACATTACTGAAGAACTGTGTACATGTTATTAGCCGGCCGGCAGGTGTCTAAAGGAACATTAAAGAACCTTTCCTTACGTATCTAGAAGCCATTGACCGCTTGCCGCCGAATTTACTTTGGTGAGTACTGCATGGTTTTCTTATTGACTGAATGTCCTGTTGTACCGTTTTTTACCGGCGAATATATCTCATATTCGATCCAGAGTGGTGAATTGACATTGCATCGTCCGAAACCGCGTTAATTTACTACATCTTCATGGTGCCGAAACTTCGAGACCTCTAGATACCTACCTATAGTCGGCCTACCAAATACCGATTCGATTTAGTAATTGTAACACATTTATATCGTAAATAACCTTATTTTATCGTTTACCGTACTTAGCTATAGCTAAATCTAATAATCACGTAAAGAGATCGCGTAATTACTAAGCAGAAATTCAAGTCTTTGTTCCATTTCGTCCCGCTATTTACCTACCTACCTACCGCAAACCGATTTAAATAGCGTACTCATTACACTAAATCTCTGTTTAAACATAAAAATATAGTCGAATTATACTCGTTGACACAATATTTTATACCGTTTCACCGTTTGCAAAACCAAAAATCGCAAAACATATCACATCGTAATATTTGTGTACCAACTTGCGTATAACTCGACTAAATTTACTTCGATCGTTCAACGTACCTAACTTAAATTATATTGAATATTTTATTTCGCTTTAAATATCAAAATATAATATATCGTAGCGTTAAATCGTGAATCTCATTTGATTTCATTAGAATTTCAGTGGTTTTCCATATCTCTCATTAACTTGTAGGTTAAAATTCAAACTTTAGTATTAAAACTATATACCGATTTTTCGGGAATTGTATTTATATACGCAAATATCATTACCGCAAACCATTTTGGATGTTTTTAAGGTTCATTTTTATACAAATCGCTTAATTTGAATTTTTATTTCGAAACATCACGACCTCGAAGTGACGGAATTTTTATATGGTGTCGTGTTATAAAACTTTCGATGTTAGTTGTGAACGCGCGATCACTAATAACGTAATTGTACTTTTCAAATACGATCCCTTTTGTTATTCGTTGCATCTTAGTGAACTATTTAGCATTTGTAAACATTGTTAAATAGTAATCATGTCTTATCTAACAAGGCGTAAATCTTCATCAAAAAAGTGTACCGAACAGACTTATTCTGTTAATAATTTGCCAAGTTTGCGACGTAAACGAACGATTGCTTATAATCGTATTACAAAGGCCTTGGAAGTAGGGAATTTAGCGAACACCGATGAATCGAAAATCGAGCTATTTCTTTCGTATTGTCAAGAGCTAAAAAGTATCGCTGACAGTTTTCAAGATGCTCATTTTATCATTTTGGACCTGCTCAAGGACGAGACCGATGAGAGCGAGAACGACATTCAGGAACGCTTCGACGACGCATATTTTCAAGTGATTTCAATTCAACGCAAATTTGAACCGTGTTCGTCTCAACAGACAGATAGTTCGAGGCGAAATTCGTTGACCGGCTCGCACGGCGGCAACATGCGTTTACCGAAGATTTCACTGCCAACGTTTGCAGGTGCTATTAAGGAGTGGCCTGAGTTTATCGCTACTTATAATGCGTTGATTCACGAATCTACCATTTTGAGTGAAATTGAGAAATTTCATTATCTAGTATCGGTGTTACGTGGTGATGCCTTATCGTTGATTAGAACATTCCCTGTTGCCAGTGAACATTATATAAGTGCATATGATGCTCTCAAGTCCCGTTATGAGGACAAACGCGAATTAGCGTTTACGTGCTGGCGTGACATTTTAGATGTCAATTTCAAATCTACAAACGCTCAAGATTTTCGACGCGCGTTAGACACGATCGACGAGAACTTGACCGTTTTAAAAAAGTTAAAACTACCTACCGAGCACTGGGATTTTGTTCTATGTTATAACATTCTGGCGAAACTCGATACTAAATTACGACGCGAGTTTGAGGAAAAACATACCGATGTTGAGCTTCCACAGTATAAGCAGTTAAGGGCATTCCTACACTCTAAATGCGAAGCATTAATGCGCGACACGCACTTTACCGCCACCGTCACCAACAAAAACGCGAACGTGTGGAAAGAGGCACCCGCAACTTCACAGAAACCGAAGCGACTTAACGTAACGCATTCACTTATCGCTCCCAACGTAAATAATCAAAAAAAGGCTGTTGACAAACTAGAGGCGAAGCCCACTGTTAGCTCGGGCACCCCGAAGGCAATTCGTAAATGTTCTTACTGTGGCGACGAACACCACATATCGGCCTGCAAGGATTTTCTAGCTAAATCAGCGGACGAGCGTATGACCGTAGCTGGTGAAAGAAGATGGTGCTACAATTGTCTTAATTCATTTCATGCAATACGGAACTGCACATCGATATTTTCGTGTCAAAAATGTAAACGTAAGCACCACACTCTGTTGCACCGGGAGCAGGCGGCAAATAAGACCGACCCTGCTGATGATCCGCCAAGTTCAGTAGCGTTACTAGCGAAGGAACCGTTACCTCAGTATAACGCATCCTTGAATACAACCGTGTTACTGGCTACCGCCCTCGTCCAAATTCGCGACGCGTCTGGCGATTTTCACACATTCCGTGCATTATTTGACACTGGGAGTCAGAATAACTTTCTGACGGCCCACGCAGCTCAACAGCTGAAACTAACGCCAGAAGCAGCCTGCGCTAACGTTCATAGCCTAGGGGGCAGCCCCGCATCGGTCAATGGCATTGTCACATGCGATGTTGGTGCCAACCGTAACGTCAATTTTCGTCTGGAAATGCTCGTCATACCGAGCATTTGCGGAGACCAACCAATAGCAAGACTAAATACGAATGGGTGGGATGATGTCAAGACATTACCGCTAGCAGATCCAGGTTTTGACATCCCTGGCCCGATCGATGTCTTGTTAGGTGCCGACGTCTTTGCCGAGTCGCTTCTCGAACGTCTGAAGGGCAATGCCTTTCAACCACGGGCCTTCAACTCAGTTTTCGGTTGGCTCCTTCTTGGGAAGTCTCGACTCGCATCGTCATCGTTAGGAGTATCATCTCCCAATGTGGATGATAGCCTAAACCAAATCGTTCAACGTTTCTGGGAAATCGATAACGTTCCACAATCCTTCCGATT
The DNA here is from genome assembly GCA_951800055.1 of Cenopis cana. Taxonomy (NCBI): domain Eukaryota; kingdom Metazoa; phylum Arthropoda; class Insecta; order Lepidoptera; family Tortricidae; genus Cenopis; species Cenopis cana. The sequence goes on along the minus strand of OX637489.1, from coordinate 9,138,763 downwards.
GATCCCAGAAGAACAACTATGTGAAAATAGTTTCATCAACGATCACTACCGCGACGAGACAGGGAGATATGTCGTTTGCCTTCCCTTCAAGGACAACGAGGAGCCAGTATTTGAGGGCTCTCGAGCGATAGCCTTACGACGCTTTCATGCCATTGAAAGGCGCTTGTCTCGTGACCATACCGTGAAACAACAATACGTCGACTTCATGACTGACCACAACGACAGTGGTCACATGACTGTGGACATGCGTCAAACGTACCGTGAAATCAACGTAGCCCCTCATCATCGTGATTACCAGCGCATTCTCTGGCGAGCTCATCCAGACGAGCCTCTTCAAGAGTATGCTTTGAATACCGTAACGGATGGGGTATCTTCAGCTTCTTTCCTGGCGTGCCGAGCCATCCAGCAACTGGCCAACGACGAGGGTCATAAATATCCCAAGGCCAAAACCGTTTTAACTTCCGACATTTATATCGACGATATCGTAACCGGAAGCTCATCGCTGGAGGATGCTCGTGAAATCAAGATGCAAGTCATCGCTATCTTTGGTCTTGGCTGCTTCGAACTGCGGAAATGGGTGAGCAACCTACCCGAGCTTCTCAACGATTTTATACCCGCAGAGGCGTGTCTTTCAGAAGCCATTACTTTCACCGAAGCTGAAGACACAACCATTAAGGTTCTGGGCCTTAAGTGGGAGCCTGCCTCAGATTCTTTCGTTTTCAACGTAAACCCAGCAAACCAATCGTGCACCAAACGAACGATTCTGAGTGAGGTAGCCAGAATCTTTGACCCTTTGGGTTTCTTGTCTCCTTTGACAATTCAGGCCAAATGCTTAATTCAAAAGCTTTGGATCCTTGGCGTTTCGTGGGATGAAACACCGCCAGCAGAAATTGCATCCCTATGGAGCAACTTTTCTGAGCAACTTCCACAACTTAGGGATCGTAAGGTTCCACGTAAATTCGCTATCGAAGGCGCTCAATCATGCCAACTGCATGGTTTATGCGACGGCTCCGAGGCAGCGTATGGCGGCGTTGTCTATCTTCGCGTTACCGATTCTGACGGTTCTATTCGCGTCTTTCTCGTCTGTGCCAAGGCGCGTGTTGCTCCGTTAAAACGCCAATCGCTACCTCGTCTCGAACTTTGCGGTGCGGTCTTGCTTGCAGATCTCATCAAATTCGTCAAGGACACGCTGCGGATTCCGGTCCATGACACTTATCTGTGGTGTGATTCAACAGTAACTCTAGCATGGCTGCGGGCCCCTTCTTCTCGCTGGGTGACATTCGTTGCAAACCGTGTCAGCCATATTCAAGACATCGTACCGACCGAGTGCTGGAGACACGTTCCGTCTGTATCCAATCCTGCAGATATTTGCTCTCGTGGGTATTTGCCTCAGGACTTACTGAACAACGCGTTATGGTGGGCGGGCCCAGAGTGGTTGTCCCAATCGCAATCAGAATGGCCAGTGGACACGTCAAAGAATTGTTCGAAAGACAATGTGGTACTTTCTGAACAGCGTCGCTCCATTGCCCTCGTTACAGACCAAATCGACCCAGCCAGCCAATCGTCAATAATTGATCAATTATTCGAGAAGCATTCTTCTTTGGATAAAATCTGCCGCATACTCGCTTACATTCGTAGGTTTTGTAACAACGTGCTAAACACCGTTTCGCGACCCGAAAACCTCTTCATAACGGAAACCGAACGCCATCGTGCGTTGCTGACTATCGTCAAGCATTTCCAAAATCGTTACTTTGCAGAAGTCATATCCAAGTTAAACTTGCGGAAACAGCTGCCACGCAGTCTTCGTAAACTCAATCCCTTCTTGGACGAGCAGGGTATACTCAGGGTGGGCGGACGGCTCGCTCGCTCTGGTCTTGAATTTGAGCACCAGCATCCCGCATTGTTGCCAAGGAAATGTCTTCTTACGAAAGCCGTAATCGAATCTATTCATAAAAACAATCTTCATCCCGGTAATTTCCCAACGCTGGAATCTCTGACAGCGGTTCTTGATTTCTATTACACGGACGTGAAAATCAACCGACTAAATCGATGGCAACTTATCCAATCTTTTCAAAAGCAATTCTGGAGACGTTGGAAACATGAGTACTTACACGCGTTGACACAGCGGACGAAATGGACTAAGGACTCAGCACCGTTAAACGTCAATTCAGTCGTGCTTATAAAAGACGACAATCGACCTCTTCTTCAATGGGCGCTAGGACGAGTTGTTTCGTTACATCCTGGGCCTGACGGAGTGGTTCGGGTCGCGATCGTAAAAACGGCCAAAGACCTCTTAATTAAGAGACCCTTGGTCAAACTGTGCCCTCTACCCTCCGAATAATCGTCTCAAAGCATAACTTTCTTTAGTATTTAAGATTAGTATCGTAGTTATAGCATATTATCGTTTCCCATTCTAAGTTTGGGAAAATCCCATTGGTATTTTGGTGGGCGGAATGTTCCGTTCTTATCGTTTTTATATATCTATTACATTCAAACTTTCGCGCGCCTTACGTACCTAAACAATGCAATGTCAAAACTCCGCTTAGAGCGATGCATCAGACATTTTAGCCAATGGGAAAGCGCGGCCCGCCCGCGCGCATGCGTGTACTAGCCTATCGCGGCACTGACACATGTCTAGTCGAACAGACGCTGGCGCAGCGCAACAATATTTACACCGTATTAAAACCCAAAAGTGTGTTCAAAAGACTCATTGTTCACTTGTTTTTACCATTATCGTGTGTGTTACATTACTGAAGAACTGTGTACATGTTATTAGCCGGCCGGCAGGTGTCTAAAGGAACATTAAAGAACCTTTCCTTACGTATCTAGAAGCCATTGACCGCTTGCCGCCGAATTTACTTTGGTGAGTACTGCATGGTTTTCTTATTGACTGAATGTCCTGTTGTACCGTTTTTTACCGGCGAATATATCTCATATTCGATCCAGAGTGGTGAATTGACATTGCATCGTCCGAAACCGCGTTAATTTACTACATCTTCAAATGTATTTAACCATAGCGCCGACAGAGCCGACACTATGCCTTGCATTGTACACATCTTTTTTTCCAAAAATGTTGGAAAACATTAACACCGAATCCAGTACAGCACATGCTCTTACAGTTTAGTTAGTCTAACTAAAACGTGGTAAAAATATTTCTCTCTTTAAACTTCCATAGACTGTAATTTTCAGGGTATCCTATCGTGCCTGCCCGCGTTTCTATTTTAGACTTTATGACAGTTAAATACGGTTGTTTTTCCGGTTTCTATTTAAATTACATACGATTGTGTTGGAGACAATGGACATACGGTACTCTAAAAACTTTCTCCTATATTTGCGAGAACGTAAAAGGCGGCGAGCCGCATCCAGTCCCTGTTTTTACGAGCAACCACTTGCCACAACGTCAGTTCTAGTTGTTAGGGCGACATTTTTGTTAGTTAAGGGCGGTGGCGAACGAATATTGTATTAAGGTTCCGGCGGTTATGCTGCGTGTTACGCACATTTTGTCGTATTATAGGGGTAGAAATGGGAATAAAGAAAAATTGGCCCGGCGCGGACACGTCTCGTGATTTCTAAAGTACGGTTCCGAATTATTATGTGATGTAGAATATACACTCTATTGTTTTCTTTTTCATATGAAAGCATATTCATTAAATATTATCTTAGAATTGATTTGTTTTTGACATATTCATTAGAATATTAATTTAATTTTTCTATCTTCGAGTCGGAATACGTCTGACCGTAATGTTTGGTCGTTTGTAATTGTTTAGCAAATAAAATGTAAATCCGTAATTGGCCAATGACAAAGTAATATTTAACTTTCCTAAAACTATTTTAATTTGTGCTGTGGATTTTATGACAATAAAATAAAAATAAATATATCCAAAACAAATTCAATCTAAGATTGTTCACATGAATAAAACCTTATTAGTTAGGTTTTTAGCTACTTTTTAGAAAATAATTATCTAAAATAATTTTAAAATGTGCCTAGAAAAAAATATTCTTCTTGATTTTTCTTCTGATCTAAACCAGTATTCCGCAACTAACATATTTTGAACTACCACAGATTATAAAATAAAATCATTACAGCAATATGTGGTTTAAGTAAATGGTTTAATGATAATGACTCATCATTATTATTGCTTATTATGTTTTGTCATAATAAAAATATGAGGGTTTTATTTTGTCATTATCTACGCTGGGCCCGAGGGACTTTTACAAATAAGCTTAATACCAACAACTTCTGCTCTTATCTTCTTTCCCAAGTACTCAATGAAAACACTACCAAACTTCGGGCGCGAACAAATTTGTATGCATAAATCGTAAAAGCCTTATATTTAATACGTAAAATAAAACAAATTACCACTAAGGTCTGCGAAGAAAGTGTAATTTTCTACGCTTAGTAGACAGGAATCTGCCACCGCCGCCGCTAAAATGCCGCCTGCATTTTAATACTGGCTCTAAATTGGATTTGTACTGGCCGATTGCAATGGAAGTAAAGAAAAGCGAATGGTAAAATAAAATTGTACGTGTCAGTTGTAGTTACAGAAACGGAAGCATACAATATACAGTTTTTCTACTCTTGTATTTTTATGTTATTTACATAGGAAGTCCCCAACTCATATACCTATTCTTAGTTGTTGAAAACTCTATACTCTATGACCCACAAATGCACTATTAAAAGAGTTAAAGTTAACATACTCGTAGGAAAAAAAAAATTATTGGACGAAAACCTATTGAAATAACCTTATTTGCATGACCTTCTGATCTATATAGATCAGAATAAGTGACAATTAGTTACTATGACAAATTGTTTTTTTTAAAACCCGCAAAGGTTTCTTGCAATCTCTGCCTCTTTGGGTTTTTATTAAATTGCACAACTTTTTTTTAAGACAAATGACATTGAATTAAAAAAAAAGATAAACCCAAATTGTGAATTTTCTCCTTTTGAATTCGGTTAAAAATAATTTAAGTAAAATTAACACCATCTTACCTAAGAGTTCCGAGAGAGAGATACTCGTACATTTTATGCAACACTACTTTGGTACTATCTGCAGTATCTACTCTATGTACTTACAGAATAATCAATTGCTTTTCCTTAATGCGTCAAACAAAAGATCGGAATGTCCACTATATTAACCGTTGGATTCAATTTGGTCCTGAATCCAGCACCTGTCTCAATACCGGGGCTTCAAATCCCGACAAGTGGAATTTTAGGCATCCAAGACTAATAATCGTGGGGCTTGGGCCAACCCCTTTTCACCCCGGATTTATATTAAATTCCTAAGCCCCAATTTGTCGAAACAATTCCTTAGGGCCGTATCTGACCACCATTTTGCTAGGCGGCTGGGTAGTTAAGTAGTATGGATACAATAGTATTAATTGTTGGTCGAGTTTGCGGTTTCACTGATTATGGGGTTTCATGCATGCCTCTGTTACATGTCTATTATAAATAAGGCATCTACGTAAGTAATACCTATAGGGTAGGTTCAAAACATGACTGCCAGTAAGTACTGTTCCAGAAAGCTGCAATTTTCCTGGAACTCTTGTTTCCAACAAATTTCAACTGTTTTCTGAACAATAAGTTCAAATTTATTTATTTGGACCTTCAACAATAAGTACAATGCATAGGTTAGTAATTACATTTCCACTTAACAGGTAAACGCCTCAAGTATCACTTTTATAGAAGATTACCACATGCGCAGATAAAGAAGTACGAGTGTATAATTACTATATTAACTTAACAAACTTTGACTAAGTTTATTAATATTTCTTCTTGTTGTATATTGGGAACAAAGTTTCTGTTTAAACAGTTTTTTTCATTCTTAAGTACAGCTGTTATTATCCTTATCATCCTATATCTTACTTACGAGTACCAGCACTACCAGCATTAATATCTTCCACAACGACGGGGGCAAAAATATCTGACGCGTCCTGACGGCCCTACAAATGCAGTCGCGTCAGATATTTACGCGCGCCTTGTTATAGGTAACTAGACGTCCACAATTCCGCATTGCACGCATCGTACGCATCGCACGCAACGGATTGTAAGTAGTATTCTTTGTATAGAAAGTCACACAAGTGCGTCCATTGATCCTCACCCCCGTACCTACGATGCAGATCGGTACAATCTGTTGCGTGCGATTCGTACGATGCGATGCGATGCGGAACTGTGGACGCCTAGCTTATACGAGTATTAGATATTAATATTAGTGACTGCACAAGAATTACTTTCAATTATAATTATGTCATCATTCTCCTAGCGTAATCTCAGTATAGTGTAACGGATCCCCCCAAAAGAAAGGTCGCGCACGCTGAAGCTCAAAGAACCGATATTTAAGAAGAAATTTGGCCAAAATGTGATCGTTCTAGGGAGAACCCTTTTTACGTTGTGAATCGTAGTAACCCATAAATTCTATGATAATTGACGAAACCCTGGACTCATTAACCCTTCATATTTCCTATTGTAGTACGCAAAACTATTTTCCTATCTCTAACTTAGTAATTAGCTTTAATAACAAACTTGAACCCTTATACCATTAGAACCCTTGACCCAGCCTAAACCTAATAATAATGACAAAAATAGTTGGTTTATATATAATTTTCGGTAAACTATCCCCTACCTCCTCTCGTTCGACTTGTTACCATGGTAATTAGCCCTTGGTCCCTAACGAAGGACAAATCTTCGTTAAGAGCCTTCCTAAATCAAAATTATTTATCCTACTTGCTCAGTTAGACTCACAGTCTCAGTCTATTATGAAATCCTTAGTGTTAACCTAGCTTTCGAAACAAAAATAATTTTGATTATTCGGTGTATGGTTGTTTTGTAATATTATTCCATACGTGCCAAGAACCATGCGAGGAAAGGGAAAAATCTCTATATAAGCTTCCTAGCTAGACATGTTTATGAGGATGTACTCATTGACGTGTCAACCCATTGACTTCCCCAGCCAATTCTAGCGACACCCACCCTAGCCCTACAAATACGTTTCTGCGATTAAATATTCTTCTAAGATAGTCGTATATAAAATATTAGTCGTCAGAACTAACTAAATATACTCTTAACTAATGTGTAAATTTTATTCCATTTGTGATAGGATTGAGACATGAGGGATTGCTCTGCTTGCCCTTATGTAAAGAACCATTTCAGTTTTTTGAAATGATTCTACTATCCCATCATAACTGGAATTAAATAAACTTTATTAAAACCCGTTTCCCTACATTTGGTATTTCATAAATACCTTTACTAGCGCGTAATGAAGACAAGAAATCCCTACATCCCGGTTGAAACTTATTTCTGACAAAATAGTATGATATCTACGTAAAAGCGTATCTCTAAACATGAAGTCTATAATATAATACCTAGGTATTTCATAAATACCTTTACTAGTGCATGATGAGACCAAGAGATCCCTAAATCCCGGTTGAAACTTATTCCTGACAAAATAATGTGATATCTACGTAACCGCGTATCTCTAAACATGAAATCTATAAGATAATACCTAGGTATTTCAAAAATACCTCTACTGGTGCATAATGAGACCAAGAAATCCCTAAAACCCGGTTGAAACTTATTCCTGACAAAATAATGTGATATCTACGTAAACGCGTATCTCTAAACATGAAATCTATAATATAATACCTAGATTGACGTGCGAGACCTAGCCACATCTATGTCAATAAAATAAATAAGCTAGTAACCCAAAATACCCAAACCCGTCGTTTGAATTTCTACCCATAAATGAATTCCCTATTACCCAATGTGTGTGACGCTAACCTAGCTCTACCCCCAGAGATCAAAACTGTTGAAACATGAAAACTTACCAAATTCAGTTTCAATGAATGTGTATTCCCTAATTAAGCTGTAAAGTCCGGTGGATTATTCCGGGATTGGCAACCTATAATCCGTGTAATTGTCCCCCCCCACACGTCTAATACGACTGGGCGGTGTGAGTAGGACGCCTTAACATGTATATAAAAGAATATATAAATATATTTAACAAGACTGAACTCCGAGGCTGGTACGCTTCAACTAGCGACGTATACACGTCTATGCCCATCTTCAATCGCGAAGGCCAAGTCTCAGCTAATACCAGTGGGACCCAGGAGAACAGGAGAGGTCGAACTCGTCTTTATGTTGGTAAAAAAAGACGTCAGCCCACTCTCAAGGCTGAAGAATTTACCTACTGAACTCCAGAACACTGATTGTTTGTCACCGTTACTCGATAATCACTGTTCTGTTAGACGTACTGTATGTCTAGGCAAGGTTCTGGGCAGCAAAAACGATTAAAAACTCAACCCCAATAAGATAAAAATAAAAAAGTAAAACAAAGTTAAATTATGAAAGAAACCCCTCAACCAGTAAGTGAATACATAGTATTAGGGTCTCGACCATAAAGATTACACAATAACAGCATTATGAGAGAAATTCCTCAACCAGCGGGTGACCACATAGTATTGGAATCTCAACCATAATGACTACACCCACCAATAATGTCGCGGTACGTAAGCCCAGTGACCTTTACCAGTTCGCGGTCGATACAAGAATGCCCGAAGCAGCTCCGTCCCAGCCTATTTATACCCATATTTCCAAGCTTAATCCTTACACGAAAATAATACTTCGACGAGCGTTATTACCATAGCCATAAGATTCAATTTTACTTAAAACCGATTAAGCCGACTGCACATCGTTATCCGTGTCCGCCAACCTACGCAGCTGCGCGCTATACTCGCTTCACCGCCATAAACCACCCAAATCATGTCTACGCATGCTAACCATGCTTACACGACTCAGGCGCTCCACGCAGCGCAATGCGCGTAACCACACGAAGTGACAACCCAAAGCATACTCAACCCTAACCGCATACCAATTAGGTTCAAATTCTCTTTTGCCTGTACTATTGACTCCGGAACAAGGACTTGTACCAATTGTGCCTCGTTTATACGTGTACAGGTTCAAGTTAGTAACTGGTTCTTCATTATCTCAACCCTATTCCTTTACTAATAAGATTGGTTTGAGCTAATCACTTGACAATGCAGTTTGCAACAAATGCTTGGTATATGCAACTCTAGTAATACTAGAAAAACAAAGATATAATGTATTAAACACGCATAACTATTGATATCTAGAAACATATTTATACTACCTGCTGTCTTACTTTTTGTCTATTAATAATTACTCTTATTTGACTAAAGTAAATAGCAATTACTTTAATCACATCTAATATAATTGTATGTTTGTGCTGCTCCCATTCACTATCATCAATAATTTATTTAGTTTCCAAAAATAAGAAACAAAGCCTAATTGACAGTTTCTTGAAAGATATTTTAATATGAAATCGACTTGACCAACTTGCTATATAACTGTCGGACTTATATATACGGTAAATTGTATTCATTCCTATATGTTACCTCTCTGTCTTTTAACTCTTTCCTTTGATCTGTCTCGTTTACTTTGATTCTAATTCAATATTATACTTTACTTGTCTTTTATTATCATAATCAAATTAATTATCTTATTATACATTAACATCATATAGTTCTAAACAACTTGCCTGAATGCAACCATGACTCTCCAACAATTAGAGTAGTAAACGCTCCTTTACAGCTACCATAGTAGCCAGAATTATGAAATAGAGTAATTCTCCGTCTTTATGGCCTAGCTAATAAGGTTGAAATCTGATGGACACTTGGTAAAAATTTAATGCTATTGCAAGCCATCTTAGTACAGCGTTAGGTTAATGTAAATATAGGTATGTTTATGAATATTAATTCTTGCGCGGAACCCTCTCCTGTTATGTCGTTAAACTTTATTGCTATAATAATAAGATTGCAATTCGCTTTCTCCCGTTATTCTAAATACCGATAGTACTGCGTATGAATATGAATACCTTTTGTAACTATGTTTTATTCCGGTGTTTTGTTTGCACTTATGTGAGTCTGATATATTTTCTTATGAAATCCCACTTTTAAATTATAAAATTATTGACATAAGAAGATTTCAAATAAAAAAATATCTGAATAAAAGCCATGAATTAAAGCTTTCCCCTATTAATATTATTTCTATAATGACATGGATACTCGTACCGTTACAATAGGTGCATCTGGGATGCCTGGGATCCGCTACCCACAAGACTTGGCGTAGGCACTAGTTTTTACGGAAGCGACTGCCATCTGACCTTCCAACCCGAGGGGAAACTAGACCTTATTGGGATTAGGCTTGTCAAGTGAGTGGGCAACTTGACTGTTAGAAGTGCTCAAGCCTCCCGAAGGCCTCTAACTTTGGCTTAACGACTGCTATCATAGACAGTAATATTTAAATGATTCCCTAACTTTTCCCCCGAACACATAAATTCACCAAGACGAGGAGTTAGGCAACCCGAAACACTTTAAATCCCCTATGTATTTTTCCTCGTTCTTAAACTTGAGCTGAAACAAGACAGCAAGCGAAAGGTTCAGTTAATGGACGTTAGAAAGTTTTAATATACGCCGCACTAATAGAACAGGGAAAACTTGTACCAGAGTTACCGCGGGGAATACTACCGTGTACTTTCAGCAACACTTGCGTGTTCATGTATTTAATGTTGCTTGACGAAGAAGCCACGCGACGAAACGGGGTTAGATTAGAAACCATCACCACAAGACTGAAAAGGTTCTTCTCTTATTCTTAATTCTGCACCCTTGTCAGAGTAGTCGTGGTTATAGGTTGGCTTCTTCCGTATTAATTGCAGCTTTTGCGAGCATTCTCCACCTTTCTTTATTTGAAGCATTGAGTGCACACTCTGTTAGGGAAAATTTTGTCATGGATTTTATTGGATTTATCCATCTTTTAGGTGACCGGCCGCGAGAACGTCCCACTCTCCCCTGCACTACCTTAGCCGCTCAATTGACTTTTCGATGCGGATGAAAATATCCAAACATTATCAAAATGACTGAAAAGGTAATGAGTTCAAAGCACGAGTTTTAACTTTACGAAAAAAAACCTTATACGTACGAAATATTGATATGAAACTAGCTTTTCTGAAGAAGAAAAGTCTAGTGAGAAACAGCATTATGGTCTTAACCCCAATAATGTCTAAAACGGCCGTCGATTTCTTGTAGTACAAAACGGTTAGTTTCACTCTGTGTTGTAAGATTAGATGGGCAGTTGCTTTCATAAATCATGGAATCAGTTGCCGAAGTGTATCTCAAACTCCTTAAGGATACAACCAGGAAACCCCTAGGATATACTATGACAGAGCTTCTTAATCTTATCCAATTTCCAGTCAAGAACACCTCTCGAAACTTTAAAGAGCCTAAGGACTCGTTCCGTGGTGCTGTATACCAATTTTAGGTATAGTCTTAATACACTTTGATAGGTACGCTTCCCATGGACCTCTGGGGTCCACGGACCACAGTTTAAGAAACCCAGTACTAGGGGAATGATAATGTTCATAGCCCACCATATCCGTGTGTACGATACGTTAGAAAAGGAACCTTTAACGCCGACACGTGTTCAGTGGCTCGGAAATTAAAAACGTGGCTTTGAAATGCAAAGGGGAAAGTTTTACCCTCAAGCTGTGTTTATTGCGGGTAGTTTTATTTATTACCCTACTCAATTGAGAAGACGGCTAGCTTTTTGTGATTATTGTTCGGATTTTATTGCGAAATTTGTGTTCGGAAATGTAATTGGTGACGGAAAACAATTAATGAATGTTTATAAAGCGAAAATATTTCAGCACAATATGTAGATAGATTTAAAATGAAATGAATTTCGGGAACTTTTTAGGGTTTCGTACCAAACAATTACAAAACGAACCCTTATGTGTGACTCCGGCTATCCGTCTGTCACCACTATGTATCTCAGGAACTACTTATGCAATCGAGTTGAAATTTGGAATAGTTGTGAAATATGGTAATATTTTTTCTGTAAATATTTACAGAAAAAATATTACCATATATCTCTAGGTTTTTAATAATCAAAAATCCGTAGTAAACTAAATCGTCGAGTCTCACTCGAACGATTTTTTAAGGCTGGGCAGACCCTAACGATGTGACGCATAAAATAGGGTCTTAAATTCTAAAAAAATATATGTGTTAGATAAGATGTTGTCTAGTCAAAATCGTATTCAGTTGAACTTGATGAATTTCACTCGATAGAAAAAAATCGCAGTTACCCCTTTCTGGAATGTTTTTTTTTCAAAATACCTATAAGTAAAACTGATATTTTACATTTAACTTTTGTACTCAATTCCGCGGGGGACCCCTTATTTTAGATTAAGTATTTATTTTTAAGTTGTTTAGGAATACTTTTAGTTATATTAAGTTTTAATTATGTACTCAATTAAAGACCCTAAGTAGTTATAGACGAATTCGTATGGTTTGCTTTGATAACATTCTTGGCTTAATGATTAGGTATGTTTAAATATTTACGAAAACTACGCGCAGAGATTCCGTAGAGATCGGGATGGTTAGTTGCAAACTCTACGTATTATTGCGGGACATTTGCAATGGAGATACCTCGCCTTAAATACAACCATTTACATGGGGATATAATTATCATAAAAAATTAAAAGTAAAAGTAATAAAAATACCCTCTTACCTCTAATAGTTTTTTGTTTTTACTTGAAAACGAAACAAATTACACAGTTATTTTATCATTTTAAAATAAAAGAACAGAATTGGTGAAGAAAACATTTAAAACAACTTATAACGAAATAAAATTTTATTGTGATAAACCGAACCGCTTTTCTTTAAGTTGGGTATTTAAACGTAGTTTCTTAAACTAACATTGTGCTTAATTTTATTGCTAAACCAAAATTTACACTTCACTTATTTACTAACAAAATTTTAAATGCCTGCAATGTACTGCAAAGTAAATTGACAACTCAGTATAACTGACAACCCTTATAGTGTTTTGTTTACTATGACGTTAGTGCACGTAGTGCATTGCAGGTGCAGAATTAGGAAATTTAATTTTGCAATGAATTCACCCATCCCCCTCATCTATGAGAGGAGGCCTGTGCCCAGCTGTGGGACGTATATAGGCTGATGATGAATGAATTCACATAATTATGATTAGCTAATACATGGAAATAATTGCTCATGGAACATATTAATATCAGTTTCAATTAATGCCCGCTTGCCGGTAACGTACTGTATGTTTTCGAATGAAATTTTAATAATCTTGGAAAGAATACAATTTAAAGGAATGTAACTGCCCTAACGTGCTTTTGAAAACCACGATTACCCTGAAGCAGTAGTCCAGATTCTTGACTTAATCGTAACACGAAGTGCGCGTTTTAAGACACTGACTTTTAACGATCGTCATTATTCGCGACTGAACATTTTACGACTTTGGCGATTTCCTGATTTGTCGGTGCGGAGGCGGTACGATATGAGAAAACTGTCAAATGTCAGTGTCAACTGTCAGTCGAGGCAGTACCACTTTTTACTGCGGCTCTTTACTGTGCTTCCTGAATGGCGCGGGATGCGCGGTAGCGGGGGGATGCGCGGTAGCGGGGCAATGCGAAGGCAATACTGCTTCGCTTCTGCGAATGATATTACTACTGCGCAAATGTAATACTGACAGTATTCCGTCAAGTGAGAATCTTTACGACGTCAGTAAGTTTACGTCAAAGAAGAAAATGTTACATATCGAGCCCGCCCCGCCAAGTCAGTAAGTCGCCTTTGACACAAAACGCCGGATCGTCGAGAGCTATTAATATTATTGGCGTAAAAGGAAATGTATTCCATTCGTTATATTTTCTTTTTGTCCGCTGTTGGTCCCCGGAGCTTAGTGCTGGAGATCAATTCTCGCTGGTCTAGCTAAGTTCTGGAGTTAAGGCGTGGCGCAATTCACAGGCAAATTTATCCAATAGCACAAATCTACATTACTCACGAGCGGTGTGCTACCCAAATGCGAGAAATTCTTTATAGGGTTGCAACATAATGCACTAAATCGTTTCAATACAGCAATACTGCTTGGTTTCCGCACACCATATTAATACTGCGCAAATGTTATACTAGCAGTATCCCGTTAAGTCAAGAAATATGTGCAGTATCGGTAAGCTCACGACAAAGAAAAAATATCGCATAGGTAGGTACATCCCGCTCCACCAGGTCGGGACGGCCTAAGTTAATTGTTGTGGGTATTACGACGGACGGCTATAAAGGGTGGGTTGCACCAAGTTACGATTACTAATCGATCAACGTTAAATATGGCACCGGCAGTTGTCATATCGTAGAATCTTGTCAAACTTTTAAAAAAAATAGTTTTATTGCCACAAACTTGAAATTAAGCATATCTTCTAAATACTAAACATTCAATAAAAAATACATTACAACATTATTAAGCTTTTTATTATCAGATTTTAACGAACACTGCTTACGATTAGAAACGGTTTGATGCAACCCACCCTAATAAATGAATTTTATCATTCCTCACTTTCTGCAAAAAATACAGAAAAATATACAAGCCATTTACCAAAATTGGTCCAGTTTAATCGGTACGGTGCTAAGGTCGTATTGGCCCATCTGAAAGGCCGGCAACGCACTTGTGGCTCCGCTGGCGTGGCAAGTGTCTATGGGCGATCCGTCTGCTTGTTTGCCCTATACCATGAAAAAAAAACAATGGAACAAGTGGACTTGACAATGGCCAGAGATGTGTAGGAGTATTTATAGACCTCGCTAAGGCCTTCGATACCGTTTCAGTACCATTACTTTTAAAAAAGTTGGAATATTACGGCATTCGGGGCCTTCCGCTTTAGTGGTTTCGGAGCTATCTCACTGGAAGGTCGCAAAATGTCAGAATCGGAGACTGCATAAGCAAAGAAAGTCCAACCCATTTCGGGGTGCCCCAAGGAAGCGTCTTAGGTCCAACGCTGTTTATTCTTTACATTAATGATATATTCAGTGCTGGTAGTTCTGATACCGATCTTATATGTTACGCAGATGACACTGCTGCCTTATTCTACGGTAAAACCTGGTCTGAGGTTATCGAAAAAGCTGAAACAGGTATGAATAAAATCAAACACTGGCTCGATAACAATCTTCTCTCCCTCAACCTAAATAAAACAAAATACATTTGCTTTCATAAAACAAAGGCTTCTGCACCGGAGGCAGCCACTAAATTAAGTATCGACTGTACTCTGATTGATCGTACACAGTCTGTAAGATACCTCGGAGTAGAAATCGATCAAAATTTCTCCTTTAAATCGCACATCACTTCCCTATCACATCGTGTAAGGAAGCTAATTTTTGTTATGCGCCTGCTCCGCAACTCTGCCGACAGGCGGATCCTTCAGTTAGTCTATAACGCACTGTGCAAGTCAATCTTGGAATACTGTATTTCAGTTTGGGGTGGAGCTGGCATCACGACGTTGCTTGCTTTAGAAAGAGCACAAAGATCGGTGCTAAAAACAATGATACGCAAACCCTTTCAATATCCGACAGCTCAACTTTTATCTGAAACCCAGACACTTTCCGTTCGTCAATTATTCATTCACAGAATAGCTGTAAAAATGCACTGCCACACTCTGAATTCCTCAAACCTTGCTACTCTGCAAAGCAAGAGAATTTTCCGTGTTCCTAAAGACACGGTAAGAACTCCCTTTGGCCGACGCTTCCCTCAATTTTTGCACCCATTCATATACAACCGTATAGCAAAAGTTCTGGATATTAAAGCAATGAGTGTTCGAGAATTAAATTCTCACACTCTCTTACAAGGCCACAGAAGATATTTTAATCCCCTTGCGTTAACTGGGTAATAATACTGGTTGCCGCACACGCTCACGCGATTACGCATACTCACACACACTCACACACACACACACACACTCAAACACACACACACACACACTCAAACACACACACACACACACACACACACACACACACACACACACACACACACACACACACACACACACACACACACACACACACACACACACACACACGCTCACATCCTTAAAATGTATAAGTAGTTAAAATGCCAAGAACTGTATTATATTATTCTTATTTGCGTTTAAAGGCCATTGTGTTATCTGTACACGTATCTGCTTATTGTTTAATTTCTAACTGTTTTCTTTCGGTCCTCACGACACAGGCTAGACCTAGTGTGAGGGCCACTGATAATGTATCTATTGTTTTGCTGTTTTGGAAAATAAATTATTTTGTTTGTATTTGTATAAGTACCTACTTCTAAAGCCTAATATCGTTTCCTTTTGGCTATGACATATTTCGGCTTTAAGCTATTGTATTATCCTACTAGGGTCCAAGTTATTCTAGTTTTGTACTTGTTTGTTTGATTTGAAATTAAGGCGACTTCCTGATTTGTCTGTGCGGAGGCGGTACGATATGAGAAAACTGTCAAATGTCAGTGTCAACTATCAGTCGACGCAGTACTACTTTTTACTGTGCCCTAACATTTAAATGAGTGCTTCCTGACTGGCGCGGGATGCGTGGAAGCGGGACGATACGAAGGCAGTACTGGTCCGCTTCTGCGCATAATATTACTACTGCGCAAATGTAATACTGAAAGTATTCCGTCAAGTGGGAATCTTTGCGACGTCAGTAAGTTTACGTCAAAGAAGAAAATGTCACATATCGATCCCGCCCCGCCAAGTCAGGAAGACGCCTAACTTGCATTACCTAATTACAACATTTTTATAAAAATTAAAGTATAAAAATATAGATACATATAAAAACATCGTACTTCTGGCGGGGTCTAGACCCCGCCGGACGGGCCGTAGACCCCGCCGGAGGTACGATGTTTTTACATGTATTTATATTTTTATTTATTATTGTTAGGTACTTATTATTATATACTTATCTATATATTTAACTTCAAAAATCATACTGTGTATAATATAAATGACTTCTACGAGACCTACGAGTATAATCATAAATGAAAACAGAATGAAAAATTGAGACTTGCACCAAACGATGGCGCTTGAAAGTGTTCGTACTCCAGCGTTTATAAATCAAACGAGAGAAATGGTTCCCGGGCGCGACAACAGATGGCGCAAGTTCTGATGGTGGTCTTAACCAGGCGGGTTTTTAAGTTTTACCATTATTGCCGGTTCAAAGTATTTGAGAAACGCTGGCATGTAAGGCGAGTGCTCGTTGTGTCATGCGTTTTGGATTGTTGTGAAATTTTGGTAGAAACTTGGCCTAGAGTTTAGAGTTTGAGGTATTTAATTTTCATCAACGCATTTAGTTCCTGATACGCTAAGTTCGAATTATTCTTCTAAACTGGAATAGCAAAATAATCTTGGAGTAAAATCTTGGAATATACTTTCCTTAAATTGAGTCTGAAGTCAACAGTGTTGATGTAATGGGTTGACTTACAAAGTATGGTGTTTCTCCATCATATCAATACCTTGTCCCTTCATATAATTGTGTTAATCTCATTTTAGAATGCAGAAGTAAATTTCGGGATATTTTTAAGATAGTGAGAGATGTCGCATTTTGAAGTCGAGTCTTGAGATCTTTATTTGAAACAGATTTCCGTATATAATTAATATCTTTTTAAGAACTTCCGAGCGCCTAGTTAGGTAAGTTGTCAACCTAATTGTTAGTGCAATATACGGTTGTAACTTCTATGATTTTCCATGTCTTAGAGACATTCGACTGTGTCAAAACATTACCAACTACGAGTCGGCTTGCTTAAAAATAAACACCTTAAGTTCAAATATAAGAAATAGAAACCACTTTGCATATAAAACTTTTAGTCGCTATACATTTAATCCAAAAAAGATCAACCGTCAAAAGGCGGAGTGTAACTTTTTTGCCTTCAACGTGTCACCATTTAGCCAGAGCCCTTTAAATACAAGCATGTGTTTTTAACTGTCATGAAAAAATGGTGGTTCAACTTACACTGGCGCTATACCCATGTCTGGTAGCGCCTCGAGGCAAAACCGCTTTTGTTTTAAAGAAATGTCTGAGCGATTGTCTCTCGCCTTTTCTGATGTGTTCCATTTTTGCTCCGTAAATGTGTCTTTTTTCGTATTTAGGGCCCGAACTGTTTACGCTCTTAGAAGAATGTTTTTGTTAATGCTTTCTTTATATTTTAATAATCCAGCTATTTTTGGCTCTTTTTCTTACCTACTTAATGTTTGTGCCAAAACAATTTACTAATAGAAAATTAAATACCATAACTAGTACAGCGTAACAGTGCGCAGATTTGTTTTATCTTCCGTGATACCTCCAACAAATCCTCACGCTTAGCGTCAAGTTCACTTCGTCTTCTTTCTTCGGAAGTTTGCACATGAACCCTCACTGTATTGCCTCCATTTTGTCCGATCTTGAGGTCCGACCACCTGCGGCCATCCATTATAATTATGTCGTTGGGGTGCTGACCTGTGGGGAGTGTGCTCGCACATTCACTGCGAAGATAGGATAATATTGTCAGTCACCTGATAGCTCACGACTCTTCATTCCAGTCGCCGTGGTAGAAATCGCCCAGGATGATAATGATGATACCTCCAATACAGTTTTAGTCTGGCAAAACAGCAATTTTCCAATAATCCAGGATCGAATTAGTTATCAGTACGACATAAAGTATTGTTATTTTATGGATTGCAGTAATACTTTTTAACCTAATAATATTGTTTTTCTAAAATATTCACACTAATTCATTAGGTACATTTTGTTTGTACACCTGTAAAGGTAGAGTTTTGGTGAAACAATGTGGAAAATTGTGATGATATATACCTGCAATATAACCTGATTCTCACAAACAATAAATGCTTTATGACTTTATGATCATCATCATCCTCAGCCTGTAGTCGTCCACTGCTGGACATAGGCCTTATGGCCATGACTTTATGGCTTTATAAAAATTATCTTCTAAAATTTCACGAGGTTAAAAAGTATATAAAAAAGACGTCTGTAGCTCTAGTATAAGTTTTTTCGAAACATTAACTAATTCGAACGCGTTTGCGTTTTGTCTCAAAATGTATGAAAGTGGTATGAAAACGTGAACAGCGCCTCTGGTGGTCACTAGTGGAAACTAAAACAGCGAGTATTAATATTTGTTGCTAACCGATGAAAGCGCGTATTTCAAACTCGGTAAGAGCGTTTTCATACATTTTGAGACAAAACGCAAACGCGTTCGAATTAGTTAATGTTCCGAAAAAACTTATACTAAAGCTACTGGTCGGGCTGTTTGCATTCACTTGAGGAACCAAAATTAAATAGATTCAATAGGGGACTGATTTGAATAGTGCCCATTACTTTTAGGAAAAACAGTAAACAAATGTCTTACGTTTTTCCTTCTTTGAATAGAAGGAAAACTTGCTATAAAATACGGACTAAATTTTAACTTTTTAAATGATGAAATATTAGACAAAGTAAAATATGTTTAAATAACACTAAATGCTAGTGGCAGATGTTACGTCATTAAACTGGCTGACCTATATGTCGATAACATTTCTGTATTTACTGCATACATTTCAGATTAACCGCACTCATAATACACCTATAATTAATTATTACATTCCTGTCATTACAAGCCATTCGTGTTACATCCAATCCGCTACGCCACATAAAATAGCGAGCGGCGACCCAATATAGACGATCACGCGTTATACGCGAGACGTAATGACCTTTACTGCTACCGGTCTACAGGCAAAACATGCTCACAGTAGGGTTGATATTCCATCAACACACGAAACATATTGTATGTCACACCTGGCCACAAAGTGGAAACTACCGCACGCTCCGCGCGCGGAAAATCCCCCTTCCTTCAGGGGGTGATATAAAGTTTTGTACTTACCACGGGCGGAAATAAAGAAAGCCTCAGATAGCATTATTATCGCCCTTGCCTTAGGCTCGGGCAGCAAATTTATATCAGCGATCTGGGCATTGTTTGTTTTACCGCCCTTGGTAAGCAATGTTTTTTACCTTTATCCTCAGTATTTGCACATTTATGGTTTTTTTAGCTTAGAATCATACGTATGCATAACTGATTTTGATATTAAAAATAGGGAACAAATAAAATGATCACCTAAATAACTTTTGATATCATCAAATTTTCGAACTCTAAAATAAGGTTGAACACTCAAAAAAATTTATCGATCAGCAATTCCGAGTCACCAAAAAAATTCTACCTATTTTTGCAGCACTTGCACCTATTTTACTTATTGCGTTCCTATAAATTTATAATCGCATCAAAAAAATTGTCAAGTACCACCAAAAACACTAAACTACCACCTAATCTCATGCACCTTTTTTCATTAGAATTACATCCAAATATTATACACATCGCATGCTACATTTTAGTAAACAGTTACAAATTTATTGTTTTAGCACTATAAATATTTTAGTCATTTCCAAAATGTTATAAATTAGAAAGTAAAATTCTAAATTAATTTAAAAAGCAACGCGCAATGTGGCTGTGTGAAATAATAACACGTATACTGCTATCTCACTCAATCAAATACAAAGAATTGTCTGAAGCATAAAACCTATTGATATGTCGTTAGAGTGAAAGGTACCTATTGCTGTTTCATTCTAACTACCTATTGCTGATGGTTTACAAACTGCAAGAAGTTTTATTATTAATTTTTTAATGCGTTGACGTGAGCGCGTTTGATTGAAATCTTTTATTTGAATATGAGTTATGTTGTTTGCCTCTACTCATTGTCATTATGTACTGTTAGTGTTACTTTTGTTGAGGTTATGCAATAAAGAGTATTTGTTGTTGTTGTTGTTGTTGTTGTTGTTGATTTATTAAATTGTTAGTTTGTTATGAAAATGGATAAAGGTCCTCAAATGAGTTTACTTTATTAATTTAGATAGACTTTCATGGAAAAATTAAAGGAAGTTAATAGGTAGAAATAGGTATAGGTAGGTTTAGGTTATGTTAGTTTTGCATCGGCCCGAAGGGCCAAAAGAACTCAAAATAGGAGCTCCGCGCCAGCGGAGATCCGTCAATACTGTTCCAATGTCAACTAGTTTGAAATAAAAATAGATGTCATAGAAAAATACTACTTCCTAGGCAAATTGACGATTATCCGCGAATAGAGTAGAGGCAAAAACATCTGAGAACAAATAGCTGTATGCGACCAGTAAGGAAAGCACTGTTGAAAATATATTAAATTAAATTATGTTATGTACGTGTCTCATTAAAGTTACAGAAATTTTGAAGCTTCTATAAAATAAAATCATTTAGCGCTGTCTTGCTCGCACGCGGTGCGACGTGCGAGCGAGACGGACCGTATGGAAAACCGCATCAGTGTGCTAGCAATGAGGTTAGACTAGATTGGAACTGCTTTGCGCGACGGGCGTTAAAAAACAATTGCCGCGTGAAATTTGGTGATCATGTAGTATTTCTGGGTATCGAAAGAATTATTTGGGTGTAAATAATTTTAATAGGATTACGAGCCCTGTAATATTTGGATGTAAATTATATGAAATTTGGTGTTTGAAATTAGGTGATCATTAAGTATTTTTGGGTAGTGACTAATTTATTTGGTAACAATTTAATTTAATAGGTTATCGACATGTTACTTCTTTGAGTTGCACTTTATATTTAAAAGGAGTTGAAAATTTGGTGCGAATCTAGTATTATTGGTAATCAATGTAATTTTTTAGAGCATCATTCGGCAACTTATTTGCTGGTTCGTTAAATGCTACCCTTAAAAATATTGTCCCCTATTATCTATATTTTTTCCATACAAAGTATATGGATTAATGCCACACAGTATAGTAAAAATGTTAAAGAGACTTTTACTGAACAGAATAAGGAATGATCCATGGAGATTAAAGGAAAGAAAGAAGAAATAATAATCGAATGTGTCTCAAGGGCGCAAAATGATACATTTACGGCGAGAACGGTATATTTAATCCCGAAAGAAGCGAAAAATTCTACAATATATTCCTGAGCGTTGCGAAGGATACTAAAGTAAAATCTTGAACATAGCGAAGAATTTAAGTGTTTATGCTCAATACAGAAATAATGTGTGACAAATACTCTTTTTCGGCCCGTTGCTAAAAACATGATATGTCTTACAAATCATTTTGCTACCGAGTGGCGCATACTGCTTTTCACACCTATGAGGAAAAAAGAGTCATTGTTGTCCTCAAACGAGGAGAGAAAAACACGACTTTGATCCCTCATTCATGGGCAACAACAACTCTTTCTGAATAACAGGTGTTAAAAAACCATTTATTATATTAAGCACGCAAAAAGAGGGTAAAAAGGAAAAAAATAAGTACAAAATAAAGGAAACCGTTTAAGTGAAGACACACAGAGCTGTGCATAATGCAATATGCATTGGGTAGGGAGCATAAACACAGTTAGGAAATTCTAGGAAAAAAGAACGAGTACACTTTTGAAATGAAAACGTATGAAAGTGGGAATAATAGTCGATTATTGTGTTATATAGCGGATGGAAAACTTCTTATAGTCTACGGTCTCACTATCTTCTTCTTTCTTTTGCTTTTGACTCAGCGGTTGTGATCATCACGAGGAAGATTTGGGAATATTATTTGGCAACAGGCGTCTATGCCGAGTTAAAAAAAACTCCCACGTAGCGTAGGTATCTAGTGTACGTGTTGCGTGCGTGTATTATTAATTTGATTCAAGAAAAAAAATGCACTTATTCTAATAATCGTAATCGAAATATTTTTTCAGTCAAGTACAAAAATCCACTGTTTCAACTATCACTTACAGGAACACAAAACAAAACACAAGGCGACCGCACTAATGGGTTATTGTGCTCATAAATACCTATTACTAGCTTAGTGCTACTCGTAAACTGTCTCTCTTACGTATGTATTGTTTGAGGTTAGGGATGCGATTAGTTTAGAGACAATAGTAGTTGATTTTAATACTTTAAGAAGCTTGGTTTATATCATACCTAATGCTTGTGTAGGAAAACATCGGTGGTTCAATGGTTACGTCGAGTCTATTTAAAAATTGGAAGTGAGTATACCCAGAATAGTTAGTGATTGTGTTGTGTATGTTTATCTCATTTCAGAGACGCTTATTCGACATTCAAAATGTAAAGTATTTTGGATAGGTATCATAATACCTATCTTATCCCGAAGTTGGTAAGTAAGCAATTTTCTCACCATTTTATTCAGACATTGACTTTTCAGGGTAAATACACCCACCGGCAGAAAATTTGCCCCAAAAACTTTTCGTGATTTAAAACTATAAATTGAATAAATTAAATAATGTTAATATATAAAAATGCATTTTTCTGATTTGGGCCAAATTTTCTGCCGGTGAGTATAATATCAATGAAACTGTACCAAACGCAATTTTTCCAAGTTCTGATTAATTCTGACAACGATCATGGTTAAAAGTATTACTGGTAAAAGTAAAACTGGTTGGGTTTTTACACGACTGCCAAAAAAAAGGAGTGTAATGTTTTCAGGTTTCATGTATGTATGTATGTATGTATGTATGTATGTATGTGAACTTTTTTTGATCCCCCAGAACTTCTCAACGCCTTAACCGATTTAGATGTGTGAGGTATCGTTGGAATTCTTACGTCATCCCGGGTAACATAGGGTAGGTGACGTTGCAATAAAAACAATATGGCGGACTGTAGACTCCATTTTAAGTGGTCCGTAAAAAAATTTTTTTTCTATCCTAGCAAGTGAGGTATCAAAATGAAGCATTTGAAGAGACGATTCCAAAAATATATATAATGTATGTGTTTTAAGCAAAGAAAAGGTCGAAATAAAATAATGATTATAAAAATTAAAAACACGACTGCACTAAAAAGATAAAAACAAGTTTCCTAATAAAGAACTCAAGGAAATATATTTTGTTTGCAGTCGGGGGACCTACTACATACAAGTAAAACCAAAATATTAGGTCCCGCGACTGCAAACACAATAATTATATTTCCTTGAGTTCTTTATTAGGAAACTTGTTTTTATCTTTTTAGTGCAGTCGTGTTTTTTTTGCGAGTGTGTCTTCCACATAGCTTCGAAACAATAAGACGGCAGCTAAGAAACACAGACATTGAAAGTATCCTGATTGAATTACCAAAATACTCCGTTGCTACTTAATATTTCACATTCAAGATTTTGCCGAAGAGAAAGTACACTTACGTATATACACTTATCCAGGATTTCTAAGATAATAATATCACAATCATTACGAACTTTCCTTAGGTATTTAACCAAGCACCGATCAAACAACTGGAACTCTAATAATTAAACATTGATTAAACACTTGTTCAAATAAATCGGATAAAATAAATTTAAACAGCCTATTTACGCGATTAATCGAAACTCGCTGTAACGGAACAAGTAAACTGACTTTAACATAAATTCCTCGGGTTTTTTATTTCTGTTATTTATGTGACAATGTTTGAGGTTGAGTGCCAGTCGATATATTATCTAACGTGCTTTAATAAAGACGTGTACCTAATGTTTCTTCCACCTAACTAGCTAAGATGATCGCGTAATATAATATGTCGGACCCGTGGTCGGACATATAGAATTCGTCCGTCTCGCACTTACATACTTGACAGTAAGGGACGAATCCGAATGCTATATCTCCGACATATAAGCGAACATCTTAGCCCCTCTCTGTCTGTGAAAAGGCTGTCTTTTTACACGACTGCCCAAAAAAAGGAGTGTAATGTTTTCAGGTTTCGTGTATGTATGTATGTATGTATGTGAACTATTTTTGTTCACCCAGAACTTCTCAACCCCTTAACCGATTTAGATGTGTGAGGTATCGTTGGAATCCTTACGTCATCCCGGGTGACATAGGATATGTGACGTTGCAATAAAAACAATATGGCGGACTGTAGACGCCATTGTGTGTTCCGTATAAAAAAAAATGTTTCTATCCTTGCAAGTGAGGTATCAAAATGAAGCATTTGAAGAGACGATTCCAAAAATATATATAATGTATGTGTTTCAAGCAAAAAACGTTCGAAATAAAATAATAATTATAAAAATTAATAAAAACACGACTGCATTAAAAAGATAAAAACAAGTTTCCTAATAAAGAACTCAAGGAAATATATTTTGTTTGCAGTCTGGGGACCTATTACATACAAGTAAAACCAAAATATTAGGTCCCCCGACTGCAAACAAAATATATTTCCTTGAGTTCTTTATTAGGAAACTTGTTTTTATCTTTTTAATGCATTGGTGTTTTTATTAATTTTTATAATTATTATTTTTCGCGGATTTTCTCGGCTCACACTTAGTCTACTCCCTGGCTCCTGGAGGGAAGACCGCGTATGTAGTTTTTTTTGAGAACGGTGAGTAGTATTTTAGACTCGGGTAGACGACCGTCACCTGGCAAATTTTCCAGCTAATGATGCCCTTAATTTTATTGTATAAAAAAATCTTCAAAAACCGATCAAAGGAGGTATCAAATAAAAGCGCTCGATGAGCTGATTATAAAAATATACCACACTATTAGATTTCAGCCAGTGGTGCGTAAATAAAAAGGTTCTTTTTCAAAACACACCAAGTTTGGACTTTTCTTGACAGGAGGCAGTTGAATGAATTTTAAAGGTATGCTGAACAACTCATTGTATTCTCAATATCAATATCTAAACGCAATGAAAGGAGATGGGAAAATATGAATGTCTATTTTTTTAAAGAAGCAAAACTAGCATTCTGAATACTTGACTGCAGTTCGCGTATGATGATTTTGTTTTCAGGAAAATTTAGTAAGAGTCCTTGTATTTAAGATATTTGTGGATATTTGTCATCTGGTGTAATTTCCGCGACGTCATCTATCTTGCTCTATTCCTCTTTTAAAAAAATAAATAAACAGTAGGCATTCATATTTTCCATTCTCCTTTTATTATGTTTAGATCTGAGAATATAACGAGTCAGTCGGTGTTTATTTAAGAAAAACTATTTCAGTCGTTTGTTGTGTGAAAAAATACTACAAACGCGGACTTACCTACAGGACCTTAACCAGGGACTGGACTGGACTAGTTTGACTTGTTCGAAATAGTTGTACGATTGAGATTTTACAAAGCATCTTCAAAAAAAATCGCTTGTTAATTTTATTAGTATTCGAACAGGTCTAAGTAATTGACTTTTACCAATAAAGACTGACAACTGAACGGAACTAATATAAAAATGGAACTACATCATGATATACTGACTATGACTATGACTATATAATATATAATTATGCGAGCAGTTCCATAAACTGTGCACTATAAAGCTAAATTTTGTGCTTGGTCAAATCAAATGTTTGATCTAAAAGTTTTTGTGTGTGCAACCGGAATGAAGCGGTTTGTGTGATTCTTTGGATCGTAGTTTTTTTGGTTAAGTTGAAATATGAAACCTACCGAAACTTCTCTGTGCTACAGAATAAGAAAATGAGACCCCTTAATCTTTTAATTACACAAACCGCAAAAAAGGGGTTGCTTAACTTTTTTTATTTTATTTGAGAACAAAGTCATTAAAACTGTCAGTGAATAATTACATCGATTTGTTAACAACAGTGCTATTTCAATAACATGAAAGATAAAAATGTACTTTGTTTGGCTATTCAATTTTCATTACTAAAAGGCGTGTTTCATGACTGTTATGGACACAGTTTATTGTCTCAGGTGTAGGAAGTGCATAAAATATTTTATCACGCTTTAAAGCAAAAGAAGTACCATCTTATAAGCCTTCATTAGCTAAAAGAAGATATATCAAAATTATGACCCAGCGGTCCTCATGATATGGATTTTCAGCAAATCCTGGTAGATCCGCTTCAAAGTCTTAAGAATCCGCGGATTCTATTTTAAATTAATCCGTATCAAATCAAGTAACCAGGAATAAACGACGTCCCTCAACCTATTTTGCAGGAGAACCGAAGCGTTTAGTTTTAAATTAACGATGGAATTTAAAGAATTACGGGTGAAACGGAAGCTATTTACAAATCCCTGGGATGGAACCTTAACGGACCCCCCTTACAGCTCCCTCTAAGGGAACCCTCTTTCTGTAATTGCTCGGATATCGGCTATAATCCGATAAGAGCCTGAATTAACTTTTTTAGAAGGCGATTTGTTTTTCTGGTGAATTCTGTCGGTAAGTGATTAGGTAATTTAAAGATTTGGGCGCATTAAAGGAACGAGGGAATATGTCTTATACAAATCGCAAGTAATGGATTACTCCTAAATAATTAGTCCGGAACGGCGGAACGTATTTTTGACTCACCTATGAAAACAATATATGAATCATCTATCTTCGTTCACTCCCATTCCCTCATTCATGAATAAAATATAGCCACGTGTATGGGCGCAAGGTAGTGACATTACTTATTTAAACTTTAGATACAAAAATAAAAGTACAATTGGCGGAATTTATGCCTGGCATACCCAGTAAACCATTGGGCCAAAGATTAGAGTAACTTTAGTTGAATAAGAAGAAAGTAACTGAATGAAATACTCGTATTTCAAAATTGCTGCCCATTTTTAATGTGTTTGTTATGAAAAAAAGCTGAAATAAAATAAATATACAATAACTAAAATAATTAGGTACATAAAATACGGAATCAGGGCCTTAGCAGTGCTTTTAAAGTAAATTAGCTAAGTATAGAATAGAATATAATAGAAAAAAGTTTATTCATGACGTTTTACTTAGGCTAATACAAAAGAAATAAACAATTCATATAACTAAGTATACCTATATAAAATCGTCATTGAAAGGGCCTCCACTCAGCTTTAAGGTACCTTGTGAGTATCTTGACGCTGGTCTTCCGTGGATATCTTACAAGAGCAAAGTCAAATTCTAAGTCAATGGTGGATGAACATAATGCAAGTATTGTGAAAATACCTGTTTAAATCGCCAAGCGAAAATCACCCTTACCTTTTTTGTCTGGAAATTAGATTTCATATTTTATCTGTACCAGGCAATATACATAAACCGAGCAAAAATACAGTATTTGTACGGGTCAAAAAGTCAACCAATTTGATTTCTGGGTCACTTTGTACCATGTCACAGTGACATTTATATGAGATCTCTAGCGGCTTTCATATAGATTGTCACTGTGACACGGTACGAAGTGGCCCAGAAATCAATTTGGTTGACCGTACCTGCAATACGGAGATTAACAGTACTAAACAGAGACATAAAATACATCAAAACATGAATTTTATGTTTGGGTTTGGACTCAAGTCAAGCAGTAAAATGTGATTGACGAGACGAAATGTCTTAAAAACTAATGAAAAACCCAAAATAATATTCATACATTTTAGAAGTCTCAGTCTAGACAAGAAAACTCTATTGCGAGTTTACAGATTTCATTCAATCCCTAGTGAGAAATAATGTTACTGTAACAGAGTTATAATCCATATGGTTCTTTGAGCTACGGGTAGTAATTTTGAGATTGAAAAAAGAATATTACATACATACAATACGTCGGGTAAAAAGAGTAAATAGAATTTTATTGTAACTGAATTCAGTAGTACCCTCGGGGTCAGTCATTGACCCGTCCAGAAAACCTTATAACTTTTTAAACCATATAACATTATAAATTTGGACCTGCTGCTGCTCACTGTATTTTTATGGAGCTTGTGAAACATCTTGTGGACGCTACGGGTGACGAAGGCTGGTACGTACCTTGCTCAGCGCATCAGCATTGCTGTTGAGCGCGCCAATGCGGCCAGCCTTCGCTTCGCAGAGCTCCGAGCTTGAATCTATTTTTTACTTGTAAATATGTACATTTATTTAGGTTGGTTTTATTTTAGTTTATTTTTAGCTTAGGTTATTTTATTACTATATTATGTAAGTTTGCTGTTTTGAAAATAAAATAAAGTTAAGTTATAAATTTATATTTTGTATTCCACTTCAGTCATCATAGTTTTTGTGTAAAATGCTTACGAACTATCCCAGCAACTCACAAGATGAAAGATACATTTATTTCTTCCTTGTAATCACCACATCGGCATTATTTCAGGTAATAAAGAAAGAGCCAATAAATAATCCCATGATTTTAATTGAGCTAGTTTCACGTACAGCGCAATAACGGAACCACATTCATAACTGTTTTATTTGTGTGTTTACTGATCCCTAAATCATGGGCGATATTGGACATTATTATTGCCCGGGCCGCGAAGCGATACATTCTGGTATAAAAGAAAAAATATCAGCGCATCATTCACGGCCCATTTTATTAACTTATTACGAGTTAATTTTTTTAGTAATATGAAATGACGTTTAGCTGGTCAAATGTTGCTAGTTTAAACTTAGTAAAATTTCCTATTTGATGCTGTGACGATGACTTAATTAAATTTTAATGTCGTTGTTTATATTAACAATTTTACGTACTCGAATTTAATAGTTACGTGATAGCATATTCTCTAATTCTTTGCTCACCACGATCTTCTTTAACGGTCGATTTGTACATAAAACACATGTTGTACAAATATAAATACAAAATTGTTTATTTTTAAACATAGGTTGACAGTCTTTTAATAATTATAGGTAGTATCGCTATGTTTTGTCGTTCGGCATACAAATATTATATGTATGTAGTCCATAGTCCAGATATTGCATGCTTGTAACTAAAACTAAATTAAATAACAATTCTAATAAACTAAAAAAATATTTAAAAAACATGTCACACTTAACCGAACCGTGTCTGCCTACGAAGCTGGAGGTCCCGGGTTCGAATCCCGGCCGGGGCATTTATTTGTGTGATGAGCACGAATATTTGTTCTTGGGTCTTGGATGTCTTCTATGTATTTAAGTATTTATTTATCTATATAAGTATATATATCGTCGCTTAGTACCCATAGTACAAGCTTTGCTTAGTTTGGGACTAGGTTGATTTGTGTAAGATTGTCCACAAATATTTATTTATTTATTTATTTTATTTAAATTAGAGTGTCCCTTAAATATTCACCTACTGAATAATACGCTTTTTCTACTAGGAACTCAAACAGTCTCTTTTTAAATTCTGATAAATTATCTAATTTAATTATGCTTAGTGGTAACTTATTATAAATTTTTGGCGCCATTCCAAAAATACTCTTACGAAGAAGAGCAGTTTTGAATGTGTACCATATCCATAAGTACGTAGTGAAAATGTAGACACATATATAGGGCACGTATTTTTAAAACTTGATAAACTTCTGCTAACTTAAATGTCTTTTATCCCTTTCATAGAAACATATACTATACATGTCAAAATGACAGATTAGGACAAATGAATGTGAAAAAGTTTGTTTTACTGGGTCTAACGCGATATTTATGTCATTTGCTTTTTTTTCGAGTCTACCCCTCAAATTTTTATCAACTTTTGTAGGGTAGTCAAATGTTGTGTACCCATATCTCCGTTGACAACTTGCTGAGACGACAGTTATATCCGCGACCACGGCCGGTGCAACCCGTGTACTCATCTGTCCTACTGGACGATACTCTCTCCTGTGATTTAGTGTTGTATTTAGACATTATGTAGGAAGAAATCAAAATTCCTCGCGTTATTATTTTCGTTTGAAAATTTGTGGAAGGTTCGTTGTTTTCACCGTTTAGATATAATGTAAGTTTTGTAAGATACATGCAATTTCTGAGGATGTAATAATATGTGTGAGAAATGAGCTGGATGTTCTTAAAACGTAGGTGGGTCGTTCTTCAGTCCCAATAAAAGAAAAAAGTTGCATTTTTATTGGGATTATGTGCTTCCTTTAATGCAAATAAAGTATTTTTTCATGTCTCCTGTTCGGAAAGTTCGATTTTCACGTGAAGATAGCCGGGTTGAAAATCGCTTTTCCAACCCTAGGGTGGAAAGTAATTTTTTTTTAACTGTTGCCAACTGCTACTGGGGGTGCATCGTCCTTGCATCTACTTTGCTTACATAATAGGGATGATGACACTATAAAAGAAAATCAATAAATCCAAATTTTCTACATAATGACTCAAATTCTCAATCAAATGGCAAAAAAAGTAATTCAAAAAAATAAATAATTACGTAATTATAAGTCTTCAAAGTTTTAAAAGTGGGTATTTTCTGTCGCTTTTCCGCAAAACGCACCTTTGTATTGAACGATTGTCATTTACTATGGCGCTACTCAAAGGTGACGTCACGGTCGAGTAGCACTTTCTCTCTCTAACTACGAACATTCTAACCGTTGTTGCTTCGTTATTTTTTGAGATATTTGAATAGGATTTTCACTATTTGGCATAGTTTTATGTCTTCTTTCTATTGAAGTAATAATTTTTTTTGAGTCATCATGCCTATTGAAGACAAAGACTTAAATAGACAATATAATAATCTAAAGATATTAAGATACACCAAATTATTATTTTACTACACAAAAACATATGATATTATTTTGTCTGCAAAGTTATATAATAATTATTTGTAACATATAAAACTTCTACTCCATTTCGGACCCAACAATGACACCGTACCACGCGCTCTTTTTTTAATTTTGACAATAAGGTAAAGAGTCCGTATGGTACTCGACGTATAACTTGAAACCAACTTGAACCCCCAGTGACCTCTCTTTTTTACTTTAGATTATATACCAAAATTTTAGTTTTACTCTAAAATGAAAGTAATATATATTTATATACATTTGTTTAGTAAGTATATTATTTGTTGATTTTTCGAATCGTAAATAAATCAATTCTCTGACACATGAAGTCCAGCAGTCCAATTCGGACCGACTAATATAATCTTCTGTCAATGTCGCTATTATGCCGCAAATAAAATGTATTTGTTATTTGTTATTTACTACTAGTTTAGTGCGACATTTTAAATAATTTGAGTGAGTAGAATGCATTACTAACAGAAGATAATGAGGAAGGCGTTTTTAATGTGAGTCGCAGTGAGTCTTTGAAACCGAAAGCCTACTTTCCAGATTTGTATCATAAATGACTAGTACTTTTACATCTCATTTAATTTCCTCAAAGTCGAAATGAAAAGTAGAGTGTTTAACTCGGGTGAAAGTACCCATTTCAGCCTCGAACTATTGGCGCTCTCACTTCGTTCGAGCGCCAAAATATCTCGGGTGAAATGGGTCACTTTCAACCCTTGGTTAACAATCTACTATTCCTTGCAGTTAGTTTTGAGAAAACGCTGTGACAGAGTGGCCCGTGGGCAGCACTTCGACTTACCACTCTGTCACAGGATTCTACAAAAGAATAATTTATTAAAGAGATACTTGTTAGAGAAAATAAAGAATTATGTGGTACTAATTAGTATTAAAAGGAACAACGAGGTACATTTATTAATAAAACATAATAACCAATAATCTAATGACTCGCAAAATATGGGTAAGGGAAGTCATCGCGAAGGACTGTTCGCGACACTCCCGACGGCCAAATAAAGTGAATTCATCGCGAAAGACTGTTCGCGACATTGTCCCATATGAACTTCAACTTCTGTTTAAATTCCTTTAAGGAACGGTTTCCGGGATCTCAAACTACTTGTATCTCCCAAATTTAATCTAAACTTTCACAGTGAAAAGCAAACCATAGGAGATCAAAGCAAAAATTCTTAGAGAATATAATATGCCACAAAAAATGCACAACCAAATTCTAAATATAGCCTGGATGCCTTCGGAAAATGCGAAGGAGTGTGGAATCCTATTGGAGCATTGGAGTTGTGTTCACAGTTGGCAGCACTTCATCGTTGTTCTCAACATTATGTTGACGGGTGGCTTACTACAGTACATCTATTTGCGAAGCGCGCTAAGTCTCATAGCGCCATAATATGCACAACCATCTTTTACAGATCTGCTGTTAAATTAAGACATAAATGTCGCGTTCCAATTTGGTTTCAATATGCGTCCGCCTCTAGCGTTTGCGTTCAAATGAGCGCGCGAAATACATTAAGCACAATTTTCAGATTGACCATTAATGTGCAATAACCAGTAAAATAAAATGGTAGTCCACATTACACACTTATCAATTCGTCGTAACAATCGAATTGAAATTGAATGATTGCAGTCGCTTTGCATCTTGTTGCGTCTCTAGCTTATTAGTGACAAATTGATAGACGTGTAGAACGCTTAATAAGTATGACTTTACGTTACTGTCGAATAGTTTCTAGTGAGCTGGCAGCATCTCTTCACTAATGAACTGCGAAGCTGGGTTTAATACTAGTTGTTAGATTGCGAAACGTTTTTACGAAACAAAGTTGTGCACAGTTTAGTTTGTATTTTGTTTTTTAATTCGTTCGGCTCGACTGCAAAAGAGAAGCTTAAAGGATGGCCATTTGACTAATCGTTGAAAGTATCGACACACACACTAGAAGAAAATTCAGACGTCAGGTTTATTCATTTTAGAACTTAAACTGTTTGCCAATTTAATGCCAGTTGAATAATAGGTATTGATAATATAAGGTCTAACCAGCTATCTAAACTAGCCAGGTATCTAACATAAGCGTCTGGCGGTAAGAACGCATACCGGTGCTAATCTAAATTCATTCACGAAGTTGGTGTTTCGCAAGCGGCTCGAGCATTGGCGAAGCTCATCCGAATGAAATGAGGATTCCCGCTCCAAGAATTCAATTATTGGTTATAGCCGTAGAAATATCCTTCTGATTTGAGTTGATTCTCGTTCATATGGATCACAAATATGAGCCTCTTGGATCAAGTCATCTTGGAAATTAATTGATCGCACACGGTACGGGTCGCGGGAAATTCCATCCGCGGACGCTGTGGCTATATGAGCTCATTGCCAAAGTTTTTCCGAGGGACTACAATATGAGGTAGGTAGTTCAAGAAAAGAAAAAAGTAGCTATAGGTGTTTTCAAACGGTCAGCTATGGTAACCAATTATCAGGTACTCTTGTGTGTTTGCCTCCGTTAGGTGTGGTATAAAAAATAAAAAGGGCAAAACATATTTCCAAAGCGTCCGCTGGCTGTTTGCGAGATTTCTTTACACGTCAGCTCTTCCTTTTTCACTATCATGCCAGCTCTGCCGAAATGAAACTCTTTTTCGTGGGTACAGGAAAAATTAAATCAAACATACGTATGAAAAAATTCAAATGCAGCTAAATCCGGAAGGGGTTCTGGTGAAAATTTCATTTGCCACAATCATGCTCGGAAGCGCTTACCTCGCATTCCAATGGAGCTAGAAGTAAAAATTTGCACTACATGTTGACTAAATTGAGCATTGTAATATTTTGTACGATGTATAGTTTGATTTGGATGGCAGTGCGAAATTTGGTGTAACTCAGAGAGCAATGGACACAATATACACAATGCTAAACATTGTTTTAATTTTCAGTACATGTCAAAATAACAGTTTATTTAATCGTTATAAGAGACGAAAAAGCGCGTGCTGTGCCATAAGACGGGATACCACGATGTCGATTTTTAAAGCAGTCAAAAAAAAATTTGCCATATGATATGACCTTTCTGTCCGTGACTACTTTTATTTTTTCTATTGTCCGTAATTTGTCAAAAAAAGCTACATCTAAATTACAAACACATAAAGAAATCAAAATACTCTTTTTTCCGACTCGAAATGCGATATAAGTAACTTAAAAGTCCTCCGTAAGTCAAGAAACAATCTCAAGTAATAAAAACGATATTATTTCACAGGAGAAGGACGAAACTTCCTGGCAGTACAGTACATCAAATAAAGAGTTAATAAATTTGTCCCGAAGTTATTTAATGAGGGTTACTCATTAAGTATTAAAACTCAAACGTTTCAGAAACTCAATTCCAAGTCCGGGAAATTGCGAAGCGTTCAAACTTTATCTGTTCGAGTCCGTTATTTATGGAATAGAACGCCAAACATTCGGCCTTCTTTAACGTACTTTGGTTCCTTTAATTTTTGCGGTTGAGAGTAATACTTACTATTGGACGTTACTGATAGGTTGTTGAATTGGATTAGAGAAGCTTTAGGGCGCCTTTGCATTAGAGCTGTGCTATGCTACATTGCTATGGATGCGTTGATATCCACCAATCATTGGTTCACATAGCAATAGCACATCCTCGCAGCATAACTCGGGTGGAAAGGCAGCCTTAGGCTGGTTTTCAAGAGCAATGCTATGCTATGTTTTCATACATTTGACACGTAGCTCGAGCTGGAGCCATGTGTCAAATGTATGGAAACATAGCATAGCATAGCTCTAGTGGAAAACTAGCCTTAGGCGGCAATGTTATTAGCTGTTGTAGGAGACTTTCTGACTTGTCAGTGTGGGGGCGGTACGATATGAGTAATCTGGCAGCTGTCAATGTCAACTGTCAATCGGATTCTGCTCGTCGCTGCGTTGGTGAACACACGTGCTCGGCGCGGCGACGAGCAGAATACACTACCGAACAAAACCAGTTGCCTATTGTCATGGCGTCTCTTAACAAGCATTGATTGGCGAAATCATCATTAATTTGATGAAAATCCTTTTTTAAAGACGAAGAAGAACTGTTAATCGGGTCAGTATCTCTTCTTTACTTCGCCCTTACATTGCAATGAAGTAGTGCCATGTTTCCGCACATGATATTACTACTGCGCAAATACAACACTGACAGTATCCCGCCAACTGAGGAAATCTGTGTGACATCAGTAAGCTTACGTAGAAGAAGAAAATAGCACATATCGATCCCGCCCCGGCAAGTCAGGAAGACGCCTTAATTGAGTAGGCAAAACTATACCCCGTTTTTTTAACGATGGAATTTTAACGGTAATTTCCTCCTACAATTTCTCGTTTCCCTGAGACATCAGATGATAATATTGTACGAATTTCACTTATTTCAGTAGCTTATCACGTCTCAAAGATAGCATGCCGCATATTTTCCTGTTTCAAGATTGTATTCCCTGAAATCGCATGACGACAATCGCACGATGTTTCTATTCTGAAAAAAAAAACGGGTTGCACTCCGGGAGTGCCGGCAGAAGTGAAAACTCAATAAAGAAACTAAATAACAAAGATATTCATATCCGCATCGATATCGATATCGGTATCGGTATCCGTATCCGTATCCGTATCCGTATCATACAGTCATGTTCATATTTATATTCGCATAATCCATTTACATAATACATACTCGTAATTTGTCCCGAGTATCATTGTGTCTTACGCATCTAACACCAGCTGAGTATATCTAAGTTGACCCCTCCTAACATCGCGATCACGCAACTAGCTGGTCTTAGAGAATCTGTTGCGAGTTTAACAATTTTTCCCAGTACAAAAGTGCTCAGCGCCGCTAAAGAAGTTTTCACTTCAAAAAACGGAGTATAGTTGAAACCAAATTCTTAGTTTTAAAATGGAGATAATAATCGACGACACGAAACGACGGGTTTTTGCTTCTCGCCCGTCCCGTCTTAGTTAACGTAGGTACGCACAGTTATTGCAGGCGTTTGTATTGCGTATTCCGCGCGAGCCAGTCAATGCTCAATATTCTATATCACGCTGCACGTGGGCTGTTTACTAATAATCTGATTGCGCCTTACAGTCCCTACGTACACTGCATGTGAATGGATGTGACATACCTATACTCCATTTACTATAGTATAAGTACAATTTATGTAAACAAATCACAAATCAGTACATTAAAAAGAAAACTTTAAGTTAATAAAATAAAGAAAGTACAATTACCCTAATGTTAAAAGTATCCGCATGTATTAATCGATAATGTCGTAATCTATTATTTAATTTTGATGGATAAGAATAGCTACCTTATTGCACTGGTTACAGAGGTATACCAACAAATTATTGAAGTCAGAGGGCTTATCTACCGCGAACAGAAAACGAACGTAGCACGTATATTAAATATGTCTTCTTTGTTGCAGTTGCTAATTCGAGTGACAAAGAGGGAGATTTTAGAATCTATACTAAATACGAAAGTAACCCTTTCACGGGTAACCTACGCAAAAAATATGATATTTCGGTTACTTTATTTTTGGAATCCACCCCCTGAAGAGACCGATTCCACGTGAGCGAAGTCGAGGCAATAAAAACAAAAAACATTGTATTGTCCAAGGTCATATTGAACTCCAAAAAATCAAATTACTAGACCGTAATGTAAATCGTCAAGTGAACAATTAAGCGTCGCGGATGATTAAATATTTCGCGGGTCTATGTCCCGGGGGAAATCACGTCAGCTGATGACAGCTCTGCTGCCATATTGGTATTAAAAATATTAATGTCGTAATTAAAAATCGATTTCGTGATAGGGAAAATTGTATAATTTCCATGAGACAAGGCAAAATCGAGATAGTCCAATACTAATATAATAAAATTAATAGATAGAAATACTTAAAATAAATCGAAAACATCCAACAATCAGAAACAAATATCCATGATAACCACTCAAATATTTGCCCTGACTGGGTTCAAACCCTGGACCGTCAGTTTTGTAGGCAGGGACACTAAACACTAGCCTAAACTGGTCATCAAACATGGCCAGGTT
The DNA here is from genome assembly GCA_951800055.1 of Cenopis cana. Taxonomy (NCBI): domain Eukaryota; kingdom Metazoa; phylum Arthropoda; class Insecta; order Lepidoptera; family Tortricidae; genus Cenopis; species Cenopis cana. The sequence goes on along the minus strand of OX637489.1, from coordinate 9,101,481 downwards.
AATGAAATAATATTTTTGGCAATGAAACAACCGAAATCACTAATTAACAAAATATAATGTCTGTTTTTACAAAAATACAAGGAATCTACATTAAATCAACAATTCATCGATACAAAAGCAAGAATCAACGCGCCTAGCAATCTAACCAAGCTTACATCGAGATGTCATTCTAATGTCAATGAGCTATTGCCGCGCAAACTGACAGGCGGCTGTCAGTGGAGCTGTTTAAGGCTGTCTTAAAGACTTCGGATCCAACACGGCCGTTCCTGACGCTGCATCGTCCTCGACTGCATCTTCCGATCTTCATCAGCAACGCCCGTCCTCACGCGGCGGCGCCAGAAGACAGCTGCGTCGCGGGAGGGTCGACAGCTCCCTCGAGCTCCGGCACCAGCCCTGATGCTCGTTGCTCGCGCTCGGTGACCTGCTGAGAACCAGCAGCAAGACACGTCTCGTATCTGCAACAACTTTCTCAATCTCAATCATCTGAAAACTTTTTCTAAGGTTCCGTACCCACAGGCACAAGAGGAACCTTCTTTTTTTTTTGTACCTCCATTCTATCACTCGTTCAATACAACCGTATTTGCCATCACCGTTCAATCAAACGTTCACAATGATCAAACGTCTCCATTCAACATCGCATTACCATCGTCTTCATAGCTCAGTCATCCATAAAAGATGAGGCGTGACATGAATGAGACCCACAGTATAATGTACATCAGAAACATCATAATTCACTCAATCATCATGCGATCATACATCAGCTCCTAACATAGTAGTAGCGCTATTCGACCTTTAAATTTACATTTGCATTGCCATGGCCTTAGCAGGATACACAACTCCTGCGTACGGGCAGAGGTAACAACCCTCACGACCCGTCTGCAGACACAAGATAAGAACCACCTGTTCCCACTTGGTCAACCACGGGCAGAACCCGTCTGCAGACGAAAGATGAGAACCGCAGCTCCCACTTCGTCACTACGGGTAGAAGCGTCCTCCATTCCCGTCTGCTACGGGATAGGCGTCCCTAGATCCCGTCTTCCGTTAACAAGGATCGTAACCACTTGTTAACCGGCATACATGTAAAATGCTTGCTAACCCGCACTATGTAAAACGTTAACGGAGCCGTCACAACAACCCGTTAATCCGCATACACGTGAAGTGCTTGTTAACCCGCACCATGTAAACGTCGACAGAGGCACCATAGTTAGCGTGTCAACCTGCTCACAGTGCTCACAGTAAACATCGACAGAGACATGCATGTCAGTCAGGTCAAAGTAAAACGTCATCATTAACTTGTCAATCTGTTCAAAGTAAAACGTCAGCAGAGCATCCCATTAGCCTGCAGTGGCGGAGCGTCCATATAACTCAATTGCCTATTTTCCAGCCAGACCAGTTCTTTTACTATAGCTCATAAGGAATAAGGAAGGCAAATTATTCCCTTCCCTAAGAATATTTTTGACGTGCCGCCACTGGTAGCTTGCTTACCTGCACACACATCTACCATCATTAACGCTCTGCTGTGATCCGTTTCATCATAAAAGAGATGTAGTCAGTCAGAGATGTAACGGTAGATGGATGTCCTATCCTATCGCAGGGAGGCTTTAAGAGAAACTATGAGAGTGACTAGAATGTGTTCTGACTCAAAACAATAGAAGAAGGGGAGGTTTAGTTTTATGATAAACAGAATCACAATCCTCAGGTGCAATAATGAAAGCAGCGTATGATTAACCACTATCCTCTACACATTACCTCATACTGGAACACGCTCATGAACTGTAGTTCATTGAGTCCAACCGCTCCAGTGAGTAGCGCATGCCTCCAGGCATCGCTCTCTTCTTCGCAGCATTAACAGGATAGGGTCCAGAAAAGAGGTGTATGACCAGCATCCACTCGAAAGCAAATGTGTGGCTCCAGAGGACTCGCATGTCAGCCGCAGCTCACAGCGTCCTCTTCACACAGTAAACCATCACTGCAAAAAGCAAACACAATCAGATCCAATTATGATTACATTCATGAACACGGCAATTACAGTTAGTCACAATCGAATGTAGTTCATTAAACCCATTCACATAAAATAAAGTGAACATCACTGTATTAATCCACTAACAGATATAAGTCTTCCCCAATACGCACCATTTTCACTGTGCCTTTAGCTTGTCGCATTCAGCTTTTAACAGAGACCTTTCACCAATCTTGGCTCCACCTAGCCAAAAGAGCACACTACGCTTACCGTCCAACAATTCTAGTGAAACATAGTTGTACATCATACACCATAATGCAATGTCATTCCTGCTATGCTTTATCTTATTTTTGCCCCGTTCGGCCTTCACTGACTCATATAAACATTTCTAGGCCTCCAGCCCATACTGGCACCTCCTTTGGGCAAAAACTTCACTGTAACACACAGACACAACACAACAGAAGTAATTAAACCAATGCTACTTTTTATCAAGCCAGATAAATCTCTTCCTAATAATCATTTCCCATGAGTCACAAGAAGTCCATCAAATAGGCAGATCAACAAATAAGCCCTCGATGATGACCTTTATTCATTCACACTATTGAAGCATGTGAAGTCGCAGCTATAGTCGCAGATCACAGGGCCACCAGTCTGCAATTTACAACTCAGGAACACACTAAAAGAGTTATCACATTTGACTTTAACAAGTTAAGATCAACATGGCTTTTGCTACAAGTGTTCAATCATTAACATACATGTTGTCCAAAATAGCATTATGCAGATAGCATCTAAAATTGACACATACAAATACAAATTACTAAATGTCAACTTCAGGAATTTCAAGATGTAGTTAAATACAGGGTAGGTATTTTCAGGCATGTTAAATACAGTGGTTTTCATGACACATTGCTTTGTCATCTCAACAAAACAAATCCAAAATATTACCTCGTCCATTGCATTAATATTATACTGCACCTTTTGATTCATATGTGAGGTCAAAACTTCTAAGTTGGCATACACAGAACAAAGATAAAATAAGTTTCCAAACTTCACCTTCTGTATGAGCTTACATTGCCGACTGTACACAGCTATCAATTACTCATCAATGTAACTCCATCAATTTCCATGTCAACCAGGCCATCATGTGTAAACGATTAAACTATGGCTACCATCCATATTCAACATAAGGCCAGTCCCATGGTACCACACCATACATTCCATGTCATCCGACCAATACCGGTACACAAAACTTCATTTCTCAATTATTTTCAGGAATCTGGCAAGACCTGACCTGCAAACTTGTTTCAAAACAAGCTAACACACATACACATAAGTAAAGAAACATTACACATGAGCAATAAAGACTTGCATGTAGTAAAACTTTCCCACAAAAGTACTAAAGAACAGAACAATCTTTCATCGGTAAAGTCCAATGTAATTTATGACATGAAAAAACATTAGTCAAAGCTTCTCACTTTGTCTCAAGAATTTCAGCCTCAACCAGTCCTTAATTTCACATTCAGTGTCATCAGCTTGTTGGAGGGTGGCCTGGGGAAAATCCAGGGGGAAACTTCCGACACGACCACGCGGGCAGTTTAAACACTGAAATACCCTAAGAGTTTGCGATCTAGTGATCTTGGTTGAGCAGTTTTATTTCAACCCAATTTGAACTACCATCATCTAGAGTGTGGTTACACTATATGTCATCAATGCATCCCATGTACACATACATATATGAGACAAGCAGGTTCCCAAATAGGATCTCTGTCTACCCTATAGTAGACACTGCCGAAGTATGAAATTCGAAAATAAGTTCCAGGTAAATTAGATGTACCTACTGATCACAACAGTGCACAACACATACTATGTGGCACTTAGCTATACACTTTGCATACTTACTAATTAAATAATGTTGCAGAGCACAGCGCTATCATTTACATTGCAACTTAACATGAGATGTGTCGATCCAACTTAGCATTCACTCACTACTCACTCTGGACCTTTACTCAGTAATCCCAACAGCATCCATGACTTGTACCATCATCATCATCATTAATTTAAGAGCCAAGCTCTTGTCGGTGGAGCAACTTTCATGTATTTCTTAAGTCTTTCTTTTGACCACCTGACCATTGCTCATAAATTCTAACTATGCTGTATCTATAGTGCAACTCAGTCTCTGAAATCAAACTCAATGTGCAAGGTGCTTAGAAAATAACCACAACCACTTACATGGAAAATGTCATATGTGACATGTTACCATTTACATCTTTCATCATTGTGTACTTGAAATACAACTTGCAAACTAATTTCTTTTTTTTTTTTGTACATCTATTAGGTGTTCACTCAAAGAATTAAAATAAACTGTAAGCTAGTATCAACTTAGATGTGCCATTCAATGATCATAAAATCCATCAAATAAGAGCTGACCGCAGTCACAACTGTTACCTTACCCAGTTTACCCACCGGCTTTGTATGTTTGCTAGTACACTTCTTGACATCAAAATGCATAACAACTATACATAAGTTGTTACATTCTAAGACTTACCACATTACCTAATAGGTATTTGTTTGATTCTGTATCTCATTCTCTCTAAGATGTCACAATAACAGTCTGGAAGTACTGAATCAGACAGCACCGTACTGCACTTTACTAGAAACTAACACAGTCACATCATAACTACCATAGTTATGCAAAACTTTATTTCCTCATTGATTACAAAGTCTGTTTGTTAGGTTACCTGTGTGTAATGAAGACAGCCTATGAGCGCTGACTATGGGCAAATAGTTACCAGCTTGTACATTACCCCTTGTATGACAATAGAAACCTGCAGTATCCACACAAGCTACAGACAATGAAACTTGCCGCTCGCTGTATATGAACATTTCACTGATTCCCACATTTATATACCCGATGACATGTCATGCATTTAAAACTTGGAACTGCATACTGTAGGGCTTGTGTACCGCACCGTTGCAAGGCAGCTCTTACTTCACCTTTCCGATGAATATCTGACCTGTGAACACTAAACATCACCATGGAACCAATTGTTCCACAAGTTTTTTAAAGCTTTGTAGCTACTACGTCATTTCGTGTCAATGCAGCATTAACTTCGATCGTGAAGTGTTGCGACTCCGATTAAAATTGCAAACACGATTTCTTTATGACAATTCTGCCGTGTTTGAGATAACACCGACAAAACAAGATCCGGCCGGCTAAGATGACATCGGCGAGTGCGCATTGATATAGCGCTTGCAATTCTACGAAGATCTGTTTCGGCTGCGTTTCTTACATATTGTCATTGTTGCTTATGTATCGAAACATCTAATTTCAACTGATTATGAATACGATTGATTCATTACTTGAAACAATTAACAGCCATTACAAAAACAAGAAAACATGGCCACGCTAGGCCTCGACTTTGTGGGCAGTTAGATAAACGTATCTCACTTCTGATTTTGGCAATGAAACAACCGAAATCACTAATTAACAAAATATAATGTCTGTTTTTACAAAAATACAAGGAATCTACATTAAATCAACAATTCATCGATACAAAAGCAAGAATCAACGCGCCTAGCAATCTAACCAAGCTTACATCGAGATGTCATTCTAATGTCAATGAGCTATTGCCGCGCAAACTGACAGGCGGCTGTCAGTGGAGCTGTTTAAGGCTGTCTTAAAGACTTCGGATCCAACAATATTTATATATAGCGTCTAATCGGGTGCCACCAAGATGGACGAGATAGTAGTTTATGCAACTGGTACATAATTAGGGGCATTCAAACACGAGTGTGTTTTATGAAACGAGCCGAAGGCGAGTTTCATAATAAGGTCACACGAGTGTTTTAATGCCTAATTATGTACAGTTGCATACATTACTTTATCTACACACATATTATAACTACTCTAAGATGGGTTCAGAAACCGTAGTAAATAAATACAATAATTGTGTTAATACAACCTTTTTTGCACGGTTGCGGAAATATACAAAAATACAAAATACAAATACAAATGCGTTTATTTTTCCTTTAAATTACAATGGTGTATCGGTTAGTAATATCTTACATCTAATTGACATGGAAAAATCGGTGTGAGCACAGCGATAAGCTGGTTTTAAGCCCACCCGTAGTCAATAAGTTGGTTTCACATTAATCAGAACTGGCAACCGATGCCTGAATGTTATTTTAAAAAGTAGAGAGTCCCTATTCTGATGTGATCATGTCGTTCTAGCTCAAATTTCGTGCGATATATACTAAAAAAACATCGAGCTGACATTTCGCATCGACTGAATTTGAATTTTCAGTGATACTAGAATAGGGAAATGTCAACTTTGACATTTAAATTTTGACAGTTTTGTTTGACGTTTAATATTTTAACATCACATATGAGATTAAAATGAAAAAATATATTACTGCTGTAGCCTTAGCCACAGATAAGAAAATTGCCATAAATTCATTGAATGTTGAAATGAGAGTCATTTTCTACGGTTTCCGAACGCATATTAGAGGATTTATGATATGTGTGTAGATAAAAGCTCTAATGCAACAAAACTGAGAACCTATTTAAAACGGGTCACGACTAGGCTAACCAATAACCATAAACAACTTCCTTAAATTCGTCAGGTAATTGTTTGACTCAAAGTCAACACAAACAAACAAATAATTACCCACGTCCATTCCGCTCGGTTGTGGTTTGATGTCTAGTCTGCCTACTCTTAGTCACCGATATAATTATTATGATTCTAATAAATGGCGGCGGTGACTGTTAGAAAATATTCAGAAGTTTAAAATAGGAACTGCATAATAATGAGACGATATCGGAGTCCTATTTAAAAGCGCAAATTCAAATACGATTAATGCGACAGAGAGAGTTGCTGCATTTAGTTCTGTAGAACGAGTGAAATGGACGCAGTTTTGATGAACTCCAAAATAGTTAACCCAGATGCATATTTTAATTACTCTTTACTCCATCAGGGATTTCGTTTTACGTTAGGTGAGTACATTAATCGGAATTGAACGAAGTTGATGTTCTTGTGATAGCGCAAAGCTATTTTATAAAATAGACGTTAGTTACCTACATACTATTTGGATTGTTCAATTACAATTCTGTACTTTCCACGGGCGGTATAAAAAGCCTCAGATTGCATATTTATCGTCCACCCTATTTAATATATTACCGCGAGCCCTAGGTAAGTAATGTACTGACATACCCGAAAATAATTTAATATAATCTACAGGACGTAAAAAGTAACGCAGTTTTCCTTAAGCCCCAAATTAATAAAAATAAATTTGAGAATTAACTTACCAAGTCTCCCTAATTTTTCCAGTTACAGTAATCATTTTACTACTGTTTTTTTCCGCACGCGGGCAACGAGGGTAATAGCATATTGAACTAGAACTCTAGTCAGTGAGCAAGACAAAAAAAACCGGCCAAGTGCGTGTCGGGCCACGCGCAAGGTAGGGTTCCGTAGTCGTCTACCCGTTACATTATATGGACTAAAAAGTTCGCAAACTTATATTTACTATGTTTTTGACAGAATTAACAACATTATCTAAGGTACGAGTATCAATGGAAATTGTACGAAAGTTTGCTTTTGCAAAGTACATTTCTGAAGTTCGACTATTACTCGTTAACTAGTAATGTCTACTTAGCTGTGATAGTTTTTCTTTTAAATTCATCGTATATACTACTACCATGATTTTTTTCACATGCCTAGTAGCCACCGTTTACCTGGCAGGGGGGGGGGGACGGACACTTGACCATAGCTAAAATTATCACTTCAAAGCTTAATATCACGCTAACCAATTCTTTAATCAAAAAATGCTTTTAGAAACCTAATAATATTTTTAAAAGAGCTATCCAACGACACCCAACACGTTGGGGTTTGGCAGAAAAAAAAATTGCTCCACCACTTTACATGTAGGGGAGGTAACCTAAAAAAATTTTTTTAAACGATTTTATTATACCGTTTTGTCGGCGTCATTGATATGTATACTCATGCCAAATTACAGCTTTATAGTACTAACGGTTACTGAGAAAAACGGGGGTCGGACGGACGGACGGACGGACGGACATGGCGAAACTATAAGGGTTCCTTGTTTACTACGGAACCCTAAAAATTGGCACCGGTCGAGCCTTAATAAATTGACGAATACAAGTACATTTCATAATTAAACAGTAATTAACAATAGAAGATGGAAAATTATTGGACATTTGATCCGGCACAAAAACTTCTTCAAGACCATTTTGGAAGGTAAGATAGAAGGAAGGCGAGGCAGGGGAAGGCGCAGTTACATGGACCAAATAAAAGAAACAGTTGGCGTTGTGTCGTATCAAGAAGTCAAAGGGCTGGTGTACAAGAGATAAAAATGGAAAATACTCCACCGACAAGAGGGGCCCTATTAAATTTGATGATGATGATGATGATATTTCATAGTACGAATATCACTCCATATTTCGATGATAAAGTATCCTTAATTACCTCTTAGAGATCCCTTTTAGGAATAAGTTCGCCTATGTACCAAAATAACCTAATTTGTCTGTATCTTTTTTCTGTGTTTTGTGTACAATAAAGTCGTTACATACATACATTTACTGCAAGGAGCCAAGAAAAAACCGGATATAAAATATCGAACTTTCTGAATTCCTTTCGCAATATCATGTACTCATGAACACCGGACTAAACTTGGTGTGAATGTGAATAATTGGGAATTTCATCAGCCGATGTTCATATTTTTAGATTCCCGTGAAAATACCAATAATGTCTACAGGACGCACACGTGACGCTAAACTATCGAAAGTTTCTCGAGACGTCGACGCCACAACTTCGAGCGGTGACTGTAGCGGCAGCGGTAAGACTAACGCGACTTTCTGACTAGGCGGCACGGGATCGGTACATGTAGTATTTTGACTTTGACGTGAGTTTAATATTGTATTGATGTTGCACTTGACGGGATACTGCATTCGTATCGAATAGCTTCCGCGCATCCCGCGCCATTCAGGAAGCACTCGTTTGAATAAAAGCACGCAGTAACCAGCGAGTTCATATAACCTGGACCTCTATAAGGGACGAGTGAATAGGCATCTCGTAGGTGAGCTCGCTTTATCGACGGCCTCATTTTTGCCCCTGACTAGATACTGGCCAAGAGCAATTCCATCAAAAAAGCGCTTGCGGGTCGGCAAGCGTTTTACCTGTTCATTGCGTGATCGAGACGCGCAACGCTCTGCGCTTAGTAGGGGTTCCCACGCAATGGAAAACCGCTGCCGCTGCCGCCGCCGCTCGAAGTTTTGGCTGGGCTGTAAAAAGGCGCCTCCCCTCACGTGCCGTGGTTACCGCTGCACTCTGCAGTTACCTGAGTTGTAACATGTGTTCCCACATAGCACAACAATGACACACGTGGATACACACGCCATGGACTTACAGCGTTTCTCTACGTGGTTGTGGAGCGATTCCGTGCTGCAAAAGCGAGTTTACGAGTATGTTACGTTTGTGACTTGAGACGCTTGAGACGCGGTTTAAAATAGTTTTATTTTCTCAAAGAAACACGGGCTAAAATTTTTATTGTATGTTGTACCTACGTTGTAACATATCACTGGGTAATTATTTAAGTAACATTTCTTAATGTTCGTGTTAATTCAATGGAATTTTCCTTAAAAAAGCTAAGATATACAAGATAAGGGTTGATCGGCCTTTCTTTCTATAGTAAATTAAAAAAATATATAAAAAAATCGTTAAAAATGTTCGCTACGAGCTTGTGTTCAAAAACGACTTTATCCCACAAACATCGACTTTGTTCAATAGAAAACCTTCTCGGGGGTCTATGATGGTCGCTCGATAGCATGATAAACGGCAAGCTAAAGCATCTGTCACTTTCTTATACCACTCGATTAGAAAGTGACAGATGCTTTATCGTTTAATCTTGCTATCGCGCGATCATAATACTGGGCCTGTACGTACGCACTTTTAATTATTCTTAGCCACTAGCTTCGGATGCCTCATATGTCTTGTAAAATTATAACGAACTAAGCTAAAGTGGTAAGAGTTGGGAGGCTTTCAAGCGCATTTGCATAATAAAAGTTAGTAGCACAAGTACGTTTCTCAAAATACAGCTTACAATACTGCAGCCAATGAACACGTCCTGCAGCCGGTATTGCTGAGAGCTGTCCTGCGAGGCGAGCTCCGGCTGATTGAAATCGCTGTCGTGGTCTCGGTCGACTGTCGAGTGCGATCACATCGAGTTACTATTTAATCAGACTGAGCTGCGATTTCTGTTTGTGTTATTACATACAAAAATAAAGAAATGTTATTTATTTATATAGTGCTTGCGGTACACAAGGGCTACATATGGAAAATGCTGAAAATGATGTTAAAAGCATGAAAATCGGCACGTTTGATCTTTAGGCCATATGAATCGTTTGACCCGTTGGACGAATAAAAAAACGAAAAGGAGAGGAGTTATGACGACATCTTTTTTTTGTATGGAATTTAAAAAAAAAACGTCCAACGGGTCAAATTGATTAATATGTCCTAAAGATCAATCGTACTGAGTTTCATGCTTTTAACACCATTTGCAGCATCTTTTGGCGTGCCGCTAGCACTAATAGTTTTGAGTGTTCTTTCGCGTCATTTGTTACCACAAACACTACGGCTACGGAAGATAGTTGGCGAAGCAGCTGTGTTGACTGCATACCATGCATACCTCTCTTCAACACTAAGGTATGGGAAAATATTCTGGGGTAACTCTACTGATCGGGAATTGGTCTTTAGGGCGCAGAAAAAATGCATAAGAGCAGTACGTGGCCCGCGTGTACTTATCATATTAGTCGAAAGGTGTCCACTGCTGGGCCTGTCATAGTATCCTCCACAAAGATTGCCACAATGACTTCCGCAACCTTTACCAGATCATCAGGTCACCTCGCGGGGTGGTCTACACAATATGCTGCGTCTTCCGGTACGTGGTCGCAACTCGAGAATTTTTTCGCCTCCACGGGCATCGGTTAAATATGTGCAATGTACCCCGTTCAGTACTGCCGCTAAGTGGCTTCGAAAGGCTATATCAGTTACTTTGGATCTACTGCCGGTGGCCACATTTCTGATGCGATCACACTGAGAAATTTCCAGCACAGCCCTCTCCATTGCATTCGCCAGACTGTTTAATTATTTTTCTTGATAATAGCGGCGTTTATAAAATCGATTCAATTCAATAAAATCAATTGGAGTAAATAGGACCGTTGAATCGAAACAGAATCAGAATCATAACGGCTTTGACAGATCGTAGCTCGCGTACGCTAGCAGTATCTCGAACAAGTGACGTTTATTCGGCCCATCATTTACACTCGACCGGCCGAAAACGTCATTCCACACGATGACAGCGCATTGCCTAACGTCTGTTGGTCTCGGTGCACTCCTAGTTGGTGACCCCACTACTTGGGGTGGTGGGATCGATAAATAACATTATCTCATTTAAGCAAACTTTTATGTTCTTATGAGTAATAAATGTATATAAACCGACATTCTCTTCTTTGTCGTAAGTTCATTGATGTCGCAAAGATTCCCTAACTTGACGGAATATTGTTAGTATTAAATTTGAGCAGCAGCAATATCATGCGTTTTCGTATCGTCCCGCTTCCATGTAACCCGTGTCATTGAGAGTGTAAATGAAGGCTTCACGCTTTTATCCAATTTCGGAAGCTAACAGTGTGTAAGTCCTTTTCCGAATAATCATAATCATTTATTCATAATTTAAAAAAATTACTTGTCAACATAGTATATTTAAAATTAATTCTATCATAATAATTACAATAGTAATAGTTGAGCAATACTACGTGCCAATTAGACCTGTTAACACTCTAGAGACTCCGCAGTCTGGTGTGACAAAACCAACCAAAAGACAGCTATCCAAAACTTAAGCAGCCTACAACGTAGGTACGGCGTGCTTAACTACAACAGGAGCCCTAAGTTCTACACCTGGGGCAGCCCTTGATGCATTACTTGACTTAACACCACTCCACCTGCAAGTGCAAAAGGAGGCCAAGCAATGCATCTATAGGATATGCATGTCGACAAGGCCAAAATGGCGCTCAGAAGCACTAGCCAAACTAGAAGCCTCAGTTTTTGGAAATATAACTTTAATCATGCCAACTGATAGCATGCAAACCATACAAAACGTCAACAAACTGTATACCGTGGAAATACCGCCAAGAGACCGCCAAGAGACAAATGGACAAACGACCAAATGTACTTCAAGGAGGGGAGCCACTTATGGTATACGGACGGCTCAAAGAAAGTAGGTGGACAAAATAGTCAGGCTGGCCTGCTGGCATTAGCATCTCTAGAGTCCAACTCTAAACTAGTCCAGAACTGTAAAGATAACCTTAACGACCTTGCAAAATCCAACAAAGTAATACTTAGATGGGTACCAGGTCACTCCGACATTGACGGAAACGAGGTAGCAGACAAACTCGCCAGAAAGGGTGCAGATACACTCTTCATCGGCCCAGAACCTTTCGTATAACCAAACAGAAAGTACGCTCTCTGCTAAGCAATAAATCGAAAGCTATAGAGTTGTGGAAGTTCACAAAAGGACTAAAACAATCAAAAGCGTTAATAAAAGGCCACCAAATACCAAGCTGTCTAAAGAGTTACTACAACTCAAAAGACACAAAACCTACGCAGTGACTAGAATACTCATTGGTCACTGCAAACTTAACAAACATCTTACACAAATGGGTATAAAACAAAGTGCAGCATGCAGGTTCTGCCAGGAGTCGGCGGAAACTGCCATCCATATCTCTCTGCTCCTGTGGACCACTTATGCGCAAAAGAAGTATCTACCTAGGGAAGCACATCATGCATCCAGAGGAGATACAACAGGTTGCTACCCAAAAGGTCTGGAAATTCCTGGAAGCAACGGGTTTAAGCAAAGAACTTTAAGGGCTGCCACAATAGAACATTAACTGGTCGAGGCGGCATAGAAGGCCCACAAAAACCAATAATAATAAATAGAGACTTCGGCGAAAGAACGAGGAATTATCGTACCTGTAACACTTACGAAGTAATATTGAAAAAGCCACTGTTTTATATTGTGATTTCGTTTTTACATAGGTAGAGATATAAATACGTACGCCCTTGTCGAATAGACTTAATGCCTTAATTTCAATAATTTATTATTGTCGGTCAATTTTACTCAAAAATAGAATCACAAGGGACCAGTTGGATGTTCCATCAGTCATTCAGATTGACGCGTTGATAAATAAATCAATACGGTTTCAATTGTTTTATTGCCTGGGTTAATGATTGGTAATGGCAAAAATAATTTGGGACTGATTTCGGAGGGTACGCGTGCGTGCAGTGACAGCAAGTCGTGAATCTTAATGAGGGTTCAGTAAGTAATTAGTTAATTGAAATGGACGTATAAAATCGGTTTTGTATTTTGCCTACGGTGCCTCATGTTTATGATGTCGTGACGTATCCTATGAGATACATTCTTGCACGAAGTATCTAAGCTATTATAGTATGGTTTCAACAGACCTCATTCATCTTGACAATGGTTTAAACATCAACTATACGCGAAAGACATCACCTAGCTTACTCATCTCATTAGTATGGTTTAAGTATAGTGTGTGCAAAAGTCAAGTTGCCCACTCACTGACGAAGCCTAATCCCAATAAGGTCTAGTTTCCCCTCGGATTGGAAGGTCAGATGGCAGTCCCTTCTGTAAAAACTAGTGCCTATGCCAGCATTAGGTAGCCGACCCCAGGCATCCTTCAGGATGCAATTCTACTGGGATAACCATAACGCTAGGAGGACGATGATGAAGATACAAAGCGTTCCGCGTAATTCCGAAAGATAATTAAACCAATGTTATCGTTACGACTATCATAGTGGATTTGTAATAGTCTGAATTGAGCTATTTCTGGAGTACTTACTGCGAAACTAACAGATATAATCGGGTGCCCCTAGTGATCTCATACTATATATTGTAAAGTAGTCCAAACTGAAGAAACAATGAAGTAGTAGTTACTGCAAAATTACAATTTTGCTAAGACCAGAACATGACAACAAAGCATTATCTATGTAATTATTGAAGGTCAAAAACAATGTTCACATAAATATATAGATTAAACCCTGTTGCTTGCCTGTTGCCTGTTGTTTGCCTCTACTTATTGTTTTTGTATTGTACTGTGTCCTTTAACTGAGGTCCTAAATAAACTCCATGATACGAATGATTCTATGCCAGATCATAATCAAATTTAAATAATCATTTTCAATTTATAAATTTAAAAAATGCATAATCGAGTACGAAAATAGAAAGTAACCATCAGCAGGTATTAAACCTGATTTAAAAATTAATAAAGTAGGTAAAGTATTTCTTTTCAAACAGCGAACTACAAGTAATTTACAGCTGTCCATAATCCATTTTACTGCATGCTTAAAAATATGCGTGGTCGACAAATATAGGATGTATTTTTTTCAGTGGAACATGCATATGTATCACACGAACTGAACTTTTCTGTTTTCACTATGTCTGTGACGTGTATTACAGGTTTATTTGCGCTCATGAGGTCGAAACATGTGTGCTCCCTAAGGGTTATGTTCGTATTGTAACATGCATCAATACACTGAGCGAGTACTCGTGTGGACATGTGTGTTCAGTGCTCACGTCATATACGTATGAGACCGGCTGTGTGTGCGCTCAGCCAGGAAACTTTAGTATTTGATTGAGAACTGCTTCAAGTTCCAAAGGTCCATGCCCCCGAGATGTGGTAAACACTTACAATAATAATAATATAGCTATGCCTGGGACTGATGCTATGCCAATACGAAGAAACAATACGAGAAAGGGATTCAGATCCTATTTGTCTTGCTGAAGCAATGCCGTAATTTCAGATGTTATATAGATATTCAATGACTCGAGGCGTAAGGAGAGCTCTATTGCGTTTAGTTTGAGACCCTGGAATCTTCAACCGTCGAAATTTTAGAGGATAGAAGCACAACATGAGTCAGTCACGCCTCGATAAGGCTTCTACGCCAGTCAGTAGAAGTTCAACGCCAAGGGCTATGTTGTAAAAGGTGGTGTAGATGTTTTTTTTTTAATTATGTATACCGATACCGAATAAAGTCTGAAAATTTAGAGGTTTCTTAGCTGCTAAAAGTTGTCCCGAGATATTTTTATGCTACTCAGTAGCATTAAAAAAATCTTTTACACCACCTTTTGCAAGAGCACCACATTTCACTGACTGGCGTATTCTGGAACTTGTTAAGTCAATTGTTGGCAGTTCTCATACTAATACAATTCTACCAGGAAGCCTAACAGGATTTAGATAATGAGCTCTCTTCCCGAAAGTTTTCTTCTCGAAATTTTGCCCCTCCATTTCAAAAAACTTGTGTTAAAGTTAATTTTATTTCAGTTGCCTGATATGTTGAGATTTAAATTGATGTAACGATTATAATTCGTAGAATTCTTAGTATAGGGGTTCGAATTTAATACTGGGTAAAAGAATGTATTCCGGTAGCGTTCACATTGTAGGTGTACGGCCTGCAAGGTACTAATTACCTTAGCGATTTAATGCGACGCCGCATTGCGGAGCGAATCCAACGAGAACACAAGACGATCCTGTAAAACAATCTACAGTGTTTCACATCAAAGCGCGATTCCACGTTTACCAAATTGTCACTCTCCCATACAAACCTCCACCCCAGTATATTTCCGGGATAAAAGTATCCTATGTCCTTCCCCGGGACTCAAACTATCTCCATACCAAATTTCATCTATGTTAAGCAATTCAGCGGTTTAAACGTGAAGAGTTAACAGAAAGACAGATACACTTTCGCATTTAAGTATAATATTAAATAAGTCTATATTAAATTTAAGTATGGATTTCATGCGTCTTTCACAAACAAACCTTAACGTACAAAAAAAAAAGAATGTGTACCTACGTGTATCGATATAAAAGTTAGACTCCTTCTGGCGGCTTGAGTACTTCCAATACAATTTTTTTAAGTAAAATTAGGCACGGGCGTGATTTTCTGTCCGTAAAATGGCAATTAGTCTAGAACGTCTAGGTATACTTCGTATGACATCATTTCTAACTTTATAATTATGTTAAAATACGTTATTGATAAAATGCACTCATTTCATTTCATACAAGTAGGCAGTCATGACATAAAAACACACAAATCAGAAGACAGCGATAAAATAAAATCAAATTCGAACCGAGGTCTGTACAGCCTATGTCATCCGTAAACTGACATATTTTAACTCTAATATTCTCGATCAAAGACCTCTCACGCTGTCCATTTTGTCTCCCGTCCTCTAAGGAAACCATCAGTTCAAAGGGTGTTGATATCGGGTTATTGACAAAAAGCTTGATTGATACACCCTCTGTCGTGGAAGGGTGATCGATCACAATCGCGCCAACACACTGTGACTGGATTGATAAGGAGATGTGTAAAGTGTGCAACGCTAGAAAGAGAGAGCATGGCCTCTATTTTACAATTTTTACATGTATCTAAATCACACTTCTTCCTGAATTGGCGGTACGCAACCTGCATGCAATAGTGTCTACTTTTCCGGCAGCATACTGGCGTCGCCAAGATTTGTCAAATTTGCACAGTAATATTCAATTGCGGAGAATATACGTTGACGTAAATACTGGAAAAGATCAGCCAAAGGTGTTTTCTTGATCTGAAACAGGACCAATGACATCAGACATCAGTTTGGCTTTAGAGACTGATTCCAAACGGGTAACAAGATATGTTACCTAAATCACACTTTTGCGAAAGCGCTGTCGTTTGCGCTCACGTAGAAACAAATTAGTAAGTCTGCTCTGAAATATAACTACATCCGAAATTTTGGTATCTCATTAACAAGTTCTCTGATTGATAATTTTAAGGACAATAACATATGTCTCGAAAATATTTAAGGCTTGATCTGTAAAAAATTGCACTGCTTCTGAAACATACCTAAGTGATATTTTGACCGGCCTTTCGAAAAAATAATCAAATTTCATATAAATTCAAAACTTTATTGTTTTGAAATTAAGACTTAATATGCCCCAGCAAAAGCAAAAAGTAAAACGGTATGCTTATTCTATGTAGAATTACTGCAAGTTTAGTGAACGGTACTTTGATTAGCACTCCTATTGTTAGAGCAATGGCTGTTATTATCGCTTGTTACCCGATCGATCCAGGAAATGGGTTGACCCCTTTGCTGACATTTAAATTGACTGTCTTTTCACTAATTCTTGTAATTTATTATTCAAATAAGATTACTTAATCTATACCATAGCTTACGTCAATGAAATATGGTATAGAAGTAATCTTATCTCTCTATGGAGTTATAGTTGCCATAATATGAGAGTTTTTTTAGCCAAATATAAATGAGAATGTTTGCGAGACTACTTTTTTAAAATACAACATATATTATGCTCAATTGCTCCACTAAAAGGAAGAAAAGAAAGGAACGTCACTTTTCTGTGATCGTCGTCGGCGTGGGAAACAATTGAAAAGAAATAAATAAAAACATTCAATCCAACCCTCACCATATCGGAGCCTATAAGGGAGAGCGTAGGGCAATTTATTTTGGATACATTTAACTCATTATCATCCACAGCCTGTAGTCGTCCACTGCTGAACATAGGCTTCCTAATTTACTTACATATAGCTACAAAGCGGGATAGGGATGTTGACACCAAAACAGAAAATCAATGAATCCGAATTTTCTTGAAAAAGGATCAAATTCTCAATCAAATAGCGAAAAAAGTAATTCAAAAGAATAAATAATTACATAATTATAAGTCATCAAAGTTTTAGGAGGGGGCATTTTCTGTCCCTTTCCCGCAAAACGCACCTGTGTATTGAACGATCGTCGTTTACTATGGCGCTCTAGGTTAGTGACGTCACTGACCTGTAGCGCTTTCTCTCTCAAACTAAAAACATTCTAACGGTTGTAGTTTCGTTATTTTTTGAGATATTTGAATAGGATTTTCACTATTTGGCATAGATTTAGGTATTCTTGCGTATGGAGTAATAATAAATTTTGAGTCAACATCCCTATTGAGATCGTGACATTGAAAAAAAAATATCCAGTCCAAATATTTTTGTTTGGAAAAACAGAGATATATCCTCATGTTTTTAAATCAGCTATTAAAATAGAAACGACACAAAAGACGCATGAGCGTGCAATGTATCTGAGAGAGATTAGCAAACAAACATTGTCACCAACTGTCAAACCTTCTCAATCGGAAACCTACTTGAATAAATATCCCCCTCATGATTAAAGTATAACAAGTTCGTAATGGAAATCCAGCCAAAATGCGCAGCGCAGGCTACTAAATATAGCAATCACGGGATAAATATCGGGCATCATATTCGCAACTAGTTTTATAACCGCCAGAGTCTCATCCCTAGTATTATCAAGACGACGAGTTTCATAATTACAACGTGTACTTGCGGGTCTGACTTATACTGATTCGGTTGCGGTATCATGAGGTACGAGATTGTGAATACTAGCCCAGCTAAGCCACGCCAATGAGCCGTTTTGGAGTGTTGGTTCACTTTGGATCGCTTCACTCGAGGTATTGTCACATCCGCATCAAATGGCGTATGAACATTGACGCGACGAATATACAAAGGTGTTTCTAACCTGTTAAGTCAACAAGAAAATGTGTTTAACGTATGAAAATCTTATGTACATAGACGCTATAGTCATTGCGAGGAGTACGAGGAGAAATCAGGCAGAAACAGTTTGTGGTCAAAATACATACACCACATGTAACAAAGATATAAAGTTTAAAACTTAATAATTAATGTCGCTACAAGTTGATGTTGAATCTCGCCGTAACTTAAGTTAAAAAATAGCAAGTTCTCAAGATATTCTAACAGTGTTACCTGTAAGTAAAGATAATTATTGAGTTGTTAGAACTGCGTTGACAAAATTTAGTGTCATTTTAGTTCCACAATTGATTGACAGTATTACTCAAAAATTACAAATTACTTATTTTTATACTGTTCTCTTTTTCACAGTGGTGCTAAAAATGCAACAAAAAGTGGCAACCTTTTACTATCTTCTCGAAGATCTCACGGTTCTAAAAGTCATATTTTTTTTTTTAATTTATCACTATTATCGAACAGTATGCTATTTGAGAGACAATTCAAATCTCTGCTTAAATTATGATGTTTTTTTAATCACAGTTATTAGTTTTAAAAGGGGGTTTATAATGTTTCCCATTATACAGTTTTTTTTGGGTCTTCTATATGAAGTCCCGGGAAAAAGCTAGTTAGAAATAAGGATTTAGCAGTAAGCTAGCGCAGCTCTACCCACGAACAGTAAATAATGTCAGCGCAATCGCGAGATGAACTATAGGACCTGTTGATCTATTTTAAGTGTGGATCTCTTACATGCCACGAACTTACTTATACCACAAAGTAAATAGCGGCGGCGCGCCGGAGCAGAGAGTCCGCTCAGTACAAAGTGCCATTTTCGCCGCACGCACACAGACGTAACATTTACAGGCATTCTCGGTTGATCTCGGCAATGCTTAGTCGCGACTGTTGCGAGTGCTATAGTTATGCGCGAGTTGATCACTTGACGTCCCCACCGCTACGTAGGTACTTTTAAATCAGGCAGAAACAGTTTGTGGTCAAAATACATACACCACATGTAACAAAGATATAAAGTTTAAAACTTAATAATTAATGTCGCTACGAGTTGATGTTGAATCTCGCCGTAACTTAAGTTAAAAAATAGCAAGTTCTCAAGATATTCTAACAGTGTTACCTGTAAGTAAAGATAATTATTGAGTTGTTAGAACTGCGTTGACAAAATTTAGTGTCATTTTAGTTCCACAATTGATTGACAGTATTACTCAAAAATTACAAATTACTTATTTTTATACTGTTCTCTTTTTCACAGTGGTGCTAAAAATGCAACAAAAAGTGGCAACCTTTTACTATCTTCTCGAAGATCTCACGGTTCTAAAAGTCATATATTTTTTTTTAATTTATCACTATTATCGAACAGTATGCTATTTGAGAGACAATTCAAATCTCTGCTTAAATTATGATGTTTTTTTAATCACAGTTATTAGTTTTAAAAGGGGGTTTATAATGTTTCCCATTATACAGTTTTTTTTGGGTCTTCTATACGAAGTCCCGGGAAAAAGCTAGTTAGAAATAAGGATTTAGCCGTAATCTAGCGCAGCTCTACCCACGAACAGTAAATAATGTCAGCGCAATCGCGAGATGAACTATAGGACCTGTTGATCTATTTTAAGTGTGGATCTCTTACATGCCACGAACTTACTTATACCACAAAGTAAATAGCGGCGGCGCGCCGGAGCAGAGAGTCCGCTCAGTACAAAGTGCCATTTTCGCCGCACGCACACAGACGTAACATTTACAGGCATTCTCGGTTGATCTCGGCAATGCTTAGTCGCGACTGTCGCGAGTGCTATAGTTATGCGCGAGTTGATCACTTGACGTCCCCACCGCTACGTAGGTACTTTGTGTCACGTACGTCAAAATGAATAACCGATATTATTACAGTTGGAATGTATTTTATTGTTTAAATACAACAAAAAACTGTGCCTACACTTTCTTCAAATTTTCAAACGAAATTGAAAGGTAAATAAAACGGTTTTCTCGTTTTGGTAGTTACAATACCTAGGTATAATAGGTAGGTAATTTTTTGAAACTAGCCGCTTTGATAACGACGATCAACCATTACACATTAATCTTATCGTTCGCTGGTAAAACGCCAGTATTTAAGTACTATGGTTTAGTTAAGTAGGTACCTGATTATAATTAATTAGGTATATTCTTTGTTGGCGCTCTCGACCGCCGCCGGTCACAAGTCACAACTCGCAGCGGGTCACGCATCAATTTATTATTCCTTTTTAAAATTCAGAATCAATACAGAAGCAACCCTGTGAGTCGGGCAAGTTTAGGTATGTATTTTCAAGAACGGCGGGAACGGACCTTCTGTATATTTTTATTTTGTGCTTATACTTACAAACTTAACATTCATAAACTTTATATCTTTATAATGATAATGTAGATAAAACCGTACATATCACAATATGTTTTTTTGAATTGATGGATAATATTTTTGAAAAATTTGGATCCCCAACTTAGGCTCTTATGCCAATTCCAGCATTTCCAGCTTTATAACAAGAATCACAGAGCTAAGACGCAGACGGACAGATGGATTATTATTCTGTGATAAGGGTCCCCAGTTTATAAATATACCTAACCTATATCATTCAAACCATTTCACCATTAAGTAATTAAATTACATCCCTTTGAAACGGCCCACTGACCTTTTAATACCAAAATTTTACAAGGACCAGAAACAAAATACCAATAACATTTATTAAGCGTGGAAGTCGCTGGAGCAAAAATTATGGCCGCAAACAGAATCCTTCACCCGTGTTATTAAATTTCATCAGTGCTGGCCACCCCGAATCTTTGTTAAACAGAGCGTGAGTAAGCCGTGGCAGCGCTGAGTTTTTTAGGAAATTTATGAGAAATATAATTATATAAGAGTTTGGCTTTTTGTGTCGTCCATGTACAAAGGAAACACGACTCTGTTTGTTTCGTTTGTGCAGAATTTGTTGCACTATGACTATGCTTTGTCAGTATTCTTTATAAATGTAGCGTGAATTGATTTTGAATGGCCATTTATCACTTTATCTGCATTTTGTTATATCTTCAAACTCAACCAATTACGGATTGAAAATGATAAAGTAGGTGAACGACAGAATTAAACACGAGTGCATTCAGCTTTGCGGCTTTACGGGAAATCGATGCCATTTTAATTATAAACGAATGGATGACAAAATAGAAATGTCATTGGCTACCGGTATAACGGAAATAACTGTTTTTTATTTTATTTTGACTTCTGTGTTCAAACTTCATCAAATTGAAACAGAAAGAGATCCAAGCAAAAAGACAATTAAATCAATCTATGCTGGAAATCCATTCCACGACAGTTGAATCCTGTTTTTATTGGGTAAGTTAGTGACAATATTTCTGGATTGTATATTATTTTCATCAATGTGCATTCAAAAGCTTCCTGATTGTCGTTGTAGCGGGAACTTCCGCCGGGAAGCGTGGATGCGGGAAGGTATCGATGCAGTATTGTCTCATGCAGGTTGCGCCTCGCCAAGTAACAGGATTAGCGTTAGAAATCGTATTTGTCAACATTTATTTGCAAAACATCAATGTTAATCGTAACAGTCCTCGTTGAGTTGGAGTGCATGAAAGTTCCATTCTAAAAGTGGTGACTTGTTATAGAGGGTAAAATGGCTTAGTCTCATGTACTTTACAGCTGAAAACGCAAGCCACCGTAGCCACATATCACGCAGCTCCGGCACTGGTAATGGTTGGGCACAATAAATCAGCTCGCTGTGAATTGACGGTCCGCGGAGCGCGATGCGCAGCTGTTTCCTGGTGTGCCATTCGATAACGAAAAGACCTAAGTGCACTTAAAACTTGAAGTATAACTGTCATTTTATTCTCGCCCAAGGTTTCGTTTTGAAAGCAACAAATCTGTTATCATCATTAGCGTAAATTCTTAAAAATATAATATGGAATATCTACGAGGTGTAATCGTAATGTAGTATTTATAATGTAATCCATGTGCGTAGAGATCGCTTTTTAGCGATCAAACCGCCTTTTATCTATTTATATTTTTAAATTTCATTTTTATTTCTTTTGTATTTTTTGGTGAAAAAAAACCAATATTTGTATTGCATTGTACTGTAAAAAAAACGACTGAGTGCTAACTTTAAGTAGATGGATAAAGGAAATTTACAAATGATTTAATAAAATCAGGGGAAATAATTCGTGGAGTTTTGAAAATTGGTACAGTTATACCTTGCGGTATCCAGATGCACATACTAAAAGTGCTCTACACGGATTATTTCGCCGGATTGCCCATATTCGGCGTAATTTTCTCAGACTATGTGGTAAGAAGCGGAAAAGAGTGCATTGTCTATACAGTGGCTATAGCGTGGGTTCGATTCCAGTCTCAAGTTGCGTGTGGGATCTCGCTTAATTTCTCTTTGTTCTCTGAATCAAATAATTGGCTATAGTCGCTACAGTGGTTTTGCGTTTCAACTTGATATGAGTAATAGGGATGATGACACTATAAAAGAAAATCAATAAATCCAAATTTTCTACATAATGACTCAAATTCTCAATCAAATGGCAAAAAAAGTAATTCAAAAAAATAAATAATTACGTAATTATAAGTCTTCAAAGTTTTAAAAGTGGGTATTTTCTGTCGCTTTTCCGCAAAACGCACCTTTGTATTGAACGATTGTCATTTACTATGGCGCTACTCAAAGGTGACGTCACGGTCGAGTAGCACTTTCTCTCTCTAACTACGAACATTCTAACCGTTGTTGCTTCGTTATTTTTTGAGATATTTGAATAGGATTTTCACTATTTGGCATAGTTTTATGTCTTCTTTCTATTGAAGTAATATTTTTTTTTGAGTCATCATGCCTATTGAGTATAATCCAGTTATGTACGTTCTTGCAACTTTTGTTGCATCAGGAGCGTTTTACGCGTCACTGGCTTTTCAGGACACAGCTGTGTTGCGCGCTGACTGTCGTATCACCAAACTGATTTATCGCTAGAACAAATAGCTTAAAATACAACCATTGAAAGATCAGCACTGGCAATAACGACTGCACTATGGGTGGGTTCCGTTTCGGGAAAACAATGAATTTCTACCTCTTTATTATGTCATGCAAATAAAAACCATTAGAAAGGTCTCAGTGGGTGTCTGTTAATAAATTAACCAATCCGTGGTTGAAATATTATATTGCCTTGCAACATTTTCCTATTAACATTCACTACCTTTTTTCTTATTTTCATGTGATAGCGTTGTCTAATTGATTAAAAAAACACTTTGCGGTAGTAAAAAAAGATCGAGTATTGGTAGCCACCGCAAAAGTAGTCTACATAAGTAGGTAAATTCTAGTGGCGTTGATAAATAAATATAATTTTCACACCTGTTATTCAGTAAAGAATCATTGCTTCCCTCGAATAAGGGGAAATCGTACTTTTCTTCCGACATTTGAGGGCAACAATGACTCTTTTCCTCGTAGAAGGCGAGAAATGCAGTATGTGCCACTCGGTTACAATAGTAGATTGTTAACCAAGGGTTGAAAGCGACCCATTTCAGACGAGATATTTTGGCGCTCGAACGTAGTGAGAGCGCCAATAGTTCGAGGCTGAAATGGGTGGTTTCACCCGAGTTAAACACTCTGCTTTTCATTCCGAATACGAGGAAACTAAAAAAAATTTTTTTTACTTAAGATTCAAAGTTAATATAACATTTGAAATCCTTATCCCTAATTAGTCGAAATCAATAATGATTTTTCGCAAAAAAAAAATTTTTTACTTAAAATTCAAAATTAATGTAAAATTTGAAATCCTTATATAATTAGTCGAAATCGAGTATAATGACGATTTTTCGAAAAAAAAATTTTTTTTAAAGTTTAATTAAAAATTTGAAATCCTTATCCCTGAATTAGTCGAAATCGAGTATAATGAGGATTTTTCACAAAATTTTTTTTTTTGCTATAAAATTCAAAATAAATGTCAAATTTGAAATCTTTACCCCTGAATTAGTCGAAATCGAGTATAATGATGATTTTTCACAAAAAAATCATTTTTTCCCTTTAAATTCAAAATAAACATAAAATTTGAAATCCTTACCCCTGAATTAGTCGAAATTGAGTATAATGACGATTTTTCACAAAAAAATTTTTTTTTGGCCCTAAAATTCAAAATAAATGTCAAATTTGAAATCGTGATCCCTGAATTAGTCGAAATCGAGTATAATGACGATTTTTCACAAACAAAAATTTTTTTTTACTTAAAATTCAAAATAAACATCAAATTTGAAATATTTACCCCTGAATTAGTCGAAATTGAGTATAATGACGATTTTTCACAAAAAAATTTTTTTTTGCCCTAAAATTCAAAATAAATGTCAAATTTGAAATCGTTATCCCTGAATTAGTCAAAATCGAGTATAATGACGATTTTTCACAAACAAAAACTTTTTTTACTTAAAATTCAAAATAAACATCAAATTTGAAATCTTTACCCCTGAATTAGTCGAAATCGAGTATAATGACGATTTTTCACAAAAAATCTTTTTTTACTTAAAATTCAAAATAAACATAAAATTTGAAATCCTTACCCCTGAATTAGTCGAAATCGAGTATAATGACGATTTTTAGCAAACATTCTTTTTTTAATTTAAAATTCAAAATTAACATAAAATTTGAAATCCTCATCCCCGAATTAGTCGAAATCGAGTATAATGATGATTTTTAGCCAAATTTTTTTTTCTTTTTTTTTTTACTCAAAATATAAAATTGGAAATCCTGGTTGGCATTGGCTGATTTGGCTGTCGACGTGTTTTGTGATTGGTGGATTCAATGAGGTGAAGCATTTGGATTGGTTAATTTTAAATGTTTTGGAATTATTTTTTATTTATCGTATGGCATTTATTTCGAACCGTGAGATCTCCGAGAAGACAGTACGGTTGCCAGTTTTTCTTGCACTTTTAGAACCACCCAGGGGTCACGTGTAGGGTAGCGGTGGGTACTTTCCCTACGGACGTGGTGCAACTTCGACCCCCCTTTGTCAAGTGAGTGGGCAACTTGACTGTTAGAAGTTCTCAAGCCGCCTGAAGGCCTCCAACTTGGCTTAACGACTGCTGTCATAGACAACAGCCGGGATCAACGGCTTAACGTGCCTTCCAAAGCACGGGAGCGCTCAGTTAGTAACCACTCAAAGCGGTCACCCATCCATGTACTGACCCCGCCCGACATTGCTTAACCTTGCATACCGGTTGCGGCACGCAGGCGCCGCTGGGCCACGAGCGCTAATGTTTTGGAATCAAAAATATGTATACATGTTAGCCCGTGGGGCGCAATGGCCCACTTTCAACCCGCTCCTTAGGTCAAATATGACCCACTTTCAGAGTATGAGGAATGAAAAATGATTTGTAAGACATTTCACGTTTTTAGCAGCGAGCCTCATAGGCGGCGATTTGAAAAACATTATCAAGCAGTGTCACACGGTAGCAATCACTCGCTACGCTTAGGATTCTATTGTAGAATCTTTTGCTTCACTCAGGATTCAATATATCCGCCCTCGCCGTAAATATATATTTTTACTCCCATCACACACAATTTTTTTTGTCAAATTAAAGTGTCAATTCATTATTTAGCAGCAAAGTATTTGTGTTCAGACAATTCTTATTTCAGTTTTTAGTCAATTCCTACTCAAAAAATTAAGGAATGTACGTTAAAACGTCTGCAAGCATTACAATATCCGTCATCCACTACTTTCTCATTATTATATTTACAGATGCACGTTCAAGGAAAGCCTTTACCATCAACAGACAGAAGACAATCGTGATTCCCGAAACTATAACATTGTTTAAAGACCTTTGCACTGTTGTATTTGTGTTCGCGACAAACGGCAAGCGCCCTTATTTATTTTAGAGTTCGCCGGCATTCGGATCCGCTCGTGGGATTGTAAGATTAGGGCTGGTAGTCTTGAAAACTTGGATTTCCACACGATATTTGTTTTGTATTTCTCGCTTTAATATCCAATTCCGGGTATTGGCGATAAAAGTTATTAAAAAAGCAAGGAAATGTCGCAATTACGTGCTATATTGCCGATTTTGAAACATTTCAATCGGACATCAAACATCACAACTGTAGTAGCAATCAGTCAATGATTAACATAATAATTGGAAGTCCTTATTTATATGCCTATAAATAAAT
Organism: Cenopis cana; assembly: GCA_951800055.1. Taxonomy (NCBI): domain Eukaryota; kingdom Metazoa; phylum Arthropoda; class Insecta; order Lepidoptera; family Tortricidae; genus Cenopis; species Cenopis cana. Next base: position 9,074,698 of record OX637489.1, on the reverse strand, counting down.
GACTTTTGACTTTGACTTTAATATAACGTGTAAGAGAATTTCAGATCACGCAAAAATATCCCACAACGGCTTTACCAATAAGAATAAGGTGGTATCTTATATATTTGTACACATGATTGTACTAGGTATTTCACAGAGAGGTGATTACAAACCTATCTCAAGAACAAGAAAGTTAATCAAACTGTCGTTTTCCATACTAAAAATGACCTTCACATGAAAGCTACCTAACGCAAGTTTGACAAGTTACTTAATCAATCATCGACTTTAGTATTCATGATTTTGTGAAACGCCAACCCTGTCAAAACTACTTGTCTCAGGGGTGACAACCCTAAGCAGATTGTTTCATCGCCTTAGACACTGCAGCGTAAGCCTGAAGCAATGGATGTAAATACCGCTACCCGTACCGCTACATCCACAGCGAGTTTGTGTCGTTTTAAATATCAGCAGGGATTCCGTGCATCGCTGAACCAACTGAGCTACCGTGGGTTCTTAATCGGCACCAACGTTTCAATATTCACCCACCCGTGCCGTATTAATTTTAAGTTTTCTCTCGTTGAGTAAAAAATCTTTATTTTCCATGTACCCTTCAAAATTGTAGTCTTCTGAGCCGTGATTGTAACCATTGATGTTATGAATATCTCAATTCAAATATAGGAGAGAGCAGATAGACGGCATACGTCAGGCAGGTATATTTCTATTTAAAATATACAATATTATATAAATGTTGACAAGAGACTAAACTCAACAACTGCCCTAATTAAAATAAAATCAATAGTGGAGTACGTGGTAGCAAAGGCAAAAGTAGGGTAATAAATAAACTGTACGACTCTTAACGAAGCTTAATTTTTCGGAAGCGCTGTTCCGAGCACAAAAAACATAATAAAAGAAATAACTATTTCGGTTAGGCTTACAAAAGCCTCAAATAATACATACCGATATTTATGCTTCACGTCAAATCAATAATTCCAAAAAAGCTCTCCTAAATATTTAAGAGGATTCGAACATCGAGTGATTGAAATAAAGGAGCATATACATTGGCTAAACATAGCACTCTCAAGGGAAATCAAAAGGGTACGACAAATCTTCCCGCTGATCGCGTAAAAATACCTGGGACCCATAATAAATTCCATTTATTGCGACCTACTACCGTGATTCGGGTATTGCGAAAACTACAAATTGTGGTCCAGTCTCGAATGGTAAATGGACTAAATTTCAATTTGACTTTTTATAAAACTGGTTTCGGGCGGCTTCGAAATTGGATTGCCAGAGAATAACAAAATGAAAGCAGACTGTGGTATCTGTCTATTTTTCATCAATGGCCTTTGAGTCTATTACAGACTATACAAGCGGTGTCAAGAAGGTAGAAAACCTTTTATACCTATTTTAATCCTTAACCTAAAAACAAGAACTACGATAAATACTCAAAGTTCATATTGGTAGAGGTAGAAACAATTTCACTAGTAGGCGTTGACGGATAATAATTACGTGGATCATAGTAATTTCCCCAAGTAAAATTATTTAGGTAGTTCTCTATGTTTTACTTTTCAACAATTTTTTGTTACAAATAAATGGCTTAAGTAAATATGCTAAACAAAATTTACAAACATCAAGAAATCTTTTTATATTGAATCGGGGCTACTTTCTCTCTTCTGTCAGTGATATCTTCATTTCACGTGCAAAGCAAAAAAATTAAGTTACTTTAATTTCGTTTAATACAAAATACCCAAACCACATTTCCGTCAAACTCGTCAAAACTGCGGACCAGAACTTGTCTCCAAGCATATTCAAATGTTATCAGGCAGAAACTGAAAGTAAATATGGCAGCAGTTACCGGGTAATAAGTTTTGCCGTTTAATATTTCGGTTTCAGTACTGCCTCGGGATCTTAGTATTGCCAGTATGTTCCGCTTTCAACCAATAAAATCAAGCGTTCCTTTATATTTTGTTAAATAGAGAAACAACTTTACTAGTTAGATTACATTTTAATAACCAACAAACTGCCCTCAGTTTGGCGAAATTTGATGTATATCTACCACCTAAGTTTGTTTTTGAATATACCTATATAAAATGAATAATAAATAAATAAATAATAAACAATGGCATAAATACTGATACAAGATACAACATAATATATTATACTTATCAGAAAAAAGTATCAGTGATATCATGTTTGTAGAATTTTAAGTCTATAGGTATATATATGGTTTTGTATCTTTCAACAAGTTCACGACATGGTACAAATCAACCAAAAATCTTCTGAACACCACCTTACCTTAATTTGGTGGATGTATTCACGCAAATCACATAAAATAATGAAACTATGATTAGAAGTGGACATTTGCAACGTACGCTCATCAAAATGCACATTATAATATAGTGGAACTGATTACTCAGAGTTGGTTATGTTATTCTTCTTTATTCTTGATATTAAAGTCATAATAATATATACTGACGAGCAAAAATAACGGACCAGTACACTTTGTATGGAAGTTCCATAGAAAGTGTACCCGTTATTTTTACTCGTCCGTATATTTCTTCCCAATATCTTTTTAGGAAATCGATTTAATAGTTTGGTCGAGTTTGCTCTTAACCAAATAGAACGTAATATTTACTAAGCTTCGATAATATTTGCTTCTTGCCGAAATTTCAGCATTTTTGCGCTGAACAACTTAATAGGATTCCTCATAAATAACTTTCCCCGCAAGTTCATAAAAGCAGGAAAATTTATTTATTACAAAAGTTTCATTTGCTAAGAGTGAAAGTTCGTTATAAGTAATTAAGTTATTTTCACTTTAACTATTTCAAGTTCGGACCTGATACCGCTAATTATTAGATTATTACTTTTAATTTACTGAAACTTAGTAGATAACTTCTTAGTTTATTAACGTTCATAGCGAACCATGAATGTCTGTTTATTTTTTATATAATATACAGAGCAGAGAAAATCTTCAAATATTAAATTTAACTTTAAATTATATAAAAGTATGCACTAAATTTCTGTGCCTGAAACTATACCTATAATTATACAGTTATTTCCTGTTATGGTTGGAAGTGACTCTGTCAGACCAGCTGACGATCATAGAGGTCCCTGTTAAATATCTTACTGGTATCCCGGAATACTATGTTGTAGTGAATCTTATGGTGGGTAGTATGTGGATTTTGCTGCGAATTTGCGAAGTATTGGATGTTTTCTTTTTTAACCGATTTAAATAGAAGAAAGGAAGTTTCTTAGTTAGTCTCCATGTTTTTTTGACCGGAAGCAGGTATTATATACGTTGAATCCATTTAAATCAGGATGAAGATGTGATGGGATTAGGATAAATTCGGGGAACTAGAAGAACCTGCTCAAATTTTGTAAGCACCACATAATAATATGTCGATGGCGGCATTTTCTATAGCAAAACACACAGGTACTGTGGAATTGATGACGATGATGATGAACACAGATGATCTATGGAACTCCTGATTTATATAGGCGCTTTACAGATTCCGTTGAGATTTCTTTGAAGAAGCTTCCTTATAATGCTTTAAACGAAAGCTAAAAAACTGGCTTCTCGAGCACACATTCTACAGCTACGATGAATTTTTAACCTGTAGAATGTAATTATTATGATAGATTTAATTTTATATACCTATATGTTGACATGTAATTTTTAAATTATGAATAAATGATTATGATTATGAAGCAACTAATCATAAACTTCTAATACTCATCAAAATAAACATTTGAAGTGGAGCTGAGGAGAGGATATACTATAGTTATAGGATTCGTAAGGGATCAATGCATCTCCTCAATTACGTATTGTAGGCTGATCTGATATTCAGCGACTTGGCTATTTTCAGTAGAACCACCGCATATGCTGTCAAAAAAGTATACATTTGGAGCCATTTTTTGTAGGTGTAATTTATTAAGTATTGATATATTATGTCGCGTATACGAATATTATCATAATCTAGTAACCACAACTCGACCCACATTGAGCTTACTATGAGAATCCAAGCACGATAAACCTAACGTATCAGTAGCTGTAGTATAAGTTTTTTCGAAACATTAACTAATTCGAACGCGTTTGCGTTTTGTCTCAAAATGTATGAAAGTGGTATTAAAACGTGAACAGCGCCTCTGGTGGTCACTAGTGGAAACTAAAACAGCGAGCATAACATTTGTTGCTAACCGATGAACGCGCGTATTTCAAACTCGGTGAGAGCGTTTTCATAAATTTTGAGACACAACGCAAACGCGTTCGAATTAGTTAATGTTTCGAAAAAACTTATACTAGAGCTACAGAACGAGTTCGAAAACCAAATTAATTTAGTAGTCGAAACGCAAGTTATAGATCTACCCCTATTCCAATTCACCCCATTTCGATCTTACGTCCGGGCAATATCTCAAACAAGCGACAGGTGAGTTCAATGGCCTTTTGTGCAAATAGGATTGCCGGGACAGCCTTCTAACCATTTCCTAGACTCGCTGCAATTGCACGTAAGCCGGCCAGAGGCTGGTTGTAATTGGTCTTAAAATTGAGGCTCACACACTAAGATCGTGTGTAAATTCCTGGCCTGATTGTACACTGTACAGATATAACTTAACATACTCGTACGTCTGTATTCCCAAAAGAGTACGCAGAGCATGTGATTCTGTTATTAGTCCCATTTTTAGCAATTGTAGAGTTATAGATGGGGAAAATGTGATATAGGTTTTACTAACCCATTACATCGCCAATACACTTCAAGCCTTTTTTAAAGCCTTTACTTAACTTGCAATGTATGCATTGTAACTGTTTTTTCGAGTGAAATCTTGTAGCTCAATTTTACACCACTTGCGGTATACAATTGAGCTTAAATTTGACATACTGATGTAAGTTCGGTGACAATGCAATATTAGGGTACCATAGAGCCGATCTGATGATGGAGACAGAAGGAGGTCATAGCAACTCAAAAAGAAGAAAAAGCTCTTGTAGGTATAGGAGGAAATAAGAGAAGAAAACACATTTATTTGTATAGAGAAGCGATTGACGTGTGGTTTGTTAACCAGAAACAGTGACCAGTGATTGACGTCAGAAAACAGCTGTTCTAATAAGAACAGCTGATTGCTCTGATAAGAGCAGTTTTTGGTTTGTCCCGAAAAGGACAGTTTTATTATGAAGACTCCACGCATCTTCAAGAATATCTTCGGAGGGCACGGAGCACGGAGAGACAGCGACGCGCGCAGTGATCTTCTCATCTCGACGGCCGGCGCGGGAAAAGGATCGAGCTTCGCGCGCCGCATATATTTATAGCCGCGCGTGCCAGCGTTTCGCGCGCAAACTTATTTCTCTCTCGCTCGCGCGCTATCTGTCTCGCTCTAATTGTTTATTTTGTACTCGGAGTGATATCGTTATTAGTTGTAAGCTTTTAGGTTGTATATAGTTAGGCATTTTTGTAAATAAAATTATTCCAATTTCTACTGTCTACTGCGTTTTACTCAAGCAAGAAGAAGTCTCTCTAGCCTAGGACAAACCTCTGCCCAAGCTCTGCTCCAGCTCAAGTATTCCTCCTAAAGTAGTGACCAGCCGACTAGAACACAGAAGAAACCTTCAAGTCTCAAGATGGCCGGAGGAAACGAGATCGTCGAGCCCGCCAACCAGGAACTCCGAAACGCCGACGGACGACCAAACGAAGCCCAGCAGCAACCTCAAGCCAGCCACGACGTATCTGCGATAGCGCTGTCACTACGCGTACCACCATTTTGGCGCGACCAGCCGCTATTGTGGTTCTGCAGCTTCGAATCCGCCACCGCCGATCTCAAGAGGAGCCAATCACAATTAGCGCAGATGGTTATCGCCCAGCTGGAGAAACAAGACATCCAGAATATCGCAGACCTCATCTACTCGCCGCCGGAGAAGAATTACTACCAGGCGATTAAGGACCGTCTCATCTCGCTGTACGAAGAATCCAGCACGGCCCAGGCGAAGAGACTGCTGTCACAAGTAGAGCTCGGCGAACAGAAACCTAGCCAGCTACTTCGCCAGATGCAGAATCTCAACCGCGAGAAGTTCCCCGACAGCACGATCCAGATGATGTGGCTCGAACACCTGCCGCCACACGTCCGATCAGTACTCACCGTCAGCGAAGCCTTTAAGATCAAGACCACGCTAGACGACCTCGCTCTTCTCGCCGACAAAATGATGGAGCACACGCCGTCATCCCACATCGCCGCAGTTTCATCGCCCGTGCCATCCACGTCCAGCCAGCCACCACCACCACCTCCGTCGCAACCACATCCACAGCTAGACACGCAGTTTCTTATCAACGAGATAAGAAGATTATCACTCGAAGTCGCCGAACTACGGACACGACCGCGCGGACACTTTGAACATCGCAACAGCCGACACCGCCGCCGTTTCACGTCACGTTCCCGTTCCCGCAACGCATCGCAGTCGCAAGATCGCACACAGAGAGCGTTCTGCGTTCTCTGTATTGTACCGAGTCCCTTACGATAATGCACACAGCAGGCAGTCAGAACGCTCCTTGAATTCATACAACTCTGCAAGCAGAACGCAAAACGCGGAACGCTGAACCCAGAACGCTCTCTGCTCTGTATGCGCTTAGCCATATAGGGTTTAACTTCGCGTTTGACATTTCCAAGTCACGGTGTCTGAGTGACAGCGTTTGTATTGGACAGAGCGTTGAAGTTTAAAATTTGGCTGGACGACATTATTTATTATTTCGTCAATGTCACATTTTTTGTTGGAGTTTGATTAGCAAAGTTGACATTACTTTCATAAAACAATACAAATAATCTCACAAGAGGATAATAGAGATAATAACATTAATAAAAATTATCGTCCTTCCGCCCCGGTCAGAGAACGGGCTCGCGTATCCTTATTCATATATTCATATTTATTAATAATAAATCATACAATAATAAAATTAAAATAAAAGCTAACAACAAATTGTAAGTAATTTCCTTGCCACATCACCTTCGCGCCTTTGTCCGCAGGGCACGCATAGACAGCACTCTCGGATGGGACGATTTTGGCCTCGCGCGCCTACCGCTCAGCTTCGGGATTTCGGTCCTCAGGTTCGCTTCTAATATACTTAGGTGTATTTGGATAGGCCCGCTTTCGAGCATTCGGTTCTCAAGTTCACATGTACGAGTAAGTCAATAAGGAGTAATTAATGTTATTTCTGAATAGTCCAATTTCAAGACAGGTCGACCTTTGGTCTCGCAAAATTAAAAACTAGCCAGACATGGGCATTACCTAAGTTTTAGAGACTTTTTAAAACCCTTTATATACACGCCTGGAATATTCATTCACGTAATTATACCTTGTCTTAAGTTTTCTCGGTACCGGCTGCAATTGCACTAAGTCTGTTGGAGCCAGCTGTAATTAGAGGTAATACCGTCAGGACTAAGCTGTTGCATAAACTGAAACCGTTTACTGATTCCTTAACAGATTATGAATTCCTCGTCTACATCAAAGTCTGGTGTTTGCCCGAGAATTGTCTTTGTAAGGCTGCTTTTCCACTAGAGCTGTGCTATTCAGCGCAATGCTGCGAGGATGTAATAGCTTTCCGTTTCCACCAGTGCTTTATCAACGCATCCATAGCAACATATTATAGCATAGCTCTGATGGAAATGCACCCTAAGTGGTCTTATATCTACCTACTTCCACTCCCAATTTTATTCGGTTGGGGATGATTTCAGGTTTATAATATTTCGGTATTTTGTAGTTCCTCTCGCCACGAAACTGTGACGAGCACGCCCTTGGCTGCATCCTGCCTAATTTCAAGTCAGTCCAATTCTTTTACTACGGCTCATGAAGAATAAGACAGGCAAATTATTTCCGGCTTCCCTAAGAATATTTTCGACGTGCCGCCACTGGCGGACTCTTTATACCTACGGTGTTTTTTACTTTACTCAAATCGTATTGATGTTGTCCAGGTTTCCTCCCTTGTCAGTTTGCATTTCTGCACTAGTAATTACATATATTTTATGGATTCAGTACTGCATTCTTCGTCATGTTGCGCCAAACACAAAGCAGTCATTTTTGTAGCGCGCACTAATTTTTTTGACAGCAGCCTAGTTGGTAGACCCTGTCCACAAAATAAAGAATTACAGAAGGTCCGTTCCCGCCGTTCTTGAAAATACATACCTAAACTTGCCTGACTCACAGGGTTGCTTCTGTATTGATTCTGAATTTTAAAAAGGAGCAGGTATATTAAAAATTCTTCAACATGACATTTAAATATGAACCAGCGTATCTTGGTAAAAACCCGGCCAAGTGCGAGTCGGACTTCGCACATTTAGGGTTCCGAATCAACCTCAAAAATATGATTTATCAATATATTAGTATTTTTTGTTAAAATATACGTAATATTAAAAATTGTCACCAAATTTCAAGTTCATAGGTCAATGAGAAGTTTAAAAATTCTTCGGAACAAATTTTGTGACAGACGACGGACGGACGGACGGGCGTCTGGGCGACACCAATAGGGTTCCGTTTTGACCCTTCGGGTACGGAACCCTAATAAATTGATGCGTGACCCGCTGCGAGTTGTGACTTTGTGACGGGCGGCGGTCGAGAGCGGTTTAATTAGGCACCTACTTAACTAAACCATAGTACTTAAATACTAGCGTTTTACCAGCGAACGATAAGATGAATGTGTAATGGTTGATCGTCGTTATCAAAGCGGCTAGTTTCAAAAAATTACCTACCTACCTAGGTATTGTAACTACCAAAATGAGAAAACCGTTTTATTTACCTTTCAATATCGTTTGAAAATTTTAAGAAAGTGTAGGCACAGTTTTTTGTTGTGTTAAAGTGTATTAAAACAATAAAATACATTCCAACTGTAATAATATCGGTTATTCATTTTGACGTACGTGACACAAAGTACCTACGTAGCGGCGGGGATTTCAAGTGATCAACGCGCGCACAACTAGCACTCGCGACACGACAGTGACACGCGACTAAGCTCGTCCGAAATCAACCGAGAATGCCTGTAAATGTTACGTCTGTGTGCGTGCGGCGAAAATGGCACTTTGTACTGAGCGGACTCTCTGCTCCGGCGCGCGCCGCCGCTATTTACTTTGTGCCATGTCTACGAAGCTGGAGGCGGATTCCATCCCGGTAAGGGCATAGGTAATATATTTGTGTGATGAACACGAATATTTGTTCCTGAGTCTTGGATATTTTCTATACGTATTTAAGTATCAATTAGCTGCTGTATATATAAGTATAATATTGTCGCTTAGTACCCATAGTACAAGTTTGCTTAGTTTGGGACTACGTCGATTTGTCTAAGATTGTGCACAAATATTTATTTATTGATTTGTCCTGATACTGACTTATCTGACAGTGGACACTGAAAACTATCAGCTTACTATTACCGCACCGCAAAATATGGAAGTTACTTTCCATATTACAACAGACATAATGTTGTGATTCCAGTTGCTGGTAACACTTCGATACTCGTACTGGATCATAAGCTATTCTTTGTTGTCTGATTGTGATAGATCGATTTATAAACAAGTTTTCAATTGGACTAAATTAGGTATGTAAAGGCTTACTCAATTAATACATTAGTATTCATGCCAGTATGTATACAAATTACGAATAGATTCAACGTAAACAGCGGCGCGTAATTTTCTTAATCAAACAGCATTCACAAAGTTTTATTCAAAGCATTTTCGTAAAATTTTAATCGCAAATAAAACTAGCTTAAAACTCTCTCCCAGCGCTATGTCAATTAAATTACACTTCGTTTACTTTACTAAAGCAAAATATTAGGTATTTCCTGTGTAAACTAGTATCTTACTAATCCGACCATAAGATACGCTTACCTGACGTCTGTAATACGTTCCGCAAATAATGAACCATTAATTTGGTCGGGAAGCATCTAGCGTATAAAATGGTATAAAATAGGGGGAGTGGGGGTCGTTAAAACGTTTTACACCAGTATAGTAAGTTCTAGCTACTTTACTTTTAGTTTTGCTCGTAATAGCTGAGATACTTACTGAGTTTTTGTACACCATAAAATACCTGATGTATTTTTCACTATTATTAAAGTTATTAACGCAAGTAACCCATCATCATCATCCTATCGTTATCCCAGTACCGGTCTACAGCTGCATCCTAAAATATGCCCGGGGTCCGCTGCCTAATCCAAGATAAGGCGTATACCCCGTTTTTTTTTTTCAGAGTAGAATTTTAACGGTCATTTTCGCCTACAATTCTTCGTTTCCCTAAGACATCGTTCATCGTTCAGTAGCTAATCACATGTCAAAGATAGCATGCCGCATATTTTCCCGTTTCAATATTGTTTTCCCTGAAATTGCATGACGACAATCGCACGATTTTTCTATTCTGAAAAATAAACGGAGTATAGGTACTAGATTTTACGGAAGCGACGCATACAGCGCAAGCAATCCAACAGCAACAGCATCATTGCGGAACTACTCGAACGAACGGAAATTCTGAGAGGCATTTAACAGCACTATCATGTCTCCATGGATTATCATCGGCTTATAGGACATCCTGTATAAATAGAACGTTTTCCCACCCATATTGGAATTTTGAATAGTTACTATGTATATAAAGAGATGTTTCATTTTCGAAGTAGTTATTACAGCTGTCATTCCTCTATTAATAACTCCATAAAATTATTCATCTAAACAAAAGACCGTTGTACTTACTCCTCGGAATAAATAGCCCAATCAAGGAGATTTATTATTGCAAGCGCAAGCATAGCACTATGTGCTTATTTGTTAGACCGATCAACGAGGTTCAGCAAGAAGTATCGTGAGAGTACGTATAGTAAAATATAAAATGTCCATTAGTTTTACTACTCAGAATCCAAAGGAGCTCTTATTCCTTTATAATTAAGTGTGTAAATAGGGTAAACGTGTGCGTTTTTCTGATTGTATATTTTTTTTGGCGTTTTCGAGTAATTCTTTATTTTGTTGTCTACTCCAATAAATAATGAGCGTTTAACCTCTGAAACGGAAATCACTTTTATGAAAAGTTACAACTAAAATATTATTTTCTGTTTTACTTTCAAACCACTGTCCTGAAAAAACACAATTTTTGAAAGGAAACGGAAATTTAATTCTCTCTATTATTTTTCTGTTCTTCCAATTTAAATAAATTTGTTTAAAGAATTCTACGCGGATGTATGCAGGCTTCCTCACGATGAAATGATGAGAAATTCAAAGTTGTATGTGAAGTCCCCAACTCGCTCTGGGCCAGCGTGGGGACTACTGCCCAATCCCTCTCATCTAAGAGAGGAGGCCTGTGCCCAGCAGTAGTACATAGGTATATAGGCTGATGATGATGATGATGTTGAAAGAATATAATAAGTGCATAAAAATTTTCTAAATCTGTTTTAATTTGGTAACATTAAAGACAAAATACATTGTAATAGGAATTCCTTTTTTTTCATTTATTGAGAATATTACTTCAATTCGTGTTTCGATAAAATACTCCACGTTGATTAGGTTATGTTGTCAGGTTTGGGGATGTGAGATTGGTTGGGGGAAAGAAAATTATTTTATTTATATTTATTAGGCTTTCTTACCTTCTGACATACCCTTATACAATAAATCCAGGTATAAAATAATGTTACATTTTCGGAATCGTCGCAATTGCAACTACTATTTTCAAATAGATGTCACACACTCTAAAATTCAGGGTTTAAAGCGTGCTGGTTTATGTAAAAATCGAAGCACTTTGTTGTATGCAATCCAAAAAAATATGTAAGGTAAAGGATGATTCACGCTAGACCGTTCCGTGTCCGGGCCGGCCCGTTTTGTAGTACATATAAGAAATCGACGGAGGTGCGACGGCCGTCGATTTCTTGTACTAGAAAACGGGCCGGCCCGGACGCGGAACGGTCTGGCATGAAACATCCTTTAGGTGGGGTAAGACTATCACCAGGGCAAGACTACCACAGTCCTATTAACTCTCTTATTCATATCAGAATAAATTAAGGCGCGGGTAACCATCAAAAAATTTCAATGTCACGTCTTGCTTACTCACTGTAATGTCAGCTTGATATACATATGCTATGCTCATACGTCGATCAACACAAATGCAAAAATCTATATTTTGTATTTAGGGTTCCGTACCCGAAGGGTCAAAACGGAACCTGATAGCTGTCACTCACGCGTCCGTCCGTCCGGCCGTCCGTCTGTCCGTCCGTCTGTCACACAGGTTTACAGGCAAAAGGTAGGTACTTAGGAGCTACAAGTCTTAAAATTTTCACAGTACATATGTGACGTTATCAGGGTTAGGGTACCACTTTGTCGCTTATGGATTCCGAGATATCACTGATTTTGTCAATCTACTCGAAAATAGCGAAAATTTGTTTTGATTAAAAATAGCTTCTACACACTTAAAATAATACGGTGTATTGATAAAAAGTTAAACTTTTCAACTAAAAGTCGGAAAAAAACACGGCCAAAGTTTACCGACTAGGGTACCACATTGTCGCTCATAAGCTTGAAGTAAACTCATTAAACTTATTTGCTTTGAAAATGAAAATATAATTTAGAAAACATAATATGTAATAATTGCAGACGTAAAATCCATACTTCCATGCTAATATTATAAATGGGAAAGTGTATGTGTGTGTTTGTTTGTTTGTCCGTCTTTCACGGCAAAACGGGGCGACGAATTGACGTGATTTTTTAAGTGGAGATAGTTGAAGGGATAGAGTGACATAGGTTACTTTTTGTCTCTTTCTAACCCCCCCCCCCTTCCCTAAGGGGGGGGGGGGGGGTGGAAGTTTGTATGGAGCATTTAACGCGAGCGAAGCCGCGGGCAAAAGCTAGTGCGTTATAAATTATCATAAAATAACAACATTAACTAGGTAGGTATTATTTGATCACGTCACGCTTATCACCCACACTAACACGATGTACTAGTTTGTTAGGCACATGTTCTAAACCCTAAACTAAATTTTATATATATTATAATAAATACAATATATAATAATATTTTATAATAAATACAATAATACAAAATATAGTTTATATCGGGGCCATTGGAAAATGTAGTAACACGTGTTGTCTAAAGAGAAGTTTACTCCCATCCATTTGCTTGACAGTTCGTAACTCAGCTGCCCGTTACGTTCACTTAGCTTTATGTGTTGTTACCCTTTTAAAAATAGTGGTGTAAATCATTTTCATAATGATGTTAAATGCATATGATTACTTGTGTAAGTAATAATTTTAATATAATAAGTCTTAATAATAATTTTGATCTCAAAAGTCATAAGGCGACAATGTGGTACCCTAAGGAATGTTAAACTAACAAACTTGATCTAAATTGGTAAAGCTGACGAAAAGACTGTTATTTTTTATAAAATAAGTTATGTTATTGATTGATAATAATATTTGTATTAGATATATGCACTTCTAGTGCGGACACTATGTTAAATAATGGAAGTGGAATTCTTATTTCTCTAAACTTATGAATAGCGACAATGTGGTACCCTAGATCACTTTTCATACAAAAATCATGTTAAAATTACTAAACTTTGAAGTCACTTTTTTGATAGAAAACTACATTACTTTTGTGTTTAATTACGCTTGATCGTTAGTTTTATTCCTAAATTAATGTAAATTATGAGAATTAAACAGTACAATGTTCATTTTATATATTTTTTATATAAGTGTTGATTTTTTTTGTTTTATTATTAAAAAAAAATATGCCTTGAGATATGGTTGTTTCATTATTTTTATTATAAACCTTACCTACATCATATTCAGAAATCAACATAAGCCGGCTGAAAATCTGTCGATTTTGAGTTTTATAAAATATTTTATTTTTGATTTTGCCTCTACACCCTACGTGCATTATTCTTGTATTATTTCTATAAAATGTAAAATGTTAGAGACAACATATGATTTGTCGAGTAATATAATGTATGTGGAACATTTTAAAACCACTATCTCCATAACTTCAACCTATAACTAGGTTTTTTAGGCTTCCAAACTTTAAACTCGAATATCTCAAAACAGTATAATGATATGTTGGAACTTCAAAAAATTATTAAAAATAAAATACTCAACATAGCGATCTCGTTCTTTTTGTATATGAAGGAGAATGTTCTCAGCTATAAGGAGGTACCAATAACTCAATACCGACAATATATTACCTTTGCCATGAAAATGTCACATATATAAGCATCTTGGTGTCCCAAAGCCATACAAATAGTCAAAACTTATTTTTAAATGTTTTAAGGGGCGCTTCCATACAGCTAAAAGGGGTGCAAAAACAAACTTAATTTTGAGGTTGTTTCGGAACCCTAAACGTGCGACTTCCGACTCGCACTTGGCCGGTTTGTAATTTTTTAAGGGTGAACGGTGAGGTTTTAGATTAACGTATTTTAATCAAAATCTAAATATTGCTGTTTATTGTTTATAAGCAGTGGTGTAATTTAAGTAGAAAACAGCTTTCTTTAAATATTTATTCAACAAAGTATGTATCTATTGGTCTAAAGAAAGTTACAAGACTTTTTTAATAGTACATTACTTACCAAGGGCTATAAAACAAAGAATGTCTCAGATCACAGGTATTTTACGCCCGAGCCGAAGGCAAGGGCGATAAATATGCGATCTGAGGCTTTCTTTATTATTGCCCGTGGTAAGTACAAAATTTTATGCCACCCCCTGGCCAGGAAGTGGGTTTTTTCGCGCGCGGAGCGTGCGATAATGGCCGCTTTATGGCCAGGTGTGACATAAAAACCTTTTTTTAAAGGCCTTCATTTTATTTCAGAGCCCTCAAAAATCAATTTTATACCAGATCCCACAGAAGAGACGGTTTAAGTCACATAATCCGTAATTACTTATCTCTTCCAGTTAACAAGTGGTCGCATGAATGAGTACCACGAACGCTATAATAGAAGCTTTTCCGGATTAACCGTTAACAACTTTTTGAATTTAATGAAGTTTTTTATTCATGTCCCTCTTATGCGGGTTTCTGTGGAACTAAGTATTTCTCTTTGAATTTAATGTGACGCGTTTTACCTAGTTCATACATAAAACCCTAGCGTTAACGAGACATTCGTTTCGCAACTAACAATGTCTATATGTAAATTGTAAGTTGCGAAACGTATTTGCTCTTTTGATCATACAATCCTACTTAAGAGGAGAGTAGGGCAAGCTCTCTCCATACAAACTTTGTGCAGGATTTTCATCGTTTGTGTTTGCATTAAAGTTATGATTTTTGGTCAGTATGCTTATTTTTCTGTTAGCTATTTCGTGATGTAATTTTTTTTCATTGATATTATTTTTGATTTTTTTCATTCTTAACTTTTTTGAAATATTTAAAAATTTCCACATCACTTACTTCGCATATCTAATATTTACATCCAAAAAAAATATTACATTTGTTAGTGCCAAAACCTACGAATAAAACGTGCACAGAGTTTGTATGGAGAATGCCTTGCCCACCCCTGCGCCTTAATATAGGTAGGTAGGTAATAAATTCGAAAGTTTGGATGTTTGATACTCAATCAAGCAAAAACGACTGAATGGATTATGATGAAACTTTGTATGCAATGAGTTTATAGACTAGACTAACATGTATGATACTTTTTATCCCGTAAATCATCCCTTGAAATGATGAAATAAGGAGTAGAAGTATACGCGGACGAAGTCGCGGGCAAAAGATTGTTTAATATAATTTTTTACACAACGCCGGTGGCAAACAAGCGTACGGTCCACGCTCGCAACTCCAGAGGAGTCACGTGCGCGTGGCCAACCCTTTATTAAATTTGAGGATTCACTGATAATGCACTAAAGGCGCTTCTGATAGTTCTGATTATGAGGTCGCTGCGCTGGCGCACTTATG
The DNA here is from genome assembly GCA_951800055.1 of Cenopis cana. NCBI lineage: Eukaryota > Metazoa > Arthropoda > Insecta > Lepidoptera > Tortricidae > Cenopis > Cenopis cana. The sequence continues at coordinate 9,058,857 of OX637489.1, read as the reverse complement.
TCAAATCAGACGGGGAGCTCACTTGTCTTTTCTTTCTCCGGTCCTCAAAAAAGTCAAACTAGGCAATGTCGTCTATCGCACCTCAAAAATTATCTAATTACCTATAATCTATCTCGTAGAGAGTATTTTGCTACTTAACCCTATCTTCGGCTATCTGCTTCCAACGATGATAATTGATGCTGAATGCTGTCATGTCCCGTTTAGCGCAGTCTTTACAGTCTGGCAAGGCTCTTTATATTCCCCTTTTAGCGTCAGCTCTCTATAGTGTCAAGCAGGACACTGAGTGAAAGTCGAATGAGTGGCATGCGATGATTAAATTGTCTCAAACTTTAAACAAAGAACACACAGGTTGGGCAAGCAGGTTGAGCACTCTGACCAGGAAATGTGGAGAAAAGTACGGAGACCTTGTGCCAATTATTGCCAAAGAGGTCGGGCCTAGCTAAGTTTCTTGCTAGACTCTTCTCAGCTAGGCTATTTTTAGTGAACCAGTAACACAACTCTCAGTAGCTCGATTCCACTGACACACCTCAGATTCGGTTGAAACTGCTTAACCAATCTCAATTGAGCGCAAACTCGTAGTATTCCAGTGTTTAAACAACCCCCGTGGTCGTGTCGGAGGTTTCCCCCTGGATTTTCCCCAGGCCACTCTCCAACCGCGCAATCCTATCGCTTTATTGGGCCCGGCCTACGTGAAGCCACAGGCAGGTTAAAAAAAACTGCGAAGATAGCGCAGACGACGCAAATCACCACGCACCCTATTATTGTTGCAATATATTCTGAATACGGTAGCCTGTCCCAGAATTAAGCCCCAGGTGTCCCGGGCCCCAAGTAAATAACAACAAAGCAAATTCTACTCGAAACGTACGGAAAGCATCAATACGACGATCAACTGGCGTCGCACATCGTATTCATTTGTTTTTGGGAATGTTGTGGGGAACGCATGCAAATTTTAATACGATTTACCTGAGTTTAGGATGAAAGGGTGCCACGAAAACAAGAACTGTGACCATTCTACGGGTTCAAGAAGTTTTTTATTCCTTCTCGGAAGAACACAGGTTAGCTAAAAATATATATTATGAGTGAAATCATCCTATAATGACAAAATATGCATTAAACTTTTCGACGCCAACGACGCATATATCCGCAACGGCGTTCAATGCAATATCAACCCACATGCATTTCTATAGGTTCAATTTCGCGTTTGATATTGATATTCCCATATCATGGCGTGTGAGTGACAACTTTTGTATTTGAAAGAGCGCTGAAAAGGTAAAACACTTTAAACAGTTTGTAGGCAATAGAAAGGTTGATTCTACGATACTATCATTATGGTGTATGAAGCAGTAAATATAGAATATTATAATAGTTTGGAATTCATTTATATAAGGCTATCTACACTTAATACCTACTTATAGAGTTTGAAACTTGTGGCCCTTAGAAGCATAATACGATACGCTTTAACCAGAGAAAGAAACCATCAATACGAGAAGAAGAAGAGGAAAAAGCATATATTTTTTTATTTTAGTAAGTATGTTTTTTCTATATATTTATTTCTTTGCTACATACTTACACACTGTAAGAATTAATTAATTTAACTCAAAAATATATAAATAACAGTAGGCATATAATTTGTATGTACAACTGTATGTACAGTAATAAAGCACTCGTCTACAGTTTTAGTGGAGCCACAATAGTTCAATCTCGCCTAACCTCACTCAATCCAAAGCGAGCACTTGATCAGCACTTTGTTGACCCACCGCGGACCCGGATATTCCGGTTATATACCCTTATTTACGCCAATTTGTGTTTATTTACAAATAGCTTGGGCTTGACAGTTGGGGATAGCCTTTACTTTATACACAGTGTGTTAAAGAAGAAAATCGGGATAACACAACACTACAAACATACCTAGGCACCTCTCTGTTACCGTATGCTATCACCATTTGGCAAGTTAACAAAGATTTTTGTACCTCTTTTTTTTTGTTTACTCTCACTCACTTTATTATACGTATATGGTACAGTGGCACAGAGTCCATAGAACTCGATTTCCACCGGCTTGCCTAATTTTCAGCCAGTTCAGTACTTTTACTACGGCTCATGATATATAAGAAAGGCAAATTAAGAATATTTTTGACAGCCACCACTGGTATGGTAGATACATGTACTAAATCAAGTCTATTGAATAAGTACTATCGTGGTAAATACTCCAAGCAGCCATCGCATAATCAGAATTATAAAAATTAAAATAATTATAATATACATATGTTGATTGCAAGAGTACGAGAATAAAAGGTAAAACGTACTGACCACTTTCCTTGCCCGCTTCCGTACCCCGGATATAAAGACCACCCTCTATTGTCCGGGACGGGTAAACAACCGGGTAATGTATTAAGTTATACTGTATAACCGGCCAATCTGTTTTTAAATGGTTTTCTGCGCCGTTATGCTTTGGGTACTATGTGTTGTTTTTCATGGATTCGGGAAATAAATTTAATGTCTTTTGTTGTCTGAAATTGGGAATGTTTTATTAAGGTGTAGGCTATTGTGTGCGAGCTTTATCTACATTATTACATTTATGCACAAAAAAAAACAAATATTACATTTTTATTATTTTTACTTTATATTTTTTGTAAGTATATTGGTATTAAATACGATTGATAGTGTCGGACGATAGGTGCCGTCCGGCTTTACGGGACTTCCCCCTAATATAGTCAATAGCATCCATAATTTATGCATAATTAAAAAAAAATCTTCTACACCACCTTTAGCAAGAGCACAACATTATACTGACTGGCGTATAGGTACATTTACCTTATTTGAGCCTTTGAATTGTATTTCTCAAACGTCACTGCTTTTACACTTTAAAGTAGCCATTTTTTGAAATGATTTTTTATAAGTAATTATTCCTTCATCAAAGTCTAAATATTTTTTAAGAGTCGAAAGTCGAACACGACACAATAAATATTACTGTAGAAATAACCGTTATTTTACAACGTATTTTTCGTAAACGACTTTTTAAATCTTACTCGCGTCCATTTTTAAACCGCGTTGCAAAAAACAGGCTTTGGATCAAAAACACCAAAGAAAAGTGGGCATGTCGCTTTTTAGAAGAAACTTAGTAATTTATCTTAGCTGCTTAAGCTTGCGCTTTTTGTTTTTGCCTTTGCCTTTTTAATTAGTTTTGTTGTGCCGTTGCCGAGTTGTAAGATTAAAAAAAGATTTTGTTGGATAAGTGGCTTGATGTTTTGAATTGCAATTTATGTCTGTGCAGCAGAAGAAAACGAAAACTTGTACCTTTTTAACTTATTTTTAGCTATGAATAAACGAATCCTCATATAACTAAAAAATATAAAAAATAACAAGATGAGGTCGACAGCGCAATATTTGACTGTTTTGGAGTCGCAGGCATCAGGCTGAGCGTATGCTTGTTGGCCACCGTCGTGGTATAAAACATAAAAAGTAGTTAGCACATATTTACAACAGTAATTTGGATTGAAAAGTACCTAGATTAAACAATTTCAAGCAGGTTCATGTTTCTTGTTGAACTCCGAGAGTAGGTAGACACTACATAATAAAATTAATGATGACATTACTATGGATTGTGTAGGGAAATGAAGGAAATTTATGGTAAATACCGAATGAACTATTTCATATTTATAACATTTATAGTTCAGTTTTGGAATCATGACTTTCACCCGCCAATATTCATCGAGTATAGTAGAAATTATTTAAAATGTCCGACATTTTATAAAACTTGTCATTAGACTTTGAATCTTCACGCTTGGACAGTAAAGTCGCTTTTTGAACGGCCTAATTTGATACAACTCTGACATTTCAAATAATTTTAAGTATACCAAGGTAGGAAAATCTTGGCTCAATCTTATTAAACAGAGTCAGTATAGGTATGAGTATAATTTTAAAGAGAGTCAGTTTCCGTCATTTTTACTTTCTAATAAACGCCTCGCAAGTTTTATTTTACTGATTTAATGATGTACAATTTTGGCGGAAATGTTATACTTAGAAGAAAATAAAAGAAAGGATAAAATTATTTGCTTCTTCTCGACTTAAAAGCTGGAATGTTTTTAAAATATTAAGAATGTGCAAAACAGCAAATTACACATTTCAAAAGAACTATCCCGCTTTCATAATGTGTAGCGTACTTGAAGTAATTTCATGAACAAAAAACCGTTAATAAAATTCACACTGTGGCAGCAATTTTAATTTGCACTAATAAAAAGATAGTAAGCCACACAAACGCGTTACCGCTTTAAAAGTGGTAATAAATTAAAAATCTGAGTCGTATTTCGCGAACATTTTAAGTCCTCTAACTGGTGAAAAGTTCTTTGCGCGTTTAATGAGGGTGCACCGTAAACAGCGCCCACTGACTGTGCGGATTGTGTTTGACTCGCCCTTTGCGGCGGTGGAGACCGTTGTTGGAAAATTTGAGAGAACTTCGCATATATTGCATCAATTTTAACAGAATTTAACAGAATTTTCGGACATAATGATGCAGGTGCGAAAAAGACTTAATTATGCATCAAGTAATGTAGATAAAAAGGCGAGCGAAGCGAGCGCGAATTATTTGGAACATTATGATACAGGTGTGGAAAATACTTCATACGCATTAAGTCATGTAGATGACGCGAGCGTAGCGAGCGCGAAAATCTTCACGCTTGGACAGTAAAGTCGCTTTTTGAACGGCCTAATTTGATACAACTCTGACATTTCAAATAATTTTAAGTATACCAAGGTAGGAAAATCTTGGCTCAATCTTATTAAACAGAGTCAGTATAGGTATGAGTATAATTTTAAAGAGAGTCAGTTTCCGTCATTTTTACTTTCTAATAAACGCCTCGCAAGTTTTATTTTACTGATTTAATGATGTACAATTTTGGCGGAAATGTTATACTTACAAGAAAATAAAAGAAAGGATAAAATTATTTGCTTCTTCTCGACTTAAAAGCTGGAATGTTTTTAAAATATTAAGAATGTGCAAAACAGCAAATTACACATTTCAAAAGAACTATCCCGCTTTTATAATGTGTAGCGTACTTGAAGTAATTTCATGAACAAAAAACCGTTAATAAAATTCACACTGTGGCAGCAATTTTAATTTGCACTAATAAAAAGATAGTAAGCCACACAAACGCGTTACCGCTTTAAAAGTGGTAATAAATTAAAAATCTGAGTCGTATTTCGCGAACATTTTAAGTCCTCTAACTGGTGAAAAGTTCTTTGCGCGTTTAATGAGGGTGCACCGTAAACAGCGCCCACTGACTGTGCGGATTGTGTTTGACTCGCCCTTTGCGGCGGTGGAGACCGTTGTTGGAAAATTTGAGAGAACTTCGCATATATTGCATCAATTTTAACAGGCAGACGCAGCGCCTGAGAGTGTGGCCGTTTAAATTAAACACGGCAAATACGCCAACCTTGAACCGGTGTATAGGTAACTTCGCCCTGGTAGCGGTCAAGACAGCTGGACCTTGGTGTGCTGATGTTAAGAGTTTGATTAAGGACTTAGGGCGGCGTTTGACGGATAGGGGCTGTGACCCTCGCTTTGGTTCTTAACTGATCTAACAAATTTCGCTGGCCATTTAGCGGGGTAATACCGCCAGTATCATTGGCAAGTTTGGTCCAGGTGAGTATCGGAGAGGGTTTTATATGTTATATTTTAACTTAGTATAAGGCTGACGAAACTTGTTGTGGAATTATGTTAACTTAGTATGTAACTGTATTTTTAATAGTTTTATACATACTGTCAGCCAGTTGGATATTTTGTGTCAGAATGCTACCACGACCGCATACTCCGAGTCACACCTTTTTAAGACTTAAAAATCTGACCTCTTTGATAAGACATATTTTCGCGCGTAGGCATGTCTTCCATATCGAAGGATAGGTGATCTCAAAGTTTTATTTAGTGACCAAATCTCCAAACAAAAATAATACCTACGAGTAATCTAGACTGGAGTTATTTTTATCCATCTAGTTTTGTTTGTCGTGTTCACAGACTGCTTATTACCAGAGCTCGGCAAGGGTGAGCTATTTTGTCAAGTGTAGATATTAATATACATTAATATAGATATAGATAATAATTATAGATACACCTTTAAAAATATTAAAAGAAAATAAAACTTCAGTCATTATAATTTAACTAAAATCACAATGCGTTATGTACAAAACGAGTTGATCCTAAGTTTTTTATTTATTCTTAATTTTCTTTGATATTGAAATAAAGAACTAAGTTTTTCTATATTTTCTATTTTCAACGCATTTTGACGTAAAGATCGTAGCAGAAAGGCAACCTAAATAATATAATTACATTATAGTTATTAAATTACACCACATCTATCATTTAATGAAAAGGTATGTCCATTTTATGCAAACTCTGAAAACAGCTCACCCCCGCTGAGCTCTGCTTATTACTGTTTAAATAGATACCGACCTTCTTTAATATTTATCCTAACATATCCTTTGATCAGTTGATCATAGGCCGATAAATTATTACCTACATCTACCTTCCTAACTTCGTCTTTTTAGTCTATATCGACATCGTTAATATTGCTGAAGTTCACAGTATGGGTGGTGCGGCCACTTTGACCAGAGCTTGCGGCCGCCGCTGCGACGTAAAGGATTAATTAAAACCTTATATTTTTGTAAGTATAAAGCCATTATTAAACTATAAGTAACATATGAATGGAAACCAAACTGCAGCTGAGCGGGGTTTTTATAGGTACCATTTTCATCACAAGGTGGACTGATGACCTGGTAAAGGTCGCGGGAGTCCGCTGGATGCGGGTGGCGCAAGACCGGTCATTGTGGCACTCTTTGGGGGAGGCCTATGTCCAGCAGTGGACGTCTTTCGGCTGATATGATGATGATGATGATGATTTTCATCACTGTTACGAAGGCTGGCGTGAGATCGGTTACTAACTAAAAACTACCAGGACTTTTAAGAATTTATTTTGAATAGATCTGACCCTTCGGTTGTTTAGTTAGGAGTGATTGAAAATGACAGTGTCAGGGATATGGAGCAATGAGTGAGACAAGTAGGGTAAACGAGGATGTAAAATAGTTAACTACACGGTAAACATGTCATCATCCAAACACCGTAATTATGAGAGGTAGACAGGGCACAGCAAAATGTCATCTTGCTCGAATTTATGTAGAGCAGCCAACCGGGGAAGTACCTACCTCCGCTTTGCAGTAAACCACAGCCATAATAAAATGTAAATAAATGTGTAATTCCATTGCATACACCTTATTTTGTACTCTGCCGTCCTATTTCTAAAACCAAACTAACCCACAAATTATAGTTTTGAGATATGAGCAAAAAACGTTAAAACCAAAATTTCTAGGAAATGTGTACATTTATTCAAGATTTCTTTTATATAAAAATTAAAACTAAATTTGTGCTTCCATTGTTATTGCACTACTTCGTAAAATAATGAATAGGTTTTTTTACAGAAAGGTTTTTGTGTTTTAGTGTTGCAAATAATTACTAAACTACCAAAGATATTACACTTAAAACACCGTTAAGTATACCTTAGCCGTTCTTTAACATTGCATAATAAACAAAACATAGCTAAATAACGGCTAAGTCACTTAACGAGTTTATAGTATTTGTTATTGGGAAAAGATTACACTGAAAAACTTTAAATAAGCACGTTATTGGACTTTAACCGTTTTGTAGCTATGCAATAACTGCAAACATTCAAGCAAGGTGTATGCGTTCCTAATTTAAAAACACGTTAAATGATGAACCGTCGCCTTTAACTGTGTTTTAGTCATGTAATCCTGCTAAAATTGTTTTAGTGTTTTTGGCAAAAAACCTCATTAGTTGCACTATTATACAAGTATGTTATTAAAATAATTGAATTCTTTAAATAAATAAAACAAATCTGTATACACTGTATCCACGTATAGTTAGTATTGCACTTTTGTATGTAAACGGAAGGGACAAAAGAATGTTGGTGGGCGTAAACCATTGCACCTGAATGGCAGAGTAGGCTTACATACCGGCGCGCCTTACAGAATTATAATAATTTTATGATTTGATTTACGTTCCTGGGTACACAAACCGAAACGCAGAGTAAGTGGGAAATAGTAAAAAGCAGAGTCATGAAATATGCAGAAAATAATCATCCATTAAGCAAATTATTATCGTTAAAAGTAGCTGATCTAAATAGAGCATAAGCGTCTGCACCGTACGAAAGACAGATGTTAACTGAACTTTGGCTGCCATGTAAAGCCATCCTATGTACAGTCGTTACCATTTGCGTGCTTTCTCAGATTTCTGGTACTAACTAGTTACCGTGGATAGAGAGTTGCAGATGCATATTTATTTATTGTATTTGTTTACAGACAAAATCCTCCTTGGGAAAAATACTCATTAAACTTGTTGTGAAATCTTTATTCAATAACTTACAAATTATTAATAATATTCGTGCAGTTGGATATATACATTATAAAAAACGGTTTTAATCGATGCGCGGGAGGACCGCGCCGTCGTTGAACCCGAGCCATCTGGCAGAGGGATCGGCGCCTCGTGCTGCGGATCCACGTACTGGTGGCACATATCACAGCGTGGCTGATTTTTGCTCTGAGCCGGCCCAGTATGGTACTTAGAGAGCAATTCCAGAGTTCAAGGACGCCATCACCTGATGTTACAAGTGGTGTGAAAGTAGCATGTCGTATTTCGCAGGCATTAGAGTATTTTCTGTTTTTATCTTCGGCTGTTTATGGAGAGATGTGACTGGACGTGAGAGGTAGGAAAGAGCGTCGGTGTCAATTAACAACACGGATATCGAATAACGCCTTCCTCTGAGCAACCCATACGCCAAGTTCGCCTAGTGATTAGGCCTCCGGGTTTAAGTATAACGGAGCGCGTGATCAGTGTTGAATTGGCTGTTGCCGCAGCCATCGCTTAATTATGACTGTGTCATGGAGTTTGATATTCTGTTGTATCGTATTGATGGCGCATATCTGAATTCTAGTGGGGATAGGTTAAAGTGATCGTTTTTTGTAGGAATTACTGAGAACCGGTTTGAGGACTTCGGTTTCATCTTGGATGCGATGGATCTTTCAATCGCTCTTTTCTTGTTAGTGGTGAATTAGGATGGTTTCTAAAAGTTTGTCACTGAGGGCATATTTATCTTTACGGCCTTCTTTGCGTGCATGTTTAAGAGATATATTATAGTCGGATACGACAATTTGTTTCTTCTCTAATAAGAGTAATAAGGCATCTGTGAGAGCTGTGCAACCTTTCTTGGAATTTTCGTATTTTAAGTTAGTGGCGTGTGGGTCGGATTTTGCCTTTATGTGTATTTTATTACTATCTAAAGAGTGCTGGCAGGAAGATCATACTAACGTAATGCGTGTGTCAGTGGTTCAAAAAATTCATGGGAGATTTTCAGGACTCGTAGTAAGAATGACTGTTGAGGGCTGTTAGTCCGCTTTAGGGGAGTTTTTGGAGATTTCTGAGATTTTTTTCTACTATGGAAAAGAATTTGTTAAAACTATTTTTTTATGAAATCTTTTGAAGGAAACTTCCCAAAAAGCGAGATCCAGTCATAATGCTTTGATGTGCCCCTGAAGATCTGGTAAACTGTTTGCTTGTCTGTTTCGGATACAATGAGCAATGTTTTCTTAGCTTGCGGGAAGTATCCAAAGGATGGTCCTATACTGCTTATTTTATCTCACCAATTACGTAGGTAGTATTGGTAACTATATATTATATAAATGATATTTATTCAAGGTTGAAAGTTAATACTGGGTAAGTTGTACATAAAAATCTTCCTACACCACTTCTAATGTAGACAATATCCTAAGTACGTATAGTGCACAAAAAATGTATAGCGAGATATATTATATACTTTCCTCCGGTTTCGAGACATTTTGAGACGAGAAATATGCATCCATCACTCACTACACCACTATACACAACCTCAAGCGCACGCGTCGCTCGGCTGACTGGCCCTATGAAGTAAAATCGGGAGGATAATATTTTGCGCCTAGCTACATTTTAGTGTAGCATTGCTGGTTATCCGGGTTTAAGTGTTGCATTCTTCTGTTTTTAATGTAATTATTCATGGCTAAATCACAGTTACTAGGTTTTAGTGTTGTATTTTCAATAGGAATCACAAGCAAATACTTACAAATATAGGGCTAAGGGTATTTAGCCGTGTTTAAGCGTAGTAACTGTTTTCTTGTATAGTATTTGATAAAAAAGAATATGCATAAAAAAAGTTAAGAAAAACGTAAAAGGACTTTAACGGCGTTTTTGTCTAATAACCGTTTTTTAGCTATGAATCATGCCAGTGATTTATTCAATAAAACAACAGCTAAGGGCTTTTATATTGCTTATAGTGTAGTAATGTTGGTTAGCGACATTATAGTATTGTAAAGTGTCATATTATCATGCACTTAACGTGGTAGGTCGACTCCATATCTTCGCAACTACAAATGATAAAAATATGATTCCAAGACCATTCGGTAGAGCTGTTCTTTCCTTTTTAGCCCATGTAAACTATCGAAAACTGCTAAAAAGCAGCTTAGTTCGGTTTTAGACATAGGACGGCAGTACTTATGCTAAATAAATATGTTTTCTTTCTTTCTTTCTAATGAAATCCTATTTATTTATAGGCTTGGATTTCCTCGATTGGAATGCACAAGGAAAGCGCAAGTGGGGCTGAGCTAAACAGACATGGCGATGCACAGTTACAGACAAAGCGCAGAAAATCGGGAAGACGTGGAGCCGGTATCCGGGACCGCACGACTGTGGACGCCCTCTGCCCCATCCAGGGGACATAGGATATTAAGTCAAGTATTAAAGGCTTGGAAGTCAATTTGAGACACACGTTTCGCATTCCGATGGGGTTACGTGTTTTGCGCACTTGTTTCCGCGCGTACCAATAGTTAACATTATCAGAACAGCTTTGAAATAAAAATTACACTGAAAAAACAACTTTGAAATAAAACTAAAATGCGAAATCTCTCTAATTGACCATCTTGTCTGCAGTATACATGTGTTATATACTTACATATAAAGTAAATAATTAAAATGGTGAACGGATGATTGTCGTTCCAAAACGGGCAATCGACCTCGGACACACAATTACGTCTTGACACATACACACAAGTTTAAAGGGCTTAAGGGTTGAAAGTACTCTGTGAAAATAAGTTATTTATTACATGTACCTATGAATGTCAAAAAACTACCACCGATTCGTAAAATAAACCTATGCCTCGATAAAAACCGGCGCAAATAACTCGGCGAGGTGTATTTTTTTCAAAACAGTATAGGTTAAACCTAAACCTAACCTAACCTAATATGACGGCCATTTACCTATGTCACTAAGGAAAATCGTGCACGCGTACGTGTCTATATAACATGCGCACGATACGCATAATATTATATAGGTACATTGCCGGCAAACATCTTGAACCTGATTGACCTGCGCAGTAGCGTGATTTGTACGTAAATCGGCTACTGCGCAGACAAGGTTAGGTTCAAGATGTTTGCCGGTTACTATACTCTAGCAACCTTAATAAAGCTCCCTTGTTTGAGCTGCCACAGTTTACTATTTCTATATAAGAATAATTTATTCCAACTGAAACAAAAGTAGGTAACTAAGTTGTTTATCATTTTAAAGCGGAATAAACTATCAGTTTAATAAAGCAAACGAACAATGTTGCCAAGTTAATAAGCTGTGCGATTTATGTTTTCATAATAGTCTTGCGGTGAACTACTTACATGGTATTCAGCTTTTGGATGCGCTATTTTTCCCTTCGCTGTTTTTTTCTCACTTTAATGCGCCTGGAGCTCTCAAGATTTTGTCTTGCTTGCTCGCTAGTGGTAGCTGGTAGCCCAATATGCCATGACCTTCGCCACGCACGGATCAAAAATCAAATTGTGAACACGAACGATTATTTAGAAATATTAAGCGTTTGTATCAAATTAATGAATCATAAAATTAAATCCAAATTGTATGTTGACATTTCAATTGTTTTTTGTCATGGTATTTAATATAACATTTTAAACTCGTCGCAAAGCATCGGTAATAAAGGTAACATAAAACAACATCGGTAACATACGAGTAGATATGGCGCTAGACCCGTGTAAACAAACGTTTAATGATTTACAAGAAATTCAAAGGTTCTGCCTAGTGATAGAACATTGAAGGATAACATATTATATTTTGATAGAACATTGAAGGATAACATATTATATTTTCAGAATAATTCGCTGTATCATTTTCTGCATGTCTCAAAAAGATCGGCCACTACCTACTACTCCTTTTAATGTACCAACCTCGAGATATTCGATTTCACTAAAATCCGATAACTCTTCTAAGAGATCGCGGACCTTGCATCTTTTATTTCAAAAAAAATCGTGCTGCGGATAATTAAGTTACTCATTAATTTGCTGATCAGGTTTTTTTACTTAGAAATAATTATAACTATGCCGTATCCGACTCTTTGTGATTTATCCGTCGCATAGTTACGTCTCGAATGCTAGAGCTCAGCTGGTATAGGTTAAGTCACAGGTGAGAACATGTTGATACCGTATTAATATTACCTAAGTGAAACAGAACGCTTTAGCCAAAACCGCTTCGCGTTCGTACTAAATTATCTACTATATTTGCGTTTATAAAAAATATGGCATCTCGCTCATGCAGCAGCCGAACTAGGGAAGTAACTTACAGTAAAAACAGCGCCACCGTAATGGAATAAAAAGGAAGGAATACGTAATTTTTTTTCTGATCATTTCTATTGTAACTTACTCATAAAATATGTCTTAATACAAAGCTGATAAACTGATTTAATAGAGACTGACAAACTGTAAAAAAAAGATATAATAGATAATGTTATGTATAAGTTTTTTTTGTACCTATTCTGATTTTAAAAGTTAGTTTTTGATTTGAAGTTTAGCAATGTGTGAGTAATATAATTATTTAAACCCCGAATCTTTTAAAACCAGTTTTTAGGTCCACCTAGTGAATATTAGTTGCGGTGTTCACACAAATTTTACTTCAATAAGTAAAGTTATCAGAATATCCTGTGATGTGATAGAGTTAAGTTCATATTACTTTGATCTTACATTTGCTAATAAATTATTACTGTTCACAAAGTTAGCTTTGGTTGGCTTCTCATTTAAACCTCTCGCGGTTTCAGGGTCTGTAAGTGATGTCGTTAGGCAAAATATACCTATACATATACTATATATATATTATACCTATTAGTAAATATTGCTTAATATAACCGAGGACAAAATCAAAGTAAGTGCGAGTAACCATTACAAAATGTATATATGTGAAAATAACCTTAGCTAAGTATGAAGAACATTATTATATCGATATATAAGTATGAAGAAAACTATAAACTCAATAAACTACATATACAAATAAGAAATTGGCTTTAGCATGGAAATCGGCGGTAAGGTACCCAGAAGCACACCTCTGGCACGCCGCACCCGATCGACACCAGGCGGGTCTCTCAGGGACGAGGTAACTGACCTCGGTGCGGGGGGTTCGTGGCCGTTCTGTATGTAATGCTATACTATTATACTATTCTGTGCCAGACGGCTGGCCGCATTGCCGCGTTGAACAGCAATGCTGATGCGCTGAACAAGGTAAGCGCGCCAGCCTTCTAAAATTTTATTGATATTTGAATAACTCCAGCCAACAATCTTCATAGGTATCCGACATAATTTTTCTATTGAAATTATTGACTCTGTTCCCCCCCCCTGCCACGGTGCAGTGTAATAGTTTTTTTTTAATGTTTATGGAAATATTATTAAATTGTTCACGAAGAATATCTAACAGCTCACAGTAAAAAATTGAGATGAAGCTAAATTGCCAAGATCTTGGTATGCTAAGTTCGACGTTGACATTCGATCAGCTGGAAACACTTGGCCTTATGGACGCGTCGTAGCCTTTTTACTTTTCTTTCATTCAAAGACCGAAATATATCTTTTTTTTTCTAGTACAGCCATTAGGGAATGTTCTGATAAAAAACAAACAAGGACACTTAAAAGAAGCAATAAGTTGCAGCACTTAAAGATAAGTTACTTATTTATTCAATATTAAATATAATTATTAATAGAATTTACAAATCAATATAATCAGTTAACTTTTTGGATTAAACGTTTCGGCTCCTTGGATCTCGCGTCACACTCAAAATTAATAATATCCATGATAAGCTTTATCGTCGCAGAACGCTTAAAACCCCTTCCTTTTATACCATCGTTTGGAAATTATTTTAAACAATCCTCCTTTAAGGAACGGACGTCTATCCCAAAGGGACATCCTGAGGCTCTGCAGAAACCACTATAACTAGATCTGTAAAAGCCACCAAAACTCCCCTATAATATAGAAACTTCTTCCCCAAAGGCGGGGGATGGCAGTTCTAGTAAAACTGGTCTAAGTATACATAACAATTGGCCCGTCCCCTTATCTAAAAGGATAATTTTTCACGTCACTACAACCACGGGGCGGTGTTAGTCACAACTCCTTCAAGGCTTTTTATGGGCCGAAACGAGGGAGATCATAGTATCCAATGTGAAACGGTAAGGTAATTATTGTAATACAATACGAAAACTCGAAATGGGTTGAAACACTTGTCTTTGTAGAAATATTTTTAAAATACTGTACAGATAATGTGGTGTGTACACTTGAATAGATAACCTCCTATTTATGTTCCAATAAAATCATTCTATGTGTTTGTCATCCAGAGGGATCATTATACATTATGACGTTTTCGAGCGTGCTTGGTCTAAATGCCATTTTCCATACTAAAAATTAGAGTTCGATCTAAAACTAGGTACGAGTACTTTTATTCAGACCGACGTCTGAAATGCAATTTTACAAATAAAAAAGCGGTGTTGTGACAATTAGTATATTTCATGTACCTATATCATATCAGACATTATTTTATTTACAATATTAAATTATCATAATCATAACACACATCAAAATGTTATATTATTATTATCATCACAATTTTATCATTTTGATCCACTCTTGTAAAACTAATTATAAGTTTAGATTATGATATCAAAATTCAATTATTAGCATTTTATCCTTATCAGTAGTAGTAGCTGTACGTAGTCAAAATAAATTACCACTAGCGAGTAAGGATTGTATGAAACACAAATAAAAGCCTTGAGTAAATAACGTAACTTAGTTGTGTTGGTTTGTTCGCCTGCAAACTTGATTGATTATGATTTATGACTCACAAATTCAGTGGATCCAGAACTTGAAAATATTAAATAAAAAATAAATAAATGTGTGGACAATCTTACACAAATCAACCTAGTCCCAAACTAAGCAAAGCTTGTACTATGGGTACTAAGCGACGATATACATACTTATATAGATAAATAGATACTTAACTACATAGAAAACATCTAAGGACGGGATTCGAACCCGGGACCTCCAGCTTCGCAGGCAGAGTCACTACCAACGGACAAAGAATACGGGTCGGTAAAAAACCGTCATATTTCTTAATACTGCGATGTTGTAAGTTTATTTAATCATGTCATTATCTTTATTTAATTTTTCATCTATACTGCAAAAGTAACAGGCATAAAAAGTAACGTTTCCAGGTTTGAATCGGACTCGTAAAAACCCATGAAAAAAACAACGTTAACGGAGCGAGATATCGCGAAAATCGTCATTTTTGGACATTGATATTTTTATGATAGGATCCTGGAAATTGCTAATACATTTGGGCAATACGTAGAATAGTATATATGTAAATAAAACGAATGTAGAATACTTAACAAAACCTATTGAGGCTATTTAAACTAGGGTGACCCGAAATTATTGACCGCGAGTGTATTACTTTAGTAAACGACTGTTATAAAATTAAAGCCATACGAATAAATAAATAAATTCACAAATATAATTTTTAAAACGAATATACCAAATTAATACAGCTCTCTTGAGGCATTTTCTTCCCGCACAAATAATGTGCGACTTTAAAAAGAAAACTCCCGTAAGTCTCAGACATATTCAAATATAAAAAACAAATCACGCACGTCTCTAAGGTTGAATATCGCTCGCTAATAAGGCCCACGACCAAAGTTCCATGTGAAAATTCGTGCTGCGAAATTCTGTACCTACTTCTCTACTGCTGCGGTGCGATTACGGAACGTTTTCAACCGTTAGTACGACAGATCAAAATGTCAAATCCAATACTAAAAATGACATCAAAATATGCCAAAAAGTTACGTAATTTCCCCGCTGTTGTAGAATAGTTTACTGTGTGGACTACCTCTCGCTGTCCGGGCTGAGGATTTATTCTGTGCGTGTGCGGCCAGGAGCCAGTAAAATCGAGTTTTGCTACCGATTAGTCGAGTTACTGCCGTTTTTGCGGCCTCGTGCATTTATTATACATTGCGAAATATTAAACTTGCTGTTATTATTTATAGCTAATGCTCCTTGGGCTCACGATAGCGGCAAAATTTTCTGGTATCTATTTTGACGAGACAATAATCTATCTATTACAAATAATCATTATTTTTAAATTAATCATATCTTTATATTTTATCACTGTAAAACATTGTTTCTTACGTGTTATATAGGTATATGATCCATTGCAAATAAATGAGTATGAGTATTCTTAAAACAACAATTATCTTATATATTTTTCACTTCTCATGCTCGAAAAGTGTGTCATATTAGACTTGTGAATCGGGGCTAAAGTAGTACATTTAAGCCCTAGGGAAAATATGTATACATATTTATGATTCACTAAACATTTTAATTTGACCAATCAAAATACTTCACCCATTAAATCCACCAATCACAGAACAGTACCTAATTTGACAGATTAAAAAATACTTGGTAAAAATATCAACCAACCAGAATACAGCTGTACTAAAATCGACCAATCAGGAAAGACGTTTTTCAATTCTCTAAAGATTAAGCTTTGACCATAGCAAAGCAATTGCGTCTCTTAAAAGAAAATAAAGCGCATGTTATATCTCTTCCTTTAATATATCAAAAGGAAGGGAGGCGAATACGTAAAGCGTACACGCATAGCGAGGTATGGTCTGGCTGGCTGGCTGGCCTTAGAAAAAAAAAACATGCTGTCAAATTAGAGACATACACCCGCCAAGAGTTAAATTATTCATTTAAGATGGATAATTTGTATTTAATGTGTTTTCTTGCAATCTACATCTCGTGGTAATATGGCTTACTTTAGCCCCATGTCAAACAATCTACTATTATTTATAACAGGACAATTTCTTGTATATTTATTGCGTGGTCCTCGAAAACAAGTCTAAAGATTTCGACGACATTTTATGGCGGCTAAATTTTGCTATCTTTTCCTGTCATGACTTTTAAGTTGTAGAGTAGATTAGACGATCCAATAAACAACCTGCGTTATTGACTATTTATTAGGCTTAGATTACTTCCGCATTAAATTTGTCTATACGGGGTCAGTACGATATTAGTAAGCAGTCGGACTGTCTTGTCTGTAACTGTCCGTTGAATCGGCACAGGTTTTACTGGGAACCTGCATTTATATTAGTGCTTCCTAATTGTCAAAGAAGCGGGGTGTTACCCCCCGCTCCGACGGTATACTGTGGGGAAAGTAGAAATATTGCATACAGTTTGCGCCCGGAACCCAGAAATTAGCACAAAATTTGTGAACTTTTGCCGTAAAATAAAATATACGCAAAATTAAAATTATAATTCCATAACAGTTAATAAAAATCAATAAAGTAAATCCCAAATTCACGGATTCCCCGATCTGTTGACTCAGCCTTCGTAACTGATTAAATTGTAGCGTATCTTAATTTGACAGGCAAGACGCTTAAGTCGTAACGAAGTTAGTCGCTTAGAGCTTAATATAAAGTCGATATGAGAATTGAAGATTGCTTAATTCTAACTTAGATGGAGTTTGGTACGGTTTGTTTTTTTAGAAAACCGTAGATTTTATTTAACTCGCTAGGTTCGTATTGTACTATCGAACCAACTGAATCGTGACCTACCGCAGAACCTTGTCACAGAAAGTGTCATAACGATTTTATTTGTCAGGCTGTACGATGTCACTATGACATTTTTCTGTGACAAGGTTCCACGGTGGGTCATGATTCAGTTGGTTCGATAGTACCTAAGTTTGTGAGTAAAGTTGATTTGAAAATTTGCTTAGTGAATTGCTACGTCTGTATTTTACAAAACGGTTAAAACTCAGGTAGGTATTAATTGTCACACACACTGATGTAAAGGTCATTTTTTTAGGTTTTTCGTATAAAACTCTTAAACGGTGGGTCATAGCGTAAAAATTCTTAGACATGATTAATCTACATAAAATTCTCTACAAGATAGGTTCTACGCACTTTTTCGCTAGGATGAATATTTAATGAGATTTTAAAGGGGGGTAGTTAATTATAAGTGGCCTCATGGGTGGGTCTCATTCCTTACCTTTGTACCTCGGAAAGTAGGAGCCAGATTGAATGAGCTCCTTTTTGCGGTAAGCAGACACGCTTGCGTTTTTGGTGGCATTGAAACTAACCAGATTGTGGTCACCTCATTCAAAGATAAGACTTAAGGTTGAGTTAATTCGCTCTACCGTTGTCTCTCTCTCAGATCGAACTTGATCACGACCAGCCCCTGCGCTGGATAAATATCTGTCTAATCTCTCCATGACCGCACTGTGATCTGCGTAATGAGACCACTCCTGGTAGAAAAAGGTCGTTAATATGAATCAGGCAAAGGGTCGCGGAAAGAACTGACCCCTGAGGAACACCGGCATCAATAGCCATGAGGTCCGACGAGCAGCAATCGATGACTACTCGACCGCTCACTCAGGAAATCAGATATCCAGCTACAGAGGCCAGAAGGGATACCGTATGCAGGAAGCTAAAAGTACTGTACTAGAATTAAATACGTATTCAGATTTTTTAAAGGATTTGAAGTTCTGTATGACAAAAATAATATTAATTGATACCTAAGACCATTATTTCAGTTTTCATCGCATTAATACAGCCTATATTTTAGAGATAGAATAAAAATAAATAAATAGAAATAGAAAAGTATTTATTTAGAACGCATTACAACAAAGTATATACAATCAAATGGAGAAACAACTTAAGAAGAAGAAGAAGAAGAAATACATTTATTTGGTGTAAATAAAGAAAAACAATTACAAAATAGTAGGTACTGCACAAAGTGAGTATACACCAAAAAGGTTGCCACTCAGCATATGCCACGACTGACGTCATGACGCTGATTTTCAGGACAACCAAAAAATAAATATATACTACTTAACCTAATTATTCTATTCTACTTATTACTTATTCTATATAACTTGTACATCTTATGCGCTAAATAGGACACCCACTCAGCATGTTGTCGCGGAAACCGTGACGACCAAAAAATAAATATATACTACTTAACCTAATTATTCTATTCTACTTATTACTTATTCTATATAACTTGTACATCTTATGCGCTAAATAGGACACCCACTCAGCATGTTGTCGCGGAAACCGTGACGACCAAAAAATAAATATATACTAAGTACTTAACCTAATTATTCTATTCTACTTATTACTTTTTCTATATAACTTGTACATCTTATGCGCTAAATAGGACACCCACTCAACATATTGTCGCGGAAACCGTGACGACCAAAAAATAAATATATACTACTTAACCTAATTATTCTATTCTACTTATTACTTATTCTATAAAACTTTTTTATTTTATTTTATTCTTTATAGGTTTGCGCTTGACCACAAATCACCTGATGGTAAGCGATATTGCGGTCTAGGATGGAACGCGCTTACCTAGCAAATACCGATTCACTCTCGCCTTGAAGACCGAAAGGTTGTAGATTACACTAACTTGTACATCTTATGCGCTAAATAGGACACTCACTCAACATATTGTCGCGGAAACCGTGACTACCAAAAAATAAATATATACTACTTAACCTAATTATTCTATTCTACTTATTACTTATTCTATATAACTTGTACATCTTATGCGCTAAATAGGACACCCACTCAACATATTGTCGCGGAAACCGTGACGACCAAAAAATAAATATATACTACTTAACCTAATTATTCTATTCTACTTATTACTTATTCTATATAACTTGTACATCTTATGCGCTAAATAGGACACCCACTCAACATGTTGTCGCGGAAACCGTGACACTGATTTTCAGTGAGTGCCCCAAAACTAGAAATAAAATTAACTAAACAACAAATAAACAAAACTTTTATAAGTTTTAGGCAACTTATTAATTCCCCAAAAACTATAAAAGTGGATTTGGGTCAATCAACTATTTCTTGTCACTTGTTACCATGGTCACGTCTCCTGGGTCACTCTTAAAAACTGTGATATTACCGACTTTAACCCTACTAAACATGATTTTTAGTGATGATTATAAACCCATTCTGACGTTGCTCATCTCTTGAGCATGCTAGATCTCCATATTATAACATTTCTTCTTAGAAACTCGGTTACTGTTGTCTCCTGGCTGACGGGACAGAATAACGACAAGGAAAAGTTGATTGACCCATTTAACACTTAGCGGGAGACATCACAAGGTGTATTGTCCAAACGCTTCTAAGCTGGCAACATTAAACTAATAAGCAACTAAGAAAGCTATAATACGGTGAACAGAAATTATGTTACAACTTTACGTCGCGGTATATCTTAATTTAAATATCATTAGCAAATATTCACGAATAATAAACATTAAAAACAATAAATCCATAAAAACCAGCTGCAACCTTTAAAGTAAAACGGTAAGTATCCTACCCACACTAAACACATGTAAAAGATGTCGAAGTTTTGATTTAAAACCTTGTATTGATTTTGATTTTAAACTCATAATTTGAACTCAAAAATTTCGTCAAATTAAACCAAACGACGCTAGAATACAGACACAGACGAACAAACCCAATTGAACAAGTGAGTAAAATACCTCTTAAAAATCACTAGTAATTTTTCAGCGCTCAATTTAGCGATATTGCTCGCTTGAGCCACTAGTAATTAAGCGCTTGAACCAACAAGCGAGGAAGTGGTCTGTCTGCGAAGATAGCCAAGGAGGACTATTCTTACAGCGATCGAGAGGTATAGCCATACAAACGCTTTTTGGTAGAGTTTTTGGTGGAGGTTTTAATAGATATTTAAACTAACAGGTTATGTTCAATTCTTCATGTAACCATGAACCCTCGGCTGGCGAGTCCGACTCGCACTTGTCCGGTTTTTTATTTAAACGTTTATCGAGTATATTTTTGAAACTGTTCACTGCCTGTTATTGAGATAGAAATTGAAACTGTGTCTATTTAGTATTTATGTCCGTCAAAAATAGAGACACAGTACACACGAACCTGGAAGGTGTTAGAAGCCATCCTATCGACATATTGTCGAGCGTTCGAGAATACACGTCGGCTTAAGTCTTCAAGCTAGCTGGGCTTTTCGACGGCCGCACGGAACCTCGCCCGAACCCAGGGGCGACCAGTTTGTTAAAATCGGATTTGGGAAAGCAAATGCCTAATACCCAGTTTTAGTACGTTCATTTTTCAGCAATTTTCATCCGATTTTACCTGAGTAACTCGATTAATTCGATTTCGTTGCAAATCCATCTTATTACCAATACGCCTTGCGCATAAACACATAATACGTCATCAGGAGCACGCAAATGGGTGTGCGCTAGTAGATATGCCAAGATCCCGTTTCTTATTCTTTCTTTGCTTGCATCCGATAAAAATTAAGAATTGTAATTTAAATAAGCGTATTTTGTGAGAAAATAACTGACAGTCTAGTTTATTTCGGCGTTTCTTCTCACTGTGTTGACAGTGCATCCTCGGGAGCTCTGGTAACCTTGCTCACCTCCAGGAACACAACACTACAAGCATGTATAGTAAATAATAAATCTCTGAAATGTTAGTTGTTGGTTATATAAACCGACCACTAATGCTTATGACATGAAGCTGGTTTACATATTAGCATTGATACCTAACAAAATCAATCAAAATGTGTTAGAAATTGTTAAAGGTCAATACTTAAAGCTGAATCGCAGGCAGTAAAAAAGCTGAGCAAATTGCGTTCCACATCAAACGCCAATTTTACACCTGTAGTCGTAATTCATTCCCTTACTTTGTTTATCCAATACTTATTGAATGTGAAAGGGACACAGGTGACTGGAGAAAGGATTACCCCGCTAATACAGTGAATTATTCTTAATGAAAAAAAAAACTTCTTATTTAAATCTTTCCGTTAAAACCGTTTTTATTCACGGTCAGCAATGATGCTTCCCAAAACTAGGTGAAAATTATTAAGTTTTTGTTTATTTAGCACTTTATTGTTTTTAATTTATGTAAAAGAGAATCTAGCAAGCAGTAAATATCCAAAATATTGTTTAGGAAATTAATTCCAAGAAACCCAATTTTTATTGAGAACTCAAATTTATGAACTCTAACAACTTTTCGCTTAATAAACATGCATAATTTTAAAAGGTTAAAAAGTGTTTAAACTATTAAATAAAAGCATTATCTACAAAGCTTTGTGAGCTCAACAAATATAATAATAATTTAAAACGGCTTCTCTATCAGATGCACACTCTGATTAACTGATTTTTACTTTAAAAATTAAAATATAATTTATAGCTTTGTAAAAGTACGAGCAAGTGAAGCTGACTTCTGCCTTGAAAAGAGCCAGTTGATCATTGTTATTTTATAAATATAAAGCGTACTGGAAGTACAAATTATTGTACTTCCAGTATCTTCGATAATACACACTTAAGAGATACAGAGCTTAGGCTTAAGAGTTGTTATAAAGAAGAAGTGGGATACTAACCAGAGGGAAGGAGAGATACAAATCCGTATCCAAAGGGCCCTTTGTTGTGCAGCTGTCCTGCATAAAGTTTAAGTTTCCAGGCTTATGAGCAGATACACCAAGCTTCGTATATACAAAACCGAAGGGACGATCTTCATGTACGGATGCAAAACCTCGACTTTTACACAAAAGAAGGAACACACGCTGCTGGTGGCGGAGCGGAGAATTTACCGCAAAAACCAGGAAATCGAAGGTCTAGTGTCCGAGCCCATCATCACTGGAGAAACGTAATCTGCAAGACTCCGATAGCTTGGGCACATAGTCCGAATGGGTGACAATCGTGTAGCTCCCCGTCGTCGACTGGACGGAAATAGCTAGGGACATGGAAGCCTGGCAGTCTTTGGTGTCGGAGGCCAAGATCCACTTCGGGTCGTAGTACCACAGCAGTAAGTAAGTAAGCAATCAGCAATGCCAATTAATATATTATTTTCACATTCAACGGAGGTTTTGGTACGATGCTGGACGATAGTAATTTTCAAGCTATTTATACCAACGCAACACCTATTTGAGATTGAGCCTGCAGCGCAGGATAATCTAACTTAGAGAAAAAACATTAGCACATATCAGAAATTTTCACCTTAAGGGACCTTGCGTATTATTGAGACATGGGAAATTGTGTTCATTGCACAGTTGAGATTTTAAATATACCGCAAGAAACACAGTGAAGCTGTTCTCAAGAGTCTTATGTATAGAACGCTATAAGAATTAATTTAGGTGTACCGTCTTAATTTACACCGCATTCAACACGAGTAAAAAATCAGAATATGTGTTAACATTGATATACGACCTCTTCAGCCGTGTGTATCCATAGAAACCTAATCATCATTAAACAGACATCAAACACGATCAATAAAGCATCTGGCACTCTGGCAGCGTCAAACCAGGTGTCAAGCGTGTGCTCCACAGTAATTTCCCTCGGGGCGCCGAGGTCCGGTGGATTAGCTTTGTTTTTTTTTTCTTTTTAAGACGTTGTTTATTTGTGTAATATTTCAGGGTTTACATTATCAACAAGTAATTTTTGCCAGAATATAGCTGGTGGGAAACCTTTGAAGCAACCACAGTTGGCTGACGCAGGGGCAAGCGGGTTAATTTTTTATATAAAACTTATAAAATCATAAAGAATAAAGCTAGGCATGTTGTTGATAAAATTCCAATCTGCATTAATATAATCATTTTTGTTTTAATAATAAAAAATATAGTTATTGTCTTACTTATAGGTTTGACTGCGTATACTAATGATTATCTATGAGTCTGTGAAGTTCCTCGAAATAAAAATAATTCATTTATTTTTATTTATTTGAACCATCTTATCGCACATGTTTACGTTAGTCATGTCAACAAGGAGTACGTACTTAAATGACTCAGCTTGCTGTGGCACATCGCATGCAATCTAATCCACGGTCCCGTTGCGCCAACTATTTATTTGTAAAATTGAATAAAATTAGGTAAACGTACCTGTGTGGCCCAATACATGGTACTTTCAAGCTTATAACATAAGATGATACGCCATGTAAGTACAATATTTTCGTTCCAATTTGATTTAGTATTGGATTATTGACTCTCGCTGATTCGAACGTAATGATAAACAGTATTTTTTGAACTGGTAAATTTTTGCAAGCCATTTAAATTACATTTTGTGTATGTTAAAATTCAGTAATTTAATAGACTGAAATTTGTACAGTCGAGGGCATAAATATGTATACATTTTTGGACCTTAATTTAATGGAATAAGGTGAAAAAGTGTATACATATTGGTGCCCTTGACTGTACTCAATAAGTAAATCACAAAATGAAATTAACATTCCTCCGGACTGAATCCGAATACTTTTCTATTCCAAGAAGCATTTTCGCTACAAATTCCGCAGGGGTGCCGCGCCATTATCTTATCTAACGGGCCCATCCCTTACATCGGGGCTCGGACAGTCAGACATTTGTCACCCTTGCTTCCCAAGTTGGGAATCCCAACTAAGGGTAGGTATGTGAAAAATTTGGTCAATGTCACTGGGTTAAGAAAGGTTTAGCCCGGAATGTTCGACTATTGAGTGACCTGACGACTGAAGTGAATGGGCGACTTGGTTAAGGTTTCCTTGTAAAAGGCAAAGCCTTGAGTTGGTTCTCAAAGAAATAAACTGTGATGCAAAGGTGCATGAAGGATGCTCAAATATATCTGAAAATGAACTCTAATGTTTTGAAAATTGCGTAACTATTTATGTTTGTGGGCCCATTGTTCACTCTATGATCTAACGCGAATTTAATGAAATTCAGATTGTGATTAACTTAATTCGTGAAAAATAACTACAGTATAAATTCGCATAAATTTCATATTTATAAGAATTGTCATGATCATCAAAAGTTATAAGCGGTAAAATACTATGAATAATAGCAAAAAGGTCAAAAAGATTAAACGAAAAATATATATGTTCCTCATTAGGAAGCGTCTAACAGTTTGAAATTAATGAATGTCCATTCAAAAATATTGAACATTCTACTAACGATTGAACAATATTTCCTTTTTACTCTTGTTTTTTCTTAAAGACGATTACATGAATCATAACAATATACTGTTAGTAAAATGTGTGTCAAGAATTTTATTGTTTCTTTTAACTAACTGGGCTGGCACGACGACCCAAAATGAGTCTTGTTTCTTTTGCAGGTTAAAAAAAATCGCACCAGTACCTACTCCTAGTTCACTATTGGCACAATAATCTCAAGTAGGCTTATCATATTTCATGAAGGTCGTGTATTGTGTAGGTGAGTCAATATCTTCCAATAGGTACGAACTATTGTTGCCTGTTTACATGCCATCACTGAGTGTTAAAAATACATAATTATGATTGCGCAATAATTACTTCGTGTTACAATGAAGTCAACATGTACTAAATAGACACTTTTGCATCTTCTATTACCTTCTTTAAAAAGTCGGTCCTGTTTAGCAGAAAGAATATACGAGTTATTTTTACAATCAAGTTTTAAACAGCTTATGTAATACTTTTTTAACCAACAACGACGGTAGGTAAACCAAATTGCCTGCCGGATGGTTAGCCGACACCTTTGCCTACGGACACTTGAAATTCCATATAATAATCACAAGCGCGATGCCGAATCTTTTTTTGATTTGAGGATTTATTGATTCCTGACGACTACCTGACTGATGTATACTAAAAGATAACCTTTTGCAGAGAATATCAAAGCTATTTACTTGTAACATGTTTATGTTCACAGTTTCGATAAATATCACCTACCTATCATAGGCTGATATTTTTTTATTCAAAATATAACTCAAAGTTCTGTGTCATTGAATCCTATTTTCATGGAGCAAAAATGTCTTGATAAGCCGATATCTATTGAATAGATTACAAGCACTATGCGATAACAGAAATCAGTCGATATCAGAACGCACTCAAACAAAGAAGTGTTTTTTATTAGAATCGTGACATCGTTCAAAATTGTGCAAAAAGCAAAATGAATTGCCGTTACTACACGGAAAGGGCTTTAGGGTGGATGTTGAATAACAAACTGATTGTGCTCCTGAGTCTTCTTTGTTTCTGCCTATTTGTATCGACTTTAGCACTATCTGGGCAGAAAGGCAGATTGTCTGACCAACTGGAAGAAGCAAATGCAGCATTGGGTTCTACACCAGCAACCGAAGAAACTCCTGTACAGACAACTGAACAGACAACCGAGCAGCCAACCGAGCAGCCAACCGAAGTTCCAACCGCACCGCCATCGCAACCCCCAGGTACTGATACTGATTCGAATGGTACAGATGGCAAGAATCCTCCTGGAAAAACTCCTGTAGCTATGCTCGCTATAAGTGAAACAGCAGAATCGACAAAAGAGGAAAATGTGCCAACATTTTTTTCAAGTGAATTGAACGAAATAGTGAAGTCGAGTAAATTACTTTCCTTAATATCGGCGCAGTGAATATTTTTTGTTAGTATTAAACGTCTATTTTATAATATGTGAACTGTAATTTGTCATTTAATAAACAGTAAGTTACCTACTTTTTGTTGCGTTTTGTTACATAGGTATATGTTTTAAAAATCTTAAAAAAACGTTAGTGAGGATAAATCGTTACGTTAGATCGATTGTAATTGAGCCAAGTTCTCTAATATTTATTTTTATTTAATTCTACCCTATTTCATTAACATTCATCCCTTTTTACTATATTCCTTTTTTTTCAAGATATTTATTTTTGTCCACATCCAAGAGGAAATAATTAGCAAATAGCAAAAACTAAAATACCAAAAATGCTTAGTGATCAAAATTATCACTGGGAAAGCCAAAAAGACCTTCAGAAATTTACTCTGCACCGAGTAGTTCAGAAATAAGTATGTTCCTTAATGATTGTGATAAATGGCAACACAATCTTTTTCTTACGTATTTAGTGTTTGATTTGGTACGCTGAATTTAATACTACTATACTACCTTCTAACATTATAAATGCGAAAGTTTGGATATTCCGATCTTTGTTACTCACTCACGCAGAAACGGCGGAACAGATTCTTATGAAACTTAGTATACAGGTAAGCTAATAATAATATTGTTGAATACTTTTTATTCCGAAAATCATCCCTCGAATGGATCAATAGGGAGCGAGCGAAGACGCGAGCAAAAGCTAGTTAAATATATTTTATGCTTTGTTTACTAAAACAACAAATAGAACATATACTATAGTATTTTCATCCTTACTAGGGTGGGCCGATTTTTAAAATTTTGGAATTTCATGATGTAATAGTATAATTACGCTGTATGATTTTTTGTAGATTAGGGGAAAAATAATGAAAAAAATATATACTTTTAGCCCTCTACCGACGATTAACTGTCAGAAAATTCAAAAATTCAAAAAGTATACATTTTATATTTTAAGTATATTTTAACTTTATTATTAGTTAAATAACATCTTTTGGTATCAATTATACTTGTGTTTGGTTATTATTTATTATCAGAAGATTTTTTTTGTGACCCACTTAGACGACGTAAATTGGGTTTTTCAAAAAAATGCTTTTTGATCTATTTAATATATCCAAATTGGTGCTTAAAGTATTTGTCAGAGCTGTCGTGGATTAAACACATTACATAAAGCATAAAAATGATAATGATTTTTAAAGCAAAAATATGGCCAAAATTACGTGGCAACATACCCGGAAAAGTGCGAAATAGGACCTTCGACCGTATATTTAAACCATTAAAAAGTTATATATTTTCAATCAAACCCTGCTTTATTTTAATACTAACATTCGTACTTTTGTATGAGATTATATTTGAAAAATATGTAGTACGATTTTTTTATAATACAGTACATCGGTCGTTTGTACATAGGTATTTTTTTAATTATTACGAAATTTGGGATATTTTTAATATTGATTATATTAAAAAAGAAATGAATACTAGTGATGATTTCTATCATATTACATTCGTCTTTATTTTACAAAAATAAACGGGCTAAATACTAGTAATATTATATATTTAAATAATTATCAAGTATTTCCCTAACTTCAAATTTTTGGCACCTGGTAGAGGGCTAAAAGTAGTACATATTTTTAAATTTGATATAATCACCATAATCTATATATTAAACTGCAACTTTTTATTCCTATTACACTTCGAATTTGGAACTTTTATTTTTTTCCATACAACAACGGCCCACCCTAATCCTTACGTGTCCTATCAAGTAAACAAACTCTTCTTGATAACATTTATCATTATCACCCTTTTCTCTAGGATTACACAATAATCATCACTTAAAATTACCCTAGAGGAAAGTGTGATAATGATTAACGTCTTCAAAAAGAGTTTTGTTTACATGATAGGACACATAAGGGTCATTATTAGTTAAAAAAGGCTCATCTATTTAGGCGATTTTCTGTTTAAATAACAAGTTTTTTAACATTTTATTAATGTTACTATCTAGAACAGGACTATTGCGACCTATTGACATACATTGTAAATGTATTTTTTTGGGTTTTTCATTAAGAAATATTGATTCAAACATCACTCCAAATCGACCATTTTCGAGCTAAAAACAGTTTTTTGCGCTTAAATTCTACTACACACAATAAAGTCAAAAAACGGCAATGTTACTATCTAAAACTTTAATAAAATCATCGTATCCTTTAATCAATGTATTGGTATTATCAATACTTTTGTCAAAATGTTTGATCAAAAAAATTTAAAACTTGTAAGGCCTCTTAAGGGTGAATTGACTGTAAAGTCGCCTATATAAGCGCAGTTATCTCCACGAAGTCTGATATTAGGTGACTACGTATGAACTAACATGTTGTGTATTTATGTGGGTATATCCACCCGACCAAACGCTACTAGCAGTGATTGTTTGTTTACTAATTATTGTGATTGGGTAGACTTACAATTATTTGATCTGTCCGAGTTGAATTAAATTAGGCGGTTCAAAAAGCGACTTTACTGTCCAAGCGTGAAGATTCAAAGTCCAATGACAAGTTTTATGAAGTGTCGGACATTTTAAATAATTTCTACTATACTAGACTTAGTGTGATGTATTTGGATGTGCCTTGTTAAGTGTGACGGATCTGACCCCGTAATATGGTCGCAGTTACCACAACCAAAACGATAACACAAAGCATCTATTACTATCTATCGGGTAGTATCAGAAAGAGACAGGTGCTTTATCTTTTCATCTATCACGCGCTAAACGTGACCATCATATATACTTCTGAATTTGTTTGCAGCTGTCCAACGAATCCTCTAATCCAAAAATGTATTGTTGCGCGTTTTTTTCTGGCTACGGAAGAGTTAATACGTTTCGATGTACGCTGGACATCAGGCAGGCCGATAGATATTTCATAATACACATCAGTGCATAAAAGAGGAATACATTGTTAAATTCATTATATGAACTGTTCACAATCATATTCAAAGTTTTTAATCATAACTAAAATAACTGATAAGCTGATATCTATCGAATACCTAGATTAAAACCAGCATATTAATACGTAAATTCATATCGGTAGACATCAGAGTGCATACATTACTCAAACAAAATAACTGTTTAGAATCATGAAGCATACTGAAATAAAGAAGATTAGAATAAAAGAAAGGCACGGCTCTTTCCGATTGAAAATAAGAAGGAAAGTGGATCATTGTCTATACCACTACGGCTTGCTTTGCGGCTGGGTAGCAGACAACTATTGGAAAGTGCTAATAGGTTGTCTTTGTTTATGCTTGTTTGTGTCAAATGTAGCGCTCTCTAAGCAAAAAGATGAATTGACTAAGCAGTTGAAAGAAGCCAAAGCCGCCTGTGCTTGGACACCAGTACTTCAGACGGAGTCACCTACTGGACCACCTACTGAGGCACCCAGGACCCCAGCCGGCCACCAAAGCGCCAAAACAAACGGGGGTAACGATTACTATATACTAATTCTACTTCTTCTATCTATATTTTATATTATATTTAGCAATGTACGGCGATTTTATACGGCTTACTTATCTAAAAACAATAAAAATCGTAAGGATAGTAGTGAACAAATTCCTATGATTCTAAAAAGTGAAATACCAGAATCAAGTGAAGATGAAATTCCATTAATAATTCCGGTTAGATATTGAAGTGCACTCGAGTGAGTTATGAGTTATGATTTATGAATAACTGATTGTAACAAATGCCTTATTTTAAAATTAATACGAATGTGAAACGTAAATTGTCATACATCAAAAATATGTTACCCATTGTTTTGTTAGACTTATTTTTATTGGGGACACTTCCTTGTTTTAGATATCTTTATTATGTAAGTTTTTTAAATAGGTACCTATCTTAATATTAGTTTACTTTTTAAGTGGTTATGTGAAAGAGAATAAAAGTGTACAAAACTTAAGACTGATGTTATTAACTTAAATCAAAAACATTTTACAGAAAATAAAACGTTGCATAGCCATATTTGAACGCAGCGGTAAAGTGTTGCAAGTTACCTCCGCAATTCATATGTTCTCTTTAAAAAAGGGGTAAGTAAACGATGTCCCTGTTATGCACGAGAAAATATTGAAAGTGTATTTATTTACTAAAACTAAAAAACGAGATGCTAGATGGAAATTGCCGTGTTAATTTAAATATGCCGCGCAAGGTTAAAATAAAAATAATAACTATATTCAGTGAGTTATGGTAACCAGGCTTTTGTCTTTCTTTTGTCTAAGTGCGAAAACATGTTTTTTTTAGCCTAACCATGAGCTCAATTATTAAAAACACTTTAAATCTAAAGTAATGTCAACTTGTGTGTAGAAATGTGTCAACCATTGGATAATTTACCTTATTAAAGTATAATTTGTAAGTAGTAATGTCTTTAAAAAAAACGGGCAAAAACTCGATAGCAGGAAAAGGAAACTGCCGATTAGTAAAAATATCAGGGACATTCTCATTTCATCAATTTTCTGGCAACAAATTGATGCGTGGCGGAGGGTGAAATGTGGAATGGGAAGAACCGATCTCATTTATACAGCCTCTTTGATGAGATGACTTCCTCTGTTGTCGTACAGCACAGAACAGCCTAATCGTTGGGGGAAAACGTAACTACGTACTACAACTCTTTTGAATTGGTTAGATTGCCTTCGATAACTTTTTTCCGTTTTTAAGTTCTAATTTACTGGGATGAAAATCAAGACAAATGATGTTCTAATTCCCTAAACTAAAGAAAACTACTGTTTTTTATACGTATTTTGTGGTCTGATACTCGTCATCTATTCAAAAGCTCTTGTCATCGCTGCTCGATACATATAGGGTGACACCACCAATAATGGACAAGGCCCAATGATGTACATTAACTCTTATGTAAAAGAAAATAAGAGTCATTCATTTTTTATGGGACAATCAATTTAAAACCGTATCATCTCTGAATAAGGATTGAAGTGTCCATTATTGGTGCTTGTGCTTAAAGTGTCCATAATTGGTGGCATTTCCCTAGAAGTTTCTATTATTCCAAGCATAAACTCCTTAATGTTTTCATACGATGCAACATCTACATGTTTTTTTACTTGGTATACATATATAACTTTTGACGGCATTTCCCCTTCCTCGGTTTACGTTAGTTTTCCCTTCTATGATAGTGTAAGTTCTCTTAATATTTCAAAGGGCTGATCATTTTACCTCTTCTACTTTTAATTGTGCTCATAGCTTCTCTTTTACTTCACTCTAAATATTAATACTTAACACAATCATATTCGATCTTCACAAACAGGTCTAGGATTTAACAATGCACATTCAATAACATGCAAGTACACTGTTTTTTAGGTAACTAACTCGGAAATTGAAATTACACTCATTTGTTGAATGTGAGTTAGAAGTAAAGCATGCATACGTACAAACAACACTTGAGCGGTATTCAACTTGCACTGGTAAATGACGAAAGGGGACATCCCTAGGGTATCGGTACTTTTGCGATGTAGCCGGTTGATTGCAATATCGACTAGCGATTTATTTATTTATATTTTACAGAAACTATTAGTATAGGTTACACTAATGCAACAGTGCCTTAAATAACATTTTCTTAATCTTAACATTTTCTTAACTAGATTCAGCGTGTGTATTGTATCAATCTTTAAAGGCAAGGGGAAGAAGGGAGATATGGATGCGTACAGACCCGTTTCTATTATCCCGGCGATGGCTAAGGTCCTTGAAAACGGTCTCAGCCGCCGCCTGACGAGCTTCCTAGAGTCGACGAGCGCCTTATCCGAGAGACAACACGCCTATCGCGCAGGCCACTCCACAACCACCCTGACTCGTGATGTGATCCGACGCGTAGTTGATGCCAGAGAGAAGAAGCAGCAGGTGGCTGTGTTGTGCTGCGACCTCTCCAAGGCCTTTGACGTCGCAGACCACGCAGTCCTTACCAGTAAGCTAAGACACTATGGGATCAATGGTCCGACACTTTCCTTGCTCGAGAGCCTACTGCAGCATAGAACTCAAGTTGTGATCGGAGATGGTGGAATGGTTAGGTCAGACCCACTCGAGACTACCATGGGCGTAGCGCAGGGTTCATCGGTGTCCAACATTTTGTTTTCTTTATTACTGAATGACCTGCCGCATGCAATACAGGTTGCAGAGATCCTCATGTACGCCGATGATGTTGCTGCAATCGTCACAGCGCAATCGGTGGACGCTATCCAAGGAAAGCTAAACGAAACCGCGGCGCAGCTTGCACAGTGGTTTAATGCCAACGGTTTAGCGTTAAATCTTAAGAAGACCCACTACCTAGTCTTCAATCTGTCAGGCCGCAACGCAAGACCTCTTGCTGTTTCTGTAAATGGGACCACTCTAGACCAATTAAGTACCACCAGATTCCTAGGATTCGAAATAGATACCGGTCTAAAGTGGGACCATCATATTAACAGACTCAGTGGAAGAATCGGCAGCGCGTGCTTTGCATTAGGACGAGTAACCAGGTTAGTGTCGGATGAGGTCGCGCGCTCGTGCTATTTTGCCACGGTGCACTCGCTGATACAATACGGTGCGGAGCTATGGGGACGCTGTGCTGAGTGGGAAAGGATTTTCCGTCTTCAGAAGCGCGCGGTAAGGATAATCGCCCGTGTGCCGCACAATACTCCTGCAAGACCCTACTTTAAAAAACTGGGTATACTGACTTTACCAGCGATAGTCGTACTACAAGTGGCTGTGTATGTGAGGTCAAATCTAACAGCGTACAAAACGAATAGCATGGTACACAACTACAACACGCGTAACGCCCATAAGCTCATCGGCGTGGGCCGCAAGTTGGTCAAGTCGGCCAAGCTCACTCATGTCATGGGGCCCGCTGTCTACAACAACCTACCTGACAGCATTACCAGCGCCCAAACTTTAGACAGTTTTAAACGTCGCCTCAAACGCTGGCTTGTTGAGCACCCGTTCTATAATTACAGTGAGTTTTTAAATATCCACGCAAAGGATATTTGGTAACTTTTATTTATTTTTTATTGATGAAATGTATTAATTTATATTATATCGAATTGTATGGTTTAACGACATATTTATTTTGTAAATATGGTCTATATTTTTAACGTGTAAATTAGCTTTACGAATAAATGACTTATGACTTATGACTTATGGTTTGCTCCTTTTGGGTGTAGGGAGCACTAGCCTTCAACTAGACGACCGGCGTCGTAACGTACTTCACCTGCTGAACAACAGTCAAAAGGAAAAAACAATGCAACCCGCTTATCCATGCGCATCGCGACATGGAATGTCCGTACTATGAGGACAGGCCTTCCGGACACCGTGGGAGGCTCTTGTAACAGAAACGCATGCGACCTGCGTAAAACTGCTGTAATCGGCATGGAATTGGATAGGCTTAATGTGTCAATTGCAACCTTACAAGAAACTAGGCTACCTGATGAAGGTTCACTTCGCGAGGCACAATACACGTTTTTCTGGAAAGGTAAGGGGACTGATGCTGTTCGCAAGCACGGTGTTGGCTTCGCCGTCCGCAATGAGTTGCTTCAAGCAATTGAAAAGCCTTATGGCGCTTCCGAGCGTATCATGGTGTTGCGTGTTAATACAAAACAGCGGCTACGTTACATTGATCTCCGCGTATGCTCCAACACTAACATCACCGGACGAGGCGAAGGACCAGTTTTACAACCAGCTCGATGAAACAGTGCGTAGGGTGAAATCTTCCGACCGTTTGTACATTCTGGGTGATTTTAACGCCAGGGTCGGCCAAGACCGTGTTGCGTGGCCTAACTGTATCGGTGAGCACGGTATTGGTAAACAAAATGAAAATGGTCAACGCTTGTTAGAGTTTTGTTCTAGAAACCTACTATGCATCACCAATACCTACTTTAAGGGCAAAATATCACGCAAAGTCTCTTGGAAACACCCTCGCTCCGGTCATTGGCATCAGCTGGATATGATCCTCTTCAGGAAAAGCGACCTCCGTGACACACTCCACACCAGAACTTTCCACAGTGCAGAATGTGATACCGATCACTCCCTGGTGATGGCGCGTATTGCCTTCACTCAGAAGAAAATCCACTCGTCCAGACCTCCTGGTAAGAAGAAAGTAAATGTTCTTCATACCAGGAATGACGACATGCTCAGTGAATTAGAGGAGTTGGTAAAAAGCGCGCAGTCTACCTGGAGTGAGAACGCACAAGTTGACGACACGTGGAGCAATGTCAAATCATTGCTAACGGATACTGCTGGCTCGGTTTTCGGCTACCAGAAAACTAAGTCCCAGGATTGGTTTGCTGAAAACTTAGAGCATCTGAAACCCCTTCTGGACTCAAAGCGCGAAGCTGCACTGAAACACCGCATGAAATCTACTCCGGAAACACGTTTAGATCTTCAAAACGCTACATCAGCTCTTCAGCGTAATGCACGTCACTTTGTTAATATATACTGGACTAATGTGTGCGCCATTATTCAAAAGTGCGCTGATAATGGTAATTTCAGTGGTGTTTATTCAGGAATTAAACAGGTTTTAGGTCCTGTGCCTAAAAAGACAGCACCTCTTAAAGAAGTGGACGGAACTATCATAACCGATAGCTGCCGTCAACTCGGACGGTGGGTGGAACATTACACCGAACTCTATTCGAATCCAATTGCCATTGACTCAGAGGCCTTAGTACATACGCCCAAACTAGCAACTTGGATCGAATTAGATACACCACCCTCTATAGAGGAGTTCCAAAAGGCTGTCAAGCAGCTCAAATGCGGAAAGAGTCCAGGCAGTGATGGTACCCTAGCCGACATCATAAAACTCGAGTGTGTGGGTCCAGTTCTGCACAGTCTGTTGTGAAAATGCTGGGATGAAGGAAAATTCCCACAGGATATGCGCGATGCTAATATCGTCACGCTGTACAAAGGGAAGCGTGACCGCGGCGATTGCAACAATTACCGCGGCATTTCCCTCCTTAGTATCGTGGGCAAGTTATATGGTCGAGTAGTACTGGCAAAACTACAGCAACTTGCCGATCGTGTATATCCCGAAAGTCAGTGTGGATTCCGTGCCCAGCGTTCCACAACGGATATGATCTTTACACTTCGACAAATTCAAGAGAAGTGTAGAGAGCAGAAAACACCCCTGATTGTCGCTTTCGTTGACCTGAACAAGGCCTTCGACACCGTCAGCAGGGAAGGGCTTTATTCAGCACTGGAACACATTGGATGCCCACCAAAACTCTTGACTCTTATAAAGTCCTTCCACGAGGGTATGCAAGGTGCAGTGGTGTTCGATGGTACCGTGTCTGACCCGTTTTTCATGCGAAGGGGTGTTCGGCAGGGCTGCGTATTGGCACCTACCCTGTTTGGTATATTTTTCGCGTTACTGCTGAAAACTGCTTTCGGTGACGACCAGCAGGGTATCCATCTTCACACAAGGGCTGACTGAAAGCTCTACAATGTTTCTCTCCTAAAGTCAAAGCAAAAGCGAGACGATTTATTCGTCGACAATCTGCTGTTTGCCGATGACGCAGCCTTCATTGCCACATCCCAATGCGAGCTCCAAACCATTATGGACAATTTTTCTCGTGCCTGTGCTCTATTCTCCATGTCCATTAATGCCCGGAAAACTGTGGTACTGGCCCAAGAGTGTGCGGAAGCACCAGAAATTCTGCTGGATGGCACCCCTCTGGAGCTTGTCGACAAGTTTTGTTATCTCGGGTCGACGGTGACTAGTCATCTCTCACCGGATGCAGAAATTGACGTTCGGATTGGGAAAGCGGCGACGATGTTTGGGAAGCTGAGTACAAGAGTATGGCGTAACAAACATCTTACCAGGAAAACGAAGATGATCGTGTACCAGACTTGTATCCTGAGCATACTCTTGTACGGGGCTGAGACCTGGACATCGTACGCCAAACACGAACGTCGCCTTAACACCTTCCACATGCGCTGCATCAGAAACATCTTGGGGATACACTGGAAGGATAGAGTCACAAACGAGAGGGTGCTCGAGATTGCACAGCTGCCCAGTCTCTTTGCGTTGCTCAAGCAGAGACGGTTACGCTGGTTGGGGCATGTGCATCGAATGCAACCGTCACGTTTGCCGCGACGTGTTTTGCTTGGCGCCATAGCTGATGCCAAAAGAAGTGTCGGCAGGCCGATGCTGCGCCATAAGGACTGCGCCAAGCGAGACATGCACGCATTCAACATCCCGGTTCACAAATGGGAGGAGCTTGCCGAGGACAGGAACAAATGGCGCAAACTGGTGCTCGATGGGCGCAAAGTCCACGATAAAGCATGGTTTGCGACGCTTGCAGACAAGCGAGCCAAGAGACATCGACCGGAGACCTGTTCGCCACGGGCGAACTTTACTTGCCAGGGCTGCGGTCGTGTATGCCGCTCTCGCATCGGCTTACACAGCCACAAAAGACGTTGTCTACCTGCATGACACTGCTTGTATAGTCTGTAATAGACTCGTAGGCCATTGATTGATTGATGTAGTACAGTCTTCGCTCCATGGCTAGTTACAGGTCTTTTAAATAAAGAACAGGCACGTTTACTATATTTGATGACATAACAATTTACAAAAAAGCCTGAATTTTTAGCGACAGAGCGAAAGATAATAAATAGCCTGGTTTATCCGTTCCCAAACTTCAAAGTAACAGAGTATTTTTAGGATTAAAAAAAAAGTGACTGTCAGTAAAATCAAATACCGTATCCATCTTTTCTTTCTTTTATTTATATATATAACTAGCTTTTGCCCGCGACTTCGTCTGCGTAGAACTCGGTCCATATCAACTTCTATACCGTATTTCGCCGTCACCAGGTACTGCGGGCCGGGCAATCTCACTAAACGTTGCGCACGCCGGCTCAACGCGCCCGCATGAAACACATGACAGAGAATTTAATATATGGATGTAGATCAAGTAACGTAGATGAAAATTAATATGATGCAGGTGCGGAAAAAGCTTCATACGCATCAAGTATGGAAACGAAAACGCGAGTGTAGCGAGCGTGAAATGTTTCGAAAATTATGATGCACGTGCGGAAGAGACTTCATACGCCTCAAGTGTAATAGGTAGATGAAAACGCGAGCGTAGCGAGCACGAAATATTTCGAACATTACGATGAAGGTGTGGAAAATATTTGATACGTATTAAGTAGCGTAGATGAAATAATTTCGAATGTTATGACGCAAGTGCTGAAAAGACTTCATACGCATTAAGTAAAAGATGAAAAAAAGACGAAAACGCGATCATAGCGAGCGTGAAATGTTTCGAACATTATGATGCAGGTGCTGAAAATTCCATCAAATAATGTAG
The DNA here is from genome assembly GCA_951800055.1 of Cenopis cana. Classification (NCBI taxonomy): domain Eukaryota; kingdom Metazoa; phylum Arthropoda; class Insecta; order Lepidoptera; family Tortricidae; genus Cenopis; species Cenopis cana. The sequence goes on along the minus strand of OX637489.1, from coordinate 9,020,767 downwards.
CGCGAATGTAAATAATTTTTAATCATTTGCAAGCCTGCTTACAGGTTAGATAGACTGTAGTACCATATATCTGGTATTTTTAAGTAACAACTTTGAAAGCTATCTTAGCAAATAAATATTTCTAAGTGCCAAAGTATTTCAATTTTATTTTATTTTATACGCAATTTATAGTACCTATTAATTGCACTAAGAGTAACAGACATTCGAACTAAATCTGTCATAATAAAGGTTGACACACACATAGTTAAAGCTCGGCACCAGACCGGCGCGGCCTCACCTCACGTAAATCCAACGCAAGCACGGAACCGCATCGTGCCTCAGCAGCGCCGAGGTGGCCGCGTGGCGGTGCCGCGCTTGCCGCGAGGTGTACACTGGTTGAGGGCTTTTTACGTTTGAAGTAGGCCGTTTCGCCTGCGTCTGTTCACCATGGCTGGTGGTCCTGTCCCGAGCAGGGGCGATGCCGTTACGTAGTGGATAATGGCTGGAGCACACCGCTGCATCCGCACTCATCTGGTTTGCCAAAACCTTAACTGTGCAACAAAGAATTGGGGCGGCGCCGGTCTGGTGCCGAGCCTTTATGTGTGCGACAAACTTAATTATTATATTTTATTGAGCCTTAAATGTCCCACTGCTGGGAAAAGGCCTCCCCCCTCTTTTTCCATTCCTCGCGGTCTTGTTTATCTGCCCAGTCTCCTTTTTAAAGAGTCCAAATTATCACGCCACCGCCGGCGTGGTCTACCGCTTCTCCATTTTGAGTCGTGGGGCATCTACTCTGTGGTCTTTTTAGCCCACAGCTCATTCGGCATCCGGTAGACGTGTCCAGCCCAGTCCCACTTTAATATAGTTGTTTTCCGAGCTACGTCAACTATTTGAGTTTTGGAGCGCAGTGTGGTGTTCCGGATTCGATGCACCAACTTTACACCTAATATGCTGCGCTCCATGGCTCGCTGGCAAACCCCGAGTATGGATTTCTGGGCTTCTGTCAAAGACCAAGTTTGTGCACCGTAGGTGAGAACTGGAAGAATGCTCATGTCTATGAGCCTACGTTTAAGTGAAAGAGGTAGGTCGCCTTTCATTGGGTGATTCATAGACCAATAGCTCTTCCAGGCGTTTACTGTCCTCCTATCGACCTCTTTTTCTTGTCTTTGTCGACAATCTTAATAGCTCATCATAATCAAGTGGTGGCGAAATTACTCAGTTTATAACTACGGTGGAAAGAATAAATAAATCATATCTAAATCATGCAAATACCTATTTTATCTTGCCACTTTAAGACTCAAATTAGTAAATTGTGCAAGTGTAGTTCTACATTAGCTTCCTGTGTAGTTCAACTTTAACGAATGACATCTGTATACTGACCAAGGGGCTGACACGCTTTGCTAGAGAAAGAGAGTCTTATTGCGATTCCTATAAGAGAAAATAGAAAAGAGTGGCATGTTTTGTCCCTATCACCGACCGAACATTTTTTCATGGTCGGGTTATAGGCAAAACGCAAACTTCCCTAAGCAAATACATTGGACATGCAAACCGGCCAAATTGCGTAGTACAAATTATGTATGAAAATTAGCAAGTATGAGAAAGACATAGCACCGGTCGCTCGTTGGCGCATCTATAACTAAAGAGTTTATATTATATCTATGATCTGTATATTGACACTTGACACACGTCTCTGACATGTCAAACGTCAAATAATATCGTAACATTTACAAATGTCTAGACTCACCTCACCATACGTCCCAATTGTATCTTGAACCTGAGATTCGTGAAAACTGTGAGCATGTTCGGAGGTCAGGCTTTCACTGGTTCTGCAGAGACGAATTTTCGTGGGTATTGTAAATACCTAACATGGATCCGGTTCATAGATTGGAAGTTGAATCTAATTTATCAGTTTAAGGGATTATTTCCAGGATAAAAAGTATCCTATGTCCTTCCCCGGGTCTCAAACTATCTCCATACCAAATTTCATCTAAATCTGTTCAGCGGTTTAAGCGTGAAGAGGTAACAGACAGACAGACAGACAGACAGACAGACAGACAGACAGACACACTTTCGCATTTATAATATTAGTATGGATTCTTCTGTACGTGTGTTAGTTTCATATCTCCTCCTAAACGGCTGCACCGATTGGGATGAAATTTTGTGTGTATATTTGTGTTGGTCCCGGAAAGGTCAATTGAGATTGAGACAATTGGACCCGGCAGTTTGCGTCGTTTTCGTGTTTTCGTTAAAAACGGATCTGCTGAACATTTGTGTACCATAGATAGCGTAGAACAAACTCTTTGGCATTTGACGGACGGTGCTCAATAAGACATGCGAAGTCACTTGCGTCAATGGCATATTTCCATCATACTTCTAACGAGTGGAGTGGACAATATTTATTTATTAATGTTAAATTGACTTTGGCTTTATAGGCCGGGCCCAATAAAGTAATAGGGGCGCGCGTTGGGTGAGTGGCCCAGGGAAAATCCAGAGGAAACCTCCGACACGACCACGCCGGAAATACCCTAAGAGCTTGCCCTTCAGTGAGATTGGTTGAGCGGCTTCCAGCCTTATGAATCAGCCCAGTATTTTTATCGCACGAGCGCATAAATCCTGCATGGTTTGAAAATACAATTCGATTCGGTAGGTGGCACTGCTTTTCCGGGCAGGACGACGTCTGCCGGGTCCGCTAGTATTTAACAAAAATACCATAAACAGGTAAAACAAGAACAATCCATCAGAAACTGCATATAGAGTTGTCTTCATTCCCGAAGGAAATATAAATAGAGTATTGAAATATCGTATAATGTGTATCGGAATAACGTCCCAAGCATGTATAACCGGCCAATTAACCTGGAACTCCTTCGCCTCCCTTGCCGTAAGTACGCGGGAGGTTGTAAGAGGTGTCGAGTAGGTGTAGAGAGCTCTGATTAGACTGGACGCAGTAAACGTTCGATAGGTTGGAAGCTACTTATGACCATGAATATTTATAACGTATTAGCAGAACGTCGCTGTTGCCACCGTGAATGTTAAGGCGCTTCGGATTTTTGAAAAAAAAAACAGCGTTTTAATGAGAAGGAGTGGATCTTGGTCGTCTACGGTATAAAATGTTTCTTTTTATGTACGTTTTTACACCAAATAATTTGTCCGAAAATCCACAATTTGCTCAAGGAGCTATCTTCTATGATAAAGATGAGATGTGTGCTGCCTGTCTTACTCCATAATAAGTTTTATTATAGTGAACCCTAACGGATAAACCCTCTTCTGATGATATTCCTTGTCAGACAAATCAGCACCCATTACATATTTATCTCAGGTAAACGTCCTTGTGCTCGAGACAGGCCCAGTACATGGCACTTTCAATCTTATTTCATGATGACAGAGGTGATGAATATGTTGTGTCATCTATTGGCCACTAAGGGTGTCGAGTACTGGGATGTTTACGTTATGTGTATTTCAAGATCCACAAAATCTGAAAATGTTATTGACAAATTGATTGAAATAAATTTAGAGTATTTTTGCGCGTTATGTTTAAGTAATGTAAGAATATATTTTTTTTACTATTGTTTACTAAATGAAATTTGGTTTGTACTTACAATACAAAAACAATTTACAATAATTATATTGCATATAATTAGAAGATTTACCCACCTCTCACTATCATAGGTGGTACCTAAACAAAGTTTGTATAAACTAAGTACCTATGTACTAAAAATATTCGTACAGACCATTGGTCGTACATATATATACTCATACATATACGACGATCAAAAATAACTGGTACATTTTGTACGAAAGTTGCATGTTATTTTTGCTCGTCAGTATATATAGTAATATCTGATGATTGGTTATGTAAACGCAAAAATACACCAAGACTCAGTGCTAGAGTTTCCAATAAGTACTTATATTCACGATAAAAGCTATTTTTCTCCGCTACCTATTCACATATCTGACAGAGTTTATATATTTAACGACAATAAATTTCAACCGCAAAGCGAATTTTCAGTGTTGATATTTCAGCAGCCCGCTTTCGCTGCCCCTTAAATGCAAATTATAAATGTTTATAAAGAGTTCAATTTATATTCTAATTCGATGGGCTCCCGCTAGAGGGCGCGGTGCCGGCTTCTTCGGCTAAATAAAGTCGTTAAATCTAACCCAGGAATTTCCTATGTGTGTGTACCGTAGTAATTAAATTACTGTCACGGAATATGAATTTCTTCATTATGTTTTTGTTGAGAGTTTTAGATTCCGAGAAGGAAATGGTCACTTTTATACTTTATCGTGGACCATAGGCTTATAGACTTTAAATTAATTATGAATGAAACCATAGAGTTTATCGTAAACGTGTATGTCCACGGTAAAGTATAAAAGTATAAAATTTAACATTTTATCTTAAGGGGATAAAACTTGGTTGTGGATTGTACAAACAGCGGTAATTAAGCCTATAGAGGTTGACTCAAAATTTATTAGTCATCATCATCATCATCATCAGCCTATATACGTCCCACTGCTGGGCACAGGCCTCCTCTCATAGATGAGAGGGATTGGGCAGTAGTCCCCACGCTGGCCCAGAGCGGGTTGGGCACTTCACATACAACTTTGAATTTCTTCGCGGAAATTTATTAGTACTCAAAAAGAAAGAAGACGTAAAACTATGCCAAAAAGTGAAAAACCTATTCAGATATCCCAAAAAATATCGAAGCTTCAACCGTTAGAATGTTTTTATCTATAGAGTGAAAGCGCTACTACAGGGGGCCGATTTTTGAGTGTCGAACGCTCGAATTTTCACTCGAGATCTGTCAAAAAGCTATGACGTTTTGACAGATGTCGAGTGAAAAGTCGAGCGTTCGAAACTCAAAAATTGGCCCCCTGATCTGGGACGTTACTGACACAGAGCGTTATAATAAATAACAATTGTTCAATACAGAGGTGCGTTTATTTAAGTTGATACGAGGGAGGTCTAGTCGGTTGAAATTGCGGGAAACAGGTAGTCTTAAATAAAACTAACTTGAGCACACCCGGATAATTTAAATCAAGACAATTCAAGCCAAGGCCGTCTCTTAAACCCAAAGTATAGTCTGGCAAAAAAGAGTAGAAAATAATAGGGGCGCCACTGTCGCTTGTATGGCAATACAAATGGTTCGACCAAAATATCATGATTTTTTTTTCAACACACTTTATTTTCAACTAAATCATTTTAGTAAGTTCGTAATAAAGAAATATGTTTGTCAATTACATTTACTAGTAAGTAAAGTGAAAAGAGACTATACATAGGTCAGGTTAAATCAATGACACAAAAACTTGAGAAAACTTTATTTGTAAGTACATGTATTTATTAAGACATATATTTACTGAGCTTTACCCGAATTACCAAATACAATTTTAATTATCATTTGTTTGCTACTAGACATTTCACTATGAAAATAATTCATCAAATAAATCGCAAGTACCAAGTTGCTTTTAAAAGGTTTTGTGGTCCAGGAGGCAATTTCATCCATAAATCGTGATTGTACCTGTAAAACAATATATAATTAGTAGAATCATTCATAATTCAACATATAAATTAGTAGATAGAAATTATTACCAACCCATAATTTCAGCACTTTTGAGATAAACTTTTTTCCGATAAAATAATTCCCGCTCCACATTAAACAAGGCATCACTTATAATTATTATATAAATAAATTCACGGGTGAAACTACGCCTGATTTTATCCATGGTCTGGTTATTTTATTGTGTTTCTTTGATAAATCAGCGGAATTTATTAAATAAAAATAAATGAACAAACACTTGTGACAGTCCGTGACAAAATTGACAATTTAATCCAAGTTGCCAGGGTCGAAAAAAGTTAATTCCATTTCTAGACTTTCTTGCCGAGCTATAACAATACTTGTTATGTCCCCCATATTCCTTACATTATTATGACTCATAAAACAAATTCAGAATTCATAACTAAGGCTAATGTACAGCTTTACTAAGCCAAAAAGTCGGTTGAACGCTGTCTTACAGTGTAAGTCAAAACAATTTTGCCGTATTATAAAGGTATAAGGTGCGAATTGTTGATACATGTATGACGTCGGCTGAGTACTAACAGTTATACGACGTTTTACATTTGTGTAGGGTGTGGTGGTCTTAAAACTGAGACACGTAGCACAGTGCAGTAAACAGGCAGTCGCAGACCTCCTCTGGGAGAGTAACAAGCCCTTTTGAATTCAAGGGACAAGCGGGGGAGTAAAATTTCTGTTATAATTAACGATGCCTTTAGCGGTGACCAATTAAAGTAATGCGAATGTATCCTGGGGAAAAGTAATGCCTTGGTCACACGTACCGAGCAAAATGGGCGAGACAGTAAAATTAGTATGGAAGTTTTACTCGGCCGATCCTGGCATAAGGGATATCTTCGGTACACCCACGCTATGGATTTTTGACATAGCTGTGGCTAGAAATGTCGTAGCCATTATGGTGGGAATTTAGGAAAGAATAGTGGGAGAGTAGTCTGCATGACGCGCCCACGCGGGCGGCCTATTACTGGAATACTCTGAGTGTTGGTTTTCCAGTGAGATTGCTTTTCTTATACTATGACGATGGCAAACAAGCGTACGGCCCACCTGTTGTTTGAGCGATTTCAATCGAATTAATTAGAGAAGAGAGCGGAGAGGTAGGGCACAGCAAAATGTCATCTTGCTCGAATTTGGAGCAGCCCAACTGGGGAAGTATCTCCGCCTTGCAGAAGACCACAGCCATAATAACATTATATACTCAGGTATGTAGTGTTGTGATCCTGGAGGTGACCAAGGTTGCCAGAGCTCCCGAGGTTGCACTGTGTTGAGAGTGAGAGAGCTAAATTGGTCCCTTCTGCTGTTAACACAGTGCATCCTCAAATTTTTTAAAGGGTCGACAACGCGCACGTGACTCCTTTGGAGTTGCGAGCGTCTATAGGCTGCGGTGTCCGCTTACCATCCGGTGGACCGTATGCTTGTTTGCCACCGTCATTGTATAAAAAAAAGAGAACCGAACAATAAAATAATTGTTCAGTATGTCCATTGCACACCCGCTAATTAATTATCTTACTTGTAAAACTTGAGAAAGGTAAGCTCAAGCTATATTTTTTAGTATGGACAATGAACACACATATAGAAAAACCTTACGCACGTTTGCAAATTTTAAGTAGGTAATCACCCCTGGAACTTGTTTCACACCTACACTCAACACCAAAATATGAACTAGTTTATTTATACAGTAACATACGTTTGAAACATTACCTAATATCAACTATGTATGTAGTTGGTTTTCAAACCATTATCTTGAATATAAATCAAGTACTTAATAAACATTATAAACCGTAGGCATCTTTGCCCCCTGGTTAGATGCTGGCCAAGAGCAATCCCATTTTTAATATTAAAAAAAATAAAGATGGGATATAAAAGTAAAATTAAATAATACTAAACAAAACTAACTGAAACATACACTTTCAGTGCCAAGAACTCTCCTAGGGTCTCCTAGGGTCTCCTAATCTGCTCGTAGACGCTTAGCCGCATAATCTTCGTATGTAGAAGAAATTGCGTAGCGCTACAAAAAGCCTGGCAGCAAATGTGATAAAAATACGTATCAAAATTGGCCCCCTTGGTAAAGTTCCCATCACTTAGACACAGTATTCAAGAACTGGAGTGCGATAGCAATTCTCAAGAAATCAAGGACCTTAATACCGCTTGATTTGTTTGGTAAACTCGAGAGTTCCCACTAGACTGCCAATTTCTGGTATAACATGCAAAAAGATAATTAATAATTATTTGTTTATGAAATTTAAAGGGAACAGCCAGTCTTCTACGAACGAGCACCGACGACTTTAAGTTTATATTTTTTTGGCTGATTGTTGCTGTAATGAAAGTTGCGAGTTTAAAAGGGAAGAATTCCAAGAATTAGCAATATGGTCAACTCAGAGAAAACCTATAAGTTTTCTCTACGATATTATTTCAACTCTATTACTAGATAAATATATGTATAATGCGTTAACCTAACGGTACAAGCAACATAAATCTATAACCCGCCCTAAGTTTATGTTCACATCATACCTACCTCACGGTCCCACCTGCCCGTTTGCGGTCGTAACGGGCCCCACACTTAGAGAGCCCTGTGCTAATGACTAAAGTTTTCAGTGTTGCCAACTTAATACATGCGGCATTACCCTACCAGGGCTTGTATTCGGCGGTAGTTATATGACTACCTATATTATTAGATTTTTTTTTACAATGATGACCCCGCGGTAGGTTTAAGAATTGATGACTGGATGTCGTGAAGGCCGACATGAGCGAGAACGTTTCGTGTCCGTGTCCGGGCCGGCCCGTTTTCTAATACAGTAGCTCTAGTATAAGTTTTTTCGAAACATTAACTCATTCGAACGCGTTTGCGTTTTGTCTCAAAATGTATGAAAACGCTCTCACCGAGTTTGAAATACGCGCGTTCATCGGTTAGCATTGCTAACCATTTGTTGCTAACTTAGCAACAAATGTTATACCTACTCGCTGTTTTAGTTTCCACTAGTGACCACCAGAGGCGCTGTTCACGTTTTCATACCACTTTCATACATTTTGAGACAAAACGCAAACGCGTTCGAATTAGTTAATGTTTCGAAAAAACTTATACTAGAGCTACAGTACTGCCTTCGTATCGTCCCGCTACCGCGCATCCCGTGCCAGTCAGCAAGCACACATTTAAATGTAGGGGCGTAGTACTCACTCACTTCACTTCTTTAAAAAATGGCTTCCATCAAATTTATGATGATTTCGCCAATATCACGTGTTCAGTGACGTTGTTCGGTAACGACGCCATGACAGTAGATAGGTATTGTACGGTAATGTAATGGATTCTGCTCGTCGTCGCCCCGGGCACGTGTGCTCACCAACGCGGCGACGACCAAAATCTCAGGGGCGTAGTAAAAAGCGGTACTGAGTTGACTGACAGTTGACACTGACATTTGACAGTTTTCTCATATCGTACCGCCTCCGCACCGACAAAGGAAGTCGCCTAAAAGTCCGTAAGGGTGGGGGGTCTGCTGGGGGTGTAGGGGGGAATAAAGATACCTTTTTTATCATTTCGTAAAAAACTTGTAAAGTGGCCCATAGCAAAAAATAGTCTGAGACATAGGTATTCTACATAAAATTCTGTACAAAAGAGATAATAGACAATTTTCAAAACTACACTAAATTTAATTAATTAATGATTTGCCGTCCTAGGGTAACTTTTTATATACTTTTAACAGCAGTTTTTTGTTAGGTATCAAATACCTGAATGAAAACACATTCTCGCATCGCCCCGGTGGATATCCACCCTTAGATCCTTAAACAGAATTTGTCCTAAAGGTGCTTAATCAATAGCACCACTAAGACTCGAAAATCCTACTCATTAGTCAGGTGTCCTGGGAAATTAAGCATTTCGTTTAATACACAGGTAATTCTGGAGATTTTCGCTATTATTACCTGACCTGAATTTAGCCCTCATTAAGAGATGGTTGTCCTTAGGGAGTAAAGTGCATTTCTGACCTAAATAAGCAACCAAAATAATTAATAAGGTAAACACTATCTGTAGCTTTCTTTCTAAGACTTAAATGTTATACAAACTTAACTGAAATAGATTTTATTACTCTTAGGCGATTTCCTGACTTGGCGGGGTAGGATCGATTATGTGACATTTTCTTCTTTGACGTAAATTTACTGACGGCGCAAAGATTCTCACTTGACGGAACACTGTCAGTATTACTTTTGCGCAGTAGTAATATCAGGCGCAAAAGCGGAGCAGTACCTTGGCATCGTCCCGCTACCGCGCATCCCGCGCCAGTCAGGAAGCACTCATTTAAATACTAACTTCACTTCTTTAAAAAAATGGCTTCCATTAAATTAATGATGATTTCGCCAATATCACGTGTTCAGTGACGTTGTCCGGTAACGACGCCATGACAGTAGATAGGTATTGTACGGACCCGACAAATCAGGAAGTCGGATTTTGATCGTCGCCGCGTTGGTGAGCACACGTGCCCGAGGCGACGACGAGCAGAATCCATTTACCATACAAAACCTTATCTACTGTCATGGCGTCGTTACCGAACAACGTCATTGAACACGTGACATTGGCGAAATCATCATAAAATTTGATGGAAGCCATTTTTTAAAGAATTGAATTGAAATCATGAAGTCGCCTTATAACAAAAATCATACGGTTTGCATGATGGTAAGTGAATACCGTAGCCTATGGATGCTTGCGACTCCAGAAGAACCACAAACGCGTTGCCGACCTGTAGTTTACTTGAGGAGTCGTCTTGATAGCTAGAGACATGTGCAGGTTCCTCACTCTCAACAAAGCATATCCTTGGGATCTTTCTAGAACTGCATTATTGTTATATTTCACGTAAGTACTAAATGATTCACTCAGAGGGCATTGGAGAGGGCTATGCTGGGAGTTTTTCTGCGTGATCGCATTAGAAATGAGGCCATCCGTAGCAGAACCAAAGTAACCGATACCTACCTATAGCCTTTCGAATCGCTAAACCTAGTGGCAGTGGGCGGGGCACATTGCACGTAGAAACGATGGCCGTTGGGGCCGAAATGTTCTCGAGTGGCGACCACGGACCGGAAGGCGCAGCGTGGGTAGACCCCCCACAAGGTGGACCGATGACCTGGTAAAGGTCGCGGGAGTCCGCTGGATGCGGGTGGCACAGGACCGGTCATTGTGGCACTCTTTGGGGGAGGCCTATGTCCAGCAGTGGACGTCTTTCGGCTGATATGATTATGATGGTGACTAAATAATTTGGCTTTAATAGTTTAAAAAAAAAAAAATTAAACTGTTTATTTCACTGAAGCAAAACATATTACATTTTTACAATTACTTAGTTAATGATAATCTTTAATGTTTAAGATTTTATTTTAACTAAGGAGTGCGGAGGGAGGAGCCCTCTGCGTCACTTTTAGTTATAGGTACAATTATTTGTTAGGTATTTAATTATAAATTATGTGTTAGCTTATTATACTTATTATTATGTGTTATGTTTACATTATATTGGTGAGTGCCTTCTTAGTGATATTTTTAACGCGTTTTTCTAAGATTTCATTGATGACTTGTCTAGGGAAGCTATTTAGTATATAAGATAGATAACTGGTCCATTCTCGCTTACCATATACATTAGTCTTTTTTGGTATTTTAAAGTATGGCTCATTTGGCAAGCGTCTAAGGTTGGATGACCTATTATAGCTATCCAGCCTCCCTATCATGTCCTTGTATTCTAGTATCACAGCCAATTTTACTTTGTCAAACACATTTAAGACTCTACAGTACTGAAATAGTTTTGTGTAATCGTGTCTATATTATAGCTTGATTTTTAAAGGAACTATAACTTTTAGGAGTCTTATCTGAATACTGTAGATCTGTCTCAGATGTGTTTTATAGGTTCTGCCATTGCCATATACAGGTAGTTAAAGTTAGTTTGTAAAAAATATCCTTCAAAATATCCGTAACGAATGAATCCAACTTCAAACGTTTATGTTTGCTAACTAGTTAAATATTATTTAACTAGTTGGATTCATTCGTTACATATTTTTGAAGGATATTTTTTACAAACTAACTTTAACTAAAGATTATGTTCGGAATCCTTATGTGTGTGACACACGGTTGACTGACAGAGGGCGTTGAAAGTGTTAAGGGGATGTCTCGATTATGTACCGCCACGCTGGGAGCACCACGGGCCTTAAGTCTAATTCACGTAATGAAATGAAGCCCAAACTGAATTGCGGAATCTTGGGTTCCGTTTTCTGTCGAGCAAGCTTTACGTAATCGTACAAAAATACAAAGAATATATATACGAAAATACAAATAATGGGCTAAAACGGAACACGTATGTCGTATAGGATACTTTAGACACTTGTTTTTACCAGAAACTGGAATGCGTTATTATGAAGATATAACTTCTACATTTAACTCAATATACGCAAGTGCAAGCTAGATGTCGAGATCTGATTATTAGTACAGACAGACAAACACATACGTTCTTGGTGAAAACAGTTAGGTACCTATCTCAAGAAGACCGCACGGCATACAACATTACTGCACAATAAATTTAAGTTTATTAATTTTCAATTAATTAATTTAAAACAATTACATCGAGTGACAATAATTTTAAGCATTGATTTCGCGGTAATGGTGATGGAGCGCTCGTGGCCCAGCGGCGCCTGCGTACCGCTTGCGGTATCTAAGGTTAAGCAACGTGGGCAGCGGTAAGGACTTGGATGGGTGACCGCTTTGAGTGGTTACTAACTGAGCGCTCCCGTGCTTTGGAAGGCACGTTAAGCCGTTGATCCTGGTTGCTGTCTATGGCAGCACTCGTTAAGCCAAGTTGGAGGCCTTCGGGCGGCTTGAGAACTTCTAACAGTCAAGTTGTCCACTCACTTGACAAAGCTTAATCCCAATAAGGCCTAGTTTCCCCTCGGGGTTGAAATGTCAGATGGCAGTCGCTTTCGTAAAAACTAGTGCCTACGCCAAATCTTGGGATTAGGTAGCGGACCCCAGGCACCCTTCAGGATGCAACTGTACTGGGATAACGCTAGGAGGATGATGATTTCGCGGTAATGGTGATTGGAAAATACTGTTAATGTTCGTATTGGATTGGCTATGTGTAATTGTTGTTATAACTGACAATTCATGTTCAGTCGGGAAATTTAAATGTTTTTCACTTTTGGATTCTATTCCTATTGCAATGGAGTCCAAAAGCGCTAAACATTCGAATTCGTCAACCGTACAATTGGTGTTAAGTACAAGCGCCTGAAATAAAAAAATAATAAAAAGGTAAAATAAAATAAAAATTAGTGGCTCTGTGAGCTAGACCTCGCGATTGTATTTTTTTTTAAATTTTCGTTAATCTGATATGACAAAAAAGTTCTATAATAATTACTGAACCTTCTCACAAAATTTCACTAAGTACAATCAGTTGAGAAATGGAGTCTACTAGAGGTCAGTTCGTCTTGTTAAATCTCTCAGTGGCACGAGCCAGGATTCAAAACAATACCACAAGGTTAAGAGTCGCGAGCCCTACCAGTCGACTTCGACTCATATGCTTCAGTGGCCTATCGTATACTACTTATACAGGGTGTGGCCTGTAATAGGAGCAAAAAATTAAACGGTAGATTATTAACCTTGCTTGCTATACTTCCACATAGTTAAAGTTGAAAAAAATATTGATGCAGACAGTTATCCTGTATTTTATTACTCCTTTGGAGTAATGTTAAAATCATAAAGAAAGCCAAAAAATATCCTGTCAAATCAAAAATTCTAAAACTATGACGACTAATATATTGATGCTACCTCTGAATCCGCATTGACGGATGTGCTATGATCTCGTGGTGTCAAGATCAATTAGTGCAAAGTTTCTCCGATTGGACTATTGGACACAAGGAGTTACTGCAGATGCTCTAAGGAAGCGTCCTTTTAAATATTTGCCCCTGTTACAGGCCACACCTTGTATACCAGTATATCCTGTAATTTAATCTACCACATTATAAGGTAAAGTAATTCCTAAAACATAGCAGCAGATAAGTAATGGATATGACAAAGAGTAAGCAGATACCTCTGTTAGCATTGTGTATAAACAATCATCCATCATGCTAACTCTTTTGCTTGGAAATGTTCCTATCATATTTGTCTCAACATTTAGCTTCACGTTATTACGGTTGCGTCCTGGGGCGCTACCGCGAACCACAAACGAAGTTTTCCCTTGCAAGTCTGTACGTGCGACAGAGAGGGAAAACTTCGTTTTTGTTTGTGGTTCGCGGTAGCGCCCCTGAGGGTCTACTCCGAACATCGAAATCCGAAATTCGTATCGTGCCGTTCCCTTCACTCTCGTTGTATGAGTGAAAGGGATGACACCATACGAGGTTCGGAGTACAGGACCTGATAATCGATAGGGAAACGATAAAAAAACCGGCCAAGTGCGTATCAGATTTCGCACATGAACACATGTTGCACATGTTCCGATCTAATCCGACCGCAAAATTAAGTTGTTTTGTTTTCGCGCCCATCTTTAGCTGTATGGGAGCTTAATATTTAAAAATATGTAAGTTTTGACTATTTGTATGGCTTGCTTATACAGTGATATTATTAAGACTTTAGCTCCAACCGTTTGGCTGTAAAACCTGTGTGACAGACGACGGACGGACGGACGTGTGAGAGACAGAAAAATGGTGTTCCGTTTTGACCCTTCGGGCACGGAAAAATATCTGTACACTTTTATGTCCTTGTCATTAAAGTCATGTTCGCATATTTAATCACCGAGTGCGTAATTGCGTACCTATAGATGGTAAGATGTTGTCGATAGTAACCCTAAAAACAAAGATTGGCGTGGAGTGCAACTAACTGGTGACGTTATAATTAGTACCTACTCAATTAGTGTAAGCCGTTTCTGGGCGCGCTATAGATGCCTGTTTTAACACATTCAGCGCCCAGGACACGATATCGTGTTCTCTGTTCGTAGAACCATGTCGTCGGCAATGAATGTGTTAATTGTAGTTGGTCTCATATTTATAGACATTTTGATTGTCTGTAGTAACTGGTTGGAATGGCGCCATAAAAAAAAATAGACAAGAAGCCAAATTGCCCCGCTGTTTTGCATTTGCAAGTTCAGAGCGGTATATGCAATTATGCACCAAGGACAGAAATGGAGAGGGGCACACTAGACACTTTAGCTTTTTGGCTGGCTGGCTTTTGAGTCTAGCATCAATTGGTAAAAGAAATGGTGAAAATGGAGGTAAGCGTCTGTTCTATTAGGTTATCAAATTGTAATTCCGAGTATATAAATTGTGTATTTTATCTCGTGTTTATGAAATAAGTAAATTGAAACTGAGCAACGACTTTCGATGTAATTAGTGTAAAATATAAATTATAAAATTGTATATACATAAACATAAAATTCCCATAATTGACACTATGGAGGTTTATCCTCGTCTTAAGGCTGTAAATTATCACAATTTATTCACGAGTGGTGCTAGGGGACTCGCTCGTGATTATTCGTACGAGTTCTTAAGTTTTTAGTTAGATAACGCTTTCCTTAAAAATCATGTACTTTTAAAATAGAAAATTACAGTTTCTTTATCAAACAAAATGGTAACAAGAACCATTCACACACAGTTCCATATAAACACCGTCGTATCAACGGAAATCCAAACACGTTCTTTTGTTCCACAAAAATGGAACACCGGGGAAAGGAAACAAAAATACAGTCGTATCCGTATTCATGCAAAAGGCGAAGGTTCTAAACGTTTGAGTGGCAACCTTTCATGACGTAACGCGTCTACGCTGTAGATGTGTGCTACGGCGTAGCGGATCAGTGTGTTCGTAGACCCGCTACGGAGCGGTCGTGCGACGCTGCGCGATTTGAAGACGTCTAGTTGCCGATGTTCGGATTTTTAAATTCAATTGTTTTCGTGAATTCAAAATTTAAAAATTCGTGAACGAATGTGTCAGTGCATTTTTTTTCTATGTGTATACTGAATTTAACCGAAGTCTAATTTATTAATAGATGTTAATAAATTAACAGTGGGAATAGATTTTAGCTTTAAATATTATTAAATAGTTTCCTTGTTGTTGAAATATGAACGAAAAATATTTTTAATTAATCGTTAGGTATAAAGGAAATCGCTTACAAAATGTATTTGAGATTTGGTGCGTGATTTAGAAATATTTATTTGTTTATTCCTATTCTAAAGATCTTAAATGAAAAAGTGTAATCTATATTTATAATTTCGCAAAACTAAGCTACAAGGGTCTCAAATTTGTAATTTGATAGAAAGTGATTTAATATTGTAATGGAATACTAATATCACTCATTTAATTTTCAGTAAATTGGAATTTCAAATGTCTCGTTATTAAGAGCTGGAATTCCAAGAATAATCCGAAAATGGTTCGAAGACTGGCATATTTAGATTCTAGACCTTCATTTGAAATTTCTTTGAATCCCTTATAAAATAACTACCTTTTGCCCGTGACTTCGTCCACGTAGATCCCGTTTACCGTGTTAAAATTTCATTGTTATTCTTTTATTTCAGGCGCTCGGCTTCTCTAGTTATTGTTCTACCATACAAACTTCCACCTTCTTAAGCGACGATTTACAGGGTAGAAAGTACCTATCCTATGCAATTACCCGGGACTCAAAATATCTCCATACCAAATTTCATCTAAATCGGTTCAGCGGTTTAGGCGTGCGTAACAGATAAACAAACAGACACTCTTTCAAATTTAGAATATAAGTTTGAAAGTAAAAATTAAATAAATAATTACAATAATGGCCTCTTTCGACAACAATACCTAGAAAACGAAAAACACTGGCACATTACAAATGTAAACAAAATTTAAAAGCGCAATGAAAA
Source organism: Cenopis cana (assembly GCA_951800055.1). NCBI lineage: Eukaryota > Metazoa > Arthropoda > Insecta > Lepidoptera > Tortricidae > Cenopis > Cenopis cana. The sequence goes on along the minus strand of OX637489.1, from coordinate 9,004,388 downwards.
ATAAGTGGAACGGAAAAAACAAAAGCGCGACGCCCGCGGTGTGAGCGAAAATGACTCTTCCTGAACATTTTTAAAGAGAGCAAATGCACTGTTTTTGCGTGTAGTGAAAAGTTGCAGGGATGAGGATCGAGAGAACTTGCTTTTGGTCCATGCTGCAAGCGTTGGCCTTGTTGCCGACAATGGCTTTAAAAGGTGAGTTAACAACGAAACACAGTTGCCTGGTAAGACGTAAAAAGGCACATAGCAATGGTTAAGTCTGTTATATTACGAAAAAAAAATAGTTGCTAAATGTACTCTCTATTCTTTGTAGCTAAGTGGTGATTCTCGCGAATTTCAATCGGGTCCTTGGGTACGAACTCCTCTCCTTACAAAATAAAATGAATGTTGTACATACTAAAGACCATCATCATCATCCTCCTAGCGTTATCCCAGTACAGTTGCATCCTGAAGGATGCCTGGGGTCCGCTACCTAATCCCAAGATTTGGCGTAGGTACTAGTTTTTACGAAAGCGACTGCCATCTGACCTTCCAACCCCGAGGGGAAACTAGACCTTATTGGGATTAGGCTTTGTCAAGTGAGTGGGCAACTTGACTGTTAGAAGTTCTCAAGCCGCCCGAAGGCCTCCAACTTGGCTTAACGACTGCTGCCATAGACAGCAACCGGGACCAACGGCTTAACGTGCCTTCCAAAGCACGGGAGCGCTCAGTTAGTAACCACTCAATACTAAAGACCATTGTATATATAAACAGTAGCTTTTCGGCGAAGGAAAACATATTCTGGGTGAACTCGCTTTATTGTCGGCCTTATTGCCCCCTGGCTAGATGCTGGCAAGCAAACCACTACCAAGACCACCAAGCAAGATAAAATATGGTCTCTGTCAAAAACATGAACATATGACATTTGTTTAAAATGTCATCGAGATATATACGGTCTCTAAGCGTCCTAATTAAGATAAAATATTATATACTGACGAGCAAAAATAACGGGTGCACTTTGTATGGAACTTCCATACTTTATATTAGCTAGATCCCGTTATCTTATTTTCAGTTTTGGGAACGCGTTAAAATAGTGATGTAGCCACACTTATAGCATTTATCTGTAAAGTTATATATTTTAATTGTGTACATTTTTTTACTATTTATAATATATTTGTGATTTTTGACCCAAACAAATCAAATAGGTATATGATATTATGTGTTTAAAAACGCAATTCAGTCGTAAAAGTTTCCGTGTACCTACCGTGACTTATTAAGGCGCTACACTGAGAAATTTGGAGACTTTGAAACGCTGTCCTGCCCAGACTAGGAAACAGAAGGGGCTGATTGTCAGATATATGATTCTTGACTTTATGATTGTGGTACTGACAATAGCGAAACATGATTGCTTAAAATTTTCTCGATAGAAAATAAATCCAAAGTTGAGTCTATATTTTCCTTTTTTTCCTCAGCCTACTATAACAACGCCTTATTAAAAGACACGACTAAGTTAATATGATGGTATTTTACCTCATCTAGGTACGGACAAGAGGAAATTTAATAAACCTGCACACAGTCAGATATTTAACGAGATTAGTCTAAAAAGCCCCCGAAGGGTTGCATCCCGTTTTGTCGTGAGCGAAAAACAAAGGATGTCTCTTTCAATCGATATATCGCCTTAATTTAAAATTATTTTGAAGGTATAAAAACCATCATCCAAGTCATCAAATGAAGCCAGATCCGTGACAAATCCCAACTCACCTTAAACTGCAATAAAACAGTTATAAAAAACTAAATCGTATCGTATTGGTGAAGTCAGAAATATGGCGCAAGGGTCGTACCGTTCGCACCTGTCACCAAATGCTAATGCGTCGCACATACAAATGGCGTTTCTTTCGCTTTCTAACGGTTTTATGTGCCATGAGGAATGGTTTGGATCGCATTTGAAGTGTAAGGTTCCGTTGCATGTTATGACAAATAAATATATTTAAATAAAACACTTGAATGACATGTTTTTGAATTTTCGAGACGTCTTATAAGTACTTCATCATACAGATGTAGTTCCATTTGAGGTGTAGGTGCGATTTTTTTTTTTATCAAAATTTGTTTTTAATTGAAAGTGTATAAGTTGAGAAACATAAGTAAAGACCTTCTTGCATGTAATAGTGGCCTATTCAAATAGGCGTTTGTTTTGTTTGTTACATATTTTGAATGGAGGGAGAGTATTTAATGGAATACCTACCTCTCAAAACAACTGTAACAAGACATACAATCTGATTGGGCTGAACAGCAATCGGCACATAAAAACATTGAAAAATAAAAACATATTTTTAATCTAAAACACGCCACTACTACCTTTTAAGAGTACTTATTGAATGAGTTTTTTTTATGTAGCTAGATTAGCTAGCTTGTGCGTTTTACAACAAAATCCACAAAAATTCGATCCAACGCTACAGGACCCCAAAAACGTAATTCTGTCGGAGCCATTCCATCGGTATGAGCCATTTATTTGCTTCGCTGTTTGCACAATTCGGGAAGCGCTGAGCCGTCATTGTGAATAACGTTTTAGTTTAGCTTTGAATGTTTTTCCAAAATAACATTCGGCGGCGCGCAAATATGTAGTAACATGCATATTTCTGCGGCGCCGGTGGTTTTAGTGTTTAACGTGGTATGTTTTAGAAAGGTTTTCAATTATTTTTATTTTACTTAATCCATATTACAGGGAGAATCATAAGTCGTTAAAATAAATATGATTATGTCAATGGTTCTGAACCACTTTTACTATGGGACCAACTTTGTCTTTGTAAAATTCTGCTTTTTCATACATTTTGATTAGACGACTACCTTACCCCCTTTCCTTGCACTTACCTTTACCTTGGCCTTTTCCTACGTAACAGCACATTTATTTTGGCACGGACCAAGTTGGTCCCATTGTAAAAGAGGTTCAGAATCATTGATATAATCATATTTTCATATTTCTGTTCACGACTTTATGATTCATTCTGTATATGCCATTGTAATTGAGCAGTAAGACATGGGACTTAAATCAGAAAGGTTGTGGGTTCAAAACCAAGCTTGTACCTACAGTTTAAAAACAAACTTTTCGTCGGCTTAAGTGGGAAACCTCTTTTTAATTAAGCCCAACTTTTTAGTCATTCTAATTACTCCCATACTTCCAGCCTTAAATAATTAAATGCGTTTATTCCAAGACCTGTCTCAAAGATGCCAAATTAAAATAAATTAATGTAATTAAAATATAGGTTACAAAGAAACCAGCGTGGCGGCATAGGCAATGAATGCCAAATGAAAAGCGCTATTGATACGAAGGAAAATACGTCTTAAGCTGTGGTGTGAAAGTTCAAATTTAGTTGCAGTCGGCGTGGAAATATTATCGCCTAACATGTGCGGTTGACGGCTTTAACATTTAGCGGGTTTGACCTTGTATTGTGTTCAGAATGGCAACCTACGACATACTCTTTGTCACTAAGTCCGTGTTAAAAAAATATATCAAATCCATATAAAAAAAAACTCGTATGGATATAAATAATTCTATCAGGATTAATTCTAACTAATCAGGAAGATTCGGATTGATACCGTTAAACTAATTCGAGACGTGAACTAAAAATTACGTTTATGTACTAGCCAAAGAAAACCACCACCATATATGCATAGATCGCAGGTTTAACATTTTTTGTTGGGTTATTTGATTTTCATGATTTTATTAGAAGAAAAATACATACGTTAGAAGAAAAATAAATGATAAACTGAAAGTAGTGACTATTTTACTAATTTAAGCAAGACATAAAAATATTTTTATAATTACCACGTAAAAATCAAATTTCAGTCTTACAAGTGAATGAGAAAATAAGTATTATGATTGATCCAAGTTTATCTTTAAATAAATGAAATTGAAATACAAACACTTTTAAAGGAAATCATAGATAACAAAATGTTATTGGGTTTCTATTTGTGTAATTGCCTCACATTGTTTAAGAAAAACGATATGTATTTTACTTGGTAGTAACCGGAATTGCCTGACTCGTATTTTGGCAGGCTCCTTACTTTCCACGCCTCGGCAATAATGAACTGTAAGCCCCCATGTATATTTTAAATCCGTGGTTTAAAATTCCATTACACAGGTAGTAAAAATGAGGATGCCAGAGAGTTCGGAGCGAATTCCGCATGTATGATCAATCAAAATTCACAGACGGAACTATATGCACTAACTGAACATTAAACCGTTACGCATATTTGTAGCTATACCTATCTTACTTCGTACATCACTATTAATGTTGTACTATTTGCAATATTATAACGAATACACTTTTTTTTCGACTTATTATAATTGAGTCAAAATAACAATATACCTCACAAATTTAAAAGTTCTGATGGAATAAAATAATATATTACGTACCTAGGTACCTTCACATGGACACTAACATTAATCCAGAAAACATTCCAAAAATTTTGGGCAGTCGTGTAATGACTAAGGGGCTTTGTCCGCTGCCTAAATTCAACAAAAGGGCTTTTATTTTTACACAACAATTTAGATCTTCAATGACAAGCTAATATTTTTTGAGTTTTATACTTACATATCCCTTAAATGGGGCATTTTCACTTTAAAGTGTAACCCCTACTTTTTTAGGATCTAGGTAATGTTTGGGTTTTCTGACTTAAATTACGAGGTACTATGGATTCAGATAAAGAAAAAAATGTCCTTGATTTTCCATACAAACTTTCTGTGTCAGTTTTGTGACGAGCCATATGAACTGCATGAAAAAAGCGTCACAAAACTGACTTTTTTTGAGGAACTTTTTTTCTTCGCGGAAATGGATAATACTCGTGAATATAAATACTATTATATTAGCGTAAAGTAAACTATCTGATGAAATAAGAACATAATAATATAAAGTGTTCATTACAATAGCTTATTAATTATTTCAATCTACGATTAAGTGTTATTACTTATTAGGTAATACGCAAATGTGATGTCCCTAAGTGGATGAAACGTTAATGCCACGCCTCTACCGTTAAGGCGCTACACTGAGAAATTTGGAGACTTTGAAACGCTGTCCTGCCCAGACTAGCAAACAGTAGGGGCTGATTTTCAGATATATGATTCTTGACTATATGATTGTAGTACTGACAATAGCAAAATATGATTGCTTAAAATTTTCTCGATAGAAAATAAATCCAAAGTCGAGTCTATATTTTCCTTTTTTTCCTCAGTCTACTAAAACAACGCATTATTAAAAGACACGATTAAGTTAATATGATGGTATCTCACAGAGTTTGAAATACGCGCGTTCATCGTTTAGCAACAAATGTTAAACTCGCTGTTTTAGTTTCCACTAGTGACCACCAGAGGCGCTGTTCATGTTTTCATACCACTTTCATACATTTTGAGGCAAAACGCAAACGCGTTCGAACTCGAGTATAACATTTGTTGCTAACCGATGAACGCGCGTATTTCAAACTCGGTGAGAGCGTTTTCATACATTATGAGACAAAACGCAAACGCGTTCGAATTGGTTAATGTTTCGAAAAAACTTATACTAGAGCTATAGAGCTACGGATGTAAACTCGTTGTATTCCAACTTTCATAACAATCTGTTCAGCCGTTTTTGCGTGATTGAGTAACAAACATTTGAACATCTAAATTTTCGTATTTATAATATTAGTAGGTAGAATGTACATTAGTATTATTATTTATCATATTATGTTACGAGTCCCCGATATTAGTCTATTTCCTGTAAACGCAGATCATCCAAACGAGGAAACCTTTGAGCATAAATAATAGTGTAATACACGAAATTAGATAGTTAATATTATATTACGCAGGTTTGGTAATGCTTCAAAATATCAGGTTAGCTGGATATGGAGCAGCCGACCTTGTCAATCTGTTTGTTTAGACGACCGACCGGAGATCGATTCTGTACCTCCGTTACTCATTCCATTTTAATTTCAAAATGTTTGCACGTTCGCATCCAAGCGACACGAGCAACCTAATTAAACAGCAACTAAGAACGTGAAACTAATTAAAAAAATACTCGCCAAGTTCGTACATTTCCTGATTCCACGGTTCGAAAGTTTGACGGGGGAATCAATCATTATTCCTTTTGGAGCAATTATTTCTGATATATTCACGTAATTTATTTGTTTTCTGTAAAACCTTATATTCGTTACTAAAGCGATTACTGTGTCACAAGTTGACTTAGTTAAAAAAAAACATGTGGACAAGTTACATGTATGGAGTGCCTCCCTTTGATTGTTTAGTAATAAAGATTATTATGGTGACCTACATAATACACGCACATTTCAAATTGTATTCTAATACATTTAATAGATTTTGAGTAAAATGCCTGTGACACCAAAAGGACAGACAAAACTATAAGTAATACCGAACTAATTATACCGAACGTTAAAAATGTGAAAACGATGGACTAGGTACTTAGAGGCTAAATAGGTATATAAACAGTAACGAAAGCAGATAAATGAAAATTAGTAATAAAAACAACGGGTTGCACTCCGGGAGTGCCGGCAGAAGTGAAAACGCAATGACATTGTAACAGTTTTTCGATCAGTAGCTCTAGTATAAGTTTTTTCGAAACATTAACTAATTCGAACGCGTTTGCGTTTTGTCTCAAAATGTATGAAAGTGGTATGAAAACGTGAACAGCGCCTCTGGTGGTCACTAGCGGAAACTAAAACAGTGAGTATAACATTTGTTGCTAACCGATGAACGCGCGTATTTCAAACTCGGTGAGAGCGTTTTCATACATTTTGAGACAACGGAACGCGTTCGAATTAGTTAGTGTTTCGAAAAAACTTATACTAGAGCTACAGGTCACGTGTCCGTCTTATCTTTATCGATAATTTGATGAACAAGATCAAATAAACAAACAACAAATATATGGCCAACTTATCTTTTTAAAAAGTATGGGACCAGACTTTTAAAGGAATTTATAAGACTGTAACACTTTCGGCGCGTGGAGCGAGCTTGCATTGTTTTTATTTATATCGAACCTTAAAATATACATAGTAGTGGAAGAGTTCATTTTGGGGGCCATTTTGAGTAGAATAAGCTAACACATATAATTTATAATATACAAGATCAAATTAAATTAAATAAAATCAATCAAATCATTAAAATTAAAATAATTACATAAATTACCTACTTATTTAAATACAGTTTTAAAATATTTCAACAAAATTACCTAAGACTCTCGCATCGTACCTGGCTCAAAGGTCCCCATGATACCGGCAGCATTACCCCGCTGAACGGCGATGGAGACCTGCTGGACCAGATACGACCCAGATTTGATTGCTGCCATGCCATGCGGGGGCCATTTTTGATTATTGTAAATTGCAAATTTAGAAATAAAGGAAAAATTTAAAAACTTAGGTACCGAGCAGGATTCGAACCTGCGACCTCCCGGCACTCGCGGCCAGTCGCTCTAGCCAACTGAGCTATAGGTGCGATTACTACCTGGCTTGAAATTCGTCAATCCTTCCTTCATTTATACGACGCCTTAAGGGAGGCGTGCCGGGAGGTCGCAGGTTCGAATCCTGCTCGGTGCCTAAGTTTTTCAATTTTTCCTTTATTTGTAAATTTGTAGTTTGCGTTAGCAGCGTTACTGCTTAATACAAAATTAATTATTGTAAATTGAATTAATTATAATACCCTTTCTAATTAATCTACAGCTCTGTGTCAACAATAAGCTTAACTAGACCCAAAACTTGTGGTAGTACTAATCTGCACGCATTTACTAAAATAACTACATTTGCATTAGTTCCGGTGGTCAGTTATTGTAACTATGACGGATAGAGGGAAGCCATATTTGACTTGCTAATTACCTTTCGCTCCACAATACATGCTGATGGAGTATGACCTCAATATTGTGTTAGTCATGGGCTAAGGCCGATTTTCATGATGCAAGAACTTGCATTCAATTTTGATTACATTGCGGGCTGCGGGCCTACGGCCTAAGCGTGGCTTGCGGGCTAAGGTGCTACAACGAGAAATATCGCGTTCTTTGAAACGCTGTTCTGCCCAGACGAGGAAACAATAGGGATTGATTTTCAGATATTATGATTCTTGACTATATTATAATGATTGTGTTTTTGATATAGCCGAAACATCATTGCTTAAAATTTTCTCGATACAAAAAAAACTCCAAAGTTAAGTCTTTATTTTCCTTTTTTACTCAGCCTACTAAAACAACGCATCATTAAACGACACAAATAAGTTAATATGATGGCATTTTAACACATCTAAACTCTGTCAAGAGGAAATTTCATAAAACTGCACACAGATATTTATCGAGATTTGTCTAAAAAAGTCATTCCCGAAGAGTGTTGTATCCCGTTTTGCCGTGCGCAAAAGACATAAGCGCGTCTCTTTCACGGGGGGCGTGGTTTGCCGAATCGATATATCCCCTTAAGGGGAGGACGACCAGACCCGCGATGTAATAAAAATTTCATGCAAGTATTTGCACTGTGTAAATGGGCCTTTAAGACGGGTTTTACAGGATGCAATGGAGCCAAAATATCATAGGATAGGGATAGAAGGAACTTTTTACGAGGGGAAACTCGACCTTATTAGGATTAGGCTTGTCGGCCTGTCAAGTGTGCTCACTCACTTGACTGTTCTCAAGCCGCCCGAAGGCATCTAGCTTAGCTTAACTACTGCTATCATAGACAGTACCCGGGATCAACGGCTTAGCGTGCCTTCCAAAACACGGGAGCGCTCAGTTAATATTGTTAATAACCGCTCAAAGCGGTCACCCATCCAAAACTGACCTGGGCCGACATGTCAAATAATTATGATGATAAAAATGCAATTTAGCATTTAGTTTATTTGAGAAAGGTGTTAAATTCGAAACGGCAGGATGCAAATACATTTACTTACACTTCTAGATTTGTATCTGATGCATCGTTTACTTAACATCCACTGCCGTCTGTACCGAATTCGATAGCTAAAGCGGAAACCCAAATCAAAGCAGCAGTTTTGTGGTGCAAAAATATAATGACAACTAATACACTAAAACAAATTACAAACTGACATGGAACATACAATAGACAATAGAGCTTTAGAAAAATATAAGTATGTACAAAGAGGTCTAACCTCAACATCGTCCCCCCCGTGTAGCATAGCTACACAACTACGTCTTCTAAACGAGCTAGCTTCCTGGTGGGTCTCTTTAGGATACCCCCTTTGGTGGCTACATTAGCTACTCGCACGACTCCATCTCTGCCCGGGAACACTTCCACTACGCGGCCTATGGGCCACACTCCTCTTGGGAGGGCTGGGTCGACAACCAGCACTATGTCGTCGACTTTCAAATTCTCAAAATGCCCTTGGATGCTCTTCTTTGGCCTTAGACTGGGTAAATATTCCTTGAGCCATCTTGTCCAGAAATGTTCAGACAGGCGCAGGAAAAGTGAATTGAATCCGGGTGAATGTCATGGCCGGTGCACACAGTATTAGCGAAACGAGCAGCAATCAGGCCTGCCTGGAGCTCGAGTCGCGGTATAGATGCGGGTTTCAGAGGGCTAAGGCGCGCTTTTCCACCAATGAGTGACAGCTTCACGGTGCCGTTCGAGAATGTGAAACGCCAGTAAGCTACGCACGAGTACGCTTCCTCGCTAGCATCCGCGAATACGTGGAGCTGTCTGTCAATGATGGCCAAATTCTGGAACCCAGATCTGTACCAGCGAGGAATTTTAATGTCGGCAATAGAAGTCAACTGTCGAGACCAGGCCAGCCATTTCTGTATAACGTCTGGTTGCAGCTCGGTGTCCCAATCAATACCAGTTCTCCATGTTTGCTGGAATAAAATACGACCCTGAATAACCAGCGGCGTTAAAAGACCAAGAGGGTCATATACACACATCAGATATGACAATACCTTCCGTTTGGTCAGTTTCTCTTTGTCAGGAATTGGGGACCCATTGCGAAAGCTGAAAGTGTCGCTATTGGGATGCCAGATGAGTCCCAAAGTCCTGACGAAGGCTTCAGGACCTACATGAACATTGTCAAGTGTAGGAGCTCGCAGCTCCTCAGGTACGGCTGCCAGCGCAGCAGGTATGTTGGAAATCCAACCTCTCATCTCCATGCCTGCCGCCCTGTGCACCGTCACTATATCAGCCGCGAGTTGCGTAGCCTCGTGTAAATCGTCCAGACTACCTAAAAAATCATCCATGTAATGGTCATGGACGATGGCTTTTGATGCTGCGGGGTATGATTTCTGTAATTCGTGGGCGTTTCGGTTTTTTATATACAGGGCAGTACACGGGCTGCATACGGCACCGAAAATGACAGAAGTCATCCTATACTCCTTCAACTGACAGCTGGAATTTTCCCTCCAAATGAATCGTAAAGCGTCACGATCTTCCTCTCTAATCCTAATCTGTGGAAACATTTCCTTCACATCAGCAGTCATCGCGATGTGTCCTTCACGAAAACGAAATAAAATGTGTAACAGTGACTGGAGCAGGTCAGGCCCAGGAAGCAGAAGTGAATTTAAGCTGACGCCAGATGTCCTCGCTGCAGCGTCGTGGACCACGCGTAGCTTCCGTTTTTGAGGATGTATTACAGGGAAATGAGGTAAATACCAACGCAATTGTTTGTGTGTATTGCCTGTGTCGATTGTGTCATGATAAGTATGTCTTGGACACTCTTCTGCATAACCCTTTGTCATCATGTTGTTTATGAACGCACAATAATCTTTTTTAAACTCTGTGTCTCGAGACATACGCCTTTCTAAACCTAGAAACCTCGAAAGTGCATGAGGATAGCTGTCAGGTATGTTTGGGGTGTCTCTTCGCCACAGTAAACCTACTTCAAACCTACCTGAAGGCAAACGTTTGGCCGTAGATTCTAAAACCTCTAAAGCGTATTTATCCTCCTTAGAGCACAAGTTTTCGGGTTTTGAAATACCTATGGCGTCAAGGCGAAAGTAATCTTTGATAAGTTCGTCCATAGTAGAGTCAACAGAATCATTCACAGAAATGTGATTTATAAAATGGACAGGTTTAGTCCAGCCGCTCGATTTGCCATGCAATACCCAACCTAATGCAGTGCGGGTAGCAACGGGTTGACTCTTAGTACCTTCCCTAACCTCACGGCTTACAGTTAAATACCAGTGCTCGGCACCGAGCAGTATCTTAGGTGTAGCTTCACTCAGTGTAAGGTCATCAATTAAATCTGTGAGATGTGAATATTTAGAAATGTCACTTGGTTTTATAGTTTGTGTAAACAGTGATAGTGAGTCCATGGCCTTAGCATTGTTCACTGAATATACCTCAGAACAGTGTTTACCCTTGATAGAAAAGCTCACATGCTGTATCGGTTTGTGTGTTGACATTCCTGCCACTCCATCAACCTTGATTGACTCCATGGGGCCAGAGGCACCAATGCGACGTGCCACCTCCGAATCTATCAAGGTTGCGGTGGATCCGCAATCAAGTAAGGCAAATGTGTCATATTTTCCATGTGGGCCACTCACTTCAACTGGCACTATCTTTAAAAACACGTGTGAAGTTGACATTTCGTCATTTGTGTGTGATTCAGTGACGTTAGAAACAGTAACAGTTTTATCAGTATCCATTTGTTCGGTAACGACATTGTAGGAAGTAGACGGAGACTCCTCGGTGGCGCGGGAGATCTGTGGCGACGTCGCTGAATGTAGAAGCGGATGGTGAAAGCGTACGCAGCCGTCCACGCCACACCGACTGATTTTGCATGTCTTCCAACGATGTGTTTTAGATTTTAAACATTTGTAACATATTTTAGCTTTACGTAACCATATCCACTTATCATCTAAAGTCAGTGATATAAAATCTTTGCACTCTGTGAGTTTGTGTTTATTATTGCAATAACGGCACAATTCAACATTTGTGTTACGAGCAGATGTGACATGAATGTTCTCACGTCGTGTCAAATTGTGTGCAAAGTTGTTGCCGACTGTACCTGGACGCCTACCTATGTCTGACATTATATTGTTAGGCCACCTACCTAAATCTGACATAAAACTGCCAGGTCGTTTAGTGTAGTCGGGTATTAAACCAAAACGATTGTGTTTGATAGCTTCAATATCGAGAAACTCCGATAAAAGTTGTATTTTCGGTTTAGATTGATCGGAACGAAACGCATAATCTTTCCACTGACTGTACAAAATCGGTGTCAGTTTACTCAACACAGAATGAAACAGTTCTACGGAATAAATATGTTCAATCTGATCTAAATTTCTAATTACGGCTATGCAATTGCGCAATCTACAAGCAAACTGATTTAATTCCTTCTGGTCGAAGCTTATCTTTGGGAGATTCCGCACGAGAGCAATCTCGTTGAGCACGATCATCTCGGGGAGCGCGAACGTCTGCTCCAGCATGTCGAGCACTTCGTCGGGCCGCTCGGCTGTGTACAGCAACGATGAAACGCTTTCCAGGGCTTGGCCGCGCAGTGCGCCGCTCAAGCGCACGAGGTTCTCTGCCGGCGTAAATAAATGTTGAGTCTCACGATAAATACGTTTGAACATCAACCACTCTGTAGTCTTACCGCTGAAAGGAGTAAGTTCTAATTTATGTGAACATTTATGCGAATAAAAAATCGGTTCGGGCGGTTTTGACAACGAGTGACACTGATTTACATTTGAATCAATGACTGACGGCCGTGTAAATGACAGCTCATTTTTTGACGTTGTTTGAAAAAGTTTGGCATTGTCATTTACAGGAATTTGAAAAGTCACGGGCTTTTTGTAAATGTGATCGTGATTTTCATGTTTTTTAGCAATGCGATTTTCATAATGGCTGTGGGATTGAAATTGGTCATTTCTATGAAAATCATTACGCGTAATATGTTCTCGCGAGAAATATTGGGTACCCGGAATGTTTACGTTCTGCGCGTTGTCGTAATTGTTTACGTTTTGCTGAGTAACGTAACCAGGTTCTGGACCCAAATTTCTCTCGGGACCTGCAATCATCATAGCAGCATCCCCATTCTTCAGTAAAGAAATTGGCACGTCCGTGTCAATTTTTGTATCGACCGGGCGGCTATTACGATTGGTATCATGAACCCATGATGCAGTACGTGAATAAGTTTGACTGACCGTATGCGTGGATCGTTCTTCAACTTCTTGTACTGCTAGCGTAGCTTCGGTTTCGAGTTCTTCCACTCGCTGCATTTGTTCGGAAAGCTTACGTTCGAAATCGAGTTTTTGCTGTGCGAGCGCCTGCTCACGTTCGAAATCGAGCTTCTTTCGTACGAGCGCCTGCTCGCGTTCGAACAACTGCTGCTCACGTTCGAGGCTGCGGCGAGCCAATTGTGCCTCCGCGGACAGTCGACGAGCCTTAATAGTGGCTGACGACCGCGAAGACGACACGCGCGACCTGGAACCTAGGGAAACATTACTGTGTTCTGCAGAGCACTCGCGAGACGTCTCGGGGCGCTCAGGATTTCGCGACGCGGATGTACTTGTGGCTTCGGTCATGACGGGGTCCAACTTTGGGGACCGACCGAGCCCACCCGTGGCGTGTACTCCCGAGTCCGAGCGCGATTCGCGAGGAATTTTGGCTGGTGTCACCAGCCGCTTTGTTTTGGATCGCGTGTTCATAATTCGCGGTGAGATAGGACCATAAATGTACCGAATTCGATAGCTAAAGCGGAAACCCAAATCAAAGCAGCAGTTTTGTGGTGCAAAAATATAATGACAACTAATACACTAAAACAAATTACAAACTGACATGGAACATACAATAGACAATAGAGCTTTAGAAAAATATAAGTATGTACAAAGAGGTCTAACCTCAACAGCCGTCCATACATCAGTGTCCAAGTAAAACAACTGTTGGGACCCAAATACGTAACTTTAATACAGCCTGAAAACTGCCATCCCAGCTTTAGCATGAGACAATTTAGAAAAGTTCATTTGCTGCCAACAGGGAATACTCGTAGCTCGGAGCTTTTGCACAATAAAGCTCCTCTAGCGAAATATCAGAGAGTACCATGCTCAGTAAAAGGATTTATTCGTATAATGATGCTAACATGATATAAAACGTATTTACATATATCACATTTTGTATCATCTCAGTGAACTTATTTGTTTCTCTTAAAATTTTGGTTATGTGGAAATATACCTACTATGCGAAGTTACCTATAGAATTACAATAATAAGAACGCAGGGAACGTATCTACGTCAATTTAATTACAGTTCGTGATACATCAGCCATTATTTGATAATATCAATCACATTATCATCCTAGCATATTCCCAATTTTATCCTATAGGATCCTTGGGTCCGCTTTTGCAGGACATCCGAAGAATTCGCATAGTTTAACGAAAGTGACTGCCGACTGCCAGATGGTAGAGTGATAGTCGGAAAAAACTGGATCTTGTTAGGAATAAACTGCACAATGTTTTCCTATACTTTATGCCTGCAATACATGTTGATCGAACTCAGGCCAACGCGAGCGTAGGGAAATTCATACAAGGCAAGTGCTACTGCCTACACGTTCGGGAACGCGTACACACGACGGACGCCAACCGCGTAATGGCGCGCTGACAAACATGTGGACACTATAGGCCGAGTGCGCGCGCCTTTGATTTGTGCAAAAAAACCGACAGCGCTCCGAAGTGCGGAAGTGGTCGCGCTCGCGACGCGGGCGACCGCAAGTTGTGACAAGCTACGCCAAATGAGTTCTACACGTTGGCGCTTGACTTTACTCAGCTACCTAGGCGAGCGACACCGAGCGGTGGGAAGACAATGCAAATATACTGTCTATACGTTGGTATTGGCGTTCACTCGGCGACGCTCGGCCAACATGTATTGCATTGCAACCATTAGACAGCAGGCACCGTCTCACCTCCAACTGACTACAGTAAACGTGGGTCGCGCGATCGCGATAACACAGACATATATAGTCCGTCCCGGTATCTCCGCATACCGGGTAGAGTCAGTCTGAACCAGGTCGGAGCTCAGTTTCTTGCTGGGCTGTTCTCTGCTTAGCTACGTTTAATGAACCAGCAAGAAAACTCTCAGTAGCTCTATTCACAAGCTACTCATTTACTGAAATCGCGAAGCTCTGGTTGACGTAACTGGTGACCGAAGAGCTGGCAACTTCCTTGCAAAACATATCAGCATTGCTATTAAGCGAGAAAGTAAAACTAAAAAAACCATGCCATGCCATGTAAAACTATTCATATTTTAAGTTGTATCCTGCTCTCTCTGTACACTTATATAGGTTAAGTATTTAATTGGAACGAAAATGGGTCCTGTAACACAGGGTTTTCCTAGCTCAGGACACAGGGTCGTGATTTATATTGTAGTGATGCCCAATAAACACAACAACAACAATAAACTTTTTTCATTTTTTTTTTTTAGTACAAGTTATATAAAAAATGAAAAGCTACAGTTATATATAAAATGATATTCCAGTCGTTAGTTTATTTAAAGAAAACAGAGGGTCCAGAGGTAGGTACAGTCAACAAATTTGATTTATAAATATACCACTTTTGTACCTGTAACAATTCATATCAATTTCCCAGTAACATTAATATGTGATCTCTAGCGACTTTCATAATATTGATGTATTATATCCTGTCACAAGATACGAAGTGGCCAAGAAATCAAATTGGTTGACCGTACAAGCCATGGTTCGACCCCTTAGCCTCCAGAATGAAAGCCAAGACAAAGAACTCTGTTGCTTGAGTTGACGTTTTTCTTGGTTTGAGATTTATAGTCGCTTGCCTTACACATACTGTGGTAGCGGTGGTATTTTATGAGCCAGACATCGGAATTTAGGGGGCAAAATTTAATGAAAGGTAGGGAGTTCCTATATCGATAATCTCAAATATCGATATTTGAATTTATATTTTCGTGACACATATTCCGGGCGATAGTGTGCATTCCGCGCAAGTCGCAGACGCACTCATCTTTGGAGGAAGAACTCCCGAAGAGTTCGAAAAATGTCACACGGAGTGACAATTAAAAAAGTATGATGCTTTTCCCTATAACCACCTTTGGTCGCTCCAAGTCTTGTTTGTTAAGGCGCCTGTATATACGCAAGCCCCGTACAAACTTTGTGCAAGTTGTTCTTGGCTTGTGTTTGCATTACACTTATGATTTTTGATCAGTACGCTTATTTTTTTGTTAGCTAGAACCTCAAGAAAAAAAATGTTTATATTTTATTTATTTTTTCTTTGTTTTTTTTTTGCTTGAGTATATTTAATATCAACAAGCAAAAAAAAATCATATGCGGGAGTGCCAAAACTGAAGAATAAAACTTGCACAGAATTTGTATGGAGAAGGCCTTGCGTATACAGGCGCCTTAAAATACTTTTTTATTGAAAGTATATAAAAGTTAATCAAAATAATAACTTCATTCCCTTCTTTATTATTCCAAATGTATTTTTGAAAATTCACTCACATTTCTTTCTTCATCGTGTATTACTGTCAAATACTGGTTACAAGTACTGTGTAAACTTTAAGTAATCGTCTCCAAAATAATACTAAGTTAAAAAATACACACAAACAAAGCTCCTATACTAGTGATCGCCCTCATCACTAATATAGGAGAAAAGCATTAATAATTGAGTTTATCGATATAGGAACTCCCTACTTGTCATTAAATTTTGCTCCTAAATTCCAATGTATGTTTCTGACATTCCTAAGATATTATCACTCAATGTTGGTTATCCATAATTATTTAGAAAACTACTTACGTCGCACTTACTTATCATTCCGTAAGTGACACTAAATATTACCCTGGCTTGGAACTAATGGTATGTTTACGGCTTCATAAACAATCTGTCGACTCCCGATATCTTCAGGTCAAGGTTGTCATATTTTTGTTGAACTTAATGTTGATGACCCTGTGTTACCTTCACCAAGCTGTTGACATGAAGATAAATTGTAAACAGTTTATAAAAACATCAGTGCCTACTACTTTGCCATGCAGCCAATAACAGAAGTAGATACTTCAATGTGAATATTCTTGCACATATCTCAATAAATGAAACTAATTAATCATGTTTTTAAGTATGTCTCTAAGGTTTTTTTTTTCATCTCAGGCTGGCTCTCCTTGTATCCTATCTCCGGTTTTCTCTGTACTCATTATGAAGAAGGAAAATGTAAACTTTAAAATAGTACATTACTTACCAAGGGCGATAAAACAAAGAATGTCTCAGATCGCAGGTATTTTACGCCCGAGCCGAAGGCAAGGGCGATAAATATGCGATCTGAGGCTTTCTTTATTATCGCCCGTGGTAAGTACAACATTTTATGTCACCCCCTGGCCAGGAAGTGGTTTTTTTCGCGCGCGGATCGTGCGATAATGGCCACTTTATGGCCAGGTGTGGCATAAAGAAATATATTTAATCGCTTATCAAATATACTGACTGCGAATACCGATTTGCAAAGCTAAATTCTTATTAGCAATAAGTGTTTGCAAATGAGTTGTTTAGGTTGTAAGTATTTTATATTTTAAATGCTAGCCATAAAAAAACATAGGACCCTACCCTATGAAATATGGTGCAACGGTAAACAAGTGTATAGATAACTCGTAAGGTCATATTATATTGCTTGACATGTCAATATACGTCTGAAACTCACAGAACCTAGGGTGACACCACCAATAGGGATGTTGACTCAAAAAAAATACTTCAATAGAAAGCAGACATAAAACTATGCCAAATAGTGAAAATCCTATTCAAATATCTCAAAAAATAACGAAGCTACAACGGTTAGAATGTTCGTAGTTGGAGAGAGAAAGTGCTACTGTGACGTCACTGTTGAGTAGCGCCATAGTAAATGACGATCGTTCAATACAAAGGTTCGTTTTGCGGAAAAGCGACAGAAAATACCCACTCTTAAAACTTTGAAGACTTATAATTACGTAATTATGTATTCTTTTGAATTACTTTTTTCGCCATTTGATTAAGAATTTGAGCCTAACTTTATGTAGAAAATTGGGATTTAACGATTTTCTTTTATAGTGTCATCATCCCTATTATGGACACTTTAAGCACAAGCTTCAATAATGGACACTTCAACCCTTATTGAAAGATCATACGGTTTTAAATTGATTGGTCTATAAAAAATGAATGACTCTTATTTTCTTTTACATATGAGTTAATGTACATCATTTACTGGTGGTGTCACCCTACTTACAGAAATCTCGAAGATTTGGATAGAAGGGAAAGTATAAACATATTCTTTTTTTCAGATGCTCAAACGACCACTAAGAAATTACCTGATGATCCGGAGTTTGAGAGACCAATTGGCAACCACACATTTTTCCTCGGTCGAGAGGCAGTGCTTGGTTGCGCCGTTACTAATCTGGGAAAGCACAAAGTAAGTATTTACTGGTCAAATTTTGAATTACGTAGGTGTCAAAAGTGGCTCCAAATGGTACGTGTAAGATAACACACGGCCGCTGCCTCGACAATTCTATTCTTTTAAACTTGGCTTGACGTGACGTGCTGCGATTTGTCTATATAATTAAATGTTTACGGTTGAAAAATATTTTGTCGTATCATATTGACGGCTTAACTACGACTGGGGCGGGCGGTGCCATACATTTCAATGTCGATTTGGAATGTATGGCGCTGTACAGCGAAGTATTTGAGCCAACAAAATCACGGCACCAAACACCTAATACAATTTTGTTTGGTGTCAAACAATATTTTGAGAGTTTTTTCTTTAAATGGATCCAATTTTTCAGTATAAATATATATATTTTTAAATTAAATTCCACTTAATTTCCCCCTGTCACATATTCCACCAGATAACCAGGCGTACATATTTTGTTGCACCCACCCGAGATCACAGCGTCGCTTGCCATGAGGCGGGATGGCGATCAAACCTAATGTTTCCTATTTCGAATTAAAAAAAAATGAGCGGTAACGGTCTCGTGTGTTGCATCCCATTTTGTTGTAAGCGAAAAACATAAGCGCGTCCTTTTCACGGGCGAATCGAAGAATCGCCTTAACAGTGGGACTATTACTTATTCTGTAACGGTAGTATCTATTTTACTCCACACCATGCCATCAAGGTCGTATTAGACAGCGCTATCTCCAAACAGGGTTAGTATAAAGTGTGACGATTTCTTAACGTTAAGCGTCGACTCAAGGTTGCCACCGATTGTAAAAGGTTATTCAAAATTCAAGTTCAAATGTTAAATACGGCTACGATTCACTCCAAAAGTAGTACCTACACTATTATGATATATAAATTCAGTCCTTATTTCTCTTCAAACAACATAGAAAAGTATTTAAACTAACTATTTAGGTCCTATTGCAAAATGTAATGTCATAAAACGGCCTAATCTAGATCCTAATGTAAAGTCCCTTCCATATATATCAGAGATAATCATCCACACTTTTACGTTTCTCTGCCCAAATCACATCGAGACATGAATCAAAAGCGATATTCTGAAAATGTACTCTTCTGTCAAATAAAACAGGTGGAATCGGGATCGATTGGGCAAGAAATTCTTGATTTATGTAATTTTACGTTTCTCGGTCCAAATCAGATCGACATGAATCAAAAGCGATATCCTAGAAATGTCCCCTTTTGTCAAATTAAACAGGTGGAATCGCGATCCATTGGTCGAGAATTTCTTGATTATGTAATGATGTCAATCGATGCCAATGAAATCGATCCAAACAAATAGTTACGTATTAGGTATATTCCGTTTGGCAATTAAGTATCAAAATACTCGTAATATATTTATTTAGACGTAATTAACGGTAACTAATTGATGTATGATAGTTCCCACTCAAAGCTCCATTAAGACGCAAGGGCTTTTGTGCCTTATGTCTAAGGTAATAACCATTACCATTCAAAAATAACATTAAAACTCGCATTTCTGCTTAATGACCAATATCGTAATAGTGGCCATTACGGGGTATCAGAAAACTATTCCAGTTTTCAGAGCAAGAGGCGCGTTTAGACAGTTTTATTTGCTCGACGAACTGAAGTAAAATGTATCTTGCTTAATATAATTCCATTTATGTAACACCTGGCCATAAAGCGGCAATTACCGCACGGTCCGCGCGCGGGAAATCCCACTTCCTGGCCAGGGGATGACATAAAATTTTGTACTTAACACGGGCGGTAATAAAGAAAGCCTCAGATCGCATATTTATCGCCCTTGCCTTCGGCTCGGGCGTCAAATACCTGCAATCTGAGACATTCTTTGTTTTACCGCCCTTGTTAAGTAATGTACTATTACGTAAGGAATAAGTACAAGTAGGTAGATTGTCTTATGTAGGCAGCAGTGGCGGAGCGTCCATATAACTCGATAACCACCGGCTTGCCTAATTTACAGCCAGCGCAGTTCTTTTACTACGGCTCATGCAGAATAAGAAAGGCAAATTAATTCCGGCTTCCCTAAGAATATTTTTGACGCGCCGCCACTGGTAGGTAGGTATCTAAACAACTGCAATACAATTTATTTTTCAACACATTAATAATCTAGGGTATTAAACTCTCGTGTTTGATTATAAATATTACGGTGCTACTGTTTTAAGGTTATGTATTGTTATATTGTTACGAGCGAGAGGTACGGGACTGACTCTGACTTAACTTACAAGTTCACTGAATCCGCACCTGCAGATAGTCCCGATTTCTAACACAGCTTCTTCACTGATACCTACTTTGCACTAACACTTCATTTTCCACTACTTTTTCTGTTTTCTACTACTGTTCCGTTTTTAGGGTTCCGTAGTAAACAAGGAACCCTTATAGTTTCGCCATGTCCGTCCGTCCGTCCGTCTGTCCCCCATTTTTCTCAGTAACCGTTAGTACTAGAAAGCTGTAATTTGACAACAGTATGTCATATCAATGACGCCGAGAAAACGGTAGAAAAAATCTTAAAACAACATTTTTTTTAGGGTACCTCCCCTGGAGGAGGAAGTCTAATTTTTTTTCTTCCACACCCCATCGTGTGGGGTATCATTGGATAGCTCATTTAAAAATATTATTAGGTTTCTAAAAGCATTTTTTGATTAAATAATTGTTTGGCGTGATATTAAGCTTTGAATTGATAATTTTTGTTATGGTCAAGTGTCCTCCCCCCCCCCTGCCAGCTAAACGTTGGCTACTAGGCATGTGAAATAAAACATGGCAGTAGTATATACGATAAATTTAGAAGGAAAACTATCACAGCTTAGTAGACATTATTAGTTAACGAGTAATAGTCGAACTTAAGAAATGTACTTTGCAAAAGCAAACTTTCGTACAATTTCCATTGATACCTTAGATAATGTTGTTAATTCTGTCAAAAACATAGTGAATATAAGTTCGCATTCTTTTTAGTCCACATAATGTAACGGGTGGACGACTACGGAACCCTACCTTGCGCGTGGCCCGACACGCACTTGGCCGGTTTTTAATACCACGTTAGTGAATAGCAAACGAACGGTCCGCCTCACATGCGTGTTGCCGATCATTTAAACAAGTGCGTGTCGGGCCACGCGCAAGGTAGGGTTCCGTAGTCGTCTACCCGTTACATTATATGGACTAAAGAGTTAGAAAACTTATATTTACTATGTTTTTGACAGCATTAACAACATTATCTAAGGTATCAATGGAAATTGTACGAAAGTTTGCTTTTACAAAGTACATTTCTGAAGTTTGACTAAGTATTACTCGTTAACTAGTAATGTCTACTTAGCTGTGATAGTTTTCCTTTTAAATTCATCGTATATACTACTACCATGATTTTTTTCACATGCCTAGTAGCCACCGTTTAGCGGGCAGGGGGGGGGGGGGACACTTGACCATAGCAAAAATTATCACTTCAAAGCTTAATATCACGCTAACTAATTCTTCAATCAAAAAATGCTTTTAGAAACCTTATAATATTTTTAAAAGAGCTATCCTACGATCCCACACGATGGGGTATGGCAGAAAAAAAAATGCACCACCACTTTACATGTAGGGGAGGTGCCCTAAAAAAAATTTTTTTTAAAGATTTTATTCTACCGTTTTGTCGGCGTCATTGATATGTATACTCATGCCAAATTACAGCTTTCTAGCACTAACGGTTACTGAGAAAAACGGGGGTCGGACGGACGGACGGACGGACGGACATGGCGAAACTATAAGGGTTCCTTGTTTACTACGGAACCCTAAAAAATAAGTAAGTTATCAAAATTATCTTCTAGTACTTACTTCGGAGTGGCTTTCAACTGTGGCTTTATAAAATAAAACGGGCGTTTTATTTTTGAGTTTTTTGAGCTTTTTATTGCATTACCTTCATTACGACTTTTATATTTATTAAATGAACTAAATAATCCATTAATTACATTAAAATCTATTGGTCATCAATGATATTGAAGTTATGAATATTCTGATTTTAATAATATTCAATTTGATTCTTACATAATTCCCCAAGATAAAATAAATATTAACAATTTTCGTTTATTAGATGTAGATAATCGAATTGTAATTCCAATAAAAAATCAAATTCGAATTATAGTAACAGCAACAGATGTTATTCACTCTTGAACAATCCCCTCATTAGGAGTAAAAATTGATGGTAATCCAGGTCGATTAAATCAAACTAACTTTTTTATTTACCGACCTGGAATTTTTTATGGTCAATGTTCTGAAATTTGTGGAGCAAATCATAGTTTTATACCTATTGTAACTGAAAGAGCGAGCTACGGCTCGACGAATCTAGCGACATAAACACTAGTTTGATGTATTCAAAGGGCACTTAAATACAAAGTACAGTACATAACATTCGCCTTTTGTAAATATCTATCGTTAAATTTAAATAATCACAATTATTTATTCACGAAGCAGCACATTCAGTGTTCACACTGACCTTTAAAAAGCTGTACTTTCTGAGCATACGCATTTCAGAAGTAATACGTTTTTAATTTCATTATTTTTACAATTTTTCTACATAGTAGTTATGCAATTCATATTTTTTTTTATAAATTTCAACAAACACTGGCTTTCAAATAGTAAATTACAAAGTTTACAAATTAGATCAAAACTTTAGAAACAAATAACAAAAATCGCCGGCTAAGACACGTCTAGGTCGTCTAGTCACTATTTAATTTAATTAACGCTAATTTAAGTAAACTCCGTCATCACTAATTACTGCCGGGCGAGTAGCTCGCCCGCCAGCTGAGCTACAGCGGGCCTCGAACTTTGCCACTTCGGGTAAAATACGAGCGCGTCTAATTCCCAAGATGACCTAAGTTGGTCCAAGTGCGAAATTTGCGCCAATTTATTCGCCAGGTGCCAACATTTTCTAAGAATTTCGTTTTAAAAATGCTTTGAAATTAAATTCAGAGAAAGAAGGGAGGAGAAACAGGAGGAACAAACAGAAGAAAATGTAACATTGCCAATACTAACTTGCTGAACATAAATTTACCCCCTTGACAGTTCCCACTGGGACATAGGCATAGCACGCAGCATAAATAATATAGCTATACTTAACTTAGCTCCACATATCTCACATATATCTTTATGTCAAACCTGGCCATAAAGCGGCAATTACCGCACGCTCCGCGCGCGGGAAATTCCACTTCCTGGCCAGGGGGTGGCATAAAATTTTGTACTTAACACGGGCGGTAATAAAGAAAGCCTCAGACCGCATATTTATCGCCCTTGCCTTCGGCTCGGGCGTCAAATACCTGCGGTATGAGACATTATTTGTTTTACCGCCCTTGTTAAGTAATGTACTATTAAATTTGGTCACTATAGTTCTGAGGCTAATAACAATTCACATATTTGTCCGTCTGTCTGTGTTTGTCACAGGCATTTCTTTACTCAAAAACTTTGTGTATTGGAAATTGGAATAAATGATGTTATTATATATTTTTTATGAATAATTAATACATCATCGACGGCTAATTCTTTTTTCACTTGAATTATCTAATAACACACTGGCCATTAAGAACGTACTCGAAAAAAGTTGGCGGGAGATTGTAAAAAAGTTATTATGTTGCTGCAGTTTCTGCATAACTAAATATAAAACTGGAATTCATTTCCTTGCAGTTAAGTGGACGTGAAAAGCTTCGGCCGAATCTGCAATAGATGGACTCGTACTTTCGAGAGCCTCCGCTGCGCGTCGGCCCTTGAACTAACTCGCCCATCCATTGCTTACTTTCTAGCATATATCACAATGTATTATAACTGAGCAGTAATGAAAAGCAAAATATTCCTATGAAAAACTCCCGGTCCACGAGAAGCCAGCTGAAATTATTAAAAACTCTGACAAGTTAAGTAATTTTTAAGTGGAGAACATTGTCTTCGCCTACATTTAGCATAATTTCCTAAGCAAACTCTAAAGGGCGTTTTCATTTAACACAGACTTTATTATACTCGTTTACGTTTTTTTGTATGGGCGGTTGAATTTAGAAATATTGGATGTTTTGTAATTCGAATACAACATTATAACATGATTTATAAATGGAATTCTAATAACCTTTCTATTTTTAAAGAGTCAAAAGGTTGTCTGAATGTGATTGATTATAGTGTTTAGTAGTTACTTAAAAAGAAAGGCACTTTTTAAAACATTGTAGACCGTTATTAAAAATTCAAACTGAATTTGATTAATACATCAGCATTTCAAGCTTAACTTATCATTTTTAGTTCACATTTGCATAAAAGCAAGGCGCACTCTTTACTTAAAGCTGGGTTACTCATTAGCGAGCTGTAATAACCGAACGGGTGACCGGGCAAGTTTGAAAACTAACTACTACATTTTAGAGTGTAGGTAGTAAAGAAAGAAAAATATGAAATTTATTTTCGATCTTGTACTCAAGGATTGCGTTTAATATATTGAATTTACATTGAAGAGGCCAATGATTTGCAGAAAGCCAACATTACTACAGCTAAAGCGACGGTGTCAAAAGGCAGCTATTCCTGAGTTTTTGTACCAGCGTCTATACAGTAGAACTGTGGTCAAATTTTACCAAGGCTGCAGAGAGTGACATGCGCGTACAGTACAATGACGCATGGCGCGCCTTGTTCCGGCTGCCGCGCTGGTGCAGTGCGAGCGCGATGTTCGCAGAGGGGCGCGCGCCGGGCTGGCCCGCGCTGCTGCGCGCGAGGACCGCCACCGCCAGGCGCGCCATCTATGCCTCCTCCAACACACTGCTGTCGGCGGCGAGAGAGTGGGACTCCAGCCCACTGCATGAACGGTGGAGGCAATACCACAGGCCTGTCCTCGCGGGATCGGGGTGACCCGCGATCTGGACCAGCTTGACGGCCTACTTAGTTTTATTTTTAATCCATTTCTGTAATTTTTTAATAATTTTAACTTATTTAATTTTAATTTCAATTTTGTAATCTATGGACTTTGTCTGGAATAAAATTATTTCATTTCAAAGCACTTAAAGCTACTAAAGGTACTCATTAGCGAGCTGTAACTATAACCGAACGTTCCCCTACCATGAGTTTTCAATGTTTGCATTACCGCACTCGCTAGCGACTGCGTGAATGATTTAGTATGGCGATTTTTAGTTCTGTTGCGTAACCGCCAGAAGCGCTGTACTTTTGTCCATAGGTACTAAATTGTTTACGCAGTCGCTTGCGAGTACGGTAATGCAAACATTGCAAACTCATGGATACTATTATACTATTCTGTGCTCATGGTAAGGGTACGGGTGATCGTTCGGTTAGTAGGGTACTGTGAAGTAACCAGTGTACACGTCGTTCACGATCGGCTCGCAACGAACCTATGAATTTATTTCAGTTACATTTTGTAATTTCTTAGTTCCAACATTTGACACATCACAATACCCATTGAATGTAAAGGCTCATGACCCATCGATATGATAAATAAAACCACGTAATATAAGTTCCTTTTTGCTAGGAAACCATACATTTATTATTTTGTTTAAATCCACAAATCACGGGATAAAATCTTAATTGGGTGAATCACACTTTAAACGCCTAATAAAATAATTTCTTTAACATCACTATGTTGAAGATTATTAGATATTTTAAGTTATTTGGTAGAAGGCCGGGACCCATTTAAATGACGTAGTATACCATTAAAATGCGTTGAAACTTCACCATAAATGATGCCAAAAAATTAGGCATCGGAAACACTCTTAAATTCAACCAAACTACACACGATATATTGAAATATAATAAACGGGTCACTCACGTCACGGGGGTGACACGCGAAGGAAACTAAGCGCTGTGGGTGCGCTGTCGGTACACGCGTCAATTGTTTGGCCGAGTGCGTAGCGCGTGGCGCGGACGAATCACGAGGTAACTGACCTCGGTGCGGGGGGGGGGGGGGGTCCGTTCTGTATGTAATACTATTATACTATTCTGTGCTCACGTCTATTATATATATTTCAATACCTCTGAGACTCACGATAGTTTTCTATTTAAAATCACCTAGAGATTTGCAGTAGAGACCCTGGGACCCTAGTCGACAGATACTAAAGAATTAGTCAAAAAAGTTTCTCAAAAACTGATCGGGGTCTCAGGTGATCTGAGGGCTGGCTCTTACTTCGCCCAGCGGCTGAGCCTGGCCATTCAGCAAGGCAACGCAGCGAGCGTCCTGGGAACGATGCCTCGGGCAACACTAGGACGAATTGAGGAGGGGCGTTTCCATTTGTAATTATTCTCATTTTTAGTTAAGTGTCATGTATTTTTGTGTTGTGTTGTAATAAACCGTTTTACAACACAGCACAGGAATACATAACACTTAACTAAACTGCCCGTTTTAAAATCACACGATATCCCATTTTGTCTGACATGGCCGAATGTAATTATAAGCCGAGAGGAAAACAACACAAAGCCATAATCGTAAAAGCGGTAAAGAAATCGGAAAGAGGAAACAATGGAATACAGAAGGGCGTGTGCACGGAAGTCCCATTAAAACCTAGTATGTATACTCGAGTATTGCTGGTATTTTAAATTTCATAGAGTGATAAACAAATGACTGAAGAGCCTGTTTTAGGTTGACTTTCTAGTCGTATTTTTAATTATTTTTGTTAAGTATCCTTGTACATATAATGAATAACATCAAAATAACCAAATTAAGTTGACATATAATTTGCCATTTAAGCAGGTCCCGGTAATAGGACATGTGGTCGTACGAGTAGGTATTTCCGAAGTATACCTGATGCAGACCCAGATATTGACCCATCGCTTCGTACTTTCAATCTTAATTCAGAACAATGGAGTTATTTAAGGGGAACAAATAAAATGATCACCTAAATAACTTTTGATATCACCAAATTTTCGAACCCTAAAATAAGGCTGAACACTCAAAAAAATGTATCGACCATCAATTTCAGATCACCTAACCACTCATACCTATTATTCCAGCAGTAGCAGCTATTTTACTTATTGCGTTCCCTGAAATTTTATAATCGCATCAAAAAAATCTCAAGTACCACCAAAAATACTAAACTACCACCAAATCTCGTGCATCATTTGTTATTAGAATTACGTCCAAATACTATACA
This sequence comes from Cenopis cana, assembly GCA_951800055.1. Lineage (NCBI taxonomy): Eukaryota > Metazoa > Arthropoda > Insecta > Lepidoptera > Tortricidae > Cenopis > Cenopis cana. The sequence goes on along the minus strand of OX637489.1, from coordinate 8,976,955 downwards.
CATTACAAGCTATATTGTAGTTAATACATTCAAATTAATTATTGAGCGACATGTTTCGGACTCACACGCGACGTTGTGGTTACCGAGTGACATGTTTTGGACTAACACGCGACATGTTCGGGCTCATCAAGCGACATGTTTCGGATCCAGCGACATGTCTCGGACCCATCGAGCGACATGTTGGGGTCATCGAGCGACATGTGTCGGACCGACACGCGACATGTTCGGGCTCATCGAGCGACATGTTGGGGTCATCGAGCGACATGTTTCGGACTAACACGCGACATGTTTCGGATCCAGCGACATGTCTCGGACCCATCGAGCGACATGTTGGGGTCATCGAGCGACATGTTTCGGACTCACACGCGGCATGTTTCGGATCCAGCGACATGTCTCGGACCCATCGAGCGACATGTTGGGGTTATCGAGCGACATGTTTCGGACTAACACGCGACATGTTTCGGATCCAGCGACATGTCTCGGACCCATCGAGCGACATGTTGGGGTCATCGAGCGACATGTTTCGGACTAACACACGACATGTTTCGGATCCAGCGACATGTCTCGGACCCATCGAGCGACATGTTGGGGTCATCGAGCGACATGTTTCGGACTCACACAACGACATGTTTCGGATCCAGCGACATGTCTCGGACCCATCGAGCGACATGTTGGAGTCATCGAGCGACATGTTTCGGACTAACACGCGACATGTTCGGGCTCGTCAAGCGACATGTTTCGGACGCATCCAGCGACATGTTTCGGATCCAGCGTCATGTCTCGGACCCATCGAGCGACATGTTGGGGTCATCGAGCGACATGTTTCGGACTCACACGCGACATGTTTCGGATCCAGCGACATGTCTCGGACCCATCGAGCGACATGTTGGGGTCATCGAGCGACATGTTTCGGACTCACACGCGACATGTTTCGGATCCAGCGACATGTCTCGGACCCATCGAGCGACATGTTGGGGTCATCGAGCGACATGTTTCGGACTCACACACGACATGTTTCGGATCCAGCGACATGTCTCGGACCCATCGAGCGACATGTTGGGGTCATCGAGCGACATGTTTCGGACTCACACGCGACATGTTTCGGATCCAGCGACATGTCTCGGACCCATCGAGCGACATGTTGGGGTCATCGAGCGACATGTTTCGGACTCACACGCGACATGTTTCGGATCCAGCGACATGTCTCGGACCCATCGAGCGACATGTTGGGGTCATCGAGCGACATGTTTCGGACTCACACACGACATGTTTCGGATCCAGCGACATGTCTCGGACCCATCGAGCGACATGTTGGGGTCATCGAGCGACATGTTTCGGACTCACACACGACATGTTTCGGATCCAGCGACATGTCTCGGACCCATCGAGCGACATGTTGGGGGTCATCGAGCGACATGTTTCGGACTCACACGCGACATGTTTCGGATCCAGCGACATGTCTCGGACCCATCGAGCGACATGTTGGGGTCATCGAGCGACATGTTTCGGACTCACACGCGACATGTTTCGGATCCAGCGACATGTCTCGGACCCATCGAGCGACATGTTGGAGTCATCGAGCGACATGTGTCGGACCGACACGCGACATGTTCGGGCTCATCGAGCGACATGTTTCGGACTCACACGCGACATGTTTCGGATCCAGCGACATGTCTCGGACCCATCGAGCGACATGTTGGGGTCATCGAGCGACATGTTTCGGACTCACACGCGACATGTTTCGGATCCAGCGACATGTCTCGGACCCATCGAGTGACATGTTGGGGTCATCGAGCGACATGTTTCGGACTCACACGCGCCATGTTTCGGATCCAGCGACATGTCTCGGACCCATCGAGCGACATGTTGGGGTCATCGAGCGACATGTTTCGGATCCAGCGACATGTCTCGGACCCATCGAGCGACATGTTGGGGTCATCGAGCGACATGTGTCGGACCGACACGCGACATGTTCGGGCTCATCGAGCGACATGTTTCGGACTCACACGCGACATGTTTCGGATCCAGCGACATGTCTCGGACCCATCGAGCGACATGTTGGGATCATCGAGCGACATGTTTCGGACTCACACGCGACATGTTTCGGATCCAGCGACATGTCTCGGACCCATCGAGCGACATGTTGGGGTCATCGAGCGACATGTTTCGGACTCAAACGCGACATGTTTCGGATCCAGCGACATGTCTCGGACCCATCGAGCGACATGTTGGGGTCATCGAGCGACATGTTTCGGACTCACACAACGACATGTTTCGGATCCAGCGACATGTCTCGGACCCATCGAGCGACATGTTGGGGTCATCGAGCGACATGTTTCGGACTCACACGCGACATGTTTCGGATCCAGCGACATGTCTCGGACCCATCGAGTGACATGTTGGGGTCATCGAGCGACATGTTTCGGACTCACACGCGACATGTTTCGGATCCAGCGACATGTCTCGGACCCATCGAGCGACATGTTGGGGTCATCGAGCGACATGTTTCGGACTCACACAAGGACATGTTTCGGATCCAGCGACATGTCTCGGACCCATCGAGCGACATGCTGGAGTCATCGAGCGACATGTTTCGGAATAACACGCGACATGTTCGGGCTCATCAAGCGACATGTTTCGGACGCATCCAGCGACATGTTTCGGATCCAGCGACATGTCTCGGACCCATCGAGCGACATGTTGGAGTCATCGAGCGACACGTTTCGGACTCACACGCGACATGTTTCGGATCCAGCGACATGTCTCGGACCCATCGAGCGACATGTTGTGGTCATCGAGCGACATGTTTCGGACTCACACGCGACATGTTTCGGATACAGCGACATGTCTCGGACCCATCGAGCGACATGTTCGGGCTCATCGAGCGACATGTTTCGGACTCACACGCGACATGTTTCGGATCCAGCGACATGTCTCGGACCCATCGAGCGACATGTTGGGGTCATCGAGCGACATGTTGGGGTCATCGAGCGACATGTTTCGGACTCACACGCGACATGTTCGGGCTCATCAAGCGACATGTTTCGGATCCAGCGACATGTCTCGGACCCATCGAGCGACATGTTGGGGTCATCGAGCGACATGTTTCGGACTCACACGCGACATGTTTCGGATCCAGCGACATGTCTCGGACCCATCGAGCGACATGTTGGAGTCATCGAGCGACATGTGTCGGACCGACACGCGACATGTTCGGGCTCATCGAGCGACATGTTTCGGACTCACACGCGACATGTTTCGGATCCAGCGACATGTCTCGGACCCATCGAGCGACATGTTGGGGTCATCGAGCGACATGTTTCGGACTCACACGCGACATGTTTCGGATCCAGCGACATGTCTCGGACCCATCGAGTGACATGTTGGGGTCATCGAGCGACATGTTTCGGACTCACACGCGACATGTTTCGGATCCAGCGACATGTCTCGGACCCATCGAGCGACATGTTGGGGTCATCGAGCGACATGTTTCGGACTCACACGCGACATGTTTCGGATCCAGCGACATGTCTCGGACCCATCGAGCGACATGTTGGGGTCATCGAGCGACATGTGTCGGACCGACACGCGACATGTTCGGGCTCATCGAGCGACATGTTTCGGACTCACACGCGACATGTTTCGGATCCAGCGACATGTCTCGGACCCATCGAGCGACATGTTGGGGTCATCGAGCGACATGTTTCGGACTCAAACGCGACATGTTTCGGATCCAGCGACATGTCTCGGACCCATCGAGCGACATGTTGGAGGTCATCGAGCGACATGTTTCGGACTCACACGCGACATGTTTCGGATCCAGCGACATGTCTCGGACCCATCGAGCGACATGTTGGGGTCATCCAGCGACATGTGTCGGACCGACACGCGACATGTTCGGGCTCATCGAGCGACATGTTTCGGACCCATCGAGCGACATTTTGGGATCATCGAGCGACATGTTTCGGACTCACACGCGACATGTTTCGGATCCAGCGACATGTCTCGGACCCATCGAGCGACATGTTGGGGTCATCAAGCGACATGTTTCGGACTCAAACGCGACATGTTTCGGATCCAGCGACATGTCTCGGCCCCATCGAGCGACATGTTGGGGTCATCGAGCGACATGTTTCGGACTCACACAACGACATGTTTCGGATCCAGCGACATGTCTCGGACCCATCGAGCGACATGTTGGGGTCATCGAGCGACATGTTTCGGACTCACACGCGACATGTTTCGGATCCAGCGACATGTCTCGGACCCATCGAGTGACATGTTGGGGTCATTGAGCGACATGTTTCGGACTCACACGCGACATGTTTCGGATCCAGCGACATGTCTCGGACCCATCGAGCGACATGTTGGGGTCATCGAGCGACATGTTTCGGACTCACACAACGACATGTTTCGGATCCAGCGACATGTGTCGGACCCATCGAGCGACATGCTGGAGTCATCGAGCGACATGTTTCGGACTAACACGCGACATGTTCGGGCTCATCAAGCGACATGTTTCGGACGCATCCAGCGACATGTTTCGGATCCAGCGACATGTCTCGGACCCATCGAGCGACATGTTGGGGTCATCGAGCGACACGTTTCGGACTCACACGCGACATTTTTCGGATCCAGCGACATGTCTCGGACCCATCGAGCGACATGTTGTGGTCATCGAGCGACATGTTTCGGACTCACACGCGACATGTTTCGGATACAGCGACATGTCTCGGACCCATCGAGCGACATGTTGGGGTCATCGAGCGACATGTTTCGGACTCACACGCGACATGTTTCGGATCCAGCGACATGTCTCGGACCCATCGAGCGACATGTTGGGGTCATCGAGCGACATGTTTCGGACTCACACGCGACATGTTCGGGCTCATCAAGCGACATGTTTCGGACGCATCCAGTGACATGTTTCGGATCCAGCGACATGTCTCGGACCCATCGAGCGACATGTTGGGGTCATCGAGCGTCATGTTTCGGACTAACACGCGACATGTTCGGGCTCACCAAGCGACATATTTCGGACTCAAAATGTGTTATATATATATATATATATATATACAACGCGCGAGCCGAGCGAGCGAAGCGAGCGTGCCGCGGCAGCGGCCGGCGAAGCGCCAGAACCACCACCTGTTGAGTCCGAAACATGTCGTTGGATGAGCCAGAACATGTCGCGTGTGAGTCCGAAACATGTCGCTCGATGACTCCAACATGTCGCTCGATGGGTCCGAGACATGTCGCTGGATCCGAAACATGTCGCTGGATGCGTCCGAAACATGTCGCTTGATGAGCCCGAACATGTCGCGTGTGAGTCCGAAACATGTCGCTCGATGACCCCAAAATGTCGCTCGATGTCCCCAACATGTCGCTCGATGACCCCAACATGTCGCTCGATGGGTCCGAGACATGTCGCTGGATCCGAAACATGTCGCTTGATGAGCCCGAACATGTCGCGTGTTAGTCCAAAACATGTCACTCGGTAACCACAACGTCGCGTGTGAGTCCGAAACATGTCGCTCGATGACCCCAACATGGCGCTCGATGGGTCAGAGACATGTCGCTGGATCCGAAACATGTCGCGTGTGAGTTCGAAACATGTCGCTCGATGACCCCAACATGTCGCTCGATGGGTCCGAGACATGTCGCTGGATCCGAAACATGTCACTGGATGCGTCCGAAACATGTCGCTTGATGAGCCCGAACATGTCGCGTGTGAGTCCGAAACATGTCGCTCGATGACCCCAACATGTCGCTCGATGGGTCCGAGACATGTCGCTGGATCCGAAACATGTCGCGTGTGAGTCCGAAACATGTCGCTCGATGACCCCAACATGTCGCTCGATGGGTCCGAGACATGTCGCTGTATCCGAAACATGTCGCGTGTGAGTCCGAAACATGTCGCTCGATGACCACAACATGTCGCTCGATGGGTCCGAGACATGTCGCTGGATCCGAAACATGTCGCGTGTGAGTCCGAAACGTGTCGCTCGATGACCCCAACATGTCGCTCGATGGGTCCGAGACATGTCGCTGGATCCGAAACATGTCGCTGGATGCGTCCGAAACATGTCGCTTGATGAGCCCGAACATGTCGCGTGTTAGTCCGAAACATGTCACTCGATGACACCAACATGTCGCTCGATGGGTCCGAGACATGTCGCTGGATCCGAAACATGTCGCGTGTGAGTCCGAAACATGTCGCTCGATGGGTCCGAGACATGTCGCTGGATCCGAAACATGTCGCTGGATGCGTCCGAAACATGTCGCTTGATGAGCCCGAACATGTCGCGTGTGAGTCCGAAACATGTCGCTCGATGACCCCAACTTGTCGCTCGATGACCCCAACATGTCGCTCGATGGGTCCGAGACATGTCGCTGGATCCGAAACATGTCGCTTGATGAGCCCGAACATGTCGCGTGTTAGTCCAAAACATGTCACTCGGTAACCACAACGTCGCGTGTGAGTCCGAAACATGTCGCTCGATGACCCCAACATGTCGCTCGATGGGTCAGAGACATGTCGCTGGATCCGAAACATGTCGCGTGTGAGTCCGAAACATGTCGCTCGATGACCCCAACATGTCGCTCGATGACCCCAACATGTCGCTCGATGGGTCTGAGACATGTCGCTGGATCCGAAACATGTCGCGTGTGAGTCCGAAACATGTCGCTCGATGAGCCCGAACATGTCGCGTGTCGGTCCGACACATGTCGCTCGATGACCCCAACATGTCGCTCGATGGGTCCGAGACATGTCGCTGGATCCGAAACATGTCGCGTGTGAGTCCGAAACATGTCGCTCGATGACCCCAACATGTCGCTCGATGGGTCCGAGACATGTCGCTGGATCCGAAACATGTCGCGTGTGAGTCCGAAACATGTCGCTCGATGACCCCAACATGTCACTCGATGGGTCCGAGACATGTCGCTGGATCCGAAACATGTCGCGTGTGAGTCCGAAACATGTCGCTCGATGACCCCAACATGTCGCTCGATGGGTCCGAGACATGTCGCTGGATCCGAAACATGTCGCGTGTGAGTCCGAAACATGTCGCTCGATGAGCCCGAACATGTCGCGTGTCGGGTCGAGACATGTCGCTCGATGACTCCAACATGTCGCTCGATGGGTCCGAGACATGTCGCTGGATCCGAAACATGTCGCGTGTGAGTCCGAAACATGTCGCTCGATGACCCCAACATGTCGCTCGATGGGTCCGAGACATGTCGCTGGATCCGAAACATGTCGCGTGTGAGTCCGAAACATGTCGCTCGATGACCCCAACATGTCGCTCGATGGGTCCGAGACATGTCGCTGGATCCGAAACATGTCGCGTGTGAGTCCGAAACATGTCGCTCGATGACACCAACATGTCGCTCGATGGGGCCGAGACATGTCGCTGGATCCGAAACATGTCGCGTGTGAGTCCGAAACATGTCGCTCGATGACCCCAACATGTCGCTCGATGGGTCCGAGACATGTCGCTGGATCCGAAACATGTCGCGTGTGAGTCCGAAACATGTCGCTCGATGACCCCAACATGTCGCTCGATGGGTCCGAGACATGTCGCTGGATCCGAAACATGTCGCTGGATGCGTCCGAAACATGTCGCTTGATGAGCCCGAACATGTCGCGTGTGAGTCCGAAACATGTCGCTCGATGACCCCAAAATGTCGCTCGATGACCCCAACATGTCGCTTGATGACCCCAACATGTCGCTCGATGGGTCCGAGACATGTCGCTGGATCCGAAACATGTCGCTTGATGAGCCCGAACATGTCGCGTGTTAGTCCAAAACATGTCACTCGGTAACCACAACGTCGCGTGTGAGTCCGAAACATGTCGCTCGATGACCCCAACATGTCGCTCGATGGGTCAGAGACATGTCGCTGGATCCGAAACATGTCGCGTGTGAGTCCGAAACATGTCGCTCGATGGGTCCGAGACATGTCGCTGGATCCGAAACATGTCGCGTGTGAGTCCGAAACATGTCGCTCGATGACCCCAACATGTCGCTCGATGGGTCCGAGACATGTCGCTGGATCCGAAACATGTCGCGTGTGAGTCCGAAACATGTCGCTCGATGAGCCCGAACATGTCGCGTGTCGGTCCGACACATGTCGCTCGTTGGGTCCGAGACATGTCGCTGGATTCGAAACATGTCGCGTGTGAGTCCGAAACATGTCGCTCGATGACCCCAACATGTCGCTCGATGGGTCCGAGACATGTCGCTGGATCCGAAACATGTCGCGTGTGAGTCCGAAACATGTCGCTCGATGAGCCCGAACATGTCGCGTGTCGGTCCGACACATGTCGCTCGATGACTCCAACATGTCACTCGATGGGTCCAAGACATGTCGCTGGATCCGAAACATGTCGCGTGTGAGTCCGAAACATGTCGCTTGATGACCACAACATGTCGCTCGATGGGTCCGAGACATGTCGCTGGATCCGAAACATGTCGCGTGTGAGTCCGAAACATGTCGCTCGATGACCCCAACATGTCGCTCGATGGGTCCGAGACATGTCGCTGGATCCGAAACATGTCGCGTGTGAGTCCGAAACATGTCGCTCGATGACCCCAACATGTCGCTCGATGGGTCCGAGACATGTCGCTGGATCCGAAACATGTCGCGTGTGAGTCCGAAACATGTCGCTCGATGAGCCCGAACATGTCGCGTGTCGGTCCGACACATGTCGCTCGATGAATCCGAAACATGACGCTTGCGTTCCTTACATTGCTTAGATCCGGTATTAGATATATTAATTTGATGAAACAAATGACGCTTGAAATTAGGTGATCATGTAGTATTTCTGGGTATCGAAAGAATTATTTGGGTGTAATTAATTTTAATAGGATTACTATCCCAGTAATATTTGGATGTAAATCATATGAAATTTGTTGTTTGAAATTAGGTGATCATTAAGTATTTTTGGGTAGAGACTAATTTATTTGGTAACAATTTAATTAAATAGGTTATCGACATGTTACTTCTTTGAGTTGCACTTTATATTTATATGGAGTTGAAAATTTGGTGCGAATCTAGTATTTTTGGTAATCGAATGTATTTTTTAGGGCATCATTCGGCAATTAATTTGGTGGTTCGTTAAATGCTACCCGTTATTTAATAGGTGGCAACTAATGGAATTAAGATGCCAAAAATGAGGCTTAAAGCCTGAAAGTAGCACCCATAGTCGATAAGTTGAAAGCTCATCGTCTACGTTGGTATGGTCATGTTATGCGGAGGGAAGAGAGTCATTTAACAAGAAGGGTATTAGGTATGAATGTGGAGGGATACAAGAGAAGGGGTAGGCCAAGGAAAAGGTGGATGGACTGCGTGAAAGATGATATGGAGAGGAAGGATGTGAGTGCCGAGATGACGAGCGATAGAGAGGTATGGAAGAAAAAAAACATGCTGCGCCGACCCCAACTAAATGGGATAAGGGCAAGCCAATGATGATACTAGCTCATTCACAACACCTATCGAAGTCGGTATTTCGCAAAGTTAATAAAGTAACTTAAAATATACCACGTTTTTCCCAACACTTTCTTACATTAAAATTCTTGCCACGCCTTTGCAAGGTGCAGGCTGATTTCTGTGCATTGTTGTAACCGTGTAGGCATGGCGCCAAAACAGCCCACAGAGTTAAAAGATCATATGTCGCTCACAATTTCGTGGATTCCGGGGTTTTCTAGTTCACGAAAGAACAAGCTCACGTTCTTTGCGCAGGGAATTCTAAAAACGAAACTGTAATTAACCGTAATCTGTGTGAATTTTTGTGGTTTCATTTTAACTGAGACTGTCTTTTACTATTGTGTGAAAGGAAACTAAAGCAGCATTGTGCTCAACAAATTGTTACCTACCTTTGTCATGTGGTTTGTTAAAGGTACGCGATCTTTTTGATGTAAGCAATACTATCTGAAACGAGAATGTTTACATTTTACGGATGAGAAGGAATGGGCGCTACTCTAGTGTAGGTTGGGGACTTCACGTATCTGTATACATAGGTATATATGAGAACACGATACGCGAATCAACGCTCTTATACTTAAGTATGAAATCGAGGGGGTATTAAAATGTATTAACATATGACATGACCCAGGATATGAACACACGCGCTAACGTTTAAAAATCTTAAGCTTGTATCACTCGACTATTTTATTTTTTGACTCAATCGATATAGCCATCTTATCGAGTTATGGATCGACGAAGGATATTACGGATTTCCTAGTAAGTTTCATTGAACTGACTGTTGAACAATCAAAGCAGCTGTCAACATGTCCAATAACCTAACCGACAAACAAATGACCGGCCAGAGCTGTTTTATGCATACAAAAAGGCTCATTTGTGTCACGAAATGGCGATCTAAGTCCGATTTAGTGACATGTAGCGATAATACCATCAATTTGTTAAGTTTTGCTTTGAATTATTACCGACTTAGTCTAGTGGTTAGAGACCCTGTCTACCAATCTGACGGTCCTGCATTCGAATCCCGGTACAGGCAATATTTTTGTGTGAAGAGCATGAATATTTGTTTCTGAGTCTTGGATGTTTTCTATCCGTTTAAGAATTAAGATTTATTAAATATTCTTGTCGTCTAGTACCTATACAACACTAGATGCTGGCCATTTCAAACCAATTTTCGTTGAAAGTATTTATTATTGTACACCACCTCAATTTTTTTCAGAATTTTAATCTTCATAGTTTGGAAATTAGAGGGGGTGGGGACACATTTAGTACAATTTGTACGACTTTGGGAACTAATATCTCACCAACGATTGACTTAAATGGAAAACTTTCTTAGTAACCTATATTACTCGTATTTTTAAAGGCCTATCCAAAAATACTCCACACAACTACTTGCATTGAAAATACATTTTTCGTCCCCCAGTTACATTTATGGGCACCCCCTACATTTTTTTTCCTTATTTCACATCACATTTTTATATAGCGGTTCATATAATACATCTTCCTACCTAATTTAATAATTTTAGTACTTATAGTATCCGAGTAAACCGGCTGTGACATACGGACGGACAGACAGACAGACAGACAGACATGACGAAACTATAAGGGTTCCGTTTTTGCCATTCTGGCTACGGAACCCTAACAAGACTTATTGAGCTTATTACAGGACTAGTTAGGTTTGTGTAAGACTGTTCCCAAACATATAAAAAATGTGTATAGTCGAAAACGTACAAGGGGTCACGTTTCGAATGTTCTAAAAATAGCCAAAGGTACATACAAAACAAACTTATAGTAGGTATGATATGTGAGAAATTTAAATTTTACACGTTTCGATTGTCCGGTTACTTTGTTCTATTTTAATAAACTGTCGGAAGCTTTTCCAACTCGATGTATCAGGATCTATCAGGCAGTAATTGCTCGGCGAATTGCGGGTCACTGAACTAAATCAGGTTGGGCCACATTTATTTCGAATCGATCCGTCAACTGAAATTTATATTTAATTCAATCGATTTTGATTGGTTTCTATTTTTACGAGTGACTAAAAGGACGGTATAAGTGTCTAACCATAGTACGAGCACAGGGGAGCCATGATGGTAGTGTCGAGCTATTGTCTGTGTTCATATGTGCCACAACTAATAAAGTAATCACTCACCCAGTGAATCGCAGCAGTGGAATCGGAAGTGTTTTAGAATGCAATATATTAAATAGTCAATTTAGTTTTGATTCACGCACTTTATATTATTTAAATGTTTATTTAAATTGATTTTACACATTTAGTTATTTTATGATATGAACGATACTTGACACATACACACGACAGTTTTTCTTTATTATACAATAACCCATAGACTTTTTTGTCTAGTGGTATGCAACCTTAATAACAACAACAACTGTTACTAAGATAAAAAATACTGTAACATAAGTAACTTTACATGCAGCTGCAAGTTTACCTAATATGACGTATTTAACACGTCAAAGAGTAAGTACTTGTGTGGGCTAAAGTGACAGGAAAATTCATTGCAACGAGTGTCTGCCACGATAGCTCAGTTAGTAGAGCAAATTTTATAGAATGGCAATAGTCGTGGGTTGAAATTGTTACAAATTATCTATCTCTACTTGCTATTTGTTTAGAGATGTGCACACATGCTTTAGTACCTGGTACGTATAGTTAACATCGAAGATAATATTTACTTACATTTTTTACTCGTTTATAAAGGAATAAGGAGCAAATTTGTAAACATATCTTTATCCGATTCCATATTATATCCGACTGTATATACAAAGCTCAGAACCATTATCATATTTGAATAATATAATTTCTGCACTCTGAGCTACATTCCAATGAATGTAGGTGTTAGGTACCTGTAAATGATAGTATGATTTATGATTCATTCCCTCTATATCAACCTTGTAAATGGTCCCTTTCTTATGGCTGGCAGGAAAGCTTAACCCAATACCCGTTTTTTCTCAACATTGGCTTCTTGCCAGAATATGAAAAACGTGATAGAAGCCACTCGCGTCAATAATGTGAAGTTTATGAACTTAAACTGATTTCTTATTTGTATAATAAAATGCTCAAATAATGTAGGCAACAAGTGAAACAAAAAATAAATAAATTTAATTTAAGGTGAAGCCCCCATAGAAGTTTTAAGACTGTGTAGTAGACTGTGTGTGTAGAGTACCCGAAGGGTCCAAACGAAACCCCATTGCTGTCACTTGTATGCGTACGTCCGTCGTCTGTCACACAGGTTTACAGCCAAATTGTTTCTGGAGCTATATAGTCTTCAAATTTTTACAGTATACTCGTAAGCATCTTGTCAGACCAAAGCCATACCAAAGTCAAAACTTATTTTTAAATGTTAACAGCTAAATGGGGGCACATTTTTTTAACCTGCCCCATTGAGTAGGGTATCGTTGTTTAGAATTAGTTTAGTAGAAAAATACTGTTACTGTATTTTTGTTTTAAAATATATGGGAAAACGAAGAAAGAAGAATCCAACAAAGTCAGCTTTTATACAAAATTTTGTTCCAAGGAATTTTTAACTTGCTATTGACATGAACTTAAAATTTGGTAATAATATTTACTATTACAATATATTTTACCAGCCAATATCAATTATTTTTTCTTTGTCATTTCTTTAGTTTTGCTATAAAAACCAACTTAATTTTGTGGTTAGTTCGGAACCCTAAATGTGCGAAGTCCGACTCGCACTGGGCAGGTTTTTAATAATGAAAATGTTCTCAACTATCTATTTATATCAGGATTTATTTATCCCAATACCTACTAACTATAGTCCCCCATGTCTAATCTTATACTGAAATTACTGTTCATAAACTGTTGACAATCGAATCGGCAATGTGATAATCATAACTAAGCTCGCATTTTGTTCCCAGGTGGGCTGGCTCAGAGCTGAAGACCAGACAGTCCTCACAATGCACGACCGGACAGTCCTGGGAGCCCGTTACTCCGTCAGCCGGGACTCCCCTCGGACCTGGCAGCTGCGGATCCGGCCGCTTAGAGCTGAGGACCGTGGCTGCTACATGTGTCAGATCAACACCCAGCCGAGTATGAAGTGGCAGATCGGGTGCATCGACGTGTTTGGTGAGTCTGGATTTTTGACTTCTCTTGGAATTTGCAGCTGTGGATCAGACTATTTAGATCGTCAGACATATACTCACAGTTTGTCTGTAGAAAAAAAACAAATGCTGTTAAAGGTATTTTACAGTAGTCTTTAAAGTACCTTCATAATAGGTACGTCTTCAAAAAGTCTGTTTTCCACTACGTACCTTAAATTGACTATCTCACATCTGTTAAAATGTGAATGCAAATCAATGATCAGTTTAAATGTACGTACGTTAGGTTGTACGTGGTAACGTTAACATTAGGTACTCTAGTTTAAAATATTCTACTCCATAGGCACTTAGTATGCTACAGAACTATTGATTCAGCCACTTATTGTGCTCTTAAATGTAAATTGGCTGCCACTGCATAATTATCTCTACTACACTACTATCTCAAGGAATTCTTGAACTCTTTGTCTTTCATTTTGAGCAGTAACGGCGGAAGTTGTAATTGGATTAACCCGGGATCGCCAGTCTAAGGGTAAAGTCAATTTAGCGCAAATTAAGGTTTCCTACTTCATGTGCACCTGACCATGGTGCTCGTATCGTAACCAATCTTGAATGCCCCTTCTGTGTGTTTATCTCCAAATCTGACGTTAGCGTGAATGTTGACAAGCTGACAGCTTACTCACCCCATACAACCTCCATCCGACTAATGCGGAAGCTGCCTTAGCTAAAAACTTAATTGCGTTTAAACTTTGAATCATCTTTTATCAAATCATGCTGAATTTGTGTCTTGCCATTTTCTGGACATTATCATCGAACAGATCGAACTTTTACTTTTCGTCACGGTGAAACAGATGTTATGGATGTTTTTACACATTGCAGTTTTATTTTATTTTTTATGTCACACCACGCTCCGCGCGCGCAAAATTCCAATTCCTGGCCAGGGGGTGACATAAAATTTTGTACCGACCACCGGCGGTATAAAGAAAGCCTCAGATCGCATATTTACCGCCCTTGCCTTCGGCTCGGGCCAAATACCTGCGATCTAAAATTATTTGTTTTTATCGCCCACGGTAAGTAATGTACTATTTTGCTCACGTGCTACTGTAATATAATTTTATACTACATACTTTTAATATGTAATTAAAAGTAATTCATCAAGGCATTAATGTATAAGACAAAACATACACTAATTTGACTACGTAGTTTCAAAAGACAATGATTCAATTACGAGTTGCTTCTATTCTTAGATAATCGTTAGTTTGTTAGGAGGGGTCCTACAAACTAACGAAATTGAATCATTGTCTTTTGAAACTACGTAGTCAAATTAGTGTTTGTTAATGTCTTATAAATTAATGCCTTGATTTAGCTATTTAATGCAACCTGTTTTACTACCAACGGACTAATTAAAATAATAATTAATATAATTTTGGTTGAACAAAAATTGCTGCTTATTTGTGTTGTCTGTTTCCGATAGTTATTTAAAAAGCAAGGAACACGAGTTTCGGTCAAAATAACGTCATATCCAGAAATAATGCTTCAGTGTTTACTTTAAGAAAATAAGATTTCGTTAGGTTTTTAATTATTAGCTTTTCCATTTACCGAAAAGGTTAAATTGTTAACTCAAATCTGGCATTAAGACTGATACCTCGTGAGTCAGTCCCAATGTCTCACCGCACCCTTTTTATTTCCATTGTGGTTTCTAGGACAAGACACTGATCAATAATAACCCCACCTCGGTAACGTATCAGCCTTTTAAATTCTTGTCAATTCTCTATTAGGACTTTTATAGTGTCACACTAAAACTCGTATTTATTTCACATCCAATCCATAAGTTACTTTAATGACATAATGTAAATTTTCTGTATTTAACTAAACGTATAATATTTATAATTTATTCATAAAAAATAAGGATATAAGGTAAATTTACAACTAAAATTAAAAATAAACCCTAAATAAAACTAAACTATGCTCTAAGGCTGGGTTGCACCAAACCGTCTGTAATCGTAAGCGGTGTTCGTCAAATCTGATTGTATGGAAAGTTTGACAAGTTTCTATGGGATGACAGCTGCCGGCGCCATATTTGACGATGACCGGCCTGTGTTCGTACGTTGGTGCAACTGGCCCTTAATCTAAAGAAGCCTAAATAATATCTAAAACGTTGGGCGCCCGCGGCATGGTGCCGAGGATGCTGGCAATGTAAATTCAACAATGGAATTGTCAAATATAGACTCTGGTTACATCACTTTGTCAGTTAATCTTGTCATTCATATTATGTAATCAGTATATAGTAAATTGGCGAAAGATAGGATAAACTCGAACAATTGCGTGGCACTTGTTTTATTGTAACCATGTTTAAACTGTTTAAAGCGCATTATTATTGAGGAAACTACTTACATGGGCAAAGTTATAATAATGATTTTCTCGGGCTTAGTCTACAGTCCAAGCTCGATAATATAAATAAACAAATATTAAGGGGACAATCTTACAAACTATCTATTTTAAACTAAACTAGTAAATCGAACAACGATGATATATTTCATGGTTATAAATATTTAGTTAGGTACCTAGAAAACATCCAAGACTCTTGCTCATCACATAAACATTCGAACCCGGGACCACCAGCTTCGTAAGCAGGTACATATTATACATTTTATAAGTATGTATGTAAGTACTTTATTTTACACAATTACAGGTAACAATTGATATACAACGTCACTAAAGATACAACGGCGAGGTTATATTCAATTAATCATCTCTTTAGGCAGTAAAGGTTATGGAGTCACAGTGTTCCGAAATAAATAACTAATTGAATTGAAATTAGCCACTACCTAGTCTTCTGTATGCCGTGGTCTTGAATAAATGTTGAAGGAAAATAGTTTAGAGGGAAAACCCGATGTAAAACCAGGACAATGTAAACTGGCTGTAACCGTCCTGATGAGTATTTGATTGCCAACGCGCAACGTCAGTGGTTTACTCAACGGCACTGTTCGGCGGTTTATTGTTGACAGTTTTTGTATTTGTTGAAATATTGGCTTGTTTACGCATTTATTGTTGGAAAACGCCTTCCTATTTGTGGATTTTGTGCTGTCATGCAAAATGTTAATATAGTTATTCTGTAATATTTAATTTTAAGTGGCAGTTTAATCTTTGTGTAGCGTATTTTAGTCAACAAAAATAAACGATCAAATAGGTTTTACTACAAATGTAACCTAATTTTGCAACATAAAATATGAATGTAATAGGTAAATTGTATACGCAAGACAGGCATAAAAAATACAGACTAAACTAACTCCCCGCTCTGCGTCCTACTTTACCCAAAGGTCCCCTAGACTGCTCGCGGCAATCGCGGCATTTCCACCCTGTACAGCAATGGAGACCTGTTGGACAAGCCATGATTCAGATTCAGAGCGGGAGTCGTCTCGACTGAGGGCTTTAAAAAGCCCGAGACCCTCGCTGCCCCAGGGTCCTGCCGTTTCAACTGCGATCGTAGCTCTAGTATAAGTTTTTTTCGAAACATTAACTAATTCGAACGCGTTTGCGTTTTGTCTCAAAATGTATGAAAGTGGTATGAAAACGTGAACAGCGCCTCTGGTGGTCACTAGTGGAAACTAAAACAGCGAGTATAACATTTGTTGCTAACCGATGAACGCGCGTATTTCAAACTCGGTGAGGGCGTTTTCATACATTTTGAGACAAAACGCAAAACGCGTTCGAATTAGTAAATGTTTCGAAAAAACTTATACTATACTAGAGCTACGGGACGAAATCGTATGCCTTAGGTACATACACGTGTAATACATGAGTAATGCAAACCTGTACATATGTTTCATATTAATTATGTACCTATTTTAATATTAATTCCCAATTCTATGAAACGTACTTCAACTTAATGTATATTAATATGAAAGCAAATTTAATAACGATATTATGATGAATTAATATCTATTTGGATATGTTCTTGACAATGATCAACATAAACAATAGGCAGATAAGTACCTACCTATATAATATTCTATTCTATACCTGTCAATACGGTTACAGTGAGTTGTAAACATTTTCTGCACAACATGTTTGTACACAATGTGCATTTAATTGTATCATATTTCATTGAACAAAAGGAACTAGTTATGGTTAAAAGCAACTCAACATTGATATTATTATTTCATAAAGTAATATCATAACTTCACTTAATTGTATATTAGTGCTTGAAATATAATAATATTAAGATAGAAAAGGCAAGTTTGGGAAAATCCTCTTTCAACGATATTATAGGCTCTCTTAAAACATGAACCAATTATATCAGCAAAATATTTCTGCCCTACGAAACAGGTACTCGGGAATAATTGGACAAAATTAGATTGTAAAATAATATGTTTTTAAAGGGTTCTGATAAACGGTCTTGACATACAACCAGACAGACGAACAACAAAGTGATTTTACAAAGGTTCTTTTTTCCTTTTGAGACATGGAAACCTAAAAATAGCATTAAAATTACTAACCACATTGATAGCAAACTATCAACATAAAAAAAAGTAACGCATAGGTCTTAAGAAGCCGCACTGGAGATTACTTGACAGCGACCTACTTAAGAAAACGCTGTAAGGGAGGATTACGTTCGGATTAAGGACAATTTTGCGATAAGCGTTAAATGCGTAGGTATCCGCTAATCGTTATGGCGTATAATGGATAAGTTGACCAAAGTTTGTCTTCTTTATAAATTATTATATTAACTTTTTTAGGAACCAGTGAATGGACAACTTCTTAACCCCCTTGGCCAGATGCTGGCCAAGAGTAATCCCACTGTGAATTAAAATAATCTATAATGTTCTAAGAGCTATAATGTTATAAGAGTTCTATAATATGACCAAATAAAAATATTTGTACGCCAGCTGGCATAACATAGAGTTCGCTGCATGCTTAAGGCGACTTCCTGATTTGTCGGTGCGGAGGCAGTACGATATGAGAAAAGTGTCAAATGTCAGTGTCAGCTGTCAGTCGACGCGATACCATTTTTTACTACGCCCCTACATTTAAATGAGTGCTTCCTAACTGGCGCGGGATGCGCGGTAGCGGAGTGATGCGAAGGCGGTACTGCTCCGCTTCTGCGCATGATATTACTACTGCGAAAACGTAATACTAACAGAATTATGTCAAGTGAGAATCTTTGAGACGTCAGTAAGTTTACGTCAAAGAAGAAAATGTCACATATCGATCCCGCCCCGCCAAGTCAGGAAGTCGCCTTAGTCTTAAGATCTTTACATTGTACCTATGTTAAACAAATAAATAAATTCTGATTCTGATTCTGAAGAGCCGAGAAGTAGGACAATAAAAAAAATAATAGACTGATTGCGATGAAATTCAACGTCGCGCCAGATAGATCGAGATGTGAAAAATGATTGTTTTCTGAACGTGTTGGCGCAGCGCGGTGGTCGTTGGGGCCGAAAGGTTCTCGAGCAGCGACCACGGATTGGTACGCGAAGCGTGGGTAGACCCCCTACAAAGTGGACTGATGACCTGGTACAGGTCACTCGAGTCAGCTGGATGCAGGTGGTGCAGGACCAGTCATTGTGGCACTCTTTGGGGGAGGCCTATATGTCCAGTGGACGTTTTTCGGCTAATATGATGATGATAATTACGAGTATGATGGCGCAGCGCTGGGACTCGCCGCTGCTCGCGCGCTGGTGGAGGCTCCACGCGCCTATACCACGGCGGTTTTAATAGTTTAAAATAATAATATTTTTGTATAATGATTGTTACTAACATAGTAAACAAAATGGATTATTTATCATCATCATCATCATCATCATATCAGCCGAAAGACGTCCACTGCTGGACATAGGCCTCCCCCAAATGGTGGGTAGACCCCCCACAAGGTGGACTGATGACCTGGTAAAGGTCGCGGGAGTCCGCTGGATGCGGGTGGCGCAAGACCGGTCATTGTGGCACTCTTTGGGGGAGGATTATTTATGCCAAAATTAAATATTTCAATTGAATTAAATTTGTAAGCAATATCCATTATATCTTTAAACACAGTCACCAATAATATTATCGTGGTTTAATATAATAACGTTGTTTCCAATAATATTCCAAAATGTAGTCAATCATTCACAACACATTCACAGCTTCATTTTCAGACGTTACTTTCAAAACTATTATATTATAACGTTGTAATATTCATATTGATTGATATCACTATGAAACCGCTATATTCTTTTATAACGTTTTGAAAGCCTGGGTGCAGTAAAATATCAGTACTGGCACTACTGGCTCGATTGATGGTTGACAAAGATAATTAGTGTTAACCGTCTTACTGAATACGGCACCGACAGCAGACTGATACAGGACAGCTGACTGATACTGCACCGACAGCAGTCTGATTCAGGACACCTTTCGAATACTGCACCGACAGCAGACTGATACTGGACAGTTTGCTGATACTGCACCGTTAGCAGACTGATACTGGACGGCTTACTGATACTCTGGACATCTTACTGATACTGCACCGACAACAGACTGATACTGGCCAGCCTACTAATACTGTACCAACAAATGCGCAAGAAGTGATAAGCTGATCTAAGTAAATGTCCTAAATAAAGCTAACACCCTCAGTTTAGCGAAACGTATCCATTAGAACTCATCTTAACTGTAGCTATAAATTTGTTAGTCAGCGCAATGAGAATTGCGGCACGTAGCGATGCTGCAGTGCCGTTTTATAGCTTTGTACGTTTTTCGATTGCGGAGAAAATTGATGTAATTAAAATCACGTAACTACAGAATGTGCCATGTTCCAATACACAATGGAAAACAACGAATTAACCCTACTGTTACTACTTACTGTTTAGCCCGTATAATATTTATGTAACATATGTACATATCTGTATTACATGCATATGTACAGTGAATAGTTTATAAATTATATATTACCTACTGTAATTTCATATAGAATCAATCAATCAAATGTTATTAGTTTTTATTTTTTTCGTTGGGAACATCAGCTGTTGGTTGTCAATATTGGATGTCTGTGAGCTATCAGAAATCACAATATTCACAATGCACAACAATGCGGTTCGCAATTTTTGCAAACGATATTCCTTTTGAGCCTGCTTTATATTGGGATGAATAATTTATTTATTCGCCTAATTTTTAATTAGTAACGTACTTTTCTGCTTAATGTTCGTGAAATACGCGTCTCTTCGCACCCCATTACCGTCCAATCCAATTATTTCAATCCACATTTCAACACTTAAGTGTCAATAGAGGTTAATTTGAAACACGACGTAAATCCCACATGATGGATTGACGGTTGATCCTCAATGCGGCGTGTTTTGAAGGATGCCTAAATAAAACGTTGATCCATGGTTCGAGGATCAAAGGGTTGATGGGAGCATTTTTGATTGGCAGATGGCACGTAGGTATGAGGAATAATGTTGACACGAAGCATCAAAGAGATCAATCCCTCGTTGAAAAGATTTAAAAGATAATTGGATGGGCGATGTTTTTAATTTTCCCGTCATCGTCAGGCCGAGTTTTTTTTTATAAACAAGGGAGTTCATTATGTTCAACATTTATGGTGATTATGAAAATTTAAATATCCATTTGCAATATATACAAATTTATTTACAAGAAATAGCGATAGCCAAGAGGTGCAAGAGTCGGAGCGCTCGTGGCCCAGCGGCGCCCAGGTACCGCGTACGGTATGTGAGGTTAAGCAATGTCAGCCGGGACGGACGGAGGGACGCGACCTTTAGGACCGTCAAGTACGAAACCCTAAAAGCAACCTTCAGAAACTACGCCTATCAGATATAAACCGGATAAAGATATTATGATTAAAATATGAATGTGTAGGTACTCTAGATACAACGCTCCCTTACAAACCGAGTAGTAAAAGTTTTCATATACAGTGCAAAGGAGTAGGTACATTATATAATAAAACTTATACTATCTCGCGGTGCCCGTAACTTTCTCGATTACTTTATTTTATTTTCCTTTTTGGCCATAATTGTCTAAAGCGGGGAAATAAGAGGGAATTTTTAAGAATAATTCAGTTAAGCTATTAGTAGAAAAGATGTTTCGTATTCATTGGAAACGACTATTTAAAACTGGAATTAATTGTAAAGGCTTACTAAATCGAGATTTTATAATCCTCCATATGTACACACAAAATTAGGTACACATCTTTATATCAGCCGAAAGACGTCCACTGCTGGACATAAACTTCCCCCAAAGAGTGCCACAATTACTGGTCCACCGTCACCCGCGTCAAGCGGACTCCCGCGACCTTTACCAGGTCATCAGTCGGCCTCGTGGTCTCTCCACGCTGCGCCATCCGGTACGTGGCCGCCACTCGAGAACCTTTCGGCCCCAATGGCCAACGGTTCTACGTGCAATTTGCCCCGCCCACTGCCACTTAAGTTTAGCGCCTCGAACGTCTATATCAGCTCGAAGTTGTAGACGATTTTGTTTACCTAGGATAGTCTGTCCAGTTTAGAAACGAGAGGACATACGTAGCTGAACCAAGGAGGTAACCGATTATGTGTATAATTAGAATATATCTACAACAGAACTATTTCGTCTATTCCAGATACCGTCACTTTCGGTTCGTTTAGAAATGAAAAAAAAAACACAAGATGTAAACGGTAAACGCTGTCCGCAGCTTCACACTATTGCAATAAAACGGTTTCCGTTCGAAAACGTTACAAACTCCTCCAACAGCTCGCTTGTCGCGCCGAGTGACACCCTGCCTCAATAAAGAATCGAACAAGTTCGAAATTGAAAAAGAAATCGCGGACCGTGCCATGCAAATATCGGCAGACCTACAAAATTACTTACCTAACTCCGCGGAGTTAGTCTTCGAACAGACCGGATTTTGCCATAAGTTGCTGGCAAGTTGCTGTGCAATAAAAAAGTTTCAGTTTTAAAATTAGAATTCGACTGCATTTACACTGAGCGAAAAAAATACTAATTATTAGCAAGTTTTAGTGATTCCCAGGACAAGGAGATTATGTTACAAAAAAGTTGTAACTACTTATTACTACTAAACTGTTTTGTAACCGTTTGTATATAATCTCCTTGTCTTGGGATTCACTAAAACTTACTAATAATTAGTATTTTTTTCGCTCAGTGTAGGTAAGTTTCTCGGGGTTTCTCCGAATTCTGTAGGTTTTCTACAACTTGATGGGAAATCAATCAAAAACGATTTATATTGAAACGACAGGTGCCAAGATTGAAATGTTATTTTTAATACAGTTGCTCAAAAAGTGGTACTTTATGTAGCTGTATATCGTGCGCATTGCGCAAAGTTGGATTTCGCGCACTAGTGCTTTTTACTTTTCCATTTTTTTTTAAATTTTACTGTTGACCCAAGCCAGCTTCGTAGGTAGGCGATTTGTAAGATGGGTGCCCCAAACGAATTTTTCACCGGTTCGGTTTTAACTAGGCTAAAGCGGTGTCATTATACAAGCGTAACGTATTATTATGTTGAGAACGCATCAATTTAGCAGTACAGTAGCTCTAGTATAAGTTTTTTCGAAACATTAACTAATTCGAACGCGTTTGCGTTTTGTATCAAAATTTATGAAAACGCTCTCACCGAGTTTGAAATAGGTACGCGCGTTCATCGGTTAGCAACAAATGTTATAAATACTCGCTGTTTTAGTTTCCACTAGTGACCACCAGAGGCGCTGTTCACGTTTTCATACGACTGTCATACATTTTGAGACAAAACGCAAACGCGTTCGAATTAGTTACAGTTATAAGTAAAACAAATCTAATGATACGGATCATTATTACATTAGTAGTAAATATCTCGCTCCTTTTTTTTATAAATAATGTTTCATCTCATTGGCCTTATTTTAGTAAGGTACATAAATAAACATATTGAATTAAATATTACCACTGTATACAATGAAATAGAGTAGTAGATTAACGGTCTCAGATGTATTTCAAAATTATTTTAGGTTTTTGATCAAAAATGCTGCAGGATAGAAAATACCTACTAAACAAGAAAACGCCGGAACGAGAAATGTAGGTCCCAATCTTGAATGCAAATGGTGCCCCGGCCAAACGTAAACGGTTAAAGTAAAAAAGTTTCCATGTTATCCGACCTGGGGTACAATAAATCACAACAATATTGTGGAAAATTTACTTTTTTCTCCAAATCTACTTTTCCCCGTGTGTTCCGTGTAAAAGTTCGTGCATTAAAAAATTGGCAGCCTCTTTGTGGGGTTAAACTGTTTTGTCTCGTTCTTTTATGAGTTTTTCTTTCAATACGTTGAAGTTTGCCGCTTTATGAATGAATAAAATGTGCTGCATATTTTTTTGGTGGGGCAAAAGTTACACTAGGGATTGAGGTTATTTTTGAAATGGTAATGATATGACTGAGCTGCCGAGAAAAGTCCGAGAAATCTTGTCTTTGGGATTTAAACTTTGTGAAAGTATTGTAGTAGTTGTGTGGAAGTATTGTTTGTATGAGCGCTCGTGGCCCAGCGGCGCTTGCGCACCCCTTGCGCTTGCTAAGGTTAAGCAACGTGGGCAGCGGTCAGGACTTGGATGGGTGACCGCTTTGAGTGGTTACTAACTGAGCGCTCCCGTGCTTTGGAAGGCACGTTAAGCCGTTGATCCCGGTTGCTGTCTATGGCAGCAGTCGTTAAGCCGAGTTGGAGGCCTTCGGGCGGCTTGAGAACTTCTAACAGTCAAGTTGCCCACTCACTTGACAAAGCCTAATCCCAATAAGGTCTAGTTTCCCCTCGGGGTTGGAAGGTCAGATGGCAGTCGCTTTCGTAAAAACCAGTGCCTACGCCAAATCTTGGGATTAGGTAGCGGACCCCAGGCATCCTTCAGGATGCAACTGTACTGGGATAACGCTAGGAGGATGATGATGTGTGGAAGTATTGTTGGATTATTTGTAGGAAGAGTAATTTTATCTCACGAGCGCGGGTGAGCCATGGTTGTGTGTTGAGCTATAGGGTATAGCACATTATCTACGTGTGCGTCAGCGTAGGCGTAGGTAGGAGCTATGAGTTCACATTGTCTATGTGTTCGTATGTGTGTCTACGTGTGCGTCAGCGTAGGAGCTATACAGAGTTCACATTGTCTGTGTGTTCGTATGTGTCACAACTACAACAATGGCCAACCCGCGCTCGTGAAATAAAAGTAGGTACTATATTATTATATTTATTTGACACAACCTTATTCGTTTGCTGTGTGGAAATGATTATTGTGCAGAATAATTGTTACCCAATAAACAAGCAGTGTGGCTGTTGCCTCTATAGAAAAATCCCTACAGAAATCGTGTAACAATGATTTTTCTCTTCATAAGAACATCTTCCAAGTTCAAATCATCAATAACCGACCTATTTAACTGTACTCTGGCTGAATTCTTAGAAAATTAAGCATTCTGTATTTAAAAATGTAGCTTAACTTTATTTATTGTTACTGGTTTTTTTTTTATATTTGTAGGTAATATTAGTAACGTTTCAAATTATCTGCAAGTGATACGTAGAAGTTGTGAATAAATAAATAAGTAATTCTTATATTGCGTTTTCACTCATTCTTAAGACACAAAATATTCACTTTGTTCACAGTACCCCCCGACATCGTCAGCGACGATACGTCAGGCGATGTCTCCGTCCAGGAGTTGGAGAATGCCACCCTCACCTGCAAGGCCACCGGGCACCCGCCTCCCAAGATCACCTGGAGACGGGAAGACCACGAGCCGATTTTGCTGAAGAAAACGCTCTCCAGGGAGTTTGTTAAAGGTAACTGGACCTCTTTAAGTAAGGCAGGAGTGAATAGGCATCTTTTGGGTGAGCAGCAAAGGGCCGGGGCCAAAGTCGTAAATGCATGCAAAATAAAACTATTTTAAATTGACAAAGTGTAAATGACTATGTGAATAATGGTTAATAGATTTAAGTGTATTATATGACATAATTGAAACGGTTAATATTTTTATTTTGAAATTATAATTATTACTCGTTATTTTCGTATTTTTGATATTGATAGTTTAATTATTTAACAGTATTTATTTAATAAAAGAAAAATAAAATATGTTTATAAAAGCATGACTAAAACGAACTATAAACTAACATAAAACTAACTAACATTTAAACTAACAAAACTAAACATTTACAAATAAAAAACTGGCCCCAGGTCAGTACCGTGAGGCAAGGTGCCCAGAAGGCTGGCGGCATTGCCTCGCTAGATTGCAACAGCAATCCGTAGGGCTAGATAGCCGCCAGCTCTCTGGTCCCCAGTTGCCTCCAGTCGCTTGGCCAGCTCCTTGTACATTGTACAATATGTGAGCGCCGGGTGCCCATGGCCCAAGCGTTTCAACCCCAAACGGCTCAAACATGCAGCCAGTATTAATGGCTGCATATTTGCACCGCTTGAGGTTTTCTGCCATGTTAGCGGCAGCCCCAGCTCTGGTCGAGTTCCCTGAAAGATAGGACGTACAATTTAACAACGTAATACTTTTGAAAATGATTGTAACTTGTTTGTTTTTGACTTGTGCCTTTTACATGCATTAAATAATTTGACTTTGACTTATAAAATAATAATCACTAGAAAAAACCCAATATACCATTATTAAATATACTCTTAATAATTATTCGATAGTTTTTAATAATTGATGGCAAAATTATATTGATAGAAGGGTGGGCGTAACTACGTAAAAGAAAGTAACTTTGTAAAATAAATACGTTCAAAGTTAAAGAATAATGATAGTTAAATACTAGATGGTTTATATAAATTGGTTGTTATTTAAGGGCCTCGATTCTGTGCCTAAATATAACATATCAATTCTGTCTCATTATCTTTGTGTCAAATTCACACAGTACACTTGGTTTCGCCTTAACGAAGGGAAGAGCGTTTAAAATACAATTATTAATATTGTTTTCAAAAACGGGTTTCGGAATCTGACCACATGTAATTTAATGGGTGGTCCTGGTCAGTTGGATAACTTTTTCGACGCTTACTAAGGTAAAAGCCATGTGAATTATTACACAGTCATTATTATCACGCGATATACTATTTATATTGAATTAGTACTTATTACTTGAAATATTTATTAATTGAAGCCATATTGAAGCAAACACCAAACAATGTAGACTTTGCGCAAATATTGAGATAATAATCACCGTGTCAACAGAGTTCTTGAAAAGGAAATTATTCTTGTTTTTCTATTCAAGTTAATTTGGTGAATAGGAATAGGTTTTTTCTTCGGGGGAGTTATGTGAAAGGGCATTTGCGATTATGTTCCTGCGTCTCCGATCATATTTCAGTATATGCCATAAGTACTTATACATCCGTTAAATACAATGTGACCCTGGATAAAGTGCTAAAGGATATATCATTTGAATATTAACCTTATTATTTTTGTCACACAGTTGAAAGTTACGTGGGCAGTTCCCTCCCGTTGTGGCGAGTGGATCGTAAGCAGATGGGAGCGTTTCTCTGCATCGCCTCCAATGACGTGCCTCCAGCAGTCAGCAAAAGGATAATTTTACTTGTAAATTGTAAGTATGTAGAAGATCTAAAGATCTACAGGTGAGCTCGCTTCAGCATCAGCCTCAACTTTGCTCTCTGGCTAGATGCAGGCCAAATGCCATCCCATTTTTAATAAATAGATAATATAACTAAAGAAACGGAAAAATAAGGACTTAATTTCAAAGAAAAAAACTCTGATTATTTGCTGGTAAAATATACGTAATAATAAACATTAATCATTCCTTTGTTTTCCTTTATTTCTTAAAACAAAAAATACGTTATTTATCTACCCAATGAGCTGAACAAAGATATTTTGAAATACGATGGTAAGAGGCCAGTGTATGAAATACTATTTAACATGACGAAAAGCACTATTTAACACACAAGTGGGATTTTACAACACCTTTTAATTGTAGCCTAAATGTGAAAAGAAAAGATAACAAAGAGACGTAATAAAACTGAGCAAGTGTACTGTAGTTTAAACATATTTAAACAATACACGCCGAAAGAAGACAAACGAAACTGCATCGTTTGCTATTTAACAGTAGCTTTAAGGAGAAGGAAAACATCGTAAGGAGACCGGTCTAATCTCAACAAGACGAACGAAACCACGTGACAATTTTTATCGGCAATGACAAACGATAACAGGCAGTACAAACAAGTCAGATGACATTTTTCGATGAAAATAGGACCAAGCAAAGTTAGGTACAGTCAGCGTCATATAGTGTGTAGCAGCCAAAGTAGCCAAATAGTTCGGTACACCATATATTTTGTATGGTGTTCCGAACTATTTGGTTACTTTGGCTGCTACACACTATATGACGCTGACTGTACCGTAGGCAAAGTGACGGCCATTGACAGTACATATTTTTATTTAGCGACAATACTGACTATACTTTTTCCACAGTTGCACCAACAGTGAAAGTGCCAAATCAACTTTTGGGAGCGCCGCTTGGCACCGACGTAAAACTGAAGTGTTACGTGGAAGCGTACCCTAACACCATCAACTACTGGATTAAGAATAGGGGAGAGATGCTACTGGATGGGTAAGAATTATTAGGGTTTTATGATTCATTTAAAATGTTGCATTGCTAAATGCTAATTCGGTTTTTTTTACATCGAAAGTAAACTCTCAAATTAAAGAGACAGTAAGAAAAGACAAAAGTCACTTCTAATGAACTGTTTATTTAAGAAGGTAATTTGATAGTTATACCGAGCTTTAAATTTAGTTAATTCTTATTTCTATTTAGCTGCGAAATCCAACGATATACAGTAATGCGGGGTGACTTTAGGAAAAAATAGGGCTAGTTTTGATAGATATAGAATACTTACATAATAGTTAGGAAATTTACGAAGGTATACTATACAGGCCCCAGGTTGATCAAAAAAAACTAAAACGACAAAAAACTGCATTTTTAAAGTTGTTCCTCATTTTGAACGTAATTAGAATTTTTCAATGTTATCCGCCCAGCACAATCTACACCTACCTACACAGGTTTGCATGGCTTTCTTCAAATATCTGTAGTCATTACTGGCTTCGAAACATAAAAATATAATTAAAGTTTTACCGTCAAAACACAATCCCCTAAACAACGTAAAAAAATAATAAACTAAAACTATCTACTAAAGCTCAGTTTTTCTCGTACAGAAACTCCAAACTAAGCTCCACTATCAACAGGAACAGTAGGAGCGTGCACACAATTCTGGGTCTTAT
Organism: Cenopis cana; assembly: GCA_951800055.1. NCBI lineage: Eukaryota > Metazoa > Arthropoda > Insecta > Lepidoptera > Tortricidae > Cenopis > Cenopis cana. The sequence continues at coordinate 8,948,205 of OX637489.1, read as the reverse complement.
ATACGAAATGTAATGTCCTGGATAAACAGGAGGAGTCATAATGATTCGTAATAAGGGGAAAGTTTGCCTTTTCTAATATAACCCTCCTACGATGAACAGATCTTAATGTCTGTTGGTTATTTGTTTTGTTTACGTATAGTACTCTGTTAGGGTACTTTATATGTGTCGGAATAATACACATATTTGCTTTTAATATTCAAAAGAGGTCCTTTAACTGTGTGAATTGTTGATGATGGCTAAGACTGACATTTTGTGAGTATGTAAGTAAGAAGAACCTCGTAAGTTGCGAAAAATTGTACTACTGAATGCAGCATTTATTTTTAGATAGAAGAGCATACCTCCAATGGAAAGGCAGCCCTATCTTTGGGTAAAACCTAGGTATGGAGCTTATTATGTCGCACGGGATTTGACGTTATAAATGATAATTTTTGAATCAAATAATTAAGTTTAGCTTTTTAATTAACCTGGCAATAACCTAAAACTAAAATAGCACATTAATTAATAAATGGTACTATTTTATGAAAGTAATTACCTGCTTAAACACCAATAATACACGGCTTATAAAATTGGATTTTCGTGGATAATTGGAACGTGGGCTTGGATTTAATTTATATAGGTACTTAATTTGAGTACTTGAACAGAAATAACATACTTTTAATTACATTTCCCATTGGTTTAATTATTGATTGATCTATATTTTGTAAATCGTTTGTAATGACGTGTTTTTTTGGTATAGTTAACGTCAAAGATGTCGGTAAAGGGGACAGCGAATTTTTCAACAAAAGAGCCAAATTCAATAAAAACATCAATTAATGAATAATATTATAAATCGACCCCTGTATAATTATTGTATTTACACTCGCACCGTATTCTTTTCTATTAGAGTAAAAAAAGTTGCATATATCTTTGTGGTCGACTGACCTAAGAAAAACACTTCGGAATGATATTTAAAATGTTCCATTTAAAAATTGGTAAAGGCGACGGTTAAAAAGTTCGCCTATTTCGATTTTATTTTAATGACATTAAGGTTTCAAATGTGACGAATATTTCATTCCGCAATTGTACAGTCAGCCATGGAATTATAGCGTACCACCTCTGGACCTGAAGAGAAAATACCTAAAAGATTTGAAAACTGATAGACCAATTTTATTGCTTGGTTTACCTACTCTACCTAAAAATTAGGTCACTTTTGCATTTGGCGGTACAGGGTCGGTGCAAACTCGGTAGGTAAGATGCCGGTAGTCAGTGTCTACTTTCAGCTGGAATCGGTACAGATTATTTACGTATTGCTTAGCGCGGGATGCGAGAATGCGGGACAGTACCGATGCACTATTGTATCAGTGTCATGTGGCTTCTTCGCAATATAATTATACTGCACAAAATTATAATACTAACAGTATACCGATAGAAATAATATTTATAAAAAAATCTAGGTGAAGTCAGTATCCTGTCGGCAAAGCAGAAACTACCGCATACAGGTTCCGCTCCGCCAAGTCAAAATTAGCCGTAATTGGTGTTCGAGCGCTACAATATAAATGGCATGTGCTAAATATAACACTACACTATTGACTAGGACTGTTTTTACAGGCCAAAATACACGATAAGGGAAGAGAAGTCATCATACAAGGTGTCGATGTGGCTGACTATCCGGCAATTCGCTCGAAGCGACATCGGCACCTACAACTGTGTGAGCACCAATTCGCTGGGCAAGAGCGAAGGCACGCTAAGGCTCTACGGTGAGTGCACATAAATGCCCTTATTCATAAATGTTCGTCAATCTTCTTCTAACGTGCGTTATCCTGGCTCTCGCCAGGGTCCGCTTTCCTCAAATCTCACAAACCATCTCTCAATGTCTCTCTGTCTGTCCCACTTGCTTATTCGAGCGACACGGAACGGAGGGGAGATATTCAAACTTCGTTCCTTTTCGGTTCGCGGTAGGACCTCTGGTCTCTTTCAACCCAAACGCTACGCTCGTTCGTTGTTGAAGTTTAAGTGCCTTTTAAATTCATCATATATCACTTTGACATTTGTGTGAAAAAACAGGTGTTAAGTAACAAAGAGGTTTGTCAAGTTTGACGGGGAACGGCGAAGGTCACTCGCTACACAAAACAAAATGTCAATTTGCTCTATCATCATCAAAATTTAAGAGCTTGGCTCTTTTCGGTGGAGTTGATGCCAGTTCTCACGGTCCTCGGCCAAGTTCTTTAGTTTCTTTTTGCTCTAATCGACTCTTATATTTAGCATTGGTCATCGCTAATTGGCTGCCTATACTAAACATTTTTTTTTGCAATCAGTTACTACAACTCGGTTTTTTAGAACCAATTATACTTATACACTCACGAGCAAAATTAATGCATACGCTTTGTACTTTCATATTGAACTTCCATAAACGTGTACCATATTTTTGCTCTTGAGTACCTCTATAGTTAACTTCTGAGTATTGGTTGAAGGAGACTACTCAAGTTCAATTAGTATGTACCCTCTTTTCTCTTCTTCGTAAACGTCCATGATATCTATTTTAGGCAATTTTTAAGGCTGTTTTAGCCGCTAAAATGCATTCTTATCCGTCACTTTGACACAAACTTCTTGTGAGACAGTGACAAACGACATTTTAGTTGTGTTGTTTTATGAATAAAGTGGATAAACTTTAAACCTTAGTTCTTTTTTCGCAGAAATCAAATTAAACTCCTACAATGAAGACTTCAGCAATCAAATCAGCGTAGCTGGAGGTATGTATGATTTTCCATTTACTTGCTTCCGTCATGATTTTAAAATTAATAAACTAATCCATTTTAATGCGAACGAACTAGCATCGAAGTAAAAGCATGCACACTCAATGATTGTGGATACGCACACTCACTTCTTCTCCTCCTCCCCTTTGAAAGTTAGCTTGTTCTAGCTATAAGCGTCCATAGCCTACGGTGCCTACTTTTCACCAGGCAGGCCATATGCTTGTTTGCTACTGTCATAGTATAAAAAGTATTATATGTACAAACCCACATATTCTCCTGCTGTTAACAGAGAAAATATAAAAGAAAGAGACAGCGCTAAAATGATGCTAGAAACATAAAACCTATTTACATGAATAGGTAAACTTGTCTAGGATAACAAATGAATATCGTTTTTAGCCAGGCAATAATTCTTCTTCTTGATTCACCATAAGCTGTAATATGTCTCTAATTGACAATATATTTTTTATTATATATTTACGGAGTTTTCCTCACTCTACGTGCCTCCTACAGTCCGTGGCTTCGCCAAATGTACCTGAGAGATATACTTTTATGTGGGGATTGAAAAATCGGCCCTTATTGTGGTAATTTTGCCCTATCCTCAAGTCTAATAAGTCTAATTATCTATTATTTTGTATGTTGATTAAAGTACCTATTTTTACACAAACTTTTTTAATCACTATCTGACCTACATAATACGATCGCTGTAAACACAATAACGAGCGGCAGTTATTACGGTTATTTATATAATTTAATAACGCTTCAGGGCTATCATTAATTATGGACACAGCTTATATGTTTACAGCACATTCAATTGAAGTAACTATTACTGATTCAGACGACTTCAAGTGCCTCATTTTTGGACTCCATATCGTCATACTCAAATTTATTAATTGAAGATGGAATAAAACCTATAGAGTTTACCTATCAGAAAAAGTATTTAGTAAATCTTTTTTCTTCACTTGTATATGTCGGTAAATTAAATTGCTCTGTAAATAAAGTGATAAAATATTGTTTTTGAAAAATTAGAGAATTCATTTGTGATGACATTAAAAGGTATTCCAAAAGGTTTGACATCTGTTACCCGTCGTCTCCCAGCGAAAAAAACAAAACAAAACATTCTTTTGTTATCCGGCCGAGGATCCCATTCACCGGTAGCGGACGACTTAACAAAAAATCCGATACTACATGTACTAAACAGGGTAGCAGGAGCTTATAAACTTTCGACGTTACTAGGAAAGTACTAAATCGTAAGATGTCAGGTACTCGAACTTTTATTTTATCCAGGAAGTTCTTATTTCAAATTCGGCTTGCATCCTTTTCGCTAAACTAAGTCCAAGTGATACCTCTACATTTCTTAATAATCTGCGTCGCCTTCTCGAAGACAGAAGCCCAACTTCGTGCGTGCCTAGTCTAGAACTACGTCTTTCATTAAGAAGCGGGTATATTATCGCAAATGGGTTCCGTAATTTAGTTAGTTACTATTCCTACTGATGGTTATAATAGAAACAAGAATCCTTAGCTATACTAGGAAAATAGGTAACTAATATTCTTACTTATGTACCTATAGCTAGTGATAATATATTTCTATGTTTACAGGAATCCCAAATTTCTAAATTTCATTGCTCGCAATGCTCGCGCATTTTAAATTAAAGCAATTGGTTGCGTAAATATTCAGTTGATATGAACAAATGTTTTGTGTGCGTAATATGTAGTTTTATTTTAAATAAAATGCCGCCAGTGTGATGGGCACCTTTGCGCTGGGTGTGGCTCGGGGTGGGTTTTTTTGAGTAGTATAGTTTTAGAGTTAAGTTTAGTTTTAGTATTTAGTGTGTATTATTTGTAATTTGTTTATAATTATTGTATGCCGTGATTAAATAAATATTACTATATTTTTTTAATTAAATAAATATTGTTTTCCGATGATGAAAACAAATATATTCTAGTTTATTTTTAGACGAGAATAGGTACCACTTAGTCGATATTCAAAAAGATAAGAACAGCATAACAGGTATGTCTTCACTTAAGGAAGATGAGGTAACCAAAATGGAGTTTGTTCTACATTTTGCTTTTTTTGATCAATACTAAAGTTTCTTCATGCAAGTAATGATTACGGTATAAAGATACACCTACAGCTATGGTTTTTTAGTAGGTATTGCTATGAAGGTATATAATATTGTTAGGTAGGCATCGACGTGCTGACACCAAAAGTACTTAAAAAGGGCACAACACCGGCTAAACCTTTTTTGCTGTTGGACTCGCTCCATCTTCAGCGACGTCTTTAGCCGGGGGCTAGATACTGGCCAAGACCACACCCACACGCAATAAAAAAGGTACTGACATATTAATTTGTGTTTTCTGTCACAGGTCTCACAGAAGCAGCGAAAGGAAACTCCACGAACAAATTACTGTTCAAAAGGACTTTGTTAACCATACTGTTTTGTTATTTCACAAATGTTTACATGTTCACGTAGTCGGTATATATGTAAATAGGTGTTAAATGCCGTTTGAGCGAGTAATGAGATACATTGAAGCATGTTATCGCATGTCGCATGTCATAATGTTGCGTAGTAAGAGCATTACGAACTTTTAATAGTATTTTAAACATTGTAAAAAATATACCGTAGGTAGAGTACTTTTATCTCACGAGCGCGGGTGAGCCATGGTTGTGTGTTGAGCTATACATGCACATTGTCTATGTGTGCGTCAGCGTGGGCGCTATGAGTCCACGTTGTCTATTATGTTCGTATGTCTCACAACTACAACCATGATCAATCCGCACTCGTGAGATGAAAGTACTATAGTACAAAATTACGGCTACCGATTTCCTTGTGATCGGATCTCAATAAAAATAATGTTCAAGAAAATATTAATTTTAGATTCAATCCTAACGACCTATATTTGGTCTCAGAAATAGACAATGAGGTTCAATGGTTGACAATTTGATGAAAATATTGTAAAAATCCATAAACGTGTAGCATGCGACATTAACATAAGAACTCTGCTACTTATACTCATGTTCTCCCTGTATAAACGGCACGTAATATAATGTATGCTTTAAAAAAACGTAATTCAATTACATGGTTTCAATTTTTGTAAATAGTAAATGTAAGATGTAATTAAGATGACAACGATTCAAGTAAATTGTAGCTCGTGTAACCGACTTTGCTTAGAACCGCCAAAATAAACTATTATTATTTTCTATTTTCGAGGGTTTATTGCAAACACTATTGCACTCGTGACTTTCAATTACTACTCAAGAGCAGATATAATAATATAATGTGTAGGTAACCAATTTTTTGCTATTTTAAATTTATAATGTATAAAATTAATTAGGTACTAGGAATACCTAGTTGTCAGAAGTGCATACTTGCTTAGGGCCGACTTTCCAGTCCTCAGATTAGATAAACGTATTTGTCAGATAAATTATAGTGTAATTGTGTTATAATATGATTCCTTAAAAGAAACACAAGAAAAAACCGACTATATGCTCTGTCGTCAAAATTTTGGCTTGCGTTATGTTACAGAATTAATTTTACTTTTAGGGTTTGAAAAATCAAACTAATTTTATAAGTCAACATTTACATGGTTAAACTAAGTAAAATAAAGTTAAGGATCAGCCAAACAGAAGCTTAATCTTGCTTATGATTACATTCTGGGTTGAAAAACAAACGAAGAGATCTTTCAAAGTTTTTTTTTTCTCATTGCAATGAGAAATACAGGTCTCCACTCTCCAGTACATAACGCGGCCTTACATATTACTTTGTGTTCAAAAAACGATTTAATTGAAAAGCTCAGCATCGTGTTGTTGTATGGAAAAACTATGAATGTTTACAATAGTGTTTGTAAAACCCGAATCTGTGAATCATCGCTCGATAATAAGACTGTTTACAACAAATAAATAATGTCAAAATATCTATATGTTGTTGTATTATTTATTCCCATGTACACAGATACCTAATTTTAATCAACTGAAATTACTTCACCGTAATATTGAGTGACCTATTTGAAATGACCTTTTAATCGACGATTAAAATTCAATTATAGATCTAAAATCAATACAGACAATATACGGCTACCGGAACTTCTCTGCGGAGATCGCAGCCCGAGAATTTGCATCGCTACTCCCGGGCGACCGGCTTGACATTTGGCTGTCAAAACATTCAACCAACAACCAAGAAACACAAAGAATGCAATGAATATTTTATGTGTGATCATAGATTTTAGCTATTTTAATACTGCCTGGCCTGGCGCTTTTTGCTAATATTTCTTTTGTATTGTTTCTGATAACGGTGCCGTGACAATTGGATGCAGGTACAACATTCATAGTTATACGAATAGTGGAGTGACTTACGTTTTAATTTTGAGTGTTTTTATATTATCTTTTTTACTATAGGTATCTATATTCTTAGTTTAGGTTAATGCAGACCGCGACCCAGTCTGGTGATAGCACGGCGTCTACAAATCATCCCTGCCATTTATGTGCAAAATCTTTTACAACTGTTAAAGGCCTAAACATCCATAAAGGTAAATGCCACCGTAATTGCCTGAGTCAAGATGCTTCTCCATTAAATTTAAATAATTCACCACCTATTCATCAGCCATTTCATATCCGCCTAAGTAATCTCAAAAACAACGTCCAGTTACTTAAACGGATTCCTCGCGGGGCCAGAATCACTGTCGCCAATCACCTTTCCCAAACCTTACAAAAATGTGTTGCATCTAATTCCCCGCAAGACTGGTACAACCTTTTTCTGTTTCCATATTTAGTTCTACACGCGAAACAAGACAATTCAGATATATCTTTAACCCAAAAAATAAAGAATAATTGCAGTGACCATTCCATTCCACCGACCTCACATAAACCATCTTCTTTCCATAACGAATTAAAAACCATTGAAAATAAAATAAGTGATGGAGATCTCAAAGGTGCCGCTCGTCTACTTTTTTCAAATGACGTGCTATCGCCAGACAATCCAGATACTCTTTCGGCCCTACAGACTAAACATCCTCCCGCTCCTGCAACTCCATATTTTTTTGATCAGCCAACAGCAATTGATTCATGCCTGCAGATCGGAAATAAAGACGTTTACAGCGCCATTTATTCTTTTAAAAACGGTTCTGCTGCAGGTCTTGATGGCCTTTCACCCCAGCATTTGAAAGACTTGACCTCCCTTTCCGTTGGTGATGCTGGTGAGCAACTTATTACTTGCCTTGCCAATCTAATAAATTTAATGTACTCTGGCAACATTCATCCAGATATCGTACCCATTTTTTACGGTGCGAACCTCATCGCCCTTACGAAAAAGGACGGAGGGGTGAGGCCAATTGCTGTTGGCGCAACACTTCGCCGTTTAGCTTCTAAAATCGCAGTTAGGCATATTTCAGAAAAATTACAACATCTTTTTGAACCAGTACAGCTAGGTTTCGGCATTAAAGGAGGCTGTGAGGCCGCCGTACATGCCCTCCGCACCTACCTCAGCCATGGCCAGTGCGAAGTGTTGCTCAAAATTGACGTTAAAAATGCTTTTAATTCCATAAACAGAGATACCTTGCTGGCAGAGATAAAATCAAACATTCCAGAAATTTATAATTATCTTCTTCACTGTTACGCGGACCCAACGAAGTTGATGTACCGGTCAAATGAGTTGTCATCTGAAGTTGGCTGCCAGCAAGGCGATCCCCTGGGGCCAGCAATTTTCAGTTTGGCAATAAATCCAATCATAAAAAATTTGGCATCAAAATTTAATGTGTGGTACCTTGATGATGGGACTTTAGGAGGTGATGCTGACACCGTACTATCTGACCTTTCACTAATTATAAATAAATTTAATTCTATTGGCCTTGAATTAAATTTTAACAAGTGTGAACTTTATATTCCATCTAACTGTAACAACGTTATCAACAAATTCAATCTACTTGCACCAAACATAAAAATTCTGGACAAGAGTTCGCTTTGCCTCCTAGGGTCTCCTATTTTTGAAGAATCATATCCTGGACATATTCAAAATTGTATCTCTAAATTCCAAAATCATTCTCATCGACTGCTCGAAATAAGTCCTCATTATGCACTTTCTATTATTACATTCTGCCTTTTTGTGCCAAAATTTACCTATTTGCTTCGCAGCTGCCCTCTTTGGAATCATCAAAATCTTTTGTCACAAGTAGACATTTTGATAAAAAGTAGTTTAGAATCAATCCTGAATATTCAACTCAGTGAACAATCTTGGACCCAAGGATCCCTTCCCATCCGGTACGGTGGATTAGGGATCCGCAAAATTTCTAGTGTCGCGTTGCCAGCTTTTTTGTCGTCCGTCCATAGCTCGTCTAGTCTCGTAGGTAAAATCCTTCCCACACACTATGAGACTTCGGGCTTGGAGGACGGGAAAAATGCTTGGTTAATTGCTTGCCCTGGTCAAAATTCTCCAGAACATCCAAAATCTCAGAGATGCTGGGATGACATATCTTGTAAATTGACCGTCAATTCTTTACTCGGCCAGTCTAGTACCGTGGAAAGAGCCAGACTGCTAGCAGCTGGTACAAGAGAAGCTGGTTACTGGATCCATGCTCACCCATCGTCTAGTACTGGAACATTTTTAGATCCCAACACACTCCGCTTTGCAGTTTGCCTTCGCCTCGGGGTCCCGGTCTGCGCCCCACACCGATGCCCCTGCGGAAGCGACGTGGACCAGCTAGGACATCACGGACTTTCCTGCCAGAGAAGCGCCGGCCGCTTCTCCAGACATGCTGCCCTCAATGATATCATCCGCCGGTCTCTTGCATCGGCGAACGTGCCTGCCATTTTAGAACCTGCGGGCATGTCGAGAAACGATGGCAAGAGACCGGACGGGATGTCCTTGATTCCGTGGAGTATGGGACGGGTGCTGGTGTGGGATGCTACATGTGTAGATACACTAGCCCCGTCGCATCTCCACCGAACTTCCACGAGGGCGGCGGCCGCAGCAGAGGCGGCCGAACAAGCTAAAATCGGCAAGTACAGCGGTCTCGGCGCCGAATACTTGTTCACCCCTTTCGGCGTCGAGACACTCGGTCCGTGGGGTCCTGGCGCTCTAAGCCTCTTCAAGGGCCTATCGAAGAGGCTTATCGATGCCACAGGTGACCGAAGAGCTGGCAGCTACCTCGGCCAACGAATAAGTTTGGCCATTCAAAGAGGAAATGCTGCCAGTATCTTCGGCACAACGCCGCGGGGGCCTTTTTTAAATTTAATTTAGTTTTATATTTAGATTTTAATTTAGCTGTATTTAGTTTTATTTTTGTTAGGTAATATGTTTTTCTATAGTTTTCATTATTAATAAATCAATACCTACCTGTGACTTATCTAAGTGCATGGTAGGAGTTTTTATTTCTGTTAGGATCGCGGTATACTACTTAGGCTATAAATTTGCCTGGCAAATACTGCAACCGAAACTGAAACAACGAACTGGTTATGTTAAAACTGTGATGTACGAAAATTAATAAATTATTTAGTTACCAGTAAAATATTTACCCACTACAGTTTTAGTTACAATAAAAATGCAGTCTGTTTTTTTTAGTATAAGTATGAAATACACAGTAATTCACATTTGTTTGACTATCTACACAGTCTATCCTCGTAAAAATTGGTACCTTTCGCATAATATAGGTAGGTATGGTACAGTCAAGGGCACCAATATGTATATACACTTTTTCACCTTATTCCATTGAAATAAGGTCCAAAAATGTATACATATTTATGCCCTTGACTGTATATTGAAATGATGTAGATTTTATCTCACGAGCGCGTGTTGGCCATTGTTGTACATATTTGTATTCTTTTTTTAGTTTTCTCGTACCATTCGAAATAAAAAGCAGAGCAGGGTGAAACCACTCATTTCAGTCTCTTCATATCTTGTTAGAAATGGGCGGCTTTCAACCCTTGGATAACAATCTACTATTTTTAAGAAATCTAAATACTAGTTAGCAAATAGCGATAAAATGGATCAGTATAATATGTTCAATATTGCTGATAAAAAAATTACATTACGCATTTCTAGTTGTATCCCTCGCTTGTTTCTTGTGTAGCTAACGTGTCAGAAAAAGCTCAAAATAAATTGACATCAAATAGTACCTATAGAAAACATAAGTTTCTAATTGACCTCTGCAATGTGTTCAAACATAGTACTTATTCATTCTCCGCTCCCTCGTATTTACTCGACACACAATTGCACATGCATTCAAATAATTTAGTATTTTCCGACAACCAACGCAAAAGAAAGGAAGTGAAATTTATTTGATAAAAAATTCACTTGGAGCGTTTTTGTTTCGCCCCACCGGCACTGCAGGGAAGTGCACCTGCGACCGTAGTCGAGTTATTGTCCGGGGTATTGCTCCACTTTAGTTTTTGTGCCTTGCACTTTTGTATTAAAATAGTTTCCGATTGGGAATTTGAAAATGAAAATTAAAAAAAACAAGTTTTTTTAGGATAGGTACCTCCCCTACATGTAAAGTGGTGGTGCAATTTTTTTTTTCAAACCCCATCGTGTGGGGTATCGTTGTATAGCTCTTTCAAAAATTATAAGGTTTCTAGAAGCATTTTTTGATTAAACAATTGGTTGGCGTGATATTAAGCTTGGAAGTGATAATTTTTGTTATGGTCAAGTGTCCCCCCCCCCCCCCCTGCCAGCTAAACGGTGGCTACTAGGCATGTGAAAAAAATGGTAGTAGTATATACGATGAATTTAAAAGGAACACTATCACAGCTAAGTAGACATTACTAGTTAACGAGTAAAGGATGATTCACGCTAGACCGTTCCGTGTCCGGGCCGGCCCGTTTTCTAATACAAGAAATCGACGGCCGTCGTGCGTCTTTTATTAAAAAACGGGCCGGCACGGACACGGAACGGTCTAGCGTGAATCATCCTTAATAGTCGAACTTCAGAAATGTACTTTGCAAAAGCAAACTTTCGTACAATTTCCATTGATACCTTAAATAATGTTGTTAATTCTGTCAAAAACATAGTAAATATAAGTTTGCGAACTTTTTAGTCCACATAATGTAACGGGTGGACGACTACGGAACCCTACCTTGCGCGTGGCCCGACACGCACTTGGCCGGTTTTTCTGTTAATTATTACAGCTGCATACAGCCAGCCTAACTCTGGCTGAGGCACCAGATCGTCCTGGTATCTTCCGTTCCGTTGACCGAAAGTAAAGTACTGTCTATTTAAGCTATCATTATTATCATAAGCAAATAGGAATAAGGCCTTATATTAATCAGAGAACGACATTGTTTATAGAGTTCCGAACCCGAAGGGTCCAACCCTATTGATGTCACTCACGCATCCGTCCGTCCGTCGTATGTCACGAAATATTTTTTTTAACATCTCGTTGACGTCTGAACTTGAAATTTGGTGATAGTATATTTATTATTACGTATATTTTACCAACAAAATATTAATATATATATATTATATTATTGATAAATCAGTTTTTTCCAATTAAAATCAACTCAATTTTGCGGTTGGTTCGGAACCCTAAATGTGCGAACTCCGACACTCACTTGGACGGTTTTTTATTCTCTGTCTCGAACTCTCCATCATGGGAGAAAACAACTGTATTGTGTGTTCAAATTCTAAGCGTGGAGTTTCCTTTTCCCACAAACATTCTTTAGACACGGCAAGCGTTTTGAAATGGTGACAAATAACATCACAATATCGGAAAACTTGAACTACGTCTCCGCCCGATCCATTGTAGTCCCTTCGGGCCATGAATGATATATAAAGGCGTTGCTGTGACGCTCGTTGGGTGCGGAACGACAGAACAGTTCATATTTCAGGTATGAAATATTCCCTGCTTTAGATTTGAAGCAGTGTGCAATTCGTGGCCTGCGCTAGTAGTAATAATATCATGCGCGGGAGCGGGGCAGTAGTATCAGTAAGCCTTATCACTTGTTGCGCTCGAGAGTATGTCGGCTTATCTCGAGCTATCCGTCACTTTCTAACAGCACCAATCAAAAAAAGACGCATAGCTCGAGATAAGCCGACATACTCTCGAGTCCATCATGTGCTAGGCCTACTGGTAGTATAGCCCCGCTTCCGTGCGACCCTTGCCGATCAGAAAGAGGAAGGAAGGATGTAGACGCACAGTAATGCAACGGTACTGATTCGAATGACAGTTAACACTGACAGCTGACTACCGTACTGCCAAGTCAAGAAGTGGCCGAAGTATTAAAAGAACCCATTGATAGGCATCCATTGCTGTTTAGACGAGGTTACTTATTAAGGCGAGGCCAGTTCATGAATCGACGAAAATTATAAAATTTGAAGTTAGAGTGTGAAGAAATAATGTAGAATTAAATCATCATCAGCATCATCATCAGCCTATAAACGTCCCACTTCTGTGCACAGGCCTCCATTCATAGAATTACACTACACAAGAATTACTGTAGATTGAAAAAGAAAGAAAGTAACAAAATAACCGAACAAAATATTGAAAAATGCTTTGGTAACTGTGAAAAAGTCTTAAATATCATCATATGAATTTTAAACTTTCATGCTGATTATTTCTTAATTGTCAACGGCAGTGATATGTTTAACAAAAAGGGTAGCTTTTTTATTGTTCAAAAAAAAATAACCGGATAGATTTTTGATAAATGATCCAGTATTCTAAAAATCAATCAAAATGTACTAAATATTCACGAATATTACGCGCAGAGTTCCGTAGAGAGCAGGATGGTTAATTGTATACTTAAAGTAACTTACAGGCCACTGTAATCTATTACTATTATCGATTACCTACTAAGTGCTAGTAGCTCGATTGAGGATACGAACAATCGATAATACCTACGATATGTAAAAGACCGATCAGACGGTATTGATTTCATTTTAAATTTATTTTTTCTTTGCATGTTATACGTTTCATTTGATGTAATTCTGTTAAGCTTGTTCCATCCAGGAAGGATGCGACTAATAACCTTGTATTATTGTGAGATTTCTTTTTCAGAAGCCATGAAAATTAAGATTTGTTACGAAATGTAAACATCGTAAACTCATTTTTTGGCCAGCTAAAAGTACGAGGCACAGAAGAAATAATACCATCATATTTATCAGCATACTAACTAACCGTTATGAATTTCATTTTTTTTCGGAACACACAAAATGGAGTCCACAGTCCGCCATATTGGTTTTATATCCTATGTTACTCGGGATGACGTAAGGATTCCAACGATATCTCACACATCTAAGGGCCGACGCTAGCTTACGCGGGTGCACGGAGCGGGTCATACTAAACTGCCCGCCGCGGGCGCAGGGCCCTAAGTCGGCTAAGGCGTTTAGGAGTTCTGATGGAACAAAGAAACTCACATACATGCTATACACATACATAAAAACTGAACTCCTTTTTTTGGGCAGTCATGTAAAAATACGCATTATTTTACCCACATGCACTGTTGTTTACTTTTGCATGTTAATGATACGCACTGGGTTGATATTAATGGGTACGTTGCTAACAGGGGTCATTGGCCAGCCTTCACGTTCGTCAAACACTAACTATGCCCGGGAGCAAACTCCATAAATTGCCAGCCATTCGTATAAATCAAACCAAAACAAGCCGGTTGCATTTAACATGGCATTCGTTTTTCTTCAAAACAATCCATCATTACGTTTTCATTTTACACTGAGCGAAAAAACATACTAGTTATTAGTAAGTTTTAGTGAATCCCAGGACAAGGAGATTATATACTAACGGTTACAAACCAGTTTTTGATAATAGTAGTTATTTACTAATACCAAAAAATGTGCCCTTGTAACAACTAAACTGTTTTGTAACCGTTAGTATATAATCTCCTTGTCTTGGGATTCACTAAAACTTACTAATAATTAGTATTTTTTTCGCTCAGTGTACAAGCATTATGTATGACTACGTACAGTCAAAGTCACAAAATATAAGTACTCGTATGTACAGCCTTGGCCAAAAGTGTTGAGCACTCACACGTTTTCCATATAAAGTTAAACTTTCAATCAAGCATTTCATATCTTTTTATTAAAGAAAATTAAATATCTTTCAAAAACTAGCTACTTTCGTTGACGTTAAAGATAATTGCACGGATAAAAATGCAATTTGTCCTTTTATTGCAAACCCGTCTATTTTTATTAGTCTTCAGTTAGCAATAGCTACTTCGAAATGACATTATCTAAAGTCCTCTAGATGTTCTTTAGTATATACCATTATACCTTTTCATATTTTACGTCAATGTGCATTTTTGTATTTAAAAAATAATAGCTTTTTTTATAAGTTACAAAGGAAAATAAGGGGTGCTCAACACTTTTGGCCAAGGCTGTATGTACATTCCCAAAATGACAAAACGTATGTACTCTGTTACACCCTTGTTTTGTTTGCAAAATTTTCGACGTTGACTGTCCATTTACAGTAACAGAGAAAAGGATACGGTACAACAACTTTTTCATCACCAATATGGAATGATCTAAGGAAGGCGACCTAGTACGCCTAGTAGGCGTACCTTTTAAACTGAACTGGCGCTTGGCGGGACATGTTGATAAGCAAAGTCGTACCTATGTGGACCAAAATATGAATCAGTTGGTGACTAGTTCTAGGAATAGAAGTGTCAGTGTCTTTCCATCAGGTCCATAGTTCGAGGCTATAGCTCTGGTTTTTAATGGAAATGTACGAGCCTGTAAGTACGTGAATACCTCTTAACACTGATCAAGAGGGTTATCGGATTGCATTACTATCGGCGCAGTAAATAACTGTCACTGTCACGTTCATTAAACTGAGAGCGTCTAATACTCATCGGCAGCATTTGGTGGATGTCAGCATGTTCCTACGCTTGTTTGCCACCTTCGTCGAATAAAAAAAAATAAGAAGCCGTTTTCACTCAAACGTATACTTCTTTTTTTTATCGTTCAAATTTTAGTGTTTCTGCCATTCTGATTTTGTTAATTTCTTAAAAAACACAGTGTAAATAACAGTGTAACATAAATGTTTTTTTAAGTAAATCTAGATATATACTCTCACTTATATAGAAGCTACATATTTCACATACTTTAACAACTAAGTACATAATCTATCTCTTCAGGGGCACTCTTAGTACTCCTAATATATTCGTGGCAAAAATAAGATGTACACAAAACATTTCACCATAAGTACGCACGTTCATAACCAAGAATTCTTAAAAACCGATTCGATCATACGAGAGAACAATGCTTATTGATTACTATTAGGTGAGATTTTACTTTGAAACTACCTTAATCTCCAATGAAATATTATAGGTACCTACTTGTGAATAATCTTCACACATTAAGTGTGAAATAAAATTGTGAATGAATATGTGTGAAATAATATCGTATAAATGCATTTTTTACATTTAAGACAACATCAATTGGCGATGTCAAGAATTCCTTTCCAACAAAGATGTGTTATGCTACGTTGCTATGGATGGTTTGATACCCACCAATAATAATCATTGGTCAAAGCGGTAAGCTTTAGCATAGCACTAGTGAAAGCGGTAAGCTTTAACATCCTCGCAGCATAGCTGCATAAGTAGCTCATCTCTCTGGTGGAAAGGCGATCTTACTACACTGAAATGAGAGAAAGCAAGAAAACATGGGTTTACCATTAAATTAATTAAATAAATAAATCAAGCTGCGTGGGGCCATCATTCAATTCGGCGTTCATTTGTCCCAGGTGGGATTTTTGGGTAATCTTACGGCACGTTAATTGTGGGCCTGGATATGTTTGCTTGACGCGGGACGCGTCGTCTCCATCAATCTTGGGAATCGCCCGGTGAGTAAATTTTGGATAGATGGCACATTGTTTATTATTATTTGTGTAGAAATTTCTTGAGAAAATATTCGTTTCCTAAATTTACTTTACACCGCCTTGTGCACGGTAATTGTCACGCGATACACCCAATACCTAATGTAATAATTTAAATTTATTAAACTTTTTATGGTTTATTTCTTATTACATACACATTGCAAGTTTCTGTTTGGCCCTCTGATTGACTGGTAGAGAATATCTTATGACATTAAGTCCGCCGTTTGTACTAGTACAATAAAAGCTTATATGACACTATTATATTGATTTATAAAAACCAAGTGCGGGTAGGTCGGAAAACCCGTGCGGCTAGAAAATGTTGATACCCGCTCACGCCAGTCAGCTCGCGACCACGGATGTTGTGATACATTTGAAACGTCGGGCAAAACCTTAAAGAAGGTAAATTCGTTATAATTGTACGCGATTAAGTCCCGTTTCCCAATAATAAGCTTATATTGTTAGTGTAATGAAGTTATATCCGCACCACGGATATGTAGGTAAATCTATAACGACGTGCGGTGCGATGTCACCCTTCATGCGTTTTTATAGGGCTTAGCGTTTCACATTCCCATGTAATTACTTTTGAGTGACACATTTTGTATCTGAAATGGCAATTCGAATGACAAAGTAGTATCACGTGCACATGAATGTGACTCTAATCTAATGTCTTATCGTCCGGTATCCATAGTATCGTCTAGTATCCATAGTACTTGTAACAATACAACATACATGTACTTAGTTTGAGCCTAAGGCGACTTCCTGATTTGTCGGTGCGGAGGCGGGAGTACGATATGAGAAAACTGTCAAATGTCAGTGTCAACTCTCAGTCAACTCAGTACCACTTTTTACTGCGCCCCTACATTTAAATGAGTGCTTCCTGACAGGCGCGGGATGCGCGGAGGCGGGACGATGCGAATACAGTACTGGGGGCCGATTTTTGAGTGTCGAACGCTCGACTTTTCACTCGAGATCTGTCAAAAAACTATGATGTTTTGACAGATGTCGTGTGAAAAATCGAGCGTTCAACACTCAAAAATCGGCACCCTGGTCCGCTTCTGCGCCTTAGGCGACTTCCTGACTTGGCGGGGCGGGATCAATATGTGACATTTTCTTCTTTGACGTAAACTTACTGACGTCACAAAGATTCCTACTTGACAGAATACTGTCAGTATTACATTTGCGCAGTAGTAATATTATGCGCAGAAGCGGACCAGTTCCTGCCTTAGAATCGTCCCGCTTCCGCGCATCCCGCGCCTGTCAGGAAGCACTCATTTAAATGTAGTGGCGCAGTAAAAAATTAGTACTGAGTTGACCGACAGTTGGCACTTGGCACTGACATTTGACAGTTTTCTCATATCGTACCGCCTCCGCATCGACAAATCAGGAAGTCGCCTAAGTCGACTTGTGTAAGTTTGCCCCCATTATTTACTTTAATGAAAGACCTAAACTAATAACTGGTAACGATATAATCACCTAAAACTTTCCCGTCTGCACCTCCCTAATCTACACCAGCCTCCATCAATCACAACCACCATGACGAATGACACAAGCACAAGTCTATTGCAAACGAGATGTTGTGATTATGAAGGTTACTAATGATTCTACGGATCGAGATATCCGTGTGCCATTCTTCTAGACATGACAAACACACGCTGAATGCATCATCATCGTTAGACGGCTAATTTAGCATTTACAAAATGGAGAGGGAAACCTCTGTTGCTTTCTCTTTCGCACCAACCGTTGCAGTAAGTGCAAAGGAAAGAGCAACAGAGGCGCCCCTTTTATAGTGCGCGCCATCTACGAAGGAGCGCCCCTCCACAGCCCAAGCCGTACAACTGCGCACAGATTAGTATGAGATTCGCAGTGGAGAGGCGCGTCGTCCTGGATGGCGCGCACTATAAAAGGAGCGCCTCTGTTGCTCTTTCCTTTGCACCTTACTGCAACGATTGGCGCGAAAGAGGAAGCAACAGAGGTTTCCCTCTCCATTTTGGAAATGCTAAATTAGCCGTCTAACGATGATGTTGCATGATATCTCATGGCCTCGCACAGCGAACGTTTGGGGAAACGACATGAAGTAATTTTCATTATTATTTTATATTATTTTCAATAACTAGATATTTTTTTTATCAAAAATGGCCCTCAAAGGGGACGTTACTCACTATAATATTAAATAATAGAGTTTAAGGCCAGAATAAAAAAAACAATAAAAGAGAACTGATATTAAGGTGTACTTTTTTAGCACCGTATGTGTTCAATTGATTCTAAATAACATGAGATACCTAAGACAAGCTACCTACTTATTCGGTATGTATAAAAGAAGAAATATATATTTTTAAGATCAAAACGGTGCCACGCAATATATTCTGAAAGATGATGTGCAATTGTGCATCACTTGACCGATAATGGATGAGTTAATGCGGTCCCGATAATAATGACAGTTGTGAGTAAATGGCTGCATTATTTATGCGTCCATTACAACTGAGTTGGCCGAATCGGATCCGGCAATGCGGCAAACGGATGAAAAAGGCGTTTATCTGACCGTGTATTTCGATGATTCGGTACAAATTGTAACAGTACGTACAGTTTCTCGGACGACATGGCTGAGTAGTAAAAAGTGATAACTTTTCAGGTTTCCGTAGTAAACAAGGACACCTTACAGTTTCGCCATGTCCGTCCGTCCGTCCCCGGCTTAGTTCAATAACCGTTAGTACTAGAAAGCTGTAATTTGGCAGCGGTATTACAACATTTTAGAACATGTATTGATGTAGTTAATCTCTCTCTGCCTTCTCTTTTCCCTCTTTTTGTTAGGAAAAAATATATTAATTTTATTTTGAAAAATTTAATGTGGTACATACACCCACCGCCGCACACCGCTTTAACTTAGTTGGTAGTGACCCTGCCTACGAAGCTGGGGGTCCCGGGTTCGAATCCCGGCCAGGGCGTTTTATTTGTGTGATGTGCACTTCTTGGGTTTTGGATGTTTTCTATGTATTAAATTAAAGTATATGCATATCGTTGCTTAGTACCCATAGAGTACAAGCTTTGCTTAGTTTGGGACTAGGTTGATTTGTGTAAGATTTTCCACAAATATATATTATTATTTACTACATACCTATCAATCACGTCGAGGAAATGGTAAAATAATTATAATCTTGAACAAATAATTCTTTAGGGTATTTCAGTACGTACCTACACGTAAGCTGGACGATAGCTTACGTGTAGGTACTTAAATACCCTAAAGAATTATTTGTTCAAGATTATAATTATTTTACCATTTCCTGGTTTATCGCCTTAGTTACTTTTATTTAATGTTCTATAAACAACAGAACCAGGAACATGTTCTTCACACATTCATAAAACATGGATATTAATTGTAACACCGTGTGGAAGCTGGGACTTGTTTTTGCAATTTCCGCTTACTGAATATTAGATACGGTACAACGTATGAAACAGGGCCCGTGATACAAAACAGTTATTTTTATCCGGTTCAACAATGCGATAAGAGTATTTTATTTAACTCAAATCCGACATTAAATTGAATTACTTAAGGTAAACGTTTCAGTGCTTGACACCTTAGTGCTCAATAAATGACACCCATTAATCGCTATATCTTATATCTTTAAACGAGCAATTCTTTGTATATTCTTCTTCAGTCTTTATTCAGCACAACACAAAAAGTATAAACATAAGAACTAAGATAATATTATAACTAAATTCAAAACCGGCCAAGTGCGTGTCGGGCCACGCGCAAGGTAGGGTTCCGTAGTCGTCTACCCTTTACATTATGTGGACTAAAAAGTTCGAAAACTTATATTTACTATGTTTTTGAAAGAATTTACAACATTATCTAAGGTATCAATGGAAATTGTACGAACGTTTGCTTTTGCAAAGTACATTTCTGAAGTTCGACTATTACTCGTTAACTAGTAATGTCTACTTAGCTGTGATAGTTTTCCTTTTAAATTCATCGTATATACTACTACCATGATTTTTTTCACATGCCTAGTAGCCACCGTTTAGCTGGCAGGGGGGGGGGGGGGACACTTGACCATAGCAAAAATTATCACTTCAAAGCTTAATATCACGCTAACCAATTCTTTAATCAAAAAATGCTTCTAGATACCTTATAATATTTTTAAAAGAGCTATCCAACGATACCCCACACGATGGGGTTTGGCAGAAAAAAAATTTGCAGCACCACTTTACATGTAGGGGAGGTACCCTAAAAAAAATTTTTTTTTAAGATTTTATTCTACCGTTTTGTCGGCGTCATTGATATGTATACTCATGCCAAATTACAGCTTTCTAGCACTAACGGTTACTGAGAAAAACGGGGGTCGGACGGACGGACGGACGGACGGACGGACGGACGGACGGACGGACGGACGGACATGGCGAAACTATAAGGGTTCCTTGTTTACTACGGAACCCTAAAAAGGTATATTTATTTATTTATATGTATGTTTATTTATTTATTTATTTCGGGGATCTCGGAAACGGCTCTAACGATTTTGATGAAATTTGGTATATAATAATATATGTCAGGTAGTATACACTCACCTATATGTATGTACTTACAGTGAACATCAGAGATATAATGTACATTTTCCTTTTATTATAAAGTAATCAGACGACGGTAGGTATTAAGCGTTGATTCTAAGAAGTAACAGAAACGAAAACAGAAGTTCCCAATATACTTAAAGGATCTGGTTCAAGAATAAGTAGTTAATTAATTTAATTGGGAACGCTTCTTCGAATATGCCTCTGCTGTTTTGTTATACATAGAGGTCATAGAATAAGAACAATATTATTTGTTAGAGGCGAATTTCATTTAGCTACTCTGAAGTTATATACTTTACCATGACATACCTATATAAATAAATACAAATATAACTGCTTCATTTAAACCTAAACCTACTTACATATAAACTTATACGGATAAAATAGAACTAGTTATTCTTTAGCAACAGTACCCTTACCATGAGTTTGCATTATCGTACTCGCTAACTATGGACAAAAGTACAGCGCCTCTGGCGGTTACGCAATATAACTAAGAATCGCCATACTAAATCGTTTACGCAGTCGCTAGCGAGTACGGTAATGCAAACATTGCAAACTCTTCTCATGGTAAGGGTACAGCTATTTTCATCTCTCCTTTTGGATGCGTGGGTAGGGTAGGTACTGTTAGCCACAGATTGTACAACAACATTTTTTTCGGGACTAAATGTTATTTATAAAATTGACTAAAATTTTAAAATATTGTCTACATATTATACGATAGTGATTAATGGTAGTTTATGCAACTGGTACATAATGCCTAATTATGTACAGTTGCATACACCACTTTATCTACATCCATATATTAAATCCTCTTTCATGTGTTTCGTGTGGGCACTTCTCGCCGGCGTGCGCCATGTTTGCGTCGACAGGCCGGCCCGCGCCTCCGCCGCCAGCCCGCAGCTGTGTCTTAATTTTGTACGTGATCTCGTTAAAGTGTTATATTTCGTGATCTTATAGGGGACGCACGCAACAGCCGCACAGTATATTATAAAGCGGGGTCTTATCTACGGTATTTGAACTTATAAAAGAGGATTTACTATATGGGTGTAGATAAAATTGTTTAAATTGATCAAATTCGTATTGTATTATAAATGCGAAAGTGCCCCGGTTAGTCTGTTTGTTACCTCTTTATTTAAGGCATGTCTGAAATAATGGAATACAATAATCTTTTAAGGCAATTAGCAACTTATATGCGGACGAAGTGAAAACATTCAAATTGTGTCTAAAGAGACTTCCTGCCTTCACGGGTGGGATCGGTATTGTAGCATTTAGTTCTTTGAGCATGTGCTTACTGACGTCTCAGAGATTTCCTCTTTATAGTGTCAGTATAATATTTTCGTTTTCAGTTGTAATATTTAATTATGATGCGTGGAAGTGGGGCAATATACCCGCTTCCGCGCATCCCGACCCAGTAAAAGCCAAACAGTAAAAAGCGGTACTAACTAAGTGTGTAAAATTGTGGTAATGGATAACATCCACACTCTCGAATTGCATTGCATGGACTGTTTTGTGTATGAAAAATAAATAAATAAAATAAAAATCCGGCCAAGTGCGTGTCAGACTTCGCACATTTAGGATTCCGAATCAACCGCAAAATTAAGTTAGTTTTAATGGGAAAAAAAAGAAAACTAATTTTCACCAAATTTCAAGCTCAACGGGAAGTTAAAAAAATCTTTTGTGACAGACGATGGACGGACTTACAGACACGTGAGTGAGAGCAATAGGGTTCCGTAGTATTCAACAAACCCTTATTTTTTTACAAGAACTTCAGTACTGAATTTGTTGTTTCTAAAAACCCTTGTTTTGTCAAGTTGTTTAATTATTGAGATAAACCCTTCGGGTGCGGAAGCCAAAAAAGTGTGGGGAAGTACAAGGTTAAGGGTCATTTTCTATACTCATTTTTTTTGTGTCCGAGCTGAAAATCGTATGGTAGCATGAGATAATACGTACCATTTATTTTTTTTCATAAAGAATACATGTTTCCACGTTGAGGTCCACTCAAATTCACGGACTAATTTGTTTTTAAAATACATTAAAAAATACCTAAACGCTCAAATTAAGACTCCGTGCCCTGTCCGGCATCGAGTTTTGAATCAATCAAAAATTCCTATCAAAAACTGTACATTAGAATCACTGATTTCGTGTCAAAAACTTTAACTCGATTATATTTACTATCACTGAGCACAGACACTATTCACTTCACTGTGGTGAATAACTTGTAATTGATGTTTAAAAATCGTCCGAGCGCGAGAGTTAAATTTTGTCGGCAAAATTCAAAGGTCCCTGGCAGCCATCGTTTACATTTGATCAGCTTCGCGTCCTGCTTCACATGTACTCTCAAATGTCAGCTATTATATATAAAAAATGTATATATAGCAAACCGCATTAAGTTCGAGTAAACCACCTAAGTACATAGGTTTCTGGGTGGGCGACAATTTTTTTGCTTTTGCTTGCAATTTCGGTGGCCCTTAGAAATTCAAATTTTACATAAGTAATAATTAACATATGTATGCATTATAAAGCACTTTGGTGTCTCTATATAAACGATAACTTAAAATATTATTAACATGCGATTTGAATTTTTTATGATTTTTTTATATAGATTTCCAATTCCCGTGTCCAAATTCCCATAGCTTGTTTACCCAAAACAGCTGATTTTGGGACACGGGAATTGGGAAGGGTGACTTATTTTGTTAATAAACCTCATTTAATAACAATAATTATGGATGAAATGCATAAATAAATATAATTTGTACTAAGTATATCGATTAGAGTTATAGTTTATGCGTTTATTTAAAGAAAACAGGCCAACTGCTACAATTACACTTAGCTTCTTAAATATTTGAAAAGAGTGACCCATGATTGGTAAAATTAGGCTAAATAACTTCGATACAACTGAACTTTATAATTCTTGATAAATTAGATGGTAAATAATAATTTTAATACAATTTTTTCTAAGAAAAGGCAATTCCCATGGACAGATAAATTCCCGTGCCCAGGTCAAATTTTCAAATTGTAATAACTTCCGTAATTTTATAAGTATAAGTACCCCGTAAGAAAATTTGTGTTTATTAATTTTTTTATCAAATTATCAGCATAGAATTTTCTATGTATTATTGGTATTTCTAAATTCCATGGGAATTGGACAAAAATGCCCGTTTGGTGAAATTCACTCTTAAGGACTTATTTCGTCTACTTATCGTACTTGTAATGTTTATTTAGTGATGAGGTCTACTGTAACACATACTCGTATCAACGCGTCCGAAGAGTTCATTTGCACAGTATTCAACATGACCTAAATTATTTAGTCTGCATTTAGCCTGGAGAGCGTCGGGACTCGTATGTTGTCTGAATAAGTGACATGTATGAGTGAAACGAGTGACACATCCGGGATTGCAAATTTACAAATATGGTGAAAAACCCTTTCAGCTCAACACAGACCGAGACCAGCAAAAGATGAATAAAATAAGAAACAATTTAAATCATTTGAGTTGACAGAGTTACATCAAAAAGCTATTTTATCGTTTAAGCCGTCCTCTTCCGGCGAAAAAATATACAATGCCATTCTTTTGTTATCTGCCCTGGGATCCCAGGGACTGGTAGACGACGAATCTTCAACCTAGCAGTCAGTTGTTTTCAGTGTTTGTGGGCGATGGGCTAGCAACCTATCACTGAAATATCACATTTTCTCCACCTATAACCCTTTATAGGGCAAGACTTTTTTTTGGGCCAATCTTCATGATTTTTGGGTATGTTGTAGCTTATGATCAGCCGAAAAAACTAATTTATCAAAATTACTGGAAAACTTCGGAAAAGCGAGAAAAGCGGCGGTCAACCATACGACCAGAGACCATCTAGACCAAAATGCTTGCGGTCATCCATTTGACCGGTGAGCATTTAGCACACAATGAATGCGGTCAACCGTATGACCGGTGAGCATTTAGCACATAATGAATGCGGTCAACCATATGACCGTTGCCCATTCTGGTTATTAAGTGTTTTAGGTATTTATTTAATAAAACAAGGTAATATTATTTAGATTCATTTATTTGAGTGTAGATAATTATTTAATTATTATTTGGAGCTTAACTAGACTTTCAGTCTCTCAGGGAAGTCTTAGTTACAATTCTTATGAATTAATACATTTTAGGCAATACTTTCTCTAGACCTAGCACTAAATTTTCAGTTAATTTTAGGTTTGTCTTACACCTACACCAGGCTACAGCAGGCTACTGGTTAATCTTACATAAAAATATACTGAAAACTAAACAACTTGTCAATCTTAGATCAAAAAAAATTACATTCAAATAGACTTTGAAAAATCTAAAACATATAACAAAAAATAATCACAATAGTTATAAATTGAAGCTGATGAAATTGAAATGCCCTGCCCCTGGTATGTCCTACATTTTCAGATTCCTCTTCCTTATGACTGCAAGATGAACCCTCCTGTGAGAACTGGTCCTGACCACAGGTGTGGACGGGACAGGCATTGGATCGTCAGCGTCTCAATCGCCCCCAATGTCGGAATTTTCGGCCTGCTCGTCTGTGATCCCTTCAAAAATATTCTCCCAGACAGATTCTTTAAATTGCTCCAAATCACACTTCGTTTTTGGAGGCATCTGAAAAGTACATGAGAAATATGAACTAAAGTTGTACAAAAATCTGCCATATTACGAATTTTGTGTCGTAAAATTATCTTAGCTGAAACTTCCACTGAATATTTGTTAATGTGATGTTAAAATGCACTTATTTAGCTTTCCTTTCGTAAATTATCAAACCAATATCTTGTATAATTTCATCAAAATACGGAATGTAATAAAAAGATGTAAAATTTGAACTTAGGTTACATTTTTCACACTAACGATATTCGAACCCACAATATACTTAAGATTTTATTGCAACCCAAAAAATATATACACTAAATCATAGTAAACATTATAAATTAGCATATTACATACCTTTTATCATTACTTTTTCACTTAAATACGGTATATTCGATTTTGTAAACAGACCGGCTGTCATCGCAGCTTTTTTTTTTACCGGCGCGTTCATAGGTCGCTGCCGAGACCGCCAGTTGGATGCGTTCAAAAATTCTTTGCGTTTGGTTGACATATGAGCGGTCGCTATAGAGACCGAAGTTCATTCACTATCTATCCAATAAGTCATAAGGTTTTGAATAGGTTATAATAATATGTGAACACTAGCAAATTTGAGTCCTATGGATTAACGGTCGCTCGAGCGACCGATTTCGGCTCTTGCCCTATAAAGGGATAAACCTACAATTGCTAAAAGTGGCACTGGAATTATATTTCATGTGCTCTGCCTACCCCTCATGGGATTACAGGCGGGAGTTTATGTATGTGTATTGTATAAAATCTAATTACAATTTTATACAAATCTGGTCAGCAAAAAGATTTATCCTTATAGTATTTTTCCGGTTTTCGTAAAGAATCCGGTTGGCGTATAATACACTAGTTTTTCACAGTAGCTGCTATCTGACCTTTTTGGAACCAAAGAAAATACAGAGGTTTGAAAAAGGACCGGTTTCTTCACGATATTTTTTGCTCACCAAAAAGTTACTCTACAAATTATATGTTATTCAAATCTTTTTATAACCCAGTACGAGGGGAGGCAAAATCACTTCATAAAGTAAGCAGTATTTCTACGGAAAAACAATCTTGGTACGTATAACCGAAATTAAATTACTCTTTTGTCATGTGAAGGTATAAAAGACGTATCAGAAGGTATAATTATATAACCCTAACACGTTTACGAGTATTAAATGTCTTGCGACACGTGTACCTAGATTTATAAAATAAATTGTACGGAACCGGTGTTCTAAATTTGAGCCACTTTTTGTTTAGTCATGGACGTCATGGTATTGTGAATCACAGGTATCACAAAGTAGAAGACACACATGCATATACTCACGCCCGTATCCCATTGGAGTAGGCAGATACCACAGAACGCTAAGTAGTTACTACCTATACGGTCGTTACATACGTCTTTTGCTTCAATCACATCCATACATCTCTTCATACAAGCTCGTCGGTTGCGGGAACTTCTAATCTGACCCGGTCTTTTTTCAGTATCGCAGAAATTTTATCAAGATACCCTCGCCTTGGTCGCCCCCTTCCGACCCTTCCTTCCATCTCCTGATCATATATCTTCTTAGTCAGTCTGCTTTTACAAACCTCTCACATGCCCAACCCTCCGAAGCATACCTTTTTCAATTTTTGACACTACGTCGTCGTCTATTCAGCATCTTTCTCTCAACAAAGTAGAAGAGCATTGTTAATGTATTGTAATGGTCAGCTAACAGTCTCACGAGCAAAAATAACGGTACTCTTTCTATGGAAATTCAATACAAAGTGTACCGATTGTTTTTGCTCGTGAGTGTATGTCATCGAACGCTGGGCACTATTCTATATAGGTACTTCCTAATTTTGCACGATTTCTACATTAGCAGTGTTTCGTTCATAAGCTCTTCCATTAGTTAGTAATGAGGTGGTAGCCTCGTTTTGTTTCGTACTATTTCTGAGCATGCGGGGGCGAGATTGCTTGTTGAATCACCTGGTAATAATTAATGGACCGTATAATTTATGTTCCTTTCTAGTTTGATAGCTCCTTGGAAGAAGGGAAATAAAACAATTTCGCAGTTATACGAACTTCACAGACTATATTCTGAATTTATTGTGTCACATGCTCGGCAATATCGTATTTGTACAACACAAATATGAAAACGCTTTTGGACTGATGAACAGAGGTAGGGTATTGGCACTTTTTCCGTGCTCGGCCTTTGACTTCGCTTTGACCTTAACATCTAACGCCAAAAATGCTAGCATTTAAAAGTGAACGGAAAAAGTAATTAGTATCCCTGTTCTTCACGCTTCGTATGTGCTCCGACAATCTCGTAGACGGGACGTTGCGCCCGGTTTCTCCTATGGCATGCCTTACCGCAATCACAGGTTATCTCATATACTCCCGGGTTACCGAGCGGTTCCGGGTCCTAACGAATATTTACACTACTTTATCTACATGCATATCCATAAATCTTCTATCATCCATCCTTCTATCATCATGTGTTCAGGAACCATTGCGTTTCAAATTCAAGAGCACCTTGAAGTCTTTTGTAGGCACGAGCCTGTATTGTAATGTCAACATTAGTTTAACATTAGTTTACAGGGAATTTCATACGACATCGCTTGATGAAATTATAAATGTATTTGGGTCATTGTCAGATTTAGGTGCGCGTCTTTTCGGTGGACTTGCCAAAAGTTAAGGGCTACAAAGCTTAATTTTCGATTGATCTGATAACCCGCATAATCTGTAATTCCGTGTCTATTAATCCATGTAATAAAAACATAAACCTGCCTGCCTGTGTTGTGTGCAATAAAGTGCTTACATACATACATACATACATACGTAAATTACATGCACACAAGCCGTTAACTATTGACCACCGAATGGACAACTTTTGTTTTTCCGACTGACAATGACCCATTTAGTGTTGTAATGAAAATTGATTTAGAAAAATCCAGTTTGCTATTGCTTGCATAATCGATTAATAATCATTTCAACGTTCACATTTATAATGCTGAAATTTATAGTTTCATTAGCAGGAGAAACAATAAAAAAAACTAGCACAAAACACCCAGAGAACAACCCTCGGTCTTCTTTAAGAAACGTAAAAATGTGTTGTTAGGAACAAATACTAACCAAAACTCATCTCATACAACAAAATGGCCGTCCATTAAGAGTTTTTACGGCTCCGGGGCCATAAGTTTATATCACAAGTAAAAAGAATTCAGTGGTATCATACTAGTTTTATAATTTATAACGTTGATTTCCTTAATAAAATCTTTAATGCCTGCTTATAAAAGTCGATAAATAGCGTAAATACCATAGTCAAATATAATATAGCATGTACGTAAAAACCACCAGTCGGAGTTGAAACCCACTGGTTCCGAATTAGCCTATTGAGTTGATTCGGAACCAGTGGGCTGGTATAAAGACACTAGGTATCTTCGATTAGTTTCCAAAGATGCAGCCTTTTAAAAAAATGTTCATAGATAAAGACAGAGAAAAACCGCGCCTGGTCGTGACAGAGGTTTCCCCTGGATTTTCCCCAAGCCTTTCCAACGGGGCCCGACCTATAAAACCACAGTCAGATTTAAAAAATCGGCAGTATCAAAGATGAACAATTTTTTTTTCTTAAACGTGACTGATATACCTATTTGTATTAATAAATGCGATTGTTATTGACATTCGCTTATTTATTTATTTAATACACACTACATTTATACCTTACAACAGAGCCAAAGTGGTACAATCTCATATACTACTAAATAGACAAATAAAAGAAATATTTTATGCTATCGTGCTCACAGGCATCTCACGTTCCGCTACCTTCTTGCATTCTATCATCTGCAGTCGACCAATCGGGCTTTCGAACAGATCACACTGTTGGCGCGTGGGAAACTGGAATGTGCGTGTGCGCCCTCGAGCGCGCCGTCGGCACCGCCACCAGCAAGGGGTGCTTTCGGACGCGCAAAAAAGCTTCGACAAGGCCTGCACAACAGTCGATCCTACTTCTGACTATATCGATGTTGAATTTAGCCAGGGAGAGTAACTTACGCAATTGTAAGGAGTCGTAGCCTAAGTTCCCCTGTAAAAATAAGGTAGGGTAATAAAAGTGTTGGAGCTTAATATGACCGAGTCTCCGTTTCAGCTTCGATAAAAATGCTTTCGTTTTTCCATCCGGCTTGGCTGTTCTCCTCTACAAGTCGCATTTGTCAATCTATGTTCGTGAAATTTTGTGAGCAAGTTTGATAATTGTAATGAATTCTTTTGTCGAGTTTTTAAAAATTAAAAGCAAAAAATACACAGGCCCCCTAACAATAGTTATACTGTCAGGGGGCCTGTGTATGCCAGTCTATTCAACTACAATTATTCAATTCAATGGCTGATGTCTATGGCAGCAGTCGTTAAGCCGAGTTGGAGGCCTTCGGGCGGCTTGAGAACTTCTAACAGTCAAGTTGCCCACTCACTTGACAAAGGGGGGTCGAAGTTGCACCAAGTCCGTAAGGAAAGTACCCACCGCTACCCTACACGTGACCCCTGGGTGGTGCTAAAAGTGCAACAACAAACTGGCAACCGCTGTCTTCTCGAAGATCTCACGGTTCTAAATAATTGCCATACGATAAATAATAATAATTCAATTCAATACAGTTTTGCAATGGCGCGTATTCATTCTGACCATATTTAGGCTTGGCACGCGTGGGACTGCGTCAAATGAAAGACCAACTTCAATTCAATATCTTTAATCGAATAGACCCCTTGAAAACTGGAAGCAAAACAGTTTGCAGTTTGTTCTGCTCTGCTACGCTATGTAACTAACGAGCAACTCTGAGAAAACAAGATTCAGGTGAAATTAAGTTTCGTTTGCGTGAGATAAGAGTAATTTGTTGTTTTTTGCATGCACTCCGCTGACTTTAGTGGTATTGTATGTAAAATTTGAAGTAACATTTTCTTTCTTGTTTTCTATTTTTTTATCATAACCAACTCATGCAAAATAATGAGGACGTTGAATTTTATTTTTGATACATTTATAGCGGTTTGGAATGTAGATTTTCCTTATATTATAAGTCATGAAGCAAATACAATGTAGCAGCTCTATGAATAACTTTGGGACTGAGCGCCACCAACATAAATGGTTTTAGGCGTCCTTTCGACTTGGCGGGGCGCAATGCAGTATTTTGTATATTGACGTGAGCTTATTTTTTTTGACCAAGTTAATTTCATTCACTGGCTTACACATATATTATTATAATTATCTAATAAGTAGTATTATGATATGATATGATATGAGTACTAACCTATACAAGATGGACCCAACCAAATAATATGTCTTACCGATTTATTCACTTGTCAGTATTAAATTGTGCGTATTAAATTTTGTGCAGTACCTACCTACTATACTGAATTCGTATCGCCCCCTTTTCGCCCATCTCACGCCAGTCAATGAAAACTCATTTAACACATTCAGCGCCAAGGACCCGATAGTCGGGATCCCCGTTCGTAAACAGTTTTCTCTACAAATTGGAAAAACAATGTAATCGGCTACGAGCGTGGCGAGTATCACTCTTCGACAAAAATTTGTGTTAAATGTCGATGCGCAGTAAAATGTCTTCTTCTTCTTTATTGTTCGGTAACGACGCCATGACAGTAGGCAACTGGTTTTGTTCGGTAGTGGATTCTGCTCATCGTAGCACTGAGCACGTGCGTTCACCAACGTGGAGACTAGCAAAATCCCCAGTAAAATGTCGGTACTGTCTCGACTGATAGTTGACACCAACAGCTGGTAACAGCTGACAGCATTTTAATTTCGAACCGCGCCGGCAAGTCAGATAGTTGCCTAAAGTGTTCACCCACGTGCGAGACTCGCATGGGAGTTTCATTACACTGCGTGTAACGGAGGTGTAACGAGCTCAATTACTCTATAAAGCAGCGCAATGTAGTTAAACTCGGGCCTTAAGTCGTGTGTTTATTGATCCACTCGAGAAGATAGGTACTTATTTTCTGACCAACGTCAGTTTCGACAGTGATGTTAAAGTGGAAAATGCCTTTAAAGTGCAATTATGAAGAAAACGTCCTTGTAACAGAGTGTCCTGGCCGGGACCGTCAGACAGCTTGCAATATCCGGAGGACGCGGTCACTGCAATTTCATGCTAGTAAACTAAGACTTTATATCTGAGTTTTCACGTCTTTTAAATTCTACAAAAATGTTTTTTTAGGTAGTTATTTTATTAACAATTGTATCGATTTTTTTAATGAAAATATCATTCTTTATTACAAACCCATAAATGAATATTACAAAAACAGTCTCCGTTACAAAAACAAAAAAGCGTAAAAATACTTAAGATAACTATTAACAAATTAACTAAACCTACATACAACCTTTAAATAGTAAAACATTTGACATTTTTCAATAACATTAAGTATATTTAATAGTATATTCTATTTTAAATTATTATTTTGCTACTGGTTTACAAATATAAGTGATATTTTGACCGCGCACTCGGAAAAATACGAAATTGAATACATTACTCTAACATTACATCAAAAACCTTTCTGAGAACTATTCGAATAACTTGAACAAATGTAAATTTCATTCAATGCTGTTCACAATTTAAAAAATATTAAGAAATATAGAGAAAAGGAGAGTTAAATATTTTACCCAAGTTCACCTTCCTTATTCCAAAATGTATTGTAAATACTTGGTTCTTCTTTCTAGTAGTAGGTTTACTCAAATACGGCTCTAATAAAGTCGTCGGGCGATCAGTAAATATTATGGTTCCTAGTACTTTAACTCGAAGTGTTGGACGTACGCCAATATTAATAAGGTTGTCACCGAGAATTTACTTATTATATACTTTGTCAATATACTTTATATATACGTGTCAGGTATATCGGTATCGGGAGTATACAGGTCGATATGAGGTTTCTGGGTCACTAGACGCCAAGACGGTGACCCGATGCGTTAAATTATTTCAAACTAACATATTTCTTGGTAAACAACAACATCCTTTGGATAAATATGTAGCATTAAACTAATATCATAAGTATTTAGTACTTAAGGACAATCGACTACTAAATGATGTATCCCTATAAATAAGGGTAAAAATAGACATAGACATAGACATAGACATAATTTATTGGTAATAATAGGTATTACAAGTCAATTGTACATTCATTATAGATTATATTAATTCGATTATTCATTACATTGGAATATTGATACATCTCTTTCTTTATTTAGCCAGAAGTAATTACAAATGATTTTAGTTGTTTGGAGTGAAATATTATAGAATTAAATACTGGTGAAATATTATAGAATTAAATATAGGTACTGAGCGAAGCGAGGAATTCAAACTCATAAAAAACCGTTTTTATACACGGGTTTATGAGGATTCATACACAATAATACACATGAAGTAAAATCTTGGTAGGATATTTTCATCTTAAGATGATGACGAAGAAACCATAAAAAACTGCAGTATTTGGGCCATTTTATGCGGAATGAGGAATAAACTCCTGCAAGCTCATTAACATATAAGGGAAAACACTAGAAAAAGCATACCACCTAAAATAAGAACCGCTCATGGCTAAAGAATTTTCGAACTTGGTTCAAACTCGAGATCTTTATTCCGCGCAGCCTTGTCCCTTACAAAAGCCGACCTCCCGTAGGAGAAGACATTTGAAGAAGAATAAATAAATCGTCATTTTTTAGCATGTTGCGCACTTCTGAGCCTGCATCTCATTTCTATGATGCCACCTGACCCAGGCCCAGTCATTCATAGTGATACATGGCGACTTTCTAATATCGTAACCAAACTAGTTGACCATTTACTAAAATGTTCAACAAAATGTGAACTCAATTTTAAATAGTATGGTAGATAGCTTTTACTGCCGTGAAAATAAAAAAGAAGGACTAATTTAAGCCTTATAATATCAATTTATTTGCCTGTGCACAGGAATACGTAGCTAATAATACGTAATAGTTCAACGATTCCAATAAATTCCGAACTCCATCCCTGCTTTATCACATAAGGCTCTGACGTATGACGTCATATCTCCCGTGTGTGCTTAGGGGTGTGGATTAAGTGTCGCCCTCTACTGGTTGATGTATGGAAGAATGTCCCAGTTGATTCATACGTTTGCGTTTTAGCGCTCTGTTTTAGGTTAGTACCATTGGTACCTAATTCTTTTTTAAGCGAAGTTTATCGTAAAATTTAGAACGTTTTACACCGAAGTAGCGCATAGCCATAGAAAGAGGATCCTATAGAAGGAGTATTAGAGTATCACCGAAAGGGACGGATTTATGAACCTGACTAAATTGAGATTTATAAGAATACTAATACATCCTTTAGCGCGATTGTGACATCTTATCCTTAAGGCGATATATCGATTGAAAGAGATGCACTATGTTTTTCGCTCACGACAAAACGGGATGGAACCCTCTCCGAGAATGGCTTTTTAGACAAATCTCAATAAATATCTCACTGTGTGCAGATAAATTAAATTTCCTCTTGTCAGTACCTAGATGAGGTAAAATACCATCATATTAACATAATCGTGTCTTTTAATAATGTGTTGTTTTAGTAGGCTGAGTAGGCCCTTGCCTTCGGCTCGGGCGTCAAATACCTGCGATCTGAGGCTTTCTTTATTACCGCCCGTGTTAAGTACAAAGTTTTATGTCACCCCCTGGCCAGGAAGTGGGATTTCCCGCTCGCGGAGCGTGCGGTAATTGCCGCTGTATGGCCAGGTGTGACATAATAGTACATTACTTAACAAGGGCGGTAAAACAAAGAATGTCTCAGATCGCAGGTATTTGACGCCCGAGCCGAAGGCAAGGGCGATAAATATGCGATCTGAGGCTTTCTTTATTACCGCCCGTGTTAAGTACAAAATTTTATGTCACCCCCCTGGCCAGGAAGTGGGATTTCCCGCGCGCGGAGCGTGCGGTAATTGCCGCTTTATGGCCAGGTGTGACATAAAGATATTTATCGCATATTTATCGCCCTTGCCTTCGGCTCGGGCGTCAAATACTTGCGATCTGAGACATTCTTTGTTTTACCGCCCTTGTTAAGTAATGTACTATTACTAAGCTAGCTTAATAATAAATATAAATTTAAAAAGGCATACACGTGTGACACGTAGTGTAAGTGGAAATGGCGAGCATGAAGTCAACTACAATACCTTTTATACGCATAAAAGTTTGCAGCAATATGAGTTTCATTGGTACGTGCCTCCTCTTTATGAGGCGACATATCATCTTCGGTGAGGCTATTTTTCGAATGTTTCACATCGTTTAGCTGATATATTCGATTCCTTTGATGATATCTATTTCCACGGGGAAGTACTTTTGCTTCTATTTAGGAACAAGGGAGTCAATTTTCAGTTTATTTCGTTCTACAAGTAAAGAACTTTTGCGGAATAGTATTTCTGTTATTTTCAGATAGGTAGTTCTTTTTTGATACCGGATTTTCTTTGCTTTAATAAATTATTAGTAGTTTGTGTCGTGTTGGCGTTGAAAATGGAAAATGATTTACATTTTTTTTAAATACTTTGAGTATTTGTGACGTAAAGATATAAAATCGATTTTTGGTCATGAGTCCGTCTGACAAGCAAATGATAAAACTGCCACTTGCGTTTCGCAATACCATTTTATCTCGTTTCCTTCACATGCTTTGTTACGACAAATTGTGCGCGTATGGAAAAAAGGCTATTTGTATTTGTTTTTGTAGTAGGTACTTTTATCTCACAAGCGCGGGTGAGCCATGTTTGTGTGTTGAGCTACATGCACATTGTCTCAATGTATGCGTCAGCGTAGGAGCTATGTGTTATCGTTGTTTATGTGTTCGTATGTATCACAACCACAACTATGGCTAACCCGCGCTCGTGAGATAAAAGTACTATACGACACGACGATCTTTTGTGACATGTACGCGTTTTAACTTGTTATTGTGTGCAATAAAATGCTTACATACATACATACTATACCTGCAAAAATCCCGCGAACGTTCGCCTGCCGCGTTCACGCTATAAGTCCCTCGGGCCTTCATACGGGATTCATTGAGTAAGAGCGGCATTACAATTATGTAATGCAATTATGTTATGTAGTGTATTAACACTCGCGGACGAAGAATACGTCAAGGTTGTACAGTTTTTTTAATCCTGTCATAATCATTATTTAATTATACATCTCAACTACAAAAATAAAAATTAACAAATAACGTTCGATTCCCGGGTGAGACAGGCGAATTGTAGAAAACACTTGAATGCAGTTATGTTTCTTTTTATAAATAAAACAATGTTTTCTTTAAGTATGACGAGCTAACTTAAACATTTAAGGCAGTTTCCCTCCAGGGCGCATAACTTTTTTCCACCCTGTACAACTGTATTTCATCTCAGGCGTAAACGAGGGCATGAAACAGATTCATCAAATTGGGATGCAAAATTTACACTTCCAGTGTGTAAAATATTATTGTTCTCGAAACTGAAAATTGTCATAATAAATGCCATTTGCTAGAGTTAAAACTGGAATACAATAAAACCTACTTTGTGTTGCAAATCAGTAGGAAGTCCATATAAATCATCCGATATATTAAATTGATATTAACGTGCATCGCGTATCTCTATTTGTAGAGGTAGTAAAGGTTGTAATAATCTATTTGTTGAAACCTGAATTTATGAAACATTAATATTATTTATTTCATTTATCAACTTGATCTTTGACTATTATTGTCAATTGTTTTTTTAATGTAGATGATGTTATCCGATGGAGAAATTGGTAAGTAGAGCGGGAAAAAGGCACTACATCTCGCATTCGGGTCCCTGACTGATGGACAGACCTAATCAAATCGATGATATATTATCATGTTAAAGCCCTGAATACCTGTGTTAGTAAGTTTAAAATGAGCGCATTAGCTCACTTGACTGTTAGTCTTATTATTTATTTTCTATTCTTTTCTTTCTATGATCTTATTGTCTATTAGATAAGTAAGAAACTACCTCTACTTATTGTATTATTTTAATAAAGCTATTTAAAAAACAACAAAAAATGTGTAGGTACTTCGCACTAAAAAAAACACTGGCTGACCGAAAACTGGCCACACAGGTAGCGATAAATAACTAGAAAGAAACTGCGGTCGCATTTACGAAGTTTACGAAATCATGAGTGAAAATTACCAGCTAAGAAGATTGAATTTTGCTTATAGATATCACGGTTAGTTTATGACGGTGGACTAGAATACTTTGTACAACATCGACACATCACCTAGCTAATAACTAACAAAGTCACTATTGAATCTCCCGAAATGATTGTACAAGTAAGTACTCAGGTAAATTACTTTCGAGACGTTTTTGCATTTGTAGTTGTGTGTGGACAAAATTTAAATGTGTGTAAATTATTTTTTAAGTGTGTGTACATTAAAATGTAGAATCCCTGTAAATATACAAATACTCACTACTACAAATACAAAAACGTCTCGAAAGTAATTTACCTGTACTTCATGAATTAGTACTTGAATTCATGAAGTACTTTTACAATCATTTTCATGTTCCAATATGTTATATCCTATTGAAGGTGGGATTAACGTAGAGTAGCAATACATTTATCATAATAACAAAATTATCAGGTGTATTAATCAATCAAAACTTAATATATAAACTACAGCCAACCAGCATAAACACATTTGGAGAAAGTTTCCAAACACGTGGTTTGATATGAATCCACTATCTCTAATAGCTGTAATAAATGACTGCCGGAGTAATGAACGACTCCGACATTAATTATTTATTATGATATGATCATTTGGTGAACAAACAACCTTCGTACAAGATAGTGCACTCCTATCTATACATAAAGTAATTATGAGACAATAACACTGATTAAAAAACCGGCCAAGTGGGAGTTGGACCCACGCACGAAGGGTTCCGTACAATTATCTATAAAAACGGCAAGAAAAGTCATGTCCGTTGCATGGGAGCCCCCTTAAATATTTATTTTATTCTGTTTTTTAGTATTTATTTGTTCTTATAGCGGCAACAGAAAAACATCATCTATTAAAATTTCAACCCTCTAACTATCACGGTTTGAGAGATACAGCCTGGTGACAGACGGACAGCGGAGTCTTAGTAATAGGTTCCCGTTTTACCCTTTGGGTACGGAACCCTAAAAACGGTAGGTACATTAAAACAGTTCGCTGTAAGATTCAAAAGGAGGCAATTTTTTATGTTATAGGAGGCAAACGAGCAGACGAATCGCCTGATGGTAAGCGACTACCGTCGCCCATAGACACCTGCAACACCAGATTTAGAGCTTATAGGGCATTTGCCCAGCAGTAGGACATGCTGGGCAAATGCTTCCCCCTTTTTTCCATTCATCTCGGTTCTTGGCTTCTTCTGGCCAGACTTTTATAAATTAGTCCAGTTCCTTCCACCATTGCCGATGAGGTCTGTCAAGTCTCCTTCTCTAGTTCTGAGGTTTCCACACCGTAGTGGTCTTTGCCCATACCTAAATTTCTGGGCATGCAGTGAGACGTGACCAGCCTAGACCCAATTTAAGTCGCTTTTAATTTGAGTTTGTGGGAGTAGCGTGGTGCTTTAAAAATACGGTTCTCTAGCTTAATATATCGCGCGCTGGCAATGTTATGTCTACTTCCGATACCAAACTGTACTTACTTGCCTATTTCTACTGAAATATTGATTCCTAAACATATGTACAAATTCATATTATTTTTTCAATATAAATTATTTCATATTACATATTATGTATTTATTTGCAACCAAGTACATAAACACATGCAACTTAATGCTAGGTACAGTACGAGTACATGGACCCGGATAGGGCGCAGCAAAATATGACAATAGCATATTACAATTGATATAATGGCATATATGGTTTAGATCTGTACGAGTATGTTTAAGTGTATACTTATATTGTAGACTTAGATCATTGCTGTGTTTGATAATACTTATATATTTTTTTCATTCCTCATACTCTGAAAGTGGGTCATATTTGACCTAAGGAGCGGGTTGAAAGTGGGCCATTGCGCCCCACGGGCTAACATGTATACATATTTTTGATTCCAAAACATTTAAAATTAACCAATCCAAATGCTTCACCTCATTGAATCCACCAATCACAAAACACGTCGACAGCCAAATCAGCCAATGCCAACCAGGATTTCCAATTTTATATTTTGAGTAAAAAAAAAAAAGAAAAAAGAAAAAAAAAAATTGGCTAAAAATCATCATTATACTCGATTTCGACTAATTCGGGGATGAGGATTTCAAATTTTATGTTAATTTTGAATTTTAAATTAAAAAAAGAATGTTTGCTAAAAATCGTCATTATACTCGATTTCGACTAATTCAGGGGTAAGGATTTCAAATTTTATGTTTATTTTGAATTTTAAGTAAAAAAAGATTTTTTTTGTGAAAAATCGTCATTATACTCGATTTCGACTAATTCAGGGGTAAAGATTTCAAATTTGATGTTTATTTTGAATTTTAAGTAAAAAAAGTTTTTGTTTGTGAAAAATCGTCATTATACTCGATTTTGACTAATTCAGGGATAACGATTTCAAATTTGACATTTATTTTGAATTTTAGGGCAAAAAAAAAATTTTTTGTGAAAAATCGTCATTATACTCAATTTCGACTAATTCAGGGGTAAAGATTTCAAATTTGATGTTTATTTTGAATTTTAAGTAAAAAAAAGTTTTTGTTTGTGAAAAATCGTCATTATACTCGATTTCGACTAATTCAGGGATCACGATTTCAAATTTGACATTTATTTTGAATTTAAGGGCAAAAAAAAATTTTTTTGTGAAAAATCGTCATTATACTCAATTTCGACTAATTCAGGGGTAAGGATTTCAAATTTTATGTTTATTTTGAATTTAAAGGGAAAAAAAGATTTTTTTGTGAAAAATCATCATTATACTCGATTTCGACTAATTCAGGGGTAAAGATTTCAAATTTGACATTTATTTTGAATTTTATAGCAAAAAAAAAATTTTTTGTGAAAAATCGTCATTATACTCGATTTCGACTAATTATATAAGGATTTCAAATTTTACATTAATTTTGAATTTTAAGTAAAAAAATTTTTTTTTTGCGAAAAATCATTATTGATTTCGACTAATTAGGGATAAGGATTTCAAATTTTATATTAACTTTGAATTTTAAGTAAAAAAATTTTTTTTTAGTTTCCTCGTATTCGGAATGAAAAGCAGAGTGTTTAACTCGGGTGAAACCACCCATTTCAGCCTCGAACTATTGGCGCTCTCACTACGTTCGAGCGCCAAAATATCTCGTCTGAAATGGGTCGCTTTCAACCCTTGGTTAACAATCTACTATTATTTCTGCTACATTACCTTTCCTGCCAATTTTAAAAAAAGTACCAATAAATCTGTGTTTTACTATAGTTGCTTCCTTCAATGACACCTAAAAACGGCCGTTGACGTGTTGAACTGTTGAATGAAATTTTAGAAACACGTGTGATGACGTCACGTTTTCTCATATACCAGAACGCGGTGGGTGTTAATAATAAAGGCAGTTTAACGCTCCCTCCAACACAAAAAAATCCCCTTGTCTGCCGCTAAATTTTAGATTGAGTCATAAATACTGTATGTATGTATGTAATTACTTTATTGTACACAAAACGCAGGTATAAAAATACAGACATATTAGGTACAATAATAGACAAATTGGGCGTAATATATTTATAACCTATTATTATATTTATCAGAAAATTTTCTATTGATATTATAAATGTGATATTGAGCGCTCGTGGCCCAGCGGCGCCTCTTGCCGCCGCTTGCGGTATCTAAGGTTAAGCAACGTGGGCAGCGGTCAGGACTTGGATGGGTGACCGCTTTGAGTTGTTACTAACTGAGCGCTCCCGTGCTTTGGAAGGCACGTTAAGCCGTTGATCCCGGTTGCTGTCTATGACAGCAGTCGTTAAGCCAAGTTGGAGGCCTTCGGGCGGCTTGAGAACTTCTAACAGTCAAGTTGCCCACTCACTTGGCAAAGCCTAATCCCAATAAGGTCTAGTTTCCCCTCGGGGTTGGAAGGTCAGATGGCGGTCGCCTAAAACTAGTGCCTACGTCAAATCTTGGGATTAGGTAGCGGACCCCAGGCATCCTTCAGGATGCAACTGTACTGGGATAACGCTAGGAGGATGATGAGGAGGATGATTATAAATGTGATATTAGTAGGGGTGTGATGTTTCTGAATTAAAAAATAAGGTATGCTTTCTAGAATTCTTTATATTATTGGATAGATAAGGATACGTTTTATCTCGAAAATCATGAAAGAAATACGGTTTTATACGAAATTTTAAGTCAAAAACATTGTTTTATCTACACACATAATCATAAATCCTCTAATAGATATGCTTTCGGAAACCGTAGAAAATGACTCTCATTTCAACATTCAACGAATTTATGACAATTTTCTTATCTGTGGCTAAGGCTACAGCAGCAGTCCACACTCGTGTTTTAGTGCCCCTCATTATGTACCAGTTGCATAAACTACTATTATTTGAGTAACAAACATTTTAAAATTTGTTAGTGTTTACAACAACACATCTGGGGGCACGGCAGTGCCCCCGCAAGTCGAGCGAAAAGGTGCACGGCCGTACCATCCTTTTCTCGAAGCCATTCAGGCCATTTTCAACATCCTGTAGTTTTGTCCCAGTTAAAGCTAGAACCCTGAATTTTCAGTAACATGTTGGGCATAATAAGGGGTAGATATATTCTCAATAACATTCAATTTGAACTTTTATTTTAAGAACTATTGCCCCTCAAAATTCCTTAGTTTTGTCACTGACTCACTGACTGACTGACAGATCATCAATCGTTTAAGGTACTTCTAGCAGACCCACAAGCTCCAAATTTTAAACGTAATTAGTTTTTAGCCTATTAATTGCTAGAAAATTAAAAAATATTGCAATATCAGTCACGTATCTGAGATATACAAACTGCATAAGTAAGTTTGTAATCCTATACAAAATACATGCGATTACAAAGTTACTTTTACAGTTTGCATGTATCTAGAAGTCATACCTGAAAAGAAAAAAAAAGGGATGAGATCCCATCAAAAACATTACATGTAGAAAGATGCAAGTCTCGCAACACAGTTCTTTTACAACAAAAAGTAATGATATGTAATCTTAAACCAAGTCTAGCCCACAGAACAAAATTTCCACCGACTTGCATCTGCATAACTTTATTTTTTTTTAATATATATAATGACATGATCAAAAACACAAAGTATCTAATGCTGATGCAAGTCGGTGGAAATTTTGTTCTGTGGGCTAGACTTGGTTTAAGATTACATATCATTACTTTTTGTTGTAAAAGAACTGTGTTGCGAGACTTGCATCTTTCTACATGTAATTTTTTTGATGGGATATTCTTTATTGTTTACCAGAAAATACAAAAAAATATATATATATATACACATGTTAATGGTATATAGACAACAGGCGGTCGTATCGCTTAAATGCGATCTCTTCCAGGAAACCTTTGGATGGGGACACAACAGAAAAAAATCACATGAGTATGTGAAACACAGATATTAAGTATAAACAGCTGAAGCTTAAGAATTTTAGAATTAAGTATTTTTTGTGGACGCAAAGATTTTGGGCAAGATTTTGTTGCGAGACCTTGTACCAGTAATGTGCCACTTGCTGTTTTATAGTCGAAATAATTAAAAATGTGTACCTTTACTGTTGGTGTACTGACTATAAGAAAGACGCCCATTTTTTATTTTGAGTTCTCATTTGCCGAGCATTTTTTGTACCTACATGTGAACTATCTGTGCTCTGTGCTTTCTGTATTCTGTAATGTATCACCACGTTTTGCATTAAAAGCGTCCACAGTTTAACAGATTTATGCTCAGCGCGCTTTGAAATAGTGACAGAGGTAGTTCTCGATTTGTAGTTTATGTGCTCTGATATTTATTCATGCGTAAACATTAATTTGTTGATATTGCTGACTTTTATTGCATCTATAAATAACGTTCATTTAATAATACAATGATAATGGGTATACATCCAATTAATTTCACGTTAGATTCATGGTTTATATTCAAATATCGGGTTTCAGCGAAAGGTTGAATTTCGATTCGTAACAGCAACATTTAGCGTACCCTCCCACCTACTAGAGACAAATCTTTATTTCAATACAATACATACATATACTCACGTCTACATCCCAGTGGGGTAGGCAGAGGCTGCCAAATATATTAAGGTCCGTCGGCTGCAATCACATTTGGCTTGTATGTAAATAAAAACATTTATAATAAGAGCATGTTATAGTTTTAGGTAACGGGTGTGGTTTACAATGAAAATCACTTGTGTAGGTACGGTAAACATAATACATTGTAAAAACAAAGGGGAAGCACGAGCACACATAGATTTATGTAGCGAGAGTTAAGCTAGGGACACACTAATCCCCCATACGCAACGTCTTGCAATGCATTATTGAAATCTAGACCCTGAAATTTGTATGCAACTTAGAAATACTCCTCTCACGCAACGTTGCATGTGAAAAGTGTGTATTTCTAAGCCCACAAACAGGAACCAGATTTCATCATTTAATTTGATTACTTACATTTACAAGTGTAAGTAATGTCAGTGGTTTCCCTTCGTCATTGCGTTTTATAGACCTTTGAACCTGCTCGCCTCATTACGTAATTCCAACGCCAAGCAAGCTATGTGTGACGGCAAATAAAACGTGGTACTCTCGTATATCCGCCACTTCGGGAGAGAAAATTGTGGTATGGCACAAGCTACAGGTTCCTGCAATGAATAGCTAACGGTAAATATCACTAGAGGCTCTGTGAGCTGTAGGTCTCGTGAGTGTTTTTTTATTTTCCAAAACTATGACATGTTCAAAACTATATGACAAAAATATTCTATGTAATCAAAGAACCTGCTCACAATACTTCACGAGAATCGGTTGTGAAATGCACTAGAGGTGAACAAATCGAAATTCGGCCGCAGAAACACAAAATCAATGATACAAAAAATTGTTTTTTAAATTTC
Source organism: Cenopis cana (assembly GCA_951800055.1). Classification (NCBI taxonomy): domain Eukaryota; kingdom Metazoa; phylum Arthropoda; class Insecta; order Lepidoptera; family Tortricidae; genus Cenopis; species Cenopis cana. The sequence continues at coordinate 8,904,477 of OX637489.1, read as the reverse complement.
CAAAAAGTGACACGATAAAAAAATTCTATAGAATACCGAACCTGCTCACAAAATTTCACGAAAATCGGTTGATAAATGCGACCTGTAGAGAACAGCCATCGACGAAAAAATTTTTTTTCAAAATTTACTAAAATTTACTCGACAAATAAATTCTATGTAGTCATTGAACCTGCTCACAAAATTTTACGAGAATCGGTTGAGAAACGAGACCTGGGGACCGATTTTTGAGTGTCGACCGCTCGAATTTTCATTCGACATCTGTCAAAACTTCATAGTTTTTTGACAGATCTCGAGTGAAAAGTCGAGCGTTCGACACTCAAAAATCGGGCCACAGGAGAGGAAAAAACGGCCGCAGAAAAATACGAAATCATTGATAAAAAGTTTGTTTTTTTTTTTTATTCCAAAAATTTACGCAAAAAAATATATATATAGTTACCAAACCTTCTTACAAAATTTCACGAAAATCGGTTAATAAATGCGACCTGTAGAGGAGAACATCATCCCATTGAAGAAAAAAAATTTCAAAATTTAGAATCGAACTCATGACCGCCTCTTCGCTGCCGCATTCTGCAATACTTACGCTTCTGCAACGCTAACGTCGCTTACCAAAGCGTGTCGTGCGATTGTGCTACAGTACTAAGTGCTTTTAGTTTAGTAGATGTTGGCCATTTTCAAAATTACCCCAACGTCGAAGTTAAAGGACATAATACAGTACAAAATAGGTAGAAGCAAACAAAATAATTATTTTTTCCTGGGCTAAAGTATACCATCACATAAAGGCACCAGTCACCACTCTTTCTCTATTCCCTTAGACCTCGCAATATACTCGGACTTGGCGTGAATTGTTACTTCTGAAATCGCAGCCAACTTCCAGGGCCATAAGTCTGCGAGTCACCACCGTGACGGAATACTCCTCTAAGTCACGCCACTTGGCTCCCTAATGTATGGATTATTTTGAAGTATTTTTGTCTTATTTACATTGGAAGTGTTAACGGTTTTGTTAAAGCGAGAGTTTTAGACGATGACTTTGTTTTTTTCTGTCACCCTTCTTAAACATAGTTGTTTTAATTTTGAGGCACTCTGTCTGTATTGTACTTGTTTATGATTAGAAGACTTCTTATAATTATAATAGACATGATTTCAATGTGAGAGTGTGGGAGTTTCTATGATTATATGTAATGTGCCTTAAGCTTCAAGATATTAAAGAGACTGGAAAGGCATTCAGTTTAAAAGGGTGAGCTATATTCATGAAATTTGGGAATCTGATTAGCCTTGAGGATCTTAATAAACGTACTGTACGATATTGGGCTTGGAACATATCCGCCCTCTCTCCAGATGTGCGTCTTATAGTAGCGCGCATCAACCTTCACCGACTGGCTACCGAACTTCATAGTGCAAAACTCTATGATACTGTCATCAAAAAACATACTATTTGTCACTTTCGCAATTGTCGGCCGACACGGCATGTAATAAAAATCCTAAAAAGCTTTTAATTACTGTAAAACGCGTGTGAATAGTGATGCTGAGTAACCTGGACACTGCAATGAACCTCATCAAGCCTATGGATGTGAGTGGGAAACAGTTTTTCTTAGCCCAATAATTAGTCATAGTTCAAACACGTTCCAAATTTCATATGTGTCCGTTCAATAGATTTTGAGTTGCGTAGGGGTCAAAAGTGCTACCAAATGGTTAGTGTAATATAACACACGGCCGCTGCGTCGCCAGTTCTTTTTTTTTGAACTTGGCTTGACACGCTCCTGCGTGTCTATAGATATTACACTATACAGTACGTGTATAATTTATTTGGTATTGGCTAAATAACTTCAACTTATGTATTATTTAATCTTCGTCCATTGGTGCATATATAATATGCATAAAATGAAGAATACATTATTCCTATTTATTGTCACTTCCAATATTCAATAAATTCTCACAAATTCTAAAACGAAGGTGAAAACAAGAAAACACGTCACGGGCCATTCAAAAAAGGTCTTTATTTGTTAGGGTATATGGGCTACTTTTAAATCGAACTTATCTAATACAGATAGCAGAGGGTGAGCGTCAGCTTGCAGCCACGAGGTAAACATGGGCAGTGTTCCAAACTATCTTCATCTCCATCTACGCTGTCTAAGCCTGTGGTTTGGTTGTGAACAACAGCCTTTCGGTAGTGAAATTTAATAAACAATAAACATCCATCTTTCCATCAGGTGAGACTAAGGTCAATCGCTGTTCAGCCATACATTAAAAAAAAACCATACTCCATATACTTATTAGCTGCTTATTGATTAGTTGGAAGAGATTATGCATGTTGCCTTTGTACTTTATATTTCGTAATTTTATTTCTTGTAAATGTTCCAATTATGTGCATTATTATACTAATATTATAAATGCGAAAGCGTGACTGTATGTGTTACTCTTTCACGCTTAAGGCGATATATCGATTGAAAGAGACACCCTTTGTTTTTCGCTCACGATAAAACGGGATGCAACCCTCTCCAAGAATGGCTTTTTAGACAAATCTCGTTAAATATCTGACTGTGTGCAGGTTTATTAAATTTCCTCTTGTCAGTACCTAGATGAGGTAAAATACCATCATATTAACTTAATCGTGTCTTTTAATAATGCGTTGTTTTAGTAGGCTGAGGAAAAAAAGGAAAATATAGACTCAACTTTGGATTTATTTTCTATCGAGAAAATTTTAAGCAATCATGTTTCGCTATTGTCAGTACCACAATCATATAGTCAAGAATCATATATCTCAAAATCAGCCCCTACTGTTTGCTAGTCTGGGCAGGACAGCGTTTCAAAGTCTCCAAATTTCTCAGTGTAGCGCCTTAAACCGCTGAACCGATTTAAGTGAAATTTGGTATACAGGATAGTTTCTATTCCCGGGAAAGGATATAGGATAATTTTTGTCCCTGCCGCTCTGCAGTCCCTGCAACTTTCTCCATATATAATCAGATTTTAACGATTACGGCTTACGATTACATACTGTATAGTATAGTAGTATAGTATAATTTATTTGAAAAACATGTTGTACAATAATAATGACTATAGGCTAGGAGCTTACAGGGTCATAAACAGATTTAGGTTCGCGTCTTTCCTGTGGACATATCAAAAGTTAAGGGCTACAAAGCTTAAGTTTGGATTGGTCTAGTAACCCGCATAAACGGCGTCTCCAGTTCTATAAATCCATGTAATAAAATCATAACTCACATGCTCATAAGCCGTTAAATATTGACCACAGGAGAGACTACTTTTGTTTTTGCAAGTGTTTATGACCCAATTAGATGGTAATAAATAGCACGTGCCTGAGCTAGCCCTGTGTGTATGGTGCACCCATCCTTCTATCACAACCCAAGGTATATTTTATTACTAGTTTTTCCCGAGATTTCGTCCGCGTGGAACTCGTTTAGCGCGATAGAATTTAATTTCCATTTTTATTACCAGGCGCTTAACCTAGTTATCGCTTTTCCATACAAAATTCCACTCCTTTAACTTAAGGAATTATTTCCGGGATAAAAAGTATCATAATATACTCGTATGTCCTTCCTCGGGACTCAAACTATCTTCATGCCAAATTTCATCTGAATCGGTAAAGTGGTTTAGGCGTGAAGAGGTAACAGAGAGACAGACAGATAGTCGGACACACTTTCGCATTTATTATATTGGTATGGATAAATCACTCACTTAATACCAAGTGACCCGAAACAAAATCCGAAAGATCCCATTTCGTGATCTAGGCAAATACGAGTACGCACCCGCATTTTGCATACGCAAATATTTGACCTAGTGTGAAATTAAACCTACGACCTTTCGTTTGACAGGTGTGTACATAAGAACTGGTCGGGTGCCGATTGAAATGAGCCAGTGATTGTGGCAGTAGTGGATTTAATTTGTTAGGTTAGGTTTTTAAGGCAGGCTACATGGTCGGGTTTGGAAATAGAGGCGTGAGTTTACGTGTGTCCTTATGGTATTACACGCATAATGACATATCTTCGCGAAACGCCACATACGCGAAACGCCACATACGCGAAACGCCATATACGCGAAAGGTCACATACGCGACAAGACATATACGCTGCGAGCGAAACCTTCCGCTGCAAAACCGACACTGTTAGGTTAGGTTCAGAAGGCTAAGGCGGGAGCTTCGCTTCGCTCCCGCCTTAGTCTTCTGGTGTTAGGTTTTTTTTTATGCGCCTTAAAAAGACACGCACTGCAAGAAAAACTTTACATACTTATGTCATTTTGCGTTTCTGTCATTTTGCGTATGTGTCTTTTCGTGTATGTGTTATTTTGCGTTTCTGTCGTTTTGCGTATGTGTCTTTTGCGAAGACGGAATGTGTCATTATGCGTGTAATCGTCCTTATGCAGTAACAAAGCATAAGTGATTAGTACTAATAAAGTTTAGTTTGACATTTGGGTTGTAGGTCAGACAGCAACAGTGACTTTGGATAATTATCGTTAATGGGAGAATCATTTTTTTGAATACAGAAAATTTTCTTCCATAACAGCACATTTTGGTTCCATACAGCCTACCCTTAATTTCCCCCTCAAAGCACAATAACGCGAGAGTAATGGCACATGAATCAACTGAATCACCCGAATATTGCTGTATTTTTCACGGCAGGTTCAGTTTGAAACATACTGCGTATTACCAGCCTTAATAATGCGTAACAGGTACAGGCTACGTGCAAGATTTGAATATAAATTACAATGTTAATGATATCCAGTTTTTTATACGTAAGAAAGGTAAGTAATCTAGGTTTCCATATAGTGTATCTTACGGACGTTTTTAAAAACGAAAAATGTGTTTTTTATTTCTACTCAATACCTATAGCTACGCCATTGTCATCATCTCGGAAATGTCCCAAAAATATGGCGCAAAGATTAAGTGTCTTAATACATTATCGCGTTGATAATGTTTGTCAAAAACAAGCGAAGCCGATTGATAGAAGCGCTTAGGATAAATAATCTACGTGACCCGAAGCGAGGCGAGACTCCAGCGGAGATATAAACTCTTTTAAATTTACCGATCGTCAATCGTTACCGGATTTAGAGCCGACATCTCGTTCCAGAGGCAGTGCCACAGACATAATTTAGGTTAGATCACGCACCCACCGATCATCGCCATTCAAATTTTTCACAAATATGAACTGTGAATTATTGTGACACATTCAATTTCAGGTTGCATACAAAAATTTAACTTAGAATTACGCTGTCTGGAACGCAGTCCAAATAATCTTCATGCTTGCATTTTCTTTTCATCGCAAATACACATAAATTAACTTCATCCGAAATAATAGGCGAAATGTGTTTCATTATTAAGTTAAAAGGATATTGTTTATGTTCACTTTTTTTAACAGATGCACGAACTGGGGATGTCCCCTTCAGCCAATTATCACGAATACAATACCGACCGCCCCAGGTCGGGCTTAGCTGACTTTCTTGCTGGAATTTTCTCAGTTCGCCTGGCCTAAAAAAATACGAATACAGACCCAAGTTAAAGACGTCTATAGTTTTTGGCCATTGTATAAGCCTCAGTGATACCCTGTCCACTCATACATGGCGAATTAGGTATGCTCAGTGTTTATACAAAACGGTGTCTACTTAAATATATCTGCGCTCGTTCCAGAGGTACTATTTGCTTCGGTAATCCATTTGAACCGGGACGTTCCAGACGTTTTTCTGGTAAACTTTTTATTGGCAGTCACGTTTTATGATTTACCGTTCGCGAATATTGGAATGTTTTGTTCGAATATTGGATAGCACAGGGATTGATATCGTAATGAAGTCTTTGAAATAAAAACGGGATTTCTCATAAATAGACTTTAAATTCGACACTTGTATTAAATGTACCATTTATGGGATGACAATATGTTTAAGATAACTAAGAGAAGATTATTGCCTTACATAGTTATGTTGTGGACGTTACATCGGTACCATGTACTAATAATTTAATTCCGTGTAATTTTAAAGTTGCAAACATATATGAGTTATAATAATTTATTGTGTAGGTATTTAATCAAATAAATAATACATTTTTATTTGGAGCCGAACAAGTCTTAACTAAAACGTGGATATCCGGCAGATTCCGAACTAGGCTGAGCCTGGATCTCGGGAACTAGCAGTATTGTGTGCTATTTGTCGAATAACATGTTTTTTATGATGGTGGTAAGTGTTATAAGGCCGGATTTTATTGAAATAAAATAATATCTAAATAGTCTTAGGTCCAACATCGAAATTGTGTGGGTTACCTTGGAATATTTTTATCTTGTGGTCGATACTAGGAAAGCTTGTTTTCTAGCCGAGACCCAATGATATATTTCAGTCCGAAAGTATTTCCTAATTTAATAGAATGCAATGACACGCAACTCCAGCGTAATTTTCAGGGGAAGTCCCGGTTATACGCAGCCTGGAGGGAAATGAAACGTCAGCGGGAAATCCCCGATGACAGACGAGGCTGTAGGCGCGTTAGGTGTGTCTGGCTCAACACTGCTCTAATTTAACAAGGTTCAAGATTGTTGAATTAGCTAATGGTTATTTTGTTTACCTACGCAGTTGATTACCACTGGTAATCTGTCTGATGGAGGTATCAGGCTGCTCACCAAAACTCCTCCATCCATATTGGCTACACTACTACTTAAGAGTCTACAAGGGACACATTGAAGAGGAGCAAATGGGTTTCTATGGGTAACCGTGACTAGCCTAATATTTATAAGAGAAAAAGTACTCAGTGAATTGTTACCTCCGTTATATTTGAAGCAGCCCAACTGGGGAAAACCACCCGCCCTACATTAGACCCTTTCTGAAGGTAAGGTGTAGGTTATTCCTGTTCTTGATTTAAGTCGTCACTCCGTCGTACTTGCTAACATGTTAGAACGAATCTGATAAACATGAAGAATAGATAATAAATCACTTACTAACCTCAAGAAAACTTTTTAAATAAAATAAAAAAACAGTTTAACAACATGCCACCGAGTAGTTAAATAATTCACATATTTTTAAGTCGTAACTATCGAAAGCTTTAAACTCTTCGGAAGTGTAATTTTCTCAAGTACAAAACAACTGGATTTTTATTAAATAATAAACTATAGTTTCTGTAACTAGGCCACACGGGAACTTTTGCAAGTTTGAGTTACCGCTGAACGTACTAAGTAAGACATTTTTCAAAACAGTTATACATTGTATATGTACGAAAGAGACTCGAAAAATGTACATTTCTCTCTCTGTAAGGAAACCTTTTGTGGTCTAAGTCGTGTTCAGTTTTCCCGGAAACTTACTCGCGTTTTGCAACGGTAACCAGTCCCAATTTGTGAGTAATCTCATTTGAATTGTACATTCTAATAATTTATAGAATAAAGAATATCTTTACTTAGTTAACAAAGCAAAATATGTGAAAAGTAATTAGCGACAGCTGCCGTGTGCTGTATTTAGATTATGTTTAGCACGCAAATATTTAGCAAAAAAGTCATATTATATAGGCGCTACAGACAATAACTTCCAAATATTAATATTAAAAACGTCCATTCGATCTTTGAAAACTTTACCAGTTCCGTGTAAGGTTTAAAGTACCCACAAAGTACCTATAAACCTACATTTTAAGGTGCAGGGGTGGGCAAGCCATTCTCCATACAAACTTTGTGCACGTTTTATTCGTAGGTTTTGGCACTAACGAATGTAATATTTTTTTTGATGTAAATATTAGATATGCTTAGAAAGTGACGTGGAAATTTTCAAAAATTCAAAAAAAAAATGAAAAAAAAAATAGTATACTGACCAAAAATCATAACTTTAATGCAAACACAAACGAAGAAAATCCTGCACAGTTTGTATGGAGAGAGCTTGCCCTACCCGTCCTCTTAAGGAGTTTACTAAAGAACTCCCACAATATCCACTTACTTACGTCTTAAGGGGGTCCTGCACGAAATTCTGAAAAATGGCGTACCTAATACTTTTAAATCACTAGTACTATGCGCCGAATAAATAAATACAATAAAAGTACTGTAGGTTAACAGTAACCTACAGTTCTTTTATTGTATTTATTTTATCAGGCTAACCTACAGAGGTCCTTACATAAGGTCATCGCCTTGTTAAAATTTGAAACAAATACCGGTAAAATTATCAAACAATACATAAAGTTAATGACATCTAAGACCTTTTTTTTCGAATACATTGTCGATTTTACGCATGAAATAATGATTCTTACATGAACATGTAACGTATTGATATTACGCATGGCACCCCCTTCTTAATATTCATCATAAAAATATACTTTCCGAGAAAAGTACGAAAAACTAGTTTTTTGCCGTAAAAATGGCACAGTTTAATGGCATATAACTTGGTATCAGTGACTAGTTGAGGTAAAGTGAGATAGTATTTAAGACGCCCTTTGTTAATACGACGAGACAAAAATACCGCAGAAAAATTAACAATAAAATTACAGTTTCGTCAGAATTTCGTGCAGGATCCCCTTAAGAAATATTACGGTATCTCTAGACAATTGTTGGTGAAACTTATTTCATTACACTGGACTTATAAAGCTCGACTTTATAGGACATTTCAAACTTTTCCTCAAACATGGGGAAAGTTGTCGGTATTGATTTTTTATTCATCCTGATAGAGTTTGAGTTTTTAAAAGCTTTTAGTTTGGTATTGAGATTAGTGGGACAGGTAAAATACCTACATACCTATTTGAGACCAATCAGATTGAGCCAACCTTACGCATACATTTTTAATGTGTTCAAATTATTGATCACTTTTGGAAAACCATTTCCTTTCCTCTTTTACAAACACGATATAATAAATTTGTTAAATGTTATGAAGGCACTATAAGGAATTACACTTAATTATTCTCACCCATTGCCATTAAGTAATTTCTTTATTTTGCAGTAAACGTGGTAAATAATAGGTCTTACAATAATGTAATTTATGTTCTCACATTCGCAATTTTTTGCAAAAATTAAGACATTATACATTGAGTAGGTATTATAGTGAAATGTGATTTAATTTAAAGAAAAATAGTAAATTATCAACTAAACACCAGTTGAAGTTACTGCTTTGATACGTAATCGAAAATGATTTGTTAAAACAGGAACGTTTTTTTGCCCCATTCGCATTTTGCCACGATCGTGTTTTGTCACATGTACTTTAAGCCCAATTCGTACGTATTTGGTGCAAAGGTGTTCATCACCATCCAACGTGGTAACGCGGCAAGTGTGATCTGTGTGATGGGTACCTTTTTTTCTTTTTTTTTAAATAAAACTTTGGGTTTTTGAATTCAAGACCCCGCAAGGGATACGGGCGAACTTGGACTCTTTGAACTTATATGAGACTGTAACTTTGTAATGAATTTTAACACTATGAATGATGGGTACCTTTGCGCCCGGTACAAATCCCAGGGGTTTGTTTGCCAAGGCTTAGTCTTATTGTTATAATTAGTTTAGTTTATTTATTATAAGGTTAATTATCATTGTTCATATGATAAAAAAAAAACATGTATTATCTCCTTTGAATTATTTAAGATATTGTACATTCGAACCATTTAATTAATAAATTAGAAAATTGGGCAAGGAAATTTTTGTGCTCATAGAACAAGCGATTTGTAAATATTTTTCAAATACAAACGCGTTTATTTTTCTCTTTAAATTACAATGGTGTATCGGTTAGTAATATCTTATATCTAATTGACATGGAAAAACCGGTGTGAGCATAGCGATAAGCTGGTTTTAAGCCCACCCGTGGTCAGTAAGTTGGTTTCACATTAAGTAAATAGACAGGTTAGTAAATTAAATTAAGTAGTTGCAATTGCAATAATACAATATTGAATTGACTATGTACAATGGTATTGAAGTGACTATGGTAATGAAATCACGTAACAGTTTTATTTTTAAAATTATCATTATGTCTACTCTTTGTGGGGCATCGCACATCTCACACACATTATTTTTTCACCGATAACTTGGGACAGACGGATTGATGATCTCGCAAATATACAAAATTGCTGGATTCGCTCTTACAATCAGACACTTACGAGTTGCGACTACGGAAGAATCACTACCTAGCGTATTAGCGACTGTTTAGTGACTTGTGAGTTTTTACAGAAACGACTGCCATCTGACCTTCCAACCTAAGAGGGAACTAGGCCTTATTGGATGCAAGTATTTGTGGACAATCATACACAAATCAACCTAGTCCCAAACTAAGCAAAGCTTGTACTATGGGTACTAGGCGACGACATAAATACTTATATAGATAAATAAATACTTAAATACATAGAAAACATCCAAGACCCAAGAACAAATATTCGTGCTCATCACACAAATAAATGCCCCGGCCGGGATTCGAACCCAGGACCTCCAGCTTCGTAGGCAGGGTCACTACCAACTAAGCTAAAGCGGTCGTCATTTAGTGTCTAAATAAACACAATTTTAATCATAATCCTGGACCATGCATCGCTTTCATAGTTTCATATTCCTATAAATTGACATAAACGTATTGCAAGCTCAAAACATGCGAAAGCTTGTAAATCCGCGTCGCTCGTATCTCGCTCGCCCGAGACCGTAAATTACAAATTTTATAACCAATAAAAACGACCCTCGGTCGGAGGTGCTTCGGCAAAGATGGATCAGTGTGGGGACGTACGTGAATAAAGTTATTCGATGCATATCAGGTAGAACGTGGATGCACATTGCACACCGTCAAAACCTGGAAAATAAAAAAACGATGTTTTAACTATTTTTCAAAAAGTCTAAGCTTGCCTTTTTAATGGACACAGTATTTAATTACACAAAATTTCGTACCACCAATTTTAATCCAATCGGTCTGTCCCTCAAGATTGTTACCACCACCATTACATCATTACTGAATTATGCAAATGTTTTTGAAGGAGATATTCAACATACTGTATTGAACATACAAATATTGAAAGTGCAAATGTTGTTCTTAGAGTCCAGTAAATTTACTCATAGGCATCTTCAAAATTAAAAGAGTAATTTGGTCAGCTCAGCATAAACAGAGCCGAGGGTTCGACAAATATTGCCTCGACTCCTTCAAGAAACATTGCGGTTATTGAAATTCCCTTCATCAAAATTCCTCAGTCTTCTAAATTACGCAAGACACATGCCAAAAACAAAGGTGCCTTTCCTGTGGTCAATAATTAAAGGTTTATGTGCATATATATAGCAGTCAATCTTTCGATGGACGCTGTGATTACGTGGTCTGGGTCCGTGAATAATTTAACCAAAAATTTGGATCTTTAGCCCTTAACTTTGGCAATTTCCACATGAAACACGAATTTTAATCTATGTATGACCCAAAATTAATATCGTTTACTGTACTTAACCTTCGCATACACCTTCGATCTGTAAATCTCTGTTTTCTCGTGTTTTTTTATGGCTTATCGTATTAACAAGAACGAAATTTACCGAAAAAGTATCCCATTTACTTCAGAACTAACTGTCTTCGGGATAATTGCATAAAACTTTGGCAATTTTGGGCCAAAAATTTAGTTTTTTGGACGTAACTTTTGTAAATAAAAGTCTCTCATGCATTGTTAGATATATTAATAAGGAACTCATACATGTATATTTTATATATGTAAGTGCACAAACACACGCACAAACAACATAAATATTCTCATCACGGCTCTTGCAAATGTTGATAAAAGATTGAAGAGCCAATTAGAACCGTTTATGCCATAAAAATATATTTTAGTTTAGAAGGAGGATATCAACTCAAAACTCGTCAAAAATCGACGAATAGCGCATGAAGCCCCTTAAACCGAATGGTCTAGAAACCTAATCACGGAACCTATATTTGAATATAATTGATATGCGAATAAACTGGTCTTCTTATTTAATTAAAGACTTGACTGCTCTTGTCGGTAGAGAAAGCGAAAGCCGTTTCTGACCTCTGTATCTCCACTCTCTGATAAGAGATCTCCTTAACTTTCTCTTTTATTTAATTAAAGTAGTTTCTAATTAGTCTTCCTCTTCCTCTCTCACTATTAAAAATTAAAATATTAATAATTTAACATATGGATGTCATGGCAATCAATTACTGCATTTTTGCAGAACTTCCAAACTGTTAAACTGGATATATTTGTTTGCAGTAAAGCATCTGGCACTTTACTGCACAAATTGCCACGTCCTATTTGATAAGGTGTAAAAGTTTTATGAGTCGTAAAATCCCGACACCTATGCGAATCTTTTACAATATTTTTATTTGATAGGCGTTTGAATGACAACTATTACAGTAAAAATCCCTTTTCAATGATTTTGACATTGGGCAAACATTCACAAGGGGTGTCAGAACAGTCTATTACTAAGTATCCGCTCTGCAAGTCGATATCTGGTACAGCATTCAGCATCATACACACGTACATTTTGGGACTGCGTTACTCATAAGGTCGAAAATTGTATACACATTTATATGTAGTGTTGTGTTCCTGGAGGTGCGCAAGGTTGCCAGAGCTCCCGAGGATGCACTGTGTTGAGAGCGAGAGACCTAAATCTATCCCTTCTGCTGTTAGCACAGTGAATCCTCGTTTAGAGTCGCGGGCGTCTATAGACTGCGTTGTCCGCTTACCATTAGGTGGACCGTACGCTTGTTTGCCACCGTCGTTGTACAAAAAAATGTACGTTAATATGGATCTTGCGACCTAATACCGATAAATTAATAAAATTAATAATTTTATGATGCTCTGTATGACCTAGATAATACATTCTTTACGTGCTAGCCTTGCTACTCGCAGCTGTCCGGTTTTTTGTAACCCATCGACTTTTCTCAAGAGCCCTATTATTGATAAGTAGGTATTCAATAAAACAGAAAACGTCATTTTTCAATAAAAATGCAGCATGAAAGAAATAACAATGGAAGATATCTAAATCACAACAAAAACAGGAAAACGTTGATGTTTTCACTATTGTCGTTCCAGACATTAACAATAATGGAAAAACATCACGGAACGTTCGAGAACACTCAATAGATTGAAACGGTATTTCTATGGCTTTATGAAGAAGGTCCTCGAGAAATAACATTAACAAAGTAAGTGGGAAATATTTCTGTAATATTTATTATCCTTAAAACACTTCAGACTTTAATTATGAAATGTAATGGCTATTATTCGCGTTTTATATAGATACCTAGTTTTTTTATTAAAATCATAACGAATCTAAAGGTTATTTAAACAAGATAAATACAATATGATGTGTTCACCTGTAATGGGGGTACATTAGCCCCCTCTAATGACTATACCAAAGCCAAGCCCTTACTCGCTGGTCTTTAAGTCGCCGCAAATTTGTATCATGCAGCAATATTTTTCTTTACTTGTACGATTTTGGTCAGAACACCTGGAGGATCGTGAAATATTATCGCAAAATCCCGCGAAAATAAAACCCAGATAAATTGCCAAGAAAGACGTGAGGACGTATTGTAGTTAGATTTTGTCGTGGGACGTGTGTCTAAGTGAAATATGGTATTTGCTTGTCTCACGGTTGCGTCCGACGACAGGGCGTTATGCTATATAAATATGACAAATATTTAAAGTTTCTGTTGGCTTTGTTTTAGAAGAAATTTCTTGCACATTTTTGTTGCTTCGTGTAAGGGAAGAACGTATATTCTAATTATTATAAATATTCTTCATTACCCCAAAAGCAGTAGTATCATAAAGCTTCCTTCAAACAAATATTAGGTAGCAACCTGCGGTCTTATCGATATATAATGCCTTCTCCCAGATGTGGGATTGGTACTAGTTTTTTGATGGTTGTGTAAGGTGCTGGTTGCTTGATGATGAATTAGGAACGTTCATGGAGTTTGAATGGTTTTGGAATGGCGAATGAGTTGACGTATGACTCAGTATAAAACACGGTGCGAACGAGTTACGACGCCATGCTGTAAATATACTCAAAATAAATTAATATTTTTTTAACATGTGTTTTTCACTCTGAGCAAGTCCCATTCTAAATCTTACTTTTAACTTTAAAATATGCTTGTTTTTAATTTTGATCAGCCGATCTTCTGAAGTACCTACATAAACATTATAATACATTGTGTGTTGTTAGAATCGTCAACAGTTGTTGATGGCACTAGCTCGCTCGCATCTTTCCCCTCCCTCCCCTCCTCACCATCTTTTTTTGCCAGAATTTTATATAAGTGCTTGAAGTTACTAAGTCAATTTAATATGAAACATTAAATATGCGTACCCTATCCGTAAATATACGATGAAATATTGTCACGTTAATCCGCACGCCGCACTGAGGAAGTTTAAACTCCAATATTTAGTTTAAAACGTTCGCAAACTTTTTGGAGCGAATTTATCGCAGGGACGCTTAGTTATTTTCCAATTTGGGAGATCTCTGGAACGCTTTAAAAGTAGTTTAAACGACGATTACGAGGGAATGCACAAAGTTTGTTATTGAGGAAAAAAGTACACAAGTACGTTTTTTATTCGAAAGTCGCTTTAAGTCTCATTGCTAAGGCTTCACTCTTGGTTCTTGTTTATACTTGTTTTGCATAGGTATTTTCGTTGGGAAATTTAGATGAAGCTAGACAAATATTAACAATTAATTTTATATTTTCATTTTACTTCCATTGTGTAAAAAGCTACATATCAATCTAACCAAACCTAATCACAGAATAGTACTACGCTCAGAGGTCCCACTCCCCAAATCCCCAATTCCCCAAATCCCCAATCCCCAATTTACAACCCCAAATTACAAAAGGTAAATAACAAACTTTGACCACACCAAGCGAATGACCTATTATTGATGTACTTGCAGCGGCGCGGCGAACTGACGAAGTGAAACCCCACTGACGTAACCAAAAAATATAGTAGCCGTTTACAAATTTAAAACGTCATTTTAACGCTCAAAACGTTTTGACGAAACAGACGGCTGTATGAATAACCTTAGATCTTGAGAATGCTTAATACTTAATATAGATCCCCTACTCCTCGTCTGTATTAATATGATAAGATTGAAAGGGTCACATAAATAGACATTGTGGAGCACTGGGACTTTTACCTTATAAGTAACCACAGTGAATCAAATTACAAAAACTTCAGAAAACAAATGAAGATACAATTCAGATTTTAGATGGTCAGGAGCGCTCGTGGCCCAGCGGCGCCTGCGTACCGCTTGCGGTATCTAAAGTTAAGCAACGTGGGCAGCGGTCAGGACTTGGATGGGTGACCGCTTTGCGTGGTTACTAACTGAGCGCTCCAATGCTTTGGAAGGCACGTTAAGCCGTTGATCCCTGCTGCTGTCTATGGCAGCAGTCGTTAAGCCAAGTTGGAGGCCTTCGGGCGGCTTGAGAACATCTAACAGTCAAGTTTCCCACTCACTTGACAAAGCCTAATCCCAATAAGGTCTAGTTTCCCCTCGGGGTTGGAAGGTCAGATGGCAGTCGCTTTCGTAAAACCTAGTGCCTGCGCCAAATCTTGTGATTAGGTAGCGGACCCCAGGCATCCTTTAGGATGCAACTGTACTGGGATAACGCTAGGAGGTTGATTGAGATGGTCAAAGTCAATTTTATTTTATTACTAATAGGTTTAAATGTTAATAAAGGTAACTTTCAATAAATTAAAGGAGCAAAAGTCCTCTAGGCTAAAGGCTGCTTATTCACCGTTAAGGGTCAAGGCACACCTGGAGTAGATTGAATTCTATGAATAAATTTGCCCGCACAACACTTTTGTGTCAAAGGATGAGAGAAAGCGGGGGTTTTACGCTCGTTATGACTTTTTGATGGCACTTTGAAGTTGTAAATCACACGTTTGCGTGAGAATATATACCCTTACTTTTTATTTTTATTTAATTTAACAAGGCTTTTACTTTATTCGTGGGAAAACATGTGGTAAAGGTATTCTTAACAACGTTGCAATCCCTCTAAACTTGTAAGCGATGGTAAAATACTCGTTATTGAAAATGTGTCCTTTATATTTTCTAAAGGAGAATGTTTAGGTAGGTATAACATTATTAGTTTCCACACCTAAAAGAAATAACATACAGTTTTAGGCGATATAATATTCAGTACACACATAATAGTAAGAGGTAAAAATTATGTCCTTTCCAATTTAAACGAGATAATCGTCAGAAGTGTACTATCCTTTAATTTTATCAATTCTTTCACAGTAGAATAGACTGTCATGATAGGCAAAAGCTGGGTATGTTTCACTGCACGGCAATGCCTGGCTTTTATGTACCTAATACATACCAAAGGCAGCTTGTATTTTGTAAAATGTAATGTAAATATACGTATATTTTTTCTCTTAAAAGCTACCGGGCCACACAAAATGCTTAAATTGTCCAGCCGTAATATATAGACCTTCTATATTGTTATGCTCTTATACTCACAAATGCATGAAGTTCTATAACGTCTTTAAGACGAAAAATCTGTAAGAGTATTTTTATTTTATTGTATTGTCTTTGTCCATATACAAAGACTTTCAATAATTGGACAATACGCACTTCGCTTATCCCTTTGATCAAGCAAACCTCGGACGCGGGGCCACATTTCATCGAAAACAAGAACTTATTGCCATCCGCGCCGTAAATAACTGAACATTATTAGATTGCAAATCAAATCCGATTTTTCGTACCACTGAAGGTTTTCTAATTACCGACTAAAGTTTCGACAGGCCGTTGTAAATTATTTCCAAGTCGGGGGATTTCTGTCTTATTGAATTCTTGGTATTATTACAATTTCGAAGTCTTGTTCCGACTTTATTGTATCTACAGCGCCGGTGGATTTAAATTTATATACTTTTTGTTGGGCGAAGTTGTAGATACTATAGGAAGAAGTTTAGGATTGGTACTTTGATTATTGTGTCTGGTGTGGTGCTGGCTGTTAGACGATTAATAAATATGTAATGATCGAACTTGATTTTAATTTATATGAAATAGGTATACTACAAATACGAAAGTGTGACTGTCTGTCTGTTACTTCTTCACGATTAAACCGCCGAATCAATTTAGATTCTGAAATTTGGTATAGATATAGTTTGAGTCCCGGGGAAGGACAAAGGATACTATTAATCCCGGATATCATTCCGTAAGGGGGTGAAAGTTTGTACGGAAGAACGAAGACTAGGTAAGCGCCTGATAAAAAAATAGCCATTAAAATTATCTCGCGATGAAAGAACTCCACGCCAACGAAGCCGTGGGCAAAAACTAGTGTTGAATAAGTTTACAAATCGGATTGTGAATTTCACGTCCTTAATAGACAGAATGACGACCGCTTTCGCTTAGTTGGTAGTGACCCTGCCTACGAAGCTGGAGGTCCCGGGTTCGAATCCCGGTCAGGGCATTTATTTGTGTGATGAGCACGAATATTTGTTCCTGGGTCTTGGATGTTTTATATGTATTTAAGTATCTATTTATCTATATAAGTATCAGTGGCGGAGCGTCCATACAACTCGATTCCCATCGGCTTGCCTATTGTCCAGTTCTTTTTTTCTTCTTCGGCTCATGAAGAATAAGAAAGGCAAACAATTTTCGGCTTCCCTAAGAATATTTTTGACGCGCCGCCACTGATAAGTATGTATATCGTCGCTTAGTACCCATAGTACAAGCTTTGCTTAGTTTGGGACTGGGTTGATTTGTGTAAGATTGCCCACAATTTTTTTTTAATGAATAACTTTGGCAGCGGCAAATTAGCTTGAGCTTCTGCCCGCAACTTCGTACGCGTAATTTTGTAGCTTACATTTTTAGTTAGCTATGGGTATTACTGTTTTTTTTATAGCTAAGTACTTCATAATTATTTAGTTGAAAACATCTTGACATCCAAAACACGTTCACAAACTTACGCGTTTATAATAAACTACCTTTTGCCCGCAACTTTTTCCTCGCAGATCTCGGACATCACGTTTGAATTTAATTGCTAAGTATATTAAAAAATATATAACCATTTCAGTGACGGTCGTTTCTTAGATAGGTATATTTTAGATTGAACCCCTTTTTCTTTTCAATAGTTTCTTACAAATAGATCTCAGACAAGCTCCTTATTCAGTTAAATACGTTTCATTTAAATAAATTAGAATGAATTTGAATGAAAACGGCTTGCTAAATGTTATCAAAAGAACGTTTGAACATTAAAGCCATAATGTTTTTTTTACATCTTCGCTTCTTGGATTACCTACTAATAAAAATGCTACAAAGTTACCTTAAGGTACATTTTACGCATAAACTAATACTTGATTTAGATTAATCATTTTAATTTACGTTTCTCAGAAAAGCTTGTAATTCAGAGACTATTGTACAGTGACATACTTTTAAAGCTAAACCAAAAGTCTATGCTCTATGCAGTAATAAAAAATAATTTATAATGACATTGTATTAGATAACCTCTAAAATACTTATCCAAAGAAGGAAAGTAATTTATTAGAATGAAATGGAATTTCGATAGCTACATATCTCGCCCCGCCAGAGTTCCATGCATGTAGGTAATGTACGAGTATGTATATCTAAAAATAAAGTGGTAAATAATTAATAATTTCTTATCAAAATGTAGATAAATCATTTGTTAAGGCGATATATCGATTGAAAGTGTGTTTTTCGCTCACGGCAAAACGGGATGCAACCCTCTCGGAGAATGGCTTTTTAGACAAATCTCGTTAAATCTGTGTGCAGGTTTATTAAATTTCCTCTTGTCAGTACCTAGATGAGGTACTTAAAATACCATCATATTAACTTAATCGTGTCTTTTAATAATGCGTTGTTTTAGTAGGCTTAGGAAAAAAAGGAAAATATTGACTCGACTTTGGATTTATTTTCTATCGAGGAAATTTTAAGCAATCATGTTTCGCTATTGTCAGTACCACAATCATATTGTCAAGAATCATATATCTGAAAATCGGCCCCTACTGTTTGCTAATCTGGGCAGGAAAGCGTTTCAAAGTACGCGGGCCAATAATTTATAAATTGTTGATATATATTGTTGAAGAGTGCTAAAACTGATTAATTATTAAAACTGGTTAAATACTCAGGCCATAGAATAAGCGAATACTTTAATCGAACCCGCCTCAGTGCCTAAGTGGCCGTTCATTACAGTTAGTAACTACGTGCAAATTTTACAGTAAACTGCCGAAGAACTGCTGAAGTTGTTTGCTAATGATAGGAAAAAGCCTGAACCCAACGGAGTGAATTTGAATTAAACGCATATCTGGCTACATTCAAATTTAGTAATTAACATGTTAATTGCCGCTTCAGCACGCCGTTTATTACGAATAGGTGAATACTTTTGGGAATATAATTACTAGTGTTCCACAACGGACGTAACATAATTTGGTAAGGGTTTATTTTCATTGGGCGTTACAACCTGCGTCCATTCGGGCATATAATATCTTATCTTATATCTTTAAACGAGCAATTCTAGTTTATATCTATATTTATATATCTATATTTCCGGGATCTCGGAAACGGCTCTAACGATTTTGATGAAATTTGGTATGTAGGGGTTTTCGGGGACGCGCAATCGATTTAGCTAGGTCTCACGCCCGGGAAAACGCCGAGCAAAGCTCGGCCGCCCAGATATTACAATACAATACAAAACAAATACTCTTTATTGCATAACCTTAACAAAAGTAACACATAACAGACACACACATGTTTGCGTCTTAACAAGTAATATTCCTTAAACTGCAAAGTTGACCCAATTACACGCTAGATGTCGCTGTACCGGCCGTGCGATTTTCTGAATCACGCGAACGGTGTGTCGACGTAGATTATAGGAGAGGTCGAGACGATTTATTTTTAATATAGGCTTTATGTGTGACTGGTTGTTTCTTTGAAATTCCTCCATATAAAGAGCGCCCTTTTTGAACGAGATAGGAAGTACAGACATTGGTCCTTCGAACCGGATGTACTTTGGGCCTTAAGTATTAGCGCTTTCCTGTACCAAGTGGCAACGGATTGTTGTCGAGGGTGCAGCCTTCCAGGACCACAGCGGATTGGAGCAATCAACGGAGGCAGCAGCGTCGTGACCTTGAGTGACGTCACAGGCGATCAACTTGGCGGGAAATTCAACTGAGGTTCAAGTACAAGTGGAGTGAAAAGTGTAAGAAGATTTAAAACTGTGAGTACATTATATTTTATCTGTGGAAGTGTCATAATTTGGAACTGTCAGCTGTCAATTTGAGTTTGAAGTTAGAACTGTCAAAACTGGACTTAGAAAAATTTGCATGACTTGAGTGTTTAGGACTTAGAATAATTTAAGAAAAAGAGATCCGACGGGGAACCTATGTCCGATTTTAAAGCGAAGTATATCGGTCAAAAGACTTGTAATTTTTTCAAGATTGAGTTTGGACTTAGAAAATTTCGGAGCAAAAAACACTTGTAAATTTTTCAAGATTGAGTTTGGACTTAGAAAATTTCGGAGCAAAAAAGACTTGTGATTTTTTCAAGAATAAGTTGGGACTTACAATATTTCGGACCAAGAAACACTTGTGATTTTTTAAGAAAATGAGTAAAATGGACGCTAGTATTAACCTTCAAGCAGATCAAAAAACGCGTATTGCTAATGCATTTACCAATTATAAGAAGTCTCCTAAGGATCGTATCACCATACCATATGTAGAAACCAGACTGGAAAACTTAGAACAATTATGGCAACAGTTCGGGCGCATACACACGCAGATGTTAATGATGCCAGAGCGCGAGGTGTTACAAAACTCTACATATATGAAGGAAGACTTTTATGATACGACAAATGAATTATATATGGAATACAAAAGTGAACTCAAAAATGCACTCAGAAAGTTAACGGCGAAGCTTAGTAGCGCTAACAGTCCCACAGATTCAGCTCCATCAACGTCCAAATCAAGTCATGTCAAGTTACCTAAAATTACGATACCTATGTTTTCGGGAAAATATACGGAGTGGACGAGCTTCCGGGATTTATTTATTTCACTCGTCCACAATAACCAGGATATCGATGATGTGCAAAAGCTACATTATTTAAAGGCGCATTTGTCAGGCGAAGCGGAACAGCTCCTTAGACATATACCTATTTCGAGTGAAAATTATACTCAGTGTTGGACCCAGTTAGATAGTCGCTATAATAACAAGCAATATTTGGGAAATTGCATATTAAAAAGATTCTTTGCTCAGAAGACCCTTCTGACTGAGTCTGCCACTGATATCAAGAATTTGTTGGATTGTATAACTGAAACATTAAACGCTTTAGCTAGTCTTAAGATAGATACTAGTTCTTGGGATATTATCATCATTTACATTGTTAGCCATAAGCTAGATCCTGAAAGTCGGAAGTCCTGGGAATGTAAAGTTAGCGAATTTGTGTCGTTGTCGGAACAGTTACCGACTCTAGATCAATTCAAGGACTTCTTGCTCACGAGATATCATTCTTTAGAATTTTTGGAGCCAAGACCAAGCTATGCAAACAAACCTAAATATGTTAGTGGCAATAGCAACTATAAGGGTAATTTCAATCAGGTCAAAGGCAATCAAGTGCAGAGACTTAGCAATCTGCACATCACGGATAATGTAACTTGTAGTTATTGTAAGGGTGAGCACAGGATATTACACTGTAAAGATTTCTCTGGGTTAGATGTCGATGTAAAGCGTAATTTTGTCCAAACGAACGGGCTGTGTTTCAACTGCTTAGGTAATAATCACTCGGCCAGACACTGCAAAACCACAAAGAATTGTCAAATATGTAACAGAAGACATCACTCGCTGTTACATCAAAAGGGCGAAATGCAATCAAACGATAAAGAGCCATCAGCACGACCTGCTATGGCACAAGTACATACACAACAAGTCACACATTCAATGGAAGAAGCTTCAACGAGCACCAGCATCACAAACCACTTCGTGAACGAAGTCTCCCAGCAGGTGTTGCTGGCCACGGCGCTCGTGGAGGCTAAATCACGGGAAAGGGAAGAACGCCACATGATCAGAGCCTTAATAGATCAGGGATCACAAGCCTCCTTCATAACCTCAGCTACAGTTCAATTATTGGGTTTAAAACGAACTGCAGCCAAGGGTCTTATATCAGGGTTGGGAGGAGAGCAAAATGTAGTGTCGAAGTCCACGGTTCAAGTCACAATTGCATCACGTATCAATTCCAGATACGTTATCACGGTTACAGCATATGTGCTTGACAAACTAACCTCATACTTACCATCCGCAAAGGTTTCCATGGCATCCTGGCCTGAGCTGCAAAGTTTAGAGCTTGCAGATCCAGAGTATCACACTCCCAACAGAATAGATATGCTGCTGGGAGCAGAGGTCTATGCGCAGATCATAGAGACGGGTTTAATTAAACGGCCAGATCACGGAACTCCAGTTGCGCAAAACACGTCTTTGGGCTGGATTTTAAGTGGTCAAGTGGGTTTACAGGCAAACATCTCCAGCACTTCGGTGAGCATGCACACTCAGGTGGAACAGTTGTTAAGGTCCTTTTGGGAACTTGAGTCGGAACCTAGCAACAAAACAAGGATTTTAACACCCGAGGAACAAAGATGCGAGGAGATGTATCAGGCAACTACTACACGGGATGAGAACGGACGCTACGTAGTAAGGCTACCGTTCCGGGATGATGAACCAGCCTGTGTAGATGGGGGTTCCAGAGAGATAACACTGAGAAGATTTCACTCTCTGGAAAGAAAACTTGAAAGAGATCAGCATCTGAAAACAGAGTATACAAAGGTGTTTCATGAGTATCGGGAACTAAATCACATGGAACAGTTGTCAGCGAAGGAATCCAAGGAAAAGGGACTTTACTTACCTTACCACGCCGTCGTGCGCGAAGACAAAGATACCACTAAGGTGCGCATTGTATTTGATGCGTCATGCAAAGGCACAAACGGGGTGTCTTTGAACGACGACCTTCTGGTCGGGCCCACTCTACAGTCAGAGTTGCGGCACATAATCATGCGATGGCGTATGCATCCTGTCTGTTTTATAGCGGACATTGTCAAAATGTACCGACAGGTGGTAGTAGACGGAAGGGACACAAAATACCAACGCATCCTGTGGAGAGAGAATCCTGGCGAGGAGATCAAGGAATATAAATTGGGTCGAGTTACCTTTGGAACATCCGCAGCTCCTTACCTTGCAGTAAAGAGTCTGATTCAAGTTGCCGTAGACGAAGGAGAAGGCTTCCCGCTTGCGGCACCACGGGTACGTCAGGACTTCTACATGGATGATTTGATGTCAGGTTGTCAAGCGGAGCAAGAAGCAATTGAGATCTACCACCAAATGCGAGCACTATTAAACAAGGGGGGCTTCGAGTTACAAAAATGGTCAAGTAACAGTAAAACTATGTTAGAAGGGATCAAAGAAAGCACAACAGGGAAAGTAGAGCATAAGAAAATAGAAATGAAGCAAGAGGCAGTAAATAAAATCTTAGGACTTACCTGGGACCGAAATCGGGATGAATTCGCCTATGCAGTTCAACTCCCTCCTCCAACGGCACCTGTAACTAAAAGGAAAGTTACATCGGACATCGCAAGACTTTACGATCCTCTTGGATGGATAGCACCCAGTATAGTCCAAGCTAAAATACTAATTCAAAGGTTGTGGTTAGCAGGCATCGAATGGGACGAAGAGCTGCCGTCGCCCCTGCTCCAAGAATGGTTGAACTACAGGGAAGAACTGTCTCAACTAACCAGATTTCGACTCCCTCGTTGGACAAACCACAGGTACAATGCTAGGACCGTAGAATTACACGGGTTTAGTGATGCATCCAACGCTGCATATGCTGCTGTGGTGTATTTGCGCGTGATCGACGCGGATAGGAGAATCCACGTCAGTCTGGTGTCAGCCAAAACACGGGTTGCACCCATTAAACAGGTTTCCATTCCACGATTGGAATTATGTGGAGCTGTATTGCTGGCAAAACTATTAGTGGAAATTGCTGAGGTGCTGAACGTCCAAAAATCAAACATACATGCTTGGACGGACTCTGAAGTGGTGTTGGCGTGGTTGAGCAGCCACCCAAGCAGATGGAAGACTTTTATCGGGAACAGATGTTCAGAGAACCTGACTGTCACCAGTCGAAGTCAATGGTCGCATGTAAAGTCAGAGCACAACCCGGCAGATTGTGCGTCAAGGGGTATTTCAGCATCCGAACTAAGCAACTTCGAACTTTGGCTCAGCGGGCCTACGTGGCTGAAACAAAGCGTGATTAACTACACGAACTCAAAGCCGTTAAACACGCAACTAGAAGAGAGGAAAATAAAAACTCACCTGGCAACTGCAGCATCCGGGACAGGCAGCATTGATAATAACATGTGGGCGAAGTATTCCTCACTCACCAAGTTGCTGAGAGTTGTCGCGTACTGTCGAAGACTCCTGAAAAATAAAAGGAAAAACCATACTTACCTGCTGAAATCTGAAATAGAAGAAGCATTAGTGATCATGGTAAAAAGGTACCAACAAGAAGCATACGGACAAGACATAGAAGATATAAAGAAAGGGAAATTAAGAAAGAGAAGTGAACTTACCTCGTTTACGCCACAGATAGACGAACTGGGAATAATTCGTGTTGGTGGGCGGCTCCAAAGCGCCAACATAGATTATAACCAGAAGCATCCCATGTTGTTACCAAAGTCAGCGTGGTTAACTCAACTGATCATTCGAGATGCGCATTATAAAACAATGCATGGAGGACCATCGCTGATGATCACGTACATCAGAGAACGGTTTTGTATACCCGGATTGAAGAATTTGATAAAGACACATGTAAAGAAGTGTATTCCTTGTGTTCGTCACGCAGCCAAGATACAAAGTCAGTTGATGGGACAATTACCCGCGTCCAGGGTGAATATGGCGAGGGCATTTGTGCGCAGCGGGGTAGATTACGCGGGACCCATTAACATTCGTGTCTCTAAGGGAAGGGGGAACAAGTCGTACAAGGGGTACATTTGCCTATTCATATGCATGGCAACCAAGGCTGTGCATATTGAAGCAGTCAGCGAACTGTCAACAGCTGGATTCTTAGCTGCCTTTAAGAGGTTCGTTGCTAGGCGCGGTTACTGCAGCGATCTATACAGCGACAACGGGTCTAATTTCGTGGGCGCAGCAAAGGAACTCCAATATCTCTTTAACGCTGAAAAATCTAGTTTAGTCCCCGAGTTGGCAGATTGGATGGCTACAAACGGAACTGAGTGGCACTTCATACCCCCATACGCTCCCAATTTCGGCGGGCTTTGGGAGGCAGGCATTAAGTCCTGTAAGTTTCATCTCAAACGCGTTATAGGAAACGCTACACTTACCTTCGAAGAGATGATCACAGTCTTGTCGCAAATTGAGGCTTGCCTAAATTCGAGGCCTATGTGGCGGATAGACGACAATGGACAATCGCTACCATTAACTCCTAGCCATTTTCTGGTGGGAGAACCGCTTATAGTAGCACCAGACCATTGCTATGAACAATCATCAATCTCGCCCTTGCGTAGATGGCAATTGTGTCAGCGCATGATGCAGGACTTCTGGCGTCGTTGGTCCCAGGAGTACCTCAATCAATTTTTACAAAGACACAAGTGGACTCAAAAAACTCCTGAGCCTAAAGTAGGTGATGTAGTGCTGGTGAAAGAGCCCGATTTACCACCAGCGAGATGGCTTCTAGGCCAAGTGGTTGAAACACATCCGGGGTTGGACAAAGTAACGCGAGTTGTTACTCTAAAATATAAAAACAATTTTATAAAAAGACCTACTTCAAGGATTTGTGTTTTGCCATTAGCCGACTAACTTTATTGTTAAATGTTATGTAAAACTGTATTTTTTCTTAGATATGTTTCTTTTATTACGCAACCACTGTTTGTGTTAAACTCGTATGAACGAAGTTTGTTATTTTTTATATTGGTGGCAAATTGGGTCAAGAACTGTTGTTCTTGGTGGGCGGCATGTTTGCGTCTTAACAAGTAATATTCCTTAAACTGCAAAGTTGACCCAATTACACGCTAGATGTCGCTGTACCGGCCGTGCGATTTTCTGAATCACGCGAACGGTGTGTCGACGTAGATTATAGGAGAGGTCGAGACGATTTATTTTTAATATAGGCTTTATGTGTGACTGGTTGTTTCTTTGAAATTCCTCCATATAAAGAGCGCCCTTTTTGAACGAGATAGGAAGTACAGACACACAGACACATATTATGTAGTTTTTTATCATTATCACAAGTAGTTATAGGTAGTACACGTTCCTCGCATAGTTCTTAATGGGGAATGAAAATGTCTAGTTTTTCCCTCGCAAAGTCGGAATGCTCTTAATAAAATAGTAAGGATTTTTTTGATGTACAAATAAAATAATCCCCAATTTTCTAAGCATTTTTCTTGCATCTATACTGTGTGGGCGACCCTTACCCATGGTAAGACCCATGGCCGCCCACACATTAGCTTTCTTCACTATTTTTACTTGTCTGTTGTAAAGGAGAGTACCCACTCGTGATTCTAGATACCTAGAATTACACTAATTCTGAACGAAAAAAAGGCACACACACAAATACGCACCTGTATCCACCACACCATATTAATGCCAAAATGTCCAGTGCGTGAGTTTCGTGTAAAATACCATTTCAAGAGACATATTTTCCAAAACTTTCGTGTAAACATAAAATTTTAGAGATTTGATAATAATTACGTCATAATCCGTTACCCAAGAGTAGTAATTGTTAAGGTGGATAACAAAGAGTAGGTACCTATCAATATTGCAATGACGTGATTGCTTCAACTCAATATTTTTCTTAGCTTCAATGAATATTCATTAAAACCGAACCGAAAGACGTCCACTGCTGCACAATTGCACATACGAGGTAGGCCTCCCCCAAAGAGTGCCACAATGACCTGTTTTGCGCAATCAATATTATTGCTCCCAAATTATATTTAAATACCTTAAGGCGAATGTAGATATCCGTTAATTAAAATTTGGTACCTATCACGCATGTGTGCTTGGGCGACAAGCACGAAAACTTGTGAAAATTAACATAAAAATATTTATATGTACTTTCCTTAAGGCGCAGGGTAGGGCAAGGCCTTCCCCATACAAACTTTGTGCACGTTTTATTCGTCGGTTTTGGCACTAACAAATATCATATATTTTTGGTTGTAAATATTAGATATGCGAAGATCGTGATGTGAAAATTTTCAAATATTTCAAAAAAATTCAAAATTAAAAAATTAAAAAAAATTTACATCACGAAATAGCTATTAGAAAAATAAGCATACTGACCAAAAATCATAACTTTAATGCAAACACAAACGAAGTAAATCCTGCACAATGTTTGTACGGAGAGAGCTTGCCCTACCCCTCTTCTTAATGTGTAAATCAAATTATTATTTTTATTAACTTGACCAATATCAAGTTAATAAAAATAATAATTTGATCCTCTTCCCAAAAAAGCCAGTCAAAATATCACTTTTAGTTTATGGAAGGTGTAGGAAATTTTAAGTAAAAATAGCCTATTTTTGAGGTTTTTTTTGACAACAATAATACTAGGCATTATAATTGTTCTAAAAAAAAAAAACAAGCAACCAAAAAGTAGTGAGATGGCAAAGTATCGGTAATACATTATTTATACATTATAACTTTAGGCCCTCATAAAACACCATTTTACGAGACTGCACGGAGGATGCGCCTTAAGCTACTAAGATGCCGATGCTCCAAACAAGTGCAGCTCACCCCAAATCGTCCGCCGCATAAACCAACGGTAGAATTATACAGACGAAGCAGTTTGCTGCAGGCTTCCTTTGTTTACTATAGCATGAAGCAAGCACAGAAAGACAAGATAAAACCGGCCAAGTGCGTGTCGGGCCACGCACAATGTAGGGTTCCGTAGTTGTCCACCCGTTACATTATGTGGACTAAAAAGTTTCGAACTTATATTTACTATGTTTTTGACAGAATTAACAACATTATCTAAGGTATCAATGGAAATTGTACGAAAGTTTGCTTTTGCAAAGTACATTTCTGAAGTTTGACTATTACTCGTTAACTAGTAATGTCTACTTAGCTGTGATAGTTTTCCATTTAAATTCATCGTATATACCTACTAACACACTTGACTATAACAAAAATTATCAGTTCAAAGCTTAATATCACGCCAACCAATTCTTTAAACAAAAAATGCTTTTAAAAACCTTGTATCCAATATTTTTGAAAGAGCTATTCAACGATACCCCGCACGATGGGGTTTGAAAGAAAAAAAAAATTGCACCACCACTTTACATGTACGGGAGGTACCCTAAAGAATTTTTTTTAAAGATTTTATTCTATCGTTTTGTTGGCGTCATTGATATGTATACTCATGCCAAATTACAGCTTTCTAGTCCTAACGGTTACTGAGAAAAACGGGGGTCGGACGGACGGACGGACATGGCGAAACTATAAGGGTTCCTTGTTTACTACGGAACCCTAAATTACAGGAAATAACATATTAAGTTATAAAAAAAACATTTATTTCGGAGTTATCATCCATAATTGGTTATAAAATATATCCGGCACATTTAAATAGTATATAATCATGACCAACGAAACATTTCGGGCGTTCCTCATAAAATGGTCTCGTGATCTTATTACCTATTGAGATGTTTACCTACGGATATAAACTATATTTGATGATAACGCAACTCCATGTATTCCCTAGAAAGGGTGATGCATAAGTAATATTTAATGTTATATACTCGTATAATACAATAAAGGTCCCAAACTCAATCGGGTCGACTCCCATGAAACCTCATCCTTTGATTGTACCGCACGATTATTCAAATGGGCCGTTGGCTGCAGACGGCAAGAAACCAAATAGACTGATTATTGCCAGCAAAAACAGCCGGTGAAACTGTGCCACTTGGCTTGCTAATGGGGATAAATGTCGCAATTTCTATAACATGATTAATAATGAGTTTAGTGATTAAGGTACTTCAAATACATCGGCCAATGACCGTGTCGTCTCGCCACTGAGGGCTTCAATGGCACCCATGCCGCCTGCTCCTGTGCTGGCCGCCTCACCTGCACCACATCGAAAATAATATTCAGATTAACAACCCACAGAAATACCATAACATCAATAGTCAACACAAATTATGCACTAGTCGTCCCATCCTGACTTACCCTATACCCACAATTGCACATATCTCACCTTGCTCCGCGCTGTCCGCGCCTTCTGCGCCATCTGCGCAATCTGCGCCACCTGCGCCATCTGCGCCACTCGCGCCATCTACGCTGTCTGCGCCACCTGCGCCATCTGCGCCACTCGTGCCATCAGCACCACCTGCGCCATCTGCGTCGTCTGCGCAACCTGCGCCATCTGCGCCACTCGCGCCATCTGCGCCGTCTGCGCCACCTGCGCCATCTGCGCCACTCGTGCCATCTGCGCCATACATGTCACAAGATTAATAACAATAAAAATAGGTATTCCTATCATCACCATCTGACCACAATTAATCCTACCACTATATACAAATCACTGTACATACCGTCAATCTCCTCATCGCTGTCGGGAGCCTGTTCCCTCCTCTCACCCGCCTGCTGAGTGAGAGGGAGGGTGGCCCAGGCCCTTCCAGCCATCAAATACGCAATTAGTGTTTGCTGTAATATCATCACCTGCGAGACACGCTGCAACATGTCTCGGAACTCATCTGCACAGTTGGTACACACCATCTTCACCGCTGTCTGAACTTACAATGATGCCCGAACTCACAGTGACATAAAGAAATGACTATCGTCGAACTTTGAATTCCTAATTTAATATTTTCAAAATACCCTCTTTTCTTCTTTTCACCAGCCAGCATGACAAATATAAACAGTAATTTGATTAAGGCCGTGTATTACCACTTTTGAGTTTTTAAAAACCATCTGAGACATAGAATATAGTGTCTTAAAATCTAAAAAAAAGTATATGTGTTACATAAGGATATTGTCTAGTCAAAATCGCAGTCAGTTACATGACCTGATGAATTTCACTCGATAGAAAAAAATCGCGAAGTTACCCCTTTTTGGAATGTTTTTTCAATACTACGGCTATATTACTGATATCAAAGAATATTAGAAAGCTAAGAACGCTAACTCTTTGGAAGTATCATAGCAGGTCAGAAAGCACTAGCGAGATGACGCTACCAGGCTGAAAATGAAAAACGTATTGTTGATTTCGCCAAAATGTTGCATTTTAACATTCTAAATCGACATATTTAGACATTATAAAGCATAAAATATAATTTGATACAGTGTGTCACAATATAACACGAAAATAATAAAATAAAAAATAGCCCTTTTCTAACAGTTGATTTGCTTCAACTGATCGTAAGTTTTCGTGAACTACATGGCCAAGTGTTTGTATTGTATTCCGGCAGATGGCGCAAATTTTAACAATCATGTAATGAAGTTGCCAGGCTATTGAAAAAGGGTAAACTTCTGGGATAAACTACATTCATGATGAAAGAATAAATTGCGTTTACATTTACGTTATTAATAGTATAACTTATTTTACTTAGAAGTGGTTACTATTCCAAGATATTCCTATTTGTGTTATACTTTAACTATGAATTTAAATAATACTAAACTTGTTTGTTTGTTCTATTACTTTTATGTATGAATTGGCAACACTGGTGAATGACACATACCAGCCACTCCAGCCAGTGGTGGATCAAATATATTATATTAGTTTTTAGGGTTCCGTAGCCATCATGGCTAAAACAGAAACCTTATATTATAATTTCATCATGTCTGTCTGTCCGTCCGTATGTCACAATCAATTTAGTCTGAGAAGTAAGTATGAGTAGTACAATTATGAAATTTGGTAGGACATTATATTATATTATGAACCACTACAAAGGTGATGTAAAAGTACGAAAAAATTATATATTAGGGGGCACTCCACATAATTTCAAATATTACAATGCACATTGTCGTGTTGAATATTTATCGATTAACCTTTAAAAATGAAATAGAGGTTATTAAACAAGATTGTTGACTTGGATCGAGTCAATTATTGGTGAAATATTAGCTGTCAAAGTCGTAAATAAATAAAAATTGTTTATTTAAAAAGTGTGCCCATTAATTAATACTTTCAACGATTTTTGGTTTGAACAAGATGGATGTAAGGGTGTTTGAGAACTGTCTTGCTCAAATAAAAGGACGTAAGTGCCGTAAGGCCCCTATGAAGATACGACTTTTTTTGATTCAAGTTGTTGGATAGTGTGCTTTAAAAGCGGAGGTGAGACGTATTTACGGGATTGGTTTTTGGAATAGGTTTGGGCATGGACGCGTAAGTACGCGATCCCGCCCGCGCGTCTTTTAGCGTATCGAGTACTAGGCGTACGACGACTCTGAAGACTCGAAACGTCTAAGGGTCTTAATGTTCCGCGCTATTCGTATTCGGTCGGGGTCGGTTTAGCGCGTCTTTGGACCTAGTCTTTGGATCTAATCTTTTTGTGGACGCGTACTCGCAAAACTCAGTACGCGTTTTGCCTAGTACGTCTCACCTCTAAAGCGGATTTCGACTAATTCAGGGGTAAGGATTTCAAATTTGACATTTAATTTGAAGTTTAAGCCAAAAAATTTTTTTTGCGAAAAATTGTCATTATACTCGATTTCGACTAATTCAGGGGTAAGAATTTCAAATTTGACATTTATTTTGAATTTTAAGCCAAATATTTTTTTTTGCGAAACAACGTCATTATACTCGATTTCGACTAATTCAGGGGTAAGGATTTCAAATCTGACATTTATTTTGAATTTTAAGCCAAAAAAAGATTTTATTGCGTAAAATCGTCATTATACTGGATTTCGACTAATTCAGGGGTAAGGATTTCAAATTTGACATTGATTTTGAATTTTGAGCCAAAAAATTTTTTTTTTTGTTAAGATCGTCATTATACTTGATTTCGACTAATTCAGGGATAAGGATTTCAAATTTGACATTTATTTTGAATTTTAAGCCAGAAAAATATTTTTTTGCGTTAATTCGTCATTATACTCGATTTCGACTAATTCAGGGGTAAGGATTTCAAATTTGACATTTATTTTGAATTTTAACCCAAAAAATATTTTTTTTTTGCGAAAATCGTCATTATACTCGATTTCGACTAATTCAGGGGTAAGAATTTCAAATTTGACATTTATTTTGAATTTTAAGCCAAATATTTTTTTTTGCGAAAAAACGTCATTATACTCGATTTCGACTAATTCAGGGGTAAGGATTTCAAATCTGACATTTATTTTGAATTTTAAGCCAAAAAAAGATTTTATTGCGTAAAATCGTCATTATACTCGATTTCGACTAATTCAGGGGTAAGGATTTCAAATTTGACATTTATTTTGAATTTTAACCCAAAAAATATTTTTTTTTTGCGAAAATCGTCATTATACTCGATTTCGACTAATTCAGGGGTAAGAATTTCAAATTTGACATTTATTTTGAATTTTAAGCCAGAAAAATATTTTTTTGCGTTAATTCGTCATTATACTCGATTTCGACTAATTCAGGGGTAAGGATTTCAAATTTGACATTGATTTTGAATTTTGAGCCAAAAAAATTTTTTTTTTGTGAAGATCGTCATTATACTTGATTTCGACTAATTCAGGGATAAGGATTTCAAATTTAACATTTATTTTGAATTTTAAGCCAGAAAAATATTTTCTTTACGTTAATTCGTCATTATACTCGATTTCGACTAATTCAGGGGTAAGGATTTCAAATTTGACATTTATTTTGAATTTTAACCCAAAAAATATTTTTTTTTTGCGAAAATCGTCCTTATACTCGATTTCGACTAATTCAGGGGCATGAATTTAAAAATTTATGTTTATTTTGAATTTTAAGTGAAAAAAGTTTTTTTTAGTGTAATACGTCATTATACTCGATTTCGACTAATGCAGGAGTAAGTATTTCAGATTGTCCACGCCAGGACTTCGAGGAACTGGGGGCCCATCAGCCAGCTCCGGAACTATTTACGGACCGTCGAGGCGTGTACAAATGGTTCGCGGTTTCACGAAGCTACCTTATATTCTAAACTTAACTTACTTACGGAATCTCTTCGTTCCTGGTCTTCTGGAGCTACGAGGGGGGTGTGTTGGTGAATTGTGTAGAATGTGTGTTTGTGATTACCCCTGTATGGTGCTTCTTTTAAGCCGCGGCGGGCCTTTTCCATAGGCCTCCGTGCGCCGACAATCCAATCCTTCTGAACACAGTCTACTCGACACTACTAAATCTAACAATGGCGTGGGGCTCCCGTATCCACAGTCCGAAACACACCGCACAATCAAAAAAAAACCAAAACGGCTCGCGACCCGACCGTCTCGCGGGAGTTGCTCGAATATTCTGGAAGCCGGGCGCGCGCCGAGCCGCTCTTGCGTCACATGTTACCTATCTCTTTCCTACCGAATGGCGTCGCAGTCTAACGCGGCGCGCGCTCATGCTTGTTGATTTTGACATATGCCTACTTGATGAATGAATTCTAAACAAACACCCGCCCCGGACCGACCCGTCGTCGGTCCGCTCAAACACATGGCAGGCGAGACAATGTCGAAACAGCGCGTCTAAGGATCGAGTCCTTCACCTGCACGTCTGCAATCCGTGGAGACCCATCCTTCCCCGTGATCAGGTTAACGATGCGCCCCCGTCGCCAACACAACGGTGATAGGTTGGCATCCTTAACAAGTACGAGGTCTCCGACGCAGGGAGGAGTCGTCCTGTCCGTCCACTTAACGCGTTGCTGCAGAATATGCAAATACTCAAGCGACCATCGCTTCCAAAAATTTTGAGTCATTTGTTGCAACATCTGATACCGTGACAATCGATTCATCTTAACTTCCGTATACGGGTATTCTGGCAAGGCGTTAAGCGGCTGGCCAATCAGCAGATGACCAGGACTGATGGTCTCCATATCATTCGGGTCCGCGCTCAACGGGCATAAAGGTCGCGAGTTTAATACCGCCTCAATTTTACAAAACACCGTTGCCAACTCCTCAAATGTGAGGATCGTTGAGCCGATGACCCGATATAAATGCGTCTTGGCAGACTTAACTACTGCCTCAAAGATGCCACCCCAGTGGGGGCATCCAGGTGGGCTAAAATACCACGAGATGCCCCGACTTGAGAGGCCCGCACCAATCTCTCGCTCATTTTGGGTTAAAAACGAAACAATTTCCCGTAAGCCGCGGTCGGCGCCCTTGAAGTTGGTACCACAATCCGACCGAATCAATGACGGCAGTCCCCTACGCGAAACAAATCGGTCCAGAGCCGCAATGAAAGCCTCCGTTGAGAGATCAGCTACAAGTTCCAAGTGAACTGCCTTGGTTGCCAAGCAGACGAAGACGCACAGGTACGCCTTAACCGATTTCGCATTGCGAAGGCGTGACGTCTTAACCATGAAGGGTCCCGCAAAATCCGTGCCCACGCCAGCAAACGGCCGAGCTTCCGTGACTCGGTCGGGCGGAAGATCCCCCATTTGCGGCTGCATTGTGGCCGCCTTGAGTCGGTAACAAGGCAAGCAACGAAACACAACGCTCCGGATCATTCTTCGTGCCGACAGAATCCAGAATTCACGCTGCAAGATGGCCAGAAGTGCATTGCAGCCCACATGTGAATTCCTGGTGTGGCGGTCCCAGATCAACAATTTTACCAAGGCTCCCTTCTTGGGTAGAATTAAAGGATGCCTTGCCGAATAAGGCAAGTTAGCATTCCGCAGCCGGCCTCCCACCCGGAGCATCCCGTGCTCATCGATAAACGGGTTAAGGCGGAGAATGCCTCCCTTCAATTTACCTGTGCCCGTTCGCAGGACTGTAATCTCGTCAGCAAAGCTGGTCGCCTGTACTACCTTCACCCAGTGTAAAAGAGCCCGTTGTTGCTCTTCAGGTCCTAAAACAGGCGACACGTTCCGTCGTGCCAAAGGGTTGCGACAATTATGGACAAACCGCATTATCCATCCTGTAACCCTCAGCAACTTCCCGAATGAGCTATAGCGCTCCAAGAGAGTGTAGTCCGCAGTAGCTGACTCCACCGCGGCCACGTTGACCTTCAATCCCTGGTCCGGGGGCAACAAGTGTCTACTGCACTCATTAAAAGGCCACTCCGACTGTGGTCGTTCCAACCAGTGTGGTC
The DNA here is from genome assembly GCA_951800055.1 of Cenopis cana. Lineage (NCBI taxonomy): Eukaryota > Metazoa > Arthropoda > Insecta > Lepidoptera > Tortricidae > Cenopis > Cenopis cana. Next base: position 8,869,422 of record OX637489.1, on the reverse strand, counting down.
CCCACCAAAGAGAATGCTTGACCAAGTCAGGCGCCGGACAGCCACGCGAGGCGCAGTCCGCCGGGTTATACTCGCCTGGAACATGTCTCCAGACCAGAGGAGTCTCCGAGTTATTTATCTGCGAGACCCGATTGGCAACAAATACTTCGAGCGTGTGGACCGAGGCCTGCAGCCAACACAAAACGATCCGACTGTCAGTCCACGCGTAAACCGTTTCATCTAGGTTAAACGTACCGCGTAAATTCCGTACCACATGGTTCAAGAGCCGCATGAGAAGAGCTGCACCCGCCAATTCCATCTTTGGAATCGTCCAACGAGTCCGAACAGGTGCAACCTTGCTCTTGGCCATGACTAATCGTACAGAACCTTTACCATCAGCCTCGCCTGTTCTCAGGTAGACTGTTGCTGCGTACCCCTTCTCTGACGCATCACAAAATCCTACCAGGATCGCCCTGGCTCCCGTTTGCGGGAGCAACCTGCGGGGAATTTCAATGTCCGCAATTTGCGGCAACGTGGTCACGAATGAGGTCCACTCCCGTAACAGCTCCTCGGTGAGCTGATCATCCCAACCTAGTTGGGCCAACCAGAGCTTCTGCATGAAGCATTTCGCCATGAACGTTACCGGCGCGATCCAACCGTTCGGATCGAATGTTCGTGCGATGGTCGAAAGGACCGATCGCTTGGTCCAGGTCCTCGACAGCAATTCGGTTTCACATCTATATGTGAATACGTCACGTCCTGGTCGGTACTGGACCCCTAGGATAGCTAACGCATGAGGATTCTCCGAGTCCTCAAACACATGCGGGTCTTGCTGGTGCTCCGATGGTAGTCCTGCCAAGACCTCTGGGCAATTGGACAACCACTTCCGGAGTTCATAGCCCCCGGAAGCCATGAGTGCTATCAATTCATCCCGTAAGATGAGCGCCTGTTCAACACTATCCGCGCCTGTGCAAATATCGTCTACGTAGACGTCCCGGTCGATGACTGCAGCCGCGCGAGGGAAGCGCAGCCGTTCCTGTTCAGCCAGTTCTCGTAGCGTACGCATCGCTACGTAAGCGCTGGGCTTCAAACCGTACGTATTCGTGTTGAGCTCGTATGTGACCATCGGCTCTTCTGGGCTCTCGCGCCACAATATCAGTTGGAAACGACGGTCGTCTGGATGGATCTCCGTTTGACGAAACATCATCCTCACGTCCGTTACAAAGACAACCTGGTGTCTCCTGAAGTCAGTTAGAATGTCCCCGATGTCTCTGGTCAACTTGGGACCAGCATGCAGACATTGGTTTAGGGACACTCCGCTAGAGGTCGCCGCTGATCCATCAAATACAATGCGAATCTTTGCGTCCATAGTTTTCAGGACGGCATGATGGGGAAGGTGAAAGTGCTCCTCGTGGCGCCAGTCCACCTTGGACACCGACATGTGGCCCAAAGCCAAATATTCACGCATGAACTCTACATACTTCCGTCGAAAGTTGGAGTCCCGTTTCATGCGCCTCTCCATTGACACCAGCCGTTTTTCTGCTTGATTCCGAGAGCTCCCCAGCGGAGGTCGAGTCGCTAGAAATGGTAACCTGGTCATAAATCTGCCCGATGGAAGGCGAACCGTGTTGTACTGATAAAATATCTCGCACTCCTCATCCAGCGGGTTAGTTCTAGGAGCGGTGGGTGGCTCTTCCGTTGCCCAGAACCTTTGTAGGACCTCCGATAACACGCTGCCATAATATACGGGACTATAGTCCAGCGAGTCCTGTGGTTCCCGTACTGGGCCCAACAATGCATACCCCCCTGCGGTGTATACGGCCACCAATCCATTTGGTTGCAGCTCCCGCCTGCCGCCCCGCAGCAGCTTCCCGAGTACGTCAGTCCCAAGTAAGACTTCCACCCGTCCGGGATGCTCAAAGTGGGGATCAGCCAACTCCAGTCCTTTGGTCAACCCTCGTACCGCTGACGGTAACCGTGTCTGAGGGTGGACCCCAACCACTTCGTCCAGAACAATCGCAGTGGCATTCACCCGTGTGTTTGATGCAGAATCACTCATTTCAAACATGAGAGCAGTCTGACCCCTGAGATGAGGCACCCGATTGCCTCCAACCCCTATTGCACCATCCCGTGATGGCTCTAATCTAAGTCCCAGCCTGTCCACCAGTCGACTGGACACAATGCAACCTTGTGCCCCAGTATCTAGCAGTGCTCTCACTTGCACTGACCGGCCATCTGTACCCCAGACAGTAATACGAGCCGTCGGTAATAGTACCGTGACTGGCTGGGGGGCCGGTATCGATGGACAGGCTGCTAATTCCTAGCGGGTGCTACCATCCCCCCCTCCCGCAGGAGGGGATGGAGTCCCCTGTGCCATATATGGGTCCCAACCCGGGTAATATACCCCTCGACCCATCTGGGACATGCGCGCCGGTCGGAAGTAGCCTAGTGGCATCCGTCCTGCCACCGGCGGGCGCGCCACTAAGCGTGGGTGCTCAGCGAGGGGCGGGGAGAAGTGACCACGCGGGGGGGGCAGCGCGCTCCCCAGCGCGGTAGAGTAGTTCAGGTACCCGTCCTCTCCACGTGTTACCTCCGGACACCCGCCCGTGGCTTGGTGCCGGTCATCCCCCCGTGGGTGTGATGGCAGCGTCTGGCGTTGTCCGGGATTACCCGGTGACCCCCCTCCCCGAGGGGGGGGTGCCCGTTGGTCCTTTGTCGGCCCCCCTCCCCGAGGGGGGGGCATCTGCTGGTCTCGTGATGCCCCCCCACCCCGAGGGGGTGGCGACCATCCATCCGAAGCTGGCCTAAGAGGAGGGGAGCGACCTCCCGGCGAGGCTCCGTACGACTCCCCACTCTTAGCCAGGCAGAGGAGCTCATGATGTGCCCCCCCGCATGACCTGCAGTTGGTGGTCTTGCTGCACTCTCGCACATAGTGCGCGCCCAGGCAGCGGAAACACAAGTTCCGCTGCTTGACGACCCCCCTGCGCCTATGCACCCGTTGTGCCTTAAACTCTGCGCAGGCGGTAATATTGTGCCCCCCCTCCCGGCAGAAGGGGCACACCTCCGTTTGGAGGGCATTATATTTTTGTTCCCTACGACGGGGCTCAACCACTTTGGGCCAAACAGTACGTCGAGATGTGGGGGTGGGGGGCTTCGGCAGGGTTGCCCCTTGGCAATCCGCCCGCCTACACTCACCTTCCAAAAAGACCCTTAAATCCTCGAACGTAGGGAGGTGTTCCGCCGACTCCCCCCCGTGCGCCTGCTCGAAGCGAGCGACTACATCGCTTGGCAGTTTCCGTAGAACCCTATTTACTACTACATATTTATTATCTCCCAGCGAGAGTTTCATTCTTTCTAGCGTGTTTACGGCCACTGTAATTGGGTTTAATATTTGCGACCTTATCTCCAACGCACTAGATACTCTCGGGATCGCAAATATCTTCTCTATGAGTCTGTCAATTATTAATCTCCTATTGTTGTAGCGTGCGAGCAGGAGACCCCAGGCTGTCTCATAATTGGCGTCCGAAATCTCCAGATGTGTCAAAATATCGTGCGGCTCCCCACTCAACCTCCCCATCAATTGCGCCAACTTGTAGGCGGGGGCTATGTCGGCGCGAGAGTGCACCACGCTATTGAAGATGTCGCGGAATCGCGGCCAATCCGCGTAATCCCCACTAAATTCCGGCACATTGACGGGCGGAAGTGGCGCCTTTATTTCGGCACCAGCCGTCCGGCACGGCTCCTGTATCTCGCCCTTACGTGCCCGTTCGATCTCGTGGGCCGCTTGTACGATGTCCATAAGCAAACTTCCACACTGCTCCACATTCCTTGTTACGGTGACCTGTGAATCGCCATCCGGCGGAGACGTGGAGTCATCCACTAAAGCCAGATACTGTGCATGGAAGCTCAACACCATGTCATATCTGGCATCAGCCTGCTGCGCCCGTGAGAGTAATGCATCTTTTCTATCGGCACGTCCAATCAAAGCAGCCACCGTGCTAAACCATCGTAACTCTGAATCGATCTTTGCCTTTGTGTTTGTTATCGACATTGTGACACCAACTTCAATTTACAAATACCACCGTAAACAAACCAACAGTCAAGCGCGAACCTAATATTTCGCGGGTTCCGTATTATTCAATATTATTTTTCAGAAATTAATTTAGTTGGAATAATATCACAACAAGAACAAAACAGCAAAATACCAATAATAAATGACAAGAACCAATCCGTCACGCGAAGTAATTGTCGCGAGTTCCGTATCTTAATTAATATTATTTTACCGTAATACACAATGAGTAGTAGTAAACAATTAAACCACCGTGACAATAGGGTACTAACATACACAAATAAACAACAAAGCAAGTTTCACACTTGGTTTTACCCGTAACAAATAAATATATATATATTTTTCTTTGAGTGAATAAGTTTGACGACGGAACCCTAAATTTAACACTCTTTTTCAATGTTATTTTTTCGTATCGAAACGTAATCCGAAACTTGTTCACTCAACCGTTTAAACTATTACCTATTGCCAACAAGGAATCCTAATACTTATTGTGATACTCTAATACTAAACTGACTAACCGTAAATAGCAGTTTCAACCGTAAATGAACGTAAATAGACGTAAACAACCACGCTCTGCTACCAAAAATTTGTCCACGCCAGGACTTCGAGGAACTGGGGGCCCATCAGCCAGCTCCGGAACTATTTACGGACCGTCGAGGCGTGTACAAATGGTTCGCGGTTTCACGAAGCTACCTTATATTCTAAACTTAACTTACTTACGGAATCTCTTCGTTCCTGGTCTTCTGGAGCTACGAGGGGGGTGTGTTGGTGAATTGTGTAGAATGTGTGTTTGTGATTACCCCTGTATGGTGCTTCTTTTAAGCCGCGGCGGGCCTTTTCCATAGGCCTCCGTGCGCCGACAATCCAATCCTTCTGAACACAGTCTACTCGACACTACTAAATCTAACAATGGCGTGGGGCTCCCGTATCCACAGTCCGAAACACACCGCACAATCAAAAAAAAACCAAAACGGCTCGCGACCCGACCGTCTCGCGGGAGTTGCTCGAATATTCTGGAAGCCGGGCGCGCGCCGAGCCGCTCTTGCGTCACATGTTACCTATCTCTTTCCTACCGAATGGCGTCGCAGTCTAACGCGGCGCGCGCTCATGCTTGTTGATTTTGACATATGCCTACTTGATGAATGAATTCTAAACACAGATTTTATATTAATTTTGAATTTTTATGACGTTTTTTTAAAAAACATTTTTTACTTAAAAATCAAATAAATATAAAATTTGAAATCCGAGTATAATGACATTAATGACGTTTTCTAGCAACAAAAAAATTTTTTTGGCTTAAAATTCAAAATGTCAAATTTGAAATTGTTACCCCTGAATTAGTCGAAATCGAGTATAATGACAATTTTTCTAAAAAAAAATTTTTTTTGTCTTAAAATTCAAAATAAATGTCAAATTTGAAATCCTTACCCCTGAATTAGTTGTAATCGAGTATAATGACGATTTTTCGCAAAAAAAATTTTTTTTTTTGCTTTTAATTTAAAATAAATGTCAGATTTGACATCCTTATCCCTGAATTAGTCAAAATCGAGTAAAAGGACGTTTTTAGCAAAAAAAATTTTTTTTGTCTTAAAATTCAAAATAAATGTCAAATTTGAAATCCTTACCCCTGAATTAGTTGTAATCGAGTATAATGACGATTTTTCGCAAAAAAATATTTTTTTTGCTTTAAATTTAAAATAAATGTCAAATTTGAAATCCTTACCCCTGAATTAGTTGAAATCGAGTATAATGACGATTTTTCGCAAAAAAATATTTTTTTTGCTTTAAATTCAATATAAATGTCAGATTTGAAATCCTTATCCCTGAATTAGTTGAAATCCAGTATAATGACGATTTTTTGAAAAAAATATATTTTTTTTTGCTTAAAATTCAAAATAAATGTCAGATTTGAAATCCTTATCCCTGAATTAGTCGAAATCGAGTATAATGTGTATTGACATGTTTATCTTTTAGTCACCCTAACCCTAGTATTAACCAACCAGTTATGTAAGACATGCTAACAAACTATGGATCGTTTTGGTCTGCAATAAAGATGATTGATTGAATTATAGTGACGTTTTTTCGCAAAAAAAAAACTTTTTTTGGCTTAAAATTCTAAATAAATGTCAAATTTGAAATTCTTACCCCTGAATTAGTCGAAATCGAGTATAAGGACTATTTTTCGCAAAAAAATATTTTTTTGGCTTAAAATTCAAAATAAATGTCAAATTTGAAATTCTTACCCCTGAATTAGTCGAAATCGAGTCTAATGACGATTTTTCGCAAAAAAATTTTTTTTTTTGCTTTAAATTTAAAATAAACGTCAGATTTGACATCCTTATCCCTGAATTAGTCAAAATCGAGTAAAATGACGTTTTTTCGCAAAAAAAAAAATTTTTTTGGCTTAAAATTCAAAATAAATGTCAAATTTGAAATCCTTACCCCTGAATTAGTTGTAATCGAGTATAATGACGATTTTTCGCAAAAATTTTTTTTTTGCTTTAAAATTAAAATAAATGTCAGATTTGACATCCTTATCCCTGAATTAGTCAAAATCGAGTAAAATGACGTTTTTTCGCAAAAAAAAACTTATTTGGCTTAAAATTCAAAATAAATGCCAAATTTGAAATTCTTACCCCTGAATTAGTACAGTCGTCCAGCAATCCCTTACTTCACGGCCTCTGCAGTAATGTACTATTAGGGCCAATTTTTTTGGCGTCTAAGTTTTTTTTATTTCTTAGAATTGCATGAAAATTGGTATGTTGGAACAGCTCCTGATTTTGTACAAGTAAAAAAAATATGACAACTTGTTAAAAAATATGACATGAAAATTATGACATTGATATGAAAATTTTTTTTTTCCTATCCATTTTTTCCCATACATTTTTTCCACTGAGTTACGAAAATCTCATACGTTTTGTCACTCAATGGAAAAAAATTGTGGGACAGTGTAGGAAATCGCGCACATATTGTTCAGAATCAGGAGCTCTCCCAACCTACCAATTTTCATGCAATTCTAAGAAATAAAAAAAACTACAACGCCAAAAAAATTGGCCCATTAATGAATGCTAGGTACTCGTAGGTACTCGTATCGTAGTATCTAAAGTAATTTCTCAAAAATGGGGGAAATACGACAAAAATTTAATTAAGATTTGAAAAACATAACCTTAAAACGTCAAAAACATCATGCTTTCCCGCCGTTTATTTTTTTTAACAGAATTGCAAGTGTATTTTTCCGCCGAAAAACGCAAATTATTCGAGACATAAAAAAACGTCGCGTTTCTAACAGAAAAATACGAGCTGAATTGGCTGAATACGACCTGTGCCTCCTTTTATATGACAGTTTCTACTTTTTAAAAAGTTCATAACTCGACAAATAAAGGAATTTATATGTGACATTGCAGGCCGACTGCAACTCGCCTGCAATGCTTTTTACTTTTTAATTTGGATCTGACCTTAAACTATACACTTTACCTTCCAATATGTAGCGAAGCGACTAAAGTCCAGTTTGCGGGCCATTTTTGAGAAAAGTAATATGCGTATTGCGCGCGTAAACATATAAATGTGGAATGAATTAGACGACCGCAACGCGTGCGCGGCAGGCGGGAGGCGAGGTACCGCTCGCTTAGTTCCCGTTCCCGTGCGCCGTGCGCCGGCGGCGCGGCGCGCGGCGCCTCGACGGCCCGGGAGGGCGGCGTAGTTATGAATTTCGCGCCTTTTTTAATGTTTATTCTGTTAAAACACAATCTATACATGTCTTACTTTTTGTAATATGACTGCATAACCTTTTTATATTTGTAGACTTATCTAATTACATACTAATTATAATTAGGTACTTATATTAGATCATTCACGACGAAAAATGCACGCTTATGATTTTAAAATTGTGGCTTGACTATTAATTAATTAATTTAGAATTATCGAAAGCTTCAGGTCGATAATTCGGTCCCACTACATACCTAACTTATATTGGTACTTTTGGTACTCGTATAGTGTACTCGTGTCGTGAGTACATGAGGCTTTCTAGCAAATAAATTTTTGAAGGGGTTTACCTACGAAATTATTAAAAACTACTTACTCATTTTAAAACACTAACCATAACCAGTAATAGTAACTAAAAAAAAGAAGCACACTTCGTACCTACAGAAAAAATAAAAATCCAAAAGTCTGGAGACAGGGTTTGAACCCGAGTACTCAGGATTTGAAATCAACTACTCGAACCACTCGACCAAAACAAAATGGACTCGCGCGCCGAAATTTGGTGTATACTAAGAACAAACTACTGATAGCACCTGCGCCGCAGCGCTGCTGCGTCTGTTTCGCCGCTAGAACACGAGTTTAGATTGAAAACAACGCCATCTGTAATAATAAGTTGAACTACGAGGTACCAGCGACGATAATAAGTTTTAAGCGAGATAACTAGCAATGTACAGAGTTAGCGTTCTTAGTTTTCTATATTCTTTGCTGATATTTAACATTTAATTTTTGTACTCAATTAAAGATCGTAAATAGTTAAAATAGACAAATTCGCAGGGTTTGCTTTGATAAAATGATTGGCTTAATGACTATAGCTAAATATTTACAAAACTGCGCGCAGAGCTTGCGTAGAGAGCGGGATGGTCAATTGTAAACTCACGCGTTAGAGCGGGACATTTGCGTTGGGGATACCACCCCTTAAGTCAAAAAATTACTCATTACATCATAGACCAATTAAAAAACTTTAATCAAACTTAATTTCACAACACTAGTATAACAAACTCATACTTCTCATACTTTTGGTACCGCCTTTTATTTTATTATTAATTTAATTAGGTATCCTTTGTTAATGTAGATATTAAACTAGCTTAAGTCAACGCTTCATTATTATGAGAAACCCTTTGTTTATATATAATAATAAAATATATATGTACAAAAAATAATAATATTAGAATTAATAATTACTTTATTCTTAATTTAATTTGTCGCATTGTTGCGCATAAAGTTCTAAGTTGTTCTAAGTTATGTCATATTAAGTTCTATATTATTCTTTTGTCTTATATTCACTGCAATCTCTTTACACACACTTAGCCCATAAAATCACCACTAAGTAATCACCGCTGCCTCCATACTTCATCTAAATCAGTTCGAAACCCCCTAGGACTTCCTGGCCGCCCGTATTCCTAGCGAGGACCAGTTGTCCTAACCTTACCTCAACTTCACCTCAACCACACTTCACTTGCACCCTAATTCACACCTTCTATACTCAACATGAAGCGTGGGAGGGTTTAGTCCGTAGCCGGTAGAGAACCAGCCTCACTGTGATTCTCGGCCGAGTCGGGCATGCTGTAAGGTACGGGCCTGGCAGTATACAATGAGTATTCCCTCCCGCGCCGCAAAAAAAAAAAAATACATCGGCCAAGTTTGTTAAACATTTGCTGTTATAGCGGCAACAGCAAAACAAAACAATATAACATAGTATGTAAAATTTTCAAACGTCTGGCTATTTAAGGTTCACGAGACACAACACGCCAACAGGCAGACGGACTAAAACGGACGGACGGCAGTGGAGGTTAAGTAAATAGGATTTTGTTAAACCGTGAAAATATCTGGGTTTTAAATGGTCTACGTTAATATCCAATGGTAAAAGCTATCTCAATTGTTTTCTATAAGTACATAATAAATCATGTTTGGTTTTGGTAACTTTAACAACCTACCTATGCCTATTCAATTTTAACATTAAATTACAAAATAGTGACGTTATTTCAACCGAATAACAACAGCTAAAGTTTAACAACGTAAATGGAATATTACATATGATTTTTCATACGCACGTCTCGTTTAAAAAAGGGTACTCATATTCATACTCATTTTATTTATAATTTATTTATAATGCAAATATTACACGTCAAAGTTTTATACATTGTGTGTGTGGTAACGTGAGTATTTAGAGAAGCGAAAAATTCGTTTATCTACACCCATATAGTAAATCCTCTTTTATAAGTTCAAATACCGTAGATAAGACCCCGCTTTATAATATACTGTGCAGCTGTTGCGTGCGTCCCCTATTAGATCACGAAATATAACACTTTAACGAGATCACGTACAAAATTAAGACACAGCTGCGGGCTGGCGGCGGAGGCGCGGGCCGGCCTGTCGACGCAAACATGGCGCACGCCGGCGAGAAGTGCCCACACGAAACACATGAAAGAGGATTTAATATATGGATGTAGATAAAGTAGTGTATGCAACTGTACATAATTAGGCATTATGTACCAGTTGCATAATAGTAGTTTATGCAACTGGTACATAATGAGGGGCATTAAAACACGAGTGTGTTTTATGAAACGAGCCGATGGCGAGTTTCATAATAAGGTCACACGAGTGTTTTAATGCCTAATTATGTACAGTTGCATACATTACTTTATCTACACACATATTATAATTACTCTAAGATGGGTTCAGAAACCGTAGTAAATAAATACAATAATTGTGTTAATACAACATTTTTTGCACGGTTGCGGAAATATCTAAATCAGAACTGGCAACAGATACCTGAATGTTATTTAAAAAAGTAAAGAGTCCTTATTCTGATGTGATCATGTCGTTCTAGCTCAAATTTCGTGCGATATATACTAAAAAAACATCGAGCTGACATTTCGCATCGACTGAATTTGAATTTTCAGTGATACTAGAATAGGGACATGTCAACTTTGACATTTAAATTTTGACAGTTTTGTTTGACGTAATATTTTAACATCATATATGAGATTAAAATGAAATATTTTATTACTGCTGTAGCCTTAGCCACAGATAAGAAAATTGCCATAAATTCATTGAATGTTGAAATGAGAGTCATTTTCTACGGTTTCCGAACGCATATTAGAGGATTTATGATATGTGTGTAGATAAACTACTATTTGCTATTTTATTACTTAGCTGCTTTATAAAAGAATATCACATATTTTACATCGAAAACCAAATACAGCAAAGTGTAAGGAGTTAAATATAAATATTATAATATTTGATTATTTTAGATACGTCGGGCACATGTATCTTCTTAAATATTAATTGACTAGTTCTAAACTTGACTCCTTCCGGCGGCGCCACCGTCGCTCCCCGCTACTTTCGCGCCGATACCATTTTTGTCGGCGTGATCGCGGCTGAGGCGACTGGGCATTCGGCTCATGGCTGCGATCGAGAACGGTTCAGACTATTTAAGTTCGTAGAAATAGAGAGATAACGTTTATATAAAATTACAAGTATACTCTTTGTGCATTGATAAATGGAATAAAATAATTAATAACAGCTACTCGTACTGGTTTCCGTCGATATCCCTTCTGACCCAATAAAAGGCAACAACCATTCGTCTTCCTCCAACTCTCAACTCTCGCACATAACAATGTTACGAGTAACGTATTCATACGAATACAATTAAATCTTTCCGCTTAATATAAACTACGGTAGAGTTCAAACACACGGGCACGTTACTGGGCAACTTAATTAACGAGTGGGTAGATAGTTTAAACCATTTACCATAGACATAGTGACAGGAGGGAAGTAAGGCGACTTGATATCCGCCAAATTAATCATAAAATTATACTTGATATTTTATATACATTTAATTCTTGTAAAGTTATTTACACTCACAAATTTATGGTAGTAAAGGTAGATGGTTATTTATGCGGGCAGTAACAAAAAATATAGGATGTTTTGTCTATATATGATAAATCCAACAGTTACTAACACTACCTACACCAATTTCTTAACGTCATTAAATGTATTGACTCACTTATTTCTAATCAAACTCAATAGACCTAGACTCAATAGATGTTTATGTATGTATACCTGTATACATAAACATCTTACGCTACTTCTGCATTTGGCGGGGCGGTATGAAGTATTTTTCTACTTAACCGAACGCTTACTGATGTCGCGTAGATTTCCTTACTTATCGATAGTAGATATACCGAAAATATTTATTAATACTCTGACAAGGCCTAAATTGGCTTCTCCTTAACAATTAAAAAAAACTGTTTAATAAGGCAAAGCGAAATAAATATAAATGTTATTACTTAAAAGAATGATGTCTGTAAAACACGATTTTTAAAATTGGTATAGATAAAAAAAAAATTATGTAGTTACGTCTGAAAATCCTTTTTAAACATTTCCATACCCTTATTTTTTAACTTAGGTGGCAGTAATTAATCCGTTATTTTTCCTTTGTATATTTATTTATTCCTTTATTCATTTCACACCATTTTTGTTACACCTTGTACATTTCATATCATTTGAATAATAGTTTCTTATAAAAACGTAGATACAGTTCTCAACTCACTACAACGTGACAGAGTTTCGCACAATTTCTTCAAACTTGCCGCGGTGGTTATGGAAATCGTTTGATAATTTTCATAAATAAGACGAAGTTTCTACGGCATATTATTCAAATGTAAGCAGATTTGAGCACTTGGACGCAGACCGGCTTTGACCTAGGACTCTAGTCTATTGTAGTTTTCAGTGAGTTTTATTCGTAGACTGGTATATAGTGCCTCCTTCCCCGGGGTCTATACACTAGATGTACCCGGGACATAATAAATATGAGTCTATGTTAAATTAACTCATTCATCATGTTCTCTCTAGTTATATTCCTAGAAGTGAGAAACAAAATACAAATATAATAGTGCCGTGCCACAGTGCTTAATTCCATTTAGAAAATTTAAACCAAATGTGCTTTGACTGCTACTTACTACACATATAAACTTATAATGGATACTATTAAATCCCGCAGACGTCTCCCCTTTTAGGTACTCTGTGCACATGGCAGCAACTTTCTGATTTATACTGTAGTAGTCTTATAATATAAACTTTTAACACGTCCGGCCCGAAGAACCATGAATAAATTGGTAGGTCAAAGTATTGGTTTGTACGTTTCCCCTTCAAGTTATTAAAAATTGTTAAAAACGTTGCTGAATTTTCTCATAAGTGTGATGGGCCTCAGGATGGGAAGATGGATTTCTTGCATGTAGAAAATAAATTGATAATGACGCTGGTTTATTCACTCACCAAGTTGTCTCAACAAATCGCGAAAAATAAGTGGGCCTGAGCAACGGTTACAGGCCATTTTATAAACTACCCCGATTACGGCGACTACCCCTTCCATGTTGTCAACCATATTAATCATTACACATACTTTATTAAGTTATTCGCCTTATTTAATCAATTAAGTATATGATAAATGATGAATTAATTAATATCAATCAACACAACATATAAATATGAATTCTATGCATATAAATTAGGCTTGTAACTAACTATTGTTACTTTAATCGTAAAATATGGAGTATCGAGCAAAGCAACAGTAGGTGGCGCTGTCACGGTGATCGCCGGTGACGGGCTGTGATGGCTTCGGAGCTGGCCCACTAGGTGGCGCTAACACTCGGCCATCCTGCCACGGCCGTGCCCCACGGCGCTCTGGCACGCCCTTCGTGATGTTGGTAGGTACAGCTGAACCGCTTGTCTCCGGAACCTGGAATGTAAAACAAAGAAGCAAAGTATAATGCTATAAAAAAAATACGGCGTTTGGTACTGAAGGTAAAGGCTTCACACAGATTTTTATATAATTTTTTTTTATGCCTCTAAATGAGGCATCCGTGTCACACAGATTAGCTAGTGGTAACGTCAATAGATTAATTATTGGTGAAACAGACTATTTCACTTGCATTCAGCGATGTATCTCCTCACACAGTTGCTATCACATAGTAGTTATCACACAGCAATTATCATGTCACACAGTAGTTATCACACAGCAACCATCACACAGTAGCCTTCACATAGTGGCTATCACATAGTCACCCTCGCACAGCAGTCATCACACAGTTTAGCTAACCATCACACAGCAGGTATTAAAAGGAATGGATTGTTATTCACTAATGCTACTCTGTTGGAAATGCGACCGTGACGACGGTTACCAAATATTTACGTATACCACACAGTCATCACACATAGCTATCAGTCGGTAATTTAAAATTTAGTTATTTAAAGCTTATAACACCTGTCGCATCAATTAATTTTTCGTGTACCTGCTATTTACCCATTTGTATCATGTAAACAATGTAAATATACCCTACTTCATTTTTATAAAGTAGCAAGGTGTTTGGTATTTATTTCAACAACAAAACTGGACTGTAGTATACTTTATATCATTGCAATAAAGTTGCAAGTAAGCTGCGTGTAAGTAAGCTGTGAATGAGAATAAGACAAATGAATTTATTTGCGTTGTTCGTCGTGTAAATAGTGTTAAGTTTAGTATAGTGTATAGTTACGTAGCACTTGCAACCGTATTGTTTAGGAAATAGGGTCGAATGTGCTTTGTTCTAGCAACAATAATAAACGAAATGAAGGATCTAATTCTTATACTTATGTACATTGAATCTTTAATTGTATAATACAAAATTATGAATAATGTAATGTGTACCTAAAATTGTATTACAAGTTTAATGTAATTAGAACTTGCAAAAAAAAGTATTCTTTTAAGTTTTAGCCACACCATTGAAAACAATTGTACCTACTCGAAATATAAAATTATAGTATGCTGTTGAATATTATTTCATTGTTTTATTTTATATTATAATCCAATTCATAATAAAAATATATATACATGACAAATACTATGGGCGTGAACACACAATTATATCATTTAGGATTATTTGATCAACTTTCCAAAAGGTCAATTAGGTCGTCCCTATCCACTTCATGGTCACTGCCAGAGCTGTCATCGTCAGAAATCGTAGTTTTGTAAGGCCTTAGTACTTCACTTCGTACTCTAGCACAGAATCTTTTATAACCTTTCATACCTTTTATACTGGCAATCGTATAGCGATCTAGAGCATGGTCGCATTTAACTACTTTATATGGTCCCGTGTATAGTCCGTCAAGTTTTCTCGTAACCCTTGCTTGAGTATCCCTCGCGGATCCTCCTTTCCAAAGTACTAACTGGCCTACAGAGTACTTTTTAGACGGTTTGCGCTTTTTATCGAACCTACTTTTCATGACCGTCATATTTCGATCGATTCGTAACTTAGCCGATTTTCTACGCGACTCAAGCTGATGCCGTTGATCACCTGCATCTGTAGGGATATCCGATGGATAGCCTGGGTACCGTGTATTGCTATGACCAAACATAAGGCTAAAAGGCGAGAATCCCGTGGTTGCATTGGGTGTGTTGTTTATACCCCAGACTATATCGGGCACTTTAGTATCCCAAGTACATTCACTGTCTGCCATAGTATTTAGGCCGTTAATAAGAGTGCGGTTCACCCTCTCGACTTGGCCATTAGAACGGGGGCTGGCAATGGCATTTAAAACATGCTTGAATTGGCATTCTTCTGCAAACTGCTTGAAATACCGGCTCGTGAATGCTTTACCTCGATCGCTTATTACTTTACTAGGATTACCAAATTGATAAATCACATCTTTAAAAAGTTTGATTGTTTCAATCGAGCTGGCATTTTTAGCAGGTTTTGCAAATACGTACTTCGTAAAAGAGTCGATTATTACGAGTAAGTACGTGTTCCCATGACGGGTCTTGACGAAAGGACCTAGATGATCTATATGCACCGTGTGCATTGGAACGGCAGGTTTTTCAATAGGGTGTAATTCTCCCTCAAGCTTACCATAGTTACCCTTACCGTACGCACAATTCAAACACGAATTTATGTATTTCCGTATAAAACTAGTCATTCCCTTGAACCAAAATTGGGCTTTAATAGTCTTCTCGCATTTTTCGAAACCTGGGTGGCCTATTTGGTCGTGATATTTCTGTAGAAGGCCATACTTTGCTAACTTTGGTATGACGAAACGTTCGCCTGACAGTATTTTCCTATATCGGATTTAAATTGGGCAACGGCACTAACCTATAGAGCCACATAGTACAGATTCTACAGAGATCGTATACTTACTTTTTCAAATGCCTGACTGTTTACCATAAACAACCTCCTTAATTTGTTTGTTTTTTTTTTGCCACAGTCGAAAGCAATATCAACAGTTTGTGGCAGATAAGAAAAGGGAAACTATGACACGGACAACAAATAATATGTCTCTCTCTGTCGCTCTTATATAAAGTTGTATATGACCATCTCGTTCAGTAGGTATTATTATTTGATGTCGAGTCTAATTAGTCTGAGCGAAAGCCGATCATTTTTTTATTAAAAATATATGGAATAAAATGGTCCAATACACAATAGTTATTTACGATACAAGGGTTGTAAAACAAAGAAAGGCCGATATCGCAGATGTTTGGGGCCCGAGCCGCAGGCGAGGGTCTCAAATATGCGAGAGAGGGCTTTCTGTTTTACGACCCGTGTTTTGTACACAATTTTACGTCACCACTTGGCCAAAAAGTGGGTTTTTCTGATCGCGCAGCGTGCAGAAAAACGCGCTTTTTGGCAAGGTGTGGTGTAAACACATTATCGTCAGTCAACAGTTCCCGCCGAAATGTTTTTTCACTGATTCAGAAAATGTTTGTACATATTTCTATTGTTATTGAATTTAACAAGTATTTCGCGTTGCAAATAACACAGTTCCTAATTTTTAGATCATGTCAATATTGTTTTACATCTTTTGTGAAAAATGAAACGAAAATGGGCATAGGTATTTGATTTTTTTTGTCTACGAAGCTGGAGGTCCCGTGTTCGATTCCCGGTCAGGGCATTTATTTGTGTGATGAACACGTATAATTGTTGTGGGTGTTTTCTATGTATTCAAGTATGCATTTATCCATGTATGTATATCGTCGCGTTAGTACAAGCTTTGCTTGGTTTGGGACTAGGTCGATTTGTCCACAATTTTTTTTTTTTTTTTTTAATATTTTACTGTCCTCGTATTCGAAATGAAAAGTAGAGTGTTTAACTCGGGTGAAACCACCCATTTCAGCCCTTGGTTAACAATCTACTATTACAATGCATGTGCTTGAAAAGTGCCTTTTCTAAGCAGTCAAACTGTGCGGAAAGTGCTACTTTTCCGCACTAGTGCTTTTTACTTTTAAATTGTTTTTTTTTTTTAATTTTTTACTCTGTATTCAGCTCGACGCAGAGTTTTAATTATTTGAAAAACATTTCACAAATTAATCAATTATAGATTACCGTTCTTATAAACAGGTACATAAATATTAATACTTGTTAAACGTATCATTTTAGATTTTATTTATTATCTATAAATAAATTGAAAATTTTCACTTTAGGTAAATGCGTGGCACAATGCGCATTAAGCCATTGCCTACTTAGCATTTTAAAAACAAATATGCACATGCGCAGTAGTATAGATGTTGAGCGCGCATGTATTTAGAAAAATGCCGCCATTTTTCTTTTCAAGTACCTTGTTTACCTAATTTTTGATATTAATACAAAATTTTAAATTCTAAAAACCCCCCGACAGAGCAGATCGATCGGACATAAGAAAATTAGTCAGATCCCCTCATCAACTAGAAAAGAGCTGATGATCTTCAAACAACTGATCAGGTCATGGTTACCTTACCATATACTTTCAATATCATTGAAGAAACACGGTACCAAATTTCGTATCGATTGGACATCAATTAGAAAAGAGCTGATAATCTTCAAACGGCTGAACAGATTTTCATGAAACATGGCTAAGAACACTCGGGATAAAATTATCTATGACACAATTTTTTTTTTAACGAAAATCGGTTCATCCTTTTGGCCGCTACGATACCACAGACAGATACAAAATACACAGACAGACACGTTAAACTTATAACACCCCTCTTTTTGCGTCGGGGGTTAAAAAATATCGAGTGAAAGTGACGAATCAGATCAAATGTAACTCCAGAAAACAGTTTTCAAGAAGCACAAAATGCCAACAAAGTTTCCTTGGCCGCTAAATCCAAATTAAAAACATATACTTTTGATGAATTTTGCGGTGCTTTTGTGTTAATAAAATGATCTTACAATGGTTTTATGTCGAAAATAAATAACACTCTATGTCAAGAAGTTGTTACATGAAGATGCTGATAATAAGTAACATATCGAGCAAGGTAAAAATTATAACCTATATATATATGAAAATAACTTTTCTATTTTCTCGCACAATGCATAGTAAAACTTTGTATGATACGCGCGCGTAAAGATGATTTCCGACTCGTGTCTAATTATAAACTCGCTCGCTACGCTCGCTCGTGTATAAGAAAGACACTCGTCGGAAATCACTCACTTTCCGCACTTGTATCATAAATAACTATTATGTCACACCTGGCCATAAAGTGGCTATTACCTTACGCTCCGCGCGCGGAAAATCGCGTCCAGGGGGTGTCATAATATTTTGAAAAAAAAAAAAAACCTCATATCGCATATTTATCGCCCTTGCTTTCGGTTCGGGCGTCAAATACCTACGATCTGAGACTTTCTTTGTTTTACCGCCCTTGGTAAGTAATGTACTATTGTTAGTATAATGTCGGTAAATATTGTCGGTAGTTTTTACCGACAATGCTCGGTACGCGTAGCAATAAAACATTAAACAATGTAAAAAATCCGATTTGGAAGCCGGCGCCGAGACGAGTTTGTAATCCGGACGCGGATAAGCCGGGTTTAAATTTAAAACTGCTCCGTATCAGCGACTGCCTGATACATTCACATTTATTCAGATTTTACGAATTCACAAACTTGGAGTCCTGGCTGGAATGTGACTATCGAAAAACCAAATTGTTGCTATTACCGCACGCTCCGCGTGAATCACTAAACGAAATTTTATATAATTATTTTGACAGTGGGCATGTTCAATATTATTGTTATAAAAATCCGTATTTCATGAGAGTATTTCAAAATCAGTATCACAGAAATATGAAAGAAAAGCGATATCTTAAGAGATTTCCCCATCTGTGGAATAGTGTTGGAGCTTCTCCAGATGATGATGATGGGGTTCGAGGATGAAGGAGTCTACGCTGAGGGAGAGGAATTGAAGCAAACGCTGCTAGATATTTTGCCGAACTGTTTTATTTGACGTTTTTGTTTATATATAGACACAACCATAGACAACATAATGTTAAGGCATTAATACATTTCACTACTAAGGTACGGCAGAGCCAACCTGGACCAGAACCGCTACGTCCAGAACGAAATGGAAAGGCATGGAAGAGGCATATATCCAGCAGTGGACGCAAATATGCTGAAAGATAGAAGAGAGACTACTAAGGTGTCATACACACAACCCTTAACATCCTCCACAGCTAGAGGAAAATGACACCTTTATTAAACTTTTGACCGCCGAAGTGGTAGCGTGTCGTCAAAAAGCAAATTAAAGCAAATGGCCTTAAAGATAAAGATACCTACATGCATCCTTAGCGGCTTTCTAATGTCTGATATGACATTCCGCTTAGGCCTTACTCTCCGTAATTGAGCGGCTAATGAAAACGAGCGGCAAGGTGACACATGAATAGTTGGTACTCCCTGGCGTATCAAACGCTATCTATGGATAGCGTTTGATACGCCAGGAGAGCTATGGCTCTGGCCGATCCGTCACGGTGTTAGTCAGCACCAAGTCAATTAACCAGCCACCAGTTATTATGGTTATTATTATTATTTTAAATTTATGGCCATTTTCAACAAACCAAAGACGCTTTTGTTCACGGCAATCAAAAGTACAAAAAGGCAATCAAGAGTTTGACTATATTATACAATTGCTATAGTGCGTGTCATTTACTAAGACGTGCCCCTCCACAGCCTAATCTGGACTAGATACTGCGTATAGATTACTATGAGATTCGCTGTGGAGGGGCGCGTCGTCCTGTATGACACGCGCTATACAATAGTAGATTGTGTCACAAGGGAGCAAAATGACATATTTACGGCGTGGGCGTAAATTGAATCCTGAACGAAGCGAAGGATTATATAATAGAATCCCGAGCGTAGCGAGGGATTCTAAAATAGAATCCTGAGCGTAGTGAGGGATTCAAGAATTAACGCCCAAGGTGGAAATAATTTTGCTTCCATGTGACACATACTGCTTTTCACATCACCTATTGAGGATAATGAAAGATCTGAAATAACAATGGTTGTGCATTTATTTTATCAAAATCGATACAATACTTACCTATCAAAATCGATACAATACAATTACTCGTTACAGAAAAGTGCCAATTTGATCCCTCGTAGCAGGGAAGAAAAGTGCCATTTTGATCCCTCCTAGCAGGGAAGAAAAAGCCCTTATCCGAATAGGTGATGTGAAAAGTTTATTTTGTACCTTCAAGGAAATTGTTCAATTATTGATATCAAGAAATAACCATATATTCTGACGAGAATGTCACAATGTAATCTTTAAACAGGAAATTGAACATAAGCAAACAAATCATAAAATATTTTATTATCCCACATTCAAAATCGTAGTAGGTAAATAAATATGCGTGAATTGCGTGTACATAGAGTTTTAAGAATATATGAATGTCAAGCTTGAAAAATATATAATTGTAAGCTATTGTTGTAATTATCAAAATTTGATTAGAATCTAAAAATAAAAGGAACGAAAGGAAAATATACTGCAAACTTTCATAATTTCTTACGTTAATTACTTGGTGCATCAAATACTATCTATTAATACACCTTCTTGGAAGATGTCCGCCAGAATTATGGCACCGATGAAACACAAGTTACTACGTAACATATGCTGCGACACTTTAGACACGAGGCGTATCAGCGAGGAATGCCTGCCTCGGCCTAACGCTCTCGAAGGCCGGCGTGAGGTCATTCGACGCTGCTTCAGTGCACTAATTCGCTGGTATTTGCGCCCGTGGAACTTAATTCCGCAAACACGACGGATGGACGTCCGCGAACTTCGTCCAGACAGCGTGGTTTTGGCTACGCTGCTGGTGTTGAGCACGGGTTGTGTCGCGCGCCGCAGTGAAGGAGCCCTGCGCGTGCACGCAGGACAGCTGGACGCGCGTAACGACTTCCCGTTCATCGTGATGTTTCAGACGCGACGCGAACCTATCATAAGAGCGTGCAGCGGAAGCCTTATAGCCACAAACTGGGTCCTCACTGCAGGCCACTGCGTAGGCCCCGCGAGCGCAAGAATTGTACGATACGGAGACTTCACTTTACCGCCGAACAAAACTAAATTATATGCCAATATATTAAAATTCTTTCACCATCCACGTCGTTTAGAGTATGGGGATGAATTTAGCGACGATATCGGACTAGTTATGGTTGAAAAGATTCTCAACAAACCAACCGCTAGGCTGTTGGCGCTCGATTATAAGACCTTATTCGGCTTACCTGTCAAATACGCAGGTTTTGGAGTAACAAGTAAGGATTATGCATACAAGTTTCCATCAATTTTCAAACTTACCTCTGATTTGCAATTCGCACCTCGTGTAGGTGAGGGTATTATTCGCCCTTGTGTTGACTTTGGTGACAGCAATACGGCGGTTATATGTGTCGCAGCAAAATGTTCCAACAGGCTACAAGCACCTCGGGCGGCGGACTCTGGCGGTCCGCTTGTATACAACGGCAGTATCATCGGGGTGGCCGTATTAGGCAACTTTTACAGCTCAGGTTTCACTCCTGTTAGTTTATATTTGCAGTGGATTCAAGAAGTGATGCGTTTGAATTAGGTTTTGAAATATCACATAAGAGAACGAGAGGTTTTTGGTAAAATAAATAGCCCTGGGGTATTAGCACGCGGGTGTTCCACATCATCGGGCCTATTGCATCTTGACAGATGATTTAAACAGCGTCTGCACGCGAGAGACAACTCCTCTCGTGACTATGTAATCCAATCCGGGATCGACAAATACGTCCACGTTTTCGGCACGTGAACTGAGGACCCGTGTCACCAGCAACCTGTTCCCGGTGGCGGCAGTGTTTTTAAAAATAGAACGAAAAATAATGTATCTCGCCGCTTTGTTTGAGTCCTTATTTTGCATCAATTAATATGTATTAAGGTACTTGAGGGTAAATAAATGATATGACTATGACTATGACTATGAAATATCGTCAGATTTAGCTTTGAAACCCTTTTGAAAAAAAGTAAGGGGAGGGCGGGGATAAAAAGATACAGATGGGTACTTCAACTAATATACTAAGAAAAATATAACAAACTAGCGGCCCGACCTCGCACGGGTAGTCCAGTTTTTAAATGTTTGATCTACTTACCCATTTCCTAATATACAATAGTATAATTACCAACTATAAACGAAATTTCTAGTCCCTCACTTCGAATATTACACCTTTTTCATACAGACATTCAACCACTTTTGTGTTACTCTTAGGGATGAATTTTCAAAAACGCCGAAATAACTTTTATTATACAGTGTGTTTGGTCCATCGTTTGACAAATTCAAATAGCGTGAATTTTTTTTTGTTGAATCCTATAGATTGACTCGTCTAACCTTAAATTGAAAAAAAGTAAGCTGTAGAGCCTGCAATTTTTATTTTTATTGCAATCTGTAATGTTGTATCCTGGATCGATCAAAATCAAAATTACGGGCAGAGAACGTCAAGTTTATTTTATATTAACCTACAAAGATTATTCAAGATGTAAAAATTCAGTCGAAGGTAAGTTAAGATTCGCAATAAAAAAAAACTAAATAATGATGTTCTTAAGATTATTTCATAAAGTTCTTTGGTTTATCTTCATTGTAATGATGTGCAATAATGTCAAAAAACCTTTCAAAAACTTCATTAATTTGCCAACATTGTGACGCATTGGGTTAATAATAATCGAATTGCATACTTGGCAAATTTGGGCTAAAGTTCATTACGCAGGTTTTTCTGTACGCTAAGTAAGTAGATCTTGCAGCCTTGTTGTTTCGTAGACGAGTCTGTCCCCAGATGTAAGAGTTGAACGCAGTTCGGTCTGAGGAACTTGGACACAATGGAATAAGGCCATCGCTCCCAAACCACGAATATGGCAAAGCATTTTGCTTCCTCACTAATCAGATATCCTTCTGTGTGTAGGACAACCGTCTGGCGGAAAGACCATACGCCTATCTTCATTGGGGTGGCACATCAGCTAGCCATTAAAGCGAGTAATTTCCTTCCTGATAATCACAACGGCGATAATTACCTTAAGTTTTTGGAAAATGACCTACTCGAGGTAACACATTACAAGGCGTATCTTCTTCCAACAAGATGGTTCAGTCATGCACGCTGGAAGTTATCAGTTAGGGAGCACCTGCGGGGTTAGTTTTAGTATGGGATTTGACATTTAAATCTATTGTACTAACGGTCGAAAACGTTACGTGATTACCGCGCTGGACAACATTTTCCCGAAATAATGGACTGAAGAAATAGCCCTATTCCATTACCTCCAAGTTCCTCAGACTTAACTCAGTTGAACATTTTATATCTGGGGATAAACTCGTTTACAGAATTGCAGGATACAGGCATTACGTACTAATTTAGCGTACACAAAAACCTGTTTATCTACACCCATATATCATAAATCCACTAAAATGCGTTCAGAAACCGTAGGCCTTCCTTTTAACATCAATGTAATTATTAAAAAATTCTTACCTGTGGTGAGAATGTGTAATTTTATTTTTTTATACTATAATGATTTTATTTAAATTCGGAACAGGAAAATTAAAATTCAGTCAATACGAAAGGTCAGCTCGATATATGTTTTTTTTTGGGATAAGAATTCAGGGCATAAGGAGTTCAAATTTTACAATTGTTTTGAATTTTAAGATTTTTTTTTTACAAAACGTTGTCATTATACTCGGTTTTGACTAAATCGGGAATAAGGATTTCAAATTTTATATTTACTTTGAATTATAGGTTAAAAAATTTTTTTTTTTCGTAAAATCGGCAGTTTACTTGATTTTGACTAATTCGGGGATGAGTATTTAAAATTTTATATTAATTTTGAATTTAGTTAAAAAAACGAAAAATTAATAAGAATTTCAATTTTATATTTATTTTGAATTTTAAGCAGGTAAAAAAAATATTACTCGAAAAAACGTCATTATACTCGATTTCGACTAATTCGGGGATAATGATTTCAATTTTTAATATTACATAATTTTGAATTTTAAGTAAGAAAACAAATTGCGAAAAATCGTCATTATAGTCGATTTCGACTAATTGAGGGATATGGTTTTCGAATTTGTTTTGTTCCATTTTAATGCTCAGTCTATTAGGGAAGCTTTAAGTTTCTACCTTAAAGATAGAATACCACCGCCCCCTTTTAACCCCCTAAGTGGATGAATTTTGAAATTAATTATTTTCATGTCAAGGCTACAAAAATGGAAAGTTTCATAGAAAACTAAGTGACTGACTGAGTGACTATGCGGAACGTATCCATCCAAATTAAATTTGTCAAGCGGATGCGTCCGCTAACGAAATTACCACTTTAATTACCACTTTTTCACTTTTCATCCGCTTGACAAATTTAATTTAATTATGGGATGGCACATTTTTATTAATGCATGCATAGACTTACCTGATCAGTTACGTGAATGTTGCAATTCTCATAAAATATGTTTTATAGTTGCGCATAAACGCTGTTATTGACAATCAGAAGGATGATGATAGGACAGATGCAAATCGAACGATGTTTTTGATCTGTCAAAACTCCGACGGCAAAGCAGTCCCGATGAAACGTTGCAATGTTTAACTAAACTAACTAGGCGCTATTCACTACAGTGTTCCAATCTATCCAATATGAGCTGTACTTTTTGAGATATATCGAAATGACCATATTACCCTCACGTACTTTACCTTTTTGTGTACGGTACGTTACATCTATTGTCTCAAATATGGTTGTTATGTCTCTTCTTTATGTTAAATGTTTCTAAATAGATGTGCTGTTTGTATGATTTATGATTTATAAATAATAATCTACGTTTAATTGTGCTATTTGTTATACAGCAGGCAGATGTAACATTTATTATGAGGTGCAAGGTACATTAATAAAAAAAAAAAAACATGCGTCGGCAATTAATTCAGTAGTCTTTGATTTTATATTTTTTGTACCTTTTTAATTAAATAAACACGTTCAAAGTAGTGATGATTTTAATTCATATGCGATTCATTTTATCAGGTCTGTCAAAAATAACGGATTTGTAAAATCGCAATAATATTGTAGCTCAAAATTAGCTGGATAACGGTAAAGTTTCATTTATCATTTATTTAGCAGCAGTAAATATTGTGAAAATATTTTCAAAAGCAAGTGAGCCTTAAAGATAAAATATAGGTACCTGAATGCTTCCTCAATAGCTGTCTAATGTCTGATATGCCGCTTACGCCTTCCTCTCTGTGATTGAGCGGCTAATGAAAATGAGCAGCAACGTCACACATGAATGGTTAGTGCTCTCTGGCGTATCAAACGCAACCCATAGCTTCGGCCGATCCATCACGGTCGCAGTCAGCACCAAGTCATAACCAGCCACCAGTTATTATTGTTAAGTATTATTATTTTAACTTTGTGGAAATTTTCAATAAGCCAAAGAAGCTTTTGTTGACGACAATCAAAAGTACAAGTATATCTAATTGTGGAAATTTTGTAGATTGACTTGAAATGAAATGAAATATATTTATTTACCATACACATATTATACTAAAAACATTTACTTTGTGGCATTATTACATGCAAAGGAAAGAACAGCACTGACGACATCCGTTGGTCCCAAACTAGGCACAGCCTGTATCTTGGGCACCGATCAGCAAGTTGATCAGCAATCATCATCTTTATGAAGAAAACGGCACTCAAGCGAGCGCGGCGCGCTGGCTGCTCGTCAGGGCTGGACATATTGGGTTGCGGGCCGGACCGGACGTGTGAGCGTTTTTTTGGATACTATAGTTTCCTTGACCATCTGAGTCTGGCTATAGTGCGTGTCATTTACGAAGGCGCGCCCCTCCACAGCCCAATCCGGACAGCTGCATATAGATTACTATGAGATTCGCTGTGGAGGGCCGCGTCGTCGTGGATGACAGTTGACACGCGCTATACAAAGTTTATTTGTACCGTCCGTTGTAAAGTTTAATTGTTCAGTTATTGATATCAAGAAATAACCATAATATTCGGACTGGAATGTAGCAATTTGTCAAACTTTCCATACAATCAGATTTGACGAATACCGCTTACGATTACAGACGGTTTGGTGCAACCCAGCCTTATTCTATAAAACCAAAGTTGGTTTAACCAGGTTTTTGAATTGAAATATCATCAATGCGTTTCTCTTTTTCCAAAACTCATCTAGTTTTAAGCGAATTTGTAATGCAATACCGGAACAGAACAGCTGAGCTTTCCGTTGGGAGTTTTTAGTTAGTATCGATTATTTATTGCATTCACGTTGTATGTTACATATGTAGATGACAAAAATTGCATTAAGTAGAAGTACCAAATATTAGAATTGTATCTAGATACAACATAATCAGAATAATTATTATGGTAAATATCACAAAAATTGCAAAGAAATTTCCTAATGTGATTCATCTTCAGGTTTTTAAATTAAAATATCATTAATACGTTTATGCTTATCCAAAACTAATAAGTTTTAAGTGAATCTAATATGCAATATCAAATTCACTATGCAAAATCTCATAAAAATAGCAAAGATATTTCCGGGTGTGCTTCAGCTTCAGCATTAAGTCCTAATTGGATCAATAAAAATGCCAATGCAGCAGTGAGGAACCTTGCTACAGCAAGTCTGTAGCAAGCCTGATTGAGCCACAAACCACAATCACTCGGACCGCAGCCGACGAACGTCTGACCATTTAATTGGTGGTTTATCGATTCGAAATCTGCCCAAAACTACTCGAATCCGGTTTATTGTAGCTAGGAAATTGGTAGGGAACACAAAAGTTCATATATAACTAATGCTGATATTGTATTTGGTTGGATGATTTTGGTATTGTTTAAACCTGTTTAGGGTTCCGTAGCCAGAATGGCTAAAACGGAACCCTTATAGTTTCGTCACGTCTGTCTGTCTGTCTGTCCGTATGTCACAGCCGGTTTACTCGGAGACTATAAGTACTACAATTATGAAATTTGGTAGAAAGATGTATTCTATGAACCGCTACATAAATGTGATGAAAAAATTAGGAAAAAAAAAATATTTTAGGGGGGGCACCCCATACATGTAATCTGGGGATAAAAATTTCCTAAGTAAGTAGTTGTGAGGGGTATTTTTCGATAGGCCTTTAAAAATGATAAAGAGGTTACTTAAAAAGTTTTCCATTTAAGTGAACCGTTGGAGAGATATTCGCTCTGAGTGTCGTACAAACTGTGTCCCCCCCCCCCCCCCTCTAATTTCCAAACTATGAAGATAAAAATTCTGAAAAAAATTGAGGTAGTGTACAATAATAAATACTTTCAACAATTTTTGGTTCGAACAAGGTGGGTTTAAGGGTTTTTGAGTTTTCACAGAAAAACTGTCTTGCCCAAACAAAAGGACGTAATACTCTGAAACTTTACTATTCAAATTCGGTGTATTTCATTTTCATTTATTATTTTAAACCTACAAGAATGAAACTGGAGGTTCTTAAGTGAATGCATTAGCCAGTCACAGTCTTATTACGTGATGTATGTACTTTAAAAGACATCTAACATCTAACAAACCCACTAACGGAAACAAATATAAACTATTACAGAGCAACGTCTACCGCATATCCGAGCTCTTTCAGCGAGGAAAGAAAATAATCAGTCGCGGTGCTTACAAACATTAAGTTTCAAGTACACACCGGGGCCACTACTAAGGTCGCCTCGGTTGAAATTAATCCTGAATATGGTTACATTTCGTTTATTTCTAAATTAGCGGCCCGCCCCGGCTTCGCACGGGTAGTCCAGTTTCTTCACAGTTTCTTAATGTCTAATCTACTTACATACTATCAAATTATTACCTAATACCTATTTTATTAAATTACCCACTATAAACTTAATTTCTAGTCCCTCACTTCGAATATTACACGTTTTCCATACAGAAATTCAATCCCCTTTTTTACACCGGATGAATTTTCAAAAAGACCGAAATCACTTGTCTTATATTTCAACTGAGAGTCTACCCGCCAATTATAATAAACTCACACTCACTATTTGTATGGGCATCTTGAATTTAGCCCATACAATGTTAAAACCATCTTTTCACCCTTTCATAAATTTAAAAAAATTCCAAAAACGCTGAAATTAGTTTTCTTACAATTTAATGCTAGGTGTTATAAACCAAGTTTAACATTTCCCGTTTGAAACAAAATTGCTCCCTATACAAAATTTCAACCCCTTTTTCACCCCTTCAGAGGGCGAATTTCGAACAACCCTGAGAATGGTTTATACGATGGCAATGATATTTGATACCGC
The DNA here is from genome assembly GCA_951800055.1 of Cenopis cana. Taxonomy (NCBI): domain Eukaryota; kingdom Metazoa; phylum Arthropoda; class Insecta; order Lepidoptera; family Tortricidae; genus Cenopis; species Cenopis cana. The sequence continues at coordinate 8,841,095 of OX637489.1, read as the reverse complement.
CGTGATGATCTATTCGATAAATTGGTCATGGGGGAAAAAGTTCCAGGTTTTGCTCCACAAACAAGCGGGAGCGGGAGGATACTGAAGTCTCCCGTCGGCAACCCTTTAACTTCACCCCTCTTCCCCTGTCTCGTCACAGACTCTGTTTCAGTCACCCTTCAGGGCCAGAAACCCATTAAGTTGACGCTCGTATCGTAGGTGCTTTTTGCTACAAGACGGTTTTTGCATGTTATTGACTACGAGTGTCGCTCTATGAAATCCTTAGCAGAGAAATAGGCCATTAAACTGCATTGATCAGAGCATTATGTTGATTTGGTGATGTATTTAAGATATTAGTAAAATTTTAAATGTGCGTGTTCTACTACAATTCTCCCCCCGGGAAGAACTAAAAGTTACTTTTAGGTTATAAAAATGAATGGATATGACAGGTTTCAGGAATATCTTCTTATCTGCCCGGGGCGGTTGTAATCAGTTGTATAGTGTATTGCACTACCTTCATACTAACTATTCATGTATTGCCAAAATACTCAATCTTCACGGACTCCTTGATAAACCGGTTAAACCGAGTTTGACTTTCCAATATTTACTTCGCAAAGTCAAAAAAGCAATTCACCAGCCAATAGAAGTGGCTGATTTTCTTTATATGTCGTCTAGTAAGAAATTTGTGCTGGAACGCGAGACCGCACCTGCCGCTTTTTACCGTGCCTCTCAAACGTGACCCTCTTCCTCAGATGCCATTTAAAATCCTTTCCGTATAAAGATTTCCTTAACTGGCAGTTTCAGTTAATCCAAGAGTAGATTTGGGAAAAGTGTTTTTTTTTTTGTTTGTCATGGGGTTTAGTCAATAAATTCTTCTGGATCTTTTTACGAGACTTTCTTGATTATAATCACTAGTTTGTTCCCTATTTTCACATTTTCTGATTTTGAAATATACAGAAAATTTACAAGAGGATACATTTCTATAGCAGAGACGTGTCCACGTGTCACATTTTGAGTCTCAAGTATAGCCAAATTATTCTTCTTTACTAAAACGTTGTTAAGGCTCAGAGTGGGCTCAAAGCACAATATAAGTATCATTATGCTCATCACGGCATTCATGTTTCCCTTATGGTTCTTTGTACTTAATACAAACTACTTTGTACAAATATATTTATTGTGCATGAAAATAGATGATAACATTGTTAAATAAAACCGCACATTTAACCAGAAACTGGCATCCAAAAATATAAAAAAACGGTAGAAATAAATGGCATTGAAATCCTAATTAGGTTGAAATTTAAATCTTTTCTTACCACACCATCTATTCTCTCCAACATTCCATACGACCACTTTCTTCGCTTGCCCCTACATTGCTCTGCATCCAATAAACACGTTAGGTTTCTGAACGTTCGCAATGCTTAAGCCGCATTTTTTTTTAAATCTTTATTTATTAAAGAGGGTTTTACAAATGCCACCCTCATAGTGGCTCTCTTATATTCTAATCACTTCTTAGTTCTAAAACAGTTTTAACCAATTTATACAATTGTTCCGCCTCTTCTGAGGTCGGACAAGCTAATATACTAAAGCCGCATTTATTGCGCGCACCATCCACGACGACTCGCCTCCCCACAGTGAATCACATACTAATCTGTGCGCAGTTGTACGGGTTGGGCTGTGGAGGGGCGCGCTTTCGTGGATGGCGCGCACTATACGCACAAAGGGCCTACCGTGAACTGAAAATGTATCTGAACTACTAACTGAATGTGTATCTGTACATTGAATCTTTAATTTTGACATCCCTCTCATCTATGAGAGGAGGCCTGTGTCCAGCAGTGGGACGCAGATAGGCTGATGATGATGATGATGATGATGTACCAAATATGGTAATCCACCATGTCACAAATTTCTAGACTTCTATCTTTTAAGATTTCAAAGTTACGGTTGTGCTAATCTGACATTTTATCTGTTTTATCCCATGGTAGACTTGCGAAGTGTAGATAAGGCATTTTTCCTTGGCCGATAAAGTTAGGACGCCTGTGAATAATTAACGAATCTGCCATTTTCGTTAACTTTCTTTGGTGGAAATTATTAATGACCGGTACGATTAGCCTATAGTAAATTTGCGATTCTGAGAGATACGATAGTTTACTATGGTGGCATTTATTCCTCATCCATATTATTAACTATAGCATATTTGCGAATCTGCAGATTGGTTAATTTAATATAGTGGCAACTATAACTCAACCACATAAGTAGACTACAGCAAATTGGCGAATCGGGCACATACGTCAGTTTATTATGGTGGTATTTAATTCTTATACATTCATAACCTTTAGCGAATTTGCGAATCTGGCATATTAGTTATTTTGCATGGTTGCTATTATTACCACATCACATAAATTAGACTATCAAACTTTGCGAATTTCACATTTCCGCGAGTTTGTAATAGTAAATCATTCGTATGTACTTGTACCTTAAGAAAAACTTAAAATAATGCATGATTGTTAATGGCAGTTTTTGTTATCGTTGATAATCATTAAATTAAATGGTGCGAGTTGTAATTTTTTTATACATAAACTAATTATTTAAATGTACCTACTTTTTAAAAGAGTATTTTTTGGCTGAAATGTTAAATGCCTTTGCCTACTATGTTTTATAAACTTTCATCCTGACAGTACATGCAAATAAGTAATAGTACCATTTTAATAATTATTACTTATATGTATTTAGACCCCACGGTAACAGACGAGTCCTATGCCACTGGCAGTGACAATTAATTTTATATAACCTTGGGACAGCGTCGCTGTCACATCGAAATCTTAATAAGCATCTTTTAGGAATGTAGTGCTAATTATATTTATGTAGAAATGAAACATTTACATAATATTAATATTATAGAAACTTGTATTGCCTACATGGTGGCGTACTGCAAAAGTTGGTCTGTATCGACTAACGAAGCGATGTTGTCGACAAACAGATATCGATAATTGAAATAAAAGTTATAAAACGTGTCTTATATTCCAATTATATAGTAATGGAATTACGGGACTGTATATAAATAAAACAGCGTTGTATTATAATTGAATGCACTTAAAATATGCAAGACATTGTTAGAAGTGTGTATACTAAAATGAATAAGCATGTTGACCAACATGGCTATGGCTGCATAAAAAATAGAAGCATGTTCATGACTATCAGATATCTCACTGTCAGTGTCATAGGACTCATCTGTGCCCGTGGCTTCTATAAAACATTAAAGACTGGAAACACCATTAATATATTCGAACTTAACCCTCTGCCCAAGGTACAGGAGGAAATTCTGCCACGTTAATAAAAACTACTTATTTAATCGATTAAATATGTCTGTCTCAAAATCGTTTCCGGCGTCAGAAGAGCTTCGTCAAAATACCTTCACTTGTTGTTTTTGGGTGAAAAAACCTTTTAGTTTATCAAACCTACAAAAATATTATAATTATCGCCACTTGCACATTTATTTTTGCTTCAATTAAAATTTTCTGCAACATTAATGATTTAAGTAATTCAAATCATATAATATCGAGCATCCATACCCAAATCGATTAAAAAATATTCGTACTTGGCCGCTATTTTGACGTCTCACGTCACCGTATTTTTAGGACCGTAAGGACTACTAGCTATGAGAATTTCTTTGAAATGTGATCCTTAATGGGATTGATAAATTTGGTTATTCGATAGTGGACGTAGAATTCCGAGAAACTTTATTAAATCGGGGGAAATAATTTGTGTATATTTGAAAATTGGTACAGTTATCTTTTATAGCATGTTCATCTGAATACCGCAATGTAAAACTATACCAATTTAAAAATCAACACGAATTATATCCCCGTTATTATTAATTTAGTATTTGGCGTAATTTTCCCAGACATGGTATCGAATTCAGCATTTTGAATCATCTATATTTTAATCACTTCCGTTGGGGTTTTATTTTATTTTATTAAACATAGGATTGCTCTTGTGAAGCGAGCTCACCCAGAATATGCCTATTTACTCATGAAAAGAGCTTGGTTCGAGCAATAGCAATTTCAACCAGATAAGGACGGTACCTAACCAGCTGTTCGTCTGGACGTCCGATGGAAGAAGGGGGAAGGCGGTATGAGTACAATTTGTAGAAGACGCACAGACACGCTACTTTGCGTCTATGGGCTAGGCTCTGCAGTTTAGTTGCTACTACCAAACTGTCGCTAATGAGCCCCCTGTTCTGCGATCTACCGAGTCGATTGCGGCAAGTTGGTACTTAGCCAAACAATCCCAAATGGCTACAATATTCCATGCTGGATAGGACTAGGGCTGATTACGAATATTAGTAATCCATTTATATATCTTATAGGCGGAAGGATTGGAAGTGATTAAAATGTGGACGATTTAAACTGGATCGATTAAATCGATTTCGATCGATGTAATCGATTTAAACTGGAGTTTGGAACAAGAAATGACGGCCTCACCCTTATTTATAAATTCCTGTAACGGTTTTAAGTATTTGAAAATGAATTCAAATGATATTATACAATATATTTCTGTTGGAATTACAAATAAATACAGATTCGCAACTCAATGTCTCAATACAAATGCATAGGAAGGCATTCAAATACACCATATTTAACACACGAAACTGTCATTTTCGTAACAACTTTACCTGGGTTCAAATATATTAATATTCAAATATATACTTTCGTGAGTTTATTATGGTGAAAATACTTACCTTTGTTGCACTTTCTATGGAGATGCAAAATTGCGAATGTGCTGTAATTTCTAAATCCAATAAAATAATGCTTATCTGAGAAATTGATCATGTAATACATCCATTTTGAAGACACTACATGTATACTATATCATTACAACTACAACTAATACTTCATAAAAAAACAATATAAAATTTTTAGCACCTTTAAATCGCTCTCCTCAACATTTTGTTTTTTGCAGTTATGTTAGTTTAGCATGGGGGCGACGATGTGTTATTGGTCAAGTTAATAAAAATAATAATTTAATCCTCTTCCCAAAAAATCCAGTCAAAATATCACTTAGTTTATGGGAGGTGTAGGAAATTTTAAGTAAAAATAGCCTATTTTTGAGGTTTTTTTGACAACAATAATACTAGGCATTATAATTGTTCTAAAAAAACAAGCAACCAAAAAGTAGTGAGATGGCAAAGTATCGGTAATACATTATTTATACATTATAACTTTAGGCCCTCATAAAACACCATTTTACGAGACTGCACGGAGGATGCGCCTTAAGCTACTAAGATGCCGATGCTCCAAACAAGTGCAGCTCACCCCAAATCGTCCGCCGCATAAACCAACGGTAGAATTATACAGACGAAGCAGTTTGCTGCAGGCTTCCTTTGTTTACTATAGCATGAAGCAAGCACAGAAAGACAAGATAAAACCGGCCAAGTGCGTGTCGGGCCACGCACAATGTAGGGTTCCGTAGTTGTCCACCCGTTACATTATGTGGACTAAAAAGTTTCGAACTTATATTTACTATGTTTTTGACAGAATTAACAACATTATCTAAGGTATCAATGGAAATTGTACGAAAGTTTGCTTTTGCAAAGTACATTTCTGAAGTTTGACTATTACTCGTTAACTAGTAATGTCTACTTAGCTGTGATAGTTTTCCTTTTAAATTCATCGTATATACTAACACACTTGACTATAACAAAAATTATCAGTTCAAAGCTTAATATCACGCCAACCAATTCTTTAAACAAAAAATGCTTTTAAAAACCTTGTAATATTTTTGAAAGAGCTATTCAACGATACCCCGCACGATGGGGTTTGAAAGAAAAAAAAAATTGCACCACCACTTTACATCTAGGGGAGGTACCCTAAAGAATTTTTTTTAAAGATTTTATTCTATCGTTTTGTTGGCGTCATTGATATGTATACTCATGCCAAATTACAGCTTTCTAGTCCTAACGGTTACTGAGAAAAACGGGGGACGGACGGACGGACGGACATGGCGAAACTATAAGGGTTCCTTGTTTACTACGGAACCCTAAATTACAGGAAATAACATATGTTATCATCCATAATTGGTTATAAAATATATCCGGCACATTTAAATAGTATATAATCATGACCAACGAAACATTTCGGGCGTTCCTCATAAAATGACCTCGTGATCTTATTACCTATTGAGATGTTTACCTACGGATATAAACTATATTTGATGATAACGCAACTCCATGTATTCCCTAGAAAGGGTGATGCATAAGTAATATTTAATGTTATATACTCGTATAATACAATAAAGGTCCCAAACTTAATCGGGTCGACTCCCATGAAACCTCATCCTTTGATTGTACCGCACGATTATTCAAATGGGCCGTTGGCTGCAGACGGCAAGAAACCAAATAGACTGATTATTGCCAGCAAAAACAGCCGGTGAAACTGTGCCACTTGGCTTGCTATCGGGGATAAATGTCGCAATTTCTATAACATGATTAATAATGAGTTTAGTGATTAAGGTACTTCAAATACATCGGCCAATGACCGTGTCGTCTCGCCACTGAGGGCTTCAATGGCACCCATGCCGCCTGCTCCTGTGCTGGCCGCCTCATGCACCACACACATCGAAAATAATATTCAGACTAACAACCCACAGAAATACCATAACATCAATAGTCAACACAAATTATGCACTAGTCGTCCCATCCTGACTTACCCTATACCCACAAAATATTGCACATATCTCACCTTGCTCCGCGCTGTCCGCGCCTTCTGCGCCATCTGCGCTGTCTGCGCCACCTGCGCCATCTGCGCCACTCGTGCCATCAGCACCACCTGCGCCATCTGCGTCGTCTGCGCAACCTGCGCCATCTGCGCCACTCGCGCCATCTGCGCCATCTGCGCCACCTGCGCGATCTGCGCCACTCGTGCCATCTGCGCCATACATGTCACAAGATTAATAACAATAAAAATAGGTATTCCTATCATCACCATCTGACCACAATTAATCCTACCACTATATACAAATCACTGTACATACCGTCAATCTCCTCATCGCTGTCGGGAGCCTGTTCCCTCCTCTCGCCCGCCTGCTGAGTGAGAGGGAGGGTGGCCCAGGCCCTTCCAGCCATCAAATACGCAATTAGTGTTTGCTGTGATATCATCACCTGCGAGACACGCCGCAACATGTCTCGGAACTCATCTGCACAGTTGGTACACACCATCTTCACCGCTGTCTGAACTTACAATGATGCCCGAACTCACAGTGACATATAAAGAAATGACTATCGTCGAACTTTGAATTCCTAATTTAATATTTTGAAAATACCCTCTTTTCTTCTTTTCACCAGCCAGCATGACAAATAAAATTAGTCATTACATCATAGACCAATTAAAAAACTTTAATCAAACTTAATTTCACAACACTAGTATAACAAACTCATACTTCTCATACGGTTACATATTAAAATACCTAAAATCGATATACCTATTGTCATAATACCTATGTACGAAATATGCCGCTCCCGCGGCACGCTCGCTTCGCTCGCTCGGCTCGCGCGCTGTAGGGTTGCAGTTCTACCTAACCACTCCTCCTCGCTTCGCTCGTCGTCGTACCTACACCGACCTGGCTTAGAGTATAATATGTAGAAGTCGAGAATAGAGGTGGAGATTGTCATAATATTATTTTTTACCTGTTTCTAAGGCAGGTCGGTGTAGGTACGACGACGAGCGAAGCGAGGAGGAGTGGTTAGGTAGAACTGCAACCCTACAGCGCGAGCCGAGCGAGCGAAGCGAGCGTGCCGCGGCAGCGGCCGGCGAAGCGCCAGAATTGAACTTTTTAGGGTTCCGTACCCGAAGGGTTAAAATGGAACCCTATTGGTGACGCCCAGACGTCCGTCCGTCCGTCCGTCCGTCCGTCCGTCCGTCCGTCGTCTGTCACACAGGTTTTACAGCCAAACGGTTGGAGCTACAAGCTTCAAATTTACACAGTATAAGCATCTTATTGGCCCGAAGTCAAAACTTGTTTTTAAATGTTTTTAAGGGGGGATCCCATACAGCTAAAGGGAGGCGGGAAAAAAAAATTATCCTACCCTATCGAGTGGGGTATCGTTGTTTAGAGCTCATTGAGTAGATACTTACTATATTTTCAATAAAAAATATATTGGAAAACAAAGGTATGAGAAGCCACCAAAGTCAGCTTTTTTAACGAAATTTTGTACCGAAGAATTTTTTAATTTCCCAAACACCTATAAACAAAAATTTGGTAATATTGTTTGTTATTACGTACATTTTACCAACAAATACTAATATATTGATAAATTAGATTTTTTCTTTGAAATTTCCTTATTTTTCCTATAAAAACCAACTTAACTTTGCGGTCGGTTCGGAACCCTAAATGTGCGAAGTCCGACTCGCACTTGGCTGTTTTTTTAAATAATTTAACTGTACGTAATATTTCGACATTATAAATAATTACACATCACTTCAACGCGCACTGTCGTTCCGTCCGCAATTTGTGTACTGCCCGACTAAATAGATAACAGTAGTCTAAAAACAGAGAAACGTACCCTCATTAGGGTAACCAATATTTTTAATCAAATGTGATAAATAAACATTAAAAGTACCTAAACCCTTAGTTAAGCTTTGGTACTGTAGGTATTTCAACCGTAGGTATTTCGACAGTAGGTATTTCGACTGTAGGTATTTCGACATATAGGTATTTTAAAAATAGGTATTTCGTACATAGGTATACTGATAGTAGTGATTTCAAGTTTAGGTTAATCGTTCAATAGGTATTTCGTCCAATAGGTATTATGAAAATAGGTTAAATAACCAATAGGTATTTTAAAAAATAGGTATTTCGTACATAGGTATTTTGACAATAGGTATATCAATTTTAGGTATTTTAATATGTAACCTCTCATACTTCTGGTACCGCCTTTTATTATATTATTAATTTAATTAGGTATCCTTTGTTAATGTAGATATTAAACTAGCTTAAGTCAACGCTTCATTATTATGTGAAACCCTTTATTTATATATAATAATAAAATATATATGTACAAAAAAAATATTAGAATTAATAATTACTTTATTCTTAATTTAATTTGTCGCATTGTTGCGCATAAAGTTCTAAGTTGTTCTAAGTTATGTCATATTAAGTTCTATATTATTGTTTTGTCTTATATTCACTGCAATCTCTTTACACACACTTAGCCCATAAAATCACCACTAAGTAATCACCGCTGCCTCCATACTTCATCTAAATCAGTTCGAAGCCCCCTAGGACTTCCTGGCCGCCCGTATTCCTAGCGAGGACCAGTTGTCCTAACCTTACCTCAACTTCACCTCAACCACACTTCACTTGCACCCTAATTCACACCTTCTATACTCAACATGAAGCGTGGGAGGGTTTAGTCCGTAGCCGGTAGAGAACCAGCCTCACTGTGATTCTTGGCCGAGTCGGGCATGCTGTCAGGTACGGGCCTGGCAGTATACAATGAGCATTCCCTCCCGCGCCGCAAAAAAAATAAATACATCGGCCAAGTTTGTTAAACATTTGCTGTTATAGCGGCAACGTTTTCACTCGGCCGACTATAACGTTATTAATTTAGAATTATCTAAAATCGTTTGGGACTCCCATCTGAATGATCAAAACATAGAAGAAGCCGTAAGAACTTTTTATCGTGTCGTTGATGGCGTTGTAAATAAACATGTTCCCTCAAGAATTATCATAGACCATCACAAGTACCCTGTTTGGTTCAGCAAACAATTAATTAAATTAATAAATAAAAAACTAAAAGTCCATAAAACGTGGAAAACTTATAAGAGACAAAGTGATTACGACTATTTTTCATTATTGAGACGTGAAGTAAAAAACCTGGAAGTATCTTGTTATGACTTATTTATATCACGTGCAGAAAGTAATATTAAATATAGTTCAAAACAATTTTGGTCGTTTATAAAATCCAAGCAGTGTACCAACGCCATACCTGACTCCATATACTTGGATAACCAAGTAGTATCGGATGGCCAAGGTATGGCTAACATATTCAATACATTTTTTCAATCTGTTTTTGAAAAAGACACGATTCCCGGTAGCAGAATAAATGCCCCGGAAAGTAATAATACACTGATTAGCACAATCGATACCAGTCCCAGCACCGTTGCGAAATACTTAGCGCGACTAGATATATCGAAAGGTGCCGGCCCCGACGGACTTCATCCAGTGTTCCTGAAGAAATGTTCCGAGCAATTAGCGTCACCACTGTCAATGCTGTTTACGGCCTCACTGAAAAAGGGTGTGTTACCAGATACGTGGAAAAAGTCTTTGATAGTGCCCATCCATAAAAATGGTGACAAACACAATGTTAAAAATTATCGTGGCATTTCTAAGCTATCTGTAATTCCCAAACTTTTCGAGAAGATTATTTATGACCATGTTTTTCCAGCTGTTAAACCTTTATTGACTCCTCATCAGCACGGCTTTGTAAGTGGTCGATCGACTGAGACGAACTTATGCGAGTTTCTTGACATTGTTCTTGAAGCTATGAGCAATGGCTATCAGGTGGACGCGGTGTATACCGACTACTCAAAGGCCTTCGACAAAATTTCCCATTCTTTGCTAATAAAAAAGCTTGAGGCGGTCGGTATACACGGTGACCTCCTGAGATGGCTCGAATCATATCTACATAACAGAACCCAAGCTGTAGCAGTGAAAGGTTACCTGTCTAGTTTTGTTCCCATTACTTCCGGTGTCCCTCAGGGTTCCCACCTAGGGCCCTTACTATTTAATATTTTTATTAATGACGTCACAGATTGTATAAAACATTCTAATATATTACTCTACGCTGACGACACCAAGATCTTTAAGATAATAAAGAATGAACAAGACTGCTTAGAACTTCAGCAAGACTTGGATCGCCTGGGAAAATATTGTACTGACAATAAGCTAGTTTTAAATATTGATAAATGCTACTTTATTTCATACTCTCGGAAACGGAAACCTATCCCATTTAGCTATAAGTTATCTAACACATTACTCAAAAAAGTACCCGAAGTTCGAGATCTGGGAATTCAATTGGATCAAGAGCTTTTATTTTCATCTCATATTCAGAAAATTACCGCAAAAGCTTATAAAATGATGGGTTTTATATTTAGACAGGGAAGTGATTTTAAAAACGTGAACACGTTTAAACTCCTATATAAAACACTGGTTCGTTCTCAACTTGAATATGCATCTGCAACCTGGAATCCACAATATCATTGCTACATTGACTCCATCGAACGCATTCAACACAAATTCATTAAACGACTAAAGTATAAATTCAAAAATGTTACTTTCAACGATATTGTTCCCCTGCAGAAACGTAGGGAACACAGTGACCAGATTTTACTGTATAAAATTATTAATAATATTGTGGATTCTCCGTATCTCCTGAGTAATATATCAATCAAGTGCTCTGGCCTACGTACTCGTTCTAAAGACACTTTTTCCGTAAAAACTTGTAGGAATAATTATTCGAAAAATCGCTTTGCCGTAAGAGCGTGTTCCACTCATGATAGAATATATAACCATACTGATATTTTCTACCAAAATTATAGTAGTTATGTAACCGCAGTAAGAAGCACTTTATAGGTGATGGTGACAAGTAAGTAGTATACAATCGAATTGTAAAAAAGCTAATAAACATTAGAATTATTAATAATACCTTTTATAATGAGTAAGTGAATACTTGCGCTTTGAAATGATACATTCACTGTCTTACAGAGTGGGCTTGAAACATGCTGTCTCTTTGTTGTTTTGTTTTGATTGATGTCTCAAAATAGTTTCAGTATACGAATACTAATATAGTGATGGAATATCAATTTAATAAAAGAATAACAGTTAACGGTTGACACTCACTAGGAAAAAGTCACAATTTGCGACATGTTAAGTGTAACTATGTCTCACGTTAGTTTAAATTTAGATATTGAATTAGAAAAGTGAAAATTAACTCACTTCCTGTTTCCAGGGAAGTTTCTTGTTCTGTTCCATCCTGTTTACTAATTATGTTAGGTACTTATATTTTTTTACTTCGTGCATATTTTCGTTATAAGTGCTGATGTATTGCTGAAAACTTTGCTGGCTTATGATCTACCTAACTGTAATAGCTTTATGTATGATTGTTGCTGTTTGTTTTCCTTAATAAAGCAAAAATAAAATAAAATAAAATAAACAGCGAAACAAAACAATATTTTTATTTTTTTTATTTTTTTTATTGATAATAACGTTCACATGACATTACAGTAATAACCAGTGCGTCACGAAACTTAGATAAACGATTAAAAAATAACACACAATAAGAGAACACATAGATATAAAAAAAAATAACAATCAATTTACATTATATGGGTACAGTTGAGCACCTATTATCCATCGCCTCGCAATATCTCAAGCATTCACGACACACTGCCGCCCATCGCCACGCAAAAAGATCGCACTCAGGTGTTGATGCCAGAATATGACATAGTATGTAAAATTTTCAAACGTCTGGCTATTTAAGGTTCACGAGACGCAACACGCCAACAGGCAGACGGACTAAAACGGACGGACGGCAGTGGAGGTTTAGTAAATAGGATTTTGTTAAACCGTGAAAATATCTGGATTTTAAATGGTCTACGTTAATATCCAATGGTAAAAGCTATCTCAATTGTTTTCTATAAGTACATAATATATCATGTTTGGTTTTGGTAACTTTAACAACCTACCTATGCCTATTAAATTACAAAATAATGACATTATTTCAACTGAATAACAACAGCTAAAGTTTAACAACGTAAATGGAATATTACATACGATTTTTCATATGCACGTCTCGTTTAAAAAAGGGTACTCATACTCATACTCATTTTATTTATAATTTATTTATAATGCAAATATAACACGTCAAAGTCTTATACATTGTGTGTGTGGTAACGTGAGTATTTAGAGAAACGAAAAAATCGTATTGCAATTTTATTACTTAGCTGCTTTATAAAATAATATCACATATTTTACATCGAAAACCAAATACAGCAAAGGCAACAACCATTCGTCTTCCTCCAACTCTCAACTCTCGCACATAACAATGTTACGAGTAACGTATTCATACGAATACAATTAAATCTTTCCACTTAATATAAACTACGGTACAGTTCAAACACACGGGCACGTTACTGGGCAACTTAATTAACGAGTGGGCAGATAGTTTAAACCATTTACCATAGACATAGTGACAGGAGGGAAGTAAGGCGACTTGATATCCGCCAAATTAATCATAAAATTATACTTGATATTTTATATACATTTAATTCTTGTAAAGTTATTTACACTCACAAATTTATGGTAGTAAAGGAAGATGGTTATTTATGCGGGCAGTAACAAAAAATATAGGAAGTTTTGTCTATATATGATAAATCCAACAGTTACTAATACTACCTACACCAATTTCTTAACGTCATTAAATGTATGACTCACTTATTTCTAATGAAACTCAATAGACCTAGACTCAATAGATGTTTATGTATGTATACCTGTATACATAAACGTCTTACGCTACTTCTGCATTTGGCGGGGCGGTATGAAGTATTTTCTTTAACCGAACGCTTACTGATTTCGCGTAGATTAATGAAAAAAAAATTACTTAAACTTAAACTAAAGAATCTTTATGTCTCTAAAACACGATTTTTAAAATTTATATAGATAAAAAAATATGTAGTGACGCCTGAAAATCCTTTTTAAACATTTCCATACCATACCCTTATTTTTTAACTTAGGTGGCAGTAATTATTCCGTTATTTTTCCTTTGTATATTTATGTATTCCTTTATTCATTTCACACCATTTTTGTTATACCTTGTACTAGGGTGTTGCTTAAAAATTAACTTTCAAAAAGTCATTGTCTCACCCCGCCATTACGTTCTAGTACCCCGATTAACATATGCTAGTTTTTTTATTTATTTTTTAAATGTATTTTAGGGGTCGCTACCGCTTGATAAAGTTTTGGAAGAAAACATAAGTTCGGCATGGGGCTATTGCGGTTAATTTAGGAATTCAACAATTTAATCACGGTGAATGAAGAAAAGCAATACCTGTTGTTGGTTGTGAAAGGCTTTAGAAATAAATAATTAAAATAAATAAATAAAAAATCCCTTTAAGATAAATATTTTAAATATAACATATCGTTGATTAGTAAAAAACTTAGATAACGTTGGTAAACTATGTTATTTTGAACTAGGTATTAGTACTCGTAATAAGCTGGTCTGCCAGAATCCCTGGCCGGGTAAAAATCTCCTCCAAGGATGACCATGACTCTGACTCTGACCTGTCATAACTCGTTTCAGAGCCAGCTGGCTGGCCTCTTGATGTCACCTTCCCCTGCTCCGATTGCCTGATGGGCCACGCCTAAGAGTCGCTTTTATAGTCTATCTCCGGTCTCTTAACCTCGCGACATGTGTAGCCCATTTCCATTTTAGTTTCAGGGTAAAAGCTTCATTAATGATATATCTGAGCCTGGGGTTCTTTCTGGTTCAAATTTTTTGTAGCATTGATAAATTATCTTACATGGAGTGTCATAAAAATCGTATAATTAATTAATTTTGGCTTAAATTGTAGGAATTTTATTTGATTTTAATTAAAATATACGTAATTTATATATGTTTAATTGAACATGTTTCTTCAAAACTTTGACAGCTGGTAGCGACCTCTAAAATTAGTTTTAAAAAAAAAACAAAAAAAACTAGCATGTGTTAATAGGGGTAGTAGAACAAAATTGAGGGGGGGTGAGACTGCAGGATTTCAGATTTTTTTTTATTTTTTGCCAAATAAGCAACACCCTACCTTGTACATTTCATATAATTTGAATTATAGTTTCTTATAAAAACGTAGATACAGTTCTCAACTCACTACGACGTGACAGAGTTTCGCACAATTTCTTCAAACTTGCCGCGGTGGTTATGGAAATCGTTTGATAATTTTCATAAATAAGACGAAGTTTCTACGGCATATTATTCAAATGTAAGCAGATTTGAGCACTTGGACGCAGACCGGCTTTGACCTAGGACTCTAGTCTATTGTAGTTTTCAGTGAGTTTTATTCGTAGACTGGTGTATAGTGCCTCCTTCCCCGGGGTCTATACACTAGATGTACCCGGGACATAATAAATATGAGTCTATGTTAAATTAACTCATTCATCATGTTCTCTCTAGTTATATTCCTAGAAGTGAGAAACAAAATACAAATATAATAGTGTCGTGCCACAGTGCTTAATTCCATTTAGAAAATTTAAACCAAATGTGCTTTGACTGCTACTTACTACACATATAAACTTATAATGGATACTATTAAATCCCGCAGACGTCTCCCCTTTTAGGTACTCTGTGCACATGGCAGCAACTTTCTGATTTATACTGTAGTAGTCTTATAATATAAACTTTTAACACGTCCGGCCCGAAGAACCATGAATAAATTGGTAGGTCAAAGTATTGGTTTGTACGTTTCCCCTTCAAGTTATTAAAAATTGTTAAAAACCGGCCAAGTGCGTGTCGGGCCACGCGCAAGGTAGGGTTCCGTAGTCGTCCACCCGTTACATTATATGGACTAAAAAGTTCGAAAACTTATATTTACTATGTTTTTGAAAGAAATAACAACATTATCTAAGGTATCAATGGAAATTGTACGAAAGTTTGCTTTTGCAAAGTACATTTCTAAAGTTCGACTATTACTCGTTAACTAGTAATGTCTACTTAGCTGTGATAGTTTTCCTTTTAAATTCATCGTATATACTACTACCATGATTTTTTTCACATGCCTAGTAGCCACCGTTTAGCTGGCGGGGGGGGGGGGACACTTGACCATAGCAAAAATTATCACTTCAAAGCTTAATATCACGCTAACCAATTCTTTAATAAAAAAAATCTTTTAGAAACCTTATAATATTTTTAAAAGAGCTATCCAACGATATCCCACACGATGGGGTTTGGCAGAAAAAAAATTTGCACCACCACTTTACATGTAGGAGAGGTACCCTAAAAAAAAATTATTTTAAAGATTTTATTCTACCGTTTTGTCGGCGTCATTGATATGTATACTCATGCCAAATTACAGCTTCCTAGCACTAACGGTTACTGAGAAAAACGGGGGTCGGACGGACGGACGGACGGACGGACATGGCGAAACTATAAGGGTTCCTTGTTTACTACGGAACCCTAAAATCGTTGGTGAATTTTCTCATAAGTGTGATGGGCCTCAGGATGGGAAGATGGATTTCTTGCATGTAGAAAATAAAAATAAATTGATAATGACGCTG
Source organism: Cenopis cana (assembly GCA_951800055.1). Classification (NCBI taxonomy): domain Eukaryota; kingdom Metazoa; phylum Arthropoda; class Insecta; order Lepidoptera; family Tortricidae; genus Cenopis; species Cenopis cana. Next base: position 8,824,799 of record OX637489.1, on the reverse strand, counting down.
GTTTATTCACTCACCAAGTTGTCTCAACAAATCGCGAAAAATAAGTGGGCCTGAGCAACGGTTACAGGCCATTTTATAAACTACCCCGACTACGGCGACTACCCCTTCCATGTTGTCAACCATATTAATCATTACACATACTTTATTAAGTTATTCGCCTTATTTAATCAATTAAGTATATGATAAATGATGAATTAATTAATATCAATCAACACAACATATAAATATGAATTCTATGCATATAAATTAGGCTTGTAACTAACTATTATTACTTTAATCGTAAAATATGGAGTATCGAGCAAAGCAACAGTAGGTGGCGCTGTCACGGTGATCGCCGGTGACGGGCTATGATGGCTTCGGAGCTGGCCCACTAGGTGGCGCTAACACTCGGCCATCCTGCCACGGCCGTGCCCCACGGCGCTCTGGCACGCCCTTCGTGATGTTGGTAGGTACAGCTGAACCGCTTGTCTCCGGAACCTGGAATGTAAAACAAAGAAGAAAAGTATAATGCTATAAAAAAATACGGCGTTTGGTACTGAAGGTAAAGGCTTCACACAGATTTTTATATAAATTTTTTTTATGCCTCTAAATGAGGCATCCGTGTCACACAGATTAGCTAGTGGTAACGTCAATAGATTAATTATTGGTGAAACAGACTATTTCACTTGCATTCAGCGATGTATCTCCTCACACAGTTGCTATCACATAGTAGTTATCACACAGCAATTATCATGTCACACAGTAGTTATCACACAGCAACCATCACACAGTAGCCTTCACATAGTGGCTATCACATAGTCACCCTCGCACAGCAGTCATCACACAGTTTAGCTAACCATCACACAGCAGGTATTAAAAGGAATGGATTGTTATTCACTAATGCTACTCTGTTGGAAATGCGACCGTGACGACGGTTACCAAATATTTACGTATACCACACAGTCATCACACATAGCTATCAGTCGGTAATTTAAAATTTAGTTATTTAAAGCTTATAACACCTGTCGCATCAATTAATTTTTCGTGTACCTGCTATTTACCCATTTGTATCATGTAAACAATGTAAATATACCCTACTTCATTTTTATAAAGTAGCAAGGTGTTTGGTATTTATTTCAACAACAAAACTGGACTGTAGTATACTTTATATCATTGCAATAAAGTTGCAAGTAAGCTGCGTGTAAGTAAGCTGTGAATGAGAATAAGACAAATGAATTTATTTGCGTCGTTCGTCGTGTAAATAGTGTTAAGTTTAGTATAGTGTATAGTTACGTAGCACTTGCAACCGTATTGTTTAGGAAATAGGGTCGAATGTGCTTTGTTCTAGCAACAATAATAAACGAAATGAAGGATCTAATTCTTATACTTATGTACATTGAATCTTTAATTGTATAATACAAAATTATGAATAATGTAATGCGTACCTAAAATTGTATTACAAGTTTAATGTAATTAGAACTTGCAAAAAAAGTATTCTTTTAAGTTTTAGCCACACCATTGAAAACAATTGTACCTACTAGAAATATAAAATTATAGTATGCTGTTGAATATTATTTCATTGTTTTATTTTATATTATAATCCAATTCATAATAAAAATATATATACATGACAAATACTATGGGCGTGAACACACAATTATATCATTTAGGATTATTTGATCAACTTTCCAAAAGGTCAATTAGGTCGTCCCTATCCACTTCATGGTCACTGCCAGAGCTGTCATCGTCAGAAATCGTAGTTTTGTAAGGCCTTAGTACTTCACTTCGTACTATAGCACAGAATCTTTTATAACCTTTCATACCTTTTATACTGGCAATCGTATAGCGATCTAGAGCATGGTCGCATTTAACTACTTTATATGGTCCCGTGTATAGTCCGTCAAGTTTTCTCGTAACCCTTGCTTGAGTATCCCGCGCGGATCCTCCTTTCCAAAGTACTAACTGGCCTACAGAGTACTTTTTAGACGGTTTGCGCTTTTTATCGAACCTACTTTTCATGACCGTCATATTTCGATCGATTCGTAACTTAGCCGATTTTCTACGCGACTCAAGCTGATGCCGTTGATCACCTGCATCTGTAGGGATATCCGATGGATAGCCTGGGTACCGTATATTGCTATGACCAAACATAAGGCTAAAAGGCGAGAATCCCGTGGTTGCATTGGGTGTGTTGTTTATACCCCAGACTATATCGGGCACTTTAGTATACCAAGTACATTCACTGTCTGCCATAGTATTTAGGCCGTTAATAAGAGTGCGGTTCACCCTCTCGACTTGGCCATTAGAACGGGGGCTGGCAATGGCATTTAAAACATGCTTGAATTGGCATTCTTCTGCAAACTGCTTGAAATACCGGCTCGTGAATGCTTTACCTCGATCGCTTATTACTTTACTAGGATTACCAAATTGATAAATCACATCTTTAAAAAGTTTGATTGTTTCAATCGAGCTGGCATTTTTAGCAGGTTTTGCAAATACGTACTTCGTAAAAGAGTCGATTATTACGAGTAAGTACGTGTTCCCATGACGGGTCTTGACGAAAGGACCTAGATGATCTATATGGTGTAATTCTCCCTCAAGCTTACCATAGTTACCCTTACCGTACGCACAATTCAAACACGAATTTATGTATTTCCGTATAAAACGAGTCATTCCCTTGAACCAAAATTGGGCTTTAATAGTCTTCTCGCATTTTTCGAAACCTGGGTGGCCTATTTGGTCGTGATATTTCTGTAGAAGGCCATACTTTGCTAACTTTGGTATGACGAAACGTTCGCCTGACAGTATTTTCCTATATAGAACTCCCTCTTTAAGCGCGTAATTGGAAACTATGTCAGGGTTATTAGTGCCATTACGAAGTTGCGTTATGATGTTTTGTAGTGCATCATCTTGCATTTGAAGAGTTAGCAACCAGTCGGATTCGTCTATAATATTGACCTCGCTTATGACGGGATTCCTGCTAAGGGCATCGGCATGACGCATTCGATAACCGGGGCGATATTCCACCGTGATATCAAAATGTTGAATATCGAACCACCACCGGGCAATGCGGGGAATTAAGACTGTACGAACAAAAAGTTGGTATTTTAGAAAATATACGGTTTTTTCTAACGTCATATCTTTGTTCAAGTGACTACATTGTTAAAGTAAACTTCTGTTTTGTATAGATAAACTCTTATTCTAGACCATAGCGTTGCTAAACTGTTATTTCTATGTACAATTATTTAAAACAGTCAGGTTTTCGTCGGAGTGTTTTGCAAAAATACGCGTCAGAGCTATCTTTCAGGTACAATATTTCCATTTTAAATTGTCAAAAACGATTGGATGTTTATCTTTTACAATAGGATGTATAGTCTTTTAGTACATAGCGATCGCACTAGTTCTGAAATATTGGTTTTTACTATCTAAAAAAAATACTACAAAATGTCTAAATCGGTTTGTTTAAACATTTTTTTCCTCACATGTTTTATAATATTTTGGAAAAAAAACTTATTATTATAAAACTACAGGTTTTGCTTGATATTTCTTATTTTTTTTTACGCTTATGGATAACCCACTTAATTAAGACGAATTTTTAAAAACCACTATAATTCACAATATAACAGCGCGCGACAACGTTGTTCGATTCATTACGCGCCGGGCCTTCCCAAGGAACGCACGTGTCGCTCTCCTCGGTGCGTTAAGGTCGGTGACCAAGCTCACACCGACGCTGCTATTCTGTAGATGTAGCGCGTCCGCTACAGATTAATAATTTGATACTTGGTAAGTAAGTTAACATGCTAAATTTATTTATTTTATTTCTTCTCAAAGCACTAAAGTGATATGATTTTTTACAGAAATGGGCAATAAACGTAAATTGTTTGGGACGAAAAAATCCAACAGTACTACGGCCACACAAGTTAAAAGGTAAAGGTATGATTCCGCTGCCGACTGCATACAGCAACTGCACGTTCCGCCGCACTCCAAATTGAACCGTAATGGTATGCGTAAAAAGCTCAATTTGAAATGAGCGGAGAAGTGTCGGAACAGCACACGCCGCTCACTCTAAATTGGGACTTTTAGTCTTATGATTACAGTTCAATTTGGAGTGCGGCGGAAGGTGCAGTTGTTGTATGCAGTCGGCAGCGGAATCATACCTTAAGGCACCATGTTACCTATTACCTATTGCTGCTAGTGATATTTCTATGTCTGGATATGTGCTTCTATGTTCTTGACGTTCTGTGAACATTTCGGATCTTTCCTTTAATTGTAAAATTCAAACTCTAATATTTTTTTATTCTTAACGAGCGCCCGATAATTTATGATTGCGTTGTTTGAACTAGTTATCGAATTATATGTATGTGCAATTTCAAATTTTTAAGCCAAGTAGTTTCTGTGGAAAGTAATTTAAAGTAAAACTAGTCCCCGAAACACGTGGACTCCACTTAATTATCATTCCAAATTTGACTTTTTTAACACGCTTTTATTAGGTCGACCTGTATGTAACTATGTAATGGAATCTAAGGTAACTAATTTAACCATCTTCCAAGCATCGTAGCGTCAAGAAAATCGGCAGCTGTATGTGGTTCTGATGACAATACAATAATATGGTACTGTCGAACTGATCTGATGATGGAGCCGGAAGATATGAACTGGAACTTCATGATGGAACATCGTATCGTAGCTGTGTTTGGATTTGTTAGAAAAGTCTTGTAATGAACTTTGACCACGATTAGGTTTCAAGGTCTGATGATGAACCCGGAAGATAGGCACTGGCATACCATGATGGAATATCGTATCATAGTCGTGTTTCCACTTGTGAGAAAGGTCACGTAATGGACTTTGAAGACGATCAGGTTTCAATTAACACGCAAAGCGTGTTTTTCTAGTGTTTTTAAACTATTAATTTATTCCTGACAAACTTATTCCAATTTTGTTGATTAATTCGTGTTCATGCACCTTTAAAAATAGTTTGTATAGTCTCCCAACATATGTTTACTGGTTGTTATCTTTTGTGTGAATTTACTCTCATATTCATATTCATTTATATTTTTTTATTCTTAACGAGCGCCCGATAATTTATGACTGCATTGTTTGGACTAGTTATCGAATTATATGTATGTGCAATTTCAGATTTTTAGGCCAAGTAGTTTCTGTGGAAAGTAATTTAAAGTAAAACTAGTCCCCGAAACACGTGGACTCCACGTAATTATCATTCTAAATTTGACTTTTTTCCTGACAAACTTATTCCAATTTTGTTGATTATTTCATGTTCATGCACCTCTAAAAATAGTTTGTATAGTCTCCCAACATATGTTTACTGGTTATCTTTTGTGTAAATTTTCTCTCATATTCATATTCATATGCATTTATATTTTTTTATTCTTAACGAGCGCCCGATAATTTATGATTGCGTTGTTTGAACTAGTTATCGAATTATATGTATGTGCAATTTCAAATTTTTAGGCCAAGTAGTTTCTGTGGAAAGTAATTTAAAGTAAAACTTTAGTCCCCGAAACACGTGGACTCCACGTAATTATCATTCCAAATTTGACTTTTTTCCTGACAAACTTATTCCAATTTTGTTGATTAATTCGTGTTCATGCACCTCTAAAAATCGTTTGTATAGTCTCCCAACATATGTTTACTGGTTGTTATCTTTTGTGTAAATTTACTCTCATATTCATATTCATTTATATTTTTTTATTCTTAACGAGCGCCCGATAATTTATGACTGCGTTGTTTGGACTAGTTACCGAATTATATGTATGTGCAATTTCAGATTTTTAGGCCAAGTAGTTTCTGTGGAAAGTAATTTAAAGTACCAGGCCGAACGTCACAATGTACATGACAGTTATCACGCTCCCAAACGTAAAATTTATAAAAAAATAACGTTGTTTTTTGCGTAATTTCTGTATGAAACACAGGTTTTTTATTAATTTCGCGAAAATGAATAGTCAGAAGTAAATAGATTAACACATATTTAAGTATTAATAATGTGTAATGAGATAATAAATGTCGATCGTTTTTTGTATGAAAATCGAACCACCTTAATAAGTGCGTACGTACGTAATGTTAATAAAATAAAAACATTTAAAACTCACCACATTTTTTTCCTACCTCACTCTAACTCTATAACAATGATCAAGACATGTCAGTTCAACCGGCAGCACTCGAACCGCACGCACACAGTAATCGTTTTAGTGTGTAGCTAAACATGGCCGCTCGCAGGGAGATCGCGGCTAGGATGAGTTGGAGCGAAATGTTCGTACCCTCTTAAATCCTTTTTTACAAGAGTTGTTCGTAAAGCTGCGCAGTCAGTAATTACCTTTACAGGGATCCCAGTCAAGTAAACTTGAAATCGCTTTAGGGACTCTACGACAGCTAATGTTTCGAGTTCGTAGCTATGATAGAATCGTTCTTCTTTGCTGGTAACTCTACTGAAATATGCTATCGGTTTGAGGCTACGATCAGGCTGGTATTGAAGCAAGATTCCGCTAAGACCTAAGCTACTGGCATCTGTATGTAATTCAGTTTCGGCATTCCTATCATAAATACCTAGTACAGGTCGCTCTATCAATTTCTGTTTCAAGTTTTGAAATGCCTCCTCCTGTTCTGTATCCCAGTGCCAAACAACACCTTTTTGAGTTAATTCGGTGAGTGGCCTGGCTATTTCAGCGAAACCACGTACGAACTTCCTAAAATACGACGTCAATCCGATAAACTGGCGGATCTCGTGAACATTACTTGGTCGTTTGTACTTGCTAACACATTCTATCTTTGCCGTACCGGGTTGTATCGTCCCCTGAGTAATTTCGTGTCCTAGATAAGTCGCGCTTGGTTTTAAAAATGAGCACTTCTGTAGGTTCAGTTTTAAATTTGCGTCCTTTAAGGATTGTAACACGCGCTTTAAAAGATCTAGACCTTCCTCAATAGTAACAGTAGGCAGCATGATATCATCTAGATATAGGGCTATTTCGGACTGGACTTTGCCTAAAGCTATTCGGATCAATCGTGAAAACACAGCTGGCGCGTTACAGAGTCCAAAAGGCATTTTTAAATATTCGTACTGCCCGGAGCTAGTCACGAACGCAGTCTTATGAATGGAGCCTTCATCAATTGGAACCTGCATATAACCTTGGGCAAGATCCAGCGTTGTAAAAAATGCTTTACCGGATAAACGAGTTAGCTGATCGTCTATGTTAGGCAGAGGGTACCTATCTTTTACAGTACGCGCATTTAAAGCTCTATAGTCTACGCATAGCCTATACTCCCCGTTTTTCTTTTTTACTAGTACAACAGGGCTTGCGTAGTCTGATATTGACTCCCTGACTATGCCTGCATCCAATAACTCCTGTACTTTTTGGTCTACGATCGCGCTTTCGCTATATGACAGTCTATATGGCTTATAAAAGACAGGTTCGTCGGTTGTTGTTTTAATTTTCATGCTAATTAAATCTGTGCAACCCAAATCCTTTGTACATCTAGCGAAAGAAGTGCTGTATTCATTCAATAAGTTCAAGAGCTTAGCAAAGTCTGTCTTACTAAGGTCGCCTACGTTTAAGTCAGTTGGGGATATCTTACATTCACCTACGTCACGTTCGACAGAATTTTCAATCATTAGGACTACACTTTCGTCAATCACCCTTTCGTTAATAATTTCGGCCCGCGCTAGTAACTTTCCTTTTTTCCAGTTAAGTGAGTCGTCGCCTACATTAATAACTTTTAAAAAGAATTTACGACCAGTTTAAATAGCTTGGGGTATATAATAAGACGTACTTCCCAATTCAAAACAAACAGGATGCAGCAAGAATGTGTGTTCACCTCCATCAGTGCTACAAGCGACATTAACCTCGACAAACGCTTGATTATGTTTCGTTACCACAACATCTTTATCTAAATAAACAGGAAACTTCGACACAAAATCGGAAGAATTTAATTTTATATCCTGGAGGGTAGTTTCCATTTCATGAGTGTGAATGAATGTCACAGAGCTATTTGTTGTGATTAGACTGACATTTTTCTGATTAATCAATGACTGACCAATAATGAAATCGATTCCTGTTAGCTTGTAGTCAGTTATTTCCGCGGAACCCAACAAAGTGACATTGTCAACTAGAACCTCAACTTGTACAGTGCCGAGTGAATGTGAATGTGCACCACCAAAGCCCCGCAAAACAACTGAAGAAGGCACTGTTGTAAGTTCCATCTTACAATGAACAAGCTATGTTCATTGGTAAGTATATTAAGTTTACTACCCGTATCTATATAGGCTGTTAGTTCGTAACCATTCACAAGCACTTTCTTTTTATAAAGATCGAGGAATACATGGCACGTTATATACAAAATGTCACCCACCTTAGATAACTGTTGTCTTGAGCTCCCGGCAGCAAACCAGCATGTAGTAGCGTTGTGCCCGCTGCGCTGGCACACGTCGCAGTGTAGCTGTGTCCTGCAGTCCCGCGCCTCGTGTCCTGGCCGTCGGCAGACGTAGCACACCTTCGGCAGAAGGTGCGTTGTAGCAGTTGTGGTTCCTCTTCTCCAGGTAGATCTTCTCGCGCTTGCACCTGCCTCTACTCTCTTGAAATTTTCTAGTGAGGAAAGGTATCCGTAGTATAGTTGCTCGGGTGTCTCGCATTGGTATGCCTTTGCATTGGCTCGCAGCTCAATTGGCAGGCCCTTGATGATGCATGAAATGGCGTCTTCATTATAAATCTTGCACTTTTTTAGGAGTGATAGTTTGTCGTGAAAGTATTTCGTCATAGTTTCTGTGTCAGCCTTTGATCTTGCCAGCATCTCTTCCAGACGGTCGACAAAGTCCGTTGAACGTGGAAATGCAGTTTGCAGTGTCTGTTTCCATTCGTCCCAAGTGAGATCATAATCCTCCAAATCGTCATACCAATCACGAGCTGAGCCGCGAAGCCTTATTTGCATTATGAACTGGCGGTCTTTGTTGTTCCAACCGTACACGTCGCCTAATTGGTCGATTTTGTGTAGCCATCCTTTCACGTTGCTGTTTCTTGCTTCTGGTGTGAACTTGGGGATCACTTCAGCTTCTGTGGGCGTAATTCTACGTCGCTTGGGTGTGTCTGGCTCGTGCTCGTTGCAAACACGTGGTGTTGAAGAAAAAAAAATCGCGTTTTCTTCGGTGCTGGAGGTTGCAAATGAAACCTTTCTTTTCCGTTTTCGCCCCAATCCATCTAAATATGGGCCAGACATTGTACAAGATCCCACTTCTGAGGTGTGTTGGGCCTCAGGATGGGAAGATGGATTTCTTGCATGTAGAAAATAAAAATAAATTGATAATGACGCTGGTTTATTCACTCACCAAGTTGTCTCAACAAATCGCGAAAAATAAGTGGGCCTGAGCAACGGTTACAGGCCATTTTATGAACTACCCCGACTACGGCGACTACCCCTTCCATGTTGTCAACCATATTAATCATTACACATACTTTATTAAGTTATTCGCCTTATTTAATCAATTAAGTATATGATAAATGATGAATTAATTAATATCAATCAACACAACATATAAATATGAATTCTATGCATATAAATTAGGCTTGTAACTAACTATTATTACTTTAATCGTAAAATATGGAGTATCGAGCAAAGCAACAGTAGGTGGCGCTGTCACGGTGATCGCCGGTGACGGGCTATGATGGCTTCGGAGCTGGCCCACTAGGTGGCGCTAACATAAGTTTATTTGTCTGACATTGACACAAGTACGTATTTTTTATAACACCATAGTATGGCGTTTATTTCATATCTTCTTTGCATTTATTTCAATTCAACCGAGAAGTGCCAACAAACATAAGTATCTGACTTATCACAGTTTTTTTAAAGTAACATGCAAATAAAAGCTTATTATTTACCTTTGCCGAGTGGAACTAGCTTGTCGTTGGATAAAATGATGATGGAACACTCCCAGGCAGACTCTATTGAGAAAAATGCTAGCCATCTCACAAATTTTGCGCATTTCAAAATCAACCTTATGACAGTGGTACAAAATTTAATTGGGAGAAAATGTGAACATTCAAGCGTGAAAAGTTTGCCATTATGTATGTCTCATTTGAATTCATATTGCCATCTCGTGATTCATCATTGCTCGACACTGATCCACCTTCAATCTTATTCAATTCAATTCATTTATTCACACACAAGTTTACAGCATAACACCAAAACACTTATGTGGTAGCTAAACAGTAGCAAATACTTCAAATACTTAACACCCGTCATCTCCCAAGCCTGAGGATTACCGTAGACACAAAAAAATATCTGGGTAGAGGACAAAGATAGAGAGGTGAAAAATAGATGTTAAACTATTGGACATTAAGGTGTCAAACATTACCCTATATGCCCCATAGGGCACATAATAATGTAATCAATGACGGTTTTCCTTTTTAACGCATCGTCTCATTCATATTGTGCCAAAAGTATTATTCTCTATCCTGCAAGAATTGGCAAGAAACAAATGAACGCGCCATATAATTTTATTATGGCAGTACTTTATAGATAAAAAATAGGCCATAAAACCAAACCTCCGAATCAGTTACTAAACCACCATAGAAAAAATAAACATCCCTACATTCTAAATCTGCATCCTACCTCTCAAAAACACAGGGTTGGGCGTATTGTGTTTAATATATTGAAATGTATGGATCCGCAATTGGCTGCAGAAACTGATTGATTAATAATACTAAGGGGTTCGAGTCTCGAGTGGTTAACGATTTGATTGATCTCTACCATTCAAGAACCTTAAGGGTTATGACATCTTACTTGCAAAACGGGAAAGAACCGGCAGAAAACAACAAGTTTCAGACTTTAAGAGGAGCGTTTAAGGTTCAATCTTAACTGTATTCAAGTTCGATATATCGCCTTCGGAGTAAAAAAACTGGAGACTTTAGAAGCACATTGAGATAATTTTATTTCGCGATCCCTACTCTGTAATACTTTACCTCATATCATCTATATTAGTGCGTATTCTGGTGTGTGTGAAAGCGATAAACTGATAAAATGGGATAGTTTTTAGTTACAGACTGGGAGTTTATCGTGGTCAGTACCGGTTTTTTAATCCTCAGATAAATACGTTATAATTTTCCAAAATAAATAGAATACAGTTCTATATTCATATTCAATAGAAAAACATGACATATTATTTTACCATGAATGTACACCAAGAGATAAGACGAGAAGGAGAGGCAGACCAAGAGTCAGATGGAGCGACGAATTAAAAAAGTATGATAATTATTGGTGGAGATCGGCCCAAGATAGAGTGCGATGGGAAAAGTTGGGGAGGCCTTTTGTGCTTAGCGCCATGCATGAAAAATAAAAAATATGCATAAACAATATAAAATACATATTTAATAAAAAAAAGAAACACAAAATTGGTTAATTGGTTAGCTATGATTTTTCTAAGAACCACTAGATCAAATCTTATAGTTTTTAAAAATGCTTAAGGAACGAAATACACGTAGGCGTGAAAATATATACGTATTTTCGCGATCTGAATGAACTCAAGGAGAAACCTCGCCCGAAACCTTAACTAACTTTAATCTTTAGTGGCCAGGTTTAAGAGAAACGACCATTAAAATATCACTAAGAAAAGTTTTCTAATTAGGTGGAGAGCATCAATCTTCCTGACATCTCGCGAATCGGTGTGACTGGCACAAGTTGCCAAATTATAGGAATTAGGTAACTTCTGTGGCGATGGATTGTCTAACTTGCTGCTAATCCTTTTCGCTTACTGTGAGGTTAAATTTGTAAGGAATTTTCATTGGCATATTTTATTTTCTATCGCGCATATTTTAATTCGACAACACAAACTACCTACTCATTAAAGCATAGGCATAGTGGTTTATGTATTTTCATCAAAGGCTTACATTAGTGGTAAGGCGCTGGCCCAAAGGATCGCCTTCGGTCACAATGACGCAATATGACCTCAGAAGTGTATTTTATATAAAGTAGGTAATTGGAGTCAAAGTAATTTAACTATCATATTTAAAAATAGGTACATGATTGTGGAACTGATTCCTAGCACTGAAAAGCTAAAATATTATGTAGGCATGTTTTATTATATTATGCCGATATCAGCGAATGAAAAATGGAATTTAAAAAAAAGATTACAGAAAGCGCCACTAGCTGAATTAAAAGTAAAGCAGCCATTACGAAATTGAAAATAAAAATAAAGCTTTAAATCCCTATGGTTATTAAAAATTCTGATGTATTTGTTGGCTACTATTTTATATCGAATACATTCACCATTACAATTTTAATAAAAACTGCATTTTGTGATGTCGAATGTACAGTTATTTGATTCAGACAAAAAAGGTCTCAACATTTATTCATACATATTAAGAGAAATCACACATCAAATTTTATATACCATTACTGTAGTTTTACGGAATTTAGTGGTGTCAGGGTATCAGGTAATCGACCGGCAATTCGGCCTTGTGAAAAATTAAGGTGTTATGTTCCTGTGTTGCTTTCAGGTCAAGTGTGCAATAAAGAATATGTAATTATTTTTATTGTATTGTATTCACAAGAGGTACTACGAGAATAAAAGCAAAGTAACTGCCTCTAATGTCTTTGATCTCGTGCTAGAAACATATAAACTGCACGAATGACCGTTTCGTGCTAAGTACACATGAAGGGAAGTTCGCGAGGAATGCTGCTGATTTACTTGGACCAACTTGTTATGTGTGCATGTGTGCTAGCTCTAATGGGTGAAGTGATCAGCGAACTTTTAGAACTTGCAACATGCTGAATAAAGGCTTGTTTCAGCATCATTGTTGTTGACAGTGATCAACACAAGGAATACTATATATATAGTATTGCTATATTTATATACGACATAAATAGTCACTTTTAATGGTTTATTATTAAGTTGATGGCAAGTTGAGCTGATGGCAAGGTTCAACGTCTTGTTGTATTGTTTTGTATTTTTTCGAAATTCAACCGTTATCCTAAAGTTTGAGGTCATAACCTAACCGATAGCGTTACGTTTTAAGGATGATTCACGCTAGACCGTTCCGTGTCCGGGCCGCCCCGTTTGTAGTACAAGAAATCGACGGACGTGTGACGGTCGGTTATGACCTTACCTTTAATGGGTTAAATATCCCGGTTACTTTATACATATTTTTTATTTGAATGAAAAGTTTAGGTGTATGTTATAAATGTGGATATTTCTAAATGTTTTTTTTTTTAAATAAACATACGATATCCCCAGGCGCCTACGTGTATTTACTTTATGTGATTCTACATAAGAACTAAGAGAATATAATTGGCTAACTTCCGGGCACTCTTATATTTGATTTACAATATATATTTTAAACTTTACTTTGCTCGTAATAAGATCGTTTTTGCTGCACGACTATAAAAAAGTACGACGTTGACAAAGAAATCAGTCGAGGAAAAGTTTCCCACATACATCATCACACCTCGCGGTAATGGTGGTCATTTGGACAATCCTTCTTGAGATGAGAATGTTTGTGAATCGCCCGTTATATTACTGCGCTACGTGCTATTGGAAAATAAATGGGTTTCTTTGTTGGAGACGTCATCTTTGGACAATATCCTGACAAAATACCGTTTGGACGTTTCATTTTATTTTCATCTGTAAGACTTACGCATTTGTCTGTGCGTTACACACGTAAAGTACTTTTTCATTTCTCATACTCTGAAAGTGGGTTATTGTTCATCTAAGTAGCGTGCTGAAAGTGGTCAATTTCGGCTCTAGAGCAGAAAAGTATTAAAAAAAATTGTATGGTGAATCGGATTTAAATTGGGCAACGGCACTAACCTATACAGCCACATAGTACAGATTCTACAGAGATCGTATACTTACTTTTTCAAATGCCTGACTGTTTACCATAAACAACCTCCTTAATTTGTTTGTTTTTTTTTTTGCCACAGTCGAAAGCAATATCAACAGTTTGTGGCAGATAAGAAAAGGGAAACTATGACACGGACAACAAATAATATGTCTCTCTCTGTCGCTCTTATATAAAGTTGTATATGACCATCTCGTTCAGTAGGTATTATTTATTATTTGATGTCGAGTCTAATTAGTCTGAGCGAAAGCCGATCATTTTTTTATTAAAAATATATGGAATAAAATGGTCCAATACACAAACACATTATCGTCAGTCAACAGTTCCTGCCGAAATGTTTTTTCACTGATTCAGAAAATGTTTGTACATATTTCTATTGTTATTGAATTTAACAAGTATTTCGCGTTGCAAATAACACAGTTCCTAATTTTTAGATCATGTCAATATTGTTTTACATCTTTTGTGAAAAATGAAACGAAAATGGGCATAGGTATTTGATTTTTTTTGTCTACGAAGCTGGAGGTCCCGTGTTCGATTCCCGGTCAGGGCATTTATTTGTGTGATGAACACGTATAATTGTTGTGGGTGTTTTCTATGTATTCAAGTATGCATTTATCCATGTATGTATATCGTCGCGTTAGTACAAGCTTTGCTTGGTTTGGGACTAGGTCGATTTGTCCACAAATATTTTTTTATTTTTAAATATTTTACTGTCCTCGTATTCGAAATGAAAAGTAGAGTGTTTAACTCGGGTGAAACCACCCATTTCAGCCTCGAAATATTGGCGCTCTCACTTCGTTCGAGCACCAAAATATCTCGGCAGAAATGGGTGCCTTTCAGCCCTTGGTTAACAATCTACTATTACAATGCATGTGCTTGAAAAGTGCCTTTTCTAAGCAGTCAAACTGTGCGGAAAGTGCTACTTTTCCGCACTAGTGCTTTTTACTTTTAAATTGTTTTTTTTTTTAATTATTTACTCTGTATTCAGCTCGACGCAGAGTTTTAATTATTTGAAAAACATTTCACAAATTAATCAATTATAGATTACCGTTCTTATAAACAGGTACATAAATATTAATACTTCTTAAACGTATCATTTTAGATTTTATTTATTACCTATAAATAAATTGAAAATGTTCACTTTAGGTAAATGCGTGGCACAATGCGCATTAAGCCATTGCCTACTTAGCATTTTAAAAACAAATATGCACATGCGCAGTAGTATAGATGTTGAGCGCGCATGTATTTAGAAAAATGCCGCCATTTTTCTTTTCAAGTACCTTGTTTACCTAATTTTTGATATAAATACAAAATTTTAAATTTTAAAAACCCCCCGACAGAGCAGATCGATCGGACATAAGAAAATTAGTCAGATCCCCTCATCATTCATCAACTAGAAAAGAGCTGATGATCTTCAAACAACTGATCAGGTCATGGTTACCTTACCATATACTTTCAATATCATTGAAGAAACACGGTACCAAATTTCGTATCGATTGGACATCAATTAGAAAAGAGCTGATAATCTTCAAACGGCTGAACAGATTTTCATGAAACATGGCTAAGAACACTCGGGATAAAATTATCTATGACACAATTTTTTTTTAACGAAAATCGGTTCATCCTTTTGGCCGCTACGATACCACAGACAGATACAAAATACACAGACAGACACGTTAAACTTATAACACCCCTCTTTTTGCGTCGGGGGTTAAAAAATATCGAGTGAAAGTGACGAATCAGATCAAATGTAACTCCAGAAAACAGTTTTCAAGAAGCACAAAATGCCAACAAAGTTTCCTTGGCCGCTAAATCCAAATTAAAAACATATACTTTTGATGAATTTTGCGGTGCTTTTGTGTTAATAAAATGATCTTACAATGGTTTTATGTCGAAAATAAATAACACTCTATGTCAAGAAGTTGTTACATGAAGATGCTGATAATAAGTAACATATCGAGCAAGGTAAAAATTATAACCTATATATATATGAAAATAACTTTTCTATTTTCTCGCACAATGCATAGTAAAACTTTGTATGATACGCGCGCGTAAAGATGATTTCCGACTCGTGTCTAATTATAAACTCGCTCGCTACGCTCGCTCGTGTATAAGAAAGACACTCGTCGGAAATCACTCACTTTCCGCACTTGTATCATAAATAGCTATTATGTCACACCTGGCCATAAAGTGGCTATTACCTTACGCTCCGCGCGCGGAAAATCGCGTCCAGGGGGTGTCATAATATTTTGAAAAAAAAACCTCATATCGCATATTTATCGCCCTTGCTTTCGGTTCGGGCGTCAAATACCTACGATCTGAGACTTTCTTTGTTTTACCGCCCTTGGTAAGTAATGTACTATTGTTAGTATAATGTCGGTAAATATTGTCGGTAGTTTTTACCGACAATGCTCGGTACGCGTAGCAATAAAACATTAAACAATGTAAAAAATCCGATTTGGAAGCCGGCGCCGAGACGAGTTTGTAATCCGGACGCGGATAAGCCGGGTTTAAATTTAAAACTGCTCCGTATCAGCGACTGCCTGATACATTCACATTTATTCAGATTTTACGAATTCACAAACTTGGAGTCCTGGCTGGAATGTGACTATCGAAAAACCAAATTGTTGCTATTACCGCACGCTCCGCGTGAATCACTAAACGAAATTTTATATAATTATTTTGACAGTGGGCATGTTCAATATTATTGTTATAAAAATCCGTATTTCATGAGAGTATTTCAAAATCAGTATCACAGAAATATGAAAGAAAAGCGATATCTTAAGAGATTTCCCCATCTGTGGAATAGTGTTGGAGCTTCTCCAGATGATGATGATGGGGTTCGAGGATGAAGGAGTCTACGCTGAGGGAGAGGAATTGAAGCAAACGCTGCTAGATATTTTGCCGAACTGTTTTATTTGACGTTTTTGTTTATATATAGACACAACCATAGACAACATAATGTTAAGGCATTAATACATTTCACTACTAAGGTACGGCAGAGCCAACCTGGACCAGAACCGCTACGTCCAGAACGAAATGGAAAGGCATGGAAGAGGCATATATCCAGCAGTGGACGCAAATATGCTGAAAGAGACAAGAGAGACTACTAAGGTGTCATACACACAACCCTTAACATCCTCCACAGCTAGAGGAAAATGACACCTTTATTAAACTTTTGACCGCCGAAGTGGTAGTGTGTCGTCAAAAAGCAAATTAAAGCAAATGGCCTTAAAGATAAAGATACCTACATCCATCCTTAGCGGCTTTCTAATGTCTGATATGACATTCCGCTTAGGCCTTACTCTCCGTAATTGAGCGGCTAATGAAAACGAGCGGCAAGGTGACACATGAATAGTTGGTACTCCCTGGCGTATCAAACGCTATCTATGGATAGCGTTTGATACGCCAGGAGAGCTATGGCTCTGGCCGATCCGTCACGGTGTTAGTCAGCACCAAGTCAATTAACCAGCCACCAGTTATTATGGTTATTATTATTATTTTAAATTTATGGCCATTTTCAACAAACCAAAGACGCTTTTGTTCACGGCAATCAAAAGTACAAAAAGGCAATCAAGAGTTTGACTATATTATACAATTGCTATAGTGCGTGTCATTTACTAAGACTTGCCCCTCCACAGCCTAATCTGGACTAGATACTGCGTATAGATTACTATGAGATTCGCTGTGGAGGGGCGCGTCGTCCTGTATGACACGCGCTATACAATAGTTATTTGTTCAACAAGAGAGCAAAGTAGATTTTTGTTGCGAGTGTTGATGTTGAGTCCCGAGGAAGCGAAAGATTCTATGATTGAATCACGAGCGTAGCGAGTGATTCAAAATTAGAATCTTGAGCGTAGCGAGGGACTCAAAGACACGAGATGCAAATATCTTTGCTCTCGCGTGATACATACAACTTTTCACCTCAGCGGCGAGAACATATTAAACTTTAATAACATCATTTACGGCTTATCATAGGCTTTTACGTACGTGTCTCGTGATAAATCAGGCAGATTTAATTCAGCATTGATTAGGAATCTCCTGCTTGTCTTAACTCCTCAGCTAAGCCAGCACAAGACGAACGCAAGCGCGCGACTCGTCGAGTTTAGGCGCGGCAGACTTTAGGTACATAATCGCGCGAACTAATTCACATGCACACTAAAATTAGTTGTATTGTTGTTAAAATACAGCCTATGTCAGTGTCACAGATTTCACTTACCTACGTATTTTAGTTATTTGAACGATATCTGTAGCGCAAGAATGAGACAATAACACTTTTTATGTAGGTAGGTACTCTTCTCACTCGAGCCAGCTCGCGTGTACACTAAGACGCACTGTTTCTAAGTCTAAATACACCCTTCATCACTAATGTTTTCTAGATATTTTTATAATATTCAACACTGATTATTTATTAATGTCTGTTAGCGCAAGACAGAATAAAAGTAAAAACAAAAAACGCACTAATATTTTTGAAGGGTGCGTTCTGAAATGACTCCGGTTTTATTCTTCTACTAAAATAAAGATTGTTAAAAGTAAAATTAATAATTAAAGTGATAAACTTTCTGCTTTTTTCTGCAATAAAGGTTTTATTTATAAATATGTATTATCATAATAATATTTTATTTAAAAGAACCGTTGCCAACAACTTCCTGATAATTATAACTCTTAGGTTAATTTATGAGTTTTCGAACGTGTTTTTACGTTACTTATTTAGCGCGTTTTTGGGATTCGATTTGAGTCGATTAGAGAATTTGAATATTAAATTAAGAATCGACTTATGTGGGCCGTCTCTTTTTTAATATAACGAATTGAAAGGGACAGAGCGATTGAAGGTCAAATATATCGAATTCGTACGAACTACGAAGTGGCAGATCTTGGCATTCGTGGACCAAAAATTAAAAAGCTACTTTGATCCACGCTCGCAGCAAAATTGCATTTTGGCCACTGGTTTCAAGCAGCAAAACAGCCGTGTTCGAGCCGTTGAGGTGAAAAGTTTATTTTGTACCTTCAAGGAAATTGTTCAATTATTGATATCAAGAAATAACCATATATTCTGACGAGAATGTCACAATGTAATCTTAAAACAGCAAATTGAACATAAGCAAACAAATCATAAAATATTTTATTATCCCACATTCAAAATCGTAGTAGGTAAATAAATTTGCGTGAATTGCGTGTCCATAGAGTTTTAAGAATATATGAATATCAAGCTTGAAAAATATATAATTGTAAGCTATTGTTGTAATTATCAAAATTTGATTAGAATCTAAAAATAAAAGGAACGAAAGGAAAATATACTGCAAAATATATCGACAAACTTTCATGATTTCTTACGTTAATTAGTTGGTGCATCAAATACTACCTATTAATACACCTTCTTGGAAGATGTCCGCCAGAATTATGGCACCGATGGAACACAAGTTACTACGTAACATATGCTGCGACACTTTAGACACGAGGCGTATCAGCGAGGAATGTCTGCCTCGGCCTAACGCTCTCGAAGGCCGGCGTGAGGTCATTCGACGCTGCTTCAGTGCACTAATTCGCTGGTATTTGCACCCGTGGAACTTAATTGCGCAAACACGACGGGTGGACGTCCGCGAACTTCGTCCAGACAGCGTGGTTCTGGCTACGCTGCTGGTGTTGAGCACGGGTTGTGTCGCGCGCCGCAGTGAAGGAGCCCTGCGCGTGCACGCAGGACAGCTGGACGCGCGTAACGACTTCCCGTTCATCGTGATGTTTCAGACGCGACGCGAACCTATCGTAAGATCGTGCAGCGGAAGCCTTATAGCCACAAACTGGGTCCTCACTGCAGGCCACTGCGTAGGCCCCGCGAGCGAAATAATTGTACGATACGGAGACTTCACTTTACCGCCGAACAAAACTAAATTATATGCCAATATATTAAAATTCTTTCACCATCC
Organism: Cenopis cana; assembly: GCA_951800055.1. Lineage (NCBI taxonomy): Eukaryota > Metazoa > Arthropoda > Insecta > Lepidoptera > Tortricidae > Cenopis > Cenopis cana. Next base: position 8,805,061 of record OX637489.1, on the reverse strand, counting down.
ACGTCGTATAGAGTATAGGGGGGGGGGATTTAGCGACGATATCGGACTAGTTATGGTTGAAAAGATTCTCAACAAACCAACCGCTAGGCTGTTGGCGCTCGATTATAAGACCTTATTCGGCTTACCTGTCAAATACGCAGGTTTTGGAGTAACAAGTAAGGATTATGCACACAAGATTCCATCAATTTTCAAACCACTCTCTGATTTGCAATTCGCACCTCGTGTAGGTGAGGGTATTATTCGCCCTTGTGTTGACTTTCGTGACACCAATACGGCGATTATATGTGTCGCAGCAAAATGTTCCAACAGGCTACAAGCTCCTCGGGCAGCGGACTCTGGCAGTCCGCTTGTATACAACGGCAGTATCATCGGGGTGGCCGTATTAGCCAAGTTTTACAGCTCAGGTTTCACTCCTGTTAGTTTATATTTGCAGTGGATTCAAGAAGTGATGCGTTTGAATTAGGTTTTGAAATATCACATAAGAGAACGAGAGGTTTTTGGTAAAATAAATACTGCCGTGTCAGACGGATGTATGTAATCTTGAAATAATAAAGTTACGCTTAACCAGTGCAAATATAATCTACACACTATGCTTAACATAATACTGAAACAAAATTTCAAAAAATGTCTTTAGTTACCGAGATATTCCATTTTTCAAGATAAACGTTTTTGATTTTTTTGTGTTTGATTTACGCGCATCTCTTTTCTTTCGAGTTAAAATAATTTCGCGTGACTGTCCGATTTTTTTTTACAGCAACCGGATAGCTACTGTCTCAACTTGTCATAGTTCCGCGTGACCACACGCAGCTAATAACGCAATAACGCAATAATCGTTTAAAATTATTGCTCTAATATCTATAAGCCAAATCATATGAAAAAAAAAGATTATTATGTTTTAAGTTTTCTTTTACATATAAGTAAGGAGACTACCATTTTTCTTTATTTCTTATTATTGATTTTATTCTTACAAAGTTGGTGGAACCAATTTTTGCTGTTATCAATATTCAATCACTAAATTACGTTTTAATTTTTTTTTTAAGATATTTAATTTAACAATATAGATTAATGTCATGACTTAGGACACCCATTAAATTTAGCAGGTACATTTGTAGTATTGCTTTATAATTATGATACATACAAATGTGTAATAATAAAACAAGTGCTAATAAAAAAATGATTATAAGTACTTATAATTTGTTATTTTTTTATTCATTGCTTAAAAAAACCTATATCGTTAGAGAACAGAATTGGAAAAGGCGTCTCTAAACAATGCAAGCGGCAAATCATGTAACAGTTGGGGTGACAACGTTATCAGAGGGTTTGGACCCTGCAGAATACGGATAGAATCTGCCTGTCGCCATCTCGAAATTTGAGCCGGAAGTACGGTATACCGGAAAAGGTGCAGCCCATACTAAAAATTTCGTTGTACATTTAGTAAATTGTTGCTCTGGTACTCTAAAAGAGGTCCAATTGATATGGTTTTTTGGTATGTTGTGAAGGACAATATTAGCCATGGTAACCTAAAAATTTCGGCCCTCCAGCTCCATAACTTTGGCCGCCATCTTGAAAATAGTGTCACTTTTTTCAGTTCTTTGCTTTTACTGTCGTCAAAGTTCATTCCAATGGTAAACATAGTTCTGCAATATTGTAGAATACAAAATTTGCTAAAACTTTTGGGTACAAAGATTTTTTCCATGACCCCTAGGGACAAAGATATGACAGGATATATCATTAAAAATTGCCACTTTTTTCTGGTTTTCCGTTCATGTTTACATTTTAAGTGCATTTTAGCGCTAACAATAGTTCGGCAATATTGTAGATCACGAAATTTGCTACAAGTTTTGTATTGAAATATTTTTTCCACGACCATTAGGAAAGAAGATATGAAGTCATCTATGGAGTAGCACCGTCGAAATTAGATACTTTTGCAGTTTTCTTCTCATATTTAGGTTTGAGTGCAATTAATCGCAATCTGTAGGGGATCTATGATGGTCGAGTGATAGCGGGATAGACGACAAGATAAAGCATCTGTCACTTTCCGATCTATACCACTTCAATCCCTCAAAAGACAAAATCGTCTGTTTCCACGATACCTAGTAAGATCATTTGCATATAATTTTGTCTTCTGTAATATTACAGACCTAGAACTTAAGCTAAAATACACTAAAACGCAAATATGGGAAGAAAACTGTAAAAAGAAGCAAATATCGACGGTAGTACTCCATAGATGACTTCGTATCTTCTTTCCTGATGATCGTGGAAAAAATATTTCAATAGAAGAGTTGTAGCACATTATGTGATCTACAATATTGCAGAACTATACTTAGCGCTAAAATGCACTTAAAACGTAAATATGGGAGGAATACTAAAAAAAATTTGCAGTTTTAAAAATATCTCCTGTCATACCTTCGTCCTTAGGGGTCATACCTAAAATCTTTGTAGCCAAAAGTTTTAGCAAATTTTGTCTTCTACAATATTGCCGAACCATGTTTAGCACTAAAATGAACTTTAGCGACAGTACAAGGAAAACACTGAAAAAGTGACAGATTTTCCAAGATGGCGGAGAAAGTTATGGAGCTGGAGGGTCGAAAATTTCGGGATACAATGACAAATATTGTCCTTTATGGCATATCAAAAACCTATAACAATCGGACCATAATTAGGGTACCGAAACCACGATTTACCAAATGTACAAGGAAAAAATTTGTATAGGCTGCACATTATCCGGTATAACAGACTTCCGGCTCAAATTTGGGTATGGAGACAGGCAGAACCGTATTCTACAGGGTCTAAGCCCTCTGATAACGTTGTCACCCCAACTGTTACATGACTTGCTTCTTGTATGCTACTTCTTCAAAAATGGGCCTACTCTAATACTGCGCTGCGGTAGAAAAAGGATTCACACTGTTTTCGAAAATGTCAAGCCTGGCTTTTGGCTATACAGTCGAGTTCACAAATAAATGAACATTTCCAAGGCTTTCCATGTTGCTTAAAAATTATTTGGCTTGCTCAGATTTATGATGACGAGTAATATGTGTATATATTTTTGAATGATTAATTTGCTCAGATGTATTTGTACCTTAGGATGTACAATTCTTTATGAAGCCTTGGAAATGTTCATATATTTATGAAATCTACTAAACAAACATATATAATGCAAACACACGCTCGTAAAACACAAGCACACTTTCGGCAGTCGGTTGAGCATATTGATAAAGTTAATACATTGAACACTTGAACAACCTGCGTTGGTCTGGTAATGCGTTTTATTAGGAACGCTCATACAACAAAATATTCCAACTTAATATGTACGTGTTACGCATGACTCCTTCAATAAGCCCCCAGCTCTGGTTACAGACACACTCATACAATATTCTTCTAACTTGAGATAAACGCGAGACTCCGCAAATGACCCTCAAGCCCGCTGGTCTTGGTAACACGGTTTACTATGAGCGCCCATACAACGAATCCTGCCAACTTGAAAATAACATAGTTGCGCGCTACCACCAAATGTATGAAACAGTGGTCACGCCAAACTATTTTTATGCATTTATTTTTAAAACTATGTATGTTTACAAGAAAAAATTAAAGAGATATTATTCTTCACGTCTATTAAAATACAAAACAGCGTTTAAATATTACTTAATACACTAAACTCACTCGAGAAACGCGATTTCTTGTTTTCACGTTTACCAAAAACTTTAAAGTCGATTTACTCAAAATGGTGTTTTTTGAGATAGCAGACATCCGTCTGACACGGCAGAATAGCCCTGGGGTATTAGCACGCGGGTGTTCCACATCGTCGGGCCTATTGCATCTTGACAGATGATTTAAACAGCGTCTGCACGCGAGAGACAACTCCTCTCGTGACTATGTTATCCAATCCGGGATCGACAAATACGTCCACGTTTTCGGCACGTGAACTGAGGACCCGTGTCACCAGCAACCTGTTCCCGGTGGCGGCAGTGTTTTTAAAAATAGAACGAAAAATAATGTATCTCGCCGCTTTGTTTGAGTCCTTATTTTGCATCAATTAATAAGTATTAAGGTACTTGAGGGTAAATATGGTCAGACTTAGCTTTGAAACCCTTTTCAAAAAAAGTAAGGGGAGGGTGGGGATAAAAAATATACAGATGGGTACTTTAACTAATATACTAAGAAAAATATAACAAACTAGCGGCCCGACCTCGCACGGGTAGTTCAGTTTTTAAATGTTTGAACTACTTACCCATTTCCTAATATACAAAAGTATAATTACCAACTATAAACGAAATTTCTAGTCCCTCACTTCGAATATTACACCTTTTTCATACAGACATTCAATCACTTTTGTGTTACTCTTAGGGATGAATTTTCAAAAACGCCGAAATAACTTTTATTATACAGCGTGTTTGGTCCATCGTTTGACAAATTCAAATAGCGTGAATTTTTTTTTGTTGAATCCTATAGATTGACTCGTCTAACCTTAAATTGAAAAAAAAAGTAAGCTGTAGAGCCTGCAATTTTTATTTTTATTGCAATCTGTAATGTTGTATGGATCGATCAAAATCAAAGGATAAGGATCAATCAATCATCATCATAAGGATTTCAAATTTTATATTTACTTTGAATTATAGGTTAAAATTTTTTTTTTCGTAAAATCGGTAGTATACTTGATTTTGACTAATTCGGGGATGAGTATTTAAAATTTTATATTAATTTTGAATTTAGTTAAAAAAACCGGTCAAGTGCGAGTCCGACTCGCGCACCGAGGGTTCCGTACACAGTTCTTGTATATGTAGTTGTGTACCCGCCCCGACCCCATTAATTCAGGAGCAATCTTAAAAAAACATGACAGCACCATCTATCGGCGCATTGTGTTACTAATTTGCGCGACTGAATAACTTAGTACGTATGTTGGTTTTTCAAGGATAATTCTTTATCACATCAACCGATTTCAATAATTGTTTTTTTATTTGAAAGAAGGTATTTTCAACTTAATTTTGTAAATTTAAATATAAAACAAAAATATATACAAAGGTGATTAAATTACAAACTTAGTATAGAAGAGTTTTTTGATGATTAAAAAAAAGAAAAACTAGATAGGGCTATGGCTATATTTTTCCTGTAAAATATACATGCATATTAATGTTGTGTAATAGTTTCAAATTTTTTTCTTCGTAAACGTCGGAGATAAGGGGGGCGGAATGGTATTTTTTTTTTACATTTTCCCTCGTAAATCGAAATTTCCCCAACGAAAAAAAAAAAACAAAAATTGTTTCAGAATGTACAAGTCAAGCCCTTTCATATGATACCCCACTTGACATAGTTGCCAGACTTTAAAATTTTGAACCCCCTTTTATCTGTCATTATTCACAGAAAATAAAATAAAATAATTTAAAAAACCATCTTCTATGTATCTGGGTTACCTTTGTTTATAACTATTCCAAATTTCAAATCGATAGGATAAGTAGTTCCTGAGATATTTAGCGATGTGACAGACAGACAGACAGACAAAGTGAAACCAATAGGGTTCCTTTTTTACCTTTTTGGTACGGAACCCTAAAAACGAAAAATCGTCTAATTCAGGGATAATAATTTCAATTTTATATTTATTTTGAATTTTAAGCAGGTAAAAAAAATATTACTTGAAAAAACGTCATTATACTCGATTTCGACTAATTCGGGGATAATGATTTCAATTTTTAATATTACATAATTTTGAATTTTAAGTAAGAAAACAAATTGCGAAACATCCTCATTATAGTCGATTTCGACTAATTCAGGGATATGGTTTTCGAATTTGTTTTGTTCCATTTTAATGCTCAGTCTATTAGGGAAGCTTTAAGTTTCTACCTTAAAGATAGAATACCACCGCCCCCTTTTAACCCCCTAAGTGGATGAATTTTGAAATTAATTATTTTCATGTCAAGGCTACAAAAATGGAAAGTTTCATAGAAAACTAAGTGACTGACTGAGTGACTAAGCGGAACGTATCCATCCAAATTAAATTTGTCAAGCGGATGCGTCCGCTAACGAAATTACCATTTCTAATTTAAGTGAAAATTTTGAAAATTCAGCGCCACAGGTGGGATTTGAACCCACGACCTCTGGAATCCGTCCATTGCTCTAACCGAGCCACTTTAATTACCACTTTTTCACTTTTCATCCGCTTGACAAATTTAATTTAATTATGGGATGGCACATTTTTATTAATGCATGCATAGACTTACCTGATCAGTTACGTGAATGTTGCAATTCTCATAAAATATGTAATATAGTTGCGCATAAACGCTGTTATTGACAATCAGAAGGATGATGATAGGATAGATGCAAATCGAACGATGTTTTTGATCTGTCAAAACTCCGACGGCAAAGCAGTCCCGATGAAACGTTGCAATGTTTAACTAAACTAACTAGGCGCTATTCACTACAGTGTTCCAATCTATCCAATATGAGCTGTACTTTTTGAGATATATCGAAATGACCATATTATCCTCACGTACTTTACCTTTTTGTGCACGGTACGTTACATCTATTGTCTCAAATATGGTTGTTATGTCTCTTCTTTATGTTAAATGTTTCTAAATAGATGTGCTGTTTGTATGATTCATGATTTATAAATAATAATCTACGTTTAATTGTGCTATTTGTTATACAGCAGGTAGATGTAACATTTATTATGAGGTGCAAGGTACATTAATAAAAAAAATAAAAAAACATGCGTCGGCAATTAATTCAGTAGTTTTTGATTTTATATTTTTTGTACCTTTTTAATTAAATAAACACGTTCAAAGTAGTGATGATTTTAATTCATATGCGATTAATTTTATCAGGTCTGTCAAAAATAACGGATTTGTAAAATCGCAATAATATTGTAGCTCAAAATAAGCTGGATAACGGTAAAGTTTCATTTCTCATTTATTTAGCAGCAGTAAATATTGTGAAAATATTTTCAAAAGCAAGTGAGCCTTAAAGATAAAATACAGGTACCTGAATGCTTCCTCAATGGCTGTCTAATGTCAGATATGCCGCTTACGCCTTCCTCTCTGTGATTGAGCGGCTAATGAAAATGAGCGGCAACGTGATACATGAATGGTTAGTGCTCCCTGGCGTATCAAACGCAATCCGCTATGGATTCCGTACCCGAAGGGTCAAAACGGAACCCTATTGGGAACCCTATTGGTGTCGCCCAGACGTCCGTCTGTCGTCTGTCACAAAATTTGTTCCGAAGAATTTTTAGACTCCTCATTGACCTATGAACTTTGAAATTTGGTGACAATGTTCAATATTACGTATATGTCACAGGGTGAAATCAATGCCGCGCTATTCGTGATAAATTTAGGAATTATTAGCTACGACAATGCCATGTATTTTCAATGTTTATTTAACGGCTAATTATTGTTGATGATCTTTGTGTTATGCAACGCCATCTATTGGCAGTCTTCAGAAACGTCAAACAATTTGCTTGGGTGAGGTCGGCGCAGAACTAGCAACGGGTATGTTGGCTAACCTAAATGTCAAAAGTGACAGTTGAGGGATGGGGGAAAGTAAGCATGGCGCCGCTGGCAGCCATGCTCATCATTCTTGGTTGAGCATTGGATCGAGTCGGACGTCTTACTAGTTCTGCGACGAACACACCGCGTTTCTAACCTTAAATCATTTAATCCGAGTGTATCATTGTAATCATTGAAGTGTTTGCTGTGATTGTGATTGTTAATTGAAAATACACATCTGAACTACAAGTGCTGCATCTTATTTCGTGGTTCCCGCCATGCACGAACCTGGAGAAGATGAACGCCCACAAAATGATCCGACATATATTTTAACAACAAATACTAATATATTGATAAATCATATTTTTGAGGTTGATTCGGAACCCTAAATGTGCGAAGTCCGACTCGCACTTGGCCGGTTTTTTACCAAGATACGCTGGTTCATATTTAAATGTCATGTTGAAGAATTTTTAATATACCTACTCCTTTTTAAAATTCAGAATCAATACAGAAGCAACCCTGTGAGTCGGGCATAGGGTTGCCATACGTCAGGATTTGTCCTGACATGTCCGGATTTTTGACCCTTTGTCCGGATTGCGGCCGGACTTGGCAAGTGTCAGGATTTTTAGGAACGACCCTATTAAAAAAAATGTTTCTACGATACATTTATTTTAACGTTTACACAGTTTTAATAAACGTAATGATAAATTAGTAAGTAATCAACAAACACAGTAATACTTTATTCGACAACAATATAAAATAGGATAAATTACAGCCAAAGTTGATCTCAATCAATTCGTGAGTCCCCATGCATGCTAAATTTATCTCAGCGCGCTCAGCACATTTTGAATTTTTTTTCAAAAAAAAGTAAAAGAAAAAACAAATTCCTTGCTAAAACGGCAAAAAAAGTATAAATAGGTTTGTGAACTATGATATTGAATTGTGGAGGTCATATGGGATATGAAAAAAATCCCGCACTTTTTGATGAAAGCAAGCCACTTTGCACAGTGATATTAGAAACCAAAACAAATATTTTTTTTCTAGGCAACCGAAGTTTCGCACCACGTTAGAAGAAATGTCAGGATTTTTAGGGCGATGTCCGGATTTTTATCAGGGCATTTCAATTTTCCATATGGCAACCCTAGTCGGGCAAGTTTAGGTATGTATTTTCAAGAACGGCGGGAACGGACCTTCTGTGTATTTTTTATTTTGTGGTACTGGCAAGTACTTTGATTGATTTTTAATCAAAGTGAAAATTGAAAAATTAAACACCACAGGTGGGATTTGAACCCACGTCCTCTGGAATCCGTCCATTGCTCTACAAATTGAGCCACCGTGGTAATCCCTTGTGATAGTGAATTTTTCAATCATAACATTCTTCTAATTAAGCCTTATTAGGGAGGCTCGTAGCGACATCTACCGTGAAGCTGTTACAACTTCAGAAACGGCACCAACGTCTCAAGTTGTATTGAAAATCGTTGATAATACCCATACAAACCACTCACTTCACTTCACTTTCACTTTGATTAAAAATTTAGATTTCACTAGCGGACGCATCCGCTTGACAAACATTTAAACTTCGATTGATGTATTTCGTTAATTAGTTTTGCATCAAATACTACCTATCAATACAACTTCTTGGAGGATGTCCGTCAGAATTGTGATACCGATTAAATACAAGTTACTTCGTAACGTACGCTGCGACACTCTAGCTAGACACGAGGCGATCAGCGAGGAATGTCGGCCGAGGCAGCCTAACGCTAATGCCAGCGTGATGTCATTCGACGCTGCTTCAGTGCACTAATGCGCTGGTATAATATACGCCCGTGGAACTTAATTGCGCAAACGCGACGGATGGACCTCCGAGGTTTTCGTCCAGACAGCTTGATTCTAGCGACGATGCTAGTGTTGAGCGCTGGTTGTGTCGCGCGCCGCAGTGAATAAGCCCTCCGCGTGCACGCAGGACAGCTGGCCCCTATACCACAAAACTTTACAACAAAAAGACAAAACAAAAACAAAACAAACAAAACAAAACAAAACAAAACACACGACAAAATTGTACGATTTTCCATAGAAAAAGTTGAAAAATTTGTCGAATTGTACGCTTGTAAAGTTTTGTGGTACAGGCCTCTGGACTCGCGCAACGAGTTCCCGTTCATCGTGATGTTCCAGAAGCGACGAGAACCTTTCATAAGGTCATTCAGCGGAAGCCTTAGGCTGGTTTTCCACTAGAGCTATGCTATGCTATGTTTTCATACATTTGACACGTAGCTCGAGCTGGAGCTATGTGCCAAATATATGGAAACATAGCATAGCATAGCTCTAGTGGAAAACCAGCCTGATAGCCACAAACTGGGTCCTCACTGCGCGCCACTGCGTAGGCTCCGCGAGTGAATTAATTGTAAAATACGGAGACTTTACGTTACCGCCAAACGAAACTAAATTATATGCAAACATACTAAAATCCTTTTGGTATGCTTCTGGTTTAACTCGTGGAAATCTAACTAGTGGCTCTGTGAGCTGTAGACCTCGTGAGTGTCTTTTTTAAATTTCCAAAACTATTTTCGATATCGAACCTGTACCCGTACCATGAGTTTGTATTGAAAACTCTTACCGTACTCGCTAGCGACTGCGTAGACGATTTAGTATGCCAATTCTCAGTTCTATTGAGTAACCGCCAGAGCCGCTGTACTTTTGTCCATACTAAATCGTTTACGCAGTCGCCAGCGAGTACGGTAATGCAAACATTACAAACTCATGGTAATTGCACAGCTCACAAAATTTCACGAGAATCGGTTAAGAAACGCTGTAGATGAGGACAAACCATTGAATTGTTTCCAAAAATTGACTCGACTAAAAAAAAATATATAGTTACCAAACCTGCTCACAAAATTTCACGAAAGTAGAGGACCAACCTGTAGAGGAGAACATCCCATAGATGAAAAAAAAACAAAATTTACAAAAAATTACTCGACAAATAAATTCTATGTAGTCATAGAACCTGCTCACAAAATCCCCCATCTGGTTTCTGAACCCATCTTAGAGTAATTATAATATGTGTGTAGATAAAGTAATGTATGCAACTGTACATAATTAGGCATTAAAACACTCATGTGACCTTATTATGAAACTCGCCTTCGGCTCGTTTCATAAAACACACTCGTGTTTTAATGCCCCTCATTATGTACCAGTTGCATAAACTACTATTATCTACACACATATTATAACTACTCTACCTAGTACCTAACTACCGTAGTAAATAAATACAATAATTGTGTTAATACAACCTTTTTTGCACGTTTGCGGAAATATCGAAATCAGAACTGGCAACCGATACCTGAATGTTATTTTAAAAAGTAAAGAGTCCCTATTCTGATGTGATCATGTCGTTCTAGCTCAAATTTCGTGCGATATATACTAAAAACACATCAAGCTGACATTTCGCATCGACTGAATTTGAATTTTCAGTGATACTAGAATAGGGACATGTCAACTTTGACATTTAAATTTTGACAGTTTTGTTTGACGTTTAATATTTACCATCATATATGAGATTAAAATGAAAATTATATTACTGCTGTAGCCTTAGCCACAGATAAGAAAATTGCCATAAATTCATTGAATGTTGAAATGAGAGTCATTTTCTACGGTTTCCGAACGCATATTAGAGGATTTATGATATGTGTGTAGATAAATATTATTATGACCCGGCTCAGCAAAATAAAGTAATGTGTGTACCTAGTACCTATATGCATGTGTGAGTTAATGGGGATTTAAAAAAAAAGATATTTGATAGGCGCTGAGATTTTATCTGCATACCGCGCGTCCTTAACAAGGGAATATATTGGTAATCCAACTTTGACGGAGTCTTATTTAATTTTCTAATTTAAACAAATAAGTAGTGACATTTATCTACATATTTCTTCCAAGTGTCCAACCTCTAAGCTACCAAAATTTGGGCGTTTGTTACGGGCTTGTGCTTTCTTAGGTAGACTAATTATATAAAACCAAAGTTGGTTTAACCAGGTTTTTGAATTGAAATATCATTAATTCGTTTCTCTTTTTCCAAAACTCATCAAGTTTTAAGCGAATTTGTAATGCAATACCGGAACACAACAGCTGAGCTTTCCGTTGGGAGTTTTTAGTTAGTATCGATTATTTATTGCATTCACGTTGTATGTTACATAATTTATGTAGGCGACAAAAATTGCATTAAGTAGAAGTACCAAATATTAGAATTGTATCTAGATACAACATAATCAGAATAATTATTATGGTAAATATCACAAAAAATGCAGAGAAATTTCCTAATGTGATTCATCTTCAGGTATTTAAATTAAAATATCATTAATACGTTTATCCTTATCCAAAACTAATAAGTTTTAAGTGAATCTATTATGCAATATCAAATTCACTATGCAAAATCTCATAAAAATAGCAAAGATATTTCCGGGTGTGCTTCAGCTTCAGCATTAAGTCCTAATTGGATCAATAAAAATGCCAATGCAGCAGCGAGGAACCTTGCTACAGCAAGTCTGTAGCAAGCCTGATTGAGCCACAAACCACAATCACTCGGACCGCAGCCGACGAACGTCTGACCATTTAATTGGTGGTTTATCGATTCGAAATCTGCCCAAAACTACTCGAATCCGGTTTATTGTAGCGGTCCGGTTTAAACCTGTTTTTAGGGTTCCGTAGCCAGAATGGCTAAAACGGAACCCTTATAGTTTCGTCACGTCTGTCTGTCTGTCTGTCTGTCCGTCCGTATGTCACAGCCGGTTTACTCGGAGACTATAAGTACTACAATTATGAAATTTGGTAGAAAGATGTATTCTATGAACCGCTACATAAATGTGATGAAAAAATTAGGAAAAAAAAAATATTTTAGGGGGGGCCCATACATGTAACCTGGGGATGAAAATTTTTTTTTCAATGCAAGTATTTGTGAGGGGCATTTTTCGATAGGCCTTTAAAAATGATATAGAGGTTACTAAAAAAGTTTTCCATTTAAGTGAACCGTTGGAGAGATATTCGCTCTGAAAGTCGTACAAAATGTGTCCCCCCCCCCCCTCTAATTTCTAAACTATGAAGATAAAAATTCTGAAAAATTGAGGTGGTGTACAATAATAAATACTTTCAACGATTTTTGGTTCGAACAAGGTGGGTTTAAGGGTTTTTGAGTTTTCGCAGAAAAACTGTCTCGCCCAAACAAAAGGACGTAATACTCTGAAACTTTACTATTCAAATTCGGTGTATTTCATTTTCATTTTTTTTTTTTTTTTTTTTTTTTTTTCATTTATTTAAGGATCGCCAACAATTGTTAACATCAATACATTCATGATTTGTAGTTTTTAAATTTAAGACATAAATGCCACAATCAATTACAGGCGAACACCACATGCGTTATATAAAGAAAAAAGTTATAATGACTAAAAATTACATCTATAAAATTACAGTAAGTGTGTGTTATACGGTGTGATAATTTAATCAGTTTACAGTGTGCTTAACAACAGATGTTATGAATTTAGCAAGTGAGTCAGAGTGGATATCCGTAGCGTCACTGCAGCTATTGGCAATCTTGCATAGCCTGCATATCGGGGAATTACTGCCCGACACTGATCTTCTGAGCGGTGGGTGCAAGGGAGTAATGGGATTTCGTGGAAAACGAGATGGAGCACGAAAGTGTAAAAGCGATAGTAACATTGGACAATCTATTTTGTGGTTGACTATTTTATGCAAAAAGGCGGCATCTAAGATGGTTCTGCGGGTTTCTAAGGAGTCCATTTTGAAATGCTTTAGTTTTCGTTGGTAGGATGTTCTTTTCCAAGCCACCATGCGCTCATGGAAAGCCAAGTGACGAGTAAACCGTTTCTGTATGCGTTCTAATCTCAAAGAATGAGTTGCGTAGTGTGGTCGCCATACAACGCTGCAGTACTCCAACGTACTACGCACCAAGCTGTTGTAGAGTAATATTTTGGTCGTACTACGCCTAAATGACTTTCCATTTCGCATAACAAAACCCAATGTCTTAGAAGCTCTCTTACCAATATTTTCAATATGTGGGATGAAAGTTAATTTGTTATCGAGCAATACACCAAGGTCTCGGATGCTTGTGACTTCATCTAGTTTATAACTATCGATGTAGTAATTAGATGGTGTCACCTTATGCTTACGGGTGAATTTAATATGGATGCATTTTTTAACATTCAATTGCATTTGATTATTACTACACCAGTTACTAAGTCTACTTATGTCACTTTGTAATAAACCAGTGTCCTGCGATGAGTTGATGGTGCGTGCAAACTTTAGGTCGTCCGCATACATATAAACCTGAGAGTATCGGAAACACTCAGTGATGTCGTTAATAAATAAGTTAAAAAGGACTGGGCCTAAATGTGAGCCCTGTGGGACACCGGAAGTTATGCTGTGGTAAGTAGATTGGTAGCCGTTTACTACTACAAAGAATCGTCTTTCAGTTAAATAGGAGCACAACCACTTTAGCAGTGGGCCAGTTATTCCATATGACGACAGCTTGTGTAGTAAAATAGAGTGTGACACTTTATCGAAGGCTTTACTAAAGTCGGTATATATCACGTCAGTTTGTTTACCACAGTCCATAGCCCTTGTCAGGAACTCAGTAAAGGTTATTAAGTTCGTGCATGTAGATCGAGAACTTACAAAACCATGTTGATGCTCAGTCAAATACAATTTTAAGTGCCTCTGAATATACGGGCAGACCAAAGATTCAAATACCTTAGCAAAACAGGACAGAATTGAGATTGGTCTATAATTTGAAACCAGAGTATCGTTGCCTGGTTTAGGAATAGGTACTACTTTTGCTGTTTTCCAATCCGTGGGAAATACTCCTGTGACAAGCGATCTGTTAAAAATTATCCACAAGGGCTCTACTAGTTGAGATGCGCAAGAAGCAATAAAAATTGGGGGAATACCATCAGGTCCAGCTCCCTTGCTACAATTTAAGCCTTGTAGTTTTCTTAGTATAGTGTCTTTTTCTAGTGCTAAAGATGCTAAGCATTGGCTATTGTTGATCAAGGATTGCAGCAAAGGTGAGCTGTGCTGTTCTCCACCGATATCAGTATAAGAGCTATAAACCGAGGAGAAGTAGGATGCGAACATGTCGCAGATTTCAGTATTGTCAGTAGCAACAGAAAACCCATCCGACAATGACGCCGGATATACACTTGAACCACCACGCTTTGCCTTAAGATGAGACCAGAATAACTTAGGATTGGCACTAAGCTCGTTTTCCAACTTTGATATATAAGCATTGTATCGTGTGGTAGCCAATTGGTCGCACCGTTTACTAAGTAGTCTGAGTTCAATTGCATCCATTGGATTTTTATACTTTTTATAGCGAATCCTTATTTTGTTTTTTTCATTAAGAGCACGTTTTATTTTTTTATCAAACCATGGTGGGAAACGGTTGCTTCTTGGCCTAGCAAATGGTACGTATTTTCGAATCATTTGTTGAATCACCTCTGAAAAAACTCTAAACATGATGTTTACGTCAGTAGTACCAAGAAATAATTTTTCCCAATCACACTTACTCAGGTCTCGACGAATAAGGTCATATTTAGCCTTATAAAAGTTGGGTCTAGTGTTTTGTTTATTGTATGGTAATCGGGCTTCACTAGCAAAGGAGATAACAATTTCAAGAGGTGGATGGAAATTATCGACAGTAGATAGAGGACTAAAATTTTGAGATACATTTGTTGTTACTGTAGCCATTACTAAGTCCAGAATACGATCCATACAATTGGTTACGAGATTAAATTGCCTTAGCCGGTTTTGGTAAATAAAGTCAATTAAGATATTACTAAATCCAGGTACCACATAACTATTATTTTCGTCCTCTATTTGGTCCCATTTGATATTGCCTAGATTAAAGTCTCCAGCTATACAAACATGTGTTTTTTGTCCTTCGAAGACGGAGTTGCAGTGGTCTACAAAGTATTTTAAAGAACATTTTTGCAAGGGAGGTGGAAGATAGACAGCGCAGAGAGCCATTCGATGAGTACAACCAGCAGTACAGACGTCGATAGCAATCCATAGGTCCTCAAACTTGCTTTCCCAGTGGTTCATTCGTTTTGATGTCAGTGATTTTAGGACAGCAATTAAAACGCCCCCTCCTTCTTTACCCTTATAAACATTGGATTGCTCTCTGTCTCTTCTGTACACCACGTATCTGTCATCGAAAAGCTCACTGCTAAGTACAGTGTCATTTAGCCATGTTTCTGTTAATATTACTATATCATAATTATAACAACATAGGTTGCGATAGAAAAGTTCGGTTTTGGTGCGTAATCCACGTACATTTTGGTAATAAATATTTAATTCAAGCTCTTTTAAATCTTAAAATTATAGTTGCATGCGATATGGTTAAGACTATATTATACATAACTTATTTATTAATTAATTTTATTTAAGCTTTCAATGTTCCTTATGTAGATGTACTCGGAGTCGTCAGTCTTCCTAGCGTACACCCGGCCGTCCCGCACCCACACGTATTTATATCCCAGATCCCTTGCCTTTTTCCTGGCAGCAGCGTGCAACGCTTTATTCGCAGGGGATAAATGTTCCACAAGATAGACAGGACTTTTTTCGCCCGTGAGACCTAGATGCGTAGTATTTAGTTTATCGTGCGGGTTTGCCTTGTTGTACGATATAGTAGATGATAGAAGCTCATTTCTTATTTTTGGTGAGGCCAGTTGAAGCACAATGGACCTCGGGCGCTGCTGGAGGGAGCTGTCAGTCTTGGCTCTTGCTATACGAGTACAGTGAGATATATGATTCTCGCTAAGTGTACATCCAACAGTTGTCGCTAATCTATATACAATAGCATATAAATTCTCATTTTTATTTTCCGGTACACATTGTAATTCTAAATTATTTCCTCTTGCGTATTGTTCAAGATTATTCATACGCTGATTTAATTCCAAAATTTCCGTCTTCATTTTACGATTGTCGGCTATCAGATCGGTCATTTTCTTTTTTGCCTCGATTTGTTCAGCCTCGATATCTTCGAATCTGGCGTTCATGAAGGTCATCGAGTCTTGAAAATCTTGGACTGCCTGCTTTAGTGGTTCAAGCTGTTGGTTAACAAATTATTATTTTAAACAATAATTTATTATTTTAAACCTACAAGAATGAAACTGGAGGTTCTTAAGTGAATGCATTAGCCAGTCACAGTCTTATTACGTGATGTATGTACTTTAGAAGACATCTAACATCTAACAAACCCACTAACGGAAACAAATATAAACTATTACATAGCAACGTCTACCGCATATCCGAGCTCTTTCAGCGAGGAAAGAAAATAAACAGTCGCGGTGCTTACAAACATTAAGTTTCAAGTACACACAGGGGCCACTACTAAGGTCGCCTCGGTTGAAATTAATCCTGAATATGGTTACATTTCGTTTATTTCTAAATTAGCGGCCTGCCCCGGCTTCGCACGGGTAGTCCAGTTTCTTCACAGTTTTTAATGTCGAATCTACTTACTATACTATCAAATTATTACCTAATACCTATATTATCAAATTACCCACTATAAACTTAATTTCAAGTCCCTCACTTCGAATATTACACGTTTTCCATACAGAAATTCAATCCCCTTTTTACACCCTTCATCATCATCATCATCATCATATCAGCCGAAAGACGTCCACTGCTGGACATAGGCCTCCCCCAAAGAGTGCCACAATGACCGGTCTTGCGCCACCCGCATCCAGCGGACTCCCGCGACCTTTACCAGGTCATCAGTCCACCTTGTGGGGGGTCTACCCACGCTGCGCCTTCCGGTCCGTTTACACCCTTAGGGACGAATTTTCAAAAAGACCGAAATCACTTTTCTTATATTTCAACTGAGAGTCTACCCGCCAATTATAATAAACTCACACTCACTATTTGTATGGGCATCTTGAATTTAGCCCATACAATGTTAAAACCATCTTTTTCCCTTTCATAAATTTAAAAAAATTCCAAAAACGCTGAAATTAGTTTTCTTACAATTTAATGTTAGGTGTTATAAACCAAGTTTAACATTTCCCGTTTGAAACAAAATTGCTCCCTATACAAATTTTCAACCCCTTTTTCACCCCTTCAGAGGGCGAATTTCGAACAACCCTGAGAATGGTTTATACGATGGCAATGATATTTGATACCGCCGTGATGATCTATTCGATAAATTGGTCATGGGGGAAAAAGTTCCAGGTTTTGCTCCACAAACAAGCGGGAGTGGGAGGATACTGAAGTCTCCCGTCGGCAACTCTTTAACTTCACCCCTCTTCCCCTGTCTCGTCACAGACTCTGTTTCAGTTAACACCCTTCAGGGCCAGAAACCCATTAAGTTGACGCTCGTATCGTAGGTGCTTTTTGCTACAAGACGGTTTTTGCATGTTATTGACTACGAGTGTCGCTCTATGAAATCCTTAGCAGAGAAATAGGCCATTAAACTGCATTGATCAGAGCATTATGTTGATTTGGTGATGTCTTTAAGATATTAGTAAAATTTTAAATGTGCGTGTTCTACTACAATTCTCCCCCCGGGAAGAACTAATAGTACATTACTGCAGAGACCAGTAAGTAAGCCATCCTGGACGGGTATGAGTTAGCCGGCCGAGCCGAAGGCGAGGTCCGGCTATAATACGAGGCCAGGATGGCACTTACGGTCGAAGCTTGTATAGTGCTTTTCTCAAAAATAAAACAAATTGTATGAACAACGGTTAATAGTACCTGCATTCTGACCAACTTGTACTTTCATGTTCCGCTTTCGACTTGATGAACTTTTTATAAATGGTCAAATACCACCTTAGACTTGGGTGGAAGTAATTTTTTCAGTACCTAGTGCGATCTGTGTATGTATCGCAATCTGATTCATCTAAACTCATTTTTAGCAATTATACTTCTGTATATATTAATTAAATCAATGAAGTCAATCCCGTCAAAATACAATGGCAACTTTTTTTAGCTAGATGTTGACACTGATATTATGCCACAACCCCAATAGAATAGATGTATAAAATCGTATTTAATTAATCTTAAATAAAATCGTATTTATTTTATGTTTACTATTAGTATTTAATTTCATTCAATGTATTCATGTTAATTTCTAAATTAGTCTCGAAATAGTTAAAAACATGATTGAATTGTATTTCCCGCCAATACACATCGTGCAATACGGACACGTCAACCTCCATGGTGCCTACATTTTTTTTAATGTCAATTACTGCCAACTTTTATCTTCTAGTTCTAAATTCAAATATTATGATATGTAATGGGATTTACATACTTACTTCCTGGAGAGTAGGTGTGATTTCCTGGACACTTCTGGCAACTATCCAGGATGAGTCACTTTCGGATACTATCTTCACAGATGTTATGAGAACATTTCATACTATTTTTGAGAAAAAGTCACTTTTAGGTTATAAAAATGAATGGATATGACAGGTTTCAGGAATATCTTCTTATCTGCCCGGGGCGGTTGTAATCAGTTGTATAGTGTATTGCACTACCTTCATACTAACTATTCATGTATTGCCAAAATACTCAATCTTCACGGACTCCTTGATAAACCGGTTAAACCGAGTTTGACTTTCCAATATTTACTTCGCAAAGTCAAAAAAGCAATTCACCAGCCAATAGTAGTGGCTGATTTTCTTTCTATGTCGTCTAGTAAGAAATTTGTGCTGGAACGCGAGACCGCACCTGCCGCTTTTTACCGTGCCTCTCAAACGTGACCCTCTTCCTCAGATGCCATTTAAAATCCTTTCCGTATAAAGATTTCCTTAACTGGCAGTTTCAGTTAATCCAAGAGTAGATTTGGTAAAATGTATTTTTTTCTGTTTGTCATGGGGTTTAGTCAATAAATTCTTCTGGATCTTTTTACGAGACTTTCTTGATTATAATCACTAGTTTGTTCCCTATTTTCACATTTTCTGATTTTGAAATATACAGAAAATTTACAAGAGGATACATTTCTATAGCAGAGACGTGTCCACGTGTCACATTTTGAGTCTCAAGTATAGCCAAATTATTCTTCTTTACTAAAACGTTGTTAAGGCTCAAAGTGGGCTCAAAGCATAATATAAGTATCATTATGCTCATCACGGCATTCATGTTTCCCTTATGGTTCTTTGTACTTAATACAAACTACTTTGTACAAATATATTTATTGTGCATGAAAATAGATGATAACATTGTTAAATAAAACCGCACATTTTACCAGAAACTGGCATCCAAAAATATAAAAAAACGGTAGAAATAAATGGCATTGAAATCCTAATTAGGTTGAAATTTAAATCTTTTCTTACCACACCATCTATTCTCTCCAACATTCCATACGACCACTTTCTTCGCTTGCCCCTACATTGCTCTGCATCCAATAAACACGTTAGGTTTCTGAACGTTCGCAATGCTTAAGCCGCATTTTTTTTTAAATCTTTATTTATTAAAGAGGGTTTTACAAATGCCACCCTCATAGTGGCTCTCTTATATTCTAATCACTTCTTAGTTCTAAAACAGTTTTAACCAATTTATACAATAGTTCCGCCTCTTCTGAGGTCGGACAAGCTAATATACTAAAGCCGCATTTATTGCGCGCACCATCCACGACGACTCGCCTCCCCACAGTGAATCACATACTAATCTGTGCGCAGTTGTACGGGTTGGGCTGTGGAGGGGCGCGCCTTCGTGGATGGCGCGCACTATACGCACAAAGGGCCTACCGTGAACTGAAAAAGAAATTCGTACGTGTATCTCCTTCTCCATCACACCTGCATATTCAAGCGACAGAGAGGGAAATACACAAATGAACTACGTTTTCTGGTCGCCCTAGGTGCGACATGCTACGCGATAAGATGCGCGTGCGTGTTAAACGCCTTGCATTTTCATACATTCTGACAGATGTCTACGTCGCGTGTGGCACCTGTGTTGAAAGCGACTTAAATATGAAATTTGTGCACTGACATCTGTCAAATATGAGCAACGTGTGACATAATCCTAAAAGCATGCCATAGAACCTGTGATCTGAAACCTGACGGGCCTAAATAAAAGCAAATAAAAGGTAAAGTCATGGCCTCAACTGTAACTAAAAATCACATGCAACAATTTCCATGAACTATACCAATAAAGGTCGCAATAAAGGGTTTTACGGACAATTCAAAATAATTTGAAAAAAATGATCTCAAATTATTCCAGTTATACAAGTTTATTCTAGGAAAGGGGCATTTCGCGCAAATGGAAAGCCAATTTATGAAAGTTTGTTACATAAGTTTCTTAAAATATCACGCCGTTAGCCTGCGAATGTCAAAATACGTTTTGTATGAAAAGCGTACCACCTTATTTTAAAAATTCCTTTCGTCCAAAAAAACCTTTTTAGTGCTATAACGCACAATTCCGATACAAAAAAAAGAAAGTTGTACAGACAGCAAAAGTAGCTTGAAATTATGAAGATGTAAAAAGTTCCTATTCTATTTTACTAAACGGTTAAAACTCACGTATTAACATGTCTCACGAAATTTTAAATTCAAGTTCCTATTCCCTTGTAATAGTGACTTTTGACGTTTTCATATGCCAAGCTACTTTTGATGCTGACTGTACTATCTACCTATTATCTCACGGAAACTCTTGTTGGGTATTCCGAGTAAGAAATAGACGCAGTGTCTGAAAAAGCAATTTAAACTGTTCTCCAGTTCAACAGTGGCTCAAGTTTGGAGTTCTTAACGGTTGAAAATATTGTACTCGTTTGCCTGAGTGGTTGCCAGCTTTGATAAATTTTAAACATTCTGAGTTACTCTGACTTTTGGATATGATGATAATGGGGGTGGGAATGCATTCTCTCAACAATAATAGCAGTAAGGTACATGTTTTACTAGTAACGTCAATAATTAAATAGTATATAGATTCTCAAGGGATAAAAATTATGTAGATAGATAGAGGAACTCTGGGAGAAGGATTTTTAGAGCTTAAAAGAAAATAAACGTGAATTTAATACATGTTTATTTATGTCTGAGAAAACACAATAAGTAAGTCATTAAATAGACGAACGTGTCACATAGACATAGAAATATTTTATTCAACATCACAAGGCACCTCACCTCTCACCTCACCTCACCCCTCACCCCCCCCCCCCCCCTCTTTTAGACTTACTTACTTTAGCGGCGCAGCGACCCAAAGAGGATCTTGGCCTCCGAAACGAGAGCACGCCACCTTTCCCGATCCTGCGCAGCCTCCTGCCAGTCTTCGACCTGAAGCTGCCGCAGATCCGCCTCCACACTGTCTTCCCAGCGATACCTGGGTCGACCAACCGGGCGGCGCCCACTCAGTCGCCCCAAGTATGCTTTCTTGACGGCTCGATCCTCTCCCAATCTCAGTAGGTGGCCGAACCAGCGAAGTCTGTGTGCCTTTGTTTCGCCGATGATATTCGGTTCGGCCACCAATTCTTCGATCTCGGCATTTCTCCTCTTTTATAGTATTTTCATTTAAAATACGTCCATAGACAAGATTAGTTCGACGAGGTCACATCACACCTTCCAACATATTGAATCCTGCGCACAGCGAGGTATTCTAAAGTAGAATCTTGAGCGGAGCGAGGTATACGAGTGTTTATGCCCAAGACGGAAATAACTTTTCATATCACCTATTCGGATAAGGGTTTTTTCTTCCCTGCTAGGAGGGATCAAAGTGGTACTTTTCTTCCCTGCTAGGAGGGATCAAAGTGGCACTTTTCTGTAACATGTTATAAGTTATTGTATCGATTTTGATAAAATAAATGCACAACCATTGTTATTTCAGATGTTTCATTATCCTCAATAGGTGATGTGAAAAGCAGTATGTGTCACATGGAAGCAATATTATTTCCACCTTGGGCGTTAATTTCTTGAATCCCTCACTACGCTCAGGATTCTATTTTAGATACCCTCGCTACGCTCGGGATTCTATTATATAATCCTTCGCTTCGTTCAGGATTCAATTTACGCCCACGCCGTAAATATGTAATTTTGCTCCCTTGTGACACAATCTACTATTGCTACCATGTGACATCGTATATCAGGTCCGCTGCTAAAACATGAAGTGTTATAAAAAATATTATGCTACCGAGTGGCACATACTGCCTTTCACACTTTTTATAAGGAAAAGAGTCATTGAAGGGCCCCTCAAATGAGGGAAGAAAGGTACGACTTTGATCCCTCATTCGAGGGCACCAATGACTCTTTTCTGAATAACATTTGTGAAAAAATATTTTAGTGTAAGTCAAACTAGATTGTTTTTTTTTTGTTTCGAATCTATTCGAAAAGCTTGTTCTAACAAGCACTACGATGAGCCCCCGTCGATGTATAAAAGAAGGTATGCTGTCAGAAAAATGTTTTGTGTAAACGTCGACGTCGACGCAGGGGTGGCCAAGCTCTCTCCATACAAACTTTGTGACAATTTTTCTTCGCTTGTGTTTGCATTACACTTATGTTTTTTTGTCATTATGCTCATTTTTTGTTAGCCAGAACCTGGAGATTTTTTTTTGTATTTTTTTTATTTTAATTTGTTTGAAAGTTTTGTTTTTTTTTTTCTTGAGGTTCTTCGTTTATCCAATATTTACAAGCAAAAATAAAATAATATTCGGGAGTGCCAAAACCGACGAATAAAACGTGCACAAAGTTTGTACGGAAAAGGCCTTGCCCTACCCTGCGCCTTAAGTAGGCGGCGAAGAGCACGTAAGTCTTGTGACTTCCACCACCAATTCTGAAAGTAGGTACAGTGTGACACAAAGAAAGTGAACCCAACTTCAGTTTACCGAATAAATCTCGCGAGCTCTCCCGAGTAAACTGTAAACTTAAACTTGAAATAACTTTCTTTGCTATTTCAAATTCAATTCTGGTGTTTGGAAATTCAAGAATTTCAATTTGGAATTCGCTCTTTGCCATTACGTAAGTCGCAGCAGCGCTGCACTTGAGTGGCACTACGATTTGATTATTCTTAAGGCTACTTTAGTTTATACTCGTGTTCTGGCATAATATTATGCATTCTCATAATACTTAGGCATGATGACTAATTTCTTCTCATGCCATTCGAACCAGCTTTTAGAGACGATCAAATGTTTGTTTGGGACCACCTACAAAATTAGAGCAACACAAAAGACGAAAATGAGAGGCAAAGTACAGCATAGTTGACGAGCACTGAAAACGCTCCATACTTATTGACTGACAGGCGTGACGTCACACCTGCTTCCTCATAATTACTTTTGTATGAAAAAAGGGGAATAAATGAGTATGAGTAGGTATTCGGATTCTGGTAGGTCTGTGTTGAAAGCGAGGGACCTAAATATATCCCTTTGTTGTCAACACAATGAATCCTCAAATTTTATAAAGGGTCGGCAACGCGCACGTGTCTCCTTTGGAGTTGCGAGCGTCTATAGGCTGCGGTGTCCGCTTAGGATCAGGTGGATACGCTTGGTACGCTTGTTTGCCATCGTCGTTGTATAAAAAAAAGGTAATAAATATGTGAACATATAGCAATGTGGACTATAATTATTGCTACGTAGAACAAGCCGGAAGTAGACATTATTATAATCGAAAATGTATATTGTAATATTTATAATCATCCTAATATTCAAACCCCTTCAATTTGCAACGTAAATTCCCAGAATTCGTTAAGAAAGCTTTTATTATATTGATAACTCCGAAAGGAACCTTAGATTTTCCGTATAATTCAATAACCTTCTTGATATTTTTCACGAAACAAATTATTTTGAGAAATTATTTTTGTGTCTTTTTAATTGACGTAGTGATCTGGGTAGTCTAATTGTAAGGACGCTTATCAGAAGCGCGGGTTCGATTCCCGTTTCAGGCTGCGTGCGGCACGGTTAATTTTTCTTTGTATTTGTTCTCTATAGGTATTCAAATAATCTTCTAGTAATGGAAGCGTCTTGAGAGCATCAATTTATTGTTTGAATAAACACTTAACCCAATATTTATTTAAACTTCTTGATTAATTAAAAAAAAACTCGTCAAAACCTGTGTTTGCCGAGCAACCAAATGAGGGTAAGTTTGAAACCGTAATTAAAATGCCGGAAGCCAGTTCGATAATTTCCCACAAGACCTGGATCATATTAGGGCGTCCGCAAACTGCAGCATTTCTAGAATTCATAGCCAAAATATGACTGACTTAACTTTTCTGAGCTATTATATAAAAGGTAATGAATAGTAGTTTGTGTCACAAGGGAGCAAAATGCCATATTTACGGCGTGGGCGTACATTGAATCCTAAACGAAGCGAAGGATTCTAAAATAGAATCCTGAGCGTAGTGAGAGATTCAAGTATAAACGCCCAAGGTGGAAATAATTTTGCTTCCATGTGACACATACTGCTTTTCGCATTCACCTATTGAGGATAATGAAAGATCTGAAGTGCCACCGGTAACATATTTATAGATGCTCTAAATATATATCAAATTTGAAAACCTTTTCCCTGATATAGTCGAAATCGAGTATAATGACATTGACGTTTTTTAGCAAAAAAATTTTTTTTCAACCTAAAATTAAAAATAAGTGTAAAATTTGAAATCCTTATCCCCGAATTAGTCGAAATCGAGTATAATGTCGATTTTTCGCAAAAATTTTTTTTTTCAACCCAAAATTCAAATTAATTGTAAAATTTGAAATCTTTATCCCTGAATTAGTCGATATCGAGTATAATGACAATTTACCGCAAAAAAAAAAATTCAACTTAAAATTAAAAATAAGTGTAAAATTTGAAACCCTTATCCCCGAATTAGTCGAAATCGAGTATAATGACGATTTTTCGTACAATTTTTTTTACTTAGAATATAAAAAAAAGAATATTTCGCAAAAAAAACATTAAGCTGAAGTTTCGTATCTAATGAATTTAAATTTACAGTGATACTAGAATTTTGTTGGTTTTGTATGATGCTTCAATTTGGATTTTTTCATTATATATTATTAAATATTTTATACTGGCAACACAGGGTCCTTGAACAGAAAAGTGCCACTTTGATCCCTCCTAGCAGGGAAGAAAAAGCCCTTATCCGAATAGGTGATGTGAAAAATAGTTTTTCCCTTATGTGTTTGTATATGAATCCCTATAATGAGTACTTTTTCCTAAATTTTTGATAATATCAATGTGTTTAAGTAATGAAACACGATAAATATATAAGTATATTTCGTTATCTATTACGACAGTAGAAGCTTTGCTTGGTTTGGGGCTAAGCAGACGGATTTACGTAACATTGTCTTTATCCTCAAGGTCCATTTACTTTACGGATTTACGTAACGTAACATTGTCTCGATTTTCCATAAATTTACATATTTACGTAACATTGTGTCGATTCTCCAGGTGCTTAATTTAAGGATTTACGTAACATTGTCTTGATTTTTCCATTAATTTACATATTTACGTAACATTGTGTCGATTCTCCAGGTGCCTAATTTACAGATTTACGTAACATTATCTCGATTCTCTGGGTGCATTAATTTAAGATTTACGTTACATTGGGTCGATGCTTCATGACGTGTTTTATTTACGGATTTACGTAACATTGTCTCAATTCCCCAGGTGCATTAATTTACAGATTTACGTAACATTGTGTTGATTCTCCAGGTGAATTATTTACGGATATACGTTTCTATTGACTTTGGACCACGTAGAATAGTACCCAAAACCTACTATTACACTATATTGCCTGAAATTTAATCTCTTCTCTTCTCTTTCAGCATATTTGCGTCCACTGCTGGACATATGCCTCTTCCATGCCTTTCCATTTTGTTCTGGACGTAGCGGTTCTGGTCCAGGTTGGCCCTGCCGTCTTCCTGATGTAATAGGTCTCATTAAAATCTAGAGGTATCGGTATACTTGCGTCAAAAAATAAATATGAATTAAAAGTAAAATAAGGTCAGACTGTAGGTGGTTCAATAATATCCAATCGTGGGTGTGACCTATAGCTAAGCTACGAGTACACTTGATAAGCTAGTGGGTTGATTATCAGTGAATTTTTGATCACAATCATTTTATTTATAACACAAGAACGGCTTAGGGCGCTATTCGCACAAAATTATAATTTCTACTGTTTTCCCTGGCCTTTTCTTCTCTAAATCAATATGTATGATTGATTCTGATAGGTACAGAAGATATTTCCTTTTTTTATATATCTTTATTTTCTGAGTTTCCAGTTTTTGAGTGTGAGTTTTCATAGGTATATTTATATTTTTTTGAGTTCCACTTTGTGACGGTCCATACAAAATGTATATAAAAACGTCACAGTTGATTAAAAAATAGGGTCACTTTTTTCAATTTATTATATCAGAATGAATGGTGCACTTGATTCGGAGTAAAAAAAAAACACTCATCAACAACCACATAATACAAATATTTTCGTTTAATTGCTATCAAACATATTACAATATACATATCCAAGCACAAAGCTTCGGAATCTGATTATCTACATATGACCTGATATTACCGTGTACCCGATCCGTGAATACGAGTATTGGCATAAATACGTCTCGCCTAAAGCAGTTTATGCAACTGTATGTAATGTAAGTGACATAAATACAGCATTTAGTACCCGAACCATGCCGACGCTAAAGTTCGGAAGTACGATATCATTGATAATATTCAATGCAGGGCCGATGACTGGACTTCTTACATAATTTTCATAAAGACTGTTTTCACAGTTGTGAATTTTCATATACCGGTAATTATATGAACGTGCATTTTCTTATCAGCTTCTTGAAGTACAGTTTTTAGGGTTCCGTACCGAAGGGAACCGTACCAAGACTCCGCTGCCCGTCTGTCACCAGGCTGTACCTATCTCAAAAACCGTGATAGTTAGACAGTTGAAATTTTCACAGACGATGTGTTTCTATTGCCGCTATAACAAATACTAAAAAACAGAATAAAATAAATATTTAAGGGAGCTCCTTAAAATAAAAAAATTACGAAACAGAAAATGGAGTCCACGGTCCACCATATTGTTTTTCTTGCAACTTCACATAATATTCTATGTCACCCGGGATGACGTAAGGATTCCAACGATACCTCACACATCTAAATCGATTAAGGTGTTGAGAAGTTCTAGGGGAACAAAAAATAATCACATACATACATACATACATGAAACCTGAAAACATTACACTCCTTTTTTTGGGCAGTCGTGTAAAAAGTATACCTATCTCGTATTAAAATTTTATTATTTGTTTTTATTCCGCTTCCAGTTGAGATGACAGGTTGTGATTTCGAATGGGGCAATGTTTTTTTAACTGTGCTGCCTACGGGTTATTAAGAGAAAAAGGATGAAATGAAACAATAAAATGACCGTATCTTCAATAATCTAAACCTTTCATACTAATTTTACTGTCTCGCCCGTTTTTCTCGATACGTGTGACCAAGGCATAAAATGTAAACAGCAATCAATTAGCAACGCCAGCGCCCGTAGCACATAATGCGCTCGAGAGTATCTCGACTTATCTCGAGCTACGCGTCTTTTTCTGATTGGCGCTGTTAAAAAGTGACGGATAGCTCGAGATATGCCGACATACTCTCGAGCGCAACACGTGCTAGGCCTACAAATAAAAGATGTTTGTGTTCGGGCGACTTTAGATGCTCGGCCCACACCCGCCGCATGCGTGTCTCTTGTCCGTAAGGCACTAGTCCCACCGCCGGCGAGCAGCGAGTAATCTCACAGTGTTTCTACTCGTTTTCTCGCTCAAGCGAGTAGAATTACTATGAGAGTATTTGTTGCTCGCCGGCGGTGGGAAACAACTTCGAGTTACATTAACGTTAACTAACCTGACTCGTACACATTTTAGTCTTAAAAGTTTGTAACAAACTCTTTTAAACCCGCTTTGAACTAGTCTTTCCATCCGTATACAGCCTTATCTTTATCTCATTATTGGTTAGAATTTGGTTAGAATAGAAAGAGGGTCGTATAGTGTATCTCAACACTGTATAAATGCGACCTTAAGGCAGATAACCATCGAAATCCGGGCGTGTCAAAGCAACTATTCTATGGACAGAATTAGTGTTTTGAAGAGCCGTACCTCTCACGAAGTTCTTTCATGTGACCGCCAAAACTTAGTTATTATAACAGAAATGCCAGTTTTTATTTGGTGTCTACGATGCCTTTGCATTGTAAATGCGATGAAATTGTATAAATCTTTAGTTTATATGTATTATAAATTTGTATAATATAATCACAATACACGCGCCATGTTACTTTGTAAAATGTTTTCCTTAATAATACCTACTATAGAACTGTATACCACGACGGTAGCAAACAAGCGGACGGTCCTGATGGTAAGCGGACACCGTAGCCTATAGACGCTCGCAACTCCAAAAGAGTCACGTGGGCGTTGCCAACCCTTTATAAAATATGTGGATTCACCATGTTGACAGCAGAAGAATACTTATTAAATGCATATTTAAAGAGGTAACAACTAATTTTTATGACACAGGTACATCTTAATACAGACATACCTTAATATTGTATACTTTTTTCTTTGACATGTAAAATTTTTATGTACATTTTATCAATAAATGAGTACTCGTATGTGTTAATTTAAGTACAATCAGTGTAAGAACTTAAGCAGTTAAATCAGCCACGCTGATATAAGCTGTACGTGATCGCGGCCTTCTATTTAACTCGCTAACACTACTTACAAGTTTTTATAAGTTTCGACCGTTTTCACGAGTTTCCGAGTTCACTTGGACGAGTTTTGCTGCGGAATGTGGAGTGTGGATCATCAGTCACACCGATATTTAGCTACTTTTATCATTATTATCACCTCATCAAAATTATAAAAACAATACAGAACAAAGCGAATGTAAGCAGAGGCAAAAAACAGGTGGTCTAATCGCTAAAGAGTGTTTTCTTCCAGACAAGTTTTGGGTAGTGAGCATAAACGCGGTTCACCAATTTGGCCGATTTGGTTATTCTTTCCAATCCTTCGATTCTAGAAGCTGCCCACCATTTAGATGTGACGGTGGATAGGATAATAAAACAAGCATTAATATGTTCGGTATGAAGTGAGTAATCGACATATTAACTGGCCTAAACGCCTATTTTAATTGGCATCATTTATAGTGAAGAATTCAGTACATTTTGATTGTATACTTCGTCGTTTGAAAGCGGTTACGACCTTTTACTAAATTAATACTAAATTACCGAAAAATTTACAGAATCTTCACCATTAATGATGCAAAAGAAAGAAGGAATTTGAAACGCTCTGATATGAATTCCTACTAGAGATAGGTAGTCACTGCAATATTTCATTTTCTTCACAGACAACAAGAAATACACTGAAATTTATTTAATGCGCTCTGCCTACCACTTGGTAGAATTCAGGCGTGAATTTATGTAAAATGTGTAATATCAGATATTACGCTACGGTGTAACAAAAATTCCTAAAGATAAGCCGGCCGTACCGCGTCCCTTTACACGCAGTTCCATTAGTTATTTTCCTTCTTTTGGTAATTTAATAGAGTTTCGCTTGTCCATGATTTCAATAAGAAAATTGTATTTCGTCCCTTTTAAAGAATAACAAACTTGCTAGGAAACACGACTGACATCTGAAGAACCTTTTCGAGATTAGTGCGGATTTGATTTAGGTACTTTGCCGTATTTTGTAAAGATTTTCACAAAATTAATGTTAGCTCTAGAAACAGAAATAAGTACCTAACTAAACTATAAACGTCCTAATATTTAATATCGTAATTTCTTTAATTGACACACTGGGGCCCGATTCATAAAACAAAGTTTTAATTCTTTCAAAATGGTCTAATGGCTCGTCTTTATTGGTCTAGCGCCTCAATGTTACCAGTTTAGACTGTAACTGTGAAATGGGCCTTTGTTTTTCACTTGTAAGGAATTATTTAGAGTGAAATAATTAGTCTAGTCGCAAAAAACATAGGTAACAAATCATTTGACGACCGCTTTAGCTTAGTTGGTAGTGACCCTGCCTACGAAGCTGGAGGTCCCGGGTTCGAATCCCGGCCGGGGCATTTATTTGTGTGAATAGCACGAATATTTGTTCTTGGGTCTTGGATGTTTTCTATGTATTTAAGTATATATTTATCTATATAAGTATTTATATCGTCACTTAGTACCCATAGTACAAGCTTTGCTTAGTTTGGGACTAGGTTGATTTGTGTAAGATTGTCAACAAATATTTATTTTATTTTTATTTATTTTGTAACGTAAAAACGTTACAATACATTCGTTTTTAGGAACTAAGTACTTAAATTAATAATAAAAATAAATAAACATTAAATATAATTAAAATCCTAATAAAAACACTTACCTAACTAATAACTTATTAACTATACCTATAGGATTAAATAACATTACAATAAAATAAGCGTTTATACATTGCGGCACTTATTTTTCTGGCGCACTGTACCTTGCTCGCAACTCCATTGTTCTCCCCGGTTGGGCGCGCGGCGGCTTCCCTGCCTCCCGCGCCGCTCCCGCGAGGGCCAGCGGCGCGCGGCCGCGGCCAGACAGATTTTGCTACCAACGCAGGCGCACGTACACTTGTTCCAGTGTCGTCTCACGTCGCGCCGGCGTAATTATTAAATTTTAAATATTGTTATGGGCATAAGATGGCCCTAAGTCCAGTTACTCGTCTAGTAACCTCTTAAAATCAGTGTACAACCCCTATATTGGGTAAGTGTTGAATATTTAACGTGTTTTTAGTTGTAAGTAGGTAGATTTAAGGGCGTTCCCAACGGCTATACCGTTATAACGTTCTTTGCCTAATTTTAGCTTGCTAAATGAGCTTTAATGCTAAGCCGCTCATCTCTTCTTTTTCCAAATTAATTTTATTACGCATCATTAATGTTAAAATATGTAAACAAAGTAAATTCAGTATGTTTTATTACCAAATTTCATCTTGCTTTGTAAACTCCGTCTGACTGTGACATCCGCACTTCATCAAGCCATTTTACCTTCACCATCACGCAGTACCTTCTCTTCTCTTCTGCCTCTGCTACTGCTTATGCCGGTCACAGTCAACGGAGATAAATACGGAGCGATTTATATTTACACGGCGGACGTAAATTCCAGGGTGCTACCTTACGGCTCGAGCCCACACCACTTTCACCCAGTACCAGTGCTGCCTGGCTGACGTCCCTCAGCCCGTTCCATCTCCACGGCATCTCCGAGTTCCAGGGGAGTACTAGCGTGGTGGCAGCAATATAACCAGAGAGTGAAAATCAGACCGGCCTTTAGACCTACCCCCTACGATCTTTTATCGTGTGCTCGCGCGTTTGGGAGGATTCGATTACTTAAAATAAACATTTTAACGGATATTCCAGTTTGTTTTAATCACTCCCAACCTAAACGTAGCACTGGCGCCCTTACCGTGGTATACTTAAGGTCTGATTTCGCTCTCAGGTGGGTCGTGGTTTGTGTGTGCTTGATGTTTTTATTTTTGGTTTTGTGAAACGTTTTTCAGTTTTTTATTTTGGTTGCAAGCAACTAGGGTGTACGGATTACTTATTTGTCAATTATTGTTTGTAAAATAAATAAATATTATAAATTTTATTTTAAACATAGTACTCTGGTACAGTCGGACACATTTGTTAATTTTATTTTGATATTTTTAGCAGATATTTTAAATTGTTTGCTTTGATAAACGTGTATACTTAGACATTGTCCGCTGGTACAGTCAGTCGAATTTATTTGAATTTATTTTTTATTTATAATTAATATTGTTTTTTTTTTTTTTTTCAACAGTAACAATATACATTGCTGTTGTTTTGTGTCCGTACACAGTAGTTGCATTTATTCGCTTTTTTCGTTATTTTATTTTTGTGAACGTTTTTTTTATTTTTTCGTTTGCGCTTATTTCTGCTTTTTATTCTGCCATCCGCATCGGTGCTAAGAAAAACAACCAAACGTTCGTAATTCAATGTTTTTGTAACAGACGGAGTATTTTGTTGTTTTTTTTTAAAACGTTTTATTCAACACTTACCAAATTCATCTGTATTTTTTTTTGTTTATCGGTTTGAACACTTCTAATATGGCTGGGCCAATTAAATTCTTGTCGCTCCAAAAAACCGAATTAGAATATGAGGTTGCTATACGCGGCGAAAAACCAGCGTCCACAGTACAGGACCTGCGTAGGCAAATTGCTAAATGTGGGCCCCTATTTCCATCAGAGGACATCCTTACGAGTCCTTTCGACCCAACAGAGGATATAGATGGCGTTGTAGAGGTGCTCGAGAAAGTCAGTACATCCTTAGACTCCAATCCTCTGGACAAAGGCACTTTGCTACGGGCACAAAATCTATTACACCATCTATACTATCGACTCAACCGTATCACTTGTGAGGATGAAGATGATAAGGAGTCCTACGCCCAGTGCATAACTAAATTTAAGCTTTGCTCCGATCGTGTTAATTTGCTTAAGGATGGTAATATATTAGATCCTCTTGGTTCTTCCTCCAATGACCCCCAGGCTTCTCCTGCCACTTCTGCGTCTCCGCTTAACATCACTGTGACTTGTGACGCCGGCAGTGCGAACCAACTGTCAAAGTTAAGATACGATGGCAAAACCTGTGTGAGGGCGTTCATTCAACGCGTCTCCGAATTTTGTGAGGCAAAAAATATCCCTTCCAGCAAAATTTTACATAACGCTACCGACATATTTACGGGCGATGCGATCCATTGGTACAGAAGCGTCAGGGAAAAAGTGAAAACCTGGGAAGAGCTGGTTGTGCTTTTGAGGCAGGATTTCGGCCAGGCTGATTTTGATTACAGGCTGCTATCCGAAATCAGGTCTCGCACTCAGGGAGAAACGGAAAACATAGTGATCTATCTGTCGGTCATGTCCGGCTTATTTTCGCGTCTCTCAAACACCTTATCCGAGAACGACAAGCTCGAGATCCTCCTCCATAACATTCGACCGTGTTACGCGAGTACTCTGTCTTCCGTTTCCCAGATTACAACCATTGAAGAATTAAAAACATTATGTAGGAATTATGAACATATACAGTCGCGTCTTTGCCAGTTCAAAGAACCTCCGCGACCAAATTCAGACACTCTGGCACCCGAGTTTGCCTATATGGGTAGCTCTAGGAGTAGGTCAAATTATAATAATAATAATTCAAATCATAATAATGCGCAATTTAATTATAATAAATATAAATACAATAATAATAATAATTACAAATCATATTCGAATAATAATAATCAACATGTGTCTAATAAATCCAATACTAATTACGTCGAGGCTATCGCTCCTTCGTCATCCAAGACACGTTTTTGTCCGAGATGTCGAGTAGATTCCCACAATCTGCGGCAGTGCACGGCAAACAAAGATAACATTGTTTGTTTTGTTTGCGGACGCAAAAATGTGAAAACGCCTGACTGTCCAGATTGTAAGAAGAATAGGAAACAGCCAAAAAACTAATTAGTCAGAATTGTGTCAATAATAGTAACCAAAATAAATTTGATAATGATGATTGGCAAAAGTGGTTACATACAGTAAATTTGTTTTTTAATGCATACAAAATTGACACAATTCTGAAAGAACATAATGAAAATGATAACAGACCTTACGTCTCTGTAAAAATTAATGATATTACCATGTCTGGTTTACTGGATTCTGGCTCGGCAGTGACTATTCTAGGCAATGGTGCTCATTCAGTACTTATTGATTCCGGACTGAAAGTAGTTAGAGGTGAATTTATTTCAGTCACAGCCGCAGGAGGTCAAATGTTACAGAGTGAGGGTTACATTGACATCCCCATACACTTTGACGGCAAGTTTCACATTTTGAAAGCTTTTATAGTGCCAGGTATTCAAAATAACCTCATATTAGGAGTCGATTTCTGGCGGGCGTTTCAAATCTGTCCTAAATACCTCAGCAGCCTTGTCCTTAACGCATCGGAAAAACATAATGACATTTTGCCTAAACCGGACACATTTATTCAAGGCTATGATAAGTTGGACGATTCACAGAAACAAGTAGCTGACAACGTCGTAAAACAATTTGAGGACATTTCTTTTGAACGCAAGGGTCTAGGAGTCACTAATTTAATTACACACCGTATTGATACCGGCGACGCTAGTCCAATCCGCCAACGTTACTATCGCTTGTCACCAGAGAAGCAGCGTATTCTGGTTGAACAAGTGGACGAAATGCTTGCTCTTGGCGTGATTGAGAAATCGGAGAGTAGTTGGTCATCGCCGGTTCTGCTTGTCAACAAGAAGAACGGACAACCACGGTTCTGTCTCGATAGCCGTAAGTTAAACTCAGTGACAAAACGTGACGCGTATAACCTACCGTACATTTCCGAAATTTTGGACAACCTCAGGGATGCTCGTTACCTGTCCAGCATCGACTTGTCCAAAGCCTTTTGGCAAATTGAAATTGCTCCGGAGGACAGACACAAGACTTCTTTTTTTGTGCCAACCAGGGGGACTTATCACTTTAAACGAACCGCCTTCGGTCTGACCAACGCTCCTGCTACTCAACAAAGATTAGTGGACCTGTTGTTCTCAGAGTTCGACCTTAAGGTTTTCGCCTACCTGGATGACACTATCATCGTCTCCGAGGATTTCAATAGTCACGTCTCTTTACTCTTACGCGTCTTAGACAAACTCAAGCAGGCCAACCTCACCGTTAACTTGGACAAGTGTCGTTTTTTCAGTAGCCAACTTAAGTACCTCGGTTACGTCGTCGATAGCTCAGGCTTACGTACCGACCCTGGAAAAGTAGAGGCTATTCTAAATTACCCCACGCCGACGTCTCGTAAAGACGTAAAGCGATTCCTCGGTACTGCGACATGGTATCGACGGTTCGTACCAAATTTTAGTACCATCGCAGCACCGTTAAATAAATTGACATCATCAAAAAAAGGTTCACCTCCCTTTAAATGGACCCCTGAAGCTGATGCTGCCTTCCAGCAACTTAAAGAGCGATTAGTATCTGCTCCCGTTCTCCGTTGTCCGGACTACTCCAAACCGTTCGAGGTGCATACTGATGCCAGTAATTATGGAATAGGCGCTATGCTGACTCAGACCATCGATGGTAAGGAGCACCCGATCGCGTACATGTCTAGGAGCTTGTCACCGGCCGAGAGAAATTATAGTATTACAGAACGGGAGACATTATCGGTTGTCACGGCTCTCGAGTATTGGCGTTGCTACATAGAAAATGGTCAGCCCTTCACGGTCTACACAGACCACAGTGCGCTCAAGTGGTTCCTGTCCATTAGCAACCCAACTGGTAGATTGGCTCGGTGGGGCGTTCGCTTGTCAGGGTTTAACATGGTTCTCAAACATCGTCGTGGCGTTGATAATGTCATCCCTGATGCCTTGTCGCGAGTTCCCGTCAGTGCAATTTGTACCTCCAACTGTCATCTGAACTCTGGGGACACCTGGTACACTAATATCTACAACGGTTGTCTCCATAACCCAATCGATTTTCCAAATTATATGATTAAAAATGATTCCTTGTACCGATTGTCCAAAAATAAGCACGAACTTACATCTGAATTCTCATGGAAATTGGTTGTTCCCGCCGAATTACGTAAAAAGGCAATTGATGAAAACCACTCGGAGCCTACTGCAGGGCACTTGGGCATTTTTAAAACCTACCGCAGACTTGCTTTGCGATTTTATTGGCCTGGTATGTACCAGGATGTGGTCGAGTTCATTGGATCTTGCGAGAAGTGTTTGTCGTATAAGGCCCAAAACCATCAAACCTTAGGGGAAATGGGAAGGCCAAAACAATGCTCTCGTCCGTTCCAAATGATCTCGATCGATTTGATGGGCCCTTTGCCAACTACCAGGAAAAGAAACAACTACATTCTAGTCATCACATGTTGCTTTTCCAAGTACTGTTTAATATTTCCCATTAAAAATGCCACTGCAGAGGTTATAGCCCAAATTTTATCAGAATCGGTTTTCTTGGTACATGGAATACCACAAACTATTTTAATGGACAATGGCACACAGTTCACAGGAAGGGTTATGGACAATTTATTTAAACAATACAACATCCCTAATGTCTACTACAGTCCTA
Source organism: Cenopis cana (assembly GCA_951800055.1). NCBI lineage: Eukaryota > Metazoa > Arthropoda > Insecta > Lepidoptera > Tortricidae > Cenopis > Cenopis cana. Next base: position 8,768,527 of record OX637489.1, on the reverse strand, counting down.
AATACACTCCTCAGGTAAATTTAGTGGAGCGTTTTAATCGCACAATAATTTCTTGCATATCTACCTTTGTAGATGATGATCACAGGTCCTGGGACGTGTATATTCCTAGAGTGCAGTTCGCGATTAATAGCTCTGTCAACGAAGCCACAGGTTTTACACCTGCGTTCTTGGTGTATGGCAGAGAATTGGTTCCTTGTGGGACACACTACACCGATAACGATTTAGGGGAGGACGTGTTGTTTTTACCTCGTGACATCTACGCCGAAAACTTGGGTTGTCTGTCCTCGATTTTTGATGACGTGCAGAAAAGGCTTTGGCATGCCCATGTTAAAAACACGTCACATTACAATCTTAAACGTAAGCCGGCTGAATTTAAGGTAGGCGACATTGTAATGAAACGCACTTACTTCTTAAGTGACAAGGGCAAGCAATTCTCCAAAAAGTTGGCACCAAAATTTATCAAGGCTAGAATCGTCACTAAAAAGTCTCCATTAGTTTATGTGCTTCAGGATTTAGCTGGTAAAGACCTCGGCACCTGGCACATAAAAGACCTCAAACTGGTCGGTTTAAATAAATAAGTAAATTAATTAAGCTTTCATATAATGAAAATTACACGGTCTTAGTTCACTAGCGTCTTAACATCCTTAAGCACTTGTATCTGTAGGTTTCAAGTTCATGTAACGAGTTACCTCATCATTTTCTGATATTAAGCGTCAGTAATTAAATAACAATTGCTGACGTAAACATGTAAGCGTGAAGTATGAAAGAAGAAGTATGTCATTGTCTATACAGGTACTACAACAGTGCGGACTTTATTATATATGGATATAATAAAATCCTTGACGACGCGCGGGCGTACTGTAACGTAAAAACGTTACAATACATTCGTTTTTAGGAACTAAGTACTTAAATTAATAATAAAAATAAATAAACATTAAATATAATTAAAATCCTAATAAAAACACTTACCTAACTAATAACTTATTAACTATACCTATAGGATTAAATAACATTACAATAAAATAAGCGTTTATACATTGCGGCACTTATTTTTCTGGCGCACTGTACCTTGCTCGCAACTCCATTGTTCTCCCCGGTTGGGCGCGCGGCGGCTTCCCTGCCTCCCGCGCCGCTCCCGCGAGGGCCAGCGGCGCGCGGCCGCGGCCAGACAGATTTTGCTACCAACGCAGGCGCACGTACACTTGTTCCAGTGTCGTCTCACGTCGCGCCGGCGTAATTATTAAATTTTAAATATTGTTATGGGCATAAGATGGCCCTAAGTCCAGTTACTCGTCTAGTAACCTCTTAAAATCAGTGTACAACCCCTATATTGGGTAAGTGTTGAATATTTAACGTGTTTTTAGTTGTAAGTAGGTAGATTTAAGGGCGTTCCCAACGGCTATACCGTTATAACGTTCTTTGCCTAATTTTAGCTTGCTAAATGAGCTTTAATGCTAAGCCGCTCATCTCTTCTTTTTCCAAATTAATTTTATTACGCATCATTAATGTTAAAATATGTAAACAAAGTAAATTCAGTATGTTTTATTACCAAATTTCATCTTGCTTTGTAAACTCCGTCTGACTGTGACATCCGCACTTCATCAAGCCATTTTACCTTCACCATCACGCAGTACCTTCTCTTCTCTTCTGCCTCTGCTACTGCTTATGCCGGTCACAGTCAACGGAGATAAATACGGAGCGATTTATATTTACACGGCGGACGTAAATTCCAGGGTGCTACCTTACGGCTCGAGCCCACACCACTTTCACCCAGTACCAGTGCTGCCTGGCTGACGTCCCTCAGCCCGTTCCATCTCCACGGCATCTCCGAGTTCCAGGGGAGTACTAGCGTGGTGGCAGCAATATAACCAGAGAGTGAAAATCAGACCGGCCTTTAGACCTACCCCCTACGATCTTTTATCGTGTGCTCGCGCGTTTGGGAGGATTCGATTACTTAAAATAAACATTTTAACGGATATTCCAGTTTGTTTTAATCACTCCCAACCTAAACGTAGCAATTTCAAACAATTGAAGGACACAACAATGCACTATTCATTTTTCACCTAGTTTTTCAAGCTTCTCCCATACTTATCTTAAACCAAGGTCTGCACTTTTACTAAGACTGGGTAAATTGGAATTTTGTAAAATCTCAGATTGTTTGAATTTAGCAAGCACTTTGTAGATTGCACGTCATTTTCACCCGATACAGTTTCGAACAAAGGGGCTATCTGAGCATCTATTGGAAAACATTCGCTTTAGTTTAGTTTGTAGAAGATAGGTATGCTGATACGTTTATATCAATTTTTTCTCTATATCGCGAGTGAGATTATTTGGTTGGTCAAGGTTTTTGACCTAAACAATAATCAACTTTTTGCGCGCTGGAAACGTCACCATTCGTCGCAAATTGTCCTCCAAAATATCCAAATCACTTTAAGGCCAGGTATTACCACTTTTGAGTTTTTAAAAACCATCTGAGACATAGAATATAGTAACTTAAAATCTAAGAAAATATATGTGTTACATAAGGCTCTTGTCTAGTCAAATTCGCAGTCAGTTACATCATGACCTGATGAAATTTACACAATAGAAAAAAATCGCGAAGTTTTACCCCTTTTTGGAATGTATTTTCAATACTACGGCTATATATTACTGACATTTAACATTTAATTTTTGTACTCGATGAAAGATCCTAAATAGTTATAGACAAATTCGCTGGATTTGCTTTGATAAAATGATTGGCTTAATGAGTATAGCTAAATATTTACGAAACTACGCGCAGAGCTTGCGTAGAGAGCGGGATGGTTAATTGTAAACTCACGCGTGTTAGAGCGGGACATTTGCGTTGGGGATACCTCCCCATAAGACAAAAAAAAAATTACGATTCTTACTAAACTATTCATACAGATGAATCATCCGTTTTGGTTTTGGTTTGGTTTAGCATGGTAGCTAAAACGTTAAACTATTACATTTTGTATTAAAACATCTATCACAATTTAAAAAAAAAACTAGTAAAACATATTAGTGCTATTCTCAATTTGCAGTTTGCGTTAGCAGTGTTACTGCATAATTTTGCATAATCCAAAGTTCCATGTTAGTTGACTATTGATAAAATATCAACTGTATTTTTCGTCACAAAACTGCCACAGCAATAAACCCAAATGAACCAACAACACCGGTCAGTAAAGGCAATTTTAATACAAAAACAAGGCGCGCATGATCTCATTTCCATAGTCATTTTCCACATCGTTTCTTATGCTTTTTTTAGCTACGAGTATTCTTACCTGTCCTGTGCTTGCCAGAGGACTGCATATGGTGGAACATTTACAAAGTCCGACGTGATAAAAGTGCTTTTAGCTACGAAAAAATGCATGCTAGCTATTCGGTAGCTCGCGCGGCTTTTAAAAATTAGATGTGGCTTTAGAGTTGTGTCGGGAATAAGTGTTTTGGTGAGTAAATCCTGAGTTTTGCAAATATACAAAATATACTGAATGTACATCAAAATTATGATTCGTGGCGTTGTTCAATCCCAAATATTGTGATGAGTAACGTATGCTAATAAAATAACGGCAATTTTCAGACTTAGTTTCAAAATATTTTTTGCCGCTGTTTTTTGGGACTGAACAATGCCACAAATCATGTTTTTATGTAGATTCACCGCATTTTACCTGCTCCTAGTCAAGTGTATAACTTGGATATTAAATGATAACTTTATAAAACATCATATCGCTAAACACGAAGCAGTTAAGGCGCAGTTCCTGGAAATATTGTTTTAATTAAAAATGTCTGTGGCAGCAGTAAAATAAAAATAATAACGCATATGAAATTGCATCCCGCTAAGAAGGCAGCGTGGTGCGGCGAAAACTAGGATTAATACCTACATATGTGTAGCTTTGCCTTATTTTAGGAACTAGTTATTATGTGTCTATTTACAGAGTAACATTTCGAGGGATTCATATTTTCACTTTCGTAAAATTGTGTGCTGTTAGTTTGGCTAGATAAATAATTTATTTCAGTTAATCTATGGGCTTGTAACGTTTGTAAAATATGCAATCGCTTGTAAATTAAATTGGTATAATATTTCTCTTTGTTTCTATTAAATAGCTTTCCGAATTCAGAGAATTTGGGATCCTTTTGTTTTACCGAAATATGTTTAACCAAATTTCATTTCCCAATCAATCTTTGGCAACGGATTATTTTCCAATATTTGCGTTGCGTGCGTGCGTGCGTGCGTGCGTGCGTGCGTGCGTGCGTGCGTGCGTGCGTGCGTGCGTGCGTGCGTGCGTGCGTGCGTGCGTGCGTGCGTGCGTGCGTGCGTGTGTGTGTGTGTGTGTGTGTGTGTGTGATATAAGAATTTACAGAAGAAGAAATTACAGCCACGGCTATAATTTGGCTTAGAGATAATATATGACGGTAGGACTCGACTGCCTGGAGGTAATGCTTTTTGTATTGGGATTACGTGTCGTTTTAACCGATGTTAAAACTATTTACTTATATTTTTTTATATTTTTGAGTGGCGGGGGAATATTATTCCAACACTTTGTTGCCGTGCATTAAAGCGCAAATTTTCATAAATTTTAAGAGGCCTTACAAGTTTTACAATATTTTGATTTCAAATTATGACAAAAGTATTGATAATGCCAATATAAAAGAATACTCAAAGGAAGATTTGCTTAAAGTTTTAGGTAATAACATAGCCCTTTGATTTTATTGGGTGTAGTAAAATTTTAGCTGAAAACAGTTTTTAGCTTGACAATGGTCGATTTGGAGTGATGTTTGAATATATATGTATATAGCCATGTTCTAGATAGACAAGACATTGAGAAAACACGTGTCAATCAAAGAGAAAAAAGCCTAAAAAGATGAGCATCTTTTAACTTACAAGGGCACAATACTAACAGAGTACGTTAAGCGTGTACTTTTAAAGGGTACCTTTAAAGGTTCCCATGCATAGCAAAGAGTTTTTAAATGTAATAAGCCCCCTGTTTGAAAACGGGACTCGGCAGGAAACCTCCTAACTGGAAAACATTGAGTTTAAAAGTTGCATAAACGACATTATGCTTGGAGCCATGGTAATTGAATTTGTTGCTCTTATTTGGTTTCCTAGCGTTCAGTCTAGGAGGAAAATTAAATAGCAAGAACGATTTAAAATGGGCGACTGGACATTAAATGTATTGAAATATGTCAAGTTTAGTATACTCAATAGGGACTTGAAGAAAATTTAAATATATATAAATTTACAAATATACTTATTAATAGCTGGATCTGTTGCTGGAGTAAATCTAGACAGTTAAAAAGATAGATCCACCTTTTTAATTGGATGCATCAGAGAGCAAGCCCTCTGTATCTTATTCAAAAGCGACACCAATAACTCCTCTTTCCGGATATTCTCGTCAATCCTCTCGCAATCTCAAGCTGACGTTATAATAAACATCAAAATCAAACACCTACTTTAAACGGGAGTTAACTCCAGTGGACGTGACGCAATTTATTCTGAAAGCGGGTCTCGGCGCCAGCAGTCTAGAATATTTGGCTTGACTGTATCTAACGTAGATTAGAACGTCTGAGCGGTTATTTATTGCTACTTCAGATAGTGTTTTTGATTAAAATGTAATCGTTTGAAAGAGTTTTGGAAAATATATAGACGTATGTAGATACAAGTAGTATATTTGTTGTACTTGTAAACGGGGATGGCCTGCCATGCAGCTGACTATTGGGTCAATACTCGTATGTATCATACGTCATTTTTGTCACGTTAAGGAGACTTCCTGATTTGTCGATGCGGAGGCAGTACGATATGAGAAAAGTGTCAAATGTCAGTGTCAGTCGACGCGATACCATTTCTTATCACGCCCGCCCCTACATTTAAATGAGTGCTTCCTGACTGGCGTGGGATGCGTAGCGGGACGATGCGAAGGCGGTACTGCTCCGCTTCTGCGCATGATATTACTACTGCGCAAACTTAATACTGACAGTATTATATCAAGTGAGAATCTTTGCGACGTCAGTAAGTTTACGTCAAAGAAGAAAATGTCACATATCGATCCCGGCCCGCCAAGTCAGGAAGTCGCCTTAAGGTGAAAATACCAGTCGATAATATGTCTTAACGCTCCAATGAAAATACGCAATGACCCTGAAATTACAGTCACACATTTTCTTAGAAGCTAAATTTACTCGTACGTATTCTGAAAATGATAAATTCATTGTACGTTTTATATTTGCCTTCTAAGAATAAAGATAAATAATGTGAAATGAATACATTTTCATTTTAACGATGAGAACTTTGTGGAAATGTTGAGTATTTTCTAGTTTGAGATACACACGGCAGTTCTAGGAAAAAGTCAAGCTGCACTGCAGTATGGCGCAAACCACATCAAGCCCTATTTCACATCTCATTACATTTTCTCCGTATAGGGCTGATTTCCTGACTTGGCTGGGCAGAATCTGTACTATGATGTAGTATTGCTTCGTACCGTCCGCTTCAATGCAAATCAGAAAGCACTAATTTAAATCGCAGTTTGACGAAACTTTAGTTCAAGTACACATTTTGTATTCTTTTGTTATAAATAAAAAAATAAAAATTAATAAATAAGCGCGCAGTATAATAACTGTATACTGACTTGCCTGATAGTTAGTACTAAAAGTAAAGACAAATACGGAGGCCTAAATGAGGAACGTGTATAGTCTAGCATAAGCGCAGATTCGATCACTAAGCTCTCGAAGACGGTTTCGGCTGTGTCACGTTCGTCTCTATTTATAGTAGATTATTTTATTCTATTCTGGTGGTTGTTATTCCGTTCTAAAATGCCTTATGGGATTAAGTCCGCTCTTTGTACATGGGCAAGGCCCAAGAATTGACCTTATTGACATAAAAGTACAGCTATTATATTTTTATATAACTATGTTACATACATTGAAAACTAGATTGAATCCACTAATGCGTTCGAACGTGCGTCTATGGTTCGTCTGCCCTAGAAGCATATTTGCTAAGTTAGCATGCTCAATTGTTATGCCTACAGACGAATACGCATTTTACATACTAAAAAAATCATGGAATGCCTTGATAGAGATTTTAGGTATATGAAAAGAACAGAGCGAAGTGGAGAAGGAAGATAATAAAGCTGACCCCACCATCATGTGGGATATACTACAGCTAGGAAGACAGAGACTTACTATTAACATTCCTTCCCTCGAAACAAGTAGGAGCATGTGTAGGTACTTGTACCTTAAAACGTAGTTGGCGGTTCTCATGCACTCTAAAAAACGCTACCCTTACAAGTAAAGACAGCCGCGTCAGTTAAGATTTATGAAAGCCCGCATGTTTATTAACGTGTGTAAATGTTTACTGCGCAAGGAAACGATATGATACAACAGACAGTAATGCACGGACTTCCCGTGCGTCTCGTGAAAAACCGCCGCTGTTACCGGGACAGATACAAATAACGCTTGCACGCACAGTCGACACGATCAGCTAAATCACAATATTGTTACCAATATAATTAAACCACATTGGAGCTCTACATAGCTTGTCTGACTCCGCTCCGGTGCATGCTATTAAACATCGCAAGTATCAACTTCAAGAATGAGATCTTTTCTCGTCATTAATTAGCAAAATATCCAAAAATGTAGGATAATCTGACGTCACTTCGTTTTCGAAATCCTCAGTTTCTTAGGCCTTCTTTGTATACAAGCGATAATACACGCGTTGTCCGATGCCTGCGGTGTCGCATAGTAACTTAAGAAAGTTACTTGACACGTCAACCTCCAGTCGATGATCATGGCGACATTCCAGTAATTTTAATGACAGAGTGATATTTTGTTAGGAAATCGCTTTTGATTTTGAAATAGTATTGCTGATTTTTAACCACTGGTACTGGTATTAGAGGTTAATTTGAATCTCGTATCTCGTAACCGGGCTCTGTTGTAACTACTCGACACATTGCAAGACGATTTCTATCTCTGAATGATTTATCTGTTATTTAGCAGCTGCGGCACAACGATAGCATTCCGGGTTAACTAAGTTGTTAAAATATGTAGGTATTTAAACGTGCAATGTATGCATGAGTTCTTCAGTCTGTGTTAATAAATACGACTTCATTATTTTGATTAATTAGCAAGATTTTCTGAATAAATGCTATTCGTAGGTACACATCACTTATATCGTGTATTGTATTGCCCTCAAAGGTACCTACTATTCCTACTAAGTATACTGTAAGGATAGTACAAAATTCACCGAAGAGCACCATAATGAAGATTCCACTTAACAGGGTGAAATATATGTATATACCTACATAGATGTATGCTATGGGATGGGCCGCATCGCACAGCACATTTAGTATGAAAATATTGCAGTAAAATATCTAAGTATCTGTTTTGTGGGTTTGAGACGATTTGACATTAATTACTAATGATTCATTTTATTATTATTTTCTCGCGAAAATTTATATTTGAATAATGATTCATTATTTAATAGACATAATGCTCTTAGATAAAAACCGCCCCAATTAATTTTAATGACATCAAACGCTTTGAAAGTTCTTAATTACCTTCTTTTTATTAATCTTCAATATTATAAATTTCGTTCATTATTATCACGTTGCCATGTCGAGTCACATTTTATTATTTGTTTTTTTATTACTCCAACCTCTATAACTTTTTTATTTTGGGAGCATTTGTAAATAGGCAATATGGCAAATAAGTAACACATTGCAATTTAGTTGTTTAAATTTTACAAAATTATATACGTACCTAATTTACTTTACACATTTTTACAAGATGTTAATTATCACTTTCATAAATCCTAAATTTATACGAATATTATTTTAGTTGTAGTGAGCTCGCTTCACCCTCGGCCTCATCTTTGCCCCCTGGCAAAATGCTGGCCAAGAGTAATCCCATTTTTAATTTAAAAAAAAACACATTCTTCTCGATAAATTTATATCTTACCGCTTGCCGGTACGGCATGCTCTTATCGTTCTGTCGGGTAGCCACATAGTAGCATCCACCCACAGACAGCTCGTAAGTACACCCAGCTAAAGCATAAAAGCAGCTGGCCAGCAATCTGTGCAAAAAAAAAAACATTAAAAGGGCGTTCGTTCATCCTCCGAAAATGAATTGACGCGCACGCGATACGGGCTCCGGTGGATATGGTGGTATTCCCAAAAGACCGTATGGGGTTTTTTTCAGCAAGTGTGTACAGGTTTTAAAGGGTCAAGTTAGTAGTAAGATGAGAGTTATCTGCAGGCATTCATAGGCCGCTAATAAATAAGTTAAGTAGAGAAACAAAACAGTGCTTTAATTTGGCAACATAAATCATCAATTTCAAGATTTACAACTGATACAATAATATCAACGCCTGGATTATATTGAATCCAATTAATGTTGTATCATTTCGATATCCGTTGTCATGTGGGACAAATGGCGCAAACTGGTGCTCGATGGGCGCAAAGTCCACGATAAAGCATGGTTTGCGACGCTTGCAGACAAGCGAACCAAGAGACATCGACCGGAGACCTGTTCGCCACGGGCGAACTGTACCTACTTGCCAGGGCTGCGGTCGGTCGTGTATGCCGCTCTCGCATCGGCTTACACAGCCACAAAAGACGTTGTCTACCTGCATGACACCGCTTGTATAGTCTGTAATAGAATCGAAGGCCATTGATGTCTGTATGTATGTATGTATAATTCTTTATTGTACATGAGTAAACATAGCATAAAAATACAAGAACAGTTGACATGCATGTACAAAGGCGAGCTTATCCCTATAAGGGATTTCTTCCAGCTAACCTTTGAGCAATTGAGTGGAGATTGAGACTAATAGGCAAACCGGAAAACATGTACAATACGAATAATTATCTTAATAACATGACAATATATAACTAAAAGCCAATGTCATGTGGTATATATACACCTGAGAAAATATTTAAATACCTATAGAGTAAATCTGCGCTAAAATACTCCTAATGATCACACACGTCTCAAAAAACTAAGTGCGTAATCACCATAAATCATTATGCATCCAAATGTTAATTTGAATAAAGATAGTACCTAGTTCTAAAACCTGCATCTGAAGCCACGGGGACTGTGTGTTTTACGGAGTAATATCCTGTCTGGTGCACGAACTTCAACTGTTAAATTGTATTGGAAGCATATAAAAGAAAGCTTCTAATGAAAATAGGGTGTTTTTACTGCGTTTGTGAGAGAAATTCTAGGGGTGAAATTATATGAAAACCTACTTTTAGATTTAAGCGCTACCTACACAACTGTGAATAGTTGTTTTTGTATTTTCGCTAATAACCGATGAATATTGAACTTTATTTTTAGATTTATTCCTTATTCCGAAGTTGAATCCGGCCATAGCGTGCAAAATCTTTAGTCTTTGCATTATTATCATAAATTAATATCGGTTTTATGAAAATGCATCGGAATCTTTGCGGTAAGTTACGTCAAAAAAGGTACTGAGATACTAAATTTGATCTTGACATTTGGACCTTTACAAAACCCGTCCTTAACTGATACTTTACAAACTAACATAATTCTCATCTACATCTAGAAAGGCAACGCCACTGTTGCCGGTTTTAAAAAGTATGGCAAATAATTTACCGAAAATTTACCGAATTTGATCGCAAGTTTCCCCGATACCCTTAAATATATTGAGGCTGAGATATGGCAATAGACTCGTCTCGACTGATGAGCCCGAGATGGGATGACGTCACCCAATCCGCGCTCGGTCGAAAGGTTGATTGGGTTGAGGGTCTAAGCCAGAATATTGAGTCTTACAGGTATTAGCTTTCTGGATAATGTAAGAGAATGTTCACGTTTCACATTTGTTACAATGCGTGTACATATTTATTATAAAGGATGGGAAATGAGGGAATTCCTTCCGTGAGTGTGATACTTACATAAGAATGAATGAATGAATTAAAATTTATAACTACATACATATATATTAAAACAAAGTCGCTTTCTGCTGTCTATCTGTCCCGTTGTATGATTAAGATTCTTAGATCTTTAAAACTACGCAACGCATTTTGATGCAGTTTTTTAATAGATAGAGTGATTCAAGAGGAAGGTTTATATGTATTATAATACATGCATAATATAGTAGAAAAACCCTGTTTTGTATAAATCCCAGTCACTAGTTTGGTATAAATTGGTAACATACAGACAGGTACAGAATAATAGTAGATTGTACAAGTGCATCATAAGCACCATTTTACTCGAGACGTTTATCCATCCGAGCGAGCTTATTCAGTTATTCAGTCATTTATTGTTTTCATAGGTACACTAGGTGATACAAGTAATTAGTTCTGCTATGAAACCCTGTTAGGAAACTGCAATATACAATATAGTTCCCTAGGACATAGGTAACGATATAGAGATTCTAATTATCGTATAATAGCTTGCGAGAGTTGCGAGCGAGGATGGATATAGAGTCGAGTGTAAAATAGGTTTTATGGACGAGTTACACTCTACTTTCACGTTGATTGCGAGGAAATGAAATAAATAATTTGATTAAGGTTATGTCATCACATTTATACTCATGAGGTCGTTGACCTCGGTCGGCGGAGCGCGGGCTGGCGCGCGCGCGCCTCCGGCTTTGGGCGGCGCTGAGCAAGGAGTTGCTCGTGTGGCTATTGGACCGGTACCGATTGCCTTGGTCTTCGACGAAGATTTTACTTTATGCACTAGAGCATAAAACGCACTGTCTACGAGGCATAAAATTAAACTTTACGAGCAGCAGGAGACGTCAAAAATAATTTATACATTATACTTATACCAAAATGGATGCCGCTCAGCATTGAAGCACAAAACATCTGCCTACGTATTTCCTATTTGTTTTTCTGTTCCTTGTGTTTGAAGGAGGAAATAGATTCACAATTTCGAATAAGCGGCGGCAAGTCATTCTAACATTTAGTGGCAGCGTATCTGCTTTTCTTTGTGAAAGCACTATACATACATGTAAAATGCTTGCTACATGCTTATTACAAAATGCTTTAAAAATGCGACCACGAAAGCAGAAAGGCGAAATCTTGGTCGTGAATCATTTTAGTAGGACAAATATCCTTCGTATCACCAGAGCAAAAAGGGGAAGCTTAAAATCTTTTTCTTTTCTTTTGACAAAAGTCGTGCTTAGGCCGTTATCACGCGAAACTTGCTCGCCGTAATTGTTTTCAATCCGTAGCTTTATTTTTTATGTTCTTCCCAGTTTTTTTTTTTTGACTAAAGGAACTGAGTCATTCATTTACAAATACAAAACGCACATGTTTCCTATCAAAGAAATAAAGTTGATATAGGTAATCAATCATTACCGAAGGTAAGGTAAGGAAGGTAATGAATCATTACCCATATGAACTTCATTTCTTTGATAGTAAATATGTGTTGTTTTTGTAGGTATTTAAGATTTAAAACATACATTTACACGATCACTACCTGTCTTTGAAATACCTTTGTGTTGCGATAAATTAACGATAGTAAATAATTATAAATATTTCTATTTTATCATTATTTAAGTTTTGTTCTGTTTAATTATAATATTTTCTATCGTTAATAAACAGACGCGTGCAACTAAATATCTTTAAAAGAATTTGTTTCTTTTATGTGCTGTATTTACCTATTCGTGAACAGTTCGTGAAGCTAAAAACTGAGCGCTATGTGGTTTTTTTTTACACGACTGCCCAAAAAAGGTAGTGTAATGTTTTTAAATGAAGTAGACAGTGCTTCAGATTCAGATGTTTTGTTTTTCAATTTTAAAGCCAAAACATGTTTTAGGTTAATATCCTCTCTTTTAGGGTTCCGTACCCAAAGGGTAAACGGGACCCTATTACTAAGACCCCGCTGTCCGTCTGTCCATCTGTCATCAGGCTGTATCTCAAAAACCGTGATAGTTAGACAGTTGGAATTTTCACAGATGGTGTATTTCTGTTGCCGCTATAACAACAAATACTAATAAAAAACAGAATAAAATAGATATTTAAGGGGGCTCCCATACAACGGACATCATTTTTTTGCGGTTTTTTATACATAATGGTACGGAACCCTTCGTGCGCGAGTCCGACTCGCACTTGGCCGGTTTTTTAATCAGTGTTATTGTCTCACAATTACTTCATGTATGGAGTGCACTATCTAATACAAATATTGTTTGTTCACCAAATGATCATATCATAGTACTTAAATAATTAATGTCGAGTCGTTCATTACTCCGGCAGTCATTTATTGTAACTAACGTGAATTTTTTGCCCTTTTTAAAGATAATGGGACAGAACCCTTCGTGCGCAAGTCCGATTCGCACTTGGCCGGTTTTTTATTTTAAAGAAAACAACCATGAAATAATATATTTAACTAGGTATATAAAAAAATCTGTCAAAGGTATCATAATCATAATCATAATCATTTATTTATAATACTTTTGATATTACATGTCAACTTATTTACTAAATACATTTTTCCTTTTGGAAAGAATAATATAGTACTGTAATTAATAAAAATACATTTAAATAAAGTTAGGTAATTAATTTCAATTTTAAAAATTCATCGAAACTGTAAAATGTATGTTCGAGAAGCCAACTTTTTAGTTTGCGCTTAAAGCATTGTAGCGAAGGAGTCGAGGTGACATCAACTGGCAACTTATTGTAAACTGTCGGGCCCATCACGTGAGTTATTTTAGCTGACTTCGCTAGTCGTCGCTCCACCGGGAGAAGCCTATTTGGGTCTCGCAGTGTTCGGCCCGAGTCCGCTCGTTTTTTGTACTCGCACAAGTTAACATGCGCATATACAGCTATTTGGAAGATTACTAGCGATGGCAGAGTAAGTATTCCCAGTTCTTTGAAATGAGGTCGCACTGAGGTGTCTTGAGCTATTTGCAACACAGACCTCACGGCTCTTTTTTGTAGTCGGAAGGCGCGTTGCCAGTCTGCAGCGCGTCCCCACATTTCCGCACCGTACTGTAGGAGGGACTGAATGGTCGCAAAATAGCACGTCCTCGCAACATTCCGCGGCACGACTCGAGCTAGACGGCGTAGCGCGAAGCATGCACCCCCTAGTTTATTACACAGCTGGTCTATGTGAGTTGCCCATGTCAGTTTATGGTCGATTTTAAATCCTAAGAAAGTTGTGGCTTCCACCTGCTCTAGGTTAACACCGCCAGCATTTACTTTCAACGACCCTGGTGCACGACCGCCGACGTAGAAGTAGAGGAAGTGCGTTTTGGTCAAGTTTAATGCCAGGCCGTTAAGACCGAACCACTGAGACAACTGGTCTGCGACGTCGTTTAGGCGGGTCTCCAGGCTGTCTACATTCGGAGCAGTTATGATGCCCGCAACATCATCTGCATACATTAAAATGTGAGCGGCCGTGACAGATTCCGGCAGGTCGTTTAGTAACAAGGAAAACAATATATTTGATACTGACGATCCCTGTGCTACACCCATTGATGTTGCCAGCGGATCCGATCTGGCTTGCCCTCCATCTCCCACCACAACTTGCGATCGGTCATGCAGTAAATCTGTAAGGAGGCTGTGCGCATTGCCACGTATGCCGTAATGCAGCAGTTTCGCGGCTATGACACTGTGGTCGGCGACATCGAAGGCCTTAGAGAGGTCGCAGCACAGTATCGCAACCTGCTGCTTGCTCTCCAAGGCGCCTGTGACTTTGCGCACAACCTCACGCACTAGATCCGTGGTACAGCGGCCTGCCCTGTATGCGTATTGGCGGTCAGATAACGCGTCTGTCGAGCTAAGGAACTCCGTTAATCGGTGGCATAGCCCGTTCTCCAGCACTTTAGCCACACAGGGTATTATGGATACTGGCCTGTAGTTATCGATCGTTTCTCTTTTACCTTTACCTTTGAAAAGTGGCGATATTTTACTTATTTTTAATGGCCTCGGATAAGAACCTTCTTCAAGGCATGAGTTGAAAAGATAAGCAAGTACTGGTGAAATGGTGTTCGCAATCGTGTTAAGTAAGTCCATGGACAAACCGTAGATATCTTTAGATGACTTGTGAGGGATACGGGTGGCAATAATGGTGTAGACTTCGTTTGGAGTGAATGGGACGAGTGTCATGGAGCAATTGGCAGGCGCGCGGGCGGCGCACAGCTGAGCGCGTACAAGGTCAAGGTCAGCGCGCGGCGCCCCGCACGCCATTGCCGCATTTACGAATCTGATATTCATGGCGTCCACAGCGTCCTTTTTTGAACTATACTTCACACTCTCACTGCTGTGGATTAGTTCCGTAAAGTCCATAGAAAATTTCCCAGTTTTTCCTCTTTCTCTGTTCACGACTTCCCACATTGCTTTGGACGAATTCTGTGCCCTAGTCATTTGTTTAGCGTAAAAGCACGTTTTGGATTGCTGAATTTCGTGGTTGTACATATTATGCAGCATGTCTATTCGATTTTTTAAATCGTCATTGAGTGGAAACTTACGGTATAATTCGATACAGTCGAACAGTAAAGATTTAATATTTATAACGTCTTGAGTTACCCACGAATCCTTACTTTTCGAGCACACTCGTCTTTTTAATGGAAAGCAAATCTCAATCCTTGTTGATAACATGCTACATAACCTGTACGATAGTGTTTCAGCCGTAGTCCTATGAGACACAAAATTAGCCCAGTCCACGCTCTGCACCATAAGGACGAAGTTAGAGCGATTCATGGCCGAGTAATCTCTAGTTAGGCGAGTCTGTGTCGATGGTCTAGTCTGACCCGTCATCGTCAGTTCTATACGGACTGCGTGATGGTCGCCCAGGTTGGTCACTACGGGGGACGCTATTACCGAACCTATGTCGACATTTGTGTATACGTGATCGAGCGCTGTGGACGAGTTAGCGCTGACTCGGGTCGGAAATGTAGTTAAATTGCTAAAATTGTTGGAAACTAACATGTCTTGTAAATTTCTTAAGTTTTCAGTTTTTTCACCTATGCAATTAATATTCATGTCACCTACTATCACTATATTTTTGCTCAATTCGTTGACTTTCTCGAGCACACATTCTAGGTGGGTCAGAAATTCCTTAGCACTACTTAGATTTGTTCGATATAAACAAATAACAATCAGATTGAAGTCAATCAGACGAATAGCTGATATTTCACAAACTAATTCGATCGATAGATCTGTAAGTTCAGGTACGTTCACTGCTTTAATGTTATTTTTAACATAAAGGCATGACCCACCGTGTATTGATGTTTTACGACAATAAGATGACACCAGAATATACTCGTCCAAACTAATACATTTCAAATTAGCGTCAGATAGCCAGTGCTCGGTTATCGCCAGCACATCGCATTTTAAGTCGGTCCCTAATAACACCTGCAACTTATCCGTTTTATTGTTTAACGATTGCACGTTCTGATGACATACAATTATCGGCGCGTTGCTGCGAGCATCCTTTGTGTGTGTAGTCGTCGCGCGCGCTGCCGCGCAGTCACTGAGCCGAGTGAGCCGCTGCCGCGCGCCGGTCGGTGGTGGGGCCCCGCTGCGCGCGGGGTCGGACACGAAACCAGTCTGTGCAGCGAATACCGTGTGGCCACGAAGTTGGCGATTTTAACCGCTCACTCATGCTTTCCGGGAAACCAATAATGAAAGCCGCGTGCCTTTTGGTTTGTATATCTCTTTTTTCCACGGAATAATCATTTGAGCTCTGTACCTTTTTTAGGAAGTTCATAATTTGTTCAGTTGTGGTGTTGGGTTGAAAATTCCAAGCCTGGATGTACTTATAGCTTTCTGCAGGTTGTAGGTTATTATCTGCATTGCCTACACCAATCACTACTTTAGGTTTCGATTTCCTTTGTTTACGCCGGGGCTGCTGCCATTCGCCGGCGTTGTCATCTTCGGTCTCCGTAGGCTCGGGTAACATGCTCATTAACTCGACATTGTCTATTACAGTTGGCTGTGCAAGTTCAGCACTTTGTACAGCAGGCGTAGCTGATACATCGTTTTTCTCGCATTCCGCAGGTTTCGGTTTGTTTAGTGGCCCGACATCTATTTCAACCAGTGGGGATGTCATCGTCGGTGTTGAGGGTGCGATATCTTTATTCGCGGGTGCAGTGGACGGTGTCGTTATCTTTTTCGCACTCGCTGCCGGTGCACTTGATTTGCGGCGAGCTTGGTTTGCATACGTAGAAGTCGTCGTCTTGCTCGCACGATCAGCTGCTCGTCGGGCGCGATCGGTGACACTCGCAACGATTGGTGTTGTGCTCTTTTTTCCCACGGTGGTGGCCAATGTTTCTTTGCCATTCTTGTCCATTCTTGGTTGGCCGGGCGCACACATAGACATATTGGCTATGTCGATACTCGATAAGAAATCTTCAAGTACCTTCTTTTGGGTCTCTATGAGGATTTGTTGAGCCGAAATCTTCTCATTTTGCGCTTGAATAAGCACTGATTGTTCTCCAATTTTTTCAGAGAGCGAAGTCAAAGTACTTGTCACATTCGATAGTACACTTTTTATATCGTTTTTGGCCATTTTACAGGAGCATCGAGCAAAATA
The DNA here is from genome assembly GCA_951800055.1 of Cenopis cana. NCBI lineage: Eukaryota > Metazoa > Arthropoda > Insecta > Lepidoptera > Tortricidae > Cenopis > Cenopis cana. Next base: position 8,751,040 of record OX637489.1, on the reverse strand, counting down.
AACCAAGAGCAACACACAACACGTCTTTCTTATAACCCACACACACACACACATATATATATCCGCTTTAATACGTCGTATATTTTACAAGAAGAGCTTATAATTTGTAAAATATATTTTTCACCAACCGTAATTAGTAACTTCATTCCTTTTGAACCAAACTAAAAACGCCAAAGGCTTTTTATTCCCGAATTAACCTAATAATTCTCTCTTTGAGGGAAAACCTCATAAAGTTAATCCTGACACCAGCAAAGACAAAGTTAACAATTCAAAAATAAAAAACAAAAAGAAAATCGGAAATGAAACGCATAAATTCGCACAACCTGACAGTTGTATGTTCGTAATAAATTTAATTATACCCGTCGTAAACAGGGGTTGAAATAAAATCATTACGAAAGACATAACTTTGGCGCGGATTTGGAGAAATAATTGCATGTTCTCTCCCAGACAAGTGAATGTGAAGAAAGATATTTTAAGCACATTTTCTCCTTTCATTTATTTTTATTACTTTCTCTGTCGCTTAATTCATAGCGAAGCGTTGCCTAGGATATGACTAAAAGTTGAAGCAACACACATTACAGCAACATGACTGAGATATTTCTCAGAATGGGATATTATACACATTTTGATGTCTCTGTCATGCCGGTTCGGACACATATAGGTATATGTAAGTGTGTTCTTGGAAATATATGTTATGAAGCATTAATTGATTGCTAGTAGATTCAACTCAGCAATTGATGTGCTTGCAAAGAGCAAGCATTCAAAATCCTTTAGAATACCTACAAAAAAGTTCGTGTTGAGATTCCCGCTTTTTATAGGAATTTAACCCACATTCTGGAGTTTGATTTTGCCAAAATTCTGCATAAGTATGTAAATTGGATGATTATGTAATTTTAAATTGTTGCTTTCTAGAAATCTGTTTATGAGATAACAAAATTTAGCTAAGAAAATGACTTTCAGTAAGAATCGGCGTATGATTCAAAACCATTTTTACAGCTTCCCTTTTGCAATCTACTAAGGGCAAAAATCTTGGTAGAGTCGTCTGTATTCCATGTCTTCTAAATCTAAAGATCTAAATAAGTATCATCAAAGCAAGATTTAATAAGTTATTGTTATTACTAAACTGACAAACTACATTATTTTTCATGTCACTACAACCACATTCCGTGGTGTAAGCCAGACATTAGTCAGTTCATAAAGTAGCCGGCACGGTACCTAGGAGCTCATTATAATTATCTATAATGAGTTCAATTGATTTATAAAACTATTCATCAGATCTCACGGTTCGAATTGAAATAATTGCCGTACGATAAATAAATAAATCACACCCCGCAATGTAGTTAAATGTGTTTAGGTGACATTGCATCGATTTTGTTTATGCATCAGTCTCCAAAAACACGACAACACTGTAAACAAACTCGTTTATTCCCTCACCAACCTACTTGAAAGTAGTCACAACCTATTTGGGCGTCGTTACCACCTCGAGGGCTTTCAGGGGAATTAAATGATGTCATCCGATAAACGCGTCGTACCTGTTAGCAGCTTCATTAACGGAAACAACTCTGATACCTACGGCATTATGGAGGTATTTAAAAGGTTTTCCTAAAGATATTAACCCTGTTAAGTGTAAAAGGACGTGGCGACAAAAATGTCTTTAGATTTTGCTATAGCGTTATAATATAAAACATGATAGACACAATAAAGACGTAAATGCTGCATTCAGTAGCGTTGTATAATCACTATTAGGTACAGGTTTTTTCCCATGAGTAGATAGAGTTGACTATGAGAATAGGGCTGATGCCGTCTTAGTTAGAAAACCCTTAACATTGCAAAACGTTACTTGTCAGAGCCACGCTTAATAACTTACAACTATCCTCACAGATACAATAGCGGACATGAAATGAAAAAACTTCAAAAACATACCAACAATTCGATAATGTGAGTAACCAAGCGAACGCACGAACGGTTCGTTAGATAAATGACTTTTTGCCAACATAACAAAAGGTAAAAGGCGATAAGGATCCTCGGTCCAGCCATTGTTCGTTACGTTACCTTTAAATCTCCTGTTACTGTGTAAAAGATTTACCTTGAGTCTTGCCTGTGACGCTGTTTTTCTTGAACTGAAAAATTGGTGCCATTTGTGAGGCCGAAGTAATGTTGGGATCGCCCGGAGGGGTGATTTTTGTAAGCCAAAAGTCAAAAGGTTTTATATGAGTCAATCAACGGTAGTTCAGTAGATAGCTAGCAAAACGTTGAGAAGATAGGTAGCTACTCAACGTTTTGCTAGCTTGCAAGTGAATACGTAGGTAAATATGCTTTGGTTTACTCGTTTTAACCGTATTTCGCCTAAACAACGCCTAAAAAAAGCGTATCTGATTCAGTTCTCTAATTTTTAGGGTTCCGTACCAAAAAGGTAAAAAAGGAACCCTATTGGTTTCACTTTGTCTGTCTGTCTGTCTGTCTGTCTGTCTGTCTGTCTGTCACATCGCTAAATATCTCAGGAACTACTTATCCTATCGATTTGAAATTTGGAATAGTTATAAACAAGGGTAACCCAGATACATAGAAGATGGTTTTTTAAATTATTTTATTTTATTTTCTGTGAATAATGACAGATAAAAGGGGGTTCAAAATTTTAAAGTCTGGCAACTATGTCAAGTGGGGTATCATATGAAAGGGCTTGACTTGTACATTCCAAAAAAATTTTTAGTTTTTTTTTTTCGTTGGGGAAATTTCGATTTACGAGGGAAAATGTAAAAAAAGTACCATTCCCCCCCCCTTATCTCCGAAGTTTACGAAGAAAAAAATTTGAAATTATTACACAACATTAATATGCATGTATATTTTACAGGAAAATTATAGCCATAGCTCTATCTAGTTTTTCTTTTTTTTAATCATCAAAAAACTCTTCTATACTAAGTTTGTAATTTAATCACCTTTGTATATATTTTTGTTTTATATTTAAATTTACAAAATTACGTTGAAAATACCTTCTTTCAAATAAAAAAACAATTATTGAAATCGGTTGATGTGATAAAGAATTATCCTTGAAAAACCAACATACGTACTAAGTTATTCAGTCGCGCAAATTAGTAACACAATGCGCCGATAGATGGTGCTGTCATGTTTTTTAAAGATTGTTCCTGAATTAATGGGGTCGGGACGGGTACACAACTACATATTCAAGAACTGTGTACGGAACCCTCGGTGCGCGAGTCGGACTCGCACTTGACCGGTTTTTTGATATCGTACAGTACTTATAATAGTTTCGCTTCCTCTTCGTGAATCAATATTTAATTTACATTTTAACAGTGAGATGGTATAAAAATTAAAAACATGACTGAATTAAAAAGCTAAAAACAAGTTTCCTAATAAGGAACTCAAGAATATTATTTTGTTTGCAGTCGTGGGACCTAATATTTTGGTTTTACTTGTATGTAGTATGTAGTCGTGTTTTTAATTTTTATAATTATTATTTTATTTTGAACCTTTTTTGCTTGAAAAAATATATAAGTATAATGTATGTGACATTATATATATGTTTGGAATCGTCTCTTCAAAAGCTTCATTTTGATACCTCAGTTGCTAGGATAGAATTTTTTTTTACGGAACACTCAAAATGGATTCTACAGTCCGTCATATTGTTTTTATTGCAACGTCACATATCCTATGTCACCCGGGAATCCTGGGATGACGTAAGGATTCCAACGATACATCACACATCTAAATCGGTTATGGCGTTTAGAAGTTCTGGGGGAACAAAAAAATTCACATATATACATGAAACCTGAAAACATTACACTCCTTTTTTTCGGCAGTCGTGTAAAAACTTAGCAAAAATTAAGCCTGCTCAAACTTGAAGTGAATTTTGATTTGGATAACAAATAATCATAAAATGGTGAAAAATTCAACGTTTACTTTGTTAGGCGTTATTCGTCCATATTACATTTTGATGAAAATACCATTTTAACTGCAGTCAATTGTTTTCGTAAATTATACGTTACCTATATCTCTGATTAGAAAAAAAATCAGTTATAATCGTTCCAATACCTAAAATTTTTATTTAAAAAATGTTAGAAAAACTTTCACTGCCAATTTTATTTGGCGAAACTCACAAAACATACCACTAAAATCGTGTTAGCGTTTCAGATTCAAAAATAGAAATAAAAGTATATCAAAAAAGCCTCCATAAATTTCATTCAGAACAGCGAAATGCTAAATTTATTTTCGTTTTGGTCTCGCCTTATCGTTTTAACTGGCTGAAATAGCGGGAGTGAACGTTTTATGTTCATTTTTAATTGTTTTTAGCGATCCTTAGTCCGATGGATACATGCAAAATTTACCCATACATATTTTGAAGACTTTTTATAAAAAAACATATCACTGCCACTGCCGTTGACAATTACGAAATAATCAGCATGAAATTTTATTGTTACGATGATATTTAGGATATTTTCACAGAGCTACCAAAGCATTTTTCAATATTTTGTTCGGTTACTTGGTAATTCTCTTTCTTTTTCAATCTACATTAATTTTTGTGTAGTGAAGAGGTAATTCTACATTATTTCTTCACACTCTAACCTCAAACATTAATATTTTCGTCGATTCATGAACTGGCCTGGTCACAAGCTTGCATATTAGTTAATGGCATTATGTAACTGCACACAGTGAATACATAAATTTGCAAGATAAACTTGCATGCAATTTGAAGTTAATTAAATAGTAAGTATCGTATTGCTAATAGGAATAGAATGTGTGGCTAAATTGATGAGAGAAAAAAAAGAGAAGAAAGCACACCACATAGACAAGTCTTTTTGCCACTGGCACACTAGGAGTCTAGGACTCATACTACCGATCCTTAGTTCTATGAGTGACCGCCAGAGGCGCTGCACTTTTGTCCATACTAAATCGTTTACGCCGTCGCTAGCGAGTACGGTAAGAGTTATTCACCACATACAAAGCCGAACCGTAAGCGTTAATACTAAAAGTCTCAATTTGGAGTGAACGGCGTAAGTCGTCGTGCGTTTGGTTGTTTGATGTTTTTTTTTGCGCGAGTGAACGGAGAATTGTCGCATTCGCACTACGATAACAGGCGGCGGCTAATACAGCCGATTACTAGTTAATACGGTTCAGTGTGTTTTTTCCGGTTGTATTGGGACCCGACAGTATTAAGGCGCTACACTGAGAAATTTGGAGACTTTGAAACGCTGTCCTGCCCAGACTAGCAAATAGTAGGGGCTGATTTTCAGATATATGATTCTTGACTATATGATTGTGGTACTGACAATAGCGAAACATGATTGCTTAAAATTTTCTCGATAGAATATAAATCCAAAGTCGAGTCTATATTTTCCTTTTTTTCCTAAGCCTACTAAAACAACGCATTATTAAAAGACACGATTAAGTTAGTATGATGGTATTTTACCTCGTCTAGGTACTGACAAGAGGAAATTTAATAAACCTGCACACAGTCAGATATTTAACGAGATTTGTCTAAAAAGCCATTCTCGGAGAGGGTTGCATCCCGTTTTGTCGTGAGCGAAAAACAAAGGGTGTCTCTTTCAATCGATATATCGCCTTAACTAGTAAAGGATGTTTCACGCTAGACCGTTCCGTGTCCGGGCCGGCCCGTTCTCTAGTACAAGAAATCGACAGCCGTCGCGCGTCCTGTATTGGAAAACGGGCCGGCCCGGACACGGAACAGTCTACTGTGAATCATACTTTAAGAATCATCGGTTGTATTAGCCTGTAGCCTCCCACCGTCCAAGAAAATAAAGAGAAAAATTGGCAAAGAAATAATCTGCTGTATATTACTCTCACGAGTGCGTGTGACTGTGAGCCATGGATGTGTGTTGAGCTACTTATTTGGCGTATTGGCTATTGGCTTTACTGGCGTATTTATATTAAAATGTTATTGGATTTTAAACCTTATTGTTTGAACGGTAAAGTAGCTTTTTAAAGGAATTACTTTGGCAACATGGTCGAAATAGCGATAAAAACAGATACTTTTAAGAAACTGCTTTACCTATTATTTAGATCAAAATATAATATCTTCACAAAGATTCAAAACTTTTCGGTTGTTGTTCGGGTACTTCAGAAGAATCGAAGGAAATATGAAGAATATCGAAGAAAAGGCCGGGTCAGAGTTACTCGCGTTTGTACAAAGTTTATTTTTATCTGTGCCCGGACCCTTGCAAAACAAATTTCATGAATAAATTTAGCCTTTGTAAACAAATCGAGCGCGCTATATTAAATTAAGGCTAGGCGAAGGAATGCAATAAAAGGGAATGCTCAGAAATACATGATGATATATTACCGGTATGTTATAGTTTGGAGATTTAGAGGAATATGTGTGTGAAGGGATGCTTTTTAAGTATGGAGGGCCGAGGCTATTGTTGTTAAAGTGCCTTTTTATCACATTGTTTTTTAAATGATTATATTTTAAGTGTGCATAGTGTTAACACAATTTTTTACATGGGTATGGTTCTAGAGGATTTAAAAAAAAGTACAGGTGAAGGAGATGCATGACTATATATCAGGCTCGAGAAGTATGACTGCTGAAGTAAAAACTAAAAAAATCAGCCAAAAAAGTAATTTGGCTTTTATTACACACACTATTACAAACGTTTCTACAACTGAATGGTTCACAGGTTAGGAATAAGAAATGTTTCAGTAATTGCACATCACTACCTATCTATAGCAGTGATCTGCAATCATTTTGATATGGTCAATGTAAGTCAGTCATAATTCTTCAGTATTATCTTCACATCTATTGAGCCCTGTAATAATTCAGAAATTTTCTTGAAATCTTCAAGTTTTAATATGTTTGTTAAGCGGATGCGTCCGCTAGCGAAAATCTCAAAAAAACATCCCTCCCGTGGTGTTGAATTTTTCAATTTTCACTTTGATTAAAAAATTGAGATCTTCAAGTTTTTTCTTCAAAGAACTTTTAATTTTGTTTTTAGCGCTAAGCCTTCTTTAATCGTATATTCTGTCAGCGTTCATAATTCACATGAAGCCGCTTCAGCGGAGATAGTCATTGCTGGCTCTGCCGCTTCGTCGGGCGCCGCGCTACACGCGCACTCTAGGCTTCGTGGTTACGAGGAGAGACTTGGGTCCAGACCACAGCCTGTCGTTTGTGGCTTTCGTATGTCTGGCATAAACCCGCACCTCATACTTAGTGCCCGGATATGGGAGGGCTAGTATAAACATGCACGTCCAGTCATCCCTACAGCGCCTCGAAGATAAGTCCGCCTGTCGCCAGCTATCATCTAAGATGGTATTTCGATATTCTACTTTGTAGTTAAGACCTCTATAGTAGTCTACAAATTCCACAACAACGCTACGTGAACTTGTGTTTAGTACCGCAAAATCAGGAACGGGATCTGCTTCTGCTATTGCATCAATGTTCATAGCAAATGATTGATTGTTGCAAATCCATCCGTTGCAACTCATTAACAACAATGAAAAGTTATGGTTTCTATAAAATAAATCACGCTATGCAAACGTCTGATTTACCATACACGCGCCATTCGCATTACCTACGTGCGCCAAGCAGAGAAGTGTCGTATATTCATAGCCGTCGGTAAGATCGCTATAAAACAAGTTAAAAACCGCCAAAATATTGCGTTCCCTCTCTCTCACGTTAAAATTAGTGCTTACAGAGGAGGAAAGGAAAAAAAATATGATTATTAAATACTAATGGCCACTGGTTTATTCAAGGGCTGAAGTTACAAGAGGGGAGCGATTAATTTAGACTAGCAGGAACATGTGTGCAATATTCAGTGAATTTTCGCTAATTTGCAGGTTTTGGTCGTATTATTCTTACCTCCGGTAACCCGCAGCCCCGCAATGTCTTTACGTACCTATAACCTTTTCGTTTTTACGTAACATATGTATTAGAGAGATTTGTATCCTACTTGTCATCTGTCAGGTACCTGACACACACTGAGCTAGGGTTGACTTGTGTGGAAACAGTCTTAAACCCAAACCATGCGCTAAGTTGAGAATGCCGAATACGCCAGTCAATGAAAGGTCGTACCCTTGCAAAAGATGGGGTAGCAGATATTATTATTTTTAATTGTGCATATGGAGGCAGAAGAGGAAGACCTAGACTGACTTACTTTAATCAAGTGACAGGGGAAGTTGCTGCCAGATCGTATGAGGAAGTCAAGAAACTGGCAATGAATAGAGAAGAGTGGCGGTTACTCCACCGACAAGAGCGAAGCTCTTAAGTTTTGATGATGGATGCTAATGAATAAATTTCAAAAATGGTAGGTAGCACGAGTATCTCGCTACAATATTTGGCAGCTACAAAACCTCGAAATTTTCGGACTATTTTCGGTTTCTCGCTCTCATACTCTATACGATACGATACATCTTAGCGTAAAGTTACTTCATAGCAAGTTAAAGAATATAAAATTTTAATGACTACAATAACTTAATAATTCAGTCAAGTGATATAGTAGAAAACCTTCGCCAAAAAACAAAGTTTTCCCCAACTTGCACAAACTACAATATTTATAGTGATTTTTAAGCATTTGCGTTTGAATTTTGAATTTATCCTAGTTAACTCGTATTTATAGTTACGTATTGAAAGACAGGCGGTGGAGTAACAACGTTTATTCGACGGTAGACAAACAATAACACCGAAATGTGATTATTTATACAACTACCCAACACCTCCTTACATAATTTACACTAATAACATAGCGCAATTCTTAATAATTAGTTATACAAGAAAAAAGTAAATTTAACATACAGTATAATAACAATGTATCCACTTAAGCGCTCACTTATGGCGAGGGCGAAGGTTGATCCTACGTGGCGGGGGCGGAGGAGACGATGACGCCATCTCGAACCCTTCCTCGTCCAGGGCGGGCTCCGGCCTGCTCTTATCATTGTTAGTATCCAAAACATTATCATCGTTAACAACTGGAGCCGCGCAGTTCTCCTCCACCTCGCCACTTACAGGGGATGGGTGATAATTATCAGAGCGTGTCACATGACTTCCACTAGCCGTACATACGGAGTATCTTTTTGCACAGGAACCCTTTGGCGTTAACATCTGATCCATATGACGCCTAACCGTACCCGAAGCTAAAGCGACATTAAACGATGACGGCCCCACTTTCTCTTTAATCACCCCTTCGACCCATTTATCCTTATTTTTGGAGTAATCTCGCACTAGGACGTGTTCCCCCGGGCTGGCGGGCCGCGGCACGCCCCCCGCGCGCTGCTCCTGCCGACGCTGGCGGTCGTGCACGCGCGCCGCCACCTCGGGGGCCACGTCGGGCCCGCGCAGCAACGCGTCCAGCCGGCCCCGCAGCCGACGCCCCAACAACGCCACCGCCGGCTCTACGCCTGTGGTAGCGTGCGGACAGTTTCTGTACTGGAAAAGCATTTTACTGATCGCCTGTTCCACATCGGTACCCTCGTAACAAGCCTTCTTAATGCAATGCTTAACGGTCTTAACCGCATTTTCCGCCGCCCCGTTACCTTTGGGTCTGTACGGACTGGTCAGATTATGTATTATACCATTTTGTTTTAAATACGCTTCTAACTCATGTGATGTAAACGGGGGGCCATTATCCGTCACGATCTGAACGGGTAACCCGAATCGTGCAAATAATTCCCTAAACTTAGCTATGACAAATTTGGCAGCTGTACTATTTAATTGGAATGCCTCAATCCACTTACTATGTGCGTCCACAATAATTAAGTAATGTTTAGCGTTATATTCAGCAAAATCAGCATGTAAACGTAACCATGGTCGTTGGGGAAATTCCCAAGAGGTGAGCGGCGCGTGCGGCGGCGCGGGCCGCTGCTGGCGACACGCAGCGCACGCGCGGCACAGCTGCTCGAGCTCGGCGTCCAGCCCCGGCCAGTAAACATAATTGCGCGCGATACTTTTCATTTTTACGACACCCAAGTGTCCTTCGTGTAACTCGCGCAATATGTATTCGCGATACTTTTGAGGTATCACAATTCGATAGTTATATACTACGCAACCCCGTTCTACGAATAAGTTATCTTTTCGATTAAAATACGCTAACTCTTGGGTCATCTCCGAACTGGCGGGCCAACCGTTTACAATATATTCATAAATCTTACGTAAGACGGGGTCTACCTTAGTAGCCTCGGCAATATGTCGATAACTTATCGGAAAATCCTGCTCCAAGTAATGTAGGTAGCTACAGTCATCGCGCGCATCACTGTTACCGGGCGAGGGCGACGCGCCTAAGGGCAAACGAGACAAACAGTCAGCGGGCGCGTTAGCCGCTGAGGCGACCCACTCCACCGTATAATCGTACGCTGCGAGGCGCGCCGCGTACCGCTGCAAACGGCTGGCTGCTGTTTGGGGAATGCCAATTTTATCACCAAATATGTACGATAGTGGTTTGTGATCTGTACGGATAATAAATTTCCGACCGTATAAATATTGGTGATTCTTTGTAACGCCGTAATAAATAGCTAGGGCCTCTTTATCTAGCTGACTGTACGATTTTTCGGTATCCGATAGCGTGCGCGATACACAACAAATAGGTCTCTCGGAACCGTCCGGGTACCTGTGCGCCAAGACTCCGCCCACCCCGTATGCACTGCTGTCCACACTAAGTACCAATGGCAAGTTTGGGTTGTAATGTGCTAGAACATTCTTCCCGGTTAATATTTTTTTAATTGTATTAAATGCCTCATTGCATTCTGAGTTCCAATTCCATACAGTTCTTTTTTTTAATAAATTATGCATAGGTTTTAAAATAGTAGTTAATTTGCGAACAAATCTACCGTAATAATTGACTAGCCCTAAAAAGGCCCTAAGTTGGTGCACGTCCCGTGGATGAGGAGCATCCAACAGCGCTTTTACCTTTCTGTCATCTGGGTGGAGGCCATCTTTGTCTATGATGTGCCCTAAATAGCACACTCTTGACTTAAAAAAGGCACATTTCTCTAGTTTAATTCTAAGCCCGACTGCTTGCAATCTACGGAAAACCTCACGTAGGTTTTTAATATGATCGTCCATAGACACCCCGGACACACAAATGTCGTCTAAAAACACAACCGTGTTTGGAATGCCCCTGACCACATCTTCCATAAGTTTTTGAAACTTTTCGGGTATGCAACTTAATCCATACGGGGTGCGCATGTACTCAAATGTTCCTACGTGAGTGCTGATCGCCGTGCATGCCCGGGAACCCTCGTCTAGGAGCACTTGCTCATACGCGTGAGCCAAGTCTATTTTGGAAAAAATTTGGCCTCCACTCAGGGTCGCATACAGTTCCTCAATTCTAGGCAAGGGGTAAGGTTCGCATTTTAATATGGGATTAATAGTGATCTTATAATCGCCACAGATACGTATACTACCACACTTCTTAATGACGGGTACAATGGGAGTCCCATATTCGGAATGGTCTACCTTCCTAAGTGTCCCCTCACTCACGAGACGCTCCAACTCTTTCTCGACGGGTTCGCGTAAGGCCAGAGGTAAATTTCGCGCCTTATAAAAAATTGGCTCATGATTCTTAAGTTTCAAAGCAAATTTTTGCGAGCAAGTACCTAAACCTGCCGCGAACACGTCCGAGAATTCTTTCGCTAAGTTGTTTATGTTTACAATATTCTCGGTGCTATCGGCGTCTATTTGCTTAATGTGATTTAGTTTAATATGAATGTTTACAAGTTGCAATGCGCGTAACCAGGTGCGGCCGAGCAACGGCGGCCCACCCCCGGGGATGACGTACAGCGGCAGGTCGCGCGCCTCGTGCGCCCGGCCCGCCGACGCCGACGCCGCCGCCGCTCTGTCGTCATACCGCGCCGATACGCTGATAACGCCGAGAGGTTTAATACTATCGCCGGTATACGATCGTAGCTTTAAATTGCATTCATTAAGAGTATAGTTTTTAAAATATTTATAATAAAAGTCCTCATTAATGGCTGATATCTTGCTACCGGTGTCGACCTCGAAAACAATAGGTACGTCTCCCACGAACAGTTCAATGACGTAGGGTTTATCACTGGATCCGTCCACGTGCATATTAAAGAAATCACTAACCTCGCTTTCGGAGTCCGTGTCCATAAAAAATTGATTTCTCCTGCGTACCTTCGCCGAACCACCTGTGTTTTTACACATGGCCTTAAGATGGCCCCGCGCCCCGCACTCATCACAATTGAAATGCTTGTATCTACATCGGTCAGCCGTGTGCTGTTTCCCGCACCGCCAACAGGGACGAGTGTCGGCGCTGCGCGGTGCGGCCGGCCGCGCCGCCGCCGTACCGACGCCGATACGATGCACGGGCGCCGCCGCCGCGCCGGCGAGCTCCGCGCCGCCTGCGCTCGCGCTCGCCGCGCCCCCTGGCGCCGCCGCTGCCCCTGCACTGCTGGTCTCGGCGTGCCGATCTGCCGCCTCGAGAGCCAGCGCCAACTCCACCGCTCCCTTGTACGTTAAGCTTTGTTCCGCGAACAACCGGCTGCGCATTTCGTCGCTAGCGAGACCCGACACGAATTGATCCCGAAGGTTCTCCTCGAGCTTATCAGCGAAATTGCACGTGCTCGCGAGATGCTTCAGATGTTGTAAGTAAGCACTGAGTTCCTCGCCGGGTAGCTGTCGCCGCTGCCGAAAGATGTGCCGTTCCGCGATATCTGAACGCCTGGGTTCGAGGTGGTTTTTAACAAGGGTCACGAGCTCGTCAAACGTTTTACTTTCGGGAGTGGCCGGAGCGCAAAGGTCACACATAAGAGCGTACGTCGGTTCACCCACTACAGTTATTAAAGTGGCTACGTTTAAATCCTCTTTAATTTCGTTCAATAGAATGAACTGTTTAACACGATTCACGTACATAGTCCATTTTCGCGAACTCAAATCGAAATATTCAATTTTTCCGTACGGCATTGTTCACTCTAGCACTATATCAATTCTTATTTGCACAAATAACCCGTAAAAACACTTAATTTCATTAAATTCGTCGCCAGTTACGTATTGAAAGACAGGCGGTGGAGTAACAACGTTTATTCGACGGTAGACAAACAATAACACCGAAATGTGATTATTTATACAACTACCCAACATTTATAAAGCCTCAATCGTAATAATTTACAGATTAGAGAGTTATAGCAATGAGCATAATTATCGCCTAATAGAATTGCCCGCGACTTCGTCCGCGTAATGGATGGTTTTTAACACGCTTTTATTAGGTCGACCTGTATGTAACTATGTAATGGAATCTAAGGTAACTAATTTAACCATCTTCAAAGCATCGTAGCGTCATGAAAATTGGCAGCTGTATGTGGTTCTGATGACAATACAATAATATGGTACTGTCGAACTGATCTGATGATGGAGCCGGAAGATATGAACTGGAACTTCATGATGGAACATCGTATCATAGCTGTGTTTGGATTTGTTAGAAAAGTCTTGCAATGAACTTTGACCACGATTAGGTTTCAAGGTCTGATAGGTCGACCTGTATGTAACTAACTATGTAATGGAATCTAAGGTAACTAATTTAACCATCTTCAAAGCATCGTAGCGTCATGAAAATTGGCAGTTGTATGTAGTTCTGATGACAATACAATAATATGGTAGTGTCGAACTGATCTGATGATGGAGCCGGAAGATATGAACTGGAACTTCATGATGGAACATCGTATCATAGCTGTGATTGGATTTGTAAGAAAAGTCTTGTAATGAACTTTGACCACGATTAGGTTTCAAGGTCTGATGATGAAGCCGGAAGATAGGCACTAGCATTCCATGATGGAAATTATGGAATATCGTATCATAGTCGTTTTTGCACTTGTGAGAAAGGTCACGTAATGGAATTTGAACACGATCAGGTTTCAATTAACACGCAAAGCGTGTTTTTCTAGTGTTTTTAAACTATTAATTTTTGAGATAAAGAGTATGTTAATCCAGGCTATAAACTTGTTGTATACCAAGTTTCACCATATTTAAGTGCAGACTTGTACAGTGCACACCTACGCAACTCCAATAACGTTTGTGCTACTTTATATCCATGCTAAAACCAAGGAGACTTTTACTCTCACTAAAACGGGTGACTTTTTATGAGACACTAAAGTAACTCTACGATGCACTTAAGAATTATCGCATACGATAAAATACTTGTAGCGTCCAGTTTGATGCTTTCTTCTGTTTAGGATAGTATCATCTCTTACCTTTGGTTTGTTTACTTCGTACTTGATGCTTCCGCGTAGGGATGTACAAATATTGCATATTGAGATTTCCGGCTAAAGCTAGGTGTCAGTTCCGAATCGTACGCATCGCACGCAATATTTTGTACTGATTCACACCGTACGGAGTTGCGGATTAGAGGACGCACTTGTGTGACTTTCTATACAAAGAATACTAATATCCGTTGCGTACGATGCGTGCGATGCGGAACTGTGGACGCCTACCTATAAACACCTATTTGTTGTTTATGGCTACTGATTTAACATTTGGTGAAAATAGGTTCTAAAATACGAGAACTGTATGATTTGGAGTCTCTATTTCTCACAAACAACTAGTCTTATAATATTTATCCCATAGAAATAAAATAAACTGGGTGCTTTTTCACATGCGATTGATAGAAAGTCGTTTAAGTCAGCCGAAAAATGCCACCAGGCCTTTGAAAAAAAGTTTTTGAGGCGGGAAAGTCTCATCACATTTGCGACGAAATAACATACAAAAAAGGAAACAATATGCATTAATAAAATCGACAAATTGTCAACTTTTTCAAATATCGCCTTCCACAGATAATGCTATTAACTGCGTTTCGTTTTCAAACTTGATAGACCTCCGCTCTACTTACTGCCTTTACCGATGATCAAAATACAATTTATTAAAATAATTGCAAATCTCTGAAATAATATTAATATACATATTTTAGGCAGTCAAATGTACCGTATATTATTCTGTAGCCATGTTTTATCGGAAATAAACCGTGAAATGACGTACGTGTGTGTTCTATATTTTAAAACTAAACTCATAACTCCCGTGGGAGGTAAATCGGCTATAACTGTTCTATACGCCTGCGTGCAATGACACCCTTTTCGAGCAAGTGTGATGAAAAAAATAAAGGAACAAAATGTACAAATCATTTAAAGCAAACAATCCCAATTAGTACTTACTTCAGACTTATATTTATTTTTTATAATTATGTACAATTGATATCATCATCAGACTATATACATTTAATTGCCAAAATAAATAAAAACAATAATTCAAGGCATAAGCCTCGCGATTGGCTAAAATGTAAGTACAATAAAACATACTCGTAATAATGCAATGTTTGACACAATTATAGTAAAACCTGATGAGTTGTAAATGTTTGGCGGCTTCCTTTTTAATTCCTTCAGTTAGGCCTGCAAAATTAAAATATATCAATAAATAAAAATGCTAGTCCATTAAATCAGACAAATGAGACTATTTTGTAAAAACAAAATACTCTCATTTGTCTTATAGGCAAATCGAAATGATCAATAATGAAAGAATGAATGAATGTTGTGACGATGATGAAGATCAATTAATTTAGTAGATTTTGACTTGTAAAAGTGCCATTGCGGCCTATTTATAGTTTTTTTTTCATTTATTTATTGGATTAAATAAATGAAAAAAAAAACAAAAATTAGGAGCGCTCGTGGCCCAGCGGCGCCTGCGTACCGCTTGCGCTTGCTAAGGTTAAGCAACGTGGGCAGCGGTCAGGACTTGGATGGGTGACCGCTTTGAGTGGTTACTGCTTTGGAAGGCACGTTAAGCCGTTGATCCCGGTTGCTGTCTATGGCAGCAGTCGTTAAGCCAAGTTGGAGGCCTTCGGGCGGCTTGAGAACTTCTAACAGTTAAGTTGCCCACTCACTTGACAAAGCCTAATCCCAATAAGGTCTAGTTTCCCCTTGGGGTTGGAAGGTCAGATGGCAGTCGCTTTCGTAAAAACTAGTGCCTACGCCAAAATCTTGGGATTAGGTAGCGGACCCCAGGCATCCTTCAGGATGCAACTGTACTGGGATAACGCTAGGAGGATGATGATTGGATTAAATAACTCTTTTCCTTTCAAGACACAAACTTCAATATCGGCCAGTAGTAAGTACTAGGTCAGCTGCGGACTTCACATTTTTAGGGTTCCGTACCAAAAAGGTAAAAAAGGAACCCTATTGGTTTCACTTTGTCTGTCTGTCTGTCTGTCTGTCTGTCTCGTTGCTTTTCTAAAACAACGCAGTATCTCGAAATACTACGTTTTGCAACTAAGTAAAGGACTGGACGCGGAACACACAAAAGTTTATCGTGAATAAAACACCCATCGTTTTACGTTAAAAAATGGCCAGATGGCAGCATTGTGCCGTTATGCCATTGGTCGAATTGCGATGCCACTTTTGTGCAAGACCGTCCGCAGGCCAGATGAGACGTAGCTTTTCACGTTGACACCAAGATATTTTGCTGACTACTGGCACATCGAGAAATAATACGCACACATTCATTTACTTTTTTCTGCTATAGTGTCGTATTGTGAAATAGTTCATCAATGCACCATGAAATATTTGTGTAACAATGTAATATTTATAGAAGGGCCATTATTCAAGAGAAAGTAAGTACAAATATTTGGACTTATCAGCAAATGCGCTTGTGTTTACGAAAAGCGTAGATGTGAGCAAGGTCTTGTTAGCGAAATAGGCCTGTATACTTGATAACACTGGATTAAGTATTCATGTAGTAAACTGAATTAGTTCGGATTGTTATTAAATTTGTTTGTTGTAAAATAGGTGAACTTAATGATTTAGTTGAAAAAAATATCATAGTCAGCAGTTTTAACAAGCTTCCTGTAACACTAAACTACACTTACAACAAGTAAGACTCTCAACCCCTTTTTACTCTTCTGGGTACTCTTACAAACACTATCTATATACAGGCGCAATTTCATTGGTTGATATAACCCGCATACGGGGTGAAGGAATTTTTTATCGGTTTTTGAATTGATCGATATACATCATGATGCATTTTCAGACATTTTTATTGATCAAGAGGGCCCGGCTCCCCGCATTGGGGAGCTATGGCACGTATTTCGGAAATCTCTCTCGTATCCCTGATGCGGGCACTAAAGACCAGCCTTATTTCACTGGTCGTTATACCGCATTCAGTTAAACGACTGTGCTATCGACTTATGCCTTCATTAGTCGTTGTACCGCATGTGGGGGGCACCTACATTATGCATTGCACGACCACTATTAATAGCCTAGTATGTAGTGACCCTGCCTAAAAGCTGGTCCCTGTTTCGAGTCCCGGTCAGGACATTTAATTGTATCATGAACCCGAAAAATTGTTTTGTATGTTTTTATTTTATTTATATGAGTATTATTGAGTATGTATATCGTCACCCGTGGTATAAGCTTTGCTTGGTTTGGGACTAGGTCGATTTGTGTAAGATAGTCCACAAAAAAATATTTATTCCTTTTATTCATTGCTCTGTCTGTTATTACTTTATTAACATATACATCTAATAATCCTAATCTCTTGTATGCCTTCGAAACCTGGACTTGGTGTCTCTACCGCAAGCACAGACATTATGAACATTTCCTGGTCAGGTCGTGTCAGGAATTCGGAAATTCTACGCCGTGCTAATGTCGACGGTATTGAAGCCTATCTAATGCGTAGGCAGCTACGATGGTGTGGTCACATCTACCAAATATCTGAAGACAGAATAGCTGATCTTTTATTCTGAACTGCAAGATGGCAAGATGAAAACAGGGCGGCCAACTCCGGCATTATAACGATGTGCTGTAGCGCCACACGCGGAGACGTGATGTTGAACCATCGTGCTGGGAGTTTTTGGCTCAAGATCGGTTAAAATGGAGGCATATATAAAGACGAAGTGAACTTGACGCTAAGCGTGAGGATTTGAAGGCCCGACCACCTGCGGCCATTCACTATAATTATGTCGAAGGGGTGTCGATTTCTGGGGAGAGTGCTCGCACATTAACTGCGAAGATAGGATATCTCAGTCACCTGAGAGCTCGTGACCGACGCTCTCACTAGCCAGGCTCTTCTTTCTAGACACCGAGGTCGAAATCGGCCAGGAGGATTATGATGATGATACTGATGAACCTTTACAGTGATTTTTAGTTACAGACATGGACACGGTTCCAAAGTCTACAGATAAATCAAAATCTTGGTAAAAGACCGAGTCCAGAAACATATAGGTACCTATACTACCAACGCCCTAGATCCCAATAACGAAACTGACCACAACAAAAAAGTTGTCATCCAAAACCTTGACAGAGATGCAATAAACATGACTATTTTTAGCAAATTACAGTCATTGCTTTAAAACGGATTCGCCAACAAGGGGTCCCTGTAGCAGAGTAAAGAAAGAAAGGACTCTTTGCATTAATTTCCATAAATACCTACAGTACCTAAATTTTTAGGGTGGAATCACTTTCGTCACCATCAAATCACGTTTTGCTGTAAGATTATATTATGCACATTTTATACATTGAGAGCCAGATAAGACAATGCAAAAAGATGTCATTAGATAATTTCAGATGCTATAAGTGCTAGGTATAACATGTTAATGCTGCTAAAGTATGCCATCGCATGCTTTTATTCAGCTGATAAACAATGTTATCACATAATTTCAGCTGCTATAAGATGCAATCGCATATAAATTTGACGTAAATTGACTAATTGTGCTGCTGTATCACTATATTAATGTTTCGTTAAGAAAATAATTTGGTAAGAATACCAAGTAGTGGAGGTAATCAAAAATATCCCATTGTTAGCGATATAATAGTTAGGTATATTTTTTGTCACAAGTCCTAATAAGCCGCTGTTATGCAAAGTTAAAAAATGTTTATGGTATATAACACGTAATACTCCTGTATTGCTAATACATATTATATAAAAATATGTCTTAAAGACGAATGAGCCGTTATTCATCAAAACAATAAACCATCCTGTTTCATTATTTTGTCTTGTGACGTTATTGCTTATAAAAACGTTTCAACAACCCATAATAGGGATGATGACACTATAAAAGAAAATCAATAAATCCAAATTTTCTACATAATGACTCAAATTCTCAATCAAATGGCAAAAAAAGTAATTCAAAAAAATAAATAATTACGTAATTATAAGTCTTCAAAGTTTTAAAAGTGGGTATTTTCTGTCGCTTTTCCGCAAAACGCACCTTTGTATTGAACGATTGTCATTTACTATGGCGCTACTCAAAGGTGACGTCACGGTCGAGTAGCACTTTCTCTCTCTAACTACGAACATTCTAACCGTTGTTGCTTCGTTATTTTTTGAGATATTTGAATAGGATTTTCACTATTTGGCATAGTTTTATGTCTTCTTTCTATTGAAGTAATAATTTTTTTTGAGTCATCATGCCTATTATTGAGTCACAACTCTGAATATGTTACTAATTTTGGATTTTTAACTCTCTTTTTGTTTTGTTTTGTAGGTTTTCTTTGGTTTGTCGTCTAGTCCAATAAACAATGAAGGTATTACAAAAAGAGGATTTGTTTTTTGTTAGTTTAAATAAAAGTTATTACAAAGTAACTTTTGTAAACTTTCAAACCTCTCTCCTGAAAAAACACGTTTTTTGAGATACAGTGTTGTTTCAGAAAAGCAACGGTCTGTCTGTCTGTCTGTCACATCGCTAAATATCTCAGGAACTACTTATCCTATCGATTTGAAATTTGGAATAGTTATAAACAAGGGTAATCCAGATACATAGAAGACGGTTTTTTAAATTATTTTATTTTATTTTCTGTGAATAATCACAGATAAAAGGGGGTTCAAAATTTCAAAGTCTGGCAACTATGTCAAGTGGGGTATCATATGAAAGGGCTTGACTTGTACATTCTGAAACAATTTTTAGTTTTTTTTTTTCGTTGGGGAAATTTTGATTTACGAGGGAAAATGTAAAAAAAAATACCATTCCCCCCCCTTATCTCCGAAGTTTACGAAGAAAAAAATTTGAAATTATTACACAACATTAATATGCATGTATATTTTACAGGAAAAATATAGCCATAGCCGTATCTAGTTTTTCTTTTTTTTAATCATCAAAAAACTCTTCTATACTAAGTTTGTAATTTAATCACCTTTGTATATATTTTTGTGTTATATTTAAATTTACAAAATTACGTTGAAAATGCCTTCTTTCAAATAAAAAACCAATTATTAAAATCGGTTGATGTGATAAAGAATTATCCTTGAAAAACCAACATAAGTACTAAGTTATTCAGTCGCGCAAATTAGTAACACAATGCGCCGATAGATGGTGCTGTCATGTTTTTTTAAGATTGTTCCTGAATTAATGGGGTCGGGACGGGTACACAACCACATATACAAGAACTGTGTACGGAACCCTCGGTGCGCGAGTCGGACTCGCACTTGACCGGTTTTTTAAAGTTAGAAATAACTTTATGATTGCTTACCGCCGATGCCAACTTCAGACGCTTGAGAACCGATATACAGTTTGATTTCTGAAATAGGAAATGCATTTAAGGTACATCGGCTTTACTCACTTTCAACTAAGTCAATGACATAATGAAATAAGTGTGTTATTGCAACGTATATCGCAAACCACATAAAGCAAAACTGTTTTATACTTTACAAAAACTCCCTCTGTGTAGAGTACGCGCAGACATAAATATTCACGAGTAACCAAACTAGTTTGTAGCTTCTTTAGTTCATAACTTTGTTAACTTCCTGCTTAGTAAAACAGCGCAAATACTTATATATCATATTTCAACTGTCCTTTTATTTTGAGTTACCATTGTTCTTTTGTTTCCGCGGATTTATTGTCCTTGCCATCAGGCCTTAGCATCAGGAGAACCGTACGCTTGTTTTCCACCGGGATTGTATAAAAAGAAGCCTTATATGTCCCATAGTTGGACACAGGTCTTATAACAGTAGTTTCTTACTGATTGATACAATCCTGATCCAAATGGAAAACTGAATAAATGAAATTGTTAGTAAAATTAACCGACTAGATAATAAACGATAAACAAAAATTCACGCGTTTGCAAATGATTGGTCAGAAATATTGCGGGGGACAGACATGTGTGGAAAATAGTATATTACTTAACAAGGGCGGTAAAACAAAGAATGTCTCAGATCGCAGGTATTTGACGCCCGAGCCGAAGGCAAGGGCGATAAATATGCGATCTGAGGCTTTCTTTATTAACGCCCGTGTTAAGTACAAAATTTTATGTCACCCCCTGGCCAGGAAGTGGGATTTCCCGCGCGCGGAGCGTGCGGTAATTGCCGCTTTATGGCCAGGTGTGACATAAAGACATTTATTCGACACTTTTTAAGCCGATAAAATGTAAGTGACATGAAAATAAACTGAAAAACAATTTTAGCGGCATAACTTCTTTATGAAGGGACGAGTCGACTATACACTCACCGTAGAGCCTTAGAGTGCCCTCGCTTTTGCCCAGCGAATTGGTGCTGACGCAATTGTAAGTGCCGATGTCGCTTCGCGTGAACTCCTTGATGGTAAGCTTCATAGCTGACTTGTACGAAGATTTCTCCACGCTTATGATGTACTTTGGCCTGTGAAACAGTAGAAAATTACACCGTATGTTCTTTAACCTCCGATCATCAGTATTATCTTACACAGGGACGTATTAATACATACCAATCTTACACTTTTTCTAAATAATTGAATATTATCGCTGTTTTTTTTTTCGAAAATAAGGAGTAGGTAGTTGCACTTACAAAACGCTGACGCTTGTAACTTAGCGCACTCTATTTTGTCAGATTCATAATAAATCTAATACCTTTGCGGTATGATTTCCTAGATTAAAGTTTTCCATGTCCTTCCTTATGTTTCGAACATTATGATGCAGGTGCGAAAAATACTTCATACGTATCAAGGAATGTAAATGAAAACGTGAGCGTAGCGAGCGCCAAAATGTTCGAACATAATGATGCAGGTGCGGCAAAGACTTTATACGCATCAAGTAATGTAGTTAAAAAGGCGAGCGAAGCGAGCGCGAAATGTTTGGAACATTATGATACAGGTGCGGAAAATACTTCATACGCATTAAGTAATGTAGGTTTGGAACATTATGATGCAGGTGTGGAAAAGACTTCATAAGCATCAATTTATGTAGATGTAAACGCGAGCGTAGCGAGCGCGAAATGTTTCGAAAATTCTTATGTAGGTGCGGAAAAGACTTCATAGGTACCAGTGGCGGCGCGTCAAAAATATTCTAAGGGAAGCCGGAAATAATTTGCCTATCTTATTCTTCATGAGCCGTAGTAAAAGAACTGGCCTGGCTGAAAATAAGGCAAGCCGGTGGGAATCGAGTTGTATGGATGCTCCGCCACTGATAGGTACGCATCAATGACTGTAGAAGAAAACGTGAGCGTAGCGAGCGCGACATTTAATTTAATTTAATTTTCTTCATTTAAGGACCACCAATGGATAATATTTCGTATACGGTATTTAAATTCCTAGTACAATATGCTCTCAAACAGTTTAATTGGAAGCTTTAAATTCTTGCTAATACTAGGTATATTAGATTTTCAGCAACAAAAGCAATATTAATTGTAGCCACTATAATAGAAAATAATTTCAGGTTTATTGTGAACATGCCTCGATAGACTAATTCCTAGAAACTTAGCTTCATTATCTGTTGAACTTGCAATAGGGGTCCATTGTGCCATTGTTCTGATACTGGCCATAATAATGCGCTATTCACCGAATCCGATTGATTCGAAAGCGGTCAATTGCGGTGGTAATAGCTGAACTAACAATACAATACAGATAATTGAATATTGCTCGATAACAAAATAAATATCGAGAATTGAAACTTATACTTAAAAAAATAGAAGGTAATTATACTAATCATCAAGAGGACCTAGGTATTAAGGAGACCTGGGTTAATTGCATAATTCGAACGAGCGTTACTACAAATTTTGCTTTACATATAGCCTTACAAAAAAATTAAATGACACTAATATCCAACGTGTTTCAACTGTTTTATATCAAGAAATTTGTACGACTTGTAACAAATACACAATTAGCCTGCTGAAAAAAGACAAAATTCAGGCCTCCAACATTTTACATCTTAAATAAAAATTTTCACATACAGTTTTGTACGGTGACTCGCTAACGAGTCACAGCAAAAAGAAAAATTATGCATCATCATATATTTAGGTGACGAGGTAGGGACTCTTTACTTTTTAAAATAACATTCAGGTATCGGTTGCCAGTTCTGATTTCGATATTTCCGCAACCGTGCAAAAAAGGTTGTATTAACACAATTATTGTATTTATTTAGGTACTACGGTTTCTGAACCCATCTTAGAGTAGTTATAATATGTGTGTAGATAAAGTAACGTATGCAACTGTACATAATTAGGCATTAAAACACTCGTGTGGCCTTATTATGAAACTCGCCTTCGGCTCGTTTCATGAAACACACTCGTGTTTTAGTGCCCCTCATTATGTACCAGTTGCATAAACTACTATTTTTAGTGTCATGCTTTTTTTGTGTTTTTTTTTCATGGTGTCATGAGAGTAACTTTAGATTTTTTTTGTGACAAGAAGTTAAAGTTTTTTTCCTCATACGGCATCAATGTCATTATGATTTGTAAAAATCTAATAAAGGGTATTTACCAACGTCGCAGTAGGGAATGTTCGTAGTCAAGCCTTCCACGAACTGGACGCCAACGGATCAATATCCGGCCAATATTAAATGCCAAAGCCAATTAAACTGGTGGCGTCCGGTTAAATGAAGGGTGACGTGATTTCACGCATCCGCTGACAGGGGTGAAGAAACGAACGTATTTTTACCCGTCTGCGGCACTGGATTTGGAATGGTAATTTTGTCAAGTTTTATGTAATTAAATTACCTTTTATGCAACTGCTACATAATGAGAGGCATTAAAACACGAGTGTGGTTTTATGAAACGACCAATGGGCGAGATTCATAATAAAATCACACGATATTTTTGAGACCCAATAATGTACTAATAGTTGCATACACTAGTTTATCTATATCGATATATTATATCTTCTTTCATATGTTTCATGTGCAAACGTTGCACAAGCCGAAACAATATTTGGCGAGATACCCTGGCGGCCGCGCCTGTGCTGTAAATTTGTACGTGATCTCATAACTACATTATTTTTAATAAGGTTTCGGTCCGCGCTGCCGAAGCTGGGGGGCGCGGTGCACAGTATATTGAAATTCTGCTGGTCCTTACCTGGGGTTTTGACGGTTACATATTTAAAAATAACTAAGTGCTTGGTGTAATATTTAAAAAAAGTGTGATCATTTTGATAGTGAAATGACATAGTATGAAAAAACATATTTTTTATAACTCCTTATCCGACGTCAAGATTTCAGATTTGAACACCACGTTTACAAAGATTGAGATTTGATTCCACGTTCATGTATTTATTTGGATGCAGTTGTAGAACACCCCTGTTAAGATATTCAAAAGTACATGGGCGAATGTATGGGATTGCGTTTGATAAGGTTCGGAGGTAAATTACCGTCAAGTAACATTGTTTATTTGTTGACGACATAGAAAATGAATACATGCCTGAGACCGGCTGATGAGTATAGCTCGCCTGGCGGTCTAAGGTAAGGTATTAGTACCTATAGTAATAGTTTGCACTAAAGTTCAATATCAAATGATACCAATAAAAATTGTAATGCGAAAAAAATAACTGACGGTAGTTGTGGAGATGATCTCTGTTTAAAGCTGTAAAAAAGCTAGGCTTATGTTGCAATTCAAAAGTTCGTGAATACGACTTGTGACCATTCGAAATAAAAGTGCTATTGTTGCACAATTAGTTTTATTGCTCCAAGTTTTATGGCTGCTTAGCCTTAGACCACCGTAGAAACTATAAACTGACTAGACTCGCTTTCGAATATGCACCGTGTTAAGATCGAAAGACCTATTCTCTTACAGAGAAATACATATTTCACTTAACATACTATAAATTAATTATGACAGGCCACTTGTTTACAACAATAATATGAGAAAAAATGGATTTTGTCAAGTTCTCAAGGCTACTTGCTAGATAGCAAAATCGTACAGCCCTGAGCCTGAGCTTATTTGCAAAATACTTGTATTTATATTAAAATTAACGTAAACGGTAAATCAAAACAGTGCTCTTACCTCGTCTTGTCGTGCTCGGTTCAATTTCCTGCGGGGACTAGGCTTTGAATATTAATCGTGCGAGAAACAGCCAGTTAAGAATCTCGCGAAATGAGCTTGTAGTAGGTGTGAATCCCCATATAAATAGATCACGGGAGTTACATGCCATGATAAAGTTTGACCTCATGATGGAATCTATTCCTTATAGGCTATTTGTAAGTAGGTAATACTGAGCGAGGCCAACTATCCATGCAAAAATTTCGAAATGGCGGCTATTTTAGTTTTCAAAAATTCGTATTTTTTTAGAATTCAAAAATGCTTAGTGCTACACAAAAACTTTGTATCGGAAATATGTTCAGCATAAATTTATCTACAACTTTGTTTTTTTATCACTTTATTGATAAATCTAATAATTCATTAGAAAAATGCTCTTCAATATTACGTTTCTTGTAAAAGCCTGTTAATCAAAGGCTTAGCAAAATTAAACTGCATCTTATGCAGAAGGCAAGACACTTTACCAAGTGATACTAGGCACCAATAATACCAATATAAACGATTTCATCCCAGGAAATGAAAGTCCCTTCCAATTTTCAAACTCAAATCTTCCGATTGGTTCTCGAGCAATGAATTATCCGCACCAATGAGCTCAAAGCTTTTGCATTGGCGGAATCAAACCTGAGTTATCAAACGCCCAGGTAACTTCCAGAAAAATCATTCAATTGATTGAGCTACTATCAAAAGAAACTAGTACAAATTTTATAAAAGTCTGTATATTGTGACGTGTTTTTATTACACTTGCACTTGAGTGTATTTTATTTTTATTACGTGGTATACCAGACTTAAATTGTTATTTTATTTTTATAATTGTCAAACATCGTGTCGATGAAATAAGATTCATTACTACAGGTCAGACTTCAATATTGTAAGGTCACAGAGATGCGGTGGATAGACTTGTAAATAGATATTTATATTCATAAAAAATATATATTAATTTATGTATGGGTTGTATCAGGATGAGAATTTGAATTTATTTACTATCCTCCACAGCGAATTAAGAATCTAACCCGTAATATATCTGTCTCTATTAATTTTACTCCACATAATTCCCTTGGCATCATATTAATTAATAATGGAAACGACAGGTAGGTAAGGCTGTTTATCTCACGGGATCAGTAGAAACTCACCTACATCGACCAAAGAGCAAGCAAAGTATGCAACTACAATAATTTAAAACAAGAAAATTCTGGCCTGTTATACATACTCAATTAGCAAAATCAAAACACTATATTTACGAAATTATAACTACACTTACCAAAATGAACAATGCAATGTGAACAGAACACCAATTAAACATGCCATTCCAAAGTTCAATTCTGCCTAACCCGACAGTTCTAAATAGAGATGTGTAACTCATGAAGGAGTGATTCAAATGAACTGCATCTTTTCGTATATATCACTCGCTCACTCGCTCACTGAAGAATGAAACAACTCACTATATCAGTAACAATCACCAACTCAACTGAGCGGGTGAGCGGTGAGCCGAACTGACTGGTGTAAGCAGGTTGCGCTCTTCGCACAAGCCCATGTCACGCAATGCACGTTTACGTAAGATTGAAAATGTGTGAGTCGCTCCTTTCGCTCAGTTAAACTTGTGTGCGTGATTCAGCTACGTTCCATTTCACAAAATTTAGCATAATAAAAAATATCGGCAAAATATTGAAGTAAATTCTAATAAACAATTAAAAATAATTGTATGAAGGAAAATGTGCGATAATATGTTTTATATTTCATAAAGCAGTTAGAGCTAACCTTCAATTACATCATATCTTTCGTATTTCGCGATTTCAAGAGTTGTTATGGGCTACAGATTGACTGAGCGAAATGAGCGAAAAGAGTGATATATATCTTTGTGACATGAAGATATGAATCGCTCCTTTCACTTCAGTGACACGTTTTGCGCATCTCTAGTTCTAAATGTTCCATATGTAGGTACGCGGTTCTATCATCTGGTAGGATTCGGCAGCCAATGAAAGGGAAGAGTCAATTATACGCAAGAATGGCCTACAAGAGGCAGATCAATTCAGGTTTATCATGACTGAGGTGTGCCCCAAGGTATAAGAGGTTGAGATTTTGAAAAAATAGAATAACTAACTAACATTCACGTGAGTGGTTTAAATTTAACAATGTTCATGCAAATAATAGGAAAGGGTGGTATTGGTGGTATAGTCAATATAAATAAATTTCGGGTAAGGGTATGGCTTGTTTGGACACATTTCACCTATTTTTGGGAAACCGATGTCTGCCGTGAGAAACCGCCCGTAGTAATGCTTTCAGAAGTAGGAGGCATGCATCAGAAAAACATTCGATGGAAAATTGTAGTTCGTGGGTGGCGCTGGTTGGATGGAGGCGGTACCCCGGGTAATCAACCTCCACATACATTAATCGTTGAGGCTTTAAATACCTACAATACAGTTATTAAGTGCGGCTTAACATCAACAAAGCACACATTGCAAGCTATACAAACTTCTTTTTTTATTCTGTATAAAAATGCAATAAGCTGTTAAGGATGATTCACGCTAGACCGTTCCGAGTCCGGACCGGCCGGCCCATTTTCTAGTACAAGAAATGGACGGCCGTCGCGCGTCCTGTATTAGAAAACGGGCTGGCCCGGATACGGAACGGTGTACTGTGAATCATCCTTTAATTGTTCAAAATAGTAAAAAACTCTCAACAATTGTACCAAGACTTTCATTATACCGACGTCATCGATGGCGTACACTCGGCAACATGACCTGTAATCTCCTTTCTATGGCTTCACTGATAAGACCCCGTGATCCCTTCCACCTTAGGTATGTACAGTCAAGGGCACAAATATGTATACACTTTTGGACCTTATTTCAACGGAATAAGGTGAAAAAGTGTATACATATTGGTGCCCTTGACTGTACAAAGACGTCGGGGGTTAATCGGAAGTCAAAATTAACGCGGCTTGTCGTACTTATTGTTTGAGATCGCTGGGCTAAGAATAATATTTTGGTTTGGTCGTATTTAATGATAGATTGTCGGTGTCTTGTTGCGAATTCACATTTAATAAGTAATTGTTTACATATCTACTAACCAACAAAGTCAGTCAGTCAAAAACAAAAATCATGGCAAATAAAGAAGAAATACCGATAGAAGTAGATGGGGAAAATATCGAATACGTTAGCAATTACACTTATCTAGGGCAAATAATATCATTCAAAGACCAGGCAGAAATAGAAATTGAAAAAAGAGTGGCTAATGCATGGAAAAGATTTTGGTCACTAAAAGAGATACTAAAGAGTAAATACTTTCCAATGACAGCTAAAAGAAAAGTGTTCAATACATGTATCTTACCTTGCCTTACATACGGATGCCAAACTTGGGCATTAACCCACAAACACTGATTAAAGCTTAGAACGTGCCAGAGGGGAATCGAAAGAAGTATGATAGGCGTCACGTTAAAACACCGCAAAAGAGCTGAAGAAATCAGAAATATAACAAAGGTGGAAGATATAGTAAAGAAAATAAGACAGTGAAATGGCGATGGGCAGGACATTTAACAAGGGAAAGCAGAACAAAATGGACACAAATTATTACAGAGTGGCAACCACGAGACGGCCAAAGAAAAAGAGGTCGACAAGTAAAGAGATGGACAGACAATATAAAAAAATTGGGGGAGCAACTTGGTCAAGACAAGCGAGAAATAGAAATGAATGGAAGCAGCTGGAAGAGGCCTATGTGTCACAGGACACGCTGACCACTAATCCGGGAAATCCGATGTGTTAACTACAACTTTAAAATGCATATAATATTATGTTAACTAGGTTTAGTATCAGCAATAAAGGCTTAAATAAATAAAATAAATAACCAACAAAGTATCTTTAACATAAAAATAAATTAAGTTTACGTGCGATAAAATTGTCTTTTCAAATCATAATCCCCATTTTTTTCAATATAATTATCGCTCTCTTTTTGATTAATTAAACGCTTAAAGGTACTTAAACTTGCGGGTATAAGAACAAGACTTCGAAGGATTTGTCTGGCGGAAATTAGCGGCCAAAATATTTATTGTACTTGTCAGTGATCAATTTGCTGGTAAGTAACAGAAACAACCTGGTAGATTATCAAATAATCATTAATCGTACAAATTTATGTACGGCAAAATAAGTAGGTAGGAACGGCAAAATACGTAAGTACTTAAATCTCGAAATAATTGATAAATAAATAAAAGTACTTAAATGTATGTTTCTGACTTCTTTTTAATTAAAGCATTATACATTATATATTGTTACGTTTGATTAAGAAATAATTAAGAACGAACAAAATTTCGCTTCCTCAACACAATCTAACGTTTATAAAAGGGAATGAAATTCGTAACATCAAATTTACTTGTTTGTTTGATTCTTTGTTTTCCTTGTATGTACTTGATTTGTGCAATAAAGTGTTTACTACTACTAATTTACTCCAGGGTGATAAAAATATTATTTTTTACAAACTTTGAAGAGTAATATTTTTTTGTTTTTGATTTACAAATTATACAAAATCAAATCAAATTAAATCGTATGTTTTACAAATAGGCCAGAATGACACTTTACAAGTCAAATCTATCTCTATGAATTAAAAAAAATTACAATACTTACCTACTCAAAATATAATTAATTAAATGAAGTGTTTACAAACATGTAAGATAACGAAAATATGAAATCTATAACAATCTAGATTTGTTAGAGTTAGAGCCGATTTACGTACGTAAATCACGCTACTGCGCATTGAAGGTTAGGTTCAAGATGTTTGCCGGCAACTATATATTCTTGCGATTTCAATTCAAGTTAAAATTAAGGCAAAGCGAATTACTACTAGTTCGTATTTTGAGACATATTCGATATTAGTACCTACATTCTTCTTCCTTGACGAGTCTTTGAAGAGTCGTGACCAGAGCCGGTTTTAGCACTGCCAGCGCCCTGGGCGAGATTTTCTACGGCGCCCCCTAACGGCCCTAACTGCAATTATTTTTTTTGCTTTTTTTTGCCTTTTTTCAACTATATGAAAAAAGGCAAAGGATATAATGAAATAAACATTAATTAAAATAAATCACTGTTTATTCAAAAAATTACTAATAAAATTTGACTTTTCTAGCCTTTCTATCGGCGAACTCTTTTATTAAATTATTAAAGTCGATATTTTCAGCAATTTCATTTTCGATTGACAAAGTTGCCAAGTTTGTCGATCTAAATTGCGACACTGTTGATCGCAGATAGGTTTTTATTAGCTTAAGCTTAGAAAAACTCCTCTCCCCACTAGCAACCGTTACAGGTATAGTCAATAATATTCGCAATGCTATCCATACATTTGGGTATAGTTCTTGCAAGTTGCGATCTTTGATAAAATTTAAAACAAAAACAGGAGTGACCACATTCTGATCAGGCAAAAATGATTTCAGACTTATGAGTTCATCACACAGCATACAACCATCTATGTCTGATTTAAAGTTTACAGTTAATTTCAATTGGAGATTACCACAGAGTTTGACAAGCTCGGGTTTTTCTGGAATCTGTTTTATATTGTATAAAAAAGACCAATATTCCGAGTGCTCATTTAATTGTTCGAATCTTTCATTGACTGAAATTAATGTGGTGTCCAAAAGACAGTTAAAAAATTCAACCTCAATCTTTTTTTCTGGACACGTTATAGGCTGATCGGGGGCATTTTCACCAGCCTGCCGCTTAACACGTCGAATTCTTGCTGTCGCTCTAAACACAGGTTCAATTTCAAGTTCTTCAGCCAATTCCTTCGCAGTTAAAATGGCGCTTTTAAAGCCTGTACTTCTATAATCTTCCAAGAATGAGCAGCATTTTTTCAACATTTCTGTGCATTTAGCGAGATCCATATTTGTTGATTGTAGAGATTTACTAACTACATTAATTTGAAAAAGTATGTCATACCAAGCAACCAATGAAACTATAAAGCTGAAATCTTTCAACTGTTCAGCTAGAGTAGTAGCCTCATGTGAGACTTGAACATCAGTTTTCTGTGTTTCAGTAGCCAAAGTAATTAAAGCGTCATGGATGGCACCAATTTGATAACGGACTGCTTTAACACTGCTTATTCTTGCTTCCCAACGTGTGTCACTGAGCTTTTTTATAGTATATAATCCCAAGTGATCCGTTAAAATTTTCCATCGATGAACAGAAGATGAAAACAATGTGAACAATCTCTGAAGTACCCCAAACAAAGTGACGGATTTTACGGATGACTTAGCGGCATCGCTAAGTACGAGATTATAGCTATGACACCCACACGGTACATAAACAGCTAAGGGATTTATGTCCAGAATTCTCTTTTGTACCCCAATATTTTTTCCTTTCATATTTGCCCCGTTGTCATAGCACTGACCCCTGCAATCGTTCAATTCCAGTCCGTATTTATTTAAAACATCAGTAATAACTTCAGTCAGTCTTTCACCAGTCGATTCATTGACTGGTATAAATTCTATGAAATGTTCTTTTACTGATATTTGATCGTCATCTGATGATAAATCAACAAATCGTATTGTGAGTGAAAGTTGTTCTACATGACTAATGTCCGGAGTACAGTCAGCTATAATAGAATAATACTTCGATTTCTTTGCGCGTTCTATGATTTCTGATTTCACCTTTTCACCCATCTTCCATTCTATTAATTCATTTTGAATGACTTTTCCGCAGTAGTGGTCTGACACATCACCATTCATAGCTAATCGCAAATGTTCCTCCATAACAGGATCAAATTTTGCTAGTAATTGTACTAAGCTCAAGAACTTTCCGTTATTTGGCGTATATAATTTATCGGAAGTACCTCTGAATGCCATATTGTTTTCAGCTAAATAAAGTGTAATATGCATCAATCTAGACAAAACATTATTCCATCTTGCAGTTTCCTTTCTAATCAAATGTTCCTCTTGGCAATCTATTGTTTTACCTGTTTTTAATCGTAGTTCAGCCTCAATCCATGAAAGGTAAAACTTCTTATGAGAAGTGCTATTCTCGTGCATTTTTAACATTTCAGACAAGTGCTTCCAGTTGTTATATCCTTCAGATACAAAACTAGATGTTGAGCTACTATCGAATAGTCGGCAACAAAAACAATAAACTCTATCCTTTGAAACGGAGTATAATAACCAACGACGCTGAATTTCTTCATCGTTTGCGAGTTTTCTTGTGAAATGAGAATTAGAGAAATGTCGTCCCGTATCATTCTTCGGATAGTTATCAATGTGAGTTTGCACTGGGCCACAAGTTATTACATGATCAATAAATTTTCTATTTCGAGTGAGTGGCCAAGTGGCTGGATCTGATATACTCGGGCTCGGGACAATAGTACTAACTTCATCGAGAATTTGTATTTGTTGAGCAGCAATCTGATCTGATATGCCAGGCAGTTGTTGAGCAGCAATCTGATCTGACATGTCAGACAGAGGCTCCACTTCCACTGCCGATGCATTCGTTTGTATTACAGAAGTAGATGCCACATTCAGGTCTTGATTTCTTGTTGTGATATATTTATCCAAACTCATAAACTTTTTAATTTTTTGGAATTCCTTTTCTTTTTCTGCTTTCCGTTTTCTATATTCTGATCCAGATGGTTTTCGTTTACTAAGATCAATGTGTTCAGACATATTTTTTTATTATAAAATCTGCAACAACATAAATGTCTGTAAGTCCAAACATTTCTAAAAATAAATAATCTATATAATAAAACTTCGTTATAAGGCTATTGAGCGCGGACGACCAAAAACACGTTATATTCGAAATAGCGTTAGGTATTAAACGGCCACAAATATAAGATTATATCATTGACATGGCAGTGTTTTATTTTTTTCACTTCAATAGCTCAGTAAGCCTTTTTTATTCAATAAAAACAGCAAAATTATATTTTATCCACTAGACTAGAGGGCAAAGAATATTTGAAATCAGCACGTGTTATAATATAAGTTACTTTTTTAAACATAATCGGGCTAGCGAATGGATTCTAGAGTTGAACTACAAGCTTTTTACGCTAAGTCGTTACAAGCCAAGGATACAGATTGTTCAATTCATGAAAACACGCCCCACTCCTACTTAGAAACTTTGAATTCCTTGCACAGATCAACGTTATTTTCTAAATTTTTTTATCTCAAAATTATTTCCGCTTTTTCTTTAACACTAAACACGCGCCTAGGAATATCCACAAGTTAGGCCAAGGGCACACAGTTAACTCACCGAAATTTGCTTTTTAACTGAGCATTAAATTTAAAGTTGAAATAAACACTTTTTCTTTAACACTAAACACGCGTCTAGGAATATCCACAAGTTAAGGCACAGTTACCTCACCGAAATTTGCTTTTTAACTGAGCATTAAATTTAAAGTTAAAATAAACACCAGCCTCGTTACCTGAACAAATGTAAACTTTATCGTAACGAGATAAGGTCTACCTACTGGTCTACAAAGGAATCATCAGTGTAACGTGTTACCTACTTTTGTTTGTACACTAGCTAAACAATAGGTAAAGGTCGCCGGTCGTCGCAAGTGCTGACCATCTGTGGATGTACCCAACCCAGAGAGCTTTCTTTAGTCGTATAAAAAACCTTCGTCAACTTTAGAGGTCGCAACATAAGTATGGAATTTGTTGATGATCACTCGTTAACATCAGTCGCTAAAAAATGAAATCCACTGTAGGTATCTCTATTTTATAATAATATTGATAGTTCAAAAAAATGTACTTACGCCTGCGGCGCCCCTTTATGTCCGGCGCCCAGGGCGGTTGCCCTACCGCGCCCTACCCTAACGCCGCTACTGGTCGTGACCACCAGAGGAGCAGCTCTTCACCACCGCTTTCCAAACCCCTCTATTTTTTTCGTCACAAAACTTTTATACCTACGTAGTAATTCATTTGGACGCAATCTTCCATTAGAAAATAGCAGGGCTAAATAAAATACGCAGAAAAAACCACACAATTACATTACACAGTCTCAGTTATATATAAGTGAAGTAAATTAACTTACAGTTGACTTTAAGTGTAATCCTCTTGCTGACCGCGGGAGGCACGTCATTGGAGGCGATGCAGAGAAACGTTCCCATCTGCTTGCGATCCACTCGCCATAACGGGAGTGAGCTGCCCACGTAACTCTCGACTTTACATGGAAGAAAATAAGGTTACTTTTTGGCTGAATCGCGATAGTAACGTAAGCCTAGAGTTGGATGCATAGGTTATCTCGTTG
Source organism: Cenopis cana (assembly GCA_951800055.1). Taxonomy (NCBI): domain Eukaryota; kingdom Metazoa; phylum Arthropoda; class Insecta; order Lepidoptera; family Tortricidae; genus Cenopis; species Cenopis cana. The sequence goes on along the minus strand of OX637489.1, from coordinate 8,716,663 downwards.
CGACTTGGCCACAGTTGTAACTTATGCACCTCGACCGTTTGATAATGTTGAATCACATTAACAGGTAGCTTATATATGTTGCATTTAATTCTGTTGGCTTCTTTGTCACGATGAGCAACGTAATTCTTGACTGAGTAATAGATGGTTAACAATTACTGTGATAAGCATTATGTGGGAGTGGGCTCAAGTGGGACTGGGCAGGCCACGTCTACCGCATGCATCCACAAAGGTGGGCCAAACTGGCCACGGAGTGGGTGCCGAACGATGGGCGACGACGACGTGCCAGGCCAAGACGAAGATGGCGGGACGACCTAGAGGCATTTCATAACGATTGGCCAGAGATTACTCAAGATCGTGACGAGTGGAGATTAAGAGGGGAGGTCTTTGCCAAAAAAAAAGGCACAATGTACTTGTACACTACATTGTACACAATAATGGGTTCAACCAATAAACGTGATACATAAGGTTCAAGTATAAAAACGAACTTCCCTATGAGGAATTTCTTTCAAATATCACAACAGTAGAAACGCTTGAGATGAATTATACCCGTTCTCTATTACCAGGAGTTTCAAATGAATACTAATGTCGCATTGAAAACAAATTATTGGTGAAGAAACCTCGTTGAATTAATTTCAGAGAGCTTTTTTTTTCCGGCACAAAGACATGTCAAACAATGCGCAACATAATATAGGTTCAAATCTGAATCAAACGTCATAATCTATTTTGTCAAATGCACCCTTAATAAGCGTTGTTATAATTTATAATGATTGTCAAATCGAAATGCTCAGTAGAAAAACTCAACCATTGCATTTGACGTACAAATTGTAATGTAAAACGCTACAAATAGTCACAGTAGAAGTAAATACCTTCCGAAGGTTATGAATGATTGATAACAGTTTCTGGAATTTATAATTTCAATTTCAAATAATATTCTTTATGTCACACCTGGCCATAAAATGGCCATTATTGCACGCTCCGCGCGCGAAAAAAACCCTCTTCCTGGCCAGAGGGTCACATAAAATTTTGTACTTACCACGGGCGATAATAAAGAAAGCCTCAGATCGCATATTTATCGCCCTTGCCTTCGGCTCGGGCGTAAAATACCTGCGATCTGAGACATTCTTTGTTTTATCGCCCTTGGTAAGTAATGTACTATTGTTTAAGACAGTAAGTAAGACAGGTAAAATGGTTAATATAAATAGTTATCAAAATTGTAATGGATTCTGTGAAACCGCTCGCTGTCATGAAATACATGTAGCTCTCCTTGTCATACCTGACGATTACCCTCACAAAATTCTCTGATTTGCGCAAATGAGACCACTCGAAAAAAATCACTGTCATGAGCAACAACCGGGACCAAGAGCATAACGTGCTTTCCAAATCACTACTCATAATCCACGTACCTATTACCACCACTTAAATATTAATCTTAATTTTTCGGTAGGCTAAAAATTTACACTTCAGTGCAAAGTTGGAGTGATTAACGGATGGCACCTACTTAATAAATTACACTAACACGCACAGCTTCATTATGCGCGTGTACTTTTAACCACCAATAAATTCCAACCACTAAAAAGGCAACCCTCTTTACAAACAAAATTCATTTCCAAAATCTGGCAGACAGTTTTGACAAATGATTCCTTTTGTTTTCCATTTCTGGTGATGTCAAGATCCCTCAAGGATTCACTGTTCCGGACCATTGAGGAGTTACACCTCCGCTTTATGTTTATACTTTTTCCAAATAAGCCTTTGTACTGGCTATCATGCTTTTTACGATTCGGTAGGCAAACGAAACGGAATTTGCTGCTTTGTTTTAGCTCCTTATTCTAAAGGACCTCGGTTTTTTCTAAGTCAAAATATTCATTTCACTTTCTCTTTATTTCACCCTGAATTGCTTAAATGTGTTAGAGTACCTATATTGTAAAATATATCCGACTATTAGTGTGTGCTTTTATGATTACGTCCAACTCCAACTAGAATGTTATATACGCAAAACAAAACATTGTCTGTCTAGGTACATACGTGGTTGCTAGATCAGGGCTAGATAGCCTACCTGGGTAGTAGCGAAATGTAGCGGGAAACCTATTTTGAGGTGCTGTGTTAGCATCGTCGTTCATTAGTTGTAGGCATTATTGTTATTTTTCACTTATGTAAATGAAAAATTTAAATAAAAAACACAGCCAAGTAAAATATACCGAAATCTACAAACATTGAAACATCCCAGTGGCGCACTAGGCCCGACTGACTCCGACACTTTTAAATTCAACACCGTAGAAACACAAAATCGCTTGTAACCTAGGAAAAGTCACAAATTCAATAAAATAATAATCGAATTAAATTTAAATCCTACAGATCATCGTAACGGCAAGGACCTGTCGCAAATCTGTCCAATATGCTGGCGGCATTTGGCCACGCTGCACCGCCAATAATATCTACTGGATCAGGTATGTACGAGCCAGACCTGGAATCGCCACCACTCTCCCTTAATCACTGTCCTAACTGCAAACTGCCATATGTCGATAATTGAATTTACCTTTTGAAAAATCCTTTCCTCGCAATTTCTTGAGCAACAGAGGCTCGTGATCTTCTCTTCTCCATGTGATCTTGGGTGGGGGGTGGCCTGATGCTCGACATGTCAACGTGGCATTCTCCATCTCTCGTACTCACACATCTGCCGATGTCGCTTCATTGATAATGTCTGGAGGAACTGCAATTAAAACGGAGGTTTAATTCCAAATCTGGACTTAAGCGTGGCTGTTTAACAAGTGTGAATTTTTGAATAATTATTGGGTGTAGTATTTAAACATTTATAGTCATTTATTTACAAGAAAATATATACAATAAAACAACAATAACTTAAATAAAATTAAAGTTAACTTAAATCTAAAACGGGCCCTTGAGGCATTGTCCTGAGGATGCCGGTGGCATCTCCTCGCTGTATCGCTATGCTTATCAGCAGTTGTGCGAAGAAGTCGCCAGCTCTTCGGTCACCAGTTATGTATTTAAACTGGATATCAATTTAATTTCTCTTATTCATGAGACTGGCTTATTTTAAATGACACTTCCTTCAAATTTTACACCTATTTGTAAAGCAAAGACGTAAAATTATATTTGGCAATTAAATTCTTTTTGTGTTTGTAACCCCTGCTGCTTCAATCCTAAGCTCGGTAAACTTGAAAGGCGATCAGTCATTAAAATTAAGCTTGTTTATTTCAGTGTTTTCATTACAATTAAATGGAGAGATGTGTGATCCAGAGATGTCTAGATCTATTTTGCTTTCCATCGTTTCGTAGTCTTATAAAAAATATATATTTATAGCTGACATATGTACATTGCATTTAAATCTTCGAACATTCCAATTCTTACCGTTATTGAAAATGTGCCATTCCACATATTAAATTCCTCAACTTCATAAAGTCCTTACCAGACAAAGTAAAAATTCAATATTGGCTACGAAACTTGAAAAGTGGGGGTAAAAAGTGACTTGTAACTAATTTGAGCTGTGAGCGATAAAAGTTGCCACCTTCAATGGAGCGAAGGAATACGTAAGCCTAACTTTAGCATAAAACATACGAGGCGTTTCGGTACCGCGCACCGCCATCTTTAGGGTACTGTCTGAACGTGCATAGGAGCGAAGATGGTACCGTTTTTTGACGTACATTTTCACAGTAGCTTTGCAGCGCGTAACGCCGCGTTGCGCGGTGCTAAAAAAGGCCTTGTGTGTTTTGCGACTTTGAGATGATTTATTTTTCTAAAGAGAACTCCCCTGTCTGGGGGACGTTTTGATATTGAGCTTTGTTCTCTTGAACGTAAGTACTTGGTAATGTTTTGAAGCCGCCTCGTACCTATCTTTAATAAGCTTTGAGTTCGGTATTAGGGTTCCGTGTTCGTCCCTATTTGGAAAGTCAAAAAACGAATCCGGCAAGAAATCGCATGATGTTCACCAGTGACCATTGACCAGTATGGTTAAGTGGTAAATAATAACGTGAAAATAATGCTTTTCAGAGATCCATCCTAAACTTAAGTAACCATCTAAAATTTTATTGTAACAATTCCGAATTTAAAACTGTTTATGACTTTCAAGAGGATAATGGGTATCTTCTATAGTTGACAGAAATATTCTAACATGAACCATCATTTGAAACTGCGCTTAGACGATGAAGAATTTAGAGTTCCGTCTTAAGGAATTGATACCTATTTAAAATACCAATCAATCATATTACATTTCGTGGCTCAAACTTGACTATATTTTTTATTTGAACCTATTTCATGTTTACCGGGAATCCGAACTTCCTTTTGAAAATCTTCACGGATGAATTTCTTAAGAAGTTTCTAATTTGGTTTGTGGTCGCTCTAATTTACTTAAGTTCTTTTCGCCTACCTTGATAGCGTTATCGGAGTTTCCTTTAGACTGTGTTACGGCCGGTTGAGTTTCAATACAACATTTGCAAATAAAGTTACTTTATAACTTATTGGCGTAACAATATTTACCTGAACAGTGTTTGAAATATATTTTTATTTATACCTAGAGTTGTCCATACTACATAATATTATAAATGCGAAAGTGTGTCTGTCTGTCTGTTACCTCTTTACGCTTAAACATGTTTAAAATTTGGTATGGAGATAGTTTCGAGTCCCGGGGAAGGACAAAGTATACTTTTTATCACGGAAATCTTTCCTTAAGGGGGCGGAAGTTTGTATGGAAGAGCGATGACTGGGTAAGCGCCTAATACAAAAAATATGCTGCACGATAAACGAGTTCTAAGTCGCGGGTAAAAGCTAGATTAATATAGTATGATTATTGTTGAAATTGACGGGTGACCGTTGTAGTGACCTAATTTGGGCAAGCGTACTGCGAAAATTACAGTTATTACAATTATAGAGGACAGCTCTGACAGTGGCAGGATGAAGGAATCTCCAAGAACTGTTTGATAGAGGCATTCGTTCTACAGTGGATGGACTAATGGGTAACATTAAGTGATTATACAGGGTAGACTTTCTTTTTGGGTCAGTGAGGGCAGCTACCAGACCTTTCTTCGATTTAAAATTAATGAAGATTGGCGTTTACAACTTTAGAAAAAAAACATGCAAGGTACGAGAAAAAGGTCATTTGTCAATATTTTTTTGATGTCAATCGATCCCATTCTTATCCAGGATCAAAAGCTTGTATGGGACCAAAAAATACATTCCCATACAGTTTGAATGCAAAAAAGGACTTTTATTTTTCACATTCTATTTTTTATGCCAATCGATTCCACTCCTATATAGTTCCCTAGTAAAATGTCTTATTTTCAATACCTAAAGTACTTCATGTGGTATAGCCGTGAGACACCCTATTTATATGACCAATCACAACATTAACTTGTATGTAAAAGTGACAGACGATGACGGTATCGGTAGATGACAGATCAAGCGTGAGACAACACGTGAAATACTCGTTGTTTTTTACAATCGGAAACCGATTTGGTTGTATAGTTTGGTGCGCAATGGTATGCAATTTCAGAAAGAGTGAGTGCATCACCGCACTCGTTCTAACATGATATATATTTGATGCCTGTGTAAGCTAGTGCGTTTTCTAAATAGTTACGAGTTGCGATAACTCCACATCGGTTTCGATGACGGGGACTCTAGCCATTACTGCCTTCTCCTTCTGTGAGCTCTAATATGTCTTGCTAGACCAATCTTGGTCTTAAAGACACTATGACATTCTTGACAGTAGAGTTGCCCTGCTGAGTTGTACGCGTAAATATATCAAAGTACATTGACTGGGTTTAAAATTTTAATGATTAGGAGAAGCATTCCTCCTATGATATTGTCGGCAAAGTAGATGTTAATATCGAAAGCACATTTCAATTTTAAATAAGTACATTTCCTGTAGTATATTCATGGGTTAAGCAAAAAGCTATCTTATGAAAGATCACTTTATTATGCAGTTTGAATTGTAAATAGAATAAATAATGAGTGACGGTACAAAGTAAAGAACCTCGTTATACTGCATCTAAAACCATATAGGTACATTGCCGCAGATATAGTGCTAAACAATGCCGTACATGTATATCTAAAAATATCTCATGCCTGGCATGTTATGACTAAAAGAAAATTAAGAAACTTTGAAACGCTGTTCTGCCCAGACGAGGAAACAATAGGGACTGATTTTTAGATATATGATTTTTGACTATTTATGATTGTGGTACTAACAATAGCCGAAACATGATTGCTTAAAATTTTCGCGATAGAAAAGAAATCCAAAGTTGAGTCTATATTTTCCTTTTTTTACTCAGCCTACTAAAACAACGCATTATTAAAAGACACGATTAAGTTAATATGATGGTATTTTACCTCATCTATACTCTGACAAGAGGAAATTTTATAAACCTGCACACAGTCTGATATTTATCGAGATTTGTCTAAAAAAGCCATTCCCGAAGAGTGTTTGCATCTCGTTTTGTCGTGAACGAAAAACATACGCGCGTCTCTTTCAATCAATAGATCGCCTTAAACCGTTTCTTTAGATTAGTAAAATCGTGCGATTTTCGTCATGAGATTTCAGGGAAAACAATCGTGAAACGGGAAAAATGCGGGTGCTATCTTTGAGACGTGATAAATAAATGAAATCAGTACTATATTATCCTCCTCTATATTCTCTCTTTATCATAGGGAAATGTAGAATTGTAGGCGAAAATTACCGTTAAAATTCTAAGCATAAAAAAACGTTACGTATAAAAAAACGGTGAAGTTTGCTAAGGTAACGTGCGGCAAATGTTTAAATACACCGATAGTTATTCGTGGCTTACTTTTCACTGCGTAAGTATAACAAATCTAGATCGGGAAAAATACCAATTTAGTTTCTAATCAAACGCACAGAACTACGTACAGAAGTCCCACTGTCAATAAATCCCAAATTTACAACCCCTAATTATAATAGGTAAATAACAATCTTTGACCACACCAAGCGAATGACGCGACGACGCCAATGTCCGGTAGAAATGCGCGGCACCCACTGAATGGTACCACCAGACCTACGGATGTACTTGCAGCGGCGAACTGACCGAATGAGCCCCCCTGTCAAACGTTAAATCAAATACCCTATCTAACATTATCCAGTGACTTTAACTCTGTTATCATAACACTGTTGCAATCACTGACTTACATTATCAAGCGTCGGTTTCCTTCGACATAGTTAATTCATGTTACATCGTAAATTCACAAACACCTGTACGCTCGCTTATTAGCTCAGGTGGCTAGAGACTGGGAACAGAAATTAACCTTGGGAAGAGTAAATTGGGTAACGCGTTCGGGTGAAAGTGTTTAGATCCACTGGCGGGGGTTAAAAGCATCAGTGAGAAATAATTGATTGAATCAAGCGTTACTTTGCGGATCTCTTGCCAGCATCTCTTGATGATGCCACGGAGAGAGGTGAAACACGGGTCGAGGTTTTTGTGAATATTGGTGGCCGTTTGTTGTATTTACTTGCATGTATGCGTGTGCGGAGGGAGGGTGGGTGCATTAACCGCGTGCAAAAATAAGCAAGTGGGTGCATCTCATTTCACTGATAGATCTAAACGTTCTTTCAACGGAATATTAAAGGAATATTGTTGGATTTAGTATCAGAGAGATATAAATTTGACTAGGGTGGATCCATACTAAGCCATCCATCGATTTTGATTTGATTTAAGTGGGACGTACTTGAATATGGTGGTTGTCTGGAACAGATCGCTCTTTAGCGATAAGACTGCCTGTTGTTTGTCGCTACTCATTGTCATTATGTACTGTTATGTTGTTGAAGTTATGCAATAAAGAGTATTTTTATTGTAATATTGTATGGTCCGTTAGCCTGTCGCACGTGGGAGATGATTATTTTTATACTACAAAACAAAATTTGCATTGTGCATTGAAGCCGTTTCGCTTACACCAGCCATCATGATAGGCTTATGGAAATTAAAATGTGGTATTCCAGTTTGATGCACCCACTTATTGCGCTAAAAGAACCAGAGCCCTCTGGCTAAACTATGTATTGCCTTTTACTGATTTCATCGGGCTCAAATCACCCATTAAACCCGAATTTATCCTCCAGACGGTAATAAACAACAGCTTGGGTTTTCGTTCAGCCGAGACGACTTAAAGTTTAAACTTATCCACTATTTTGTTATCCAAAGTACGCTACAAGTGAAGACGTAAATAAATTGTTAAGAAGATGGCTGAAATAATTGTGAATCTACAAACATCTTCGTGACTACTTCGTGACTTGTTGATGCGTAGTCGGTTGGGTATCGAGTCAGAACAGATTTTTTACTGCGTCTCTACTCCAATACTTCCCGACCTGGATATTTAACAGCTATTACTCTATCCGGGGGGGGGGGAGCCTTAAATGACGAAGTATTCAAATACTCACCAAACACATCTATGCATCCGATCTGCCACTTCGTACTAGGCTGGGTGTTGATCTGACACATGTAGCAGCCTCGGTCTTCTGCTCTGACTGGACGGATCCGCAACTACCAAACCGTCTGTAATCGTAACCGGCAGCTGTCATCCCATAGAAACTTGTCAAACTTTCCATACAATCAGATTTGACGAACACCTCTTACGATTACAGACGGTTTGGTGCAACCCAGCCTTAGTGCCAGTTGCACCAACGTACGAACCCAGACCGGTCATCGTCAAATATGGCGCCGGCAGCTGTCATCCCATAGAAACTTGTCAAACTTTCCATACAATCAGATTTGACGAACACCGCTTACGATTACAGACGATTTGGTGCAACCCAGCCTTAGTCTCTAAACTTTGACGTTTATAATATTAAATAAGGTTGTTCTTTGCTGCGATGGAATTCCGAACATTATATGAAAACAATGCATTCTTTGGAAATAAAATAATACGGTTAAACACACGGTTTTACTGTAGCTCAGTACCCTTACCATGAGTTTGCAATGTTTGCATTACCGTACTCGCTAGCGACTGCGTAAAGGATTAAGTATGGACAAAAGAACAGCGCCTCTGGCGGCTACGCAATAGAACTAAGAATTGCCATACTATGTAAATCGTTTACGCATTCGCTAGCGAGTAAGGTAATGTAAACATTACAAACTCATGGTAACCTCATGGCCTTAATTCTGGAATTGTTATGAGGAATTATTATGGAATTGTGGATTTTTAAGGGTCGTAATACATAAACACCAACGAACTTTTTATTATTTTTGATGTTACCGTACTTCATTACAACATTGGCAAACAGTTGACACAATTAGCTGTAGCCATTAATGAATCAAAGCATTTCTCCTTCAGAGAAAATTATATTTTTCTTACGTAATTAATCAAATTAGTCACATCTTAGCAGGATAAACGTGATCTCCATAATACCAAGAATTAGTTTACAGTGTTAAAGTCAGTTTAAAATGTTTAAAATTCAAAGTAATAAAGTACAAGCATATTATTCAAAAAAATAAATTCAACGTAAATAATTATTGTTTCCAAATATTCACAAAACGGTTAAACGGCAAAAAAACAAATTTCACTTTCAGCGTCACTTCTTCTGTAGATACCTAATGTTTTTTTTTCATCTATAAAGTACATATGGACTATTTTATGCAAGAATTGGCAAAAAACAAATGAACGCGTCATACATTTAACTATGGCAGTATTGGCAGTACCTATACACGTAGGTAAAGATACAAGCTATAGCATAATTCACTTTGTAAAGCTGTCCGTCGTCTGTCACACTGGTTTTACAGCTAAACGGTACCTAAAAACTTGAAATTTGGTAGTAATGTTTATTATTACGTACTGTGATTTTGTATTGTACTGTATCCTTTAATTGAGGTGTGCAATAAAGAGTATTTGTATTTGTATTTGTACGTATATTTTACCAACAAATATTTATATATTGGCAAATCAGGTTTTTCATGGAAGTTCCTTATTTTTCCTATTGAAACCAACTTAATTTTGCGGTTGGTTCGGAACCCTAAGTGTGCAGAGTCCGACTCGCACTTGGCCGATTTCTTTAAACCTGTCTGTGGCTTTGCAGGCCGAAAGTGCGCAGTTGGAGAGTGGCCTAGGGAAAATCCAGGGGAAAACTCCGACATTACCAAACGACCACGCGGGCGGTATTACCTGGTCTAGATGCTGGCCAAAACGATACGACTGGATAAAATGGATGTGTCTAATGCTATCATTTTAGGACTGACATTTTTAATCTGTGCCCAAACGCGGACAAAAAACTAAATCCAAATGAAACCCAAATACCGACGTGGAAATGAAATGAAAACTTTTCCCTAGTTCCGCATAATCCAAGCTCACGCGTTCACTGGTCGCAGAAAAACGGAAAATATGAACAAAATGCGATCCACCGCGCAGCATTTTTTAATGACAGTAGAACCTTAAAGTAGGTAACGAAATTATGCGACTGGTTTTATTCACCGAGTGAAACGAAGGTCTCTGCTTCAGGTTCGGCAAAAATGCTTTCGTATGTACTTCCGTTTGTTTTTCTTTTCTCGACCGATTCTTGTGAAATTTTGTGAGCAGGTTCGATAACGAATATACTTATATACTACGGTTATGAAAAATTTAAAAAAAGCACTCACAAGGTCTACAGCTTACAGAGCCACTGGTAAAATTTGTATCAGCTTCTTGTATTAACAAGTTTTTAGTGCATCTAACGGTATGTACTCGTACATACGTCAATACAGTTACAAAAAATTTACATAATGACATGAACAGTAGTTAAAGTCATAAAAATTGTTCGGTATGCTGCACTCTGCACCCCCGCATTAGTTTTCACTGCTGTCAACTGCTCCATAAACTCCAAAATCAATTACTATGCCTTCCTTGGCTTAAAATATACCTATCACATCCAAGCGTGTATCGTACTGTTTCAAAATGCTACACTGTGTTCTAGAAGATATGCAGAAATATCAAACGGTTTTTTTTTTCAAAGAATCAATTGATTTCGTATTTGAACAGCTGAATCCTGTAATGGGTGGTTTCCTTTTCTTCTTAGGATTATAACCTGCAACTGGAACGTTCCCATTGGTAAAACTTTAAAGGAAAAAATCAAATGCTATGTTATTTGAGTCCGTTTTCCCGTGTAGGATATGTGAAATTTAACATAGCGTGGATGGGATTTAATAAACATGATAAGAAAGTATTAGATAATGTCGTCTCCAAAAATAATACTATTTAATGGAAGCGGAAAGTAACTCGGTATCTTGGTTTAATTATATAATTTAATTAAACACATGTTCGGATTTAAGCTCATAACAATAAATTATTATTTCTTACAAAAATATAAATAACTGTTTATTCGTATTTTACTTCCATATTTAAATATTTGCATTTCTGCAAGTAGGTAGGCCGAAGGAGCTCTTTCACATGCCAGAGTTTTGCAGGAAATAATATAATTATATTATTTTTATAAAAAAAAAGAAACATTTATGCGTGACAAACAAAACACAAATAGGACATTACAAAACCATTACCACTATTGCTTGTATTTTGGGTTTAATGTTTTATTTGTGCTATAATCGGCCAGCAATAACCGCTGAAATAAAAGTAAATCACATTGGATATTATACGGAAAAGGTAAGTCTCACCCTATTGCTTTTCGGTACTTCTTCTATAATTCGATAAAGATAACATGCTATTTTATTCACGAAAATTATTGACGATTCCAACTAATAACGGATAAGAGAAATCTCAACAGCGAAGATCTCTGTTATTAAGTGGTTCTAAATTAGGAGTATGGAGAGTCCTTCATTAAATTATTAAGATTGTAATTAATTAATGCGCTCGTTTCTGTACAAATTGTTGTGTAAATTGTATTGCGAACTTAATTAATGATAGATAAGTGAGGTATGAAGAAAGAGCATAACCATCATGGTCGCCTTTATCTTATAATAAAGACAAGGTCAATTCTATATAATTATGTATATCGTCACCTGGTATACCCAATAGTACAAGCTTTGCTTAGGCTGGGTTGCACCAAACCGTCTGTAATCGTAAGCGGTGTTCGTCAAATTTGATTGTATGGAAAGTTTGACAAGTTTCTATGGGATGACAGTTGCCGGCGCCATATTTGACGATGACCGGCCTGTGTTCGTATGTTGGTGCAACCGACCCTTAATCTGGGACTAGGTCGATATGTGTGAGATGTCCAAAAATATTTATTATTATTACTAATTCCATTTCCATTATCAAGTGGTGTCAGAAGGAGATGAATCATTTAACAGACCTATATCACTAGGCTGCTGATGCAGCACTGCATCGGTACTAACCCGCTTCTGCACAATTTAACAGGTACTGCCCAAATGTAACACTGCCAGTATACCGATAAGTAAGGAAATCCAGCCCACGTCAGTATGCTGCCAGTGCCGGGTAAGTCGATAATACTGCATACACATTGGGCCCCGTTAAGTCAAGAATACTGACCTAAATCATAAATGTCAATGTATTACAACATACCGTTAAACTTCAAATCGTTCTCATTCTACTAATGGTCTAAAAAATGTACCAAGGTAATTAAGAATTCTTGAAACTAGGGTAGTAATCGCCCTCCGTTTATGAATTCAGGAAAAGTCCTCGTAAAAGTTATTTAAAATGCGCAACCGTCATACTTTTACGATAACAAATTTTCAAATCAGGTCAACGAATTAATTAAGACATGGTTTTTTAATAGATGTTTCTTTGATAACAATAACAAATATGTTGTAAAATGTTTTATAGTGACCGCTATTTGAGATGGCTTACCGTGATTTCGACCGTCGCCTTTGAAGCTTCCTAATATACTCTCGTTCGCAAAAAAAACCGGTAACAGTATCGTGGCACATTGTACAGTCGACGTCAAACTTAAGTTTACACTTTTCACCTTATCGCACTGGAATAAGGTGCAACAGTGTTAACATATCTTTGATGGGGACTGTACTAATTTACAACAAGCAAGTTTGTTAAAAAAAACCCTCACAATCACTACATCAGTATCACTCGTCTAAATTACGGTCATGCCTCATCTCCCCCATTTCAGCTAATGCTGTCTTTTACATTTGAAACCCTTTATCTCTTAAGTATATTTTCAGGACATATTTGACAGACACCATTAATTTCGCACATAACCGTGATGACGTACATTCATGTGATAAAATGTGGGATTAAATGAACCGCCTGTTCATATATTGTCCGCGTTATATGTGGGAGCGTTTACCCTCTCTATTATACGGGAATTGGTTAAGAGAGTTAAGTAGTATGTATGTATGCATGTAAGCACTTTATTGTACACAAAACAGGTTAAAACAATATACATGTCACATAAGATTAAAGTACTAGTTAGTAGATTAAAGTGTAAATCCGAATAAACGTCACAAATCCGTAGCATTACTGGAAAACCAAATTTAAAACCAGACCATTCTATCAATATCATTATCTAAATGTGATCCTATGTCATTGGTTTCTCGGAAATCCGAACAAATGACGGATGTATCATAACATACCGCACTATCTGGTATACCGTTGCCGAGACGTCCCCTTTATTTCTTGTACATTTTATTGGCCCATTGTTGGTACAAGTGAATGATGGTCGTTTTACGGAGGGCTGCTTTTGTGTACCTCGTCTGTAGAAGCTCCAGTGAGTACTGACAGGTATCATTAATTTTATACGCAATTGTGCTGAAGGGCTTTTATGTTTGAAGCAATGCTGAGCAAACACGATGGATTATTTGTACAGATAAAATTAATCTCAGCTTTTCTTCGATATGAATGATTATATCCTCGTTTATTACAAGGTTTTATTACATTTATCTTCTTCAATTATTTGATAAACAATTTCTTTACATTACAAATTGCAAATTTTAGAACCTTAAATTTATTCCGTCTATAACTAAAGTAGTTTAGGTATACGTAGTGAAAATTCTTTCCACGGGCTAGTAAATTCAATCTTACGTCAATGTTAAAAATACGGTGACAAGGAGTTTTCGAAACAAACTATTCAGCGTTTTTTTTTCGTCATTGTAGTTTCATGAATTGGAGAAAGATATCCAGAATTAACTTTTGTTAAAAACATACAAAGTTCTCGCTATTTGTCCTAGAACCCTTTGTGTAGTTTTAAAACGCCGGAGAAATACCCAACGCATCACCATTTTTAGGGTTCCGTAGTAAACAAGGAACCCTTATAGTTTCGCCATGTCCGTCCGTCCGTCCGTCCGTCCGTCCGTCCGTCCGTCCGTCCGTCCGTCCGTCCGACCCCCGTTTTTCTCAGTAACCGTTAGTACTAGAAAGCTGTAATTTGGCATGAGTATACATATCAATGACGCCGACAAAACGGTAGAATAAAATCTTTAAAAAAAATTTTTTTTAGGGTACCTCCCCTACATGTAAAGTGGTGGTGCAATTTTTTTTTCTGCCAAACCCCATCGTGTGGGGTATCGTTGGATAGCTCTTTTAAAAATATTATTAGGTTTCTAAAAGCATTTTTTGATTAAAGAATTGGTTAGCTTGATATTAAGCTTTGAAGTGATAATTTTAGCTATGGTCAAGTGTCCCCCCCCCCTGCCAGCTAAACGGTGGCTACTAGGCATGTGAAAAAAATCATGGTAGTAGTATATACGATGAATTTAAAAGGAAAACTATCACAGCTAAGTAGACATTACTAGTTAACGAGTAATTGTCGAACTTCAGAAATGTACTTTGCAAAAGCAAACTTTCGTACAATTTCCATTGATACCTTAGATAATGTTGTTAATTCTGTCAAAAACAGTAAATATAAGTTTGCGAACTTTTAAGTCCATATAATGTAACGGGTAGACGACTACGGAACCCTACCTTGCGCGTGGCCCGACACGCACTTGGCCGGTTTTTATTGTACATGTAGTTACACGAGTGCTGTTGACAGTCTCTATTCCAATTATTAATTAAATTTAAACCCGACCGGCACCGCCTCTCCTTCCACCAGGCTTCAACCCAACGCGAGCACGAAACAGCATCGCCTCAGCAGCGTCGAGGTGGCCGCGCGGAGGCGCCCCGCTTGGTGCGAGGTGTCCACACACTGTTTGACAGCTTTTTAGGGTTCCGTAGTAAACAAGGAACCCTTATAGTTTCGCCATGTCCGTCCGTCCGTCCGTCCGACCCCCGTTTTTCTCAGTAACCGTTAGTACTAGAAAGCTGTAATTTGGCATGAGTATACATATCAATGACGCCGACAAAACGGTAGAATAAAATCTTTAAAAAAAATTTTTTTTAGTGTACCTCCCCTACATGTAAAGTGGTGGTGCAATTTTTTTTTCTGCCACTCCCCATCGTTTGGGGTATCGTTGGATAGCTCTTTTAAAAATATTATACAGTTACTTAAAGCATTTTTTGATTAAAGAATTGGTTAGCGTGATATTAAGCTTTGAAGTGATAATTTTTGCTATGGTCAAGTGTCCCCCCCCCCTGCCAGCTAAACGGTGGCTACTAGGCATGTGAAAAAAATCACGGTAGTAGTATATACGATGAATTTAAAAGGAAAACTATAACAGCTAAGCAGACATTACTAGTTAACGAGTAATAGTCGAACTTCAGAAATGTACTTTAAATATAAGTTTTCGAACTTTTTAGTAACGGGAGGACGACTACGGAACCCTACCTTGCGCGTGGCCCGACACGCACTTGGCCGGTTTTTTACGTTTAATGAAGGCAGTTACACCCGTGCGTAGGGTTGCCAACTTATGTGCTCTGATTTGCGGGACATTGGTTGTAGAATTGCGGGACTTGGCTAAAAAATGCGGGACTTGCGCACTCGTATCAATATTGTGAACGTATAATTGTGATGTAAGATACATTATTTATTCCCGCGAGATATACATTCTTAGTGGATGATTTCCGATCTAAAATTATCTTATTACGAGTACGGTCCTCCGGGAGCGGGATACAAATTACTTATTTTCATTTATCGAAGTTGTGCACTATTTCCTGAAATGAAACAAAATGCTCGTTCCAGTTCCTATAATTCTGCCGAGGCTTGAAGGCGGGACAATTGGCGTCCCGCACGCATCCTTTGCGGGACGCATCGCCTAGGGTGCTGGAAGCGGGACGTCCCGCCTGAGGCGGGACGGTTGGCAACCCTACCCGTGCGCCGTAAGCGCGGCCAAGGGGCTTGCAGTGGGTGGCACGCGTCGCTTTAAATGCCTACCGCTCGCTCGGCCCGGGGCCGGCCGTCAGTCGAGGGCCGCCCGCCGCCGCGCGAACGCGTAGCTACATGCACGTTACAGCTGCCGCCGCAGACTAGAACGCGACGAGCGACGAGTCGATAATTTTATTTAAGTACCTGACAGCCCTAGCGCTACACGTGCCGCGTGTGAATGAATACAAATTATACGATAGACAGAGATGCACAGAGTAGGCATGTTTTTTATGCCTAAACGCCGTTTTTGTTAGAAAGTGAAGCTTCTGTACTTGTACTATTACTTATTCAGTGGCGCGGCGACCACGCACGTTCCTCTCGCCGGCACGGCAGCGAGCTGCAAGCGCGGAGTTCACATTGCGACGGCGAGCTGTCCATCCGCTTTTAGGTGGTCCCGTGCTGGGGCAATGCTGTTACGGTGTGGATAAGTGTGAGTTGCAGTATAAACTTTCTAACAAAGAATACTGATCGGCGTGAGCTGGGGCGGTGCCGGTCGGGTGCCGACGACTGCCGAGCCTTTATGTCTGCGACAACCTATGTAGGTAATGTAGGTAACGAAACTCACATCATACTTAATTATTAATTAGCCAATATATCTCAAAAATAACGTATAAGTATACCTGAGTAACAAAAGGGAACACTTTCCGTGAATTATCCTCTTAATTAACGCACTTGACATTTTATCGTTTAAAATATATCAGCTTTTAATAAAGGTCCTATGCAAACACATAAAATCGCCCTAAAAGGGACAAGGTTCATAACCAAGTGTTTGTGTGAGATGATAATCATATTTCCGGCATTAAGGCTTATATGAGGTCGTAAAGAAATATTAGGCTACATACTTTATGAGATGATATTTACCTTTCATTAAAAGATTTTATGCACTGGTTATGCCATGATATGGAATTAATTAATTACATACTTACCTAAATTTCCGGTGCGAGCGCTGGTGCAGATTCGTAGTTACCTTCGCTCTTCAATATCCGCTTTACCTTACACCTTCCATTAGATTAATTGGAAATTTAATACGATAATATACTTCTTAATTAAAGTCGAGGTTAATTTGAAACATGTGACAGTACTTGCAACATCTCAACAAAGCTTCAAATCAATAAAGGGTCTGGCAGCGGGTTCTAGACGTCCCATATTTTATATAAAAAAATGAATGTATATATTTGGACCGGCACAGCTAGAGCAAATAAAACAAAAAGAAAAATGTAAACATAACGGCCGAGACGCACGGCCGATTTCGAATTTCTCACAATCCAAGAAAGGTCGTTTTCCTTGACAATTTTGTACGAATTACGTAACATTACCCAGCAAAACGATTACTATTCGGGTGCGACTGTAACTTCTGCCTCACAATAAACCCCGACGTGACCGAGCGTTTAAACTTCGTTATTTGCGAGTACCAAATCAATTTGGCCCAGCAAATAGCGTGATTCTCATTCCTGTACTACTTTTTAAAATGGCCTCCTAGCTATTAAGGTGATTTGTTTGATAGAAAATGCAAACTTCATTTGTGATTCTAGGTACTCGTTTTGGCCGTTATGAATTTAGTTGGATGCCGTTCGGTCTGAAAATGGTGTACTTACTATAGATATTGAGCCTAATCTAGAATTGCTGTAATAGGGCCCCGTTTTAATAGCTCGGAAGGCGATAATCAGCTTCCTTAACGCCTCATTTGATGTTGCCGCTTTTTCTATTTGCTTTTTTCTGGTCCGAACTTATCAGTTCTTTCGTTACCGTTACTCCTTTAAGTATTGTACACACACATTAAATCTCATATTTATATTAAATCCAAGTCAACACTTATAATTATACTATCTAGAAGTAAGGGTACTTGGACCTCGTTAACGGTAATTTTAAATGTCAGTAGTAGGACTAGTAGGTATTAAACTCTTTTTAACTGTTTAAGAAGCTACAATGCCACAGCAGTTACGAATGATACTAATCAATTCCCTGTTTGCAGGAAAGTCCCTCGTTCTGTTTCATACTGTACATTATGGTGATTGCGGACGATTTCAATGTGGCCGTACTTCATACTGTATGTCAGTTTTTTTGTACACTTGCACAGTCGAAATGACGAGCGCTCGTGGCCCAGCGGCGCCTGCGTACCCCTTGCGGTATCTAAGGTTAAGCAACGTGGGCAGCGATCAGGACCAGGGCTCGGAACCGGTTTTTTTTTAACCGGTTAAAACCGGTTTATTTGGGTTTAGCTCCGAACTTTATTGAGAGCGCGAACGTTTTAAGAACTTTATATAAACCGGTTTATTCCACGAGTGGCGCGACCGCGGCGACCCGGCCGGGCCCCTGGCGGGGGTCGGTGTCGGTAGGTACTTACGTACACACACACAAGCACGCGTTGCAACTTGTCGGGTAATTTTTGTAGACGCGTGCGAGTTGGAGTACGGCTCCTTAGCTCGAAATACGGTCCCATCTGGCAGAAAGCATGAAGCTTAGTAGTAGTAGTAGCTTTCATATTTGTGCTTCAAAAATTTTAGGGAAACACGTTGACAGAGACAGACTTCCCCCACTTTTGTGTGCCGAATTACAGTTTTATTTTATTTTATTGCAAACGGCTGAAGCTAGGAGAAAAACGTCAAAGGGAAAAATGTTCCTTATAAAATTATCTACAAGTTATTCTTTGGATGTATTTCGATAGGACCTATAGCTTTCAAAATATACGAGCATTCATTAGGGTAAATACAGCAGAAAAGATGCTAGAGGGCAGATTACTAACATTTTTGTGCGCATCGGGCTACAAGCATGAAATTTGTACCATAGATAAAGTATTCCGCGGTGATTCTTTTCGGATGTGGAAATTAGTTAGATTCGTCCCCTGGGGAAGGGGAGAGCGGGGTGAATTGGATCAAGAATACCTTTTTTTAGTCTTTTTCTCATTGATCAGTTAAGGCTACTATGGCTTGCGCGGTTTCGTTTTCGTGTAAACCAGACATCAGGAATTCATTTTTAGGGCTCCGTACCCGAAAGCTCCAAACGGAACCCTATTTTTGTCAGTCATAAATCCGTCCGTCGTCTGGTTTACAGGTTTTACAGTCAAACGTCATCTTGTTGACCCAAAGCCACAACAATTGTAAACAATTTTTTTTAATAATTTTTAAAGGGGGTCTCCCATAGAGCTGAAGTGGGGCGATTTTTTTTTACCCACCCCTTCGAGTGTGATATCGTTATTTAGAGCTAATTGAGTAAATAAATACTGTATTTTTTGTTTAACAAAATATTTAAAGTCAAAGTCAAAGTGATTTATTTGTAAACATAGGTAATACAATATATGGCGCTAGGTACAAAATATGTGCTCTATGTTTCGTCGTTAGGCATACAAATTCATTTTTAAATTACATAATATTAAAGATAAACATGAGAGATGAGATCTGTATTGGTAGAATTCCCCCAATAAATAAGACCATAGCGAAGGGATGATCCAATACATCCGTGATATGCTGATATAACCGCCTCAATACTGACTTGCTTCGATAGCTTGTAAAGCGCATATGCATATTTGTTGAGCTTTTTACAAACTTCCTCCGCATGAGGTTTCCATGACAGCTAACTTGTGATCTATAGTAAGTCCTAAAAATTTTTTTTACTTTAACTGATTCAATAAGGTGTCCTTCATAAAAATAAGGGCGTGAGAAACTGAGAAGTCACTAAAGTCCACTATTTTAGAAAATTTGTTCCTAAGATTTTTTAAACTTTCCATTGACCTGTGAATTTGATATTTGGTAGTAATGTCTATTATGGTGTATATTTTACTAACAAACACAAAAAAACTGAAACCATTTTTTGTAAAAATATTTTTCTTTTTTTTGTATTTGTTGGTAAAAGGGACGTAATATTAAATATTATAACCAAATTGAAAGTTCGTAGGTCAATGAGAAGTATAAAAAATATTAGGAACAAATTTTGTAAAATAGCGGACTTAAGTGACTTCTCACGCCCTTGTTTTTAAATATTTTTTTAAACACAAAATAAAGTTTTTATCTATTTAATTAGCTCTAAATAACGATATCCTTCTCGTTGGGGTGGGTAAAAAAATTCTTTTTTCGCAACCCTTCAGCTATATGGGAGACCCCCTTAAAAAATATTTTAAAAAATCTGACAATTGGTGTGGCTTTGGGTCTACAATATGCTTAATACTGTGAACATTTTAAGCCTGTAGCCTAAACCGTTTGGCTGTAAAACCTGTAAAACAGACGACGGACGGATTTATGACTGACAAAAATAGGATTCCGCTTGGAGTCCTAAAAATGAATTCCAGTAGCTCTAGTATAAGTTTTTTCGAAACATTAACTAATTCGAACGCGTTTGCGTTTTGTCTCAAAATGTATGAAAGTGGTATGAAAACGTGAACAGCGCCACTGGTGGAAACTAAGTTGAAACTAAAACAGCGAGTATAACATTTGTTGCTAACCGATGAACGCGCGTATTTCAAACTCGATGAAAGCGTTTTTATACATTTTGAGATAAAACGCAAACGCGTTCGAATTAGTTAATGTTTCGAAAAAACTTATACTAGAGCTACTGATGTCTGTTTTACATGAAAACGATACCCCGCAAGCCATAGTAGCCTTAACTGATCAGTAAGAAAAAGACTAAAAAGAGGTGTGCTTGGTCCAATTCACCCCGCTCTCCCCTCGCACAGGGGACGAATCTAACTAATCTCCACATCTGAAAAGAATCACCGCGGAACAGTTTATCTTTGGTACAAATTTCATGCTTGTAGCCCGATGCCCACAGAAATGTTAGTAATCTGCCCTCTAGCATCTTTTCTGCTGTACTTATCCTAATGAATGCTCGTAGATTTTGAAAAATATAGGTCCTATCGAAATACATCCAAAGAATGACTTGTAGATAATTTTATAAGGAACATTTTTCCCTTTGACGGTTTTCTCGTAGCTCAGCCGTTATCAATAAAATTAAAAAAAAACTGTAATTCGGCACACAAAAGTGGGGGTAGGGGGGAAACAAAGGTCTGTCAACGTGTTTCCCTAACATTTTTGAAGCACAAATATGAAAGCTACCTGCATGCCCAGTTTCATGCTTTCTGTCAGATGGGACCGTATTCGTCATATTTTCGAGCTAAGGAGTTGTACTAATTTTGGTAAGGCACTATTTCATGCAATGTTATTTATCCCGAAAGCGAAGTTCCGTTAATATGAATGAACACACACAAATGCAAACGGCTTGGGTATATCCGATAGGTAGGCAATCGTGGGTTCGTTTTAACCGTATTATATCGTTCTAAACCGGCTAATCGAACGAAACCTTTATATAAAGCTCCTCCGTAAACCGGTTTAAAAATAGCGGTTTTTGTACCGAAACCGAAATATAAGGGTTTTGCTGCTAGTATATCATAACGGTTTGAAAAATTAACCGGTTTCCGAGCCCTGGTCAGGACTTGGATGGGTGACCGCTTTGAGTGGTTACTAACTGAGCGCTCCCGTGCTTTGGAAGGCACGTTAAGCCGTTGATCCCGGTTGCTATCTACGGCAGCAGTCGTTAAGCCAAGTTGGAGGCCTTCGGGCGGCTTGAGAACTTCTAACAGTCAAGTTGCCCACTCACTTGACAAAGCCTGATCCCAATAAGGTCTAGTTTCCCCTCGGGGTTGGAAGGTCAGATGGCAGTCGCTTTCGTAAAAACTAGTGCCTACGCCAAATCTTGGGATTAAGTAGCGGACCCCAGGCATCCTTCAGGATGCAACTGTACTGGGATAACGCTAGGAGGATGATGATGATGCACAGTCGAAATGACAAACCTGCATCCTGCTACATCAGAGATTGCCTTGATATAAACATTCATAATTATGTTTGTGAACATTTTATTTGGGTACACTATGTGTTAAAGCGCAGTTCAAAGCAAATTTTGGAGAATTTTATCTCGTAGAGGATTTAAGAGGAAAAGCTATCCTAGAGACTAATATGGCAGTATTACCACATTTTTACATAATATTTACCTATTTGATCATTAGCTTCGCTTGAGTCACTTTCGATGTAAAATCTGAGTATAAGGTTATATATATAACCACTAATATCTTATTAACATGTTAAATTACTATGCGCCCGCCGGCGAATGAAAACATCGTTAGGAAACCTAATTAACTCGAGGTCTAGGGCACAGAACAAACACGAAATGTACTTAGTGAGAATTCATCACTATAAATGTACCTTATGTGAACTACGGACGTCCCCGATTTTTAACTCTACCTACTTATTTTTAAATTTCTATAATTAGTTATACCTACCGCAAATTCAAAAAGCCTTTCATATTCATAAATGTCACAATGTACCGTTTTCAATTACTCGAACCTGGATTGGGTTATTAAACACGGGACAATTTTTTTTTAAGTTTATAAATAAGTAATGATTGATGTTTTTGATAGACCCATGAGGTGACGGTTTAGAAATAGCGTCACTCTTTCCTTCTTCCGTCCTATCGGTGTCATAAGGGTAAGAGAGAGATAAGTGGATGTATCTCCATACATTTCATACTTAGGTATCTGTATTTTTTTATACGATTTATTTTCAAGCATACATAAGTTAGATAAATTTTCAACTAAAATTAATATACTTGAGAGGGTTATCTTGACAGTTTCACTTTTTCTTTAGCTCTTAACCTGCGATTACTAGAAGTGGAACAAAAAATTTAATTTCACGTGTCCTAACCACTACCTATTTTAATTGGAATACAGGCGTTTATAAGCAGAAATAAACCAGTCAGAAAGGTCGTGTCACCTCAAGGTTAATCGTAAACACCATTTCATTCCTGTCTGTTAATTTCCGAGCAATTACTCCCCGAATTAACTTTATCCCTCTAATTACGGGACGAGTGCCTTAATACGTCAAAAGGCCCTAATTAATTTTGGGGTGTATTTATATGATGTTGCTAAGTAAATGCGAGATAATAAATGTTTGTATTACGGTTGTTATCTATGACAGACATTCGGAGTTAAGGTAGATTGAGAACTTCTGCCAGTTTAAGTTGCCCTCTCGTTTAACAAGTTCTAGTCCCTTCTGGGTTGGTAGGTCGAATAACAATATCTTTCATTAAAACCATCTTGTACTTGTCCAATTAATCATTATCACTGGCCATTACCATCTTTAAAATATGATTAAAGGTAGGCGTCCACAGTTCCGCACCTAGATAAGAGTGTAATGACTGGAAATAGATAGCCAACTTCACGCATATTGTGATCCCGACTAAAGCGTGCCAAAGTTAGTAACTATTATCTTGGACACACGTGAAAAAACATACAAAAAGTGCATCCGCCGCTGGGGATGGAACCCGGGTACATTAACTTTAAAGCACCTTTAAAGGCAGTATACATTACCACAGGGCCACGTGTGTGATGCTGGTACGCATCGAATTTTTGAATACCTTTTTAACAGGCCACATTTCGAAGACAATTCGTGCAAGTATAATATAATAACCTTAAGACTAGGTGGCGCTATTATTAATTCCGTCAGCTTTCTTCTAAGATGAACAACCATCCGCATCGCGCGCATCGTACGCATCGCACGCAACGTACGGTGCGAATCAGTACAAAATATTGCGTGCGATGCGTACGATCGATGCGGAAATGGTGAGAAAAAGTGTAAACAATTATGTTTTTTCCTTGACTGTACTTTACAAAGTTTCGGGTTTATATAGCAAGAGTTTAGTATAGTCGGGACAAAAATTGATGTCACGTGAGTATCACTACTAATAGGGATGTTGACACCAAATAAGAAAATCAATGAGTCCAAATTTTCTCGAAAAAGGATCAAATTGTCAATCAAATAGTGAAGAAAGTAACTCAAAAGAATATATAATTACATAATTATA
Organism: Cenopis cana; assembly: GCA_951800055.1. NCBI lineage: Eukaryota > Metazoa > Arthropoda > Insecta > Lepidoptera > Tortricidae > Cenopis > Cenopis cana. The sequence continues at coordinate 8,692,674 of OX637489.1, read as the reverse complement.
AGTCTTCAAAGTTTTAGGAGGGGACATTTTCTGTCCCTTTTCCGCAAAACGCACCTGTGCATTGAACGAACGTCATTTACTACGGCACTCGAGGTCAGTGACGTCACTGACCTGTAGCGCTTTCTCACTCTAACTAAAAACATTTTAACGATTGTAGTTCCGTTATTTTTTGAGATATTTGAATAGAATTTTCACTATTTGGCATAGTTTTATGTATTCTTTCTTATAGAGTAATAATAAATTTTGAATAAACATCCCTATTTCTCAAACTATACTACTTTAATACAAGTTTATTCTAGGAAAGAAAGGGGTCATTTCGCGCAAATGGAAAGCCAAGTTATGAAATATCACGCCGTTAGCCTGCGAATGTCAAAATACGTTTTGTATGGAAAGCGTCCCACCTTAGGAACCTTAAACATGTATTGTTAGGAACAAATACTAACCAAAACTCTTCTCATACAACAAAATGGCCGACCATTAAGAGTTTATACGGCTTCGGGGCCATAAGTTTATATAACAAGTAAAAAGAATTCAGTAGTATCGTGCTAGTTTTATAATCTTTAACGTTGATTTCTTTAATAAAATCTTTAATGCCTGTTTATAAAAGTCGATAAAAATCTGGTATTTTTAATTACAAAACAACTTATGAAGGTAACATAACCTATATTTACCCCGAAGGTAATTTGAAACTTATTGAAATATATTTTAATTAGATAAAAACAACGGAAGTAAATTTACAGTTTTATATGAATATATTTTATAAAAACCGGCCAAGTGCGAGTCGGACTCGCGCACGAGGAGTTCCGTATCATTATCTATATAACGGTCAAAAAAATCACGTTAGTTGTATGGGAGCCCCCTTAAATATTTATTTTATTCTATTTTTAGTATTTGTTGTTAAAGCAGCAACCGAAATACATCATCTGCGAAAATTGCAACTGTCTATCACGGTTCACGAGATACAGCCTGGTAATAGACGTACAGACAGACAGACAGACGGACAGCGGAGTCTTAGTAATAGGGTCCCGTTTTACCCTTTGGGTACAGAACCCTAAAAAAAGAAAGTTTGGCTCCGACAGTTCGCAAATTTCATTTACTGTCTCGTTTTGGCGATCAGAATTGAACCCTAGTCCATGTGATATAACACCCATTAGATTTCTTTCTATGCCACTAAGCCCACCACCACTAACGCATTAAAGGTGGAGGTTCAACGTTGCATTCAAAAACTCAGCCTCATATTTGTGAAAAATAATCATGGAAAATTTCATTAAAAGAATTCGTATGTGCCAGAAAAGCCGTGGTGGACATTTGCCCAATGTGCTTTTTACATACCCTATACATACCCTGTCCTATGTAGTTCATGTTTAAATAAGAAAAAATACAGTAAAAACAAAAACAAAAACATGTGTTTTCTATTTCATTCAAATCTTGCGTAAATTTTGGGACACCCTATACTTTACAGCCCACTGGTGGGTGGACGGACGGACGGACAGCGGCATCTTCATCATCAACATTCTATCTAACGCACATTTATCTTTTGAAATAAATAATTAATAATCGTTCATATTTGAACACAAATTAATAATTCGCTCCGCTTTACTGGAGTCGGCCGAGCGAGTCGATTCATTTTTAATGTCCTCTATAGATGTAGGAACGGCTGAATTGGGAACTGCATCGATGCTCAGTACGAAAAAGTACATGTTCATAACATCAACGCCACAATTGTGCACCTTATTGCTACAAAATAAAATCTATTTATGGTCGCTGTAACGTGTCACGGTTAGTACTAGCTATTTTATGGTTTGTATGGCAATTGCTAGTCAAGCTTTTTTTTGTCGAGCTGAGAATATAATGAACTGAACTAGGAGTATTTTTGTACGGCTGTTGAGATTTTTGTTAGTTTATTGGAGTTTGAATATCTATTTTAGAAGTCAAAACTGATTGTTTTGACTATCCTGTACATTGTAGTAGGGATAAGGCTACCTTTTTGACGCCAACGACGTACATATGCACACCGTAGATTCAACGCCAACGACTGATATATCCGTCACGGCATGCAGGTCGATATCGATCTCCATGCATTTCTATTAGGGTTCAACTTCGCCTTTGACATTCCGATGTCATGGCGTGTGAGTGAACGTCACACTGTATAAGCCAAATATCTTGGATCTGCTACAAGAGAAAAAATACAATAAACTTGCCATTATCGGTATAATGTCACGCGTGCAAAATTTCACAGCAACATTTTGATTGTAGAGGATTCGCGATTATAAAATGTGACACCCAGCACAGGTTATTTGATGACGTATCAGCGTATCAAAAAGGTATCCCCACGATAAAGAAACTCCACATGTTTTAACATGTACCTTGCGGCTTCCTAGATTTACTATAGAACATCCTAGGATCGCTTCTCTTCCAATGTGAACGGACAGGTTGCCTATTGGCTTCTCAAATTGCGGCTCTTCAAGAGTCCTTCGTGGCACCAACGTATCTGGAAAAATAAAATAAGATAATCAGATCAAAACTTTCTTTCGTAAGTATTTAAAGTTTCTTTAGTGTGAAATATGGGCATATACTATATATAGTTATTAGTATCTACTTTCACTAGTGACCGATCTCTTAAATGAAACAAAAAAAGTGAAAAAATATTTATCCATCCATCCTTAAAGACATTGGCCTAGACAAGACAAGAAACAACTGTCTGTCGTCTGTGTCTGCCTTCACTATATCCTCCACTATTTTGGTCACACATGTAGCTTAGCAATTTGGAGAAACTGGCGGTAACAAGAAAATTAGAATGAAAAACACCAAGAGTTTTACTAGCCGTTGGAGCATCTTAAAATGCCAGTGAATGCAGCGCTCCATCATTCATCCAGTTTTGCTGGATTGATGAGAGTGTTTCGGTTTGTATAGTGCTTTATGAAGGGATGTAGATATATTCTAAACAATTAGTAGTTTTTGTAATTGGCTACTACTAATTAAGTTATTTAACACGCTTCTAAGGTAGGACAAAGGAAGGAAACTAAAACGCAAGTACCATTTTACCCTAATTATATTCGTTATTTAGTCCGTGGTATAATAACTTTGAGAGCTGGTATCACAGTGCCTCAAACGCCGCGATTTCATAGATTCTAGATAAAAAAAACAAAAATAACCAATACCTGTCAAACAACAGATGTCAAATCATTGGTTATCTACGCGCCGAAACTTCGTTACGTCGCGCAGGGGAAAAAGTGTTTTTCTTAGTTTTTTCAGTGAAATTTCAGGTTTCATGAATATTTCCGACACCCAAACGGATAAATGGAAGCAAAAGAATGAAGGAGTGGCCCGGATCATGGTAGTTATACGTGAAAATCGCAAATTTGAAAAGGGCTTCAGCTCGTAAGTTAAGACTAGAAACTGTTATTTAATTACATGCAATTACACTATTACCGGCATAATAAGTATATAGTATGTCACCTTTTCCGTTGGGAGAGAGGATCTCTTTGAGATAAGCTGAATTTTTTGGTTGTTGTGGTCAAAGAGTCTAAGGTCCAGTTTTGGTTCGAAAAATCATATTTTACGACACATTATGTCATATGGTGTCGTTTTTTCCGTTGGAAAAGACTAAGGCTCTGACACAACGCTGAACTTCAGAGTATTAATGAATATTTCAGTCATAATCATAACATAACCTCTAAGGTTTCTTCCCAGCCAGAGTGTATGAAACAATACATTATCATGTTACACTTTGTCGCACTTATTCCGCGGGAATATAAGACTCTAGCATTCATTCCGTTGGAATTTAAGACTGGCGCAGTCTGGAGGAGTCTGATGGTCAGCAAGAATGGGACATGATGCCACGATCCTCAGCATTGGGGGAGCGACTGATGATTATAAGACCTATTCCGTTGGAATAAAGGACTCTGGAACTAATTCCGTTGGAATTTAAGACTTTGGCTCCTATTCCGTTGGAATATAAAGCTGGCACTAATTCCGTTGGAAGTTAAGGCTCCTATTCCGTTGGAATAGAAGACTAGCCGTTGGGATATACATTTTTTTCTTACATGTTAAGATTGGACCACTGATTCTGTTGGAATATATATTTTCTCTATAAATATGTATACAATTTGGTTCTAAGGTACTGACCACTCATATTTCCATCTCCCGTTGGGAGAAGTTAAATCATAATAGTAATTTATATAAACTTCTATAAACAGAAAATATCTTATTCATTGTACCTTTTCCGTTGGAAAGATTTCTCTAAACAGTTGGGCATTGTTCCCGGCTTGGTGGGCAAAAGTACATTTCAATTTTATGTTGCCAACAGTATACTGCAAATTGATTTTGTACTGCTTTGCTAAATTAAGATTAACTTAAGCAAATAGATCCAAAAAGCAACTCACTTCTTGATTGAGTAATACATGGTAGAAAGCAAGGTTCACTGGAAAGGAGACAGCACTCAAGAGGAAAAGCAAATAATCAGCACCAAGTAACCAGCAGAAGGTACTAACAAATACTTGTACAAGATATCCCAACTTAAGAGTTGGTTGCATTACATTATCGAGCCTTAAAAATTAAATCAGTTTTATCTCAAATACCTAATAAGAAAGTTATATATGTGGTCAAGCTCTGAAAATTAACCAATTTTCACAAACCATATCAAAGTTGGATCCCTTGTTGTAATAATACTTACAAATTGAGCAATTGCAAAATGCCAACCAAGTGTGATGCAGTTAAACATTTTTTCTGACATTTCAAAAATCCATCAAGAGTCCAATATAGATATCGAGGTATATAGAAATAACATATGTTAAGTGATGGGGTCTTGTGAGGTTCAAACATGTGATGCAACAGTGTTGTCTAAATTTATCAATCTCACAAACTATATTCAACAAATATTATGTTTAAGTATTAGCACAGTTTGTGTACCTACATCTTTAAAAAATATTTTGTTCCGTGGTCTAAAGTATGTCAATTGACAAAAGCCTAGTTAATGGCAAAAATATATATATTATGAATGATATATAAACGAGGCAATAGACCTCTTCATCATTATAAATACCCAGATTGCATATTCTGGCAAAGGGTTTCCAAATTTTCAGGGTCACAGACCACAGTCAATAATAACTGCCTGACTGCAAGAATCCATATTTTCTGCCAGAGAAGAACAAATATACAGTGATTTTTATAAGAGAACTTTATTTGGAACTGAATATTTTGTTAAGCAATCTTATAATTTAAAGATGAATAGTATGATAATTTATCCTGTTTATTTTTACCTGGAGAATAGGTAAAGAACATTCTTTACTACCATATGTTATTAAAGATTAAAATTCCAACTTATGAAGGTGAATATACACGAATGTTTTTAAATTTAATGCAACAATATTACAATTCATATTCTTACCACCCACAACACCTTAAGTTTGTTTGAACAAAAATGCTCAAGTTGATATCAAAAACAATGGGAGGTAAACTTTGAAGAACTATCTTCTTATTTAAGTATGATGTCACCTGTCATTTCGACGCTGTTGGAATGTTGGTGTAAATAAGCTTTATAAGTACATCATTTTAACATTCAAAGGGTTCAGTTGCATGTCTTAGAAAATATATTCTAAGAACTCAACATACATAATAAAAACATGAAGATTGATTGATGGATATTCAGATATTCATATGTTATTATTATTGTTTTTTATAATTAATAAAAAATTGTGTGATGTACACACATATTAATTTATTCCAGAGTCATGATATTAACATAATAACAATCATTCCTTCTGTCCATTTCAAAGACACCATTGTGTTTGACAAGCCTATTATGGACTGTATGTCAAAGAAAAATATATATTTTGAAGTATGTTATTGAAAATATTCATGGATAACAACTAGACTTTAAACATAGTGTTACAACATAAGTAATTCAGAAGAATATTCTGAAACATGGCAAGAGATTATTATTATTGTTTCTGGGTGTATTTTATTTAATAATTATTTGGGGGTGTATTTACTTACAACTACTAATATACATAAAAGGATTTTTGGGAGAAAAATAGATACAAATGGACCGATAAAATAGAAAGGAATGTGGCTGATAGTTACAACATTTCAGTAAAAGAAATCAATTATTATTTATAAAAATTTCCACTTATTTAAATAAGAACATAGATATGCCGTATATTCGTGAAGCATATAACTATTTAGTGAATTTCATACGGTGAAAACCTAAAGGTGCGACCAAATTTGTGCAACAACAAAAATCTAAAAAGTATATAAACATTTTATATGATAAGGTTGCACTGACTGATTTATTGCAAGCAGATTGCTCTAATCGACACTAAATTGATTCATACATCAAGAAAATTAAAATTCATCAAAACGTGAGCTCTTCAAGGAAATATAAATTAAAATTGGAAATTTGTGTCATACCTACATATCTAGAAGAACAGATTCAAATCCACTGTATTTGAAGTACGTGTTTCATTAACATGCTTCCACCTTTATAAATTTTATTGAACACTGCTTTATTAATTTTAAATTTGCTTTGATAGGTAGGTCCCCTTTTTTTTTTTACCCGACGACAGCAAAGTCAAAAGGAAGGGTTATGATTTTTTGTAATGAATCAATGATCAAACATCTCTACATGCCACTACACAAGTCAACAAAAAAAAAAAAAAACATTCAAAAGGTCTACTGCGCATTGCGTGGTATATAATAAGAGCCTTCAGGCTCTAAGTATAATTACTGGGATAAAAATATATTGTAGTGGTGCATATTGCAGTTGTAATAGCGTTGTATATTACCTACACATTTAACATTATAATATGCTTAACATAAATGTTTTAGGAAAGTTGCTACTAATGATTAAAATACTTTTTTCAGTATTGACCCCAATAATGTTTAAATGTATGAAAGTTATTTATTATTCAATATCAATGTTAAAACATACCTGTGTAAATATGTCGCACACGAGTAAAGGTAAAAGGCGAACTTATCCTTATAAATGACCTCGTTCAGTTAAACTTAGATGAATGGATTAGAAAATCAGCTATCATCTTAAATTTTTACTTCTTAAGTTTAAGATATGCGGCATAAAATATCAAAAGCATTTCGACATGACTAATCCTCATGTTTTGGTTGTATTATCCTTCACTGCCTTCACTGGTTTGTCCACTGCACGAACAAGGCTTTGGTTGACATTTTTGAACCCCTTTTCACATGGGCCATCCCTATTTTCTAAGCATGTTATAATGGTCTTATTATCTCCGACTGAATATCAACTAAACATAGCTGAATAGCCAGAAAACATATCAACTGAGAGGATTATTGGCTGGTTTATTGTCTGGGGTTTTTATAGTAACTAATACAAACTAAAGAAGTTAGGTCTCAGAATACATTTTCATAAAAATTTGTCACATCTTTATGTTAACAAGAATTGCAAGAGTGTTTTTTCTTTTAATCTTTCAAAAACTTGAATAGACTTTATAGAGATCTCTCCATCGTTGAATGGATACCGTAAAATGTGGTTTACAAGGTGTAATTTCAAATATTATAAATGCAGTCAATATAATTAGACCACTTTTTGGACATTTTTAGAGATGGCAAAAATGCAATCCGCGCAAATATACTTTACGTTTAGGGTATTAAAGACTTGCTATTAATTAACTACGTATATATATATATATTTTAAATATAATGGCACACTGATATTCATTGTTACCTGCACAAAATGTTGATACAGTCTTGCAGGAAAATGTATGTACATATTATGTGTTCTGTACTTTGATTAGTAAGGTAAATGATAATAATAAATAATCATATTTTTTATATTTATAATAAATAATACTTAGGTGCGCTTATTCTAAAAAAAATTTACTACAAGATAATAAAGTAATTCAATGTTAGGTATTATACCAACATAATGTATAAGTATTGTAAAATCAAATTAAATTGTATAGGTACCTATACAGCGTTTAAAATTCCTCGTAGCTATAGTCATACGGAAACAATAAGAAATGATACATACACATCATAGGCGGCCTGTTATGTGCGTCTGATTGATTAGAGATGATGGCCGAGAGGAAATGAGATTATCTTGCATTTTCATGAAAACGTTTAAAATTAGAATTAGAATATTATTATGTAATGGGTGCACATTATAAGGTAATGGGTGTATGAAGGATGTTAGTTCCTCTAAACATCTCAAAGTTATTATACCACGGACTAAATAACGAATATAATGACAGGATTAAACGAACTTACCTGATGTGAAGTTCTATCCTGATTATATGAAGTATTTAGTCCGTGGTAGGGAGTTCCCTCCCTCCCAAATATTATCATGATGCATGCTAAATTTTTCCCCTGTTGTAGCTCTAAACTTAATGATTTGACATCTGTTGTTTGACAGGTATTGGTTATTTTTGTTTTTTTTATCTAGAATCTATGAAATCGCGGCGTTTGAGGCACTGTGATACCAGCTCTCAAAGTTATTATACCACGGACTAAATACTTCATATAATCAGGATAGAACTTCACTTCAGGTAAGTTCGTTTAATCCTGTCATTATCATTGAGTGATTGTTTGAAATTTTTTATTTTTTGCATGATTTGTTGACTATAATCTACTATTGGCAAATTATCTCGTATAGATTTTAATATTGCGTCCAAATACTGGGCGTAATCACTTTAAAACACATAATGACGGCGCTAACCGCTATCCAATCCCACTAACAATGTCTGTAACTAAGAACCGAACTCACAAAGTTGTAATGTAACAATCACACGCGCGAATGGATGTTAGTACTTTGTCACTTTAATAACAATGTGTCATTTCACCACAAATATTTAAGGTCGCACTTTGCTATAGTTCTAGTAACAATGTTTAATGATCAGAGGTCGGATACCGGTATTTTATTCATGCTAAAATACCGGAATGATTACGTTCTTTTTTGTTCTTTAGTTTATTATTAATTTCTTAATGGGACTATCTAATAATACGAAGTTGTTACCTGATTACATGATTCAGTCCTACGTAAAGAGTATAATGTAGGCAATTCACAATATTGGGCTATTTCGTTTTTTTTAATTATAGAGCGGACGTTATACGAAGATCCCTATGACACTGACAGTGACATACCATATAGTGATGTGCATGTGTCGATACTTCAATTGTTTTTTTATCTGTGGCGGTTCTTATCAGCGTCCTCTCACGTACATTAATTTAAACCTCAAATGCGGTTATCGTGTAAAAGACGTTTCCGGCTACTAAACCTCCATTTTTAGGGTTCCGTATCCGAATGGTCCAAACGAAACCGTATTGTTGTCACTCATGCGACTCATGCGTGCTTCCGTCGGTCGTCTGTCACAAAAATATTTTTCGAAGATGTTTTCAACTTCCCTTTGACCTATTGACATAAAATTTGGACATAACGTGCCGTAAAGGACAATATTTGTCATCGTATTCCGAATTTTTCGACTCTCCAGCTCCATATCCTTCTCCGCCATCTTGGAAAATCTGTCGCATTTTTCAGTTTTTTGCTAGTACTGTCGTTAAAGTTCATTTTAATGCTAAACATGGTTCGGCAATATTGTAAAACACAAAATTTGCTAAAACTTTTGGGTACTAAGATTTTTTCCATGACCCCTAGCCTAGGGACGAAGATTTGACAGGAGATATGTTTAAAATTGCCACTTTTTTCTAGTTTTCCTCCCATGTTTACGTTTTTTTAAGTGCATTTTAGCGCTAACTATAGTTCGGCAATATTGTAGATCATAAAAGTTGCTACTACTTCATGATTTGCCGCTTGCATTGTTTAGAATACGCCTTTTCCAATTGTGTTCCTGTTCTATTAGACTAGAAAGAGATTCCCACTTTTTTCTCTAACCAAGAAAAACCTACATAGAAAACATTTAGGTACGTAAACTTGCTTAAGCTTCGAGAAACTTTGTTAAACAAAACATATTAACCGTATAAGCCACTAACTACGCATTTAAAATTAATGGCCAGTAGCGGAGAGCACCTGGGACTGACTATTAATGTTTAACAAGATTCTCCGCTTTATATTTACGATATCGATTACATAAGTAATAATCTATCTATTGTGAGTTTAAAATACCTACGAGTATAAGGATGTTGATTAATAGACAAATAAATTATTTTTTATGAAATGTCAAAAATGCTTTGCTAGTGTGCAGATTGTAGGGAAATCGGAATTAGTGACGTCACGTCACCACTTTTCTGTGGTCAAACAGCGTAACAGGGCCAATTTTTTAGCGTTGTAGTTTTTTTTTTCGTTAGAATTGCATGAAAATTGGTAGGTTGGAAGAGCTCCTGATTCTGTACAAGTAAAAAAATGACAATATGGCGCCGAAAAAGAATTTTTTTCCATACAAAATATCCACTGAGTTAAGAAAATGCCATACGATTTGTCACTCAATGGAAAAAAAATGTGGGACACTGTAGGAAATCGTGCACATATTGTTCAGAATCAGGAGCCTACCTACCAATTTTCATGCAATTCTAAAAAAAAAACTACAACGCCAAAAAAATTGGCCCAACAAACGTATTTTGATACGTTTTTACACATTTCAAAATAACAAAAAAATGATATTTAGGTACTAGTAGGTAGGTAACCAGTGGGACGATACTATTGTATACTACGACTTGGAAAACATGCATACAGCCTCCCTGAGGGTAAGTCGACACCGTAACTCACGGCCGCTTGCTACTCCAGAGAACTGATTATTACGAGGGGTAATGTACGATACGTGTCCTAATTTCTTTAGCACACGTCGTTGCAATAAATAGTGGTAATTGGAAAGGCTGCAAGCTGGATAATTGCGCAGATCGCGCCGTTATTGCCCCGTTGCTTTAATTGTGCTCCTTATAGCTCCTTCTTGCAGGCTTATTATAGTGCCAATATACCATTGAGTGGCAAAGGACTTTAATTGGCTTGTGGCTTTACGTATTATTTTACTACGTATAAAAGGCTTTCTAACACAATCGTCGACTAGATGATTCAAAACCGCATCCCGCTCGCTCTCGCGACGCATCGGAAGCGCTTTTTCGTTCCTAGCGCGATCGACTATGATGCAAGTTTAATGGAAGTGACAATAGAAAAAGAGGGCCTATCGCGAAAAGAAACAGAAATGCCATGAGAGATGTAGATAGGCTTGCGCTAGGCTCTCAGACCCAGGCCCAGGCCTGGTTTTTGACGTACAAATCGGCATTTGATCGCCTAAGTTAATGATTTTTATTCAGCGCCAACATTGATTTGTTTCATCACTTGTCGAGTAGTCGCCTCATAGGTAGTTATTCCCCTTCAGATTCAATAAATTTATAACCTCAACTAGCTTTAAATCAATTTACAACCTCATAGAAGAGGAACAGCAATAAATTAGTGGCTTATAAACGTTTCAACAACAAAATAGTAAAAGGATTATTATTTAATTTATTTATTAGTATAAATAAATTAAATATTAATCCTATTAAAACTTTCTCATGTTACATCGGTTTCGGCGAGATTACTTTGAACGACTAGTCCAATTCGGACTTCCACCCTCCTCTCACTGCGCATAAACTGGGCGATAGAGGGGAATGTGAGTGTGTGTTTATGGTCCGAATCATAGTGAGTAGGAAGTTGCTTCCCAAGCAAACAATTAGAGAAAGTTAAACATTGGGCCCTCAAACTATAGGCAATTTCTCATTTAGGCGAAAATGTGTTGTATCTACTAAGTCTTAGTTGTTGAAAATTGGTTGCGTATACAAAGTCTCGGTTGTGTAGTTTGCGGTCTTCTGTTTGACAGTGTAGCCTTTCCAACATGTTGTGATTGTTGTTATTTTGTTTGAAACAACTTATTAATTGACTGTTACATGACAATGCTGTGCAACGAACCTTTCCTTTTTAGGGTTCCGTACCAAAAAGGTAAAAAAGGAACCCTTATGGTTTCACTTTGTCTGTCTGTCTGCCTGTCACATCGCTAAATATCTCAAGAACTACTTATGCTATCGATTTTAAATTTGGAATAGTTATAAACAAGGGTATCCCAGATACATGGAAGATGGTTTATTTAAAATATTTTATTTTCTGTGAATTATAATTAAAAGGGGGTTCAAAATTTTAAAGTCTGGCAACTATGTCAAGTGGGTTGTCATATGAAAGGGCTTGACTTGTATATTCTGAATCTTTTTTTTTTCGTTGGGTTATTTTTTTTTATCATTGTTTTATTATCATAACTCATAAGATTGTCTATCGTAACGGGTTAACTACATAACTAACTACTATGGCTCACCGACCCAAAGTGAGTCTTGGCCTCCGATATTCCCGATCTTGTGCCACCTCCCTCCAGTTCTGGATTTGGAGGTCTCGCAGGTTTGATGCTGAAGGCTCCACGCCCGACGTTGCGGGAAGAAGTGTCGTGCGAGATTTTCCCCGGAATGAGACACATTCTGTGAGACCACAGAACGTGTCTCATTTCGTTTCTGGCCCTAGCCGTGCGGCCATTACTGGCACACGAGTGCGAAATAGAAAACATTATAATCTCAAACGCCATTTTGATCCTTTGAATGGAAAACCTTAGAAGTAAACCTTACATAATTATGTAAGGTTAGCATTAACATATAATAAGTGCTGTAAACTCAAAGTTATTCGAGTATGTGTCGACTGTAATGGAGCTGCAGTGGAAATGACATTAAGCTCCGTGTCAAAGCAGCGATGTGCGTATCTAATTCACGATCAACCTATACGAGTATACTGACAGTGCGATTGATGAACTTAGTTAATTATAGCTAAAACCCGTGCATCATAAAGTAGGTACTACCCGGTCACAATATTTGTGCACCTTCGTCGAATCCGACACACCACAAGCTCCGTTATAACGTCACGCGGTGAGGTGCATATTTTATATTCGAAGGTAAGGAAAAGATGTTTTAGCTAGACATGTTTATTGGAAGCCAGTTGAATCAGTAAAAATAGACAATCATACCATAGACAAATAGAACGCGGTATAAAACTTATTTGACACATACAGCCAGTATGTAACATGCCCCTTTTTTGAAAGAAAAATACAACTCTTAAAAGTCAAAGTGGCACATGACATTCCGGACACTGTCAACAGAAATTGTGAAAAATTAACAAAACAAATTACTTATTTTTATGTGAAATAATGTTTATGTTAGGATGTGCAGTGAAAATAAGTTCGGCAGTTATGTTGTGATAATATCAACAACGTGTTTTAAGTGAAATTGTGCAATATCATAACATAGACATTGGAAGCTGCAAGTTACATTGTTGATACAAAATGTTAAAGGAATATTTACATTAAACTTATAAATCCAATCTTCTTGGCTTATTAATTGTTCTACCAGCCCTAGTTACGTAGTTACCACTAGCTGGCCTACGCACAACAGTATCTGGTGTAGTTCTATTTACATTAGGAGTTGGCGAAAGAACTGTACGAGGACTATTAGTAGGAGTACCGAAAGGATACGAATTATAATAGTCATGAGACGTAATATTGTCATTCATGCCTTCCCTTTTTTGGGGGCGAAAAATAAATTGCTGATTTCTCCGATATAAAACATCATTGCTGTCTTTAATTATGTATGAACGTGGATAGTCAGTCTTTGAAACTATAGTGCCTTTATTCCAAAAATTATCAGTAGGTTTCTTTTTGAAATAAACAAAATCATTGGGTTTCAAAGTATCTGACTGTTTTGCATGTTGATTATAGTAAAATCTAGTTTTTTCAAAGTTATGGCTCTTATTTTCAGAATGAAGTTTGAAATTAACAACTTTAGGCTTTAAATTAGTAGTTTTAATTGGTAATTTAGTTCTCAATTGTCGTGACATAAGTAACTGAGCAGGAGAGCTAAGATTTCCTCTTGGGGAATTCCTATAGTTTAGTAAACCGATATAAGGATCTGTTCCTGACTCCTCACATTTTCTAAAAATGTTCTTGACAACTTTCACTGACACTTCAGCGAGACCATTGGATCTAGGTAAGTATGGACTAGAAGTTATGTGTTGAAAATCCCAATTTAATGAAAATAGCTTGAATGCTTGAGAATTAAAAGGTGGGCCATTATCACTAAGCAATTTTAATGGAATACCGTGTCTGGCAAATATAGACTTTAAGTTAGCAATTACAGCATTGCTGTCGCTGCCCTTAGACAAATGAACAACTTCAATGAAGTTAGAATAAAAATCTACTAAGAGTAAATATTTTCTAGATTTATAGTCAAATAAATCTACAGCAACTTTTTCCCAAGGAAAAATAGGTTGCTCATGTGACATAATTGGATCTTTAGGCTTGTTATTCATATACATTAGACAATATTCACATTGTTTTATTTTTGACTCAATATCACTGTTAATATTCGGCCAATAAACTGTACCTCTGGCTTGAGCTTTTGTTTTTTCTATGCCTAAATGACCTTCATGTAAAATGGATAGAATTTCAGACCTTAATGACATGGGAATAATAACACTCTCACCTTTGAAAAGTATGTTATTAATGACATGAATTTCATCTCTAATGTTCCAGTATGGGGAAACAATAGGATCGACTTGGGTTTTAGAATTAGGCCATCCATTTTGAAAATAAAACTTTAATTTCTGTAAAGTTTCATCTTTATTAGTGTGTTCAAGAATTTTATCAAGTTTCTCTTTAGTGATAGCTAAGTGTGAAATTAATAGATTGACATGGATTTCTACATCCTCTTCTAAATCATCAAAATTAAATTGATAATTATCAGGGATATCTTGCACAGGTGCTCTAGATAAAGTATCAGACACATACATCTCTGAGCCCTTTGTATATGTGACACTCAAGTGATAAGGTTGTAAACTAATCATCATTCTTTGTAATCTTGTGGGAACTTCACATAATGGTTTTTTGAATAAGGTTACAAGTGGTTGATGATCTGTCTCAACATGGACAATGTTACCATATAAGTATTGATGGAATTTTTTAGCTCCAAACAATATAGCATAAAGTTCTTTCTCAATTTGAGCATAGTTTACTTGTGACTTTGATAAGGATTGTGATGCAAAAGCTATAGGATTCTTTCCGTGAAATATTACGGCGCCGACCGCTGACTTTGAGCTATCAACAGACATTCTTATTGGCTTCTTGAGATCAAAGTGAGTAAGAACAGGTGCTTTGCATATTAGTGACTTTAATCTAGTAAGTTGTTTCTCATGTGACTCAGACCATTGCCACATATTCTGTTTTTTAATCAAATCTCTAAGAATACTGGTTTCATCAGATAAATTAGGTATGTACTGACCTAAGTAGTTAATCATCCCGAGGAATCTTTGTAGTTCCTTGACATTTGTGGGACTAGGCATATCCATAATAGCCTTAACTTTAGACTTATCAGGGAAAATACCTTCCTTGTTGAACATGTGACCTACATAATATACTTCTGACATGTTAAATTGACATTTTGACTTATTAAATCGAATATTGACTTCTCGAGCTCTTTTGAAAAGATTATGTAGACGTTCATCATGTTCAGCTTGTGACTTTCCGTAAACTAATATGTCATCTATGAAAATCTGAATGCCTGGTAAATCATCAAATAATTGTACCATGCTTCTGTGAAAGATTTCACTACTAGAATTAATTCCGAAAGGTAGACGTAAGAATTTATACCTACCGAAAGGAGTATTAAATGTGCATAAGTCACTACTCTCTTCATCTAGAGGCATTGTCCAAAATCCTGAAGTAGCATCAAGTTTGCTAAAAACTGTTGAACCAGCTATGTTTGATCGTAAGTCGTCAAATGTAGGGAATGTATAGTGAGGTCTTTTTATTGCCTCGTTCAAGTTACGTGGATCTAAACATACTCGAAGTGAACCATTTGCTTTTTCGACTAGTACAATTGAATTAACCCAATCAGTCGGTTTTTCAATTTTTTCAATGACATTTAATTTTTCCATATTTTGAAGTTCAGTCTTCAAACGAGACTGTAAAGCAAAAGGTATTCTTCGTATGGCACTAATTTTTGGTTTGACACTGGGATCAACATCCAAGTGAGCTTTAATAGGTAAACATCCTAAACCTTCGAATAAATCAGCATATTTATTGACAATATTTACTGACCTTGACTTAAGACATGATTTCTTAGGATTACTACTTTCCTGACTTTCCTCTTTGATACTTAGAATCCGTTTTACTATTCCACAGTCTTCACATGTTCTTTGGCCAATTATTGTACGACATGGAGTATTTGCTACAGCAAAATAGATATTTGCAGAAACATTGTTGGAAAATGTACAGTTTAAGTAGCACCCTCCAACAACTGGTATTGTGTTACCTGTAAAGGAACAAAGTTTATGTCTTGCAAATAGTATTGGGACATTTTGATTGAGACTATCCAAGGTATATTTCGATATGACATTAATTTCAGCTCCTGTATCAATTTGACATTCTACATTTGTGTCATGGACTTTAATATTCAGTATCCAATTGTTATTTATTGGTGACTTGTTATCTATAGACGAAATTATGTAAGTATCGCTATTGTCGCTTACCATGTTTACACGACCTTTATTAGTATTAAAGAAACAATATTTCTCGTAGTGATTCCGACGATTGCAATTCTTGCATTTGACTCCTTTGGCTGGGCATCTGAAACGATGGATTTGACCACAGCGTTGACATGTTTCACTAGGACTGCGATGATCTTGTCGACGAAAATTTCGTTGATCTTGATTACGCGTAGATCTATGCAACGATGTGCGCGACTCACTCCTTGGTGGTGCTGGACTGAAGTTTCTCGTTATAGACCTCGCACGGCGATTTTGATAAGACTGGGACACCGCGTTGATAGTTTCTTGAGACTCGACATTGTGGTTTAACTTTGATGATCTTTCATGAGAAAGTTTCATGCTTTTCGCGATCTTGAGACATTTTTCGATGTTGAGATTTTCTTCTTGCAAAAGACGTTGTTTGACATTCTTGTCAAGAATTCCAATCACGAATTTGTCTTTTATTAAGCTGTCACGCAATGTGCCAAATTCGCATGAGGTACTGAGGTTGGTGATGGCAGTGACATATTCCTCAAATTCTTCGTCTGGGTTTTGCTGACGAGAAAAGAAATTATACCTCTCGACCGTTATGTTTTTCAGAGGATTGAATTTTGAATCAAACCGTTCGATGATTTCTTTCAGGGTAGCAGTTTTGCGATCGATGGAGAATGAATTAAATATGTCTAAGCCTTTGTCGCCGATTAAATTTAGAAATATTGCGACTTTTCGTGTTTCGGGAAGGTCCAAAAGATTGTTGGCTTCGATGTAAATTTCGAATTTTTGTTTCCACGTACGCCATTTTTCCGTTACGTTGCTGTCGACTTTTAATGGTTTGATGGAACCGACTATTATATTTTCTTGGTGCTTCTCATCTTCGTCACTCATTTCCCGACTTTATTTTTCTTCCGAGACCACTTCTGACACCATATTTTATATTCGAAGGTAAGGAAAAGATGTTTTAGCTAGACATGTTTATTGGAAGCCAGTTGAATCAGTAAAAATAGACAATCATACCATAGACAAATAGAACGCGGTATAAAACTTATTTGACACATACAGCCAGTATGTAACAGTGCATAGACATTGTGACCGGGTAGTACTGCGACGCACTACTCTATCCAGATTATCAGTCTCACATTACCATCCATCATTATTAGTGGTCTTAATATTTGCTCTTTAAAGACTATATTTGTATGATATACAATTTGGCAACAGCAGCGTAACTTTGTCGATGTTGGATGCATTCTGGAATTTAACCTAGAGCTGCTGGCACAAGCATGAAGTTGGGTTTATTGAAAGCTTCAATGTGTAAAGGTACAGAATATTGCATGTCGGAAGTTTGAAGTTTGGTTATGAACCAGCCGGGTTTGGCGTACTCAGTTAATACGAGTAGTTTGAACTTTAATGTAATTTTAAATAGTATTGAAGTATTCATTGAAATTAAAACTTTGATACCTACCTATTTATTACCTCAATGGTAAATAACATAATTAAGGAATTAAGCATCTATAACACACATGCAAATAATAAGAATTCGTACCTAAAGTTATAGAAACTGATAAGTGATGACGTAAGCTGTAAAATTTTAGTCATAAACAATACAGAGCGTCATCATCATTTTAATTTGTTACGCTGTGTAAATACTCAAAACATAGTGTTGAATGTGAAAAAAAAGTACTTAAATCATCATTCGCTTGCCCTTTTTCTATTTATTTGGGGTCGGCGCAGCATGCCTTATTCTTCCATACATCTCTGTCACTCGTCATCTCTACATTCACATCCTTCCTATTCATACACAATCCATCCACTTATTCTTTGGCATACCTCGTTTCTTGCATTAATCCACATTCATATCTAATACTCTTCTTGTTACATGGCTTTTCTCCTTATTACATGCCCGATACCCGTACTTAGCACGCCAGCCGATTGGCTCCAGTGGTTGTGGTTGTTTTTTCGCCAATGGGTGCTACTTTCGTGCTTTCCCTTATATAGTCATTCCTAACCCGGTCCATTCTCGTCACACCATTCATTTCAATATTCTCATCTCTGTAACATGCATTCTCGTTTCTTCCATCACATTTGAGGCCCAAAATTCCGATCCATACATGACGACAGTTCTTATTACGGTCTTATAAAATTTGCTCTTTAATTTAAGGGGCATTCGGGCGCCGCAAATTGTCACTGAGACTTGTCGCTATTTCATATACCCAGCGCTAATTTTGTTTCTCACGTCACGGTTGACATTGCCATTACACTGTACTATCTAACCGGGTTATTCGGGCGTTTGTTCCAAATCACCTTCATGGTCACTATTTTGTTGAATTTGGATAAAGATTTCAATGCCATTCTCAGTAATCGGATAAAATTACAGAGCGTCCATAATCAAGAGGAAGAGTAAATCGAGTAAATATTCTTCAATTATTTTACTTTTATCGTCAATTGCACACTGCGGTGTGTGATAGTGCAATATACGGTGTGGCAAATGTGGCAATGACCCTAACAAATTGACGTACGCCGTGAGGTTCCCATATATAAGGGCTGTTTCGCAGAAAAATGGCAGTTGGCTAATCCTGACACAATGCGAGAATTATATTCATTTTCGATGTTGTCAAGCGGATGCGTCCACTAACGAAATTATAATTTTCAATCAAATTAAAAAAAAAACAAATTCAAATATCAAGATAAACTTCATTTCTATACTCGACTGACAAGCTGACACTTATTGCTTCCTCATATCGTACTGCCTCCCCACCGACAAGTAGTCCAAATGGTAATTAATAAAAGCAACAATTAAGTACGAATGTACCTAGTTACTTTCACTCAAGAGTGATAATTAGAAATTGCCTGGTGGCCTCGTTTGAATTATTGCTTCACACTATTCGAGAGCCCGTAATCTTAATGCACTGTATGTGGTTCAATTTCGCCTAGCCGCCGTGCTTAATTACTCAAAACGAGTTGAATTAGACCGACTCACTACAAAATCTGCGCAAACCCAGAAAGTAATTATACAACTTAAACAATAAAAGGTCGGGACCACGTTGTGCAAAGCAATTGTTTAAATTTGCAGGGTTTGTAGGTAAACAATTTTTTGGAGTTTGGATTAATTAAGTTTTACGACGCTTTAATTACTGTATTCGGCGTAATTAAGGTTCCAAGAAGGTCGCTTTAAACATACAAGTTTATGGGTTTGTTTAGTTTAATTTGGATGACTCAGAACAGAACGCTAACAGTTTTAAAATTAAAGTACCTACTTAGATTAAGATTTTCTCAAAGATGTTTTTATCCCAAAAATCATCTCCATCCATCAAACATGCGAATATAAAACCTCGTCGCTATCCATTGGTTAACTTCATCATTATCGTCAGCTTAAACATTACATCCCACTGCTCAAAAAATTTCTCTGCTAATGGATAAAAAGGAATGGCCAATAGTCTTTTCGATGATAAAGCGCACTTTATGTTGAACTACATAGTGCTAAAGAAAAGCTCAATAATAACCTGCAGACTAATTCAAAGTTGCGAATTAGCTTCTTTTAATCGCGGTTTGCCTAGATATTTAGCAAAGTCACGCTACGTTTGTTTGTAATAGGTGTATTACTTCCATCGTAATTTTACATGATATATATATTAGAATACAACAAGACTTCTTTCGAAAACCATCGAACCCCAACCCAGCAGTGGGACACTACCTAGGCTAATGAAAAACAGAAGGTCAGACAAATACACATCCACGATGGGCGTAACAGATAAATTTTCATTTTAAACTGTTGAAAATACTCGTAATCTTTATATGTTTAATTCATTTCAATAGTAGCCTTATCTAGATACGTCATCAGGAGCACACTGTAATAGTAGCCTTATCTAGATACGTCATCAGGAGCACACTGTTTGAGACTGACTTAGTTAATAACCGTTTTTCTTTCGTTACATTGTCTTATTAAGGCGATATATCGATTGAAAGAGACACCCTTTGTTTTTTGCTCACGACAAAACGGGATGCAACCTTCTCCGAGAATGGCTTTTTATACAAATCTCGTTAAATATCTAACTGTGTGCAGGTTTATTAAATTTCCTCTTGTCAGTACCTAGATGAGGTAAAATACCATCATATTAACTTAATCGTGTCTTTTAATAATGCGTTGTTTTAGTAGGCTGAGGAAAAAAAGGAAAATATAGACTCGACTTTGGATTTATTTTCTATCGAGAAAATTTTAAGCAATCATGTTTCGCTATTGTCAGTACCACAATCATATAGTCAAGAATCATATATCTGAAAATCAGCCCCTACTGTTTGCTAGTCTGGGCAGGACAGCGTTTCAAAGTCTCCAAATTTCTCAGTGTAGCGCCTTAATCATATTGTTTGTTTGTGCAAAATCTACACTATTTTCTCTTGAAAAAGTACTTAACGATTACTCAGATAAAACGCATACGGGTACTGCCTTATTATTAATAGCAAAATAG
The DNA here is from genome assembly GCA_951800055.1 of Cenopis cana. Lineage (NCBI taxonomy): Eukaryota > Metazoa > Arthropoda > Insecta > Lepidoptera > Tortricidae > Cenopis > Cenopis cana. The sequence continues at coordinate 8,671,698 of OX637489.1, read as the reverse complement.
TTCGAATGAAACTTCCGACAAGCACCTAAACTTCCTAAAATCCTAATAACTTAGGCATCTTAATCACCGTAAATGGAAACACCCCGTGACAGCCGCGTCCTGTCACCGTCAGCACCTTCACCCCAGAAACTGAAAAGACATACGTACATTGACATACCAATGAAAATAAGACTTCTGTATATCGAGCAAATTCACAGCTCGCAACGAAATTGCCTTAATGTTTTTCATCGAGCGATGATCATAAGACGTTTTGGACTTAAGAAAGCAAGCTAACTGCGTGCCAATAATTGCTGAAAGGTAAATTTTATCGTTCTTCGTTAAATGAATTTAGGAATACAAGTGGAGATATTGTTCTTTTGGAAGTCGGTGAATTATTAACGTTTCGGCCTTGATTCGTGAATCAAGAATTTATTTTTAACGGTGTTCAAATGGAACAATTTGAAACGGTGCTATTCTAAATAGTATTCTACATTAATGCCCACAGGCAATAGCGTTCCCAATATTTGACATAATCGACCATTATTGTTATGGATTAATGTTAAAAGTCTAGTATTGGGTCCGTGTCAAGGTATGGACGTGCATTTAAACATTTTACGTATCTTAGGGTAACTATCCTAACTAATATTATAAATGCGAAAGTGTATCTGTCTGTCTGTTACCTCTCCACGCTTAAAACGATTTACCGATTTGGATGAAATTTGATATGGAGTTATTTTGAATCCCGGAAAAGGACAAACAAGGAAAGGGCGTGGAAGTTTGTATGGAAGAGCGAGAACTAACGTGATGAACATATTCTGCGCGGACGAACACGTGGGCAAAAACGAATTGTGTACCTATCAAAAAACCAAATCAAGATCACCTAATCATTACATGTTGTAATTTTTAGTACCATAAGTGATCTCTTTATGGTTTACGCATTTTCAATAGAACCCTGGGATTTAATTATTTGTACAACATCGCGACTAAAGAACCTTATAAACACCGTCCAGTTTGTAAAAGACTTACTTAATTGTTTAATCTAAACTATACTTTTTTCTATAAAAGATCGTAACTGAAAGGATTTTGCTATTATCATAAATCCTTTGGTTCAAGCGGAGCTAACCGCTCTTACTCGTACCCTTTCGTCTGCGGAAATGAAAGGCTAGTCGGTACGTGAGCTGTTCGCAAATGATAGCACTTACCTTAGGGGCTTTAGCGGCCTAATCTAATTGAAAAAGGTGATATATATTATGAATATAATATGATTTTTTAAATCACAGATCAGAGATTTGAAAGGTTTATTCAGGGAAAAGTTGCATCACCACTCATTAAAAGTATAATTCGGTTACATTAATATACTAGATTCGTCTTATTATTATGAGTCTGTAGTGTCCCACTGCACTGTTGGGCAAAGTCCTCCTCCCAGTTTTTCCAATCGTTTATTTATTTAGATTCGTCTTATTGGAAAACATAATTCTTCGGGGAAAAAGCTGTTTATTTAGGATAGACCGGTAACGCTTCATTTCGCAGAACTTTTATTTGATACGAATAGGTTTTCTATTATTGTGCACATTATATAATATTAATAACGATATCTAAATTAGATTTATAAACTATGACATTTCCAAAAATTATAATCTTTTGCTTAGCAAGTTTTCATACTGTGAGTATTGTGTGCCATATTGGGTCGGGAGAAACTTTTTTTAGGTCTACCCTTCACATTTTTATCAACATTTGACGGGTAGTTATTTTTTTTTGTCGTCATATATCTCCGTTGACATCTTGCGGAGACGACATTTCTGCCGGATTTTGGTCGTCGCCGCGTTGGTGAACACACGTGCCCGGAGCGACGTCGAGCTGAATCCACTACCGTACACTGTCTTTGTTGCCTACTGTCATGGCGTCGTTACCGAACAACGGCACTGAACAAGTATTGATTGGCGAAATCATCATAAATTTGATGGAAAGCCATTTTTAAAGAAGAAGACATTTCTGCCGTGAAAATGGCGTGTCGAAACATCGGTAACAAAGGTAAATATATATTGCGTTTAAAATGTTATATTTTAGAAGGTTTTAAAGAAAAAAAAAATTGACTAATTTGCTACCAAAATACGAGTAGAGAGCCACCTTTGACTATATTTATAAAGAATATGTGGATATAATTATTACCACACTACAATATAACGCAATTTCATAATTATAGAAGTTACAGTTATATCACGATTGTACCAAAGCACCGTCATTAAACATCTCGTTTGTAGAAAAAAGTTAGGGATACGACGCTGGCATTAACTCTAACATTGTCGACCAAAAGAGCTGTTCTTTTGGTTTAAAAAAACGCACGAAAAGGCTCACATTCCCCTTTGTGACCGAGATGTTAATTTAACTGAACTTTTTATCGCATTAAAACTTCTGCGGAACATTCCGCTGTAAAAACACAAGACCTAGTTATCCCGTGTCGCACTGAGAGGTCGAGACGTGGTGCTGATAATAGAAAAAAATCCAGTAGGTTTAAAATAATGTTCTACGGCAAAGAAATCTCACCAAAAACATTTTCAAAGTGACTTTCAAAAAGTTATCAAATGGATGGATGGATGCAGGATGTGTTTTCATATATTTGACACCTCGCTCGGCGCGTTGCGAGGTGTCAAATGTATGAAAACGCATCCTCGCACATCTCTGGTGGAAACGCAGCCTAAGAGCGGGGCGGGGCGGCATTGTGCATTGGCATATACAAAATGAGTTTCATTCTAAGGTTCTAGTAACGCTCTAAAAGGCCGGCATGACGTCATTCAATGCTGTAATGGCGCACTGATGCGCTTCTAAGGACTTAAATGCACGAAAGCGGTGGGCGTTCGCGGGCTTCGTGCAAGTAGACTGACACGGCCTAATTCTGCGCACATGCGTGAAAGCGGGCGCGTCACAGAATGTATATGAAAATCAAATGCAGCGTTCGCATGTTTCCTAGGCGTAGACGCGGCCTAATTAACAGACCGATTAGATAGAAGAATAATATCCAATTTCATGTGTTTTTCTTTCAACACCTGAAAGAATACCCGCTCAGAATAAGTTTGTGAATTAAAAAGTTATTAAGCATTAATGAATATGCCAAAAGCAACTAGTCGATTGCGTAACATGGCAAACATACGTACATATTTTTGTATAAAAATAAAAACACGACTGCAATGGATTAAAAGAAAACTAAAAAGATTGAAACAAGTTACAAATGAAAGAACTTAAATAATTTTAAAATATTGTTTGCAGTCGGGGGGCCTAATATTTTTTTTGGTATTGTATATATTCGTTCCCCCCTCTTCAAACAAAATAGATTTCATTAAGTTCTTCGATTTTAAACTTGTTTCTACTATGTTTTTAGTTCACGTTCCAGTGTTTCAAATGTTTTAATTATTGTTTTACTTAGCAATTTTTTTTTAATGTCTCAATACCGTAAAATTATGTTTAAAATACATAATTAAGAAACTTATTTTGATTTGATATCCCACTTCAAAAGTCCTTTTATTTTGTTTTCTTCTGAAGACACGATATGAAGTACATAGTCCACCATATTGTTTTTATTGCAACTGAAGCATATCCTATGTTACTGTTCAGTCATACATGAAAAAAATGTTACCCAGGTTAACGTAAGGATTCTAATGATACCTCACACATCTAAATCGGTTAAGACGTTGAGAAGTTCTGGGGGTGTTTTCCACACACAAATTAATCAAAAAACAAAACCTCTCACACCTGCATACTGCGATGATGAAATATAAATTTAGATCAGCTGATGACCGGATGTCATTTGATTACCATTGTTAACTAGAACCTCGCTGACCTACTGCATTTTCTCATGAATGGCGGCAAGAGTGACGTACTAAACTACTCATATAAGAGGATTAAACACGGTAATAAGGTTTGCACTCCGGCACACTTGGCCGGGTCAAGCTGGGCTTACTGAAGTTTTGTTCACTGTGAACTGCGCAGTAACTTATAATGTTTCATAGTTTCCTACTATCGGATTGTTTATACTATTTTTATTAGTAGTGTAAAACGTATATAATTTCGCAATGAGTTTTTATAATGGTTGACAAAAGAAAAAAAATACTATCAGAGAACAGGTAAAATTTCGATGACTACCTTGGGTATTTAATAGGTGTGATTTTTTTAAAGAAAATAATGTACTATTCAGTATGACATTTATTTTTCGGCATTTTGTAATAAATAAGTAAAGGTTTCACTGTTTAACACTGGCCATTTTATTTAACACTTTCACAATAGAAGTGTCCAACAGGGTGTCAACTATAATGCCCAATAATTGTTGTGTAACTATGTCTCACATAAGTATAAATTTACATACATACATAGGTGCATACACTTACGCCCTTTTTCCCATTGGGGTACAGAGACCAAAGAATGCAAAATATTATGGTTCTTATATACTACGCTTTAAATTACTTAAGATATTCGAACAGCATATTTTAATCAGCTAATTTCATTCTCAGCAAAGTCTGAAAGACGTCGTAGTTTAAAACTTTCGGAAAATACAAGAGACGTGGGCCAAAAAGGAAGAAACGTCTTGAAATATCTTCACAATTATACGTTTCTACCACGAATCTAATTATTTACTTCGTGTAATTCGTTTCGTCTGTTACGTTACTCTAGACTTCCAACTTCCAAAATTAAGCTTTACTTATAAAATTGGATTTGATCACTAGAATTGCTTTATGAATAATTATTAATACAATTACATTATGTTTTTAGGTACGTTTTGAAACGATGTGCTTGTTAAATTCAGGCTCTCTTCTCACGTCGGTAAAATTTTATACAATACCTAAATGTAAATGAATTAGAATTTGATATTTAATCATAATCTCTTCATCTGTCTATGATAGCAGTCGTTAAGCCAAGTTAGAGGGCTTCGGGCGCCTTGAGAACTTCTAACAGTCTAGTTGCCCACTCACAGTTGTTCTCCTGGTCAGTTGGAAGGTCAGATGGCAGGAACTTCCATAAAAATGTCCGCCAAATCTTGGGATTAATTAGGTAGCGTACCCCAGGCATCCTTCAGGATGCAACTGGGATAAGCCTAGGTGGACGATGAATCTCTCCATGCAGCTTACGCGTAGCTTGTTAAATCTGAAATTATTTTCAATTTTAGTGGTATGAAAATGGAGACGGTAATTATAAAGTCAAGCTTCTGTGCGTATACTTAGTTATGTGTCTAAATATCTTGAGGGTTTATTACTTTTTTATAATCAAATCAAACATGTGGTTAATCGTAATCAAATGGTTTTCATCCATTACATCCGCTAGTGATGTAAAGTCGACGCCATAGATATATTTAAAAATTATTATGCTGTACAAAAGTGTAAATCTATGGCGTTGACTGTACCTAGTCTTTTAACTTGACTACAAAGGTTCCTACATCTCAAAAATGCAGATGGCGAGTTATGCAAAATGTCCGGGCAAAGCCACGGGAGAGTAGATTATTAATAAAATGGATCGCGTAGAAATCCGGGCACAAAAACCTTCCAGAAAATCCTGCAACGAACAACAATGCGGGCAACAAGCGCATGACGTTGCCGGAGTTTAGCATTAACATTTAATAAAACCAGCTAGGGCACAAAGCCGAACAAATACCTACCATAATCCGTATTAGCCTTTTAAAATACGACATGCAACGGCAAATTTGGTGGTCGAAATTAAGTGGTTTAAATGTGAGTAAGATTAAGGTGAAATGTGCGAAAGAGCAAAGAAAAACCGGCCAAGTGCGTGTCGGGCCACGCGCAAGGTAGGTTTCCGTTAGTCGTCTACCCGTACATTATGTGGACTAAAAAGTTCGCAAACTTATATTTACCATGTTTTTGACAGAATTAACAACATTATCTAAGGTATCAATGGAAATTGTACGAAAGTTTGCTTTTGCAAAGTACATTTCTGAAGTTCGACTATTACTCGTTAACTAGTAATGTCTAATTAGCTGTGATAGTTTTCCTTTTAAATTCATCGTAAATACTATTACCATGATTTTTTTCACATGCCTAGTTGCCACCGTTTAGCTGGCAGGGGGGGGGGGGGGACACTTGACCATAACAAAAATTATCACTTCAAAGTTTAATATCACGCCAACCAATTCTTTAATCAAAAATGCTTTTAGAAACTTTATAATATTTTTGAAAGAGATGTATACTCACGCCAAATTACAGCTTTCTAGTACTAACGGTTACTGAGAAAAACGGGGGTCGGACGGACGGACGGACGGACGGACGGACATGGCGAAACTATAAGGGTTCCTTGTTTACTACGGAACCCTAAAATGTTTCATTTTTCGCAATGATTAGGTATTTTTTAAACGTCGCGATGTTTGTCACAATAAATCCTTATAGTAAAGTTGACATCTATTGTAATGAACTTCCTGACTTGACGGGGCAGGCTCGATATTCGGTACTTTGTTTTTTGACGCAAGCTTACTGATGGTGATTTTGATGTCGCAGAGATTCCTTCACTTAATGCAGTGTATTACCACTTTTGAGTTTTTAAAAACCATCTGAGACATAGAATATAGTGTCTTAAAATCTAAAAAAAATATGTGTGTTACATAAGGATATTGTCTAGTCAAAATCGCAGTCAGTTACATGACCTGATGAATTTCACTCGATAGAAAAACATCGCGAAGTTACCTCTTTTTGGAATGTATTTTCAATACTACGGCTATATTACTGATATTTAACATTTAATTTTTGTACTCAATTAAAGATCGTAAATAGTTATAGACAAATTCGCAGGGTTTGCTTTGATAAAATGATTGGCTTAATGACTATAGCTAAATATTTACAAAACTGCGCGCAGAGCTTGCGTAGAGAGCGGGATGGTTAATTGTAAACTCACGCGTGTTAGAGCGGGACATTTGCGTTGGGGATAACTTTAAGGGAATACTGTCAGTATTACATTTTGCACTATAATCAGTAATACCATGCGCAGAAGCGGAGCAGTACTGCCTTCGCCCCGCTTCTGCGCATCCCGCGCCAGCCAGAAAACACTCATTTAAAAATAAAAGCACAGGTATTATCTGTGGTTTTTTTTTCATACTTCCTTTCGTTTTGAACTGCTAACGATAACCATTTTATGACATTTCGGAAAACTAGGAGAATTACAAGCATACGTAAAACGCGGTTATGATTCGACTGACGTTTTCTCATTTTGTACCGCCCGCACCAACAAATCATCTTTCTCAAGCAGGAAGTCATCTTATTCGTGCTTTCATGTTGCACTTTTTGCAGCATTGCTTAGTCGAAGCTGAGATCCATTATTAAATTAACTGTGGATAGCAAGCTCCAGAGATGGCTTTCAGCGATTTAATTTTGTTGCGTCTAGAGATATCAGATCTCGGTTTGTCGGAGAAAAACTAAGCGTCACAGCTCTTACTAGATGTGATATGCATCGGTAATTTTTTTTGACGCAAATAATTCTAATTTCAAAAAGCCGCCAAGTGCATGTCGGGCCACGCACAATGTAGGGTTCCGTAGTTGTCCACCCGTTACATTATGTGGACTAAAAAGTATCCGAACTTATATTTACTATGTTTTTGACAGAATTAATAACATTATCTAAGGTATCAATGGAAATTGTACGAAAGTTAGCTGGCAGGGGGGGGGGGGGCACTTGACCATAACACAAATTATCACTTCAAAGCTTAATATCACGCCAACCGATTCTTGAATCAAAAAATGATCTTAGAAACCTTTAAAAGAGCTATCCAACGATACCCAACACGATAGGGTTTGGAGCTAAAAAAAATTGCAACACCACTTTACATGTAGGGGAGGTAACCTAAAAAAAGATTTTTTTCAAGATTTTATTCTACCGTTTTGTCGGTGTCATCAGTATCTATACTCAAGCCAAATTACAGCTTTCTAGTACTAACGGTTACTGAGATAAACGGGGGACAGACGGACGGACGGACGGACGGACGGACATGGCGAAACTATAAGGGTTCCTTGTTTACTACGGAACCCTAAAAACACAGAATGAAAAACGACAGAAAATAACAATCTTCAATATTTCGTTTAATATTTTCAAAATAATAAACTGACCGTAAGACTAATACAATGCCTACGTTACCTAATGCGGTTTATTTTTACGTATTAACATGTTAACGAATTCAATTAAAATTAAAAATAAAAACACTTATATAAAACACATCTAAGAACAATCTATCCACCATAAAGACTTTCGATTATCTTTTACGTTGCTCGTCGGGGGTTAAAAATATAAGCCACTGAAAATGTCCCCATAATTGCTTCCATTACCCCAATACCACTTTAAAAGAACAACTAAAACGTACAAAACAAATCAATCACTTCCAGTAACACTTAAGTGTCTTACCTCTCAATTATTCACTAGAAAATTAGGAGTAATTGGCCAGTCCAGGCCTAAGGCAATCAAGATAAAAGCTCGACCACTGTCTGTACATATAGCCTCGGATGGTTATATTTGGGTTATGGTTGTGGCTGGCGTGGAATAGTGATGCGTTTTTTACGGGGGTTTTAGCCTTTAGGACACAATATTTGGCCTTTCTATGTTAGTAGTGATGTATACTTAGAGGAAACAGTTATGGTTAGTGTTTAATGTAAGGGGTCTAAAAGGGACAGAAGAATTTTTATTTATGTTAGTTTAGTGTTGAGTGGTTACTAACTGAGCGCTCCCGTGCTTTGGAAGGCATAATTGCTAACGAAGCCGTTGATCCCGGTTGCTGTCTATGGCAGCAGTCGTTAAGCCGAGTTGGAGGCCTTCAGGCGGTTTGAGAACTTCTAACAGTCAAGTTGCCCACTCACTTGACAAAGCCTAATACCAATCCATTCATCATCCATTTCTTTGAATGTTTAATAATAACTTGCTTTTTAAATAAGTACATAAATATAAATAGTGTGTGAGGGTATATAAATGTTTTCTGCCAACAAACTGTCATACAGTTTGGCAGATCAGTAAAAATGTAATTATGTTACTCTTTATTGCAATAAAAAAAAAAAATAATAAGGTCTAGTTTCCCCTTGGGGTTGGAAGGTCAGATGGCAGTCGCTTTCGTAAAAACTAGTGCCTACGCCAAATCTTGGGATTAGGTAGCGAACCCCAGGCATCCTTCAGGATGCAACTGTACTGGGATAACGCTAGGAGGATGATGATGATGAGTTTAGTTTATGATTCGAATAGCAGTCAATTCATACAAAATTTTATGTAAGTATATGACAAAATTGGTCTTCTCTAATTCTAATATAAACGCGACTAGGTAATGCATATCCTATGGTCAATAATTATTAATTAGTAAGTACCTGACTATGGAAAGTGTTCAGTCTTTTCGACCTTTAAATTTGTCTTCTCTAAGTATCAATATGAACAAACAAGAATAGTTTCCATACAGATATTATATAATTCAGACTAAAGGAGGATGATTTACGCTAAACCGTTCCGTGTCCGAGCCGACCCGTTTTCTAGTACAAGAAATCGACTGCCGTCGCGCGTCCGGAAGGGGTCTAGCGTGAATCATCCTAAGTCTTCATACCACATAAGTAGTTTGATGAAATTGGACGTGATTTGTCTTAAAGAACCCTAAAAAACGGTAATTTAAGAAATCTTGAGCCGTCTCAAAAGCATAACCTTATTTCACGTGCAGTGTAAAAATACACAGGGTAGGTACAAAAACATGTTCAAGTATATAAAAGTAGCAAGAGAAAATTCATAATATTTATACTTTTTCATAACTTGGTTGTCTGGTGAAATATAGCGTATAACGCGGGTGAGCGGAAATATTAGAATTCTCATGAAAACCGCATATCAGGCGCAGACGATAAGAACAATATTTTATGAAACAATATTTTAAAGGACTGTTCTCTTCGTTTTTCGAAGACATACGTTTGCCGTCTGCGAGCGACAAATCACAGTTAAGAGCATGGCTTGGCTGATTTAGGGGAATACATTATAATATGACGTTCGCTAGCTTCGGTATTGGAGTTGACTCTCTGTTACATATGTACAGTCAAGTTCGCAAATATTTGCTCGATCAAGTGTTCAAAAATACGTAAACACGACTTTTCATTCAGGCATAGAAGGTAGGTCATTGTAATTCTATACAACATGTTTATAAAATATAGGTCTACATATACGTTGAAACCCACAAATATAAATTAGCGAAAACTTAGTGATAATTTTTAACCCCCGACGCAAAAAGAGGGGTGTTATAAGTTTAACGTGTCTGTCTGTGTATTTGTGTATCTGTGTATCTGTCTGTGGTATCGTAGCGGCCAAACGGATGAACCGATTTTCGTTTAGATTTTTTTGTGTCATAGATAATTTTATCCCGAGTGTTCTTAGCCATGTTTCATGAAAATCTGTTCAGCCGTTTGAAGATTATCAGCTCTTTTCTAATTGATGAGGGGATCTGACTAACTTCTTTATGTCCGATCGATACGAAATTTGGTACCGTGTTACTTCAATGATATTGAAAGTATATGGTAAGGTAACCATGACCTGATCAGTCGTTTGAAGATCATCAGCTCTTTTCTAGTTGATGAGGGGATCTGACTAACTTTCTTATGTCCGATCGATCTGCTCTGTCGGGGGGTTTTTAAAATTTAAAATTCTGTATTTTAGTTATATTATTTTGTTTTAATTATTTTTCTTCCTATTCTTAAGTATTGTATTGTCTTGTCTCTATAAAATAAATACACAACACAACAACCTACACAAATCAACCTAGTCCCAAACTAAGCAAAGCTTGTACTATGGGTAGGTACTAAGCGACGATATACATACTTCTATAGATAAATAAATACTTAAATACATAGAAAACATCCAAGACCCAAGAACAAATATTCCTGCTCATCACACAAATAAATGCCCCGGCCGGGATTCTAACCCGGGACCTCCAGCTTCGTAGGTAGGGTCACTACCAACTAAGCTAAAGCGGTCGTCGAGAAAGCTATTATATATGCCATTTGTTTAATTATTTACCACCTAACTAACAGCTTTTATGACACGACAAACACTTTAACATACATATAAACAGGTAGCTAATTATAGAGTTTATTGGAGTTTCTCTTATCCAGTATAAAACCATTGGTCGCATAACTACCGTACATTTAAACAATGTAAACACACAAAATTACACAATAGTACATTTTGATGCTAGTGCGGAAGGTATGTCATTTTGCACGAGTCCCGAGTTGTCTTCGCCCGAGCCGACGGGCGAGGGACAAGACACGGGACGAGTGAAAATGGCACTTTCGCACGTGTATCAAACGACGATTTTTAATACATTTGCGAAAAAATATCAAAGAAACTAAAATAAAACAGTAATTAAAAGATATAAAACACAATACTTTTACTTGCCATTGTGGGCTTTAAGTACTTACCTGGTCTATCTGGCGTAGTTTACATACAGACATACACTTTATATAACAATCGCATAAATCACACATATCACAAAAATATTATTAAAACAATACAACTCACTACAAAATTAAATCTTGAAATCATATACAAAGAAGCGGGAATTAAAAAGTCGGTTTAACTTTTAATTGATTGACTTTTTTCAACAGGCCACGGTTGTCAGCATTCAGCCAAATCAAATACTATTTAGGAGGAGATTTTATGTCACATGGTAGTTTAATTATATGTAAATAATAATAAATCATTATTTTTCATTTTATAATTAATTTCTATTTTATTTTTAAGTAACTAAATGTATTTTTTGGCGAAAAAAGACAAGCGTTCATTCACATCCGGCGCGACGGTCTTCCATAATACTCTATTAATTAGAGGTCTCGCATAATACTGTTTCCGGTCAATAATTTACTCAATCAGTCAACTTTTTGAATACAGTTTTAGACGTTTTAATATTTGATAACCATTTAACTTGTTTAATATGCATTTTTAATGTTTTAAATTTTATAGAAGGTTACTTTTAATGCCCTTTGCTTTATTAAATAAATAAGTAAAGTGACTGAACCTAAAACCCTTTGGCTTGGGTCAACAGTAAATTTAAAAAAGTTGGAAAAGTAAAAAGCACTAGTGCGCGAAATCCAACTTTGCGCACGATATACAGCTACGTAAAGTACCACTTTTTGAGCAACTGTATTAAAAAATAATTTATTTTTATATCCACGGAGAGCTGTCTCCATCTTAAGAAAATGCCATTATCATTTTAATTTTACCCGACCATTCATTTGAATGTAGGTGTACCCATCTGCTCACGTGAGCTTCGGTGATGGATGCTCACTCGATGGCTAATGCGCGGGAAGACGGATCTGCCCCACGGGAGTCGCGCCGTTAATGTGACAAATGGTTTGTTTATTTATGTCATCTACGAATGTTAGGTATTTATAATGACAATCTTAGGATTTTGATCGTCGCCGCGTTGGTGAGCACACGTGCCCGGGGCGACGACGAGCAGAATCCATTTACCGTACAAAACCTTATCTACTGTCATGGCGTCGTTACCGATCAACGTCATTGAACACGTGACATTGGCGAAATCATCATAAATTTGATGGAAGCCATTTTTTTTAAGAATTGAATTGAATGAGAATCTTATCTGTTTGTGAAACTATTTTCATTAGAGAAACTGATCATGTAACTACCTAACAATCCTCAATTGGACTGTATTAAGGATATCTATTACTTATTTTGTCTTTGCATTACGAAAAAAACAGGCTAATGCAAAATAATTGATGAAGGACCAACCAGAACACGTGCTCAATTATTAGACTGTAAAATGTAAATTATCATCTATTTGGTTCATCGCTTTTGCATCTGTTTCGCATTTTAATATCCCGTGCTCTTTCTGACACTTTAACGTCGTGCACGTGGAAGCGAAACATGGAATGGCGAAACGCATCCGAATCCACAAACAAAACTAGACCTGTCAGATTGTTTTATTTCAAGTAGCGGGGTTTTATCAGCTACTACGAAAAGGTTGGCAATGAATACATTCATATATTGAATTTAGAGCGCCAAGTCTAAAGAATCAAAATGGACGCGAGTGACTAATATCAAACCAGTTCCAATTCAATACTTTTGAATTTAGTTTCCACTAAAGTTATAGATATAGACATTGATTAAGAGACTTGATTAACTGAATTTACACATCACACGTAATCAACAGCGGTAGGAAAATGTCGATTGCATGCTCAGGTCCATATTTGGCCACTTCATATTTCCGTAAATATACACCCTAGTCGCTTTGAGACAGAGATGCTTTTGCAATAATCAACCGATGAGTAAAAGTAGGCATCCATCCATATTGACTCGCCAATCTGAATCAGACATTGGACGTAGTTAATCGGATCAGAAGTACTAAGGACACTAACATTAATCAGTGAAAAGGTTTGTTTGGAAAATAAAAACTACAGTACCTATGTTAACTATTAAGGTGGTTCGCTTTCCATACAAAACGACTTTTGACATTCGCAGGCTGGCGGCGTGATATTTCAAGAAACTTATGTAACAAACTTTCATAGATTGGCTTTTCATTTGCGCGAAATTCCCCCTTTCCTAGAAAAAACTTGTATAACCTAGAACTTGTATAATACTTACTACTAAAATTACTTACGACGCTGGCACAAATGTTTTTAATGCCTAAAATGAATGATTTTACATTTCCAATTAATTTGCTTCAATTAATCGTCCTCAAATATTTCAACGCTTAAAAACATTTTTTCGCCTATAATCACCCACCTATATTCAGCGTAAAAAAGGCCCTCTAGAGTTTCTACTGTGATTATCCCGAGCAGATGTAATTAATTTGACGTGGCCCTGCGTTAATTACAAGACGGATCAAGACGCTCGTGGCTGAGAGTCGCGTAAGCATGGGTTTAGAATGACTATATAAAAAGATGAACTCGATGGGATAGAAGGAATTTTTTTTGATAGACTTCGGCATTTTCAAACTACACATGCATTATCGCCATTATTTAGGCCATATAGGCATTATTGGTTTAATATTTCTATTCATAAACCAATCAGTAATACACGCAAGATATTATTGAGGCCGATAATTTATGTCTCTCTAAGGCAAGGTCTGCAAGGCATATAATTATGGGCCTTGTTGCCTGATGAAAATAAAATGATTTAGATTTAGATTTAGATTTATTTATTTCATAATATAAATTACATTATAGATTAACTTAAAGCTAATTTACAAGAATTTACATTAAATTATAATTAATAATATTTAATTATATTTAATTATAATTTTTTTTATTTTTTTTAATGATATCTCCAATTCGTAAGCAATATTGAGAAGAAGCTTCAAAGCATCCGCAAAACGCTAAGTGTGAGTGATTTAAAATTCCATTTCCGTGAACGTGATCACGCGAGTTCCGATCCACTCGTATTGTTACCGTCCGGACATTTACTGCCATGAATATTGTATGGGGTTGGACAACTTGCTTATACCACTGACATTAAACTGAACCGTTATGTTTCCAGCTGACTTGAATTGGGATGTTGAATGATCGTCAAACTTTTTATGAAACGTCAAAACACTCTGCTAAAGCGACTCGCACCTCTCACCTCACCCGATTTTATATGGAAACTGTCAAATGTCATTTGTCAGCTTTTGATAGTTTCCATATAAAAACGGGTGAGGTGAGAGGTGACAGGTGAGGAAAAGTCGGTTTGTGAATAACAGCCCTGTATGAAGTTTGTAAGAAAAATGAAACAAGTGACGTCACGACTTGTATTGTTGTATAATAAAAACAATGACTTTTCTATGGTCAAACAATGTAACATTTTCGATATTTACTTAAGGGTAGCATTTAACGAACCACCAAATAAGTTGCCGAATGATGCTCTAAAAAATTACATTGATTACCAATAATACTAGATTCGCACCAAATTTTCAACTCCTTTTAAATATAAAGTGCAACTCAAAGAAGTAACATGTCGATAACCTATTAAATTAAATTGTTACCAAATAAATTAGTCACTACCCAAAAATACTTAATGATCACCTAATTTCAAACACCAAATTTCATATAATTTACATCTAAATATTACAGGGCTCGTAATCCTATTAAAATTATTTACACCCAAATAATTCTTTCGGTACCCAGAAATACTACATGATCACCAAATTTCATGCGGCAATTGTTTTTTAACGCCCGTCGCGCAAAGCAGTTCCAATCTAGTCTAACCTCATTGCTAGCACACTGATGCGGTTTTCCATACGGTCCGTCTCGCTCGCACGTCGCACCGCGTGCGAGCAAGACAGCGCTAAATGATTTTATTTTATAGAAGCTTCAAAATTTCTTTAACTTTAATGAGACACTTACATAACATTATTTAATTTAATATATTTTCAACAGTGCTTTCCTTACTGGTCGCATACAGCTATTTGTTCTCAGATGTTTTTGCCTCTACTCTATTCGCTGATAATCGTCAATTTGCCTAGGTAGTAGTATTTTTCTATGACATCTATTTTTTATTTCAAACTAGTTGACATTGGAACAGTATTGACGGATCTCCGCTGGCGCGGAGCTCCTATTTTGAGTTCTTTTGGCCCTTCGGGCCGATGCAAAACTAACATAACCTAAACCTACCTATACCTATTTCTACCTATTAACATCCTTTAATTTTTCCATGAAAGTATCTAAATTAATAAAGTAACTCATTTGAGGACCTTTATCCATTTTCATAACAAACTAACAATTTAATAAATCAACATAACTCATATTCAAATAAAAGATTTCAATCAAACGCGCTCACGTCAACCCATTAAAAAATTAATAATAAAACTTCTTGCAGTTTGTAAACCATCAGCAATAGGTAGTTAGAATGAAACAGCAATAGGTACCTTTCACTCTAACGACATATCAATAGGTTTTATGCTTCAGACAATTCTTTGTATTTGATTGAGTGAGATAGCAGTATACGTGTTATTATTTCACACAGCCACATTGCGCGTTGCTTTTTAAGTTAATTTAGAATTTTACTTTCTAATTTATAACATTTTGGAAATGACTAAAATATTTATAGTGCTAAAAACAATTAATTTGTAACTGTTTACTAAAATGTAGCATGCGATGTGTATAATATTTGGATGTAATTCTAATGAAAAAAGGTGCATGAGATTAGGTGGTAGTTTAGTGTTTTTGGTGGTACTTGACAATTTTTTTGATGCGATTATAAATTTATAGGAACGCAATAAGTAAAATAGGTGCAAGTGCTGCAAATATAGGTAGAATTTTTTTGGTGACTCAGAATTGCTGATCGATAAATTTTTTTGAGTGTTCAACCTTATTTTAGGGTTCGTAAATTTGATGATATCAAAAGTTATTTAGGTGATCATTTTATTTGTTCCCTTTACTTAATTTAAAAATAGCAAAATTAAGCTGAAGCGTGCTATTTTTCGAGTACCTATAGTGAGTATTGCTTATAATGGCTCTGTTTTATCATATTTCTTTGTAACCTAGACGAAAGTTTTAGAGCCTTGCAATTCAATTTAAACCTAATTAAAATGAAACTTAGATTTTAGTATTCTTGTTTAATAAATATCTCTTACACAAACTACTGGAAGGTCAAACATTGAAAAATGAAATGAAAAATGAAAAAATGTTTATTAACTCCACAGAAAAAGACAGTAGGTACACTCCCACTTAACTTACTCTTGGTAAAAGTGGCATCTGAAGCCCTGACAGCCAAAATGTATAACATTGAGAAAATGTCAAAAACCTGTCAATTAAATAGAAAATGGCCTAAATATACGAGCGTTTTTAACTTTTTAAGGCGAGATTCTTCCATTGCAAATGTCCCGCTCTAGCACGCGTGAATTTGCAATTGACCATCCCACTCTCTACGGAACTGCGCGCGTAATTTTCGTAAATTTTTAGTGCATTTTTGGGTGAGAAAAATACATGGCTTACTATATTAACAATATTAATCCCGACATCGCTCATATTATCAAATACGTTTATTTTAGTATTATTTTCTACTCATCGTGTTACCTAAGATTGAAATAAAATGAGATTTAATAGAGGTATGTTTGGCATTTTTTTCTATCGAACAAAGTTTTGTAAATTGTGTAACGGAAATCCGACGGTACTAGATAAAGATCTCAAATATAACCTCGTATTTTTTTTACATTTTTGATATGTAGTATTTCGAAATAAAATCGTTTATCAAATCAGATTTTTACTACAACCCACCCTTAAGGCCCTTAAAGCAATAAAAATATTATGCACTTAAGCACTACTGATCTAAATCAGGATTTCCATAGTAAAAAAGGAAACTAAGACATTAAGTATACAACAACATAAGTGATGATTATTGTGTAATCCTAAAGAAAAGTGTGATAATTGTCTTCAAGAAGAGTTTGTTTACATGATAGGACAGGTAAGGAGGAATAGACTATTATATCTATCTCCGCTACCCAAAGGTTGTCTGGAAGAGATCGCTCTTTAGCGACAAGACCGCCTGTAGTTTCACCTTTACTTTAAGCCTAATGTTTCTGTACTATGATCTTTTTGAGGTGTGCAATAAAGAGTATTTTATCTACTTAACGTAAGTGGCATAATTATAGTAGATTATACACCAAGGGGATAAAACACTGTTTTATGTCACGGGTGCGATATTGAATCCCGAACGTAACGAAGGACTCCAAATTTTAGTAGTAATGATTTAATTCCTGAGCGAAGCGAGGGAATTAAGACTGAGTCCTGAGTGTAGTGAGGGATTTAAGCGCTCCCAAGGCAAAAACAGCTTTATCCCCGAGGAGTATACTCTACTTTTCTCACCTCTTGCGAGGCAATAAAAAAACCAAGGCTACTAAAAACAGAATTAAATCAGTCAATCGCAGCAAATTTTATTATCTATTTTAATAGAATCTGTTTTACTCCGTATAATTAAGCATCTTGTAACTCACGCGGATCTTGTTTTTGGTATTTAATACCTAGTACATCGACGACTGCTTGCATTCATTTGTGTGGTGAGCACAAGTAAGTATTTTGTTCCTGAATCTTATATGTTTTCTATGTATTTTAAATATATATTTATCTTTATACGTATATGTATATCGTCGACTAGTACCCATAATACAAGCTTTGATTAGTTTGGGACTAGGTAGATTTGTGTAAGACTGTCCACAAATATGTAATTATATATTTATTTACATTGCTGCAACTACTGCAAAGGGAGGAAGGCCAGCCCTAGCTACGTCCGTGGCACGGATGTATAATGTATAAGAAAACTCCAAAATGTAATTCTATAAATATTCAGTACTAAAACCACGCGCTTGACGCGCTACAGGCGGCGGCCGACGACGCAGTCTTTTGTTTCGAACACGACGTTCCAAACAAAACACGGAGCTGGTGTGCCGCCTCCTCGCCGCTTAGTGGACTTCACGACATTAGACTTTAATGACAGAACTATAAGAACTATGAAAAGTGAAATCACATTATTACCCGGCGGGTTATAATGAGATTCAGTACGATATTACTATCCGGCCTAAGCCAAGGGTTATAATGATTTGCTTTCGGTAAGGTTTGCATGATATATAATTGGGCATTGACGAGCAGGTGGTGTGAAAACTATGTTACCTTCGGGCAGTATCATATATATTATGGCCTTATGAAATACTAGTTTGTTAATGATAGTTATAGCGTAGCTTAACCTGACAAATTACGTAGACCAGACAACCCTTTCGTTGATCATCCGCTACAGCTACATTAATGCCTGTTCAAAAATGATTTTATCTTCCTACCCGTATACCGTATACCATTTGTCACAGAGCATTATCTTAGGGTAAGTATAGTGCTCACTGGCTTCAGCCTTCACTTCCTATAAATTTATGACTCACCCGGCTCAAAAGGTATAGTTGAGATCTCTCCTGCTGGCCGATATTTATAAAACTCTCATTGGATTTTGAATTTTGTTACATGTAAAATTGAGTCGATTTTTGCACTCATTACTTTGACATAGCTTGGCAAACTCAAATAATTTTAAGTATACTTGCGTGTGCCGTTTTATAGTGGAGGTCAGTTTACGGAATTAAGATCGATGAGGTTTCAATAGAGCTCGAAGATAGAGTGAAGGTTGGTAAGGTAAACGCCATAATAATACAATACATACTCGTATTATAACTCTTTAATGTCTCATCATCATTCGCTTGCCCTTTTCCCATTTATTTGGGGTCGGCGCAGCATGTCTTTTTCTTCCATACATCTCTGTCGCCCGTCATCTCTACATTCACATCCTTCTTATTCATATCGTCTTTCACACAATCCATCCACCTTTTCTTTGGCCTACCTCGTTTCTTGCGTCCATCCACACTCATATCTAACACTCTTCTTGTTACATGCCTTTCATCCCTCCTCATTACATGGCCGTACCACGCCAGGCGATTGGCTCTTCTAACTCTTTAATGTCTAATACTTTATAATATCTTAATATAAGTATTAAGTTTCTTTCGGCTTTTCTTCTCGGCAGGTGGTCTTCTTTTGAGACACGCAAAACCTAAACGCTAAAAACCTGTAAACATTTACATTTTTTCGTCATTTTACTAAATAACTATGTAGCGGCCTACATTTTAAATTTTATTCTAAATCACCCCATAGGTTTTGAATCAAAAAGCTTGTGACAATACGGACAGACAAACGGACATGCCGAACCTGATGATGGTTCTGTTTTTGCCATTTTATCTTCTACTTTGAGCAAATAAAGAAGGTTGTGGTCCTGTCGTATCAGAGAGTGAATAAGATAGCAGAGAACAGAACAGAAACGGCTGGCGATTGCTTCGCCGACATGAGTAGTAAATTCTTAATTAAAAGGAAATTTTACGTACGAAACCCTAAAAAATCATATCAATGTCGTCCGTTTGTGTAGCATTAGGGTGATCATATACAAGAGACGTGTATGTTTTCATGTTTTTTTAGATACACATTATGCTTTCGAGTTGTCACAACCTCGCACAGCTGCTTTGGTGTAGGTATATTCACTTTTACCTTATAATAATTCTTTATTGTACATTAACATAAAATGGTGTTTTACAATACCGAGGGTTATTATAATAGGGTTTGTACAAACGTCAGCGTTATCCTAGGCACACGCACATTAACGTTGCACATGAACAAGAACATTGATGTGAACGAGGTAGATCGACGTGGACGAGAGTATTTCGCAATTACACTGCAGCATGCAGAGACACGTGCGAAAATAATGCAACCCATACAATACGAACGTGCACTAGCACCGGTGCTGCGTTTTGTCATGTGTTAGGCAGTTACGTACGTCTTAGATAGTAAACCCTAGAGAATTGTGTACTTAAAGTTCTTTTAGAGACTCACTGAGCACTAATATGGTTTTAGAGTAGAGCATGTCGCAGCTGGATTGTATAATCCGCCGTTATACATTACGCCTAGCCGTTTTACAAAATAGAGCCGTTTTGTAATACGGCTGGATAATGATTAGCCGGATCGTAATTGCGATACGTTTTACAATATGTCGGCTCACGTTTAGCCGCATTGTATTTGCCAGATTGCATAATCCGCCATTTTACATTACAACTAACCGTTTTACAAAACAGCTGAGCCGTTATGTAATACGGCGGGTTAACGATTAGCTGGATCGTCATTGCCAAACAGCGCTGCGAGCGTTAAAAATGGAAACTAGAAGCTGTCAAGCTGTCATACCTATAATGTATAATGTAATCGTTTATTGTGAAATAAATATCTAAATCAAGAGGTGAAGGATTGAAGAACGTCAAGCGCCGAATACACATTCCGGCGGATTTTCATTCAGCCATATTCAATCCGCCTAATCGATGACCCGCCGTAATACAAAACAGCCGTTTTGTAAGACGCCTACTCATAATGTAATACAGCAGATTATACAAGTAGCCCACGACATAATACACAATGTACGAACTCGCAATTTTGACTATTGCTTGAGATTCTTCTGCAGAAGAATTTTAAGCAAAGGAAGGGTGCTAGTGGTTACAGGTGGCTCTATCTGCGCTGGGCGCATTAAGAGCTGGTTGCGGGTCGCGTCACCGCTACGGCGGGACGGGCTTCTGACCGTCATTTGGTCCCACGGTATCTGCTACTGATATGGACCGATTTTGATGCATGATGGATGCAGAGTTTGGACACTAACGCTGAACGAGGAGAGCAAGCTCTTAGGAGTCGTTTTAAAAAAAAATTGTACATAACGAAAGTTAGCCATACAAAATATTTATGAGTCATCGTTACACAAAGGAATCAATAGTTAAGTTTTGTTTTAATTAAAGCCCTTAACCATGTGCAAGATTTTTGAAAACGACTCTTAGTGGCAGAAAGAAACATCCTGAGGAAGATTCTGAGACCTAAAAACGGGAAGATGGTAGCAGGAGGGTTAGGAAGAATACGGAGTTGGAGTTGGAAGCACTGCTTACCGAACCCAACATCATCAGAAAAAGCAAAGCTGCTCGGCTACGCTGACTCGGCCAAATTTTATATTATGTTATAAAAATTTAAATTAAAAACTAAGCAATAAAAATATATATGTTTTTTAATAATATGCCACAAATAACCTTCTAAGTCTGATGAGACAGAATCCGTTAGTGAAGGGACAAGAACAAATTAAACAGAATACCCATTCGTCACTGTTTTCAAAGGGTCACAATCCGTCACTCTCAAAAGACAAGGACGGATCGGGTATATCTTACCATTTATTCCATTGAAAAGGATTGCTTATAAATAATGTATGTTACTCCACATATTCCGGTATTTAAAGGCCTCAAAGCGCATGTTCCTAAATATATTGTTTACCTACTAAATACGTTAACATTTTTTTTTTCTGCGTGGAGTTTTTATTTTATATTTAATTTACACACGTGCAAGAATTTCATGGAAGAGTAACTAGATAGCGGGTTTCCGAGGTATGATAATTGCAATAGGTGTTTTGTTTTACTAATACCTAACGTATTTCTAAAATTAGTGATCCAATTATTCGTGGTCAAGTGCACTCACATTGCTAGCAACCGTCAGAAATGGATAGGCATTGTAAGGGAAAGTCTGTAGTGTAAGTCTAGTCTAAGAAGTGTGCGGCAACCAAACAACCACGATCACTCCGACAAGACTATACGACTGAGAAGAAAAGAAGATAACATATTTTTCTAGCCGAGTGCAATGTTCGAAAATACTAGAGTTCACATTTTTGTGTTCAGTGCTATTGTTTAAAAAAGGAAATACTTATTGCGTTCATGAAACGTGAAATCGATAGGTATGATGTAAAAAATAAATATTAAAAAAAACATCCTCCATGTATCTGGGTTACCCTTGTTTATAACTATTCCAAATTTCTAATGGATAGAATAAGTAGTTCTTGAGATATTTAGCGATGTGACAGACAGACAGACAGGCAAAGTGAAAGCATAAGAGTTCCTTTTTTACCTTTCAGTGCTAGCGTACAACTAGGCGCGCGCTTGTCTCGTAGGCCACGGTATTCGGCATACATACACACAAGCATGCAAGGCATATGGGTTCTTTTTACTTGTTGTTAGCTGACAACAAGTAAAAATTGACATTATTGACGTGATATTATTGACGGCGACGAAAGTACGAGACGTCACGGCAGACCTCATCAGATTTACGAAATCTAAGAAACTAATACGAGTCTCAAAACATCATGTCAGGCAAATATGAATCCGGCTTAAGAACAAATACCCGATCATGATCTAACAGCATAACTTCATGGTGCGTATACGCCATAACACATATGCGTCATGCCTCCACCTAAGATTTCCGCTACGGCGGAAAAACGCTGCTACGCGTTACAGCGTAGCATACAGATGTATTGTAAAATTGCTTTCCTTCGGGCTAATAATAAGCTAATTGTGTGTCAACTGACATTTGACAATTAGCTTGACATTTGACACTAAACAATAAAGTTCCATAATAATGGATATGAAAACGTCACTCATTTAATACAATCATTGATTGACAGTTCGGGTGCCATCTTATTCTGATTGAGATCCGAGTTTTCACGAAGGAAAGCAATTTTGCAATACATCTGTACGTAGCTTTTGTGGGCCACGAATGGGTTAACACCTACTGTGTCAGCCTAATTTAACACATTCAATTCATTACCGACGAGTGCTACGCTTATAGCCGACAACATTGTTTTTCTGCTTTGTAGCGAAAACTGCCTACACACGGAGAACCCGATGCCGTGTCCTCGGCGCGGAATGTCATATCATCAATTTCAAAATTGTAAAAGTGCATAATTTGAGATATTACTTATCAGAGATCGTAAACTTTCTAA
This sequence comes from Cenopis cana, assembly GCA_951800055.1. Classification (NCBI taxonomy): domain Eukaryota; kingdom Metazoa; phylum Arthropoda; class Insecta; order Lepidoptera; family Tortricidae; genus Cenopis; species Cenopis cana. The sequence continues at coordinate 8,648,430 of OX637489.1, read as the reverse complement.
ACACGTTTCTTAGCAAGTTACTGATGGCATTGAAAGTCCAAACAACCTAGGTATTTCCTAGAAATATAACCGCGTGTCTTAAGCTATGTGTAAAACAAAGTATAAATAATGTATTCGCTTAACCACAATAAAAATCACTGTTTTATCCTCCGCGGGGAGATGCCAGCTGAATTTCAATTGTGGCATAGTGGAAAACTACGAGGAGTGTAGTAGCGGGTGGATTCTTAAATTTGTTTTGCATTATAGAACGCGGAGGAGTAACTGGAAAATATATGGCTGTTTTCAATTTATGTTATTAAGTAAGCGTTATAAAAGGGACGAATATTTTTAATACTTTTAGTAATAACAATAGTTTGATTATCTAACGCCACACTGAAAGTTTAAAAAAAAAACAAAAACCAAGCAAACTAGCAAGTTATTTATTGTAATTTTGTTTTATAGACTATTGTCCGTTTACATCAATACATCGCTGCATTCCATAGCTGTTTAATGCAACTACTGCTTCTTCGGCGGCCCATAAAATGCTACCCTCGAAGTTTTTAGTTAAATAAATAGAAAACGCATATTGTGAGTTCAATTCTGTTAGACGGATGACCCAGTATTTTTATTCCCGACAGCACCAAGTAGGCAGTAGATTGCCTGGAGACGTTGTAGTGGTGAAGGAGGATACTACGGCGAGGCAGTCTCTGCCGGACTTTTTCCAAGACACCGGACAACTATATACAAATAATTAAGAATTAACCCAACTCAATATCTGATAACTAAGATTTAATATCTCGTATTTTGCTTATAAAACAGATTTAAAGTGGGCTTAACTAATTTCTACTTTAATGGATACAGGCGTAAGGATATTTAATAAATTATTCGGAACTAAGCCCGGATATTTTAGTTTCGAATCGTTAAAACTTTAATGTAAAACTGTTTTTATTAAGGAATAAATAAATGAATCTCTAAGCTATAATATTCAGATACCAAAACAGACGCCATACGCGTTGTGAGCGAAGATCGGCCGGGGCGGAAAATGCGCAAATATTTCATTTTATCCTCTAAGGTTGTTACTTATGAGCTTAGGGCACATCCATTTATGTGAGATTTATTAAATTATAGCGCTCATGTATACAAATTAATCGAGCGCGGGAGTGAGAGTTTACGGAACACTGACTTTGGGATTATTTTCGTTTGTCACTTCGCATTTTTATAAATTTTCGCGCATTCGCTTCACAAAATGACTTTCTACGCAACAACAATACAACGCAAATGCAAATACAAATAAATTTATTTTGCGTAAAATGTGGTACATAAGGGTTGTCATATATTATGTATAAGTGCAACACACATTTCACCAGAACTGGCATGCAAAATTACCTAAAATCGGCATTAACATGAAAATCGAAAAAAAGTCAAAATTATATAACAATACTAATAATAAAAAGATAATATTATATAAATTAATTTAAAAATGTCAAATACAAATATGCAATATAAAATTAAATTAAAATAAAAAGTCCTCAATGTCATGTTTGTTAAATTTAAACCACTGTCTACTTAAGTAAATCTAACAAAAAAAAATTATAAAAGAAAAAAATTCAACATCTACGAGTACTTATATAATGTAAAATGAGAAAAATATTCGTCAACAGAGTAAAAGCATTCTTGCATTAACCATTTTTTTAGTCTTTTTCGAAAGAATTCAATGGGCAATAGTAGATTGTGTCACAAGGGAGCAAAATGACATATTTACGGCGTGGGCGTAAATTGAATCCTGAACGAAGCGAAGGATTATATAATAGAATCCCGAGCGTAGCGAGGGATTCTAAAATAGAATCCTGAGCGTAGTGAGGGATTCAAGAATTAACGCCCAAGGTGGAAATAATTTTGCTTCCATGTGACACATACTGCTTTTCACATCACCTATTGAGAATAATAAAAGATCTGAAATAGCGATGGTTGTGCATTTATTTTATCAAAATCGATACAATACTTAACTATCAAAATCGATACAATACAATTAGTCGTTACAGAAAAGTGCCACTTTGATCCCTCGTAGCAGGGAAGAAAAGTGCCATTTTGATCCCTCCTAGCAGGGAAGAAAAAGCCCTTATCCGAATAGGTAATGTGAAAAATCCTTAATGTCATCGTATAGGCGATTGTAGATGCTAATTGACATACAGTGAGCATTCTATTACTATACAATTTAGTTTTTTTTTTCTGCTATAGCTATACGATCAAAAAGCGAAAGCGATGAACCTAAACGTAGATCTGAGTGATGTAAATATTCTGTTTTTACTCATTGGCGTTATCTTACTCGTATAATAGGGATCATAAAACATTTAGATGATTGTGTTGACTATATCAGTTCAGGTTTATGTGGTAAGTAAGATCTTGTTTTGTTTCTGTTCTATAGTATGTGTTTTTTTAAACAAAGACAGAACATATTTATTTATTATAATAATTGTATATAAATAAAATAATTGTATCAAAACTCTCTATTATACAGACCAATAATCAGTTACACACCAAATATATAAAAAAAACTGTATTATTTATTTGTGATACTATTAATTTATTATTAACTGCTTACGCTTATTGTTACAATATTATTGAAATGTATGCTTGTGAGTAATTTGATTTTAAGGTTTCAAACCAATTGTGGCTAATAAAATAATGTAAATAAGTACGTAACATTTTAAATTGGGTGGACATTTTATGTAATTATGTAAAATAAAACAAAATTAACAATACGTTATAACCCATTCGAGGTCCACCAACGCTACGTGTACTTCACCGTAGCTTGGCATCATGCATAGGAATCGTCATGAGCACGAGCCTTGAACACTTACTTATTCTGTGAATGAACGGGTTAAGTCACAGAATAAGTAATAGTACAGTTAAGTCTATAAAGCCAATTACGTATTTTCATACATTATTTAGAGTCTAATGTGTCCCACTGCTGGGCAAAGGCCTCCCCCCTCTTTTTCCAGTTATTACGGTTTTTGGCTTCTTCTGTCCAGTCCTTTAAAAAGGAGTCCAGTTCATCCCGCCATCGCCGATGGGGTCTGCCACGTCTCCTCGAGTTCTGAGGCTTCCATTCCGTAGTGGTCTTTGCCCATAACTCACTGGGCATGCGGGAGACGTGACCAGCCCAGTCCCATTTTAACTTGGCTGCTTTCTGAGTTACGTCTATTATTTTAGTTTGTGAGCGAAGCGTGTTGGTTTTCATACTAGATACAATGCCTTTATTTAATTTCATTTAATATTTACACATTCAATTTGCTTACAATAATCTTTAAATAAAAAATAACCATCAAGTATTATTATGCCCTGCCAACCCTTTATTAAAACATCTCCAATAAAATATTATAGGTACAATGTGCGAAATGGCCCAAAAAGGTCCATGCTGAAACATTCAAAATGAACCGTTACAATAACAAAATTGAAACATTAAATCTGTCACGACCTTAAATTTATTACGTTTTATACGCAGTGTAATGACTTAGGTCGTTGTTATTAATGTGTAATTAACGTATATTAAACAGGCACTGGCTTTTACTATCTAGTTTAACTATTTCATACTGTTTAACGGCTTATCAAAATTCAACTATGCTAATTTGCGAAATGAAACACTATTATAACCGCTTCCCGGCATATTATTGCGTTACGGTGTGTAATTTTGTCGTGTTTGAGTATAAATTATTGTAGTTAGCTGACAAAATGCTGTTTGATTGTGTTTTTTGAGAGATAAACGCCTAGAGTTAGTGATGATGTTTGTTTGTTTTAGTTATTTTTAACCCCTGACGCAAAAAGAGAGGGGTGTTATTATACAACGACGTTGGCAAACAATCTTACGGCCTGCCTGACGGTAAACAGACACCCTACTTATGAAACCTTGCGGCTCCAGAAGAATGAGAAGCGCGTTACCAACCTAACCTACTAGCGACCCGCCCCGGCTTCGCACGGGTGCAAATTATACATAAATAAACCTTCCTCTTGAATCACACTACCTATCTACTAAAAAAAAACCGCATCAAAAACCCGTTGCGTAGTTTTAAAGATTTAAGCATACAAGGGGACAGACAGCAGGAAGCAACTTTGTTTTCTACTATATAGTGAAAATGTATCAGTATCCTATAAATAAGCAATCGGAAACCATTGTATCTCACAGATAATGCAATTACTGTTAATAGAAATTAACTTCAAATAGACCGTCTTGTGTAACCGACTATCAAGTTGATTGAGATTCTATTATTAGCCGAGATTGACGCGTACATTACCCTACTCTTAGAGCCCGCTGCTGGCGGTCGTCGTACTATTCAATGTGATATTTTGTCCCCTAGGCACGAAAAGACAAAAATGCTGTAGTTTTCCCGCTAAGTTACGTTTCAAATAAAGATGCCGGATGCTGTATAGTGTACCCATGTTTCAAAGATATGTCGACAATGTACTTAATGTAAATTCGTTTATAATCTGGATATGTGGGTATCAGAACCAGCGATTTTGCGTTTCTTAGTATTATTATCTTGTCTAGTTTATGAAATTTTAGCAACCTGTATGTCTTATAATTATTATTGTTTGTGGTTGATATTCACCTGATACCCAAGTATATTGATCAACTTAAATAAAAAAGTAAGTCGCATACACGATTTGAAAAATTTAATTTGCGTGATACTCTCTAAAGACACCCTAATTTCGAGGCGGAAATGTAGTAAGACATAATCGTAACGAATATTATGGCAGCCCAATAACAAAACAAATGAAACCCGCAAACAGCTTCGTGCAACTTCGGGCGTAGGAGTCAAAGTATGTATACATTTTCCACCTTATTAAAAAGGATTAAGGTGCAAAAGTGTTAACATATCTTTGACGACTATTTGGACAAACACCGAGTTCATTTAGCGGAATGAGTAACAGAATTTAGTTATTAATTTTATTTGTCGAGAGTTTTGCGCGCCGCTTGTTTTACTTTTAAATTGTTTAGTGTTTGCCAGGCTCCGAGTAACATTTAAAGGTTTTTGGATTAATGTGTGGTACTTTTGGTGTAATTTAGGTTCGTTGGTGAATGTTAATGTTGCGTGATTCGTCCGTAAAACGTACCTAGAAGTCTTCCCTTACGCATTCGTAGATTTTACATTAATTGCATATTAAAAAAACTGATGAAGTAAAAGGTTCCTTTAAAAAAAAAAAAATTGTACTCGGAACATTATTAGCTAATTCCAATTAGTAACCGTCAAATAACCAAATCTAATATTTTATATACTGAATGCTATTACAAAAAAACACACTTTTTACTAAATTCAATCCCCAGTCGTGTATATAACGTATGAACGCAGTTATTCTTAATTTTAAAATTACTTCATATATAATTCCAATTAAGTACAACTTTTTGCACTTATTTGTATTATTCGCACTGTAAATTTGTAAAGATGATACGTTAATTTTATATGACATAAAACGTAAAATTTTCCGTCCTTAGTTCATTCTATGCGGGTCGTTCCCCGCACTAGTGTTATGGCAAAACATAACAGAACTGCTACAAGTTAGTGGCGTCGCGCCAAAGCCTCTTGCCATGGTGCTTGATGTGACGATTAAACTGTCATGGCGACCGGTAGTGGGCCGCCCGGTGCCGAGGGCACTCTGCAGCCGTCACTCGGCCCGGGCGGACGCACTCCCGTTGGCGATGTCCAAATGCTATATTGTGTTTCTATTACTTACCTCCTGCGTCCGTCCGTAAGACTTACCTCAAGTGACCTAGACGTCACAAGTGGCGACGAGTTTATGGGTAAGTCGTCAATCTATTTGGAAAAAGGAGGAGTGAAAGAATGGGAACCAGTTCCATGATAACGGAAATGCCGAGTGTTACGTGCTACCAACACAGTGCAGTTAAAAATATTCTTGCATTTTACTTATTATTTACATTCATATTTTGGATATTTCATCAGTGGAATGGATGAAATGTATCAGAAGTAAAAAAAAAAATGGTCCTTTAATATATTGTACAAACGTTGTCATGTCGGATTATAAATTCAATTCCCATGCGTGATCTATCATCACCTACAAATGACAATAATAAACCATAATCAATTAAGATCTCCACAATCAAACTGAAAAACTAGTTTTGTGGAGCGATGTATTGTGATATGTCTTTACTTTGCCGGTGTTAATTAAAATATAACAATACCGATTTGGTTCAATTGTGGCCTATTTCTATTTTGTTATTTTGATTCCGTTAGTAAAATGTTTGATTAAATGGAGACGAAATTATTTCCATGACAAAGATGTATTCTTTTACTGTGCGGGTAGACACGTGAACTACGCATTAAATAATATTGGTAAGCACTCCTAAGTCCTAACGGATCGAGTAGTAAGTCCGACTGGGCTGGTACTAAAATAAAGAAACAGCATACACCAAATGGTATGGTATAGAATATATATTTATGGTGAATTTGAGTAGTAGGTCTGTCTCCATAGACCGGTACTAACAATGAGTAGTAGGTCTGTCTCCATAGACCGGTACTAACAATGAGAAGTAGGTCTAATATAGACCGGTACTAACAATGAGTGGTAAGTCTGTACAGACTGGTACCAACAAGAAGCGACAAAACGCTGACATGCCATATACCTTGTTTTGTTTTAGCATTAAGAAGAATGGCACAAAAACTATTCACGATATTTTTATCAGGCACGTTTAGCGATGAAATAGTGTACTAGTCATCGGGTTTACTATTATAAAACGGTTTTATTTCATGCCAAAATTAATTAGTTTTCGTTATTCATAAATAAGAGAATACGGGTTGTATTATATATTTACTTAATACATTTTTAATTGGTAACGAAAATATTAATTTTGTTTCGCCGTTTCGGATCATTCATCTAAGTTGTACATTGTACAATAGAAACCCAAAAAAGCATAGTTTGTGAGATACCGGTTTGTTTTTAGAATGTTATTTCTAATATTCAACAACTGCTATTTGTCTGGATCTAGATCCTCCGTGCCAATTCAGTGTGTGTTTACAATCACTACTGTTATTTGCCTAACTTCTAATTATAAAATAAACAAGGTATAGCTTCCACACAAATTACAACGGTATTAATAAGTGGCAAAGAAAAGAACAGACCTGCTGAGAATCACAGGTAGTTTACTTATGCCACAGATCTGTCGAGAGAAATACAGAATTTCCGGGTTGATTACATCACCTGAGTGATATGACAATGTTTTATCAATAAATAAATGAATGAATGATTCTCATCTTTAAAGTTAATTGATGTCCACACCGGCCCGAACGTTAAAGGAAAGTTAAGGAAATCAGAGTGCAATGTAACCTTATTGTTGTCTTCGGGTTACTCTATACCTAGGCACCAGGAAGTCTGCGTGACACCTACCGGTGTCCGAAATAAAGATTAAATAAATATGCTGCACTTGGTACTTTCTAATTTGGCTTTAGATTTCTTCATGTCACTATATTATATGTGACGACTATATATTATAAATAATAGAAATATTTGAATACGAATTTACAATAGCATTTATGATATTACTACACTTATACACACTACACTTATTATGTGTGTCTGTGTATGTCGTGCTTTCTTGCACTAATTAAGTATGTGAAATAACTAAATAAATTGTCAATATCGAATAATAATTGCCAAAATAAAAACGATAAATCTAAATATTAAATGTTAATTCTAAATATTTCATTTAATAATAAATATTTTACACTGTAATTGATGTACTATTACTTATTCTGTAGTTGTTGTGCAATACAATGTTGTATTGTTATGAAATGAATAATGTCAATTATATTATATTCCCATACATCGACACAAGGAATACATATGACTGATTTTCAGCGGGTAGGCTTTCGTTAGGTCAGTTACCCGTAGATTTTTGCTGGAAGTACCGAACGATGCGGTATTACATAAGACTTCCAGTGAATTTGCTTTTTCCTGTAACTCAAAGTAAATAAAGGGAGAGCGTACCTATGAAATTAATTTGTACCTAATAAGGTGCCAGGTACCTACTTACGATACAAAATAGGGAAAGTGGTAAAATAAATTAGTAGACTGAGACCCTAAGGGTCGGTCGGTACTAACAAACAAGAAGTAAGTTGTATGTTCAACTGGTACTTACAAACAAAAGAAATATATATTAGTAAACTTATGCGCCGAGCGTTGGTTGGTACTAAAAATAAAATTGTATTGGCTGCTCAGTCCAATAGTTCAAAACTTGCCTTTCAAGGAATTTTAATTTAAAAAAATTCTTAGAAAAGGTACTTGATGAAAATTAACAGTCGTGTCTGAAACTGGATATGTTAGTTAAAGGCATAAATGTATGTAAGTTCCCGAATTGACAAAAGTATTTGAACGCTCTCACAATCTTTTCAAAAGTCATGCTCGCATGTTTTGTATAATAGTATATTTTCGATGTGGACTGCTCCATACCGGAACGATTGGTCAAGTTCTAGCTAGGGTTGAGCACCAAAGTGCAGGTACATATTATTTATGTTACTGATGATTTATATGGGCTAGGGACTGGAATACTTTAGTATATCGAACTCTAGTATACCAGGAGGATATTAGCAACAATAAAAATAAAACAAATTTAATCCTGTTCAGTTTATTGCACATTTAATATGAAATATAAGACGGATGTGCCTAACTAAACTGAAGCACATGCAAATAATTTAAATTAAACCACGTAAAATGAACTGGAAATACAAAACATGTGAGTTAATACAGTAATAATAGTAATTTTCCTGGAGTTTCTTAGCCTGAGCCTGGGGTCCGTATCATTTGGTTCCTGACTCCAAGATCTGGCGTCAGGCAATGTGGTAACAAGGATTATTGCTTACAAAAATGCACGAATCAGGAATAAATGTTAAAAACTATAACTACAGAATAATTGGTTATCGTAGTACCTGGAGAGTCATGATGTAGTCACGATGTAGAGTCATGATGTAGAGTCATGATGTAGAGTCATGATGTAGAGTCATGATGTAGAGTCATGATGTAGAGTCATGATGTAGAGTCATGATGTAGAGTCATGATGTAGAGTCATGATGTAGAGTCATTATGTAGAGTCAAGATGTAGAGCGGGTTTGGTATAGTAATTAGTAAATGCAAGGTGTTTCCTGCCTAACAAAACCAATGTTGACAACTAGAACACGGCAATCATAGTCTGCCGTTAGAGCGTTATATCTCAGCTGTTTACGAGTCGTCAAGTTGCCGTTTGCCTGTTACTTATCATCGTAGGCACGATGAGTGTCACTAACAATTATTACTAGAGTCACTAAAAATTCCGGATGACATTTTATGTGCGCGACAGCCGGGTCAGCCGAAATGCCAAGAATGTCAGGAAATTAGCATTTTATGTAGGTACTCGCAAATTTCATCATGTTCCTGCTCTAATGAGGTGTCTCTTTAGGGTTGGTTGAGAACCAAATAGCGATACCTATGTTGGTTATTTTGGAACAGTAAATGCAACTCAAGGCGTTGTAACTCGGAAAGGAATGATGTCGATACCGAGATATGGACGCCTAGATTAAGATCAAAATCCTTAAAACAAAGCCCCTGAACGGGATTGGTAATTTGAAGGGTTGTATTGTTTACAACGTACTGGAGACAGTACAATATTATAATTATGTCCTAGATAATCTTGGGTTCCGATCCTACCTACCTACTAAATTTAGGCAGGAAAAGTAATTGGGAAAATTACGCACGGGGCTCTTAACTTGGGATGCAGAACGATAAAATCAATGTAGAATTACAAAATATGGTAAAGTTTAGTTATTTGCCATGTTTTCTGGTAACTGTACCCGATGAGTTATGGCTCATCACATTTAAATGGGTGTTTAGTCATTACCACTCAGGATGCGTGTACTGGGTGAGTACAGCAAATGGCAGCTGTATTGCCTTCTCGAAGATGTCACGGTTCGAAATAAATGCCATACGATAAATTAATGAAGAATGCGTCTTGGAATATTACTTTCATAAAAACCGGAATTGTTTCCAATATTAAGTGGTGTACCCCTACACCTATCTTTTAAAAATAAAGCTTTCCATTCATTTGGAAAAACAATAAACCATTATACCTGCCAAATAACACAAGTTATGTTGAAAGACACTTTAGAATTATGTTCAAATGCAAATAAAACTAAAGTTCTAATAAAACTATAATGGTATATTAAAAAGTAAATAAAATAAAAATCAGTTTAATTATATTTTCAAGTAAAATAAATCATAACAAACAAAACGCGGCATTTATGTATAATAATGCGCAAATAAATTATATTGCGCGAGTATCAGATAAAATCTTTTCAATGAGAATAATCTAAAAGTAAATACTTATATTGAGACTTTAAGTTTAATAACTACTTGGAGAGCTTCTTGCGGTGTGTCGTCTTTTCAGATGCCTGATTTTCCGAAGCGCTGGTAGATTCATCTAGTCAAAAGGTATTTTGGTATTAAACGCGATCAACTTAAACTAATTATGTTACAATAAAATAAAAACTGCCAATTCACTCATATATTTAAATATCAGAATGACCGAGCAGTTAAAATTATAAATTTTTATTCCCTTTCTTAAAAATTGTAGTGTCTCAGAGCACGAGTCATTTATCAATATGAATGACCGTCATAGACCCTTTTCGAAATCTGGTACCTCAAATAATGTATTTAATTGGTTATTAATAGCCATCAATTAGCTCAATATTAAAAAAAAAGAGAAAAAAAAGGGACTGGAAACAAGGATAAGACGTTGCCGGGGTATAATGCTTGATGACGATGCTGGCTATCTTATAGTCAGTCAATAGGTTCGGTGTTTTGAACCAAGAAGTCTCTGTAAATAAGTATTGTACAGTAATTAATTTAAGTCATGCAATATTTACAATATTCAATGAAACCACTGGAGCTGTAGAGTGAATTAACCTGATTATTATGTAACTATACAAATAAACTCGATAATTTTGTAAATTACCATGATGTTGATTGTGATAATCGGCGCATAACGATACGAACGATAGTTAACAGATTTTAAAGAATGTTTCTAAAAATATGGTCGAGCCTTTATATTCTGTCTGTAAAGAAATGTGATTTATAATTATACAATTCGTGTGGATAATACTTATATGTCATATTTAAAAGTTGATAACATGTTACTCTTAATCTTGGTGTATATTAATCTAATGTTGGTGTATACTTATAAGCTAGGTTATATGCATCGATTTGTGTTTCAAATAATGACATATTTAATTAATATTAAACTTGTCGGAAAGGAAGAGATGTGACGATTAAACTGTCATGGCGACCGGTAGTGGGCCGCCCGGTGCCGAGGGCACTCTGCAGCCGTCACTCGGCCCGGGCGGACGCACTCCCGTTGGCGATGTCCAAATGCTATATTGTGTTTCTATTACTTACCTCCTGCGTCCGTCCGTAAGACTTACCTCAAGTGACCTAGACGTCACACTTGCTAATATATTTATTAAATCTGATGAACTATACCAGTAAACACACTTCGTATAGTATATTTATTTAAGGCCGTGTATTACCACTTTTGAGTTTTTAAAAACCACCTGAGACAGAATATAGTGTCTTAAAATCTAAAAAAAATATGTGTTACATAAGGATATTGTCTAGTCAAAATCGCAGTCAGTTACATGACCTGATGAATTTCACTCGATAGACAAAAATTGCGAAGTTACCCCTTTTTGGAATGTTTTTTTCAATACTACGGCTATATTACTGATATTTAACATTTAATTTTTGTACTCAATTAAAGATCGTAAATAGTTATAGACAAATTCGCAGGGTTTGCTTTGATAAAATGATTGGCTTAATGACTATAGCTAAATATTTACAAAACTGCGCGCAGAGCTTGCGTAGAGAGCGGGGTGGTCATTTGTAAACTCACGCGTGTTAGAGCGGGACATTTGCGTTGGGGATACTTCCCCTTAATCAGAGGTATCTTTACGGAATATTGAGACAATTTACTAGAACGACGAACAGTATTCGTTTGATATATGTATTTAAATAATTCCTTTACTTTTTTGTAACAAGTGCCATTAGTATTTAAAATTGTCTGTTACTGTCATTATGACGTCAATTACAGTAGGATTCAGCCTGAATTTGGCGCAACATTTTAAAATCTTGACAGTTTGACGTTTGCTGCCGTGTGCCACTTAGCACCTGTCAGTTGAATGCAGAATTTTCTGTGGAAATCAGGCCGATTTTAGAATCGTGCATAAGTAGTTCACAACATTAAGTAACATCGATTCAGATTCAGATTTAGTCAAGTCAAGTCATGAAATATTACAATAAACCACACTTAATAACTAAGACCCAAGTTTTTAAATTTGTTTAGTAAATTAGGAGTACACCTGTCAATGATTTTTGAAACAAATTAATTCGTCAAACGAGGGATCCATAGCTAACCATTTATTTTCTGCTTCAGATGTGGAAACTTTCAAATACAAAATAAATATAACGGACAAAACGAAATCTTTTCTTAAGTGCCGAATAAAATACACTTCCCGCTCATTTCATAACAACGTCTGCCCTACTTAATTTGCAAAATGAAAAAGCTCATTGTCCCAATTCATTCTAATCTGGAAAAATCTTCTTAAAACAAAATTAGAAACGGACTCGAAAAAACTTTGTTTTAATTTTCTCTACAGAAAATGCTTAAGATTTTTACGTCTTTACGTTTTTAATTAGAGAATGCTTGAAAATACACGATCGAGTGTCTAATGAGTAAATGTTTTTATTTTTAATTTTGTCGCCGGAGGGTGGAAATTTTATTATAATATTTGGTAGGGTGTTTCTAATTGAAAAGATAGAGGGGTGCCTTTGGCAATTTCGCGCGATAAAGCTTTGGTAACATTGTTTGGTTAAACAATTATGAAATTGGGGGACAAGCTTGTATTGGTGAGTGAAAATTAAAGCATATTTTGAATAAGAATTTTCTCTGAAATTCCCTGTATGACATGTCTTGAAAAACGCAGAGCTAAATGCATTGGCCACATACTTAGACACGAAGGGTTAAACGTTACCATTCTGGAAGGAAATATAGAGGGAACAAGAGGGAGAGGAAGGCCCAGAATACCATATATGGCACAGATGAAAGAATGGTGCTGTAGCCACACATACCAAGAAGTGAAGACGAAGGCCCAGACTAGAGGGGATTGGAGGGTGCTGCAACGACAGAGGGCAAGGCCCTCTTAATGATGATGATGATGATGATGATGATGATGATGATGATGACATGTCTTGATAAACAAAAGTGCTTCCCTATATCTAAAGACAAATGAATTACTAAAGAGTGAACAAAATGAATAGATATCGTTAATCTGATGGATGAAACTAAGATAACTCGACTGTATTTGATTATATTATCATTTTATTGTGTCATAAGTACTAATATAATAATTGCGATGTAGTCCGCGTGAACTAATTCTAACTTCCACCTCGACCTCATTCCCTTTAGGAGATTATTTCCAGAAAATTCATCTGAATTGGTCTGTCAGTTATTCCGCGGTTTTTAACAGGGTGACAACACCCATGCGAGTAATCTGGAGTTGCGAGTGTCCAATCCAAAGACTAACTTACCGCCAGGCCGTAAGCTTTTTTGGCGTCGATATTCATATTCATCTATAACTATTTATACCTACTTATATACTATTTATTTATATTATAAATGCGAAAGTTATTCTGTCTGTTACCTCTTCCCGTTAAAGAGTCCTCATCTATTTATGCCATATTCTGTTTCAATTGATTAGTATAGATGCGCGACGGCCGTCAATTTCTTGTACTAGAAAACGGGCCAGCCCGGACACGGAACGGTCTAGCGTGAATCATCCTTTAATCTTCATAGCGTTACTTTGCAGAATTTCAAGACAAGATTTACGACTGATTTAGACTAATTAGTGACCCTGCTATAAAGCCGACGGTCCTGGGTTCGAATCCCGGCTGGAGCAAATATTTGTGTGATAAATATAAATATTTATGGACACAATCTTACACAAATCGAACTAGTTCTTAACTAAGCAAAGCTTGTACTGTGGGTACTAGGTGACGATATACATACGTATATAAATAAATAGATGCTTATATAAATAGAAGACATCCAAGAACTAGGAATGCATGTTAATCATCACGCAAATAAATGCCCTGACCGGGATTCAAACCCGGGACGTCCAGCTTCCTAGGTTGTGTCACTACCATCTAGGCTAAAATGGTCGTCGTGTGATGCTGATGAGCATGAATATTTGTTTCTGAATCTTGAATGTTTTTTATACATTTATTGGATTATTTATTTCTATTAAATATATCATCGTGTGGTACCCATAACACAAGCTATGTCCACTAGTTCGCGGTTTGTGTAATTTTTTCCCCCAAATGTTAATGTTTATTTTTAAACTATGTCTTTGTCCGCGTTAACTCGTTCACCGCGCTAGAATTCAATGGCTATTATTTAATTACAGGCGCTTACCTAGTTATCGCTCTACGATACAAATTTCCACCCACTTAAGGGATGATTTCCGGGATAAAAAATATCCTATGTCCTTTCCTGGGACTCAAACTATCTAAATATCAAATTTCATCTAAATCGGTTCAGCAGTTTAAGCGTGAAGAGGTGACAGACAGACACACTTTCTCATTGATATTATGGAAGTATGGATTTTAAGATTATTTTCCATTCTGATTAATAGCAGCCAGATCAATTATTGATAACGAGATGTACTTACCTATTTCTTTCTTAACTACATCACGCCGTAATCTCGTCCTGATCTAACACCTAAAGATTACACCGCCATCATAACCAATTAAGCCGTATTCAATGTTTGCATAGCTAACAGCCTTTTAGGGTGAGCTCTTCAGTTTCTAGTAGTTTCTGCTTAAATATTCATTAACAGTAGAACTTTGATCAAAGGCAAACATCCAGATTCAGGGCAATGTATTAACTTATATTAATCGTTTCTTAACACCTTGAGCGATTAAAAGAGATCAGTGTTTAGAGTGCATTATTTCTATTTGGGAACTACTGTTCTTAATTAGTTTAATACGGTCCCTGTAACTTGTAGCATGTTTTCAAACATTTTATCACAGTTAATACGACTCGCGGTCCCGCTTAATACGTCATCTGTAACTTGTTCTTGTAAAATGTTCCCGACTTATGCATGCAGGCGAAAAAAATGGGACCTAAACAAAACATACCGTACGAATAATACCCAAGAGAACGCAATTCCAGCGACGCCTCCGCCTGTACAAATAATTTTGCAGCACTGACTGAGCGATCGGTCATTTGTTCATATCTACCTACATTTCATTCCCTCATTATCATTGAACTTGCAATGGCAGTGATTTGATAATTTTTATTTTGCTTACTCGTACGGCGTTTTAGTATGAATACTTGAATCACTGAGGATGTAAAGAGAAAAACATTCATCATTCGTTTGCTCTTTTCCCATTTATTTGGTGTGGGCGCAGCATGTCTTTTTCTTCCACACATCTCTGTCACTCGTCATCTCTTTATACCCTACTTATTCATATCGTCTCTCACAAAATCCATCCACCTTTTCTTTAACCTACCTCGTTTATTGTATCCATCTACATTCATATCTAGTGCTCTTCTTGTTACATGGCTTTGGCTCATTACATGGCCGTGCCACGCCAGGCGATTGCCTTTTAGTTTTTCGGCAATCGGCGCTCCTTTCAGACTTCCTTTATATACTCTTTCCCAGTCCACACATCCATCTCAACATTATCATTTCTGTAACATGCATTCTCGTTCCATCCGTCACCTTTGAGGCCCAACATTCCGATGACGTCAGGTCTTCTTACGGTCTTATAGATTTTACCCTTCAATTTAAGGGTGACTAGAACATCACTAGTTGTCCCGAGACCTGTCGCCACTTCATCCACCCAGCGCTAATTCGGTTTTTACGTCATGGTCTATATCGCCATCACACTGTACTAGCGAATCCAGGTACTTAAAAGTCGGAGCAGACCGGGAGCGTAACGCCGTCCAGTTGTATGGACGTAAAACTAGAGAGACCGCCGAAGTCACAGAACAGGTGTTCTGTCTTGGATCTGCTGATCTTCAAGTCAATATTCTCCAGTCTATGCCGCCATTTCTCCAGTCTGTTCTGTGACAAGAACAATGTCATCGGCGAAGAGCATACACTAGGGTGCCTCCTCCTGTATGTCCGACGTCAAAGCGTCCATAATTAAGAGGAAGAGGTAGGGGCTTAGTGCCGATTCCTGATGTAAGCCCAACGTGACGCTGAAACTGTTTGTAGGTCCAGCCGCCGACCAAACGCGAGTAAAGTTCGGACACAACTCTAAGGCTAAATTCTGTCAAACAAACGCAAGCAAAACCAGACTTAGAGCTCTGAATGTAAGTTTTTTTTTTGTTTAAAAATGGCTTTTCATCAAATTTATGATGATTTCGCCAACCACATGTGCAAAGACGTTGTTCGGTAATGACGCCATGACAGTAGGCAAGGTTTTGTTCGGTAATAATGGATTCTGCTAGTCGTCGCGCCGAGAGCACGTGTGTTCACCAACGCAGCCACTACCAAAATCCCTGACTGTAAGTTAGATTTTTGCTTACGTTAATTTGACAGCACTTAGCCTTACTACATTTTTCTACCAACTATACAACTTCTGTTATACATCGACCGAATTAGCTCCACATACTTCCCAGGCATTCTTTTCCCTTTCAAGGTCCACCACAAAACCTAATGAGGAACCCCGTCATATGCCTTTTCGAAATCCACAAACGCTATAAATGCAAGTTTTTATGTGTATTTCTGCATTTTCGCACAGTTGGCGTTGGCGAAGAGCAAAAATGGCGTCCGTAGTACCCCAACCAGACATAAAACCGAATTGGTTTTGCGTTATCACACTCTTCTCTCATTCGTCTCTCTATCACTTTCTCCCATACTTTCATACTGTGTGACATTAGCTTTATTCCTCGATAGTTGTTGCAGTTCTGAAAATCTCCCTTATTTTTAAAAATGGGTATCAGTAAACTGTCGCAACATTCGTCTGGGATGAGACTATCCCACTATTGCATGCAACAACTTGTTGAAGAATAAAGTCGTCCACTTGCATCCATCCTCACTCTATAACTTCCACACATTTCCTGGTATACCATCTGGCCCCCTACTACATTTACTACATTCTTTCCCTTACTACCTACATTTACTACATTCAAACCCTTTCTGAAACAACTCAAAAATTCAAACCATTTCTAAATTAACATTAAACGAAATGAAGTTTTTTTTTCACCTGCATAATACGTTTTCCCGCTTAAGACACGTTTTTTCCCGGTACCTTCAAAATCTTTTTAAGCGGGTTTTACTGTGTATTGATTTTGAATCAGTTTGGTATTTGTTAAAAGCTACGGTAGCCCAGTGGTTCAAGCATGCGGCTGTCAAGCGGCGGTCGTGGGTTCGAATCCCAGCTCGTACCAATGAGTTTTTCGGAACTTATGTACGGAATATCATTTGATATTTACCGTTAGCTTTTTGGTGAAGGAAAACATCGTGAGGAAACCTGCATACATCCGCGAAGAAATTCAAAGATGTATGTGAAGTCCCCAACCCGCTCCGGGCCAGCGTGGGAACTACTGCCCAATCCCTCTCATCTATGAGAGGAGGCCTGTGCCCAGCAGTGGGACGCATAAAGGCTGATGATGATGATGATGATGATGGTATTTGTTGCGCTCACTCTTTCTGACTCATAATGCTTGACACGTGAAATATCTTTCTGCAGCACGCACAAAAAAAGATTGAAATTCAACGTTAGACATAATAGAACCCCAGAAACAGCGCCATTAAACTACAAATTAAACAGCCAAGTCTGAAACTTTACAATGACTATTTTGTTGCGAATTCGTAATTAACAATTAAAGTACAATTCTTGGCGAATAAAATACGCTTCGTGGAAGCCGAGCCGGTAAACACAATTTAAAACGTACCTTAAGTAACTTGACTAATTAATTTACCTAACGAAAGTTATTGGTAAAATAGTAGTGAAACATAAAATATAAAATCAATAATTAAATTAATGAATTACGATGTATCAAGTGGAAATGAGTCAGTTTTGGTTATTACGTGAATTTGATATACAATTTTAATGAATTACAACCGCAACATTTTAGTTTGCCCGCAATAGTACATTGTTGTAGAGGCTAGAAAGTAAGCAATAGATGGACGAGTTAGTTCGAGGGCCGACGCGCAGCGGAGGCCCTCGAAAGTCGAGATCCATCTATTGCACTTTCGGCCGAGGCTTAACATAGTGCTTTTCACGTCTACTGAGAGGAAATCAAATCCATTTTTATAGTTTGTGGGTTGCAGCAACTCAATAACTTTTTCACAATCTCCCGCCTTTTTTTTTTCCAGTACTTACGTTCTTAATGGCCAGTATGTTAATAGATAATTCAAAGGCGTTTTTATGTAATAAATGTTCAAAGCAAACTTTTCAAAGCACATAAAAATCTTAAAAACGCCAATCAATAAGCTTAAAATCTCCCGCCTACATTTTTTTTCGAGTACGTTCTTAATGCGCAGTGTGTTATTAGATAATTCAAAGGCGTTTTTATGTAATAAATGTTCAATGCAAACCTATCAAAGCACATTTAAAAATCTTAAAAACGCCAATCAATTACCTTAAAATCTCCCACTTCTGTCTACACTCTTCACTTCTGTTTACAAATCTACACTTTTGTCATTGTACTGTAAATCTCATTTATTTTGAATACCAATTAACATAATATTAAAAACAGTATAAACAACTAAAACTAGACCTAGAAATAAAACTAAAAACTCAGACATGTAAGAATGTCATTTCATGTCTGTCAGATGTGTAAGAATATTACTACTACTACTACTACTTGCAGAATAAATATTTTTGGTTTGGAAATTTCTTTGATTAGAGATAACTATGATCTCTGTCTTACCTTTCAAGGCTATGGCATATGGCAAGGTAGGCAGCAGCAAAACAAAACCTTGAAGCCACATCCAGAATAGTTTCCTATAATTCTTCATAATTGGTTGTCACCGGATATCTGTAACAACATGAGAGGGTTGGGGATCAAAAAAGAGGATAATGTATTAAATTGACGCAAGACTCCGTCATAGTTATAGGGGTGTTCATCGCATTGCTTGACGTCGGCAAGATGTTCATTCCTACACCTTGGAACCTCAATGGTCACAGTACGGTTTTAGAGGAATTTCCTTGCAAAAACGTTCCAGCTGTGTAATAAAAAATGAAATAAAATTAAAAACTTGACTGTTTAGAGGTATTCGACGACCGCTTTAGCTTAGTTAGTGACCCTGCCTACGAAGCTGGAGGTCCCGGGTTCGAATCCCGGCCGGGGCATTTATTTGTGTGATGAGCACGAATATTTGCTCTTGGGTCTTGGATGTCTTCTATGTATTTAAGTATTTATTTATCTATATAAGTATGTATATCGTCGCTTAGCACCCATAGTACAAGCTTTGCTTAGTTTGGGACTAGGTTGATTTGTGTAAGATTGTCCACAAATATTTATTTATTTATTATTTCTCTCAATGGTACAATAATGACGTATTATCATAAGCACACTAACATATTTTCAGCTAGAGATAAATATAGAGGTCGATCACTCTTAACACAGCCTCAGGAGCGCTGGCGACCTAAATATAATATTGTACCTATAACCGTTAGTAGGTAATTAAACAATCGAAAACAAGATAATGTTAATTTGTATCAGTCTAGACGGCCAATTATCTTGTAACGTATACTTGGACTGCGATAATATCGTAGTGCTATTACAGAATAATAATGCCCAGCGATGTGATATTTTCAACTACTAAAGTAGACATTCTGGATCATAATATAGGCCGTCGCGGCTCATATTAGTCTAAAACATGTCGAATGCTATTTGACGTTAAAGACGTGAGTGACCCGTATATTATATTTCAATATTCTTAATCATACTTGTAAATGTCCGGTGCACAATAAAGTGTCATATAATATATATTCAATAACACTTTGTAGTTTCTGAATTCCAATATTTGACATTTGAGTATTGATGTTTGTAGTGATGAGGGTAAGACGTGTCGATGATTGAATCGATTATCTTACCTATTGTATTCTTTATGAATTTGTATAATTAGTTTCAATTATTTTTACTTATATTATACTTATTGCATAAATTTTTTTCAACTAATATTTTCTTCTAGGTATAGTAGTTAGTTATAGTAGTTATTTCGTTATAAATTATCTCTTATTTTATAATCGATTATAATCAAATGACTGAAATGTCATCGAAACTTAAAGTCATAATACTGGTTTAAAAAAGGAGACTAACAGGTAACTGTTTGGGTGGTAAATTATTATCTTAAAATGCTCAATATGATTTTAAAAAAGTAACAAGATTACGTTTAAGAAAAACGAAACATGATTTTAGGTACTTGTCAAGCCATAGTATTATTACGTGTATTTATGTATAATTTTGATGGGTCACTCGCGTTTAGGTTCTCTGAGTGTTGTGATATTTATGTAAAATGTTGGAACTGAGAAATCACAAAGTAATGTGCATTTATTATACTGATATAGTTACTTATATGTATACTGAGAGACTAATTTCAAAATTAAACGATCTCAAAACCTTTTTAATTCACACCCCCCTTTTTTTTCCTGTATCCCCATGTATAGGTAACTTCAGAGCTTTATACCAAGCTCGATAAACGGAGCTTTATTGTATTAGATGTGATTGACTTTATTGTCTGTTCGAGTGTCCGTTCGTTCGTGTGTGACAGGCAAAAAATAAATTACTTTCAAAGTGACTTTGTTGCCCCAGTACTCTATGACGCAGTGCCCCGAACGTAAATCACGAGGCCGGAACCAACTCGCGTGTCCGACAAAAGCTTTATCTGCTCATCTTTTACGAATACAGGTTCTAAAACGATAACAATAAGATTGATAATAGCACAAGTATTTTATATCGTGTTAAAATGTTGACTTTATCAGCGAATCAAAAGTTATTCCCAAAGTTATTTTAGCGGTTTTCAGGGGAACGTTTTTCTTTAGACATTGTTTAGGGCCTTGTCGTTGTTTAAAATTAGGCTTAGCATATCGGAGTATTTAAATTTTCTAAGTTTTATATGAGGGAGGAGGCTCTGGACAGGGACGTCTGGACAACATGGGGAGAGGCCTTTGCCCAGCAGTGGGACACATAATAGGCTAGGTATATAAAAAAAAAGTTTTATATTTAACGAGTTATTTACAGTGTAGGTATATATATAAAAACTGATCAAAATAATAACAGTATGTCGGCAAATCTTCGCATCGGGGGTATATCGGGGGTACATCCCGTAGGCCGGAGTAATGATTTTTACAATAAACAGCGTTTATGTCATGTGGATTTGTGGAAGCGTTAAAGAGAGGACCCCTTCATATCAACACCGAGTAATTAAAATAGGTATAGGTACTAACGGAATGACGTACAATTGTGGACAGCTTCGTTCCATTTCAGTGCTTTGTTTTAAGTATAGCGTGTGTTACACTGGCAACCGTACTGTCTTCTCGTAGATCTCACGGTTCGAATAATCGCCATACGATAAATAAATAAGTAGTGTGTACCAATCATATTCTTTGGTTAACATAGCATAGCACTGGTGGAAACGGAATGCTATCACATCCTCGCAGCAAAACTGCATAACATAGCTTTGGTTGAAAGGCAACCTAACAGAACAAAGCAATGTGGAATTTCGAGTATTTTTGCTACGCAGCATTTTTAGGTTGTTAAGGTCTTTTTTATGCACCTTTATATACTAGCGATTTGATTTTATTACATAATTACTCGTAAAATGAGCTCAGGTACTCGTGAATTGCAACTATGCTGCCTAGCTAAGAATATTCTAATTAATATCTCTGTCCAGGCGAGATCTTTAGGATTTATTCTTACAATTAATATCTCAGAACGCAGCGTAATTAAAGTGCTGAATTTATGCGTCTTCATTTATTGCATTTTCAATAAACCAAATGAAACCCGAGCATTTAATTTTGCTGCCGGCTTAATAGCGAAAAAATTTATGTTATTAATCAATTCAGTTTTAATTTAAATTGTGAGGAAAAAATACCTTAAAACACTGAAGGGTTGAGTGAGCATTTAAAATGCTGCGCCCCGTAGTTAGCATAATAGAAATGTAAAGGTTACTTTGTATACTAAAATAAAAATAAATGTTTATGGCTGATTTAAGCTCCTATATATTATGCTAATTTAGTTCACGACGATATTGATGCAATAATTATAATTATACCTTTCAAAGCTCATGTCGTGGGTCTGTGACACTACAGTCGAACAAACATAAAACAAACAGGAAGGACGAATGTCGTCTTAATCTGTTCAGCCTTTTTTGCGTGATTGATTAACAAACATCCAAACACATTAACTTTCGCATTTATAATATTAGTAGGATTATTAGGATAAGTAGACGTAGTATTACGACCAACCCTGTCAAAGGGACTCGGCTGAAAACCAGCGCAAGGCCCCCGGCCCTGCACATGCTGAGACGAGCACCCATTGCCCAAAACTCCTCAATTTAAAATGTAGAAATATTTATTTTAAGGTAACTATAAATATTAATTATGTTTAAGTCATTTTTAATGTAACTGTGTTTTTTTGGCAATAAATGATTTGTATTTGTATTTGTATTTGTATTTGAACGATTGTAGGTGATAATTATCACCTTGTCATGACATAGGTAACTATCATAAAATATCAATTTGAGATTATTTTGATATTAAATCCAGGTTATGAGAATTTATTTTTTCTGGGCTATGATAAATTGTGCTAATTGTAAGTTGTTAGATCGATTCAGAAAAGCCCTAATCCCAACTGATCATTCCCAAGCCTAAGTCTGTAAAGTATTATGTAAATAATGGGTCTTGCCGCCTGATACAAATAAAGAATTAAAAGCTCAAAAGGTCTCGTAAAACATTTTTGTAATTTAAGTAATAAGCTTCAAACAGCCGCAAAAGGGTTCAGAACGGGTAAAAACTGATTAATCATTGAAGTTAATATAAATAGTGGTTTCGCGTGCAATGACTTGGCACTCGCCGTCTATGTTTAGCCGATTGAGTAAGGAGCATTTATTTTTTCCGGCTAAGTGGAAGCGGCCTTTTATTGTTTCACAATGCCTGAGTGTTGTATACCACCATACTTGCATAATAATACCACTAATTTTATTGTTCTTAAGGTGATGATGATGTCCTCCCAGACGTACCCGTCGACGGCGACATCCTGACAATTGAATTATAATTAAGACAGATGTTATTTACGTGCATGTGCGCGCGAATGACTAGCAAAACCAAACTTGGTTTTGAAACGCCGGCAACATGGAAAGCAATACAGTAGCTCTAGTATAAGTTTTTTCGAAACATTAACTAATTCGAACACGTTTGCGTTTTGTCTCAAAATGTATGAAAACGCTCTCACCGAGTTTGAAATACGCGCGTTCATCGGTTTGCAACAAATGTTATACTCGCTGATTTAGTTTCCACTAGTGACCACCAGATGCGCTGTTCACGTTTTCATACCACTTTCATACATTTTGAGACAAAACGCAAACGCGTTCGAATTAGTTAATGTTTCGAAAAAACTTATACTAGAGCTACAGCTCTCCACTGGAGTTTTAGGTATAATGGTAGGAGGGCTTGGGTCGAGTTTTGCGAATCTGGCGATTAGCGTCAAGATCGTCGAGACGGGTGTGTTCAAAATTACTAAGACCCGTATTGACAGCAAATCGCCAGTCCGACCTCCGTGTAGCAAGCTCCTCCCACGACTCACAAGATATGACTGTCGCAGACAGATGGCGTTTCAGGACATCTCTGTACCGCTGTTCTTAAGGTAGGTACGTTAGTATTCCTGGTTATGAGTAAGAACGTTAGGGTTCCCAAGGATCGCGGTAGAATGACAGCGACCCCGCGATGCCACCCATCAAACGGCAGCGCGGGTTAACGCCACAGAGGTTTTTGTGGATATATTCCCTTTCCATGTGGAAGGCCGAGTCCCACATACCCCCCACCATGGGCCTTTCCCGGGCCCGGGGAATGCGTAAATGCATTTCCTCTGCATCAAAAAAAAGAGCTTCCAAGGATGTGCTGTGTTGAGAGTAAGAACCTATCTGTATAATTATACTAAAGTGTGGCATACTCGACATTTAACTTTCACTTGGTCGTCCTCTTCTTAGTTCCGCCGGAAATCACACTCTTTTTAGATATTCAAAAATAAAAATTTCGAAAAAAGCGGGTAGGCCGAGTTTACCTACTCACTCCACCTACCTCCTTAACCTCATTCTTTTCTTGAGTGTTCAACGCTCATGCGGTCATGCTCACAACACAACGGATCATCAAGTCAATAAAGGGTCTACAACGCGCTTGTTATTTTTCTGGAGTCGCAAACGTTTATAGGCTGCGGTGTTTGCTTGTTTGCCACCGTCGTTGTATAAAAAATGTCGTACGTTTTTTGAAATTAAGATCAAACAAAATATTTTTAGACCTGGCAGGTTCGTTTTTTAGGGTTCCGTAGTAAAAAAGGAACCCTCATAGTTTTGCCATGTCCGTCCGTTTGTCCGTCTGTCCCCAGATTTGCTGAGTAACCGTTAGTACTAGAAATGGTATAAGTATACATCCAAAAACGGTAGAATAACATCTTGAAAAAAAAAATATTTTTTAGGGTAGGTACCACCCCTACACGTAAAGTGATGGTGAATTTTTTTTTTCTTTCAAACCCCATCGTTTGGGGTTGTAGAGGTAGGCATGTGAAAAAAATCATGGTAGTAGTTTATACGATGAATTTAAAAGAAAAATTATCACAGTTAAGTATTAGACATTAGTAGTTAACGCGTAATAGTCGAACTTAAGAAATGTACTTTCGTACAATTTCCACTGTAGCTCTAGTATAAGTTTTTGCGAAACATTAACTAATTCGAACGCGTTTGCGTTTTGTCTCAAAATGTATGAAAGTGGTATGAAAACGTGAACAGCGCCTCTGGTGGTCACTAGTGGAAACTAAAACAGCGAGTATAACATTTGTTGCTAACCGATGAACGGGCGTATTTCAAACTCGGTGAGAGCGTTTTCATACATTTTGAGACAAAACGCAAACGCGTTCGAATTAGTTAATGTTTTGAAATGACTTATACTAGAGCTACTGATACCATAATGTTGTTGATTCTGTGAAAACCATAGTAAATATAAGTTTGCAAACTTTTTAGTCCACAAATCATATTTATTATGGTGTACTTTGAAACCCATTTGTGTCTTTTGTATTGTTCTAATTGTAGTTACATTTGCTTACTCTAAAAACTGGTTCGAATGGCACGAAAAAACATTGCATATTCTCAATTAACGAACATACAAATGTCACCCATTTCGTAAGCGAGTGAAACCCTAATGCCTCGCAAAAAGGTTAATAGCATGATTAGGAAGTAACTGGCGTGCTGGAATGCTTGTCATTACTGATACGGGGTGCTATTCCCCTAATTTTGTCCAGTGTGGCTTAATCACTGGATATTGGTAATAATGTTTTATTATAATTTATATATTTTTATTAAATAACATTATAATTACAATTAAAGCATAAAATGATTAGTCTCTCTAATTCAGAATTAAAATTAAAGCTTTTTTAGAATTAGTCTTTTAGAATTAACGCTAAAAATGATTAGTCTCTCTAATAATTTTAAGATTTAATTTTAAAAGTCCATAATAATTAATTTGTAAGTAAGTAGTACTCTAAGAGAGGTTTGCAAGGTTTTACGTGATTTTTAAAAGAAAATGAAGTACACGGAGATGAGACCAAGATCGATTTTTTCCCGCCGTAACCCCCCATATCGTAATTTTCATTCAAAAGTTAGAAACATTTTCGTGAACTCAATTGCAAATAACGTTTTATTGCTCGTTTAACTGTAGCTTTGATAGTAGTACCTATGTACATAATATATATAAGTTACAACTTTGTTTTTATACAAAATAATTCTAACGAAGGCTGTTGCAGTTAACAAATTATGCCCAAAATATACACAACGCTAAACGCCAAGAAAAGTTACAATAAAAAGAAAAAAATGCCTTCAATAAAACTTGATAGCACACCGGTTGCAAACTTTTGCGACACTTTTTAAGTGTACTCCAGTGGATATGAATATATTAATACTTACTTACACTAAAAACAGATGCGACAAAATATCCGAATAACGCTATAACAATACCATAAAATTGGGTTACTTCGACCCAAACGAGGGCAACTTTGGCCGATACGGAAAGAAGGTTCTTATTAAAATATATATAAAATTAAAAATAATATAAAAACGTTGACGGTTAATTCAATCAAAGTGGTAATCAGGTATACGTGAGATGAATTAAATACCTAAAACGAGTAAATCCCAAATCCCATCCAACCTCCAGGGCTAAAGTAACCCAACTTTACAACTAATTACAATGTATTATTGTCGTGTGGTACAGTTGAAACAATAATAACTGAGCTTGTCTATTTAAGACCACAAATTAGCACAATAAAAGATAATGGCATTTGGATTTTTACAACCGCCGGTCGCCGGCCACGTGCCCTCCACCCGACAAGAACGTAATCACTAGAAAAAGGACTACGGAATACCAAGTAATTTCGTCGGATTATCGACTCTATAGCTTTGACATAAGAATAAAAATGCGTTCAAAGAAAAAAACATTTCGTATGTTTTGCATTTACGCATTTACAGATACCTGCCGTGGCGCGTGCGATTATCTCTTTCTTAAGAAATACACATGTGCTATTTTCCTCTTAGGCCATTTTAAACCTAGGTACTCAACAAGGTATAAGGTTGAAAATTTATTCTGTATACATGAAATGTAGTTCCAACCTTTTTTTGTAAGGTATGCTTAAAATCATTACAGTTGAACGAATTGCTTCAAAGCAATTCCTTCAAAAAGCTACTTTACTGTTCAAACAATAAGGTTCAAAGTCCAATAACATTTTAATACAAATACGTTCAACAAAAAGAATTTCAACCATAACTAATCAGCGGCTACCTGAACTAAAACACAATGTCCTTTGTTACTATTCATCTATTCATCGGCTCAGTTCAAATTGTTTCATCTTATAAGTACATTTTCAATACATCCAGCTTACGATTTGACTTTGACGGTAGCCAAGTAATATTCAGTATGTACTATGATCGGCATAACATATTTTCGCGAATAATTTATTTCGCCTCAGCTTAATTTTCCGGTATATTGACCGGTAAACTAACCGTTAGTACCGTTATAGGTTTATGTTATGAAATAATCTCTGTACGATGATTTTGCATAAATCCTGAAAAGTGAATAGTTTAATGAAAAACATGCCAAAAATAGTTCAGTCTTATAAGTGACTTCAGTATTTATACCCTTGTAACGCTCGATACCGATGCAGTATAACAAAAAAAAGTGTGACAACCCTGACTCGTCACGCGGCGGTGGCTTGTGTTGCGTGGGAGCAAAGCAGTAGGTACCTACTCTTGCAATACAACAAAATATATTCATACCGCTCTGATTCCGTGCATACCGCGCCAATCAGAAATTACTTACCTACTCATTGAAATATAGCCGCGCAGTAAAAAAAAATGCCGAAACCGCACCGATAAGTTAAGGATGAATACTTATTAGCGTTTTATCAACAGAGTGCACTCGCTGTCACTACGCTTTACGCCTCGAAGATTCTCGATTAAACTTTCACTTTGACGTGATTCGGCTTAAATGCCGTCTTGAGAATATTTGCCAAGCAAGTTCGTGGGCATTGTTCAGTTTCGCTTTACTTCAACCACTTTGCGTACTTTGAAGTTGAGGTAGTGCTTAGGACTAACAATGTTTCAAGGGCTACTTACTCTAACTTATACGGTCTCATTAGGTCATACTTACCAAATATTATCTTATTGAGTTTCAAAGGGCTACTTACTCTAATTTATACGGTCTCATTAGGTCATACTTACCAAATATTATCTTATTGAGTTTCAAAGGGCTACTTACTCTAATTTATACGGTCTCATGCGGTCATACTTACCAAATATTATCTTATTGAGTTTCAAAGGGCTACTTACTCTAATTTATACGGTCTCATTAGGTCATACTTACCAAATATTATCTTATTGAGTTTCAAAATTATAAACCGGCCAAATGTGGGTCGGGCTAGCTCATAGTTAAGATTGATTGATCCTCATGATAAGTTTGTATGGGTACATGTAAAGTATGTATTATAAGTAAGTATATTTATATGTATGTGTATGTATTTTATTCATTATTTGTGTATGTATATTGATATTATACGTATTAAAATGATTTGTGTCTAGTTTCGCGTCTCGTCATTTATGATCCTGCACCACTATAGTTTCTGTTTGGCCTAATGGTTGACTGGTAGAGAATGCCTTAAGGCATTAAGTCCGCCAATTGTACTTTTTTTTGTATTTGTGCAATAAAGTTTAAATAAATAATGAAATAGTTACTTAGCTTTTTGTACAGTCAACAGAACCACAAGTAGCTCGATTCCACTGGGACCTCAGATTCGGTTGAAACCGCTCAACCTATCTCACTGGATAGCAAACTCTTAGAGTATTCCAGTGTGTGTGGTCGTGTCGGCGGTTTTCCCTGGATTTTCCCCAAGCCACTCGCAAACCGCGCAGTACTATCGCTTAATTGGGCCCTGCCTATAAAGCCACAGTCAGGTTAAAAAAACAGTCAACAGGAACAAAAATAATATCAGTACGCAGTGATATAGTACATTACTTTACTAGGGCGGTAAAACAAAGAACGTCTCAGATCGCAGGTATTTGACGCCCGAGCCGAAGGCAAGGGCGATAAATATGCGATCTGAGGCTTTCTTTATTACCGCCCGTGTTAAGTACAACATTTTATGACATGTCACCCCCTGGCCAGGAAGTGGAATTTCCCGCGCGCGGAGCGTGCGGTAATTGCCGCTTTATGGCCAGGTGTGACATAAAAATAAATATGCGAACATGTCTAAATAAACGAACAACCGTCGCAGGCGCGTAGGTAGCTTTAACGAAGATTAATGTTTTTTTAAATATTATTAGTGAATTTTCAAGCTTTCATTTTCAAAATAATTTTGCGCACCATACAAACTAAACTATCCACTCCTAATTTCATATGGCCGACGGTCGAGTTGGTTCCTATCTTAAGCAAAATCTATGAACCTAGCAAGACACTGGACAAAAATTTAGTACTTTTGTCCAGCGTGTCCACATTTACGACAATTTGTTCCATCAATCTGCCCTACAGCGTATATAACATAATACTTACGTTGTTACAATACTGTAATATAATGAGCTTGACCACTCGCAATTCAGGAAAAATCTTTTCAGGAATAAACAGGAAAATCATTACGAGGTTTAACGTAAGCACCTACTCAGCAGCTACCTTCATAAGGCGGTACTTTTTACTAAGTGCTATTATGTCGAGTTGAGTGCCCGGGAATTGTTCCCTATGGTATCGAGTATTTCATTCCTTGTCCCGTACCTAAACATTGCATGCATTGTTCCGAAATTACTTTCATAAGGTAGCACTACGCAGTACTTTATTTTTTTTATTGAATTGATTCTATATTGATTTAAACTTACACGATTTTCACACATTATTATTGGGAAACGGGACTTAATCGCGTACAATTATAACTGGTCGCGACCACGGATGTTGTGATACATTCGAAACGTCGGACAAAACCTTAAAAAAGGTAAATTAGTTATGAAATTGTACGCGATTAAGTCCAGTTTCCCAATAATAATTGAATTGATTCTATTGATTACAGTAGTAAGGTAAATTGTGGTTCTTATTCAGAAACCGACTCGTCTCACCTATCACCTCACCCCTCACCCGCTGTGAGGTGACAGGTGAGAATGAGAACGGTGATTATTGAACAGCATCGCCAGGTTTGACATGTGTTTTTACACGACTACCCAAAAAAAGGATTGTAATGTTTTTACAAACAGTTAACCCGTATAACGTCAGAGATATGCAATGCAAACATTATGTTTTTGTTAAAGGCATTCTACGTGTCCTGTCATGTAAACAAAGTCTTCTTGAAGATATTAATCATTTATCACCCTTTTCTCCAGACATTAATCGTCACTTCAAAGGTTTAAAAAACTCATAAAGTGAGTGATAATGATTAATTTTTTCAAAAATAGCTTGTTTACGTTATCGTAAGGAAAATAAGTATTTAGATGAAACTCATTATAATTCAAATACAATCCACAATAATTATAAATCTCTACATCAAACTCCTAATAACTTATACCTACTCCAAACTAATCGCTCGGTCATAACATGGGTAAACTTGTACCAACTTATCAGTGCATTTGACACTGGCGCTAGAGTCTCAACGAGTAACCAAATTAGAACGCAGTTGTGTTACTTCCAGGTTTAGCCGACTGCATAAATAAGTTTGTAACTGTTTGTAACGTGATGTGACGTAATCGAAATTGTTAACAAAACTCGTTATGGGTAGAGATTATACTGCCTAGATTGGTGAAACTTCTCCTTAAGGATAGGGAAGGCGTCTTGGAAACTTTGCACCAGATGATACCATGAATAGCATTTGGTACGCACATCCTTGTAGGTAAGTCGATAATCAAATAAAGCCCTCATGAAAAAGTCTGAGATCAGGTGGGACCAAAAGCAGAATGTGGAAATGTGGAATCAAAAAAGTGGGACAATTATAATTTTACCAGTTTTTATAACAAGCAAATCGGTATTTTTTATAATTTGCTTCACGGTTCAAAATAAATGTTTTAACATATTCAGTTCCAGAGGTTTTTAAGATTCAGTACCTAAACAAACCTCTCTATCTTTGGAACGCGTGTAGATTGAGAGAACCAAGTTAAAAAAAATAACTTTACCTACCTCAGGGCGTACGTTACATCTTTAATCTTATATCTTTAAACGAGCAATTCTTGTATATACTCTTATCTATATTATTTCTATATATATTTATTTCGGGGATCTCGGAAACGGCTCTAACGATTTTGATGAAATTTGGTATGTAGGCGTTTTCGGGGACGAGCAATCGATCTAGCTAGGTCTCATGCCCGGGAAAACGCCGAGCAAAGCTCGGCCGCCCAGATATTTATATGTTTTTGTTGACAACTACGTGCATAAAAAGTATAGGAAACATAATCAGAAACAAAAGAGGATACAAACAAAATTACATTTTGACAACTTACCAAACTAGGTACGTTCGTAAGACTAAAATTCAGTTATAGAAACTTAATAGAACATTTAAGAACCGCCATTTCACGTCCGCCTGACTTCCAGAAACACTTAAATAAATTGGTAATCTTCCACGAACATAAAACAATGATGACATTCCAAATTACACTCCATAAACTTTCAAAATCATAAAACGCAAAACTCTTTTTGACGAGCAGACCATTATTCATAAATCCATTGCTTATAAATTGCCACTGTGACCTGAATATGTAATTTTATTGACCTTAGTTACGTTGCAGAAATGAATCCTTTTTGCACGCTGAAAAACAAGCTAGGATGGAAATAACGAGGGACCGCAATTGTCTACAGGCCGACTGATAATAGCTTAGTCTCATCTGTTACTGGATTGAAAAATACTGGCAAGAGCAACTGCATCGACAGTGGGTGGATTCAGTGAACGAGTTGCAAGATGAAATTCGCAACACGGTAAATGACTTTCAATCTAAGTAAAAAATTGAAAAACTAAACGAAGATATTCTGAAGTTGTAATAACTTCACGGTAGAAGTCGCTACGAGCCTCCATAAGGCTTATTTAGGAGAGTGCAATGGTTAAAGATTCGCCACTACAAGGGATACCCACGATGGACGTAGTTCGTGGGATCAAATCCCACATGAGTTATTTTATTACCTCAACCTAAAGAAATCTACACCATCACCTCACAGTTTTTACTACAAATGGACGCCTAATAAAATACAATAAAAATGAATGAAAATGAAATTACTATTACCTTCTTTCTGTCATGTGGCAAACCTTTAGTTTTTACAATATTGTGCGGAACCCTAGCAAACTCGGATCTTAGTAATTGGGCTGTCAGATGGTCGGAAAACATCGGTATAGCCGGCACTGTCAGACAACAGCAGCTAGGCACAGACGAGACGGGATAATGACGATATCGGTTACAACTTGAATTGAAATTTCAATTCCAGACGTTGTTTGCGAACGATTTAATGACGATTACGGCCAATTTGTGACATCTACAGTGTGTGCTTGTATGTTTGCATCATCCTCATCATCATATCATTTAAGAGCTTGGCTCTTGTCGGTGGAGTAATTGCCAGCTTATTCTGCATTCAGCTTTGTCCTTCACTTCTCTGTATGTCGATTTGTCGAAGCATTTATTCTTTATTTTATTTGCTCCATATTTATACATAATTTTAGGTCTTCCCCTTTTTCTTTTTTCCTCTATGCGTATAGCGCTTTAGCGCCCTGGAGTATAGCGCTTTATGGTTGCGAAACGTGGAAAATGATACAAAAGGACCGGGAAAGATTGGAAGTGTTTGAGATGAAGTGTTAGAGACGGTTGGAAAGACTCAGCTGTAGCTCTAGTGTAAGTTTTTTCGAAACATTAACTAATTCGAACGCGTTTGCGTTTTGTCTCAAAATGTATGAAAGTGGTATGAAAACGTGAACAGCGCCTCTGGTGGTCATTAGTGGAAACTAAAACAGCGATTGTAACATTAGTTGCTAATCGATGAACGCGCGTATTTCAAACTCGGTGAGCGCGTCTTCATACATTTTGAAACAAAACACAAACGCGTTCGAATTAGTTAAGGTTTCGATAAAACTTATACTAGTGCTACTGGACCGAGTAGAAAACTAACGAAGAGTAGAGTTTTAAACTTAGTAAACAGAAACAGAAAACAAATACGGTAATCGAACCCGCGCCTCTGGTTTGCCGGACCAGCACCCTTACAGCTACCCAGGTCACTACGACGTCATCACAGCGAATCGTTGAATTGTATTCTAAGATTTCTAAGCCGCTACTACTAGCGACCCCTCTGTACTAGAAAGATAAATGTCCCGTTTCCAGCTTTTTTACATTATCATAAACTACTTAATGACAGGGTTCCAATAAGTCCAAACCCGACGAGTTTATCTTATGTACTTTAAAAATTGCTATGGCCACCTTCTGTCTCCTTCATCAGATCAGGTAGGTGGAGACTTAATATTGCATTATCAACGAACTTTTATAATTATGCATTTTTTTCCACCTTCATGTCAATGGAATTTCGGCCAAAATCGCAATATTTGATTGCAGACGAAACTAAATAAACTTGTAAAAACGAAGGACCTTTATGTACTTCCAAAAGCAAAAAAAGAAATATCCCAGAAATAATAGTATAATATTGAAATGGTTCGGCCTCGAATGAGCTCATAACTACGTTTCATTACTCAACGAAGATACGAGATGTACCAAAGACATATTCGATGAAAAGGAAATCAGTGTTCGTAAGGATATATACGAGCATTCCTGTTACCTAAGATTTGTACACGAATGACGTGTTTCATTCTATTACTCAACGTGTATCGTTATATCACAGTAAACAATTGGGTTACAGTACTACCATAATTATAGAAACTCTTTGTAAACTTGCTCACGGGTTTCAACTTCATCTGACCAGTCATTTCCGAAGGTTTATTGACCGGAGGATTTGTTTCGGGAAGGAATGGTTAAAGAGAAAGAAAGAACTTACTTATTCTGCCGAGCACCAGGTAGACTGCCTTTTCTAGTTCTGAGGTTTGTCCTCCATTGTGCTCTTAGGTGAAAGAGAAGTGGAGAAAGAAGATAAGGGAAACTGGTCCCATTATCAATACTATCATGTGAGCTATAATAGCTAGAAAGAGAGAGTTAATTAAAGGCAAACAGGGGGGGGACAAGTTCTACATGTATTCTAAAGGTACACGGTTAATCGAGTGGCGACCACGAACCGGACGACGCAGCGTTGGAAGGCCCCCTCCATTAGATAGACTGATGCCCTGGTCAAGGTCTCGGGGGTTCACTGGATGCGGGCAGCTCATGACCAATCGTTGTGGCGCTAAATGGGGGAGGCCTAGGTCCAGCAGTGGACGTCTTTCGGCTGATGATGATACGTAAACTACGGTGGTGGTGAGTTTGCAAATTATTTACACGTGTCAAAGATTTACTACTGTTTATCATACCGTTACTGTGCCGTTCTTGGAGGATGATTTATCAAGCCGTCGCACCCGGGAAGGAATGGATGGCGCGTGTCGTGGAAAATTGTTACCGGTATTATCGGAACGGTAAAAGGAACGGGCTGAATACCGC
Organism: Cenopis cana; assembly: GCA_951800055.1. Taxonomy (NCBI): domain Eukaryota; kingdom Metazoa; phylum Arthropoda; class Insecta; order Lepidoptera; family Tortricidae; genus Cenopis; species Cenopis cana. The sequence continues at coordinate 8,614,063 of OX637489.1, read as the reverse complement.
TCAGACCTCGTTTGCGTTATGACACATATTGCTCTCTTTGCTCAAACACAAGCTTGTTTGTATATAAAGCAAAAACGTTAAACAAGTTTTCTATACATAGAAAACTTGTCGTTTTATTATTTCACGTTTTTGCTTTATTGTGGTTAAACTTGGAACTGAAGATTAATAAGCACAGGAGACATTTTTCAGTATTGTTCCTTTGGGAGACTGTTTTGCAAGGGAGTTTGCTGTTTTTGAATTTCACGTTTCGTCTAGAAAACTAACATTTATAGTCATAAGTGCTTGGCGATTTTTGCCTTTGCGGTGCCGGTGATACAAATTCGTGTCATTATTGAATGGATAATTGCCGTTTCGGCGCTGAATATGTTATGGAAGTATGAAGTCATGTCCACAGGACAGGATTAAAAAAAATGTGTTAAAAATTCAACTATTTACCTAATCTGCAATTTATGGCAAAATCTTAAAACATATGTCTAAACGGGTCTAACGGCTATATTCATGTATCATGGAATCTGATAATGATAAGCACATGCCAGTTTACAAGTTTAATTAAAATTACTTCATTAAGCGACATGAAAACATATTGCAATAACACAATAAACAAATACGGACAGAGATGTAAAACTTTAATAGAAGACTACGACACAGTCACGACAAGAAGGTACCTAAATTTATCACATGACAAATACAACGCTTTTGTCACTACCTCACAGAATATTGCTATGGATTCTTTATTTGTACGTATTTATTTTAAAGACCCATAACACGGGAAGCGTCAAATAATTACAGTGGTTGAGTGAACCCCGTGAGTAGACATATTTATCGCGTGGCAAGTTATTTAGTTGTTAGCTATGGTAGTTCTATTAGCAGGTCGACAGAAAGTCTTTTCCTCTTTGCAATATTTTCCTTGTCCCTAAAGGTCGTGATGGCTCCTGGGGGCATGAAAAGGAAATATAAGACATGTAACAGGACTATTGGTCCCTTATTTTTATCATCGCAAGTTTCCTGAAGGTGATTGTGCGGCTAAATGTTAATAAACTAATTAACATGTAAGCCTGTAATGAAACAGAGAGGAAAGTTTTTTACCAACTTCCAAAAAAATAACACCCTTACAAGTACACTAAGTAACTACTAAGTACTAACCTTATAGTTATAACGACTTTGTCCGCGTAGAACTCATTCATCGGGTCATAATTTGATTGCTATTCCTTCATTTTAGGCGCTTTAGTTCGCGTTCTTCCATACAAACTTCCAACCCCTTAAGGGATGATTTTCGGTATCCGGTATGTCCTTTCAGAGATCGCAAACTACCTTTGTCCCAAATTTCATGTAAGTCCGTCGAACAGACAGACATTCTTTCGTTTTAAAGTATGGATTTATTCGAAGTTCTACGATAAATTTCAAATATCTACTTACAGATCATTTTAACAGTTTCAGCTAAATCTGACAAATTGAAGATAAAAAACAATCCCTAATTGCAAAGGTCACCTACTAGAAAGGTTACCCAGCCAGGTCGTTTGCGATCCTTTGCAAAATACTTGAGGCCCTAGTGCCGTCTGGTTAAAGATTAATGGGCGAGCCAGACAAATAAGAAAATAAAGGCAATAATAAATAATATATTCTTAGAAAGTATATAATCGAATATTTTACATCATTGTAAAAAGTTTTTTTTAACCTGACTGTGACTTTACCCTTTAGGCCACTCTCCAACCGCGCACTTGCTTTATTGGGCCCGGCCCAAGCGAGTGCACGGTTGGAGACTTGGGTGAGTGGCCACGTGGGCGGTTAATGCTCTAAGAGTTTGCACTCCAGTGGGATTGGTGAAGAGCGGCTTCAACCGAATCTGAGGTGTGAGTGGAATCGAGCTACTGGGAGTTTTGTCGCTGGTTCATTAAACCTAATAGCTGACAAATCTTGTAAAAGTTTAGGTCAAGTTTTGGTCATCACTTGGTACGAACTGCTAATGCTATTTAGAATGTTCACCTCACCACTCACCTCACAGTCGCCCCTAGTATATTATTATCTTGACGCCGGGATTCGTAATAACAACACGTAGTCGGAGGTGAGACGCATTGGTTCGCCTAGGAAGAGTAAGTACGGGCTACTAGAGTATCATTACTACTCAGACCATAATAGTGCGGTAATGAAAACCGCCTGCTAGCTATATACCACATCTGCTCGGTATTTTTTAATTGAATCTCTAAACTATCATGAAATCCTTGTGGCAGCCCTGCAAAAGTATGAATATTTTAGGGCGTCTTTTGTAAGCGCTCGACGACGCTCTCATCCACTTTACCCTGTCTCCTGTTTAGACACAACAACGTCTTATAAAGTTACTGGGTACAGGTATTTAAATATTTTGACGTGAAAGCCTTTAAGAACGAGCCGGAAAATGGGCATGTTTCATGGCGATGTCGATAACATTATAGTACAATTATCTCACGAGCGCGGGTTGGCCATGGTTGTAGTTGTGACACATACGAACACATAGACAACGTGGACTCATAGCTCCTACGCTGACGCACATATAGACAATGCGCATGTATAGCGCAACACACAACCAGGGCCAACCCGCGCTCGTGAGATAGAAGTACTATACCTTGACACGTAAAGTAAGAATAGTTAGTAATCATATAGCATTTTAGCAAAGCTACGGTAGCCCAGTGGTTCAAGCATGCGGCTGTCAAGCGGCGGTCGTGGGTTCGAATCCCAGCTCGTACCAATGAGTTTTTCGGAACTTATGTACGGAATATCATTTGATATTTACCGTTAGCTTTTCGGTGAAGGAAAACATCGTGAGGAAACCTGCATACATCCGCGAAGAAATTCAAAGTTGTATGTGAAGTCCCCAACCCGCTCTGGGCCAGCGTGGGGACTACTGCCCAATCCCTCTCATCTATGAGAGGAGGCCTGTGCCCAGCAGTGGGACGTATATAGGCTGATGATGATGATGATGATTTTAGCAAAGTAAAACAGAGACTGAGGTAAACGTCCGATGACTTGGTGTCCAAAAGATGACACTTGATTAATCACCTCCGTCATCATTGATATTGAAAGACAATACATGGCGTTGGGAAAGTGTCAGGCATAGGGACGTTTACGTTATAGTGTAATTATTTGTACACTACGACGGTGGTAAACAAGCATACGGCCTGGCTAATGGTAATCAGATACCGTAGCCTATGGACAGAACAATCACAAGCACGCTGCCGTCCGTGTATGTGTATAAGTATTTAAAAAATGTCAACAAATGAGGCAAAGTCAGTCAACGTGTAAAAAAACAATTGATATGGATTTTTGAATCAATTGGTGTAAGAAATGGGATCGATTTTTTTTAATTTCAATAATGGCCTGAAACGAAACAAATGCGACTGGGTTCCCATTGTGATTTATTTTTTCTTCAATAAAATAAGTCCTATCAGTAGGACTTAGGGCTAAAGAAGCATAAGGCAGATTTCATAATATCAAGGCTAAGGTGTACAAGACTAGCAAAAACACTAAGCTGTTGAAAAACAATCTAAAATGGCGTCTCAAATAATAAACGTATAGCTATAGTACGCCCAAGAATAAGTTTCAAACAAAAAGTTTACTGCTTATTTGTCGCGCCGCGTGGACTTACAACTTATCCATTCAGATTTATTAAAATACTTAGCGAACTAAATAGCACCGGATCAGGTGATGGATTATGAAAATTCCTTTAATAACTGAAGGACCGCCCAACTTCAAGTTTGAAAGCTATCGACCCTGCAAAGGAAATGAATTTCACTTCTGCCTAATGAAAATTCTTTGCTGCTTTGCTTGGGTTTAAAAACTTGGACCTCCTTATCATCTACTTATCAACGTTACTTTACCTACTGTATTGATTGCCAGTGAGGTGTTTTTCTTTTATGACTTTTATATTTTTTCGGCTCACAAGTAATTTGGCCGCCGGTTTCATAGACTAAAAACTGTTTTAGTGCTAGAGAATTCTCAGGGAGTCACGTAGCTCTATATTACCTCAATGAAACAAATCGAAAAACATTTTACCAGATTGTATCCGAAACCTCAAAAATTCACGAATTACAAAACACCCATAAAATAACAACCAAACATATGTGAAATCAATTTTCCCTGAACACGCTGCCATAAATCACATTTTGCTGAAATATTAGTGGTATATTCTATTGGGAGTAGGTCCTTGGGCATGGTTTTTATGAAAGGGCACCCCGCGTGCAGAGAGGTCAAGTTTATCTGGCCAGAGCGCTGTGATTTTAGACATATTGAACTGGGATAAATAACGAGTATCCGAGAGGTCCTCAATGACATACCATTTTGGTGTTCCGTACCTCAAATTTGTAGTAGTAGTAGTAGTAAAACTCTTTATTGTACATAAAACAATTATGAAAAATACAAAAGGAAATAGTATGTACAAAGGCGAACCTAATACCTAATCATGTTTTGCTTTAGATGGATGTTTCCCTCGATTTACTCATACTGACGTTCTAAAGTCCCAGGAAATCGCTAATTCGTTATTATACGAGTATATTGAAGTCAACAAACAATGTCAACCAATCAACCTTGTACTTAAATACTTCATGAGAAGGTTGCTTCTTAATGTCCAATAAAACTTAATTTCAAATATTTATTGCACTCATGTTGTTACAAATACATAGGTGTTATATGTTAAAATATAAGTAGGTATTTTTATTTCCGCGGTCTCCTGAGCGTTGTGGCGGATAGATGGGACAGCGGCCTACTGAGGTACTTGGTCCTCTCATTATTTAAGCTTAAATAAATACTAACATTACTTAGTAACTAAGTAAATAAATAAATATTTGTGGAGAATCTTACACAAATCAACCTAGTCCCAAACTAAGCAAAGCTAAGCAAAGTATTAAATTAATTAATTTACTAACAATCTATGGATGGACCTGTTGTCCGAAATAAATGCATTTTATTTTTAATTTAATCTTCATTGGAATATTATAAATAGAGAATCTGGTAAATTTAAAACTCGCGATTATCAAGTCAACATTCTCACGGAAGACCAACAGGTCATGTCAAATAACGATGTTGCCTTGGCATTCGAGAACTATTTTTCAAATATAGCAAGTAGTACTACAAAATGTCTGCAGTCATCTAAAACCCAAGCTAAAGCTTTGCTTTGTGCTAACATTAGTAAATGTGATGTAACGTTTAATTTTAGTCAAGTAGATTCAATCAAGGTTGTTAAAACATTTAAATCGCTCAATTTAAAGAAAACCGAGGATTTATGGGGAACATCAGTAAAAGTTATTAATCATATCATAGATGTCATTGCGCCCCAATTAGCTTTGATTTACAATAACTGCATATCAGAGGGTATTTTTCCTGATCTTATGAAGTTTAGTAAAGTCATACCTCTATTTAAATCGGGTGATTTAAACGACCTAACCAACTTCCGTCCCATATTCGATACTACCTGTATTAAGTAAGGTTTTTGAAAAATTAATGTTAAACGATATGCTAATGCACTTTAATAGAAATAAACTGCTTACAAGTAAACAGTTCGGTTTCACAAGAGGGCGCTCCACGACTGACGCTGCATCTGTGCTTATTAAACATATTTACGATATTTGGGAGAATTCCTGTGATGCGATAGGTATTTTTTGTGACCTTTCTAAAGCTTTCGATTGCGTGGATCATGGGACGCTCGTTTTGAAACTTAAACATTATGGTTTGTCTGCTAATGCGTTAAGTCTTATGTCTTCATATCTCAGCAATAGAACTCAAGCAGTTGTTGTAAATGGAACCCAGTCTAGTGGGGCAATAGTAACGTTAGGAGTGCCTCAGGGCTCTATCTTAGGTCCATTTTTATTTTTGGTTTATATAAATGACTTGCCGTCTATAGTAATCAATCTTTGTGATATAGTTTTATTCGCGGATGATACATCTTTAATCTTTAAGGTTGACCGAAAATCAGTTGACTATAGTAGAGTTAATGGCACACTGGACAAAGTACTTGACTGGTTTACCGTTAACAATCTGTTACTTAATGCTAAGAAAACTAAATGTGTCAGATTTTCTTTGCCTAATGTTAGACCGGTGGAAACTAGTATACTCTTAAATAACGAGTGCTTAGAAATAGTAGATAAAGCAATATTCTTAGGTATAACATTAGACAAAAATCTACAATGGAGTCCCCACATAGCCGTTATGGCGCGTAAATTAAGTTCAGCCGCATATGCTATCAGAAAAATCAGGCAACTTACCAATGTAGAAACAGCTCGCCTAGTTTATCATAGCTATTTTCATAGTGTTATGTCGTATGGTATCCTGGTTTGGGGTAAAGCAGCTGACATACAGACAATTTTTGTGTTACAAAAAGAGCCATTCGCTGCATATATAACCTAGCCTCACGTGAATCTTTAAGAGAACTCTTTAAAGAAATCAACATTTTAACTGTAGCGTCCCAGTACATCTATGAGAATATTGTTTATGTCCTTAAGAACATAGACTCCTTCTGTAAAAATTCTGATATACATAATTTTAATACTAGAAATAAAAATAAAATTGCCACTAAAAAATTTCGTGTCCGTAAAGTATACAAATCTTTTGTAGGTCAATGTGTCCGTTTTTATAATAAGTTACCTGATGAAGTTTTGAATTTACCTTTTCCAGCTCTTAAAAAGTACTTGAAAAAATCATTGATGTCGAAGGCTTATTACAAGGTTGAGGACTATCTAACAGACAGAAAAGCATGGCCCAAACCAGATACTTAAATAGAGTAAAGATTCATATATTGTGTATTTTTTAATTTTATCTAGTTGACGCAGTTCTTGCAAGAAAACATATCAAAAGATTTATAACTAAATTTATAGTCTAAAGGATTCAATTTTTTTTTTCCTAAATAGAATTTGATAATGCTAAGGTATACAGTTTCGAAATGTTTTCTTGCAGAATTACACACTGTCATAACTGGTTTTTTTCCTCATTTTATTCTTTGTTTTTGTGTTGCTTTATATAGATACTTAGATTTCTTGATCTTAAGTAGGTTAAGTATTATCATTTATTATTGTAATAAGCATATTTTTGTGAGAAAATGGCTGACTGTCGAGTTTCTTTCGGCGTTTCTTCTCGGCAGTGGCCTCTGTGAAACGCTAGTAGGGTTTGACTTGTAAAAGTGCCATTGCGGCCTACTTACAGAATAAAGTTCATTTTATTCATTTTTTTATTCATTTAGAGAAACGGTATTTAGAGATACTGTCTCGGTCGTATTTAGTTAAGACAATTGGAAATACTATATGCGACAAAGAATTTTTTAGTACTTGTGATATCATTAAACTGAATAAAAAATACCCGGTAAAATTATTTATAATTCTGGCTTTCTAGTTAAAAAGTACCTAAACCAAATTAGAGTTTTGAGAAGTCTTTAATTCAGTCATATTATTAACAATATTTTTCTTTGGAAGTGATCATACGGGGTGAAATGAAGAGGTTTATATGAGATGGCGATCACCATATTCTATGGAGACGATTCGACCTAGTCATCATCATCATTATCAGCACAAACGCCCATTTACACGGTGCAAGAACTTGTATGCGATTTTCATTACATTGCAGGGTTTGATCGTACTCGTCCCACCTCGGTAGCCCGCAGTCCGGCAATGTAATCAAAGTCGCATTCGAGTTCTTGTACCATGTAAATCGTCCCCAATATATGTCCCACGTCCGAGCAAAGGCCTCCTCGCATGGATGAAAAGAGCCAAAGTCTAAAATATAAAATAAACGTGCATATCGATTTTCTCCCCAATGATCATTAAGATCCAAAATCAGCAAACGTAAACCCAAACCGATACCATTTCCGACCTTAACATACCGAATCGAACAGAAAATGTTGTGCCTCGGAATCGAGCGAGTGTACAAAATGTATGCGCATACATTCTCCCTCGTTAGAGCCCCACTTCCAGCGACGTGGAGATAAGCTACTAGATGTGGCCGCATTAAGTTATAAACAGCAGTTTGCTCCAAACTCTTAACTCGCGATGTACTGACAAGGAAATCGAAACACGTACCTTTTTCGCTCTTGTCGCAATACAAAAGATGAATAAAACCACTTCCACTCAATTGCTCGAAGGTTAACTGGATGAGACCCCTTAAAAGGGATAAGCTCGCCTTTTTACCTACTTCAATCTATTGTGACATGCACAGTCAGCATCAAAAGTTACTGAACAAAAACAACGTATCAAAAGTAATAGTCATGTGTAGTGTCGAAAGATACATATCATTTAAAAATTCAGAATTATCTGAGATTTAAAGTGTTCATAATAAATGGTTAAGGCAATAATGCAAAAGTAAAATACCTGCCATTTTCCAAAAGAATCGAAAACAACGTAATTTCAAAATTAACGGAAAGTGCAAAAATTCACAATAGAATGAAGTATTTGACGCCTTTGACCTTACGCAGTACCTATCATGTGTGGCTTGACACGAATCCATACCGCGATTTCAGAGGGGCTACCACAAAAATCGAACGTCGAATTAACGGCTGCCAATTTGATTTGTTGTCTTGAGTAGTTACTACTACACCTGATGTCGAGGGTCTGATGATGCAGTCGGAAGAGAGGCCCTGGAACTCCCAAACGGAAAATGCTAAGGTAGTCGAGTTGGGGCTTAATTGTTTTTTTGTATTGAGAACTTGCCACTATACCTATATGCGAACAGAAACGACGGCACTGTCTAAATTAAAATAAGCCATTTTGATCGGTGCCATATCTAGTAATCATCAACTAGTGTACGGATGTGGATTATTCCAAAGAATATCGAGAACTTTATTCTAACGACGACGGACCGTAATTGGAATTTTATATTGACCCTTATTGAATTGAATTCGGACCCGTTTCAAAATTTGTAGACAAAATGGACGCTAAATTATTCAAAGACCCACAGAGTTGCGCTGGGCGGAAAATTACTTTTGCTAATTTAACTTTCACAATAACTAGCAGTGAATGTGAAGTTTCTTTATGAAATATTGAAGTAAAATAAAATAAACTTGATTATTTTTCACGATGATAGTAAGACACAACACGCATTATAATTAATAAAACAATTAATAAAAATACTAAAGCTATTTTTTACACGCTTTGTTAATAGAGACTGTCTTTCTTGGCAGTGAATAAAGTTTAATTAAAAATGTTTTCATTACGAGTACGAGTATGTTTGTAGGTACGCGGGCCTTATTCTAACATGGATTTTAATTTAATTATTTAGTTTATTTTTCTCTCAGTAACCAACTATTTGCCGATGCAATGGTTTTGAATGTGTATTTGTTAGGTTAAGGTTTTATTATGGGCCGTAAATGTTTTCTTATTCTTATATCGTATCGCCTCCGCCCCGCACTGAGCGAAAAAAAATACTAATTATTAGTAAGTTTTAGTGAATCCCAGGACAAGTAGATTTTATACTAACGGTTACAAAACAGTTTTTGATAATAGTAGTTATTTACTAATACCAAAAAATTTGTCCTTGTAACTACTAATTACTACTAAACTGTTTTGTAACCGTTAGTATATAATCTCCTTGTCTTGGGATTCAATACAACTTGAATTTAAACTTTCGTGAGACATGTTATAACTCTCGCAGACTCACTCATCCTGAGGAAGAACTCCCGAAGAGTTCGAAACATGTCGCCCGAAGTGACAATTAATACGTGAGTTTTAACCGTTTAGTAAAATAAAGTTCAATACAACTTACTAATAATTAGTATTTTTTTCGCTCAGTGCGCCAAGTCTGTCGCCCAATTGAAATGACGATATTAAGAGACATTCTCTAGCATTCTCAGTGCCCTAACAATACACATGTTTTTGTTTACATACATATTTAGTTCAAACGCTTGAACAAACAATGTCGTGTATTTCGCACGTCAAGCCTCTATCAACCCGGCACTGAGCGAATGAGCGGTTTTGGTTTAATATCGCTTAAAACCAGTGTATAAACCACAGTTTAACTGCAGATTAATAATAATCCGACGGGCTTAAGCAGAAACTAGCTTGGTAACTAAAACTTCGGCTCCAATCGACGGTTTAATCCTTTTTAAATTGCTTGTTGCTTATAATTTAATGGACGTTTTGTCATGAAATGATGATTATAACGTGGTGTGCTTATAGACGTTTAATATTACGATCTAAGGCAACTTTTATGTATCTCGCTCTCCTCCAACTCGCAATGGGTCATTTTCTATACTCGATTTTTTTTGTGTCCGAGCTGAAAATCGTATAGCATGAGATAATACGTACCATTTATTTTTTTTCATAAAGAATACATGTTTCCACGTTGAGGTCCACTCAAATTCACGGACTAATTTGTTTTTAAAATACATTAAAAAATACCTAAACGCTCAAATTAAGACTCCGTGCCCTGTCCGGCATCGACTTTTGAATCAATCAAAAATTCCTATCAAAAACTGTACATTAGAATCACTGATTTCGTGTCAAAAACTTTAACTCGATTATATTTACTATCACTGAGCACAGACACTATTCTCTTCACTGTGGTGGATTTTATTTTATTTTTATTTTCTTTATTTAAGGACCACCAACGGATAATACATCTAAATAGTACATAAGTCTTAAATGCAAAAATCTAACTAAGATGTTTAGCCACTTATAGGTGACCACAGCTCACATTTGTATGGATCAAAGAGTTAATATACTTAACAGTGTATTCTAAAATATGCATGCAGGATAAGTTAGAACTGTATACAAAAAATCTAATTAAATTAATGCAACTTATATAAGTAGGTAATACAACTAATATAAATAATTCAAATGATATAAAATGTGAATAAAATCTAAAATGTAAAATCTAAAATGTGATAAAATCTAGACTGACACCAGTAGCAATCACTCGTCAAACTCCATTGATGTCAAATGTGAGACCACAGACTTTTTGAATTTGCCTATGGCATCATGAAACATATCTACGCCTGTGGAATCCGGAATGTAGTTGTATAGCCGAGCCATCCTAGAAATCGGTGAGTTAGTACCCAGTTTGGTCCTCCTGAACTTATCTTTAAAAAGCTTGTAAGTACCTTTACGTGAATAACTTGTGATTGATATTTAAAATTCGTCCGAGCGCGAGAGTCCAATTGTGTCGGCAAAATTCAAAGGTCCCTGCCAGCTATCGTTCGCAACTGATCAGCTTCGCGTCCTGCTTCACATGTGCTCTCAAATGTCAACTATTATATATAAAAAAAATATATATATAGCAAACCGCATTAAGTTCGAGTAAACCACCTAAGTACTTCGGTTTCTGGGTGGGCGACAATTTTTTTGCTTTTGCTTGCAATTTCGGTGGCCCTTAGAAATTCAAATTCTTACATAAGTAATCATTAACATATGTATGCATTATAAAGCACTTTGGTGTCTTTATATAAACGATAACTTAAAATATTATTAACATGCGATTTGAATTTTTTATGATTTTTTATATCATTTTCCAATTCCCGTGTCCTAATTCCCATAGCTTGTTTACCCAAAACAGCTGATTTTGGGGCACGGGAATTGGGAAGGGTCACTTATTTTGTTAATAAACCGCATTTAATAACAATAATTATGGATGAAATGCATAAATAAATATAATTTGTACTAAGTATATCGATTAGAGTTATAGTTCATGCGTTTATTTAAAAAAAACAGGCCAACTGCTACAATTACACTTAGCCTCTTAAATAGGTATTTGAAAAAAGTCAATAAACAAAGTCAATGAACATTATGTACATAAAATCATGTAGGTATATATCGATACACACGTATTTTATATACAACGACGGTGGCAAACAAGTAAGCGGACAGCTCAAATTTTATAAAAGGTCAGCAACGCACCCGTGACTCTTTTGGAGTTGCGAGCGTCTATATGTGCATCTGCATTTAGTGATAGTTTTAAATATTAATACGTGTATATTTTCTGCAAAGAAGTTGCTATGTGATTGTATAAAGAGAAATTTAACTTAAAATATAGATTTTTGGTTTATATTAATTTCCTCGGTTGAAACTTGAACTCATGATTGGTAAAATTAGGCTAAATAACTTCGATACAATTGAACTTTATAATTCTTGATAAATTAGAAGGTAAATAATAATTTTAATACATTTTTTTCTAAGAAAAGGCAATTCCCATGGACAGATAAATTCCCCCCGTGCCCAGGTCAAATTTTCAAATTGTAATAACTTCCGTAATTTTATAAGTATAAGTACCCCGTAAGAAAATTTGTGTTTATTAATTTTTTTATCAAATTATCAGCATACAATTTTCTATGTATTATTGGTATTTCAAAATTCCATGGGAATTAGACAAAAATGCCCGTTTGGTGAAATTCACTCAATTGATTTCTGTTCAGATTTCAATACGTCTACATTTTGTCAATGTTGATAATATATATGTAGTTGCTTTTTTTGGTCAGTTATCAAAAAATATTAAAAGGGCCGATTTTTTCAAACCCCAAAAGTATCTATCAGATAAAACTTAGCTCTGTCTTTTTCTTTCGTTTGAGGGGGTTGCGGCTAACTAGATGGGCAGGTTCGATTCCTGCTCTGGGCTGCTTGCAATCACGGTACTTTTTTTTCTTTGTATTTGTTCTTTAGGTACAAAAACTTTAAGTTATAGAAATTAAATATTACTTTAACCTTAAATGCATGTTTTTTTTCTTTTTCATCAAAAACGCGATATTTGGTGATTTAAGGTGCACTGATAACGGGAAAAATAATATAAAAATTATTTTGTGAGTTTTTCATACAATAATTGTAAATTTAAAAAAAGAGAGATTTTTCATACCTTATAAAAAAGTACAAATATTGCTTATTTATATGCGAAATATTTTACTAAACTTAGCACTCAGACAATATTTATGATGTGTAGAAATATATTCTAGGCAGAAAATAACTACTTACTAAACTATAAGACCGCCAAAAACACCAATCAAAACATCTCAATTTTCGAGACCATAAAAAATACGGCGGCCGTTTTTTGAAATTAACGACTTTTCGTCTATAAACCAATGTAAGGCTTATTTAATATATAGAACGGTTAGCATTTTAAGAATGAATATGAAAATATATTAAATTTCCTTATGAAATAAGTATTAATATTATTATAAATATACCTACAATTAAATAAATCTTGAATTATTTGTTATGTACGATGCATCGAACACCATGCATTTAAGGGTTAAATGAAGAAAACATTTCATTAAAAGTTTTTTATAATTCGTTTAATTTTATTCGTTTTTAGTGTATTTATTCAGAGTCTTTTTCATGGTAGACTCGTTTTTAAAAATGTAAAAAAATGATGCATTAAAAAGTATGTACAAGATGAGGTACGTTAAAATTTCTTAGAAGGGTAACCATTTATATGACGACCACATTTCAGATATTCGTTGTGGGTACTCGAAACAGGAAGCAAAGTTATGATTTATTACCCGTACGCTGTTTCAGTTGAAAAATGAGCTCGTACGCTTCATGTAAAATTTAATACGCTTACCAGATTGTGAAATATTAAAATAGTGGATACTCCGACAGGTCGGCTAAAGTTTGCGAACAGCATCAACATATTTACATTACAAAGGAATTAATTTACTGATACTTGTATAATATAGGGAGCCTTCCCTATTATCCCCCCCAAAAATCTGGATAAATAGTAGATATAACACATCAATAATAAAACTACAAGTTATTTTTTGGATTAAGCAGTAAACAAAAGTTCCAACAATTTTAGAGTATGTTCGAAATGAGAAGAAGCCCTTATATCCTACGCTTCTTTCTTATTCCGAACAGAATCTAACCGCTTAAAATTCAGTTAAATCGGAAGGGATAAAGTTTCAAAACTCCGTAATTCGTAAAACCTTTTTATCCAATTACTTTTGGGAGTCCCTCGCCTAATTTTGCGTGTCACCTGAAATCACTGACATATTTATGAATTGGTAGAAGTTGCTTTTTATTGCAGTTTTATTCGTGAGCAATTTGATTCAAATGAATTGATTGGAAGTATAAATTGGCAATTCGGTACAGTCAACCAAATTGTTTTCTGAGCCGCTTTGTACCTTATCACAGTGACATTAATTATGCGATCTCTAATAGCTTTCATATAGATTTTCACTGTGACAAGGTACGAAGTGGTCCAGAAATCAAATTGGCTGCGCGGAGCGAAAAAAAATACTAATTATTAGTAAGTTTTAGTGAATCCCAGTTTTTGATAATAATAGTTATTTACTAATACCAAAAAAAATGTCCTTGTAACTACTAATTACTACTAAACTGTTTTGTAACCAATAGTATGTAATCTCCTTGTCTTGGGATTCACTTAAATTTACTAATAATTAGTATTTTTTTCGCTCAGTGTGACCGTACAGCACGACGATGTATCCTTGTATTTTAATATCATTTTCTTCTTCTCGTGTCGATGGTTTCTTCTCTGGTTAAATCGTACGGGACCAGAAGCTGGCTACAGCTAGAGCCCTGTCTGTTGCGTCACGAAGGTCTTGCTCGGAGCAGGAGTACGGGCACGCTGGACAAGACAACATATGCGCCATAGTTTGCGGAGCCGTCCCGCATACACACCGAGGGTCCGAGTCGCTTATGACGCCTCATTTTGTAGGTGCAAGCCATATATTTTAATATCATCATACTCATCAACACGGCTTTTTGCATTTATAAAATATCTTAATTTAAAGCCTGCGCCCAGCATATTTGCTGCTCTTTACTGTACTTCATTGTTGTTACAGTAAAACACTGTACTTTTATTATCACTCTGATTAATAAGACAGATTGTCGGCTTTCATAAAGTTCTGTTATACCTTTTGGTAACTTAGAAGTTACCTACATTTTCTACAATTTATAAAACTCTTTCTTATACAATACAATACAATACAAATACTCTTTATTGTACACCTCACACAAAAGGATATATATATTATATATCTTATATTATCTTTATGAAACCGTATAAGGTGAGGCAACGGGTACTAAGAATTATAATACCTCGAATCTCTTACCTGGACCCAGGTGGACTTGAACATCTATGGTATTTGAGAAAATGGATATCCCCGCCTTTATAACTCCGCTATTATAGGTACTGTTTTTAAAAGACAGAGACATGAAAGTGGAGACGCGTTCCCTTCTGTATAATGCGGATGGAATACTAGCCCTCGAAACAACCAATAAAAGTTAACCCAAATTTCAGTTTAATCGGACGCCAGCAAGTGATTGGAAAGATTGCAAACTTTTTAACGGAAAACACATATACATTGCTCGCTTAGTGAAAATTATAGGCAAATTGCACTGAAAAATATTAAAAAGTACGTACAATTTATTAGTTTTACGTGTATTTAAATTTGACATTTCTTATTGAAAGTATCTGTATAAAGAATTAGTTTGTCTGTCACCATTAGCAGATAGCTGGAAGAAATTCCTTATCTTAAACCGATAAATTCGTCTTTGTACATTTATATTTTTTGTAAATACTTTTCGTACGTGCAATAAAGTGCCATACGTACGAATAGGTACATGTACACATAGGTAAAGTATCTTATTTCACAGAAAGCTGCTCTCAAGTAATTTACTTACCTATATACAAGATTCATACGAAAGGCGTATTGAATGAAGGTACACATAAAAACGTAAAAAGGACCTTTTCATTTTCCCGAATAGAATAATTACATCGAAAAATACCCCTGAACGAAAAAAGTCTAATTTAAGCCGTTGAAAAACCCGGATAGCCTTTTCTACCAGCCATTTGGGTCTAATCTAACAATTTAATCAATTTACTGCGAATTTGATTCAAATATTTTATTTGTACAGTCAGCATCAAAAGTAGCTTGTCATTTGAAGATGTTAAAAGTTCTTATTCCTTTGTAATAAAGACTTTTGACGCCTTCATATGTGTCGCTAATTTTGATGCTGACTGTACCAAATATATGTACGGGGTTCTTAAAATTTTATGAGAAACCTGTAAATAGGAAAAAATGGCTCATCCGCGTTCGTGAGATAAAAGTAAATACAGAATATGTGAATATGAGACTTTTTAGTTACGATGGTAACAAATTAGCATACAGTCTACCTGATAGGTACTATGTATACATAAACCTTAGCCTATGGACACTTGCGACTCCAGTTACAATCACAAACGCATTATCGACCTTCTTTTAATTTGCGGATTTAATTGATTTATAACTATAGACAAATGCAGTTTCGTCGCAGAATTTAACGGACAGACGCGTGAGTGACAGCAATAGGGTTCCGTTGGATCCTTTGGGTACGGAACCCTAAAAAAAGTAGGTAACACAGAAATATTCAATTCTAGTATTTCCCATGCTTTTATTTCATTTCATTTATTCAATTTGGTACATTTCAGTTAAGATGGTACAAATTAAAAATAGTCAGGCCATGGCGCCCTGTAAGGGAACACAATGATAATACAAAGATGCTAAATAAATCTAAAATCATTAAAACAGAATTAAAAATAAAAATTAAATTAAATTAAAAAATTAAATTTACAATATTATATCACGTCAAAGTTACTTATTACAGTTAAACATTTCATTATCACAATTTATCATCATTTAAGAATTTCTTTAGTTTATTTTCAAATATAATATCACGACTTTCTAGTTTGATTGATTCCGGGATCTTGTTAGTAATGATAATACATTTATAATGAGGACTTTTCCTATACATGGCTAAATTTGTTTTTGGTAGTACTAGCTTATTTTTATATTGCGTTCTAGTTTTGTCACTGTCTTTTTGTGCCTCGAATAAATTTGAATTTAACCCGAAATACATTGAAATCGAAGCCATGCTCGAAAAATTGAGAACAAAACCGGTCAATAATACCTCACTTTCGATAATGAATTGCGAATCTGTTTCATATACATTCATCATATAAAGGATAGTTGATATTATCATGCTTCCTGTTAATTAAGTCCAGACTATAGTGCAATGTAGGCTACATTGCATATAGACTATGTATTGTTCATTTGCTTCATTATTTGAAATATTTTATACTGTTTTTTTTTTATAAACCCACAAGATATTACAACAGGTTATAGCATAATACATACCTTACAGAGTTGTAGACCAAAAAATGTTATGGATTCGTTCCAAATTACTCGAATTCAATTGTTATTGCCGTCAAACACAAAAGTAACACAAAGTAATAAAAAAGGGGACATGTAATTAAATTAGATTTTTGGTGTCATTATTAAAGTTATATTAATACATGTCACAATAGATTAATGTACAGGGTAGCTGCTAGCTGCGCAGTTCAAAGACCTCAGAGCAAAATCTTGTATACCGCTTACGTCTGAAGTAAGTTCGAGTACGGGGCCATAGCCTGTTCCCACAGGAGTCCCCTATGAGGATAATAGGCTGATTATAGAGAGGGTTCAGAGATGGTTCGCGCGATACCTCTATAAAAGGCAATACGGATACTGTTTAATAGAATAAAATATCTTCATGTAATCAAACGTGTATTCATTTTACCACCATGACAATCAACAACTCCTAGCAACTAAACACAGATAACGTAACAGATACTACCCTCTATTTTATTGTATCCCTCTCTCTTTGTCCTAGAGATGGTAGGATTTGAGACACTGTAGCTAAAGCGGATCAATCAATGGCCTTCGAGTCTATTACAGACTATACAAGCAGTGTCATGCAGGTAGACAACGTCTTTTGTGGCTGTGTACGACCGCAACAATAGATAAGAGTGTAGTGACTGGAAATAGATAGCTAACTTCACGCATATTGTGATCCCGACTAAAGCGCCACCAAGTGCCAAAGTTAGTAACTATATAATTATCTTGGATACACGTGAAAAACATACAAAAAGTGCATCCGCCGCTGGGGATCGAACCCAGGTACTTACATTGACTCTAAAGGCAGTATACTTTACCACAGGGCTACGTGTGTGATGCTAGGAGGCATCGAATTTTTTGTGTGATGCTAGGAGGCATCGAATTTTTGAATACCATTTTAACAGGCCACATTTAGAAGACAATTCGTGTAAGTTTAATAATCTTGAGACTAGGTGGCACTATTATTAATTCCATCAGCTTTCTTCTAAGATCTATAGACAACCATGACCGCAACCCAACATCCCGATTCAGAAATGGGAGGAGCTTGCCGAGGACAGGGACAAATGGCGCAAACTGGTGCTCCATGGGCGCAAAGTCCACGATAAAGCATGGTTTGCGACTCTCGCAGACAAGCGAGCCAAAAGACGGAGACCGGAGACCTGTTCGCCACGGGCGAACTTTACTTGCCAGGGTGTGCTCAACAGCAGAGTAAATAACCCCCGTGTGCTCGAAAGACTGGGTCTCTACGTCCCAGTTTGGCGTCCCTGCCATTCGGGTCTGAGCGCGCTGCCCGCATCCTTCCTTCCTTGAAAGGATGAGAAAAGATTAACAGGTGAAGAGAGTATGCTCGGGCCGAATACGCTCGGGTCGGGGTGTTAATATTGTTAGATATGTTTAGTCTCTAAGCCACACATAGACTTAGTCAATAAATTCGTCGCCATCCCAATGACATGTCAATGTGCTGCTTGGTTCCACCTGCACCGAACCGAGGCATCAAAATAAAGTCACAAAGCACAGATAGCGTGTCAAACCCCTATGATATTGAGGCGTCCACAGCAGAACTGTCTTAATATTGTTTATACCAAATTCACAGTGAAACTCAGCAGCACATCCCATCATTTACCAATTTAATGTAAGTATCCCTCCCTGCCGGCATCTGTATTTCCGAGTTCATATAACCTGGACCTATTTAAGGCAAGAGTGAATAGGCATTTTCTGGGTGAGCTCGCTTCATCGTCGGCCTCATCTTTGCCCCCTGGCTAGATGCTGGCCAAGAGCAATCCCATTATTAATAAAAAAGAAAGAAAAAGCACTAAGCTATGAAATCTGTTCAACGGATTTTAGAACTTAACACTGGATGATAAGATCGAAATCCTGTGTTAAAAGTGTCGATTTGACAGAAACACGGCAGGAGCGCGCAGCGGGCAGGCTGACACCGTGGTTTTAAAATCTGATGCCATTTGTTCTCACTATTATTAAAATATATATTATGTATATTTTTTACGGCTTCTCTATATAACAAAGACAATGCACTAATTCAATGTAGGAAGGGTACAAAGCTTTTCTTACTGTCAGGTCAATCGCCAAAGAACGTAGATAAATTTATGCAAAACTTTTGGTCTAATAGGGTTAGGGATATTACCTATATATTCTAACATAACGAATATTTTCTATCACAAAACACAGAGAGATTTAAATAACTAAAAATACTAGTAAAGTAAGAAACGACCAATCCACTCGAATCAAAGAATGTAGTACATAAGTGGGTACTTACGGATAATTTATTTTCGAGCTTACCTGTACAGTTCGAGTCATTAGCGTCAGTCATACCAATTCACTAATGTATTTCTTCGAGGCACGCCGTTTATCAATGATATTCAGTTTGGAAATTATACCAAAACCGAAAGCGTATCTCAATAACTACTCGTTTGAATGTATCTGTTTATACTTCACAGATAATTTTGATTGTATTTTCATAACAATACGATTCCGCGTAGCGCAACGCGGAGCCTTCGTAGCAACGCTACGACGTTCCGTAGCCGACTGGCAATGATGTATCAACTAACCTGGTCCTTTATGAATGAAGCAATAGTCACATAAACAAATACCATATTCAATAATTTTGCTACGAACATTTTCTTGTCCATATTCATAGGCAGATGGAACATTTGTATTTGTTTGTCTCGGTTTCTCGGAACTGCTAGCGCCATCTAGTACAATGTTTGATAACTAACCCCGTTCGAAGACCGGCTAAGTTTACTCACTGAAGGGGGAATTTCGGTGGAAAACTTTCAGTTTGCCATAAGTTTAATCATCCAAACTTAAGCGTGTGGGGAAGAGCCTATTTGGCAACTCCATAATAGGAGCAAATATTATTTTGTTGCTGATAGGTACTGTTGTGCGGTAGAAATTAAAGGTAAGATCACAAATGTTAATGATATACGTATTCTTAAAAGATTTGTTTTGGTTCTACACGATTTTGTTTTTATTCTTATTTCCGAGTAGGTATGTGTACAAAGAGCGATAGTTTAAGTGTTAGGTACCTCGTGGCCCAGCGGTCAGGACTTGGATTTGGATCGGTGACCGCTTTGAGTGGTTACTAACTGAGCGCTCCCGTGCTTTGGAAGGCACGTTAAGCCGTTGATCCCGGTTGCTGTCTATGGCAGCAGTCGTTAAGCCAAGTTGGAGGCCTTCGGGCGGTTTGAGAACTTCTATCAGTCTAGTTGCCCACTCACTTGACAAAGCATAATCCCAATAAAGTCTAGTTTCCCCTCGGGGTTGGAAGGTCAGATGGCAGTCGCTTCCTTAAAAACTAGTGCCTACGCCAAATCTTGGGATTAGGTAGCGGATCCCAGGCACCCTTCAGGATGCAACTGTACTGGGATAATGCTAGGAGGATGATGACGGTGTAAAAAATCTAAAATTACAATGCAGTAACTGTCCTGTTTTAGTAAATATCTATAGTATTGTTGTTGCAGTCAACAGCACTAAAGATGCGCATATATGCATATCTGACACGACTGTATTTCTACTGCCGTTCGGACGTGCCTATATACAGTACCAGGCGATAAAGTATCGACCTCTGGAAAGAGACTCGCCTAATTTTGGCTTCAAAGCGTCGTCTCACATGACCTATGTGGCGTTTGTCAGAAACTAGACATATCCAAAGTTTTCATGTCATCGATTTGTAGTTAACTAATAAAGTCCATAAAGTGCAATATTTATGAGATATGACACGTCAATTAATAAATAAGATGATTTATGGACGTTCGCCAATGTTCGTAAATCATCGTTAACAGCCATTTGTCTCTTTCCAAAGACCGACGTGCTATACATATTACCGGTTATATACTTAAATATATGTATACGCGATTACGCGTTCGACAGTTGCAGATGTAAATATTGGTACATAACAAAAAGCACTTAATTACCCCTTACTAATTAATTACTTATTAATTAGACCTTACTAACCGATATACCTTTGTAATTGAAAAGTGAAAAATAAACGCTTTTGTATTTGTATCACAAAAAGTTATTTAAATTGAAATGTTTCTTAAAGTTTAAAGCATTTTGCTTACTCGCTCGGCTCGACAACATCTTCAACATAAACTAAACATACTCCAAACTCACTGTACCCTTTTACTAGTTTTCTCAAACTTTAAAGTTTAGATGGCCTACCGCGATAGACAATAATCCATAAGTTATACCAAGCCAAAGTTTTGGGATAAGAAGCTCGTGAACCCAGATACAGCCGATATAGTGGTAGGTATTAGCAACTTTTCTAAGATATTCTTGTGTATTACGAGGTGCCAAACTGCCGATTACGTTATAAAGTTCATTTAAATTTTATTGCACAAAACACAAAATTGTACAAATAGCGGGTTTAATGCCAAATGGCATTCTCTACCAGCAAACCATTGGGCTAAACATAGATTTAATAAAAGGTGCAAAGAAAAAGGTATGAAAATATCTATTAAGAAAAGTAAAATAAATGTATTAATAATAATAAATATTCTTTATTGCACCATAAATGAGTGATTAACATAAGTAATCCTTAAACTGGTAGGTCCGGTCTTACCGCTATAGAGCGATCTCTTCCAGACAACCTTTGGGTAGCAGGAGATTAAAACAAAAAGAAACAATAACAACAGGTAGTGCAAGAATAAGGCATAATGAGTAGAATAACACATCTAAACTAATATATATACAAATACAAATACAAAGTTGTCTAGTCAAAATCGCAGTCAGTTACATGACCTGATGAATTCCACTCGATAAAATCGTGAAGTTGTCTCTTTTTAGAATGTAATTTCAATACTACGGCTATATCACTGATATTTAACATTTAATTTTTGTACTCAATTAAAGATCCTAAATACTTATAGACAAATTCGCTGGATTTGCTTTGATAAAATGATTGGCTTAACGACTATATATAAATATTTACGAAACTACGCGCAGAGCTTGCGCAGAGAGCGGAATGGTTAATTGTAAACTCACGCGTATTAGAGAGCGGGACATTTGCGTTGGGGATACCTCCCCTTAAGCCATTTTCTCACGAGGCTTGCAAAATATACACCTAGAAGCGTATTTGGCCTATCGCTACGAACAACAATGGGTTGATTAACCTGGCCCACACAATGTGTGCGATAACATCCAAGGCTTTCTATTTTGTCTCTTGAAAATGTGGAATAGAATATGTTACGCAGGTGCTCTATTAGAGAGGTGGTAATTTTAGGAAAAGTTGGGCGGCGCGCCGCCCAACTTTTCCTAAAACCGCCGCGGCGGCTAAGATAATGACTATTGATGAAGTACGAAATTCATTAGTATAAATTTATAAAAAAAACTATTTTGACATCTCTATCTTTATAGCCGTGTTACCTCTTTAAAATGTTAGGCAATCGTCAAAAAATGGAATTTGATTCGGGTACTTATATCTGAGCTAAAACCAATTTTGAGAAATGATACTCTACTACAAAGGCCGCGAAAGAATAAATTTTCTGCCTCGTATTGCTAGACAGCCTTGGACCCTGTTTCCTGCCGAGCTGTCTTTCTTAAGGCAAGGCAGTCCCACTGCGGACGTCCTGCTCTAACACGAATGAGTTTACAATTAACCATCCCGCTCTCTACGGAAATCTGCGCGCAATTTTCGTGAATATTTAGTACATTTTGATTGATTTTTGAAATACTGGATCATTTATCAAAAATCTATCCGATTATTGTGTTAGAAAAATAAAAACGCTACCCTTTTTGTAAAGAAAAACGTATCACTTCCGATGACAATTACGAAATAATCAGCATGTAAGTTTATTTTTACGATTATTTAGAATTTTTTTACAGAGTTACTAAAGCATTTTTCAATATTTTGTTCGGTTATTGTGTTACTTTATTTCTTTCTCAATCTACAGTAATTTTTGTGTAGTGTAATTCTATGTTATTTCTTCACATTCTAACCTCAAACTTTAATATTTTGGACTATTCGTGAACTGGCCTGGCCTTAATAAATGCGGGTAACATTATATGGAAAATCCGAAATAAATTCTAACGAGTTATTTAATTCTAACGCGTTGTCCGTGGGCGAACTAGACGCTAACACGAAGCGGTTCGCTCACGTAAGACAATTCAATGGGAGTCGATACCCATGCTTGTTTTTTCGCGGCGCGCGCCGCTTTGCTTTCGCGTCTAGTTCGCCTACCTAGGATAACGCGTTGTTTTCCGTAATGAATCCTTAGTAATTAATTCGGATTTATCTTGACTTGGCCTCGGGCGCCGACCGCCCGGGCCAGCAATGTCCGAACTCTTCGGCAATTCCCTATATACAATTCCCAGTGCCGACCTATTAATTCACGACACCGCGCAACGACGAGTTTTGCAGCCTATGAAAGTGAACGTAACTTCTTTTTATTATATACTTTGGATACATGCTCGGAAATGAACGAATGTATGCAAAATATATAAAGATACTCGCTTCCTAACAATAAACCACGTTACTCTGTAATCACTGCCTTAAAATGCTATATTCTGCAAATGTGCCTGCCGGTGAAGATAATGTTAAAGTGGGGTTTAAAAAGCAAACAATATAACCCGCTGAGCGTGGGTGAAAATGCTCTTATTAGCAGCATTCGTATCGGATGCGGAGCGTCAAACGGGGGCCATAAAGATCTGCTTTGTTATACTTTGGCCCGTAGGGTTGGCACTTATTTTTTTTTTTGTTTCACAACTCGTGAAGGTATTTTTTTATATTACGACGGTGGCAAATATACGGCGCTCAAGGAAGCAACTAACGTCGAGAGCTTGTCTTAATGGGTTGCGAACCATTCAACGATATCACACTCGATGGGGCTTGGAAGAAAAAAATTGCATCCCTAGTCCCCCACTTGACGTGTGGAAGAGATACTCTAAAAAAATGTTTTATCGGCGTAATTGATATGTTTATTCATGTCAAATTACAGTTTTCTAGTTCTAACGGTTACTGAGCTAAGCTACATGCGGACGGACGGACAGATGGACGTGGCGAAACTAACAAGGTTCCTTGTTTACTGCGGAACTCTACAAAGTAATTTAAAAAAATAGCAATGGGAGAAATATGTTAAATTGTATTGATTTTAGACTTTTGAGTTATTTTTAATGTACCTATTGTAACACAAAAGTAAATAATGACTGAAGTATTGCTATTTGATGGTAGGTAATTTGAAGAAATTTTTAGCAATTGTTTTTCAGTATGACCTCTCCAGAAACCCCTCCTAAGCACATTAAAAAAATTGGCAGAAACATATATACATCCACAGTGCCATACATTTTTAGTACCTATATATTTTATTTAAAAAAATGGATTCGATAGAATTAGACTGATTTAAAAAAAGTTTTTGCATAATTACGTTTCCTAGTTTTCTAAATGAAAAGCAGAAAATTGAATAGGTTTTTAATCACCCATTTCAATCTTGAACTATTGGCACTCAGAAACTGAGAAATCAATTTAACCTAGGTTTTTTTTTTAATTTAAGCAAGTATGTTAAGTAAGATTTTTGCCAGCCCTGAGCATCAGTCGCTCATTACTATGACTAAGGGTAACAAGCCACAGTAACAAGCATCATAAACGGGTCGTAAAATATTCCACGTTTATTTGTTCTGTCGCACGAAGTGATCATTTAGCGGGGACGCTCTCTATACCGAAATGAGAGGAGATTGACCGTGTTTTGTTTTGTATCCGTCAATCAACATTAGGAGGTGTTGTTTTTAGGTTTCCGTACTACCAAAAAAGTATAAGAGGGATCCTTATACCTATTACTCAGCCCGGACTGTCACATCACATCACTAAATATGCTACAGTA
Source organism: Cenopis cana (assembly GCA_951800055.1). Lineage (NCBI taxonomy): Eukaryota > Metazoa > Arthropoda > Insecta > Lepidoptera > Tortricidae > Cenopis > Cenopis cana. Next base: position 8,589,145 of record OX637489.1, on the reverse strand, counting down.
TAGGTACCTGGCGATAAGTAAATATTGCACATTGATGATCGGATGAATCGAGCGTTAATTGTCTCACACGATTTGTCAGAAACTAAGTTTACATAAGTTTGTACGCTTGTTTGCCACCGTCGTCGTATAAAAAAAAACATGTCATCGATTTGACGTAACTGAAACGTCAATAATTGATTGCCGTTCGCCAGTGTTTAGAAATCGTCAATGGCCAATTGTCTATTTCCAAAGACCGACGTGTAATGTTTATCGCCGGGAGCTGTACTTATGCTAATTTAAATGATTTAAAATTTCATTTAAACAAAACTGATCGACGCGACGTGTGTATATTATATATTTTCTATGAAAATTGACTCATAAGGTGGGAAATTCAAATTCAATTATTTACCAGGTCAAGTGGATCTTGAGTTGCACATTCTGCAATATATTTAAGTAGATTTCATTTTTCTGGTGCACGCATATTTTGGTTTGGAGTGCGAAGAATAGAGCTCTACGAGAAATGTTAGCTTTATTTAAATTTCCCTGGTGGTTTAATTTAAATGTGGTAGGTATGTAAGTTCGTGGAAAACTTTCAGCATTAAAAATACATACATAATCATAAGGTAAAATATCAATTTCATTAATAAAATGTGGTAACGTATAAAAACTGACTTTTACAGTAACGGTTACGTCTATTTCTAGCCTTTGTCAACTTACGATTGTTGGACATAGTCTGTGAAAAGCAATTTTTTTTTGCACATCATATGCATTGTCCTACACATACGCCAATGTACTAACGAAATGATTATGTTAAGCCTTGCTTCCGCCATCAATATTAACTACCATAGTTAATGATATCAGCTTCGATATATATTAGCATCTTATCTCCCCTCATGCACTCGCCATGAGACATGTAATAGATGTTTATATAATATATACATAGAGACATGTATCCGATATCAGACACGACTTGTGTATTAAAATCAGACATTTTACTAAGGGTTTTAAGTTAGGCTCTACCTATATAAACGACTGAGTATTGAAGTAAAGAATCTGTAGTAACGCGACTGACAATAACACTAGCTGATACTCGTAGTTAGAAGAGCCTTTCTTAGGTTACCCGACTTATAGTCAGCTCACAATCGAGGATGTATGAATGAATGAGAATAAGAATTTATTTGTTATAAAATGATAACATACAGACAGTACAAAAATAAAATAATTTAAACATGAATTATACCAAAATGGATGCCGCTCAGCATTGAGTCATGACAATGATGACGCTGATTTTTAATGATTTGATGATTTTCAATGTCATACATTATTATAATATTGTATGACATTGAATTATTTAATCAGAATTGTTGGAATAAGTATCATAATTATATTGTAGTACATCACTAGGTACTACTACTAATTATTTATAAATGACGTGTAAATTGGTTTTTACAAATAAATTATTATGATTATGATTATGATTAGATGTAAGTGACACATACGTATTAATTTGAAAGTCCCGTTTACTAGTAGTGCAAAATCGTGCAAGTTTTAATTCAATATATATATATATATATATATATATATATATATATATAGCCTTAGGTATTTAATTCACATACGTATACCTGTCGTTACATTATTGTTAATCCGCCCATTTCTCATTAGAAACGGTTTAAGCCTATTGATTGATGACGTCACAGGGTGTGACGTCATGTGTCACGGCTTATCAGACAGCCGCAGACGGCTGTCGGTTAACACTGCTAGTCTACGAAACGGCTACAGATTTTCGGTACCAAGTTCCTCTCGGGAGATAATTTCAAAAATACTTCAGAAAGTTGTACCTATCTAGCTGGGGTTTACATAATCTAGCTGGTTGCATTGCACGAAACCTTGCACTTTTTGACTATGCGCTGAAACCTGATACCCACTTGCTTGCTTTGTATTTTGAGTTGAACTCTATTCCCTAGAAAATAAGGGTTATGCCTGGCAACCAGAGTTGCCAAAAGCAAGTGACTGGATACAGAACGTTGATACTTAGGTGGCCATGAGTCGATTTAGATCGGCGGGGTAATCACGTAACGATATGTACTACCGTTGATACGTATTTAATGTCAGTTTTAGTATGGGATATGACATTTAAATCTATCGTACTAACGGTCGAAAACGTTACGTGCTTACCGTGCGGGACCCATCGAGAGCTACAGCGCATTTAACTAGTAGTAGAAGGGCCGGGAAGCTGTGCCCACGCCAGTGACTTAAAAGTGTCGGTAAGTAGGTAGTAGGAAAATTCATCTGGGAAAAATATTTCATCAGATCACACGAACTTTAAATATCTATAACATCAGTTCAGTGATTTCTTCCCAATCAAAAATTTATTATAGTTATTATATTAATGATAGTTAATAATGCTATTACGAATAAAAAAAACATGTCAGCCTACTAGCCTTCCCTGTTTCCTGTCAACAGAACCTTAAGGCGATATATCGATTGAAAGAGACACCCTTTGTTTTTCGCTCACGACAAAACGGGATGCAACCCTCTCCGAGAATGGCTTTTTAGACAAATCTCGTTAAATATCTGACTGTGTGCAGGTTTATTAAATTTCCTCTTGTCAGTACCTAGATGAGGTAAAATACCATCATATTAACTTAATCGTGTCTTTTAATACTGCTTTGTTTTAGTAGGCTGAGGAAAAAAAGGAAAATATAGACTCGACTTTGGATTTATTTTCTATCGAGAAAATTTTAAGCAATCATGTTTCGCTATTGTCAGTACTACAATCATATAGTCAAGAATCATATATCTGAAAATCAGCCCCTACTGTTTGCTAGTCTGGGCAGGACAGCGTTTCAAAGTCTCCAAATTTCTCAGTGTAGCGCATGTATGTGTAATGTTTCTTAATGTAGTAAGTAGTAACAAACTTAATTGGTACAAAATTTTCTATAAACTATCAGGGACGGGATGTATAGAATTGTATCACACCTCACCCACGCTATATGTTACAGCCAGAATGACGCTAAACTGTAACTAATGTGTAATGTACTTAAGAACCTCGAAGTAGTTTCAGTGACCGGCTAACGGCGGCATTACTTAACAAAAGACACTGGTAAACCGTTTTGGTAGAGTGCTTTAAAACTTTGGATCTCGCCACAGGAGTCTAAGGCACTGGTCCCACCAAAGGCGAGAAAGCGATTAGCTATCGGCGATTTTCTCGCTCAAGAAACGAACAAAAGAGGTCGTAGATCCCGTGGCAGTAAAAGTGATAGATATATTTATAGTTGATCGCTGGCTGTTCACAGTGTGCACACTGCTGGCGAGAACTCTCTTCACTAGTTGATCGCAGCGATACAAGCGAGCATCGCTCAGCGGTACTCGCTCAGCGATGCTCGCTTGGCGATCAGAGACTAAACAGCGGTCATTTTTCGAGTAATCGCCCGTCGCATTCGAACACTCGCTTATAGCCGAGCGACACAACCATTGGAACTACCACCCGCTTCTCGCCGCTCGCCAACTCGTTTCTAGAGTCTAGCTCCAAATCATCGCTTCTCGCTCATCGCCGGCGGTGGGACCAGTGCCTTACAAAATCATTTTATTGTGAGTTAATATTTAAAAAAAATTGTAACACACTAAAATGATTTTGACCCATTTTCCTCAACAATTTACTTCTATATGCCGTATTATCTGAAACCAGCTGCCACGTAAAACTTCATTGTAAGCTAGCGTGCAACTGCCAATCAGCCTGCCTTCCTAACTTCCCCTTGTACTTCCCTAAACCGTTAAGAACATAAATCTTTTTCCTCCAAACATTTTTTTCACTTGTTCAGTCAATGGGCTACTTCACTTCAAAAGGAAACTAACATTTGTTCTCTCAACACGCTATCCTTCTCTAAAGTTTGAAGGAAATTGAGATGGCTGTATTGAAACGTGGCAGGGGATATCGATATATCGATATGCTGGAACTAGGGTTCTTTCCTTTAGGACGTGGCCATCATACTAAAGTTATCCGGTCATTAAAATCAACTTTGCCGATGTAGTTCAAATCCCTTTGGATTTACTTAGAAGGAGTTCGTTTATTCAAACGTTGCTTTTAGTTTGGTCATGTCATAATCTCGGCTTTTTAGTAGATATTAATCGTAATAATACCTACTACATAGAATATGTATTACCTAGATATAAACCTTATATGAGTTTATTTTATATTTTTATAGAGTTTGAATTCTATAAAAATATACCATTCAGTTGTAAAGCTAAAGGACGATTCACGCTAGACCGTTCCGTGTCCGGGTTCCGTTTTGTAGTACAAGAAATCGACGGACGCGCGACGGCCGTTGATTTCTTGTACTAGAAAACGGGCCGGCCCGGACACGGAAAGGCGATATATCGATTGAAAGAGACACCCTTTGTTTTTCGCTCACGACAAAACGGGATGCAACTCTCTCCGAGAATGGCTTTTTAGACAAATCTCGTTAAATATCTGACTGTGTGCAGGTTTATTAAACTTCCTCTTGTCAGTACCTAGATGAGGTAAAATACCATCATATTAACTTAATCGTGTCTTTTAATAATGCGTTGTTTTAGTAGGCTGAGGAAAAAAAGGAAAATGTAGACTCGACTTTGGATTTATTTTCTATCGAGAAAATTTTAAGCAATCATGTTTCCCTATTGTCAGTACCACAATCATATAGCCAAGAATCATATATCTGAAAATCAGTCCCTACTGTTTGCTAGTCTGAGCAGGACAGCGTTTCAAAGTCTCCAAATTTCTCAGTGTAGCGCCTTTATTCCAAGTTTAACGATAAATTTAACTGGAGGTTTCGGTTCGCAAATTACCTATAGGTTTATTTTGTATTTTGTGTTTAAATACTATTTAATAAGAAGCTCCAAAACTTGCACAGATTTTATTACCTTGATTGTTCAAACATTGCTGAACTAATTGCAATGCAATTGAAAATTTCAATAACTAGGTAGGTCCCGAGAATGCGCTCTGCGGAGAGTAAGGGAACTGCATTTCTCTCCAGATGTCGACACAACGAATCTTTAAGTCGATAAAGGGTTGGCAAAGAAATTGTGACTCCTCTGGAGAAGCAAGTCCATAGACTACGTTGCTTGTTTGTTCCTCTAATCGATATAAAACAACAACTAAACAGCGCAAAATGATCATCTAGCCCACAAACAATTTTGATAAAGTTAAACAACAATATTAAACTTCGCTCCGGCAAATCCAATGGGGAACATCTTCAAGTAGAAACTTGTTAAACTAATAATCCATACTTTTGAAGAAATAATCATATTCGCGTGCTTGTTTAAATTCCTATCTTTATCTCTGAGCGGACCTTCGGGCCTCACGAATTTTGATTAGACCTTCAAAGGTTTCTGCTACATTTATTCGCGAAGTTAGTTCTGAATCGAGTTTAGAAGTTTTGCTTTAGCCCTTACTATGTTTCTGTTCGTTATGAGGTTATAAATAAAATAGAATGAAATAAGGTATCTGCCTCAGTGTCTCCAATACTTGACATATAGAGGTGAACAGTATGTTTAATAAGACATTAAGTTGTTTAACAATGGGGAATTTACCTTTAAAGTCAATATCAAACCAATACCTACCTACGTTTAGAGAATAAACTCCTAGTTATAGTGCAAAAGACGCACCCCACAGCACTTATTGGCGCTCTCAATGCCTTAAAACTCACTCGACTAGAATGTTTTCCAAGTAGGGTTGCATTGTTCCGATGATTGAGGGTTGTGGGGCGATAGATAAACGTCAGTCTTCTGTTTTATTACCCGTAGTTTTGTTGTACTGCTGGTTTTCATCGTTTCTTTTGTATCATGGCTTTATCCTGTTCATCAATACAGGTTTAAATCTGTATTCACGTGGCTTTATCACGTTCGTCAATACAGAAACTGTATCTGTACCACTGCTATACAAGACATCCCCTCCCTCATCTGCTTGTCCAACGAGTTACAACTGACTGCTAAACTAGTGGTCTAGGTCTGGGTGCAGATGGTTCGGCGTATAGCGGACCCAGATAAGGCAGGATGACGCTTTTTAAAGGGATTGGCTAAGTACAGCAGTCAATGTAGGCTTGTAGGAGAATAAGATGAGGGCTTCTGCCCAGCAGTGGGACAGTAAGGGTTATGAATTATGATAATACATGGGTAATCTTAAGAAATGTTTAGATACGAAGACCTAACAAAAAAAATACTAACAATTAAACTTGTATTGTATTACTAGGCTAATCAATAAATAAATTATAATCTTAAGAAATTGTATGAATGATCGATTAACAAGTTAGAGACTAATTGTATGCATTTCTCATTATGTTCAGTAAGTTCAGTAGAGTATAACCAATCTTAACTGATACCTATGCATATTTGAGAAACGCTAGTAGATTTTGACTTGTAGGTAAAAGTGCCATTGCGGCCTACTTACAGAATAAAGTTCATTTATTTCATTAAGAGGAGGGGTAGGGCAAGCTCTCTCCATACAAACTTTGTGCAAGATTTCTAGTAGATTTTGACTTGTAGGTAAAAGTGCCATTGCGGCCTACTTACAGAATAAAGTTCATTTATTTCATTAAGAGGAGGGGTAGGGCAAGCTCTCTCCATACAAACTTTGTGCAAGATTTACTTCGTTTGTGTTTGCATTAAAGTTATGATTTTTGGTCAGTATGCTTATTTTTCTGATAGCTAATTGGGCATTTCTCCGAAACTCGAATTTTGGCAGTTTTCTACGAAAGAATGGTCGTAAAAGTCGTTTAAATTTGGTCTCGCGACTACATTATGTGAAAAATTTGTATAGGTATCGAGGCATATAAATACTAAATTAGCCTTTAATATAAAAAACGTATTTTATTTAGACAGATAATAGTCAAATATAATTAGTCTGGCGCGTCCAGATTTCGGTTTTAGGTACTTATTTTACGAAAAGGCTCAATTTCAACAGCATTTTGAACTTATTATACACTTAAATCTGTATTTCAATAAAAACCGTTTCTATTTATATACTACACATAATACCAATATAATCAGTTTATTAAATAATTGCGTGAAAAAAATGTCCACACCAAAAAACATAATTAATCTGGACGCACTCTTCAATTTGTGTACCGTGTTGTAGTGTACGATTAGTTGAATGACTAGCAATCGGTCACGTAGGTCAGTCGGCGGCAAGCGTTCGAGTGAGAGTGTTGTGTGTTTGAGAGTTCTCTGGGCGACGCAAAGTATTACCAAAGTGTGTAATCTGGCCTTTGTAAGGTAAGCAGCATAATTCTTCTGTCTGGCTTTATGCCACTATTTTTAAGGTTCCAGTTTGTCTGTAATTGATAACTATGTGTTGCCTAGGTATATCTGTATGGTGGAATTATATTGAAAAGGTAATAATAATATTTTAAAAGGTAGTGACCATTTCAACGAAATATTCTCATAAGTCTGGTTCTAATTTGTATGGTTTCATCTGGCTCGCTATGCCAGACGAATTAGTAAAGTGCTGATGAATGATAACTTAGTGCAATTTTTTTGATTTTTATATAGATATCATTGCATTGCAAGTATTGCAACATGGCAAAACCGAAGAAACAAGGACGAGAAGAACGATTACGCAAAAAGAGGTTGGCCGAAAAAAAAAGATATGAACGTATTAAAGCTAACGAAGATTTGTGGAAAGAGAAACAGGAAAAAAACAGGCAATCCTATTTGCGAAGAAAAGAAGAAAAAAAGGTGCTGTCGATCAACGAAATGAATCCCCGGGATCAAAGACGGCAGAGAAAAAAGTGGAGAAAGAATTTTAAATCTCATTATATGAGAAAAAAGCAAGAACAGAGAACGATTGCACTCTTAAACGAAAACACGCCTCCCTCGAGTCCTATCAACAGTCCGCATGACGATGTTGTGTCTGCGCTAGACCCACAGGAACAGGACCCACTTCAAGTAAGTACGCCAAGTCCTTTGATCTCACCAAATGTTCCTCCGTCGGCTCCGTCGCCGACTCCGGGGCCGTCCACGCGGGGTAAGATAAGAAATATGGAATCCTCACCTGAGACAGAGCGTGCAGACATAGTCGATGATAATAGCTATGTTACACCATTAAGTGAATCCAGAAATATTCACGTAGGATCTTCATTTTGGAGTGGATGTGCAGAAACAACGCACGATGATGATCAGCAAACAAGGGAAAACAGTAACATAATATTACAACAAAAAATTAACACAAAATCACAATCAATAAATCTATTAAATCAGCAAAGAAAGGAAAAAAATAACACGAAATTAGATCAACAAAGAAAGAATACTAAGAAACCAACATTTGATCAACAACCAAAGAAGAAAAAGACTATAAAACAAACCAAGGAAAACAATAATACAAAATTAGGTCAACAAGTAAAGGAGAAAAGGTTAATAAAATTAAATAAACAAACAATGAAGAAAAATAATTCTAAATCAGATCAACTAAAAAAAGAGAAAAGGGACACAGAGTTACTCAGAAATACGGAAAAACTACAGACGAGTCAGAAAGAAAGACTTACTTACACAAAACAACCACAAAAAATTGCTATACCAACAGCTCCAAGAAGTACTTTAGCATCAATACGCATAAAATCATTTAGAGAGAAAATTATTTCTAAAGAGAGAGAGAACAGAGATGAAGCAGTAGCAAGAGGTGTGGATAACCAAATTGATAAGATGCTGGATCATGAACAAGGAGATTTGGAAAACTTGAGTTTTTCTAAAAATTTTAACGTAGATTTAGAGAATATCCATGCATACACCATGAGTGACGACGACGACGATCTAGACTATAATATCTTTTAAATTTATTTTGTAATCACCTGACTGATAGTTGAAACTAAGTGCCTGATTAAGTGATTAGTTAATCAGGCACTTAGTAAGTAAGATTTATTATCTTAACTGTTACAGAATTTTTGTTAAATATAATAGTTACTTAGATTTTAAATGCAAATTCTTAAGATCTCAATTGTTATCAGACTGTTCATATTAGCAAACATTTGGTAAATTTTAGTGGGTTAAGTGAAAATACTATTATTTCAGATTTTTTTACAGATTGTTAACATAGAGAAGCTGTATTTTTAGGATTTTGTTACTAATTTGTTAACATTTTTAGTTCTTATTACGTTTAAGATCTCAATCGATAAATAATGAGACACTATTAAAAATCTTATTCCTGTTCATTAATATTTAAATAATTGCACCTTCTTACTAATAAAAAGTATTGGGTAAAATCTATTTTTTGTAAAGTACTTGAATCTCGGTACTATGAAGGCTATTATTTATGGTTACGAAAATTATGTTTTTTTAAGTTACCTTTTTTCTATAAAAATGATTATAACAAAACTGTTTTTTTTTTCATTTCTTTACTTTTTAAAATATATTTTCACTGGTATTGTACGGTAATTAAACTAAAAATCACATTAATTATCTAATTTAGCTGACCAGACTCTCATTCATATGTGTACATTTTCTCATTAATATGGCATATTTATCATTCATATGTGTACATTTACTCATTAATCCGGCGTACTTCTCATTCATCTGATACACTCATTAGTCTGAGCGAAATATCAGACAAAAAAAAGGCAGCCATACCTTGCCTACGATTTATGTTTCTAAATATGGTATTTCCTATTCGTTTAACATGTCGTGTCGTTTCTATAATCAACATTTATAAAAGGCAGACTAATTAGGCGAAAATCGTCGTTCTCGAAGAAATGCCCAATTCGTGATGTAATTTTTTTTTTATTAATTTTTTTTAAGTTTTTTAATTTTGTTTTTTTTTTTGAAATATTTGAAAATTTTCACATCACGATCTACGCATACCTAATATTTACAACCAAAAAAAATATTATATTTGTTAGTGCCAAAACCGACGAATAAAACGTGCACAAAGTTTGTATGGGGAAGGCCTTGCCCTACCCTGCGCCTTAACAGGCGAAATACACAGAAACTAACAGATTGAAACTATCCTAGCTGAGCTTTTGCTCGACTCTTCTCAGCTATTGAACCAGCGACAAAAATCCCAATAGCTCGATTCCACTCTGAAACCGCCCCACGACCAACTTCCAGTGAGGTAAAAAAATATTGAACAATACCTATAGGTACTAGGAGAGGGGCGTTCATTTTAAGAATGGATTTACTGTAGCGCTTATTGTCACATAAAGACCAGTGCTTATTTACACACAACGAGCATCATTAACCTGCTTTCTTAAAATAGGCAAAATATTTTAAGACAGTGGGCTGATGATGTTTTGTTAGATTATCTTACACTCACCGGCAGAAAGTTTGGCCCAAAAACTTTTTTTATTTCAAACTATAAATTGAACAATATAAAAATGCATTTCTCTAATTTGGACCAAATTTTCTGCCGGTGAGTATATCTAATATCGTAATGTTTTTGAGCGTGTGTATAAAAGGTATATATGTAATAAAATGGGGAATATTCATGCTGAATGATTATTAATAAGATGTCACTATATGGATAGTAAACCATCAAATCATTACAAAAAAAATGCTCAAAATCTTAAAAAGTTACATAAGACGTTATAAGGTCCAAAATTTATGGATGTTTTATTCACTAAAAGGAAATCAAAAAGCGTAGCGGAGGTATGACTAGGTACTTAAGGCGATATATCGATTGAAAGAGATACCCTTTGTTTTTCGCTCACGACAAAACGGGATGAAACCCTCTCCGAGAATGGCTTTTTAGACAAATCTCGTTAAATATCTGACTGTGTGCAGGTTTATTAAAATTCCTCTTGTCAGTACCTAGATGAGGTAAAATACCATCATATTAACTTAATCGTGTCTTTTAATAATGCGTTGTTTTAGTAGGCTGGGGAAAAAAAGGAAAATATAGACTCGACTTTGGATTTATTTTCTATCGAGAAAATTTTAAGCAATCATGTTTCGCTATTGTCAGTACCACAATCATATAGTCAAGAATCATATATCTGAAAATCAGTCCCTACTGTTTGCTGTGGCGACCAGCGCAGCGTGGGTAGACCCCCCACAAGGTGGACTGACGACCTGGTAAGGTCGCGGGAGTCCGCTGGATGCGGGTGGCGCAAGACCGGTCATTGTAGCACTCTTTGGGGAAGGCCTTTGTCCAGCAGTGGACGTGTTTCGGCTGATATGATGATGATGATGATGATGACTGTTTGCTAGTCTGGGCAGAACAGCGTTTCAAAGTCTCCAAATTTCTCAGTGTAGCGCCTTAATAGGGTGGAGCGTATATGACGAATTTCGGAGTACCGTAATATAATAGGGCTCAAAAGTTGCAGAACCATAATATTTTAAGCTCTCAAAGTTCAAAATGCTGTAATGTCGACTATACTGAAAAGAACAAAAAGTATCACTATAATTTTGCTTTATTATACCTAGTTTGATTTACTTTATAAAATGATAAAATATTAACATTATTGTCATATAATTTATTTAAGTGATTATTAAATTTTGGCTTTAATATCAATATATGGGGGCTGTGCGGAGGCTAAAAGTCTAAATTTAGATTTTTTTATTATTTTTCCTGTTATTTACAGAATATTCTGCAGCTTATGAGCCCTATTACAATACGGTACTCCGAAATTCGTCATATGCGCTCCACCCTAGCACTTAAACAAAAAAATTACAACAACTATGTACCTAAACGCAATATTTCACCACCAAAACAGAAAATTATTAGTTTTTTCATACAATCGTACTCTTCTACTGGTCATGTAGAATGTGACGTCACAAAATATGCTCAATTAGTATGGGGTTGTGGCGTTTTCAAGGCTCTTCCTTTAAGGTGCTATGCGATTTACTAAGCTCGTCAAATCGTCCTCACCTGTCACCTCTCACCTCACCCGTTTTTATATGGAAACTGTCAAATGTAATTTATCAGCGTTTGACAGTTAAGACTTTCCATCAAATTTATGATGATTTCGCCAACCACGTGTGCATAGACGTTGTTCGGTAACGACGCCATGACAGTAGGCAACTGGTTTTATTCGGTAATGGATTCTGCTAGTCGTCGCGCCGAGAGCATGTGTGTTCACCAACGCGGCCACTATCAAAATCCGACAGTTTTCGTATAAAAACGGGTGAGGGAGGTGACAGGTGAGGACGAGTTGGTTTGTAAATAACATCCCAATAATTTTAAACCCGTTTTTTTCTTTTGTGTTGTTCATATTGCAAACTGGTTAGAAAATCTTCTTGAAAAAAATATGCATATTCTCAATTGTCAATCCATACTAGTCAAGAAACCGCACCCGCAACCCTACCGCAATATCGCTCACCATCAGGTGATTTGTGGTCAAGCGCAAACTTATCTTAAATTAAAAAAAAATGGTAGGGGCTCTTTAGGAAAACAGCTGAGCTCTGAGACAAATCTCGATCCTCCCAAGAAAGATACGTGACGCATTTAAATCTTTTGGGTATCGACAGACACAATGGGACGACCAGTCACAATTGGTGCTGCAGAAATCAAGTCATCAATCATAATCGTATTTATACAGGTTGGCCTAAAAAGACGTTGACACGGAATTTTTAGGACATTTTATATTACGACACGGTTACACGACTTCTGAAAAAAAAGCTTAAAAATACTAGCATTAAACTAAACGAAACACTAGTTATCTGCACAATATCCTTTATTGGCTTACACAATTGCAAACGTACGTTAAGGTGCTACACTGAGAAATTTGGAGACTTTGAAACGCTGTCCTGCCCAGACTAGCAAAAAAGTAGTGGCTGATTTTCAGATATATGATTCTTGACTATATGTCTAACGTGCATATTTATTGGAAAAGATATTATTCAAAACAAACCCCAGCACCAATCTCCAATTCGCACAACATTCAATAAAACTCGAAACTGCTAGCGAGAACGAAAACGCTAGATCCGGTTTCAACCGGTTTTTAACGGGTTTCAAATCGGAAAATTGCCGCAACTAGAGCGTTTTCCTAACGAACCTCTTTGTTACACCTGCGAACTCGCTGGACTTTATTTTAGGCTCTGCTGACCATTGCCTCGTTATCTGATATTGGTGACGAAAAGCAGGAATTTTGGATTATTTTATACCATGATAGCGGTAAAAAGCGGCCAAGTGCGTGTCGGATCACGCACAACGAGGGTTCCGTACCGACACTTATTAGTCCACATGTCAAAACACTATTTAATACCTTGAATCAAAAAAGGTCGTATCTTCATAGGGAAGTCATGGCACTGACGTCCTTTTGTTTGGGCAAGACAGTTTTTCAGTGATAACTCAAAAACCCTTAATCGCATCTTCTTCAAACCAATTTTCGTTGAAAGTATTTTTTTCCGAAATTTAATCTTCATAGTTTGGAAATTAAATTTCGGAAAAATGGGAGCTAATATCTCACAAATGGAAAACTTTCTTAGTAACCTCTATATTATTTTTAAAGGCCTATCCAAAAATACCACACACAACTACTTGCATTAAAAAAAATTTTTCGTCCTCCGGTTACATGTATGGGGTGCCCCCCCTAAAATATTTTTTTTTCCTTATTTCACATCACATTTATATAACGGTTCATAGAATACAATATCTTCCTACCAAATTTCATAATTGTAGTACTTATAGTCTCCGAGTAAACCGGCTGTGACATACGGATGGACAGACAGACAGACATGACGAATCTATAAGGGTTCCGTTTATGCCATTCTGGCTACGGAACCCTAAAAACCGAACGGCTTGCCTGGAGATAAGCGGGCAATCGAACATTTTGTTTTATTCTGATTCATGTGTGCGAGGTGTGCAAGAGTATATTGTAGGTATTATATTGTAGATATTCGTGTAATAAATATTATAGTAAATTTAGATTTAAGTTATATTGTAGTGCCGTACACGGTTTCATAGCTGAACTTTAATATTGTAACATCTTGTATACATATGCAAGCAATAAAGACACTGATTACCGGCTCGGATTTTTTATCGCACGGTAAGACGAAAGAAAACTATGGAGTCGATATTCAAACTTTATAATCATCAATCAATCAATCAAATCATTTATTCGTAAAAACATAGGTACATACAGAGGTGTTATAATCATTTATGAGATTCACTATGTCTTCGCCATAAGGCATACGAATAGTCATATGGTATGACACAAAAAATTATGTTATCCAAAATTTATAAATAATTATGCACCGTGCTTATGTCCAATTACGTATTTAAGTCATTATTAGTATTACAATACAAAACAATTATATGTCAATGTCAATTAAATATTCCTGTATTGAGTAGTATGCTTTTTGTACTAAAAATTTGCGCAGGCTTTTTTCAAAATCATACTTGTTCATTTAATTAATTTAACATGTTAAATGCCACATCATATTTATATGGGCCAAATAATAAAAATAAAACCATAAGTTAATTACTAATTAACTTATGGTTTTATGTTAAATTAATTATATGACTGAGTATGATTTTGAAAAAAGCCTGCGCAAATTTTTGGTACAACAAGCATACTACTCAATACAGGAATATTTAATTGACATTGACATATAATTGTTTTGTATTGTAATACTAATAATGACTTAAATACGTAATTGGACATAAGCACGATGCAGGATTATTTATAAATTTTGGATAACATAATTTTTTGTGTTATACTTTATGACTATTCGTATGCCTTATGGCGAAGACATAGTGAATCTCATAAATGATTGTAACACCTCTGTATGTGTATGTCACCTATTATCGGGACCCCGCAAAAGATTAAATTAAAACTTGCTAGATTAACCCCCTTTTTGCGTCGACACGATTAAAGGGTCAACGCGAGACGTAAATTTAAGGGTTGACCCATTCGCTCCGTGATTTAGTGGCACGAAGTTGAGAACGTATAAAGGTGGAAAGTTGGTGCAAGTTAACAAGTAGTGCGGGTTCCGCAGGTAAACCACCACGGTACCCTTATAATTCCTGCGACCTTCCGTTAGTTTGGAATTAACCGGCATCTCAATTCTAGTAAAGTTTATCGTCTTCGTGCGGGTTTGAAATTGATGGTAGGTCTGTGTAAAAAATCACTGTACTGTTAGTTAATGGATCGTATAAATTTAGCTCTGTATTTGACAAAAAAATATCAACAGCCCATGTATCAGTGTCCAGTCGGGTGGCCGTGGCCTAATTAATTAAAAATAAAATAATTTATTTGTGGACAATCTTAGCTAGCACCACACTTCGCCGTATTTGTGCAAAATGCAAATGTTCGTGCTGCATCTCTTTCTTTAATATTGTAAAAGAAAGGGGTGCGAATACGCAACGCGAACACGCATAGCGAAGTGTAGGTAGCGGCCTTACACAAATCAACCTAGTCCCAAATTCAGTAAAGCTTATTGTACTATAATGTACTAAGCGACGATATGCATACTTATATAAATAAATATAAACATAAATACATAGAAAACATCCAAGACCCAGGAACAAATATTCGTGTTCAGCACACAAATAAATGTCCTGACCGAGATTCGAACCCGACACGTCCAACTTCGTAGGCAGGGTCACTACACTACCAACTAAGCTAAAGCGGTCGTCAATTGTGATTTATCTTTTCTTTCTTACGCTACGTGCCAGGAGTTATAGCAATAGCGATCAATATTATGTCTTAAATCCCGATGGCATAATCCTATGAATTCTATTGAATTAATTCTGGTTGACATAACTGGTGATCGAAGAGCTGGCAACTCCTCGCACAACGTATCAGCATTGCGATACAGCGAGGAAATGCCGCCAGCATCCTCGTTACAACGCCTCAAGGGCCTGTTGAAGATTTAAGTTAGCTTTAATATTCAATAGGGATGATGACACTATAAAAGAAAATCAATAAATCCAAATTTTCTACATAATGACTCAAATTCTCAATCAAATGGCAAAAAAAGTAATTCAAAAAAATAAATAATTACGTAATTATAAGTCTTCAAAGTTTTAAAAGTGGGTATTTTCTGTCGCTTTTCCGCAAAACGCACCTTTGTATTGAACGATTGTCATTTACTATGGCGCTACTCAAAGGTGACGTCACGGTCGAGTAGCACTTTCTCTCTCTAACTACGAACATTCTAACCGTTGTTGCTTCGTTATTTTTTGAGATATTTGAATAGGATTTTCACTATTTGGCATAGTTTTATGTCTTCTTTCTATTGAAGTAAAAAATTTTTTTGAGTCATCATGCCTATTGTCTATGTCACACCTGGCTATAAAGTGGCCATTATCGCACGCTCCGCGCGCGAAAAAACCCACTTCCTGGCCAGGGGGTGACATAAAATTTTGTACTTACCACGGGCGATAATAAAGAAAGCCTCAGATCGCATATTTATCGCCCTTGCCTTCGGCTCGGGCGTAAAATACCTGCGATCTGAGACATTCTTTGTTTTATCGCCCTTGGTAAGTAATGTACTATTAAGTTATTATTATATTCTTGTATATATTGTCATGTAGGTTAAATAAATGATTTTGTTGTATTAATAGTGTCATGATTTTTAATACAAATGGTGAGTTTAATACAATTATTTTCTAGACCGGCATCGTGCTCTCTCCCAGCTAGCCCCTCCACCGATCAGAGGGGCAGGTATTATAAGCACCCCTCGATGCCTGAGGAGGGCATTCTTGACTGGAACGTCGTTCTAAATTATGCTCTAGTGATAAGATGTGACTGGTGTGAAATAATTGTAATTGTTAAACAATATACTGCGTGTTCATCATAATTATAGTTTCCTTCACAATAGTGTAGGTACGTCCTTTGGTTAACAAATTATGACTTCGGAAATGAGTATAGAGCCGACTTCTATTAACCAAAAAGCATGTTGCTATTTTGATTAGCCAGCGAACATAAATTTGACAATTGTATCTGTCAATACTACATCACGGTATTGATAGTTATCAAAAACACCTTCGCTACTTGTACTTTCGATAACAGGATCGTTGTTTTTGTGTACTGTGATTATAATAGATGGTCCTATATATTAGAATCATCTAAACAGATGGGACATCAAATGCGAAGCAATCATCCAATTTTACAATTAGCTTCACTAGTATGATATGACCAGGACTTGCCCACTTATTTCTTTATTTATGGACTAACTACTAAATTACTCATAAGCCAAACTTCCTCTTATATAGATAAAATTAAGAGGTCCGACATTTTATAAAACTTCTTCAAAGAAGCCATAAATCCAATAGTATGCTCTTTTTCAATAAGCGACATTTTAAAATCCATAATAATTATAACGTCGACGTAAGTTTTAGATGTTAACAGTCTATTTTAATAAATAAAAAAACTGGTGTATTTACCAAGCTGAAATAATATAACTTAAATAATTATGTAAATTTTTAGCGAGACTACGAATAAAAATAATTATTTAATCCCACAGATAAAGCTAAATCTATGTCAATACTTACGGCAACAAATGATTACAAGCAAATATGTGTTATCTACCGCGTAACACATCAACATAGATTCGTCCCGCTCACACACTCCTCGAAACAAACTACGTTAGCCCTCTATCACTGTCTCAAACAGAAGTCGTACGTCTTTCGAAGATGGTAGGGTATTATTTATTCTTAACGCTACACTACTGTTTCGTGTTTTGCCCAGAGAACGTGTTTAATGTTTCGGTTGACAAAATAAAATCGTGTAGAAAAAAAAAACAGTTCGGGTGGTCCAAAGGTTTTGCGCATGTGCATTGCAAATGCCAAAATGCAGAGTCAAAGCCCTCAATGTGTTAGCTAGTGCGTTCAGTATTTATATTTTATTTTTTAAGGACATTAGACCGATTTTGTGTTCAGTATGAGTAAGGAAGGGCATGTTATAGATTTGGATCGTATTTTACAACAGCTTGGTCCATTCGGGAAGTACAACATAGTGAATTATGCGTTGTTGTTGTTTCCTATTTATTTGGCGGGAATGTACGGATCTGTGTTCGTGTTCGAGGCGCCAGATATAAACTACAGGTAATATTAGTTTTCAATAATAAATAAAACATCTTTAAATAATAATGTTAAACGTGACCGTGACCGCAAGGAAATAACAATATTAGCATTAGCACTACATATTGAGATCTGTCCACTAATCGAATATATTACACCTTAAAATTTACAACTGTTTCATTCATAAAACAAAGTTTTAAAGCTTTTTACGAATCTTAGGTTATATTTCGTCACATCACGCCACCCGGTGAACTAGGGCGCATGCGTCGAGGGTTAGGGGTCCCCCAGTTAAGGGTCCCTATTTACAAAGTTACATTTGCCGATAAATGGGTCACTATCCCAAGTGTGGATACGACTAAAATTATTGCAAGTTGCAATAAGGAATGTAAGTTAACATCACAATATGCCCTTGGCTCCGTTTACACCCTTTGCTTTGGAGAAACTAGGTATATTTTTTGAACGGTTTAGTTTTTAAACACGATAAATAATAATAATTTATAATAAGTACCTATAGTTGGTCAAAAAGTGGTAATGTTGTAGCTGTATATCGTGCGGAAAGTTGGATTTGTTGGACGAGTGTTTTTTACTTTTTTTTATTTAGTATTGTTTTTCCAATCCGTACATCCAGCCGAAGTGTTTTATATTTTACATAGAAATCAAATAAAATTTAATCCTAGAAAAAAAAATTGTTTTTCCATGTTCAAAATGTAAAAAATTAAAGTATCATGTTTCACAAAATCTCTTTCTCAAATAGTTTTTGATTTAGCAGAATGCTGATAACCATGGCTTGTTAAAAAATCAATTAAAAGTTAAATAGACTTTTTAATCACGCCCGTTTCATTCCAAATTTCACGATTTAATTTTGTAATTGACTTTAATATTATTTTAGTGCAATATGTGCGATTTATACGATTGTTAAATAAAATGTATGTAAGCTATGGATCAATTAGTCTGAAAATAAACGTATTTTTTTTAAAGGTCATAATGGCCAGTAAAAGCATTTTGTGTATCCAGGATGCGATTTCCACCCCAATATTCCGAGCATAGAGAGTAGAGCATATTCGCGTTTAGGTTTTTTTTAAATTAAAAATGGGATCGCTCTTGTCCAGCATCAGCTAGGGGGCAAAAATGAGGCCGACGTTGAAGAGAACTCACCCAGAAGATGCCTATTCACTCGTCACTTAAAAACGTCATGGTTATATGAAATCGGATGCAGAAGCCAGCAGGGAATTCCAAACCTTAGCAACCAACGTAAAGAATTCGTCCTATCGCACTTACATACTGATTACTAAAGGACAGATGCTTAAGGCGCAGGGTAGGGCAAGGCCTTCCCCATACAAACTTTGTGCACGTTTTATTCGTCGGTTTTGGCACTAACAAATATAATATAATTTTTGGTTGTAAATATTAGATATGCGAAGATCGTGATGTGAAAAGTTTCAAAAAAAAAAAAAATCAACATTAAAAAAATTAAAAAAAAAATTAATAAAAAAAAATTTACATCACTAAATAGCTATCAGAAAAATAAGCATACTGACCAAAAATCATAACCTTAATGCAAACACAAACGAAGTAAATCCTGCACAAAGTTTGTATGGAGAGAGCTTGCCCTACCCCTCCTCTTAACTTAAGGTGCATACGCTATCACGCTAGTTAAGCTATTGAATTCATAATCGCGTCGATAAATTGAAGTCCGGCCATGACTTCGATCGGCGGCGGCAGCGGCTGAGGTTTTCCTTATAGGTAGTATAGGTACTATATACATTGCGTGTGATCTCAACTAAGCGCGTGCGTGCGCGTCTAGACCGTGCAATGAACAGGTGTATGAGACCCGATTGAGAATCAATCCACTGAAGAAGAACGAGGAAACGCACGAAAAGAGCGCCGCGTCAGTATAATAACTTTGACCCGACTTGTTCGTGCTTCTCAAACACAAGAGCAAAGAGAGGCCGTGAAACGGCTTTGTTGCCAATGAGAAACTTCGAGCTAGAAAATCAAACAGATCAAACCTCATAAGCTTTTTTAAAAGTTAACACGACATTAAATGACTATTAGGCGACTTCCTGACTTGGCTGGGCGGGATCGAAATGTGACATTTTCTTCTTTGACGTAAATTTACTGACGTCGCAAAGATTCTCACTTGACATAATACTGTCAGTATTACGTTTGCGCAGTAGTAATATCATGCGCAGAAGCGAAGCAGTACCGCCTTCGCATCGTCCCGCTACCGCGCATCCCGCGTCAGTCAGGAAGCACTCATTTAAAATGGTATCGCGTCGACTGACCGCTGACACTGACATTTGACACTTTTCTCATATCGTACTGCCTCCGCACCGACAAATCAGGAATTCGCCTTAATCGTTTCGAAATTCGCAGGGTCAGCTAGTAAGTAATAATCGTAACCGAAGACTTATTCATTATGCTTATTTATTATTAAATAAGCATAATGAATAAATATTTGTGGACATCTTACAGAAATTAACCTAGTCCCAAACAAAGCCAAGCTTGTACTGAGTACTAGGCGACGATATACAAATACTTATATAGATAAATAAAAACTTAAACGGACGGCCGGAACTTTAAGGGATGTTATTGAATGTTTATATATATTGTCACATTCGCTTTCATAATGGTTCTATAATAATTATGTCGAACGCAACTTTTGCAATGTAGTTAAGAGATATCATAGACAACTTGTGTAACTGATAACCCCAAGGGTTCCAAGATACAGGCTCAGCCTAGTTTGGGTCTCACGTAACAGTATCTTTGTGGAAAAAAAAATCTTATTCTTATTTTCAAAAATACATAGAAAACATAAAAGTTTATACATATTAATAATCAACAACTTATCAAAATATCAATATAATGTTAGTCAATGATTACTATAGTCCAACTAGTTATAGTACTTAGAATGTATTGAAATGTAAATTATTTTTACCAATAAAGAAACTGGACTGAACTGAACATAATATTTACGTATAAATTTATACAAAGTTTATAAATTTATAAAAGTTCTAAGTCCCTGGAATCCTTTCAAACATGAAATTCACATAACATATAAATAGCTACAATTTCCTTCTCGTAACCTTTACAATGAACTGCATAGTTTATTTTCCTGTCTATCACACTGACATTGTTGGGACGGTCTTACAACATCGTGAAACTAATGGCACTGTTCAGTTGCTACACTAAATTATTTTTTATCGTGTCTACCTTAGGATTGTTTTTCCATGTCAAATTTTTCTGGGCAAACAGACGGGAGTGAATTAAATTGTCTAGTTATCTTGTGAATGTAAGTGATATTTGTATGGGATTATAATGTTGAATACATAAACGATATTCGTCATTACGTATATTATCTTGACGTTTGGGTACGAGTATTACACACCATTCCAAAATGTATGTACACAAGTGTATAAACAGATAGTAAATACCGGAAACTTGTTTTTAATTTTTGAACGAGCAAATTAAATTTTCCGAGCCTAATTGCAACAATCCGGCGCGCCGTTTGTCTGTATGTGTAATGTTTTTTCCATGATAACTCGAGTATCGTCGAACGTCGTGTTTGTTTTGCAAATCACTGAAACAATTTTTTTTTTTAATTCGAACCTGAGCTAAATCGATCAAAGGGTTTCTGAGATATAGAGAACAATAAGAGGCGGTATTTTATTTTTCTAATTGTCAACTTTTGAAGTCTGCCAAATGTATGTTAAAGCGAAGAGCTAGACCAATTACAGCGTAGGATGAATTTATTGTTTTTGTGCATGTTTTGATCTACTTTCTAAGTTCATTGCAGCATCTTACGACTATAAATTGTTATAATTTTACATGTTCGTGTCCGTCTTGCTGGCTTCTAATCTCTACAAATTATTAAATTTAATGCAAGTTAATTCAAATTCGAATCCCGAAACTATTTCTTCGTCTACCAGTTCACTCCACATATTTATCAAAACACACGAAAACAATTCCCTGTCTCTAAATTTGCACACTGATGCGTCTTAAGGCGCAGGGTAGGGCAAGGCCTTCCCCATACAAACTTTGTGCAGGTTTTATTCGTCGGTTTTGGCACTAACAAATATAATATTTTTTTTTGGTTGTAAATATTAGATATGCGAAGATCGTGATGTGAAAATTTTCAAATATTTCTAAAAAAAACAAAATTAAAAAATTAAAAAAAAAAATTAATAAAAAAAAATTTACATTACGAAATAGCTATGAGAAAAATAAGCATACTGACCAAAAATCATAACTTTAATGCAAACACAAACGAAGTAAATCCTGCACAAAGTTTGTATGGAGAGAGCTTGCCCTACCCCTCCTCTTAAAACGTGTCGAGCGCAGAAGCCAACAGTCGACTAGGATGCAAATGTATGGAAATTACTGCACAGGGCTAAGAGACGAGCAGTCTGATTTGAAGACGAGATGTACTCCACCAGTTCATTTGCGAATCTGCATGAGATCTGTGTGTTTCCAGGATTTTCAGCTTGTGACGCAAAATTAAAATATGTAGATTTTATGATAAGCAAATAGGCAAGGTACTAGAATCATATACCTAACAACTAACAGAATTAGAGTTTGGTGCTATTTTTTAGGAGGAAGCTCGCTGAGATCGTCTCTTTCCAACTGTTTCATCCACTATAATGTACCCAGGAAAATGATAATTATCCATGCTAGTAAATAGATTGACTTTGTGGTAAACCTCAGATCAGTGAGTATAACATTATCCTTAACTAGTATTTGTATCATGTGAAATAAAATGTTTTACAATTGTCGATACATATTACATGATTAGAGAAAAAATGACAGACAACTTTTCTTTTATTCGTTATGAAAATATGCAAGCACTGGTCCCATCGCCGGCGATGAGCGAGAAGCGATCAGAGCTAGAAACTAGAAACGAGTTGGCGAGCAGCGAGAAGCGAGTTCCGATAGTTTTGTCACTCGCCTATAAGCGACGAGCGATTACTCGAAAAATGACCGCTGTTTAGTCTCTGATCACCAAGCGAGCACCGTTGAGCGATGCTCGCTTTTATCGCTGCGATCAACTAGTGAGTGGCAGTGTGAACAGCCAGCGATCATCTATAAATATATCTATCACTTTTACCGCCTCGATCGGGATCAACTTACATCTTTTGTTCGTTTCTTGAGCGAGAAAATCGCCAATAGGTAATCGCTTCCTCGCCCTTGGTGGGACCAGTGCCTAAGACTGACGTAGTTTATTGTAAGAAAATGTGAAAGTTGTGCATATCGAGTTCTTGGACTGTGCAGTAGTCTTGACTCGGTGATAGTCTTAGTAAAAATAATTTCAATAATATAAATTATACACATCTTTTTGAATAATTATGGCAGACTTCAAAATCAAGTGCGAAGTGTCTTTTGATGCTTGGTGGTTAAAATATTAACAAAGATAACCATTATACAGCTGGATAATATTAATCAAGGATCAACGTCGTCGCTGGATTCCTCGCTATAGGTACGATATAGGTATGGATAAAAAAACCTAAATGACACTGTCATATAACTACATACTTATTAAAAGGAATACTGAATTTAAAATCAAAATTTGCTATAAAGTCCTTCATTGGAGCTACTACAGATAAGAAGCAATTGTTTATTTTTACACAGGTTCATAATGTGGCTAAATCCCCTTCTGAAAGTACAAGTTACCTCACTAAATATTAACACATTTGAAGCAATTCTTGTCTTGTTAGAAGTATAGCGTGCGAAACCTTAAGTTTCGCGTACTTAGGTTCATAGGTGAACCCCGCTGCTGTCAGCTCAGCTGTATTAAGGACTGGTTTCCCTTCACTTCATCACTCACCAATATAATTTGACCCTGGAATTCTTAATAACTTGCACTGGACTGGTATGAGGTGAGGTGGATTGTGATGAATAGTTGCCCTGCTGTGGGTTGACGGGTTGACGTATTTAGGCTAAGCTGGGTTATAGAGATGTATATGTGTTAAGCTATAACATGACGTTTATAAAGCTTAGTGTTTTAGCTTCGGAAGATGTTTTGAGCTAAGCACTATTTGTGCCTTCAATTTATGATGGATTAAATGTAGAGTTGTGCGATAATTCATAAGATGCTTCGGCGCTTCTTGTAATTCTAATAGCATACATCGTGGGCACACGCTAGTTTGCGTAAACTAAAATATTTTCGTCATAATCAAAATTTAAGAGTTTGGCTTACGTCAGTGGAGTAGGTAGACGCCATTTACATAAAACCTAATAGGTACCCATAGCTATATGTTAACCTATGTAAACAATAGTGGCTCTGTGAGCTGTTTAAACCATATTTGTCTTTTTTTTTCAAAAACTGACTTGATAAATTACTTTATGTCACACCTGGCCATAAAGTGGCCATTATCGCACGCTCCGCGCGCGAAAAAACCCACTTCCTGGCCAGGGGGTGACATAAAATTTTGTACTTACCACGGGCGATAATAAAGAAAGCCTCAGATCGCATATTTATCGCTCTTGCCTTCGGCTCGGGCGTAAAATACCTGCGATCTGAGACATTCTTTGTTTTATCGCCCTTGGTAAGTAATGTACTATTAAAATTATCGAACATGCTCACAAAAGAATCGGTTGAGAAATGCGAACTGTAGAGGAGAACAGAAATCAGCCAGCCGGACATACGAAAGCATTTTCATCGGAGCTGTAGGTAGCTCTAGTACAAGTTCTTTCAAAACATTCTGAAGCAGGATCTTCGTTTCACTCGGTCAA
This sequence comes from Cenopis cana, assembly GCA_951800055.1. NCBI lineage: Eukaryota > Metazoa > Arthropoda > Insecta > Lepidoptera > Tortricidae > Cenopis > Cenopis cana. Next base: position 8,564,502 of record OX637489.1, on the reverse strand, counting down.
ATATTTTACATAGGAGTGTGAAGCCTTCATATGCGAGTGTGATTTAAGAATATAATCTTGACACAGTATTTAGTTAAATATTTGTTAAGCAATTATATTTTAGATTTCAATAGAATATGAAACCTGAAAGCTTCAGAAATAAATTTAATCAAAGGATATAAAGTAATTCAAGTGAAAATATATAAAATATTATAGTTTTAGAAATTGTCTACTTAATTTTTCTATTTTTATTCAATAGGAAAGTTTTATTAAAGTCTAGATAAAAAAATACCTTAAGTCTCAAAAACTCTTTAGTGAAATATTTTTATCGGTTTGTTACGTCTGGCAAAACTCTATTCAAGACTACTTGTAATTCAAAAACTGATGAAAAGCAATTCGTTAAACTAAATTGAACGAAAACTTGATTTAGCATTTTTCTAGAATTTTCTTTCGGTTTATTTCATATCAACTTTTTTCTTTGAATTCAAAGGTGTCGTGCAAGAGTTTGATTAAATATTTTAAAAGAACTTTACTGTTAAGTTAGGTAATAATTATAAATATAACGTAGGTATATGTTAATGTGTATGAATTAATAAATACTTTTATGTCACACCTAGCCATAAAGTGGCCATTATCGCACGCTCCGCGCGCGAAAAAACCCACTTCCTGGCCAGGGGGTGACATAAAATTTTGTACTTACCACGGGCGATAATAAAGAAATCCTCAGATCGCATATTTATCGCTCTTGCCTTCGGCTCGGGCGTAAAATACCTGCGATCTGAGACATTCTTTGTTTTATCGCCCTTGGTAAGTAATGTACTATTAAGTATTTTTCATGTTTCTGTTGCGTGTTAGGTCTTACAATAATTAAAACTCATCTAAAGAGATAACAAAAACCGGTTAAGTGAAAGTCGGATTTTGCACATTTTAGGGTTCAACCGGCAAATGTAAGTTGGAAACGAATAACACGAACGTAACGTTGGATATTTTCCAAAGTGGAGTACCACCGTAAAATTAAATATTAATCGAGTCTTTAACGGAATGTAGTACATAGTTTGCCAGTTACTCAACTGAAACTAAATGTTAAATCAACCAAATCCAAATGGCAAATTAGAAAATTCACTGAATTAGTCAAACTACATACACTTAAGTCGCAAATATGAAAGATTCAAAATGTCCAAAAGTTATTACAAACCTCACTTCACCTTTATTGACTTGAGGATTCGTTGTGTAGACAGTTATAGACATGATATGCAGGATTAGTATTTCCTGGCTGAAGTCAACAAGAATCCTGCTACTTGTAGCAATTTATCTCGCCCGCATTTCCATATTTACATGATGTTCCATGCAAAGATGCATCACACTCGGAGATGTGGTGCTTCATTTCCGAACGTGTATAATGTATGTTGGTGATATCACTCCAAATGTTGCGCGCATGCTAAATTTTATAAAGCTTTGGCTAGGTTTATGTGAATATTTATAAGTTATAACGCCATGCCTAAAAGGTTTTAGTGTAACGTTTGTAGAATTTTGAAATACAGTACAGTCTGGCTAATCGGGTCCCCCACAGGATCCATGTAATCTGTGGCAGTCGCTGACACCCACGTCACGCTTTGTCGAATGTCAGGCCGCCACCACACTTCGCTATGAACGCACTGTTCGCACTGTTTTGTAAGTGTTTTGTTTGTCACGAATAAATGTTTCTTTTCTTTTCTTTTCTTTCTATGTGTGTCGCGTTGCGTATTCGCCTCCCTTTCTTTTGCGATATTAAATAATGAGATTCAACATGAATATTTCGGGATTTGATGAAACTAGTGCTGCCATCTAACAACTTCTGCTCATGGAGCATAGTTTTATAATAACGTACATGACCAATGCAAGAATTACTTATTTTATTGCTGTAATTTACTATAGCATGTCAACGTCGGTTAGGGCTCTAATTTTGTTACAGGCATATGCCGGAGGAATATGGCCATTTGACAGTTTATTGATATGAGCTGCAGCTTGGCTTCTATCTATATACATTATATACATACGTCTATTATACCCAAAAATTTCGAGGCCACAAGTTCACCTCTAATTTGAATTATCTGGAAGAACAGGTTTAACATTCGGCAAAACAAATTTAACACATTTAGTTTTGTTTTTCATTTAAAAGAAGATTATTTTTAGCAAACCAATCTACCTGATCAGAAATAGCGGTGTTGATATAGATATAATCACCTTTGAGTAGGATGAATTTTGAACATCAACAAAGGGTCATTCGGCAGAGAAACAAATAATCGTGTATATAAAGTTACTTTTATCTGAGGAGCGCGAGTGAGCCATGGTTGTCTGTTGAGCTTGTGTGGTGAGCGTCAGCGTAGGCGCTATGAGTTCGCGTTGTCTCTGACTTTGTATGTGGCAGAAGTACAACAATGGCCAACCCGTGCTCGAGAGATAAAAGTACTGCCTATACCGTAAAACACAAATGCCGTAATATAAAACACGCGAGTTTAATATACTCGGATTATAGGCCTAAAAGGGACGTTATAAGAGTCACATTACTAGTGACTATTTCAAGAACTATTTCACGAACAAGCGGGTTTACTTCAACTCCCTTGTGTAGGTACATACATTCACATATTATAAATCGCTGTCAGCTCATATCGCGAGTGATACTATCACTTACACTCGGTCTAACCCATGCAATCAATCACGTCACTCATCACGGAATGATATTAATTGTGTTACGTGATGATTAATTCAACCGGGGCGCTTTTTCATTTGAGCAGCTTATCTCCTGTTATTGGGACATTCGTTAGAATGGAAATTGAAAAATTTTACACAGTTGATTATTTCAAAATTCTCGTGACTTTAAGTAACATTCGATATGCGTACCGATTGGAAACTTGTTGAATGATATTCATATTCGACTTTAAAGGCGTGAGTGAATAGTTTGGAAAAGGAAAACCAGATTTTCTAATACTGGGTGTACCTAAGCCAATGAAAGTAAACATTATAATACGAAAAATCCTGACTTGTTTAAAGTAGCCAACAAATAAAACCTAATCTATAAGTAGGTACACCTATTTTTTGTTAAAGATGCAGTATTTCAATACTAGGTACTTCTGTCTACGCTTCTTCTCATTCCGAACAGACTCTAACTAAACGCAGCCTGAGTTACGAAATTGTAAATGAAATAAACGAATTTAGTTTGTGAAGTTGGCCGCAAAGGCACTTTTTGAAGTCAAAAATCAAAAAGACGACTGCCGAGAGGATAAATACGTGACATTACATTTAAAAAAACGGCCAAGTGCGTGTCGGTCCACGCGCAATGTAGGGTTCCGTAGTCGTCCACCCGTTACATTATGTGGACTAAAAAGTTCTCAAACTTATATTTACTGTTGTTGACTTTACTTTTGCAAGGTACATTTCTTATGTTCGACTATTACTTACTCGTTAACTAGTCATGTCTCTAAGGCGACTTACTGACTTGGCGGGGCGGGCTCGATATGTGACATTTTCTTCTTTGACGTAAACTTACTGACGTCGCAAAGATTCTCACTTGACGGAATACTGTCAGTATTACATTTGCGCAATAGTAATATCATGCGCAGAAGCGAAGCAGTATTGCCCTTGCATCGCCCCTTCGCCCCGCTGCCGCGCATCCCGCGCCAGTCAGGAAGCAGTCATACATGTAAGACCGCAGTAAAAAGTTGTACTGCCTCGACTGACAGTTGACACTGACATTTGACAGTTTTCTCATATCGTATCGCCTCCTCACCGACAAATCAGGAAGTCGCCTTACTCTCTACTCAGCTGTGATAATTTTCATTTTAAATTCATTTTATGTACAAGTATCATGATTTTTTTCACATGCCTAGTAGCCACCGTTTAGCTGGCAGAGGGAGGGGGGGTGTACACTTGACCATTGGAAAAATTATCATTTTAAGCTTAATAGGTATCACGCCAATGGATTCTTGAATCAAAAAATGTTTTCAGAAACTTTACACTATTTTTGAAAGAGCTGTCCAACGATACCCTACACGATGGGTTTTGAAAGAAAAAAAAATCAAAATTTTATTCTACCGTTTTGTCGGCGTCATTGATATGTATACTCATGCCAAATTACAGCTTTCTAGTACTACGTATAACGGTTACTGTGCTGAGCCGGGGACAGACGGACGGGACATGGCGAAACTATAAGGGTTCCTTGTTTACTTCGGACCCCTAAAAACCGATGCCAGAATATAGTGACTATGCAGCAACACATTGCACCGATAGCCTTACGCTTCACACATCAAGAACCAGATCTACAGTCAGAGCATAAACACTATTTCCGTAGTTCGTCAACCGGCCACAGGCTAAATAATTTCGGCCACTAGCAAATTAGGCCAGGGGAAAAACAATGCACATCCACTTAATTTTCCATACAAATGTATATTTTACGCATATTGTAATAAGGTCAGTTTTCAGTCTTGCAGATTTTAGCCTGGACTCAATTCAAACAAACAATGCGCCTCGGCAACTGGGACACGTAATCCGGACGCAGGGTGCATTTCGTGCGTCAAATCACGTTCCTACACCCAGCCTCCGTGTGACGACCTAAACAGAGTCAGTCCACTAGGGATAGTAAACCGACATTTTCAAAAAAAGAAAATAATTTTACTTTGAATCTAGAATAGCTAAGAACCAAGTTATTAATCGAGATAGTTCCGAGATATGAGTTTAATTTTTAATGTCGGTTATTATTAACAAATCCTCGTTAACGCCGGTCGGTCAATTTATTCATTACTGATATAGTTTTGGTACTCGAAAGTCCCTACCGATTTCTTATAATAACAAAAAAAAAGTAATATTTTGGAAGAGAAACACTCTTTTTACCATCCACTTTATGGTGCAAAGTGTGTAATGACCAATAAAGAATAAACCGATAAAGGCAATTTAAACACGTAGGCAACGTACAATATGCACATACTTAATAGTACATTACTACAAAGGCCGGGAAGGATGAGATTGCCTGTCGAGTGTTTTATAGCCGACCGCGCATATTTTGTATTTCAATGAATGTAACCTGTGAATGTTTGTTTCAGATGTCAAATAAAAGAGTGCGAAGTCCTCAACGACAGTAGCTGGCTCACCAACGCAATACCACTCGAAAATGGTCAATTTTCCAAATGTGAAAGATATGCAGCAAAAGGCAACACAAGCGAAACATGCAACGCTGGAGCTTTCGATAACAACACCATCATGAAATGTGATGTGTTGGAGTATAGTGATGAAGATTCAGCGGTGAAAGATGTAAGTTAATAATCCGTTTAATTTTCAAAAACCTTTGTCAAAATCCTAACAAGGGTCGGCAAAAGGCGGATCCCGGTCAGTGTCCGGACCGCGGAAGATCGAACCATGGACCCCCGAATAATGTTAAATATGCATGCATATTGATTTCATTAAGAGGATTGTGTAGCAAATTTTTTCCATACAAAAACGTGCTTCGGACGCCAACGTTTTCCACCCCCTAAACCTGAACCGATTTGCATTATTTTTGGAAATGATATAAGTATCATTAAATACTAGGTTTGTACGTTTTGATTTTTTGGAGATATTGCATACAATTGAAAACATGAAGCCTTAAACTTTCGATTTTTTGACACGAAAACTTCGTCCTGGGTTTTTGTTATTATTACATAAAAAAGAAAGAATTACGAAAGTCCTACTCCTATGTACGAGTATGAGGATATTTTATTAATTTATAAAAATAAGTTCTTTTCCGAAATACCTAATTGGAATGAAAATAATTCCCTGAATAAAAAAAACAAAGGAGTTCAAAACAAATCTTTAGTAACGATCTGTTTGGTTTATGGTTTCCATTCCAGAATATTGACTAAGTAGACTCGACATTTAGATTAGTTTTGTACACAAATAGTCCTTATTTCTTTTTGGGGCAATTAATACGTGAGTTTAACCGTTTAGTGTAATAGTTTTAACATGACTCACGAAAGTTTAAATTCAAGTTCTGAATGGTATTTTAATTTAAGGCGATATATCGATTGAAAGAGACACCCTTTGTTTTTCGCTCACGACAAAACGGGATGCAACCCTCTCCGAGAATGGCTTTTTAGACAAATCTCGTTAAATATCTGACTGTATGCAGGTTTATTAAATTTCCTCTTGTCAGTACCTAGATGAGGTAAAATAACATCATATTAACTTAATCGTGTCTTTTAATAATGAGGAAAAAAAGGAAAATATAGACTCGACTTTGGATTTATTTTCTATCGAGAAAATTTAAAGCAATCATGTTTCGCTATTGTCAGTACCACAATCATATAGTTAAGAATCATATATCTGAAAATCAGCCCCTACTGTTTGCTAGTCTGGGCAGGACAGCGTTTCAAAGTCTCCAAATTTCTCAGTGTAGCGCCTTAACGAGAATGCAATGTTTTTTTATTATCTTCCTCTCCTTAGAAAGGAATTATTTAAATGGTTGAATGAAAAATGTTTTTACACTATTAATGAATTTTTTGAATGCAATTTATAATTTTATTTTAATTGAATGTGTTTATTTTATAAGGCCATAATTTTTGCATGCTGGAATAAGCTAAGTGTGTCGATCAATTTCACAATTGTTTATCTTAAGTGAACTTTATGTAACCACACCACACTTAAAGCAAATAAATTATATTTCAATTTCAATTTCTTAAGTAGGTACCTATCTATTAAAAACAAAGAAATACAAAGTTGTGTAGAATATTCTGTGCCTTACATGTTAGTTAAGGACAACGCAAATATAGATTCGCAACACATGTATTGCGCAAATACCTATATTTGCGCAATACATGTGTTGCGAATCTATATCAGCCACGACTTCCTGATTAGAATTCGCGGGAACACTCGCCTACTTACAGTACCTCACTCCACTTCACATAAATTGATTTCAAAATATATATTTATTATCTGTCCTCTCAACATTTGTTTAATAAACAGTCCTTATCGTGGTAGTAATGACCTGTCGAAGATAAGGCCCTAATACACGCGAGTTCAACAACTGCATTGCGCGGTCTTATGGAGCGATTGTACTGGTTATACCTCCGTGATCCGCAGTGTAACGAAACTCACGTGATTCTCGTACGTGTATAAATGAGGCGTTATCTGGGAAAAGGGACGTTATTTTCGGTTCTAGTTTCCGTGATAATCGCCTCTTAAGTAAAACGACGAAAAAAATCATTTATTTCTTTTTTCACTTTATTGTAATAAAGGTCTAAATTGTAATTTGACAAAATCTGTCATAAAATAAATGGGTATAGTAACAAAAAATAGTACATTACTTAACAAGGGCGGTAAAACAAAGAATGTCTCAGATTGCAGGTATTTGACGCCCGAGCCGAAGGCAAGGGCGATAAATATGCGGTCTGAGGCTTTCTTTATCACCGCCCGTGTTAAGTACATAATTTTATGTCACCCCCTGGCCAGGAAGTGGGATTTCCCGCGCGCGGAGCGTGAGGTAATCGCCGCTTTATGGCCAGGTGTGACATAAAAAATATTTTGTGGGCAATCTTACACAAATCAACCTAGTCCCAAACTAAGCAAAGCTTGTACTATGGGTACTAAGCGACGATATACATGTACTTATATAGATAAATAGATACTTAAATACATAGAATACATCCAAGACCTAAGAACAAATATTCGTGCTCATCACGCAAATAAATGCCCCGGCCGGGATTCGAACTGGAGGTCCCCAGCTTAGTAGGCAGGATCACTACCAACTACCAACTAAGCTAAAGCGGTCGTCAAGACAAATAGCATAGTTAAATATCCTCGTTTATTTTATCGTATAAAATCATTTTGAAATGCACACATAATACCTACTAAGTTACTTTGGTTTATTTATTACCTACCTACACGAATATTTTCATAATCTTTGACAGTTTGCGTTGAAAATTTTACAATAGCATTGCACGAATATACGTGAAACCATTTATATGTATACTTTCTGTTAAAAAACAATATTCAAACACGTAACAATAATTAATCCTTTTTTTATACAACGATGGTGGCAAACAAGCGTACCGTCCACCTGATGGTAAGTGGACACCGCAGCCTGTAGACGCCCGCAGCTCCAAAGCAGTCAAGTGCGGGTTGCCGAACCTGTATAAAATTGGAGAATACAACTAGTAAGGTAGAGGATGTAAAATTTTTTGAAATGACAAATATAAGACATTATTCTTGTAACACACACTCATTGTAGTACATTACAGATTCAGATTTATTTATTCACAACAGGATTACATTATAAATTTACAAGAATCTCTATTGTGATCGTATTACTAGTCAAGTACCTTATTAAAAATATTTTAAATGTATGTCACAAGACACAGTAAGTAACCTTTGCTTATTTGTTTAATGACATTTAGAAATACGAGTACATGAGGGCGAGCGTGTCAAAGATCAGACAAATGAATTTGGTGACCCTTTCAACACGCCAGCTGCATTACTCATACAATTATCATTCTTCGATAAGAAATGCAAGATAATGGGGCACGCGTTTGTAAATGAACAGAATCTTATGACACAGTTTAAATAGAAAACTCCTGTGAGTCTCAGATATATTGAAATATAATAAACAGGTCACTGACGTCTTTAACGTCGAATATCGCTCTACATGCCTCACAGTCAAGGAGCCCAAACATGGTATGTTTTGAAAATAATTTTCATTGTAATTTAAAACAAGTGACTGAAATGTAGGGATATATTTTTAGAACCGGTTCAAAAGGCCTTTCATTTGATACCCCAAACGATAGGTTTCTGAAAAAAACATGTAATACGAATTATTATGAATAAATAAATATGAATATGAATATGAATATTAATATACCTATTATTGAATTTGTAATAATTGAATTCGTTGATTTGTTTTTTACAATTTTCACCCAAACCCAAGATATTTCCTTTAATTTTCGTAACCGGTTAATGAGCTCACCAAATTGCAAGCAAGAGCCAATTTAATCATTATTTTACTTTATTTATTCATCGTTATTTACTAAGTACATGAAAGTAATTTTAATAAATATTAGCAGATGATAATATTTGTACGGTAAATACGCGCGATAATTATGTTTCACAAGAGCTAGACTATCTCAATGATAAACACGACGTACTGACATGTTGTTAATTCGCGTAATTTTGGGGTATTAAATGATCGTAAATATTTACACATCATTAAGCAATATGCGATAAAAACTAACGAGGTGAATAATATTTGTTCTAATGTAACCATTCAAAAACCCACGTGTCGAAAACACACCTATATGTATGGCTAAACAAACATATGGTGTAAGTGTGCGTATATATAGTATTTTTACAAATATCACAAGTGCGGGTTAGCCATTGTTGTAGTTGTGTCACATACAAACACATAGACAACGTGAACTCATAGCTCCTACACTGACGCACACATAGACAATGTGCATGTAGGTATAGCTCAACACAACGGCTCACCCGCGCTCGTGAAATAAAAGTACTATACCATTATCTTTATACACGGTTTTTCAAAATTTACTGGATATATCACTAAAATAGGACTACAGAAAATTCAATAACAAGGAAACGTTTCGGGTTTAGTTTAAAGTAAAATAATTAGTAGATAATAATTCTGTTCATTGTTTTTCAATTATTTATTTATTGTAATATTGGATATCTCCGGTACTTAGTTTAGCGTTGCTAGTTCATTGAACCGTTCACTTAAATTGGACATCAAAGCTTTAAGGCCAGGCCAGTTCATGAATCGATGAAAATATAATGTTTGAGGTGAGAGTGTGAAGAAATAATGTAGAAATACACTACACAAAAATTACTGTAGCAAATTGAAAAAGAAAGAAACAAAATAAGCGAACAAAATATTGAAAAATGCTTTGGTAACTCTGTAAAAAAAACTATCGTCGTAAAAATAAACTTTCATGCTGATTATTTCGTAATTGTCAACGGCAGTGATATGTTTTTTTTTTCAAAAATAGTGGTTTTCGATTGTTCTAACAAACTAACTGGATAGATTTTTAATGAATGATCCAGTATTCCAAAAATCAATCAAAATGTACTAAATATTCACGAAACTACGGGATAATTATGTAATTGTAAACTCACGCGTGTTAGAACGGGACGTTTGCAGTGGGACTACCTTGCCTTAAGCTTAACATCGCAAGGTATGGCACACTTCAACATCCGATATAACGGGTTCTTTGCCTTTTACATACAAAACATACCTACAAGCGAGTCCTATTTACATACAAGACTCATCGTTAACATAGTAATTCGTGTTATTAGTGTATTAGTTGTTGTTATGAATGGTTGTGAGGTGCGGTATCGTTGCTTTACCGTCACGTTTGCGCCGTAAAGAAATACTTGAAATGTATAATTTTCCACTTACAAAATGTCGACAGAGATAACTTATGTACGTTTCTTTTAACTTCCGAAAATATCTCAATGCCCAACCATTATCTACGGATCATACACTCTAGAGCAAAATAACGGGTACACTTTCTATGGAAGTTCAATAAAAAGTGTATGCATATTTTTGCTCGTGAGTGTAGTATGCAGTGTTCGGCGCATGCTCCATCAATTTTTTTCGGGTTGCTGGTAGGGTTGCTACCTTCCCACTATTTTACCCTGTTTTTTTTTAAATTGGAATCGTCATAAACCTAAATTTTTTTTAAATTAAATGTAGCTAAATGTAATGTAAAATAACTTTTTAAATTTATTCTAGAATTCGATATGTTTTCGTACATTCATTCTGTCTGTTAATGAAAAAGGCCCATGTGTTCATTTTGTAGTGTATTAGTATTTGAAGCACACAAACAAAATATTCATTTAAAAACATAGTATACGTAAAATACGTAAAAAAAGTTATAGGTCTTGTCTTGTCAATGGAGACAAATATTGCTTTCCTTTACGGCAAAAAGAGGTATTATATTCCGCTTAAATTGCTTCTTCTATTTAAGGCTCAGAGTTTTAAAATATCATGAATCTTAATATCTTCTTCTCTTACTATTTGGTAATTATAATTGCATAGTTTGTGCTGAACTACAGTACAAAAAAAAGATGTTCCATTATTGTTCTGACATATTTTATAATTCCAGTGGTACAGTCGAGGGCATAAATATGTATACATTTTTGGGCCTTATTTCAATCGAATAAGGTGAAAAAGTGTATACATATTGGTGCCCTTGACTGTACAACACGTTTTTTTTGGTCACTAATTTCATCAGCCAGACTCTACCAGGGCTCCATAATTCTAGATCAATTTTATTTTCTACGTCTTAAAGCCAAAAATTGTACTGAGCCACCGTACATTCTTCTTACATTTTATAGTCGACAATAAGTGCATCAGAATGCTGGTTAAATGACAGGAAGGAGTCAATATCCATATCAATTGAAAGGTACACTGTATTTATTAACCAATCGGAAGCGTTCGCTATCGAAGTAATAATTTCGTATCTAAATGAGATTTACTATAATTTTCGTCATTGACTGTCAGAGATCTCTAAAGATAGGGCAACATACAAATCCTATTTGTATCTACAATAGGCCCAAATTAGCTTAATGATATTTGCATGAATGTATTTTTTTCTTATTATAGGTAATAAATACATTTGTTACAGTTTGCATTGGGATGTGAAAACTGGAAGAGGACACTGATCGGGACCATCCACAACTCTGGATTGTTCGTGTCTCTGCCACTCACAGGGATAATGTCAGACAGATTTGGAAGAAAAAAAGCCTTGGCTGTCGCTTCCCTCATGAATGGAATATTTGGATTTGCTAGATCTTTTTCAGTTAATTATGTAATGATGGTGATATTTGAGTTCCTTGAAGCAGCACTGGGAGCGGGAGCATACAGCACTGCTTTTGTTATAGGTAATTTTAAACAAGATAGATGTGTAAGGAGGCGACATTTTTTCCTTTTGAAATCAGCATTTATCTGTATTTTACTGGTTACGGGTTATAAAATATAACATAAAATTAATGAAATTGTAGCCATCTTGACTATTATTTCTTATAGAAATGGCAAACGATATTATTTTAACCACATCTTTGACGGAAGAACATTAAAACAAATTATAAATGATGAATGTAGTGAATTTTCTTCTGATAAAGTGATATGTAACGTAATTATACCGTATGATTTCTTTTCAGCAATGGAATTAGTAGAACCTAAAGGCAGAGTATTTGGCAACACTCTGATAAACTTCGTATACGTCTTTGGACTAATGTCTCTGTCCGGATTATCTTGGTGGCTCCAAGATTGGAGACAACTCCTAAGAATCATATACGCACCAGCTATGTTAGTGTTATCATACATCTGGTTGCTGAACGAAAGCGTTAGATGGCTGCTAAGCAAAGGACGTAACCAAGAAGCTGCAAATATCCTTAAAAGAGCTGCGAAAATGAACAATGTTGATATTTCGGAAGAACTCAATCCAATAATGGAAATGACCGTACCTGTACCACAAGAAAATAAGAAAGTGGACATCCAAAATGATGGGACGTCTACTTTTATGAAAGTGCTCAAATCTAGGATAATAAGGACGAGAGTGATCGTGTGTTCGTTTTTGTGGATAACTTGTACTTTTGTTTATTATGGACTTTCTATAAATTCAGTGGCTTTAGGGGGCAACAAGTATATAAACTTTATGTTAGTTGGATTTGTGGAGATTCCGGCTAATTTCGTGTGTTTATTAGTATTGGACAGGTTTGGGAGAAAGAAGATCTTGATCGCAATGTACATTCTGAGTGCGTGCCTCTGCATCGGTCTATCGTTTTTACCAAAAGGTGAGTTAATAAAAGACTTTTTCAGTTTAGTTGATTTAGTTGATTGATTGAAATGTTCAGCTCAATGAATATGGTAATTATAGGTCTACGAGTATTGAAAAGTGATATAGTTTTTATCACTACATACTACAGCTGGAGTTTTTATTCAACATCTTTATATTTTAAAACGTTGTTGTATGTTGTGTGACATATTTTGAATGAGAAAACACTACATTTTTAATGCACCTTTAATGATACAAAAGAACGAACGTTCATATAATAAGAACCATCTATGAACACCAACTAAAATATGAATCTTCATGAACGCAAAAACACATTAAATATCATATGTTTTTAATCTCTTTTGGCGTAACTAGGTATGCTGTATTATTTATATACTACGCTTTTACCGTTATTGCTCCACCACTTTACAAACCACGCAGGTCCCAATAGTTATCCATATTTAAACACGACCACAGTTTTAATGAAACTACATCTTAGTTCCAAACAGAGTGACATTTATTCAAATGTATTAGACAGTTCTATTCAGCCATAGTCTATATTGTTACTGTAATAAACCTATTTTAACACCCTCTCCTAACAAAATAAACTATACTTCCTAAAATAAAACAACAAGTAGTGTATAAACTTAAACAGAAAGAATGTTTAAACTTCTGAAACACCCATAGCTTTTAAAAACTTAAAGTGTTTGCTGGCACTGAGACTTTTAGTCAGTAAATCAGCTGGCATGTCAGAAGTTGATACATAACTTAACTGCACTTTGTTATGGTATACACATTCTCTAACAAAATGATGCCGTACATCAATATGCTTTGTTCGCTTGTGGAACAGCGGGTTAGCGGCTAGCTTAAGTGAACTTTGGCTATCACTATACAAGCATATTGGTGCACTGTCACTGGGCTTCAAGATATCACAGAGTAAATTCCGTAAGTATATTGCTTCTTTGCAAGCTTCGCTTAGAGCCATATACTCCGATTCACAGCTCGATAGCGCTATGGTTCTTTGCTTTCTCGATTCAAATGATATTACACATCCAGACATTATAAAGCAATACCCTGTATAAGACCTCCTATCCATGGTACAAGATGCCCAGTCTGCATCTACATAGCCTTGCAAACAACAATTGCCCTTTTTATAAACTAAACCAAAATTCTTAGTTTTCTGTAAGTACCTTAACAGCCTTTTTAAATGTTTCCAATGTGTTTCATTGTAACAATTGTTATATTGACTAAGATAACTCACACTAAAAGATATATCGGGCCTTGAAATGACAGACAAGTACATAAGACTGCCCACTAACTGCTGGTAGGGATATTTCTTATCACAGTTATTTTTGTTACCCTTTTCTAGTTTTAAGTTGACTTCCATTGGAGTCTCTGAACTATGACAATCTGACATCTCAAATTTCTTTAAAATTTTGTCTACAAATTGTTCCTGGTCAACAGTAATACAGTCTTTTTTAACATTTACTCTCATCCCAAGACACTGTTTAATCTGACCTAAATCCTTTATTTTGAATTTGTTTACAAGTTCAGTTCTCAATTGCTCATAAGAGCTTTCAGAATTATAAAATACAAAGAAATCATCTACAAACAATGCAATGTATACTTGTACATCTTTTTCATATTTTATAAAAAGACAAGGTTCATATTTGGATTTTTGATAACCCAATTCTAACAAGCATTCCTCTACTCGAGTGTACCACGCTCTGGCAGACTGCTTTAAACCATAAATTGCTCTTTTTAGCTTTAATACTTTGTTCTTACTGTCTACAAAATTGGAACACTCAGCTACATTTTCTTCAGCATTCTCCATAATGACTACATCTCTAGCAACAACAATATCCTGAGATACTGGATTATAAAGCAATACCCTGTATAAGACCTCCTATCCATGGTACAAGATGCCCAGTCTGCATCTACATAGCCTTGCAAACAACAATTGCCCTTTTTATAAACTAAACCAAAATTCTTAGTTTTCTGTAAGTACCTTAACAGCCTTTTTAAATGTTTCCAATGTGTTTCATTGTAACAATTGTTATATTGACTAAGATAACTCACACTAAAAGATATATCGGGCCTTGAAATGACAGACAAGTACATAAGACTGCCCACTAACTGCTGGTAGGGATATTTCTTATCACAGTTATTTTTGTTACCCTTTTCTAGTTTTAAGTTGACTTCCATTGGAGTCTCTGAACTATGACAATCTGACATCTCAAATTTCTTTAAAATTTTGTCTACAAATTGTTCCTGGTCAACAGTAATACAGTCTTTTTTAACATTTACTCTCATCCCAAGACACTGTTTAATCTGACCTAAATCCTTTATTTTGAATTTGTTTACAAGTTCAGTTCTCAATTGCTCATAAGAGCTTTCAGAATTATAAAATACAAAGAAATCATCTACAAACAATGCAATGTATACTTGTACATCTTTTTCATATTTTATAAAAAGACAAGGTTCATATTTGGATTTTTGATAACCCAATTCTAACAAGCATTCCTCTACTCGAGTGTACCACGCCCTGGCAGACTGCTTTAAACCATAAATTGCTCTTTTTAGCTTTAATACTTTGTTCTTACTGTCTACAAAATTGGAACACTCGGGTATTTCCATGTAAACATTTTCTTTTAGATAACCATTCAGGAAAGCAGTAGGTACATCTAAGTGATTCATATTCAAATCTAATTGCACACTCAAAGCAAACAATAATCTTAGAGTTGAATACCTTAGCACTGGCGAGAAGGTTTCAGTGAAGTCTATGCCCTTCTTCTGTGTAAATCCTTTGGCAACGAGCCTTGCCCTGTAACGCACTTCACCTTCACTATTAAATTTCTTTTTAAATACCCATTTATTTTTCACTACTGTTCCTTCACTTGGCCTATCCACTAGTTCCCAGGTGTTGTTGTCCTTAAAAGATTGTAGTTCCTCCATCATTGCACTTTGCCACTGCACTTTTTCTGGACCTGCAACAGCTTCTGTGAGTGAAATGTGCTCACCTGTCATGTCTTCTACACCCATATTTGAAATACCATAGTAATCTGGTTGACGCCGAACACGCTTTGGTAACTCCTGTGGCTCCTCTGGCCCTTGTGGCTCCAGTGTTACCTCTCCTGCACTTTCTGGTTCATAAAAGCTGTCATCCTCACTTGTTTCACTGGGAACATATGTTTCATCATTAACATTATCATCATGGACTTCACTGTCATCTGAGCTGCTGCTACTTGACTGACCACTTTCTGATGGCTTCACTGTTACTGTTACACAGTCGCTTTGCTGTTTATCCTCTACCATTATTGTTGCTACATTTTCTTCAGCATTCTCCATAATGACTACATCTCTAGCAACAACAATATCCTGAGATACTGGATTATACAAGCGATAACCTTTGGTTGTCTCTGAGTAACCAACTAGTAACATCTTGGTTGCTTTCTTGTCCCATTTCCTTCGCTTTTGCTTTGGGACATGCACCATCACTGGACTGCCGAAGATCCGTAAATGACCAACATTCGGCTTTCTGCCAGTCCACACTTCATAAGGAGTGGTGTCACGGCTAAGACTTGCCGCTAAGGACCTATTTTTAATATACACTGCAGTGTTAACAGCCTCTGCCCAAAACTTTTTCTCAAGTTTGGCATCAAATAGGAGACAGCGGGCTTTCTCTACTATTGATCTGTTAAACCGCTCTGACAATCCATTAGACTCGGGGGTATATGCAGTTGTCCGCTGATGTACTATACCACACTGCTTCAGATAGTTCTCCATTTCAGTTGAGCAATACTCTCCTCCAGAATCTGTTCTCAGAACTTTTATCTTCTTTGACTGCTGGTTCTCAACTAACTTCTGGAACTCCTTGAAGTACTTGAATGTCTGATGTTTTGACTGAAGAAAATAGACAAAACACATTCGGCTATAGTCATCGACAAAAATTAGGTAGTATCTTGCATTTCCTAGGGACTTATTCTCCATTTGCCCACACAGGTCGCTGTGGACCAATTCTAGAATATCCTTACTCCTGCTTGCACTTACTGGGAATGGCAACCTCGCCTGCTTTCCCTCGCAGCATACTGTACAACTGGATTTATCTATAGTGCCTCTTTTATCTGGGAATGATACCCCCTCAACTGCTCCATCTTTCATCTTAGAAAGATCAGTTGAATTTATATGGCCTAATCGTCTGTGCCATGTTTGACTCGAAGTTGTCACTGCCGCCGCTATGAGTTGTTGAGACTTCACAATGTTTAATCTGTACACATCATTTTCTAAAGTTGCTTCGCCAATGCGAACATTGTCTGAGTTGTAAATGAAACATCCGTGCTGGTTGAACACAACTCGGTTTCCGCTCGCGATGATTCTGCTCACTGACAATAAGTTCGTGGTAAGGTTAGGAATGCACAAAACATTGTTTACAACTACTTCGTACTGCTTGTTTCCAACTGAAGTAGTGATCTGTAAGTCTCCAGAACAAACAACATCCACGGTTTGCTGATTTGCCACAATTATTTGTTTAGTTTTCGGTTCGTAATGCTTCACATTTGTCAAAATGTTTTGGTTAGACACGAGATGAGTACTTGACCCCGAATCAATGTAATAATCGTCTTGACTAAACTGTTTATTGAAAAATACTGCGCTGAATGCATTCATTTTTGGTTTTCGCTCCTCTGGGCACTGGTTTTTGAAATGCCCAACTTGCTTGCATTTATAACAACGAATTATTTTTGCGCTTGACGTTGACGACGGTTTGACAGTTCCACTGACTGATGTCTGTGGTTGCGTTTCGTTACTGCCACCACGATTCTTAGGAAAGGTTTTATTGCTACCGCCATATCTGTGCGAATTTTTAGCAATAAATGCGCTGTCCGATTTTACCTCAAAATCTGTACTCATGTCTAATAACTTAGTTTTTATAGCATCTGCATTTAAACTCATTCCCGAATGCTCAATGGCCATTATCATCGGGCTAAACTTCTCCGGAAGACCTGCCAACAGCAAAGAACCGATCCACTCATCGTTTATCTCGAATCCAGTACCCTTTAATTTCTGTGCGGTTTCTACTAACTGAGTCACATAAGCCGTCATTGACTCGCACGTTTCTAATCGGATAGAAATTAAACTCCTTAATAGGCTAATCTTGCGCGTGTAACCCGTGTCATCGAACAAGGACTTTAGCTTATTCCAGGTATCCCGTACTGTAGATTCTCCCTTGATGTGGACATAGAGTGAGGGGTCCACGGTCAATATCATCTTCGCTCTGGCTTTCCTGTCGCTTGTTTCATCTAGGACGTTTTTACTAGACAAGTCGACGCCTTCCAGAATGAGAAAGTTTTCTACAGCAAATGCCCAGTCGTCATAATTCTCACGACCTTTTAACTTGGGCACGTTTACTGCATAGTTTGCAGACATTTTATTAACTTTGCACTACTAAATACGACCGAAAAAACTAAAAATTTTGGCATGCGGGCCATAACCTAATGAAACTACATCTTAGTTCCAAACAGAGTGACATTTATTCAAATGTATTAGACAGTTCTATTCAGCCATAGTCTATATTGTTACTGTAATAAACCTATTTTAACAAGTTTGTGTTGCCATATCTTGTTAATTCCATAACAGTTGCCTCCATCGCCAACTTGGAATTTTACCCTCTGTTTACATAGCGATCCTTGTGTGCTCAAGAGCCTGAATTAATGGAATATTCAAGTTAAGCCGATTTCGGTACCATGGCTGTTTGGATGTTGCTCGGACGAGAAATAGATAACACATAAATAATTTAAGTGGCTTTTCAAACTTGCCACATAGAAGCCAAGCTTGTTTAATAAACATTGGATGAATAAATGAATGAAGCGGATTGGGAATCGAACGTAGCTTATTGAAGATGCGATGGTAGTGCTGCGTTGGTGGACGTAATGAGGAATGCTTGGGCGTGTTTCTTACATCAAGCAGTAAAATACTAAAAAATATAAGACCTAAACATTTATCGAAGTAACTACGAAGTAACCAACTTTGCTTAGACTTTGTCTGATGCGCGCCAAAAATGTAAATATAGGCACATATCAGCTAAATAATTAAACGGTGTCTATTATTGAACATTGCGTAAGTGGGAGTTGGAAGATATTTATTATGATACAAGTTAAATGTGAGTTGGTATTATACTTTTAGAATATCTTTACATGTTTGATATTTTATTGAATATAAGTAGGTGCTCAGAAAACCGTTTAATAGACCCTAAGAAAATACAAGGCTATGGAGGCTAGACAAGACAAGCTGGATCGTACGACGGCGTGAGGCGCGAGATGTCAGGCGAGTATGGAAACATTGGAAACTCTCACGCCTGTAGGTAGCAGTGGCGGAGCGTCTATACAACTCGATTCCCACCGGCTTGCCTAATTTTCAGCCAGTCCAGCTCTTTTACTACGGCTCATGAAGAATAAAAAAGGCAAATTACTTCCGGCTTCCCTAAGAATATTTTTGACGCGCCGCCACTGGTAGGTAGGTACATAAAACTCCTAGGCACCTTGTGTTTATGTTTCCATATTAATGTTACAAAGCCGACCCCGCTTTGCTGACCACTTGGCTTGTTCAGACCGATCGTGGACCGATCCTAAATGAATACTACTATATGTGATGTCCTGTTTGTGAGTGTTTTGTTTGTCACGAATAAATGATTCTATCTTTTCTTTTCTTTCTTTCTTTTTCTTTGAACAAGTATTGATTGGCGAAATCATCATACATTTGATGGAAAGCCTTTTTTAAAGAGTGAAGTGAAGTGAGTGATCTTCGCTTGTCCATAAAGCACGTAGCGCTACGCAATTTCCTCTTCAACTTCATACGAGGAAACGCGGAAATGCTATCGGCTACGCGTCTACGAACAAAGAACCTCCCAGGGGAATTCTTGGCAATGATACTTAGTGTTTGTCTTATTATGGACATAAGGGAGTTTCAAAATAAAACTCCAGATTGTATTTTTACAATTTAATTAAAAATAACATGCTATTCAAACAAGATCGGTTCGTAAAGTGACAAGGTATATGATCTTGACAGCCGGTATGTAATACATAGTTTAGGCGCCTTGAGATATTTGATTAGCAATGTTGTGTAGGGACAAGTTTTTGCTGGGCCGGAACAGTGTTAATGTAGGAAATTTGGGTCTATATTGAGATCCCTAAAGTGTTTTGTACTATTTTTGTATGCCAACATGTTGTTTGTCCTAGTGATCATTAGTCCTAACGTTTTTAGCCCAAATAAAGAGTCACCTAATACATTTTGACCGAAATTTAATTATCCTACTGGCTTATTACCTAATATTATTTGTCCTTACGTTTAGTTCCCCTAATGACGATTAA
This sequence comes from Cenopis cana, assembly GCA_951800055.1. NCBI lineage: Eukaryota > Metazoa > Arthropoda > Insecta > Lepidoptera > Tortricidae > Cenopis > Cenopis cana. The sequence goes on along the minus strand of OX637489.1, from coordinate 8,544,368 downwards.
CCCAGTGTCATTTATCCTAATCCTAACACGCAGTGGCCCTAAAAAATGCAGTCGGACTCCGCCTTAACTCCGGCGCTGCGGGAAGACCAGCCCTTCCGCCCTTGCGTGCCAAAGCACGGTCGCACGTGCTCCGCTCCGCAGCTTCGGCTTGCTGGTCGCCTTCGGCGCTCCGCTTCGAACGGCTCCCGCGCTTTGTCACGGCGGGCGAGGGCTGCTCCCCCTCCGCGTTTTCATATACACTCTAGGGCTAGGGCAGACAAGACCACGTGGATAGTGGGGTGGTCCGATTCAGATTTGGTACCAATATTATGGATTGAAAAATTGTAGCCCAATGTAGGTTAATCGATATTATGGTAAATAAATAAATTTAGGACTCTTAATTATTATGGCATAAATACTTAGGACTAATATAGGATAAATAATACGTTATGGAAAATGAATGTTAGGGCAATTAAACGTTATGACAAAGTCCAATAGGGCAAAACTGTTATGGAATGTGACCTTAGGACAATCGTTAGTAGGAATTTAGACGGTCCCCCAGGAAATTTTCTTGTTCTATTTTCATCAATGCTATTTCATCTACAGATCAGAAAACACTGTCCCTCATCCTGTACCTATCGGGAAAGTTCTCGATCACGGTAGCCTACAGTTCCGTGTACATCTACGTGTCTGAAGTGTTCCCGACGAGCGTCCGCCAGTCACTGCTAGCTATATGCTCATCGCTGGGTCGAGTTGGTTCTACGCTAGCTCCACTCACGCCTCTGCTGGTAAGCACGTAGATATCATTATATATATAATTCTTCTGTACGTGTGTTTGTCACCTAACTCCTCCTAAACAGGTGGACCGATTCAGATGAAATTTTGTGTGCATATTTGAGATGGTCCCTGGAAGGTTTGAAAACACTTTTGAACCCGGTAGGTGGCGCTGCTTTCCCGGGCAGGACGACGTCTGCCGGGTCCGCTAGTCATTTATAAAGTATCTGTAATTTAGATAGGCACCTCGTTTATCTACGAAAACTAAATTTCTAGCTGCATACACTTTCGCTCAACTCTACATCACCTCAAATGTCCACTGGCATGTTTTATTATCGATATAAGACGATTTTAATCTTCAAAATGTTACATACAAAGTTTTAGCAGTCCTGGATATATTGGATGTACCAGCTATTGATAACATTTTCTGGGTTACATACATCAACTCTTTCACAATTATACTTGGTCAACTCAATATGGTAGCACACTATTAGACTCATAATCTGTTTGTAAATAAAACATTTACGACGCAATCGTCTTGACTCAGCCCATGTTTTCAGGCCCTGCCTGCGCTTAATCTTGTTTTTCTTTTTCTTTAGTATTTTTTTTTTGGTTATTTATTTATCGTATGGCATTTATTTCGAACCGTGAGATCTTCGAGAAGACAGTACGGTTGCCAGTGTTTTTGTTGCACTTTTAGAACCACCCAGGGGTCACGTCATATATAATCTGTGGTCACGTGTAGAGTAGCGGTCGGTGCGGTGGGTACTTTCCCTTCGGACGTGGTGCAACTTCGACCCCCCTTTGTCAAGTGAGTGGGCAACTTGACTATTAGAAGTTGTCAAGCCGCCCGAAGGCCTCCAACTTGGCTTAACGACTGCTGCCATAGACAGCAGCCGGGATCAACGGCTTAACGTGCCTTCCAAAGCTCGGGAGCGCTCAGTTAGTAATCACTCAGCGATCACCCATCCATGTACTGACCGCGGCCCACGTTGCTTAACTTTGCATAACGCTTGCGGCACGCAGGCGCCGCTGGGCCACGAGCGCTCCATATGTCCGTTTTTTTTGGTGAACTGTAAAGAATATTTGTATTGTATTGTTCTCAGGCCCTGTACTACCATAACTTGCCAGCCATATTCTTCGGCTCCCTTGCGCTGACTGCCAGCGTTACGGTCCTCATTCTGCCAGAAACCCTCAACGTGCCTCTACCGGACACCATAGAGGAAGCCGAGCGACTGGCGAGGCCTAAGAACATCAGTGCAGAATAATAAAGGGATACTTTAGACTGCAACCGGACTACTGACACAAATCACATAATTTGTAGGTTTAGGGTGAGTTGCACGAAATTACGATTACTGACCGGTCAACGTTAAAAATGGCGCAAGCAGCTGTTCTCATAGAAAACCAATAGAAATTTATCAAACTCGCCATACCTACAATCAGATTTAAATCAAATCAAATCATTTTATTTTCGGATAACATTGATCCTTACAAACCGCTTAAATTTTTTTTGTGATTGATTCTCTTATGTGCAATAAAGTATCATACACATAACAATTACAAACGGTTTGGTACAACCCACCCTTAATGCTTATTGCTTACAGGCCCCACCCCATGCAAATAATATTATTATTGTAAACTACTTATGTATAAACAATTTTATTGATGTGAGATAATAGTACAAATCAATCATCCATTCCATTTATTAAGACTAAAATGAAGCATGCCTCATGACGCCAAAAATTATTCGTTTAAATTTGAACCTTGATACCATGCAATAAGGTCTAAAATTATATCTACATATTGCATACAGTACAAATTCGTAACTAACCCCCTCATTCATAAAACTTAACAAACCTTTGCTAACTAAAATGTTGTTTGTCCCTTTCTCACAAACGTAAATGTAAAAGTGACAGATAAGGATAAACGAACTTTAGCGCCATGTTAACTAATATCTTAGGTTTGATGGACGTTTATGAATAAGGGGGTACCTAATAATTTAATTAGTGGAATGCACGACTAGCACCGGTATTACTTGTGACGGTAAATTTGCGCGAAATCCAATCATGTTTTTTTATCGCGCATTGTCGCTCACATTAGATACAATACACCTCGTGCCAGTCGTGCTCTAAGTATAAGTATAATTAAGTACAATTTTTTAAAACTCCTTTTAAAATAACCATTTCAAATGATACTTTTATCGTTAGATAAGTGTGGATAAGTCATTCATTACAATATTAGGTAAATGACGAGTGTACTAATAACATTTTGAAATGCTTTAATAATTATAATGAAATATATTTTTCCATTTAATATCGGGGGTCATACAATATACATAATACTCTACTTTGCGCTGACCAGTTCTTCTCAAACTGTTCATCAGGCCCTTATTGTAATTCACTAGAATAATAATACTCAATTTGACACCAACATTTGTATTCACAATTGTATGTATACCTATATATATCAAACTCCGTTAAGTATTCCGACGTCTTTAAAACGGATATTCTGCATTTTTAAGTAATTTAAGAGTACCTATGTAATGGACTATTTTATATTAATTATACTTTAACTTGAAAATCCAAAAAGAACCTGTTTTTTATCTTACCTTAACTGCAGAAACAAATAATGCTGATGATATGATTTATGGATAAATCAGTAGATAACTTCCGAACCTGCACCTAATTACGTATTTACATGGATCAAATACCTAAGCCTTGTTGTTATTGTTACTATTTCGTAACAAAAATTACCCAAATAACTTGTATGGGTAATTTACGTTACGAAATGGTGTGAATTAAAATGAGACCTAACTAACCTCGGTGCGCTCGAGCTCTCGAACCATGAATGACGACTCCAACTTCAATGTACTGTACATTACACGAGGGCATAAATATGTATACACTTTTGGACCTTATTTCAATGGAATAAGGTGAAAAAGTGTATACATATTGGTGCCCTTGACTGTACCTCGGCTGTCAGTCAAAACGACTAAGGCCCGGTTTTATAAAGATCCGTTAGTCGGTATGTTATGTGAAAAAACCGGCCAAGTGGGAGTCGGACTTCGCACATTTAGGGTTCCGAACCGACCGCAAAGTTAAGTTGGTTATTATAGGAAAAATAAGAAAATTTCAAATAAAAAAACTAATTTATCAATATATTAGTATTTGTTGGTAAAATATACGTAATAACAAACATTACAACCAAATTTTAAGTTTATAGGTATTTGGGAAGATAAAAAATTCTTTGTAACAAAATTTCGTAAAAAAAAAAGCTGGCATTGGTGGCTTCTCATTCCTTTATTTTCCAATATTATTTTGAATTAAAAATACAGCAAATATTTACTCAATGAGCTAAACAACGATATCCCACTCGATAGGGTAGGATCAAAAAAAAAATTTCGCGTTCCCCTTTAGCTGTATGGGATTGGGAGCCCCCTTAAAAACATTTGAAAATGAGTTTTGACTATTTGTATGGCTTTGGGATCAAGATGCTTATACTGTGTTAATTTGAAGCCTGTAGCTCCAACCGTTTGGCTGTATCACCTGTGTGACAGACGACGGACGGACGGACGTCTGGGCGACACCAATAGGGTTCCGTTTTGACCCTTCGGGTACGGAACCCTAAAAATGTACTGAGTTACTGAAATTTGATCTGACATTAGGTCTAACGGATCTTTATAAAACCCGGCCTCACAGTTTCGTTTGACACCTCAGATTCGGTTGAAGCGGCTCATCCAATCTCAGTGAAGCGCAAACTCTTAGGAAGAGTATTCCAGTGTTTAAACCGCCCGCGTGGTCGTGTCGGAGGTTTCCCCTGGATATTCCCCAGGCCACTCTCCAACCGCGCACTCCTATCACTTTATTGGGTTCGTCCTGTAAGGCCACAGTCAGGTTTAAAAAAAAGAACGAAAATACGGTGGAAGACGAAAAGCATATACAGCCAGAAGAAGCATAAACAGACACCCAATGCAAAATAACCAGAAGTGCGCTATCGACTGTACTACCGCTTTTTGATTTAAGGATTTGGTGTTTTGACAACTAGATGGGAGACCAATGCAGTTCCTGTCTGACTGAGGATCCACGAAAAATGAGACAGTATGTATGTAAATGATCCATAGTATAAAGTTTATACTGTAAACTGACTCAGTATACGTGTAAATGATCTATAGTATAAAGTTTATACTGTAAGCTTATGCAGAGGACATAAACCTTGATCATAAAATCGGAATCTAATTAAATTATTCTCCTAATTTCCTGCGCGTGTAATCAAAGCAAATATCCGTTTCAAAGGAATTGCCAAAAGACTTTTTCAGGGGTCTTTAATTCTCTCTTTGAAATTTATTTTATAGACAGCTAAGGAACACAGTTTATGTAAAAAAAATCTATTAAAATAACAATTTCAACTTGGTAAGACACAATTTTTATTTGTAATAAGGTTATTTTTTCATTAAACACTACATCATAACAGGTTTATTTTCAAGTTTCTCTTAACGTAACGTACTAACCTAACCTAACAGTTTCACCATGGTAGGATGTAATTGCTGCGCTCCAAGTTTGTTCAAAAGGTTTTGATAACAATGACAAATGTATTACATTTACAGAGTTTCTTTAAAAAATACACGGTGAAAAATGGTAGATTAAAAATAAAACAGTTTTCAATCCATCAGCAATGTTAATCACAATCCCCTGTAACGCCACTCCAATTTGACCTTTATTCGGGATTCAAATCCTCATCCGTAATCTCTTACAGTTGCTAAATCCGGGTCCTAACCGACCATGTAGGTTTGTTGTGTCAACCTTGGACTAGATACCTACTACATATTACACCGTAATTATTAAGTAGGTATGCTTTAAATTCAAAGTTAGAGAAGACATCACTGGACGTGAATAAAATTACGCCTTGCTATTCTATAAACAAGTCTGATTATGGCTCGAGGCTTGAACCATTACTTACTTAGGCAGAGATAAATAATTAAATGAAAAATCCCAATGAATTCTCAAAATCAAAGTATTAATAAGACATTAAACTTGGAGTTTCAAAATAAGACCATTTGACTTAAGGCGTTTCTATTAAGACTCCCCTTACAAACTCAAGTTCCCACAATAACTGATAAAAACACTTAGAATGAGACTTACTATACAATATCCATTCCCTACCTCTCCTAAAGTATAGCTATGCACATATATGGTTGTTGTGACAAATTATTGTATCCATGATATTAACGTATCCTTCACTGCATGACATTATAAAAAAACAAGGAACAAACTTCTCAAACTAAGGGCTCATTGTCACTGGTATTTATTTTATTTATTTATTTTAAACTAATCGTAACGTTGATCATATCATATTCATATACTCGTATATCTTTAGAGCCCGCCATCTCGCATGCGTAGAGATTATGTTACCTATTTTGTTTTTCAGAATCAGAATCAGAATTATTTATTCGTGACAATACACAACAAAAGGCAAAAAATAAAATAAAAAATAATAAAACAGTAAAACAAGGTATTGCACGAAATGGTTCCATCTCAGCATGTGCTGGCGTGGTTGCCAGCGCTGGTCTTCCGACAGAACCATTTAGTGATTTCCCAGCAGGTAACACATTAAAATAAAATAAAAAGTAAACAAAAAAAATTAAAACAAACCAATAAAAGAAATAGTTAAACATTATAGTACATATTTTTCAATCTTCGGTGAATTTTTCAACGCATAGATCTACCTCTATAGATACTGTTTATTAAAAGCAAATTTTAATATGACCGAATCTTGGAGAAATGAGTGGTCCACTGCCACTGCGGGTTCCTATATGGAAGACCTCGACCCAACACGTAAGCTGCCTGGGTACGACCTGCCTCGAAGAATGTGGTGTCGTCTGAATAGACTAAGAACGCATCGCGGTCGCTGCCACTACCTATTGCACAAATGGGGTTGGGTAGATTCGGCCATGTGTGAGTGCGGGGAAGAGGTCCAAACCATAGAGCACATTATCCGTCGTTGCCCTCTACACTCTTATGTCGGACCAGAGGAGGACCTTTTGCACCTAACACCCGGCGCAATTACGTGGCTTAATTCCCTGAATGTTGACATCTAATATTTACACTTGACATAATTATGAATATTTAATTATTTGCCTATTTGTACATTTAATGCCATACGATTAAATAAATAAATTAAAAGCAAATAGTTTCATAGTTTGCCGGCCTGAGTCGTCTGCGTGGTGGTATAGTACTATCTATACTATTTCTCCGCGCTTTTCTTTGAGAACAGGCGAATAGACTAATACAAATAGAATACTATTACTTATTCTTTGGCTCTAGGCAGAATTGCTGCGAGCTGAACATAAGCTATAAAATATTTTTCATACGGTTAGCGCAGACCCGGCCAAAAAATGAATGTTGTTCAGTAAACACAACCGACAGCCGGACTAATCAATCACATACAGCAAACAGAGCCGGATAAAAAAGCAGAACAACCCGATTTGCATGCCCGGTCCAAGTGGGATTGATCCAAATTAACTTTGAATTGAAATATTAGGTGTAGGTACTATTGGGCGATCGAAGGTTGGAAACATTGATTAACCGAGAATGAAGATCAGACAAATCAAGATAAGATTAGGATAGGATAAAATGGTCTGCAGGATGGGCTTACCATTAGGCGCACCGTACCGTACGCTTGTCTGCTATACCGTCGTTATATAAAACTAAAAAACTATAAGGGTTTTTGCCATTCTGGCTACGGAACCCTGAAAAGCCTGCGTGTGGTGTAGGATGGTTTTCAAAATATAGGCAGGTGGTATGATTACTTCGAGTTTGACACTTGCGTATGCTCTTATTCCATTGGACTATACATTGTCATTGCCATTGCCAGTGTGTGTGTAATGCGAGTTTATATTACAAACATACGATTTTAGGTTAGTGTGTGTGTGTGTGTGTGTGTGTATTAGAACTCTATTAGATACCTACAATAGCGTTAAAGTAGGATATCCTGTAACGTATCTTGTGTTTCCACAAGCGTCTGCTGTCCTCTTACGCCGTGGGTCGATTGATATCCTTTATATTTCTCTTATACGGTGCCCGCTTGTTTTTTTACGCTATTTTTACGATAAACATTATTTGAACTAAGCACGATTTTACTTATTTCAGCAGCTTATCACGTTTCAAAGATAGCACGCCGCATATTTTCCCGTTTCAAGACTGTTTTCCCTGAAATCGCATGAGGACAACCGCACGATTTTTCTCATCTGAAAAAAAGCATAGTATAGGTCAAGGTTGTAATCTTTTTGTCATTAAAATTTGTAACGCAATAATGTAACGCAGTGCTGATACGTTGTGCGTGGAAGTGGCCAGCTCTTCAGTCACCAGTTACACCAACCAGACGCTTCACAATTTAAGGCGATATATCGATTGAAAGAGACACCCTTTGTTTTTCGCTCACGACAAAACGGGATGCAACCCTCTCCGAGAATGGCTTTTTAGACAAATCTCGTTAAATATCTGACTGTGTGCAGGTTTATTAAATTTCCTCTTGTCAGTACCTAGATGAGGTAAAATACCATCATATTAACTTAATCGTGTCTTTTAATAATGCGTTGTTTTAGTAGGCTGAGGAAAAAAAGGAAAATATAGACTCGACTTTGGATTTATTTTCTATCGAGAAAATTTTAAGCAATCATGTTTCGCTATTGTCAGTACCACAATCATATAGTCAAGAATCATATATCTGAAAATCAGCCCCTACTGTTTGCTAGTCCGGGCAGGACAGCGTTTCAAAGTCTCCAAATTTCTCAGTGTAGCGCCTTAAATGAACTGTATTTCATCGCTGTAATTCATCGCCCGCGTTGTAGTGTCATGTTGTAGTGGTGGATTTTCCCCAGGCCACTCTCGAACCCAACCACGCACTCCTATCGGTTTATTAGTCCCAGCCTATTAAACCACAGTCAGGTACAAAAAAACTAGAGATTTGTGAGCGATTACAGTCGTAGTACCTATACTATTCATACCATAGATTAGTTTAAACACTTCGTAATAAAGAATACTGCCAGATAATCTCTGTTATCTATCATTATCCTGCTTAGTTAAGCCTACTATAATTATCAACGATACAGTTGTATCATTGATAATTATAGTAGGTACTATTAAAGTAGGATTAGTACTTACATCTGAAACGACGAATTGAGATTATACTAAGATCCTAAGATTAAATGAAACATCTTATCGATGATATTAAAGGTAAGGACATAAGGTAAACGTCCCAATGGTCGACATTGACCCACTATTTGACACTACCTATCAATCTTATTTCATAATACTCGTATTATCCATTATTGGATATAAAGCTGTCAATTATTGGGATAGGTGGTGGGTGGTGTAGACCACTGACTACCTACCCAAATTCACAAACGTCGTGTACAGTCGACCACAATGAGATGTGTCCACTTTTGGACCGTATTCTTATTATTAAGGCAGTAAACAAGGTAATAAAGAGGATTATATTATACATCTCTTAATTGTAGTTAGGATTATTTTTATATGTTCAACTATTTATTTTTTATTTTTCTGGTTTTTATTATTATTATTTTAATTTCTACTTTAGGCTCTTCGTATATCCAACATTTTTAAAAAAAATATTTGGGAGTGCTAAAACCGACGAATAAAACATGCACAATGTTTGTATGAAGAATGCCTTGTCCTACGTCTCGCCTTATTAATGGATCATAAAGAATAAATCTTTCATTGAAAAAAAAAAAACCGGCCAAGTGCGAATCGGACTTCGCACATTTAGGGTTCCGAACCGACCGCAAAGTTAAGTTGGTTTTAATAGGAAAAATAATTAAATTTCAAAGAAAAAATCTTATTTATCAATATATTAGTATCTGTTGGTATAATATACGTAATAACAAATATTATTACTAAATTTAGTTTATAGGTATCTGGGAAGTAAAAAAATTCTTCGGAACAAAATTTCGTCAAAAAAGTGGCTGGTGGCTTCTCATTTCTTTGTTTTCCAATATTTTTTTAAATTATAAATATAGTAAGTAATTATAATAATTATAAATATAGTCAATGAGCTCTAAACAACGATACCCCACTCGATAGGGTAGGATAAAAATTTTTTTTCGCGCCCCCCTTTAGCTGTACGGGAGCCCACCTTAAAAACATTTAAAAATAAGTTTTGACTATTTTTATGGCTTCGAGCCAACAAGATGCTTATACTGTGTAAATTTGAAGCCTGTAGCTTTAACCGCTTGGCTGTAAAACCTGTGTGACAGACGACGGACGGACGGACCGACGTCTGGGCGTCACCAATAGGGTTCCGTTTTGACCCTTCGGGTACGGAACCCTAAAAAGTACTAGGTGTACAGGTAAATACTTTCGAGACGTTTTTGCATTTGTAGTTGTGTATGGACAAAATTGAAATGTGTGTAATTTTTTTTTTAAGTGTGTGTAAATTTAAATGTAGAATCCCTGTAAATATACAAATACTACTACAAATGCAAAAACGTCTCAAAAGTAATTTACCTGTACATACTAGGGTGTTGCTTATTTGGCAAAAAATAAAAAAAATCTGAAATCCTGCAGTCTCACCCCCCCCATTTTGTTCTACTACCCCTATTAACAGATGCTAGTTTTTTTTGTTTTTTTTTTAAACTAATTTTAGAGGTCGCTACCAGCTGTCAAAGTTTTGAAGAAACATGTTCAATTAAACATATATAAATTACGTATATTTTAATTAAAATCAAATAAAATTCTAACAATTTAAGCCAAAATTAATTAATAATACGATTTTTATGACACTCCATGTAAGATAATTTATCAATGCTACAAAAAATTTGGACCAGAAAGAACCCCAGGCTCAGATATATCATTAATGAAGCTTTTACCCTGAAACTAAAATGGAAATAGGCTACACATGTCGCGAGGTTAAGAGACCAGAGATAGACTATAAGAGCGACTCTTTGGCGTGGCCCATCAGGCAATCGGAGCAGGGGAAGGTGACATCAAGAGGCCAGCCAGCTGGCTCTGAAACGAGTTATGACAGGTCAGAGTCAGAGTCATGGTCATCCTTGGAGGAGATTTTTACCCGGCCAGGGATTCTGGCAGACCAGCTTATTACGAGTACTAATACCTAGTTCAAAATAACATAGTTTACCAAAGTTATCTAAGTTTTTTACTAATCAACGATATGTAATATTTAAAATATTTATCTTAAAGGGATTTTTTATTTATTTATTTTAATTATTTATTTCTAAAGCCTTTCACAACCAACAACAGGCATTGCTTTTCTTCATTCACCGTGATTAACTTGTTGAATTCCTAAATTAACCGCAATAGCCCCATGCCGAACTTATGTTTTCTTCCAAAACTTATTCAAGCGGTAGCGACCCCTACAATACATTTAAAAAAAAAATAAAAAAAACTAGCATATGTTAATCGGGGTACTAGAACGTAATGGCGGGGTGAGACAATGACTTTTTGAAAGTTCATTTTTAAGCAACACCCTAGTACATACCTTGCATTATCCCTTATCCCCGTCCTTTTAAACGATAACAAAAAAAACAAAAGGCGTGCGGTAAGTTTGGCGAACAATAAATCACGAAGCATCAAACCTGTCTGTAAACGATTCACATCACAACCTTCATCGACTCATATATCGAGTCCCATCTAATGTAACTCGATCCCGCTGATCGTTACAACTATACCTACATATATGTTACAGTAAATATATTAGCTGAAACAGTATTTCAACTAGAGTTCTTTACAACCAGACTACAGTACTTAAATAATAGCTGAAGCAGTATCTCAACTAGAGCTCATTCATTACAACCATACCACACAGTAAATATATTAATAGCTAAAGCAGTATTTCAACTCCATTGAAAACCGGTTTGATTCCGGCGAAGTCTGCTTAAGGGGACATTATGGATTCGCTCAACCACGCCCACCGTGAAAGAGACGCGCTGATGTTTTTCGCTCACGACAAAAATGGATGCAACACTCTACGGGAATGGCTTTTTTAGACAAATCTCGATAAATATCTGTCTGTTTACACTTGTGCAGTTTTATTTTAGATGAGGTAAAATACCATCATATTATTAACTTAATCGTGTCTCTTAACTTTTAATAATACGTTGTTTTAGTAGGCTGAGTAAAAACAGGAAAATAAAGACTCGACTTTGGATTATTTCTCTATCGAGAAAATTTTAAGCAATCATGTTTCGGCTATTGTCAGAAACACAAACATAGAATCAAGAATCATATCCCGCAGGTTACTGTCCTGCAGTTTGGCAGAAGAAAAAATTGATAACCAAGGGTTGTTTCGTAAATAAAATTATTTATTCATTTTTTATTTTTTTTATATCTGAAAATCAATCCCTATTGTTTCCTCGTCTGGGCAGAACAGCGTTTCAAAGAACGCGATATTTCTCGTTGTAAGGCCTTGCTTAAAACTACTGCTACTATACTTTCATTAGTTTAAATAGACATTTGTCAGATTTATACACGCGCAAGAATTGTTTGCACAAGTTTACATTGCGGGTTACATATGTATAATGAACTCAATCGGTCTATCATATCCCGCAATGTAGTGATAAATGGGGCTGTACACTGGTTGGCTAAAGGCGAGTTTTGAGTAATCGTTGTGAATACTATCTGTCCTCTGGGAGCTATCGATCGTTGACCGGTGGAGTGTGTATCGATGGCCATCGATAACGATAATGATGACCACCGTAGATTAAGAATAAAAAACTCTTTATTTTACTTCGGTTTGATTAAATGTTAAATGAAAGATGGACCATGGAATAAAATCTTGGTTATTCTAATATGGATGATGACTGATAGTCGTACCAGAAACTATTAGAAAAACGTCAAAAATTTCATAACTCAACTGGCTACTATCTGACTTGGAATCTTACTCTAGTAGGTATGTACCTATGCAGTTTGTAGGAATTTACAAAGTTTTATTACTATAGTACTTTAAATTATTATTGTAGTAGGTATCTCACGAGTCCGGTTGGCAATTGTTGTAGTTGTGACACATACGAACACATAGACAACATCAACTTAAAGCTCCTACGCTGACGCACACATAGACAACGTCAACTTAAAGCTCCTACGCTGACGCACACATAGACAACGTCAACTTAAAGCTCCTACGCTGACGCACACATAGACAACGCGCTCGTGAGATAAAAGTACTCTGTCTACTTATAGTGTCATCTACCAAAGTAGTCACAAAATAAACTCTCAACATTTTGTGACCGATTGGGCATGACCTACGAATGTCATTTTAACATTGATTAGGTCGAATCTTTTATTTCGAATCAATAATTCAATAACACAAGCTAAAAATAAAATAACTCGACTCTTATCAGAATTCGACCGTAGGAAGAGATAAGGCTGGCGATAAATTTCGTAATATCCAAGATTTGATGAGTCATTTTTAATGTAGGTATGTCAGCTTGTCACGTCTAGAATTATGCTGATAAAAGACTTAAAAACGTTTACACTAGAGTCAAAAATGGAATAACTATTAGAATTCTGTGTTATAAAGTCGTTTTGTTTTATACTCCAAAACTTGTTTGTGACGGAACCATTTCAAAACACAAGAATTGAATGGCCTAAAGAGCAGTAGTCTAGAGAGTCACCCATTGTCGTCACGTCCCTCAAACATGAGAATACGCCCAAGAAGAAGTAGATTTTTTTGGATATTTTGTGATATGACTAACTCACAAAACACGCTAACAAGCATTTATAGATAGATAGATACATAGAAACATTTATTCATTGCCACAGGAGACACACAATATTACAAAAAAAAAACAAAAGAAGAAAAACATACACAAAAGCACACGTGTGTCCCCGCGGCAGTGAAACAGACACTGGCCCAGCATTATGCTGAGGTGTTAGACACCTACAGCGCTGATTTTCAGCCAGTACCGTCGGTGACTCACGGACCGGCATACAATATATATAATAGCAGGAAATAAAATAAAATTAACTGCAATATATTAATACAAAAAAAAGATAAAAAATTACAATTACTGCTTGCCTGTATACAGCATATTATACAATACATGTTTTTGGTATATTGCTTAGGTGTTGATTTGACTATCGGATTAGGGACTTCTTCTGTAGGACATCCAGACGTACGACTGGCTACAATCCTTACCTGGTCGAAATTCCACTTTTACGAACCAAGCGCTGCTAAGATGCATATAACCTAGACCTTTTTAAGGCACAAAGTGAATTATCTATAGGATCATCAGGCATCGTCTGGGTGAGCTCGCTTCACAGTCAGCCTCATCTTTACCCCCTGGCTAGATGCTGGCCAAGATCAATCCCATAATACTCTAATTTTATTACGTAGGTATACGTTAAAAAACCAGACCAAAAAATATGCCGATTGATGAAAATCCTATCTTATAAAATTACGAAGTTCTAACTATTTTAATTTGCCTAGTTAGAAAGAGAGAGAGAAAGCGCTGAAGTTGTGACGTCACAAATAAGCTTGTATCGTTAAAGTAAAAGACGATCGAATAGGGACATGTCCAGTGAAAAACTTTGAACCCTAGTAACGAACGTTATGTTAAGGTTATTTATTATCTTAGGCTGTTTTTTTTACCATTTAATTTTTTCATACACATTCCTTCGAGAAAATTATTCATTTTGGTGTCAACAATCCTATTAATAGGTTTTATCAACGTCCACACCAGAAACCTATACTCATACATCCCATGCATATTAAATGTTGAAGTGAACGGCATTCATATAACAGTTCAATCTACATGGCCAAAAGGATAAAAAAACACCGTGTGAAACTCGTTAATATTATCCTGTCTAATTATAATCAACTAGGTAAAGAGCATATACAGCTAGCACGTGAGGGTTCCGTAGAAGAAACTAATGGAGTCTACATATGTAAAAACTTTTCATAGGGGTCTCGGCTCCGAATATTTCTTTGTGCCGTTCGTCATAGAGACCCACGGTTGTTGGGTAATGTTAAGTACATCAACGAGATGCTCGCATCAACACCGCAGTGTGATATTTTTGCAAGTACTTGGATGAATATATGTGTAGAGTGCATGAAGTTCTGTGAGGTGATGGATAAGCGACCGTCTTCTGTATTTTATTGATTTAATATTATTAATTTCGCAGTGTCTTAGGCTTAAGTCCTGTAAAACTGTGTAATTTTTTGGAATAGTAAATAAATAAATAAAATAAATAAGGTTTTGTTTTACTTAAACTTTTATCTGAATATAGGAATTGTATCTCACTTGTAGTTGTGATGTGACACATTCGACAAATAGACAACGAGAACTCATAGCTCCTACGCTGACGCACACATAGACAATGTGCATGTATAGCTCAACACACAACCATGGCTCACCTGTGCTCGTGAGATAAAAGTACTCTACCTCTACCTAAATTGTTTCCTATTTGAAATTGAAGCTTGTCACCGTTAACCACGGCTCGGAACCTGTTTTTACTATTTTTGAAATACATATCTCCTAAAGTACTTCCCATAGAAACCTCCATTTTTAACAGACTTTCAAAAGAGGATCACCGACCGACTTTCAAGATTTCAAAAGAGGAGGTTCTCAATTCGGTTCGGTTGTATGTTTTTTTTTAATGTTTGTTACTCCATAACTCCGTCATTTGTCTGAACCGATTTTGAAAATTCTTTTTATAAATAACTTATCCTTTAAAATCTCATTAAATATTCATCCTAGCGAAAAAGTGCGTAGAACCTTTCTTGTAGAGAATTTTATGTAGATTATTTATGTCTCAGAATATTTTAGCTATGGGCCACCGTTTACGAGTTTTTTTAAAGAAAAACTTAAAAAAACTCTTACACCCCCCCTACCCGTTAGCTCCACCCCCATCCGTCAGGATGTTTAGTATATTGTTAAGGACATCTTTCCCTACAACTATGCCACAATCCGCTTATACACGAATTATTTCCGCCAATTGGCAGTTAGTGGTCTTCATTGCTTGAAATTTGATATAAAAATAATATTAACAACATCGATGCGAGTGCGAGGCACAATCCGACTACCTACATCCTGGGGTTTTTATAACTTTGTAAGACCTTCAAACTTGACCGGTTGTACGAGGTATTGCGGCGGTCCTTGCGGAACATGTGTTTCTATTGTTTTGCGGAAGCCTATTGTGAATTGCCGAGTTTTTACGGATGTTTTGGGCTCCGGCTGGATGCGTCCGTACCCTGTCGTGTTTCGCCTTAGACAAGACTATTATAATTAAAATTCAATTAAGTATTTCAGTGATAGAAGCAAGAAAACGCACATTATTATCCCTATTTTTTTACTTTACGGAATATGGGACCCTAAACCCGCTTATCAACGCACTTGCTAAGTCTGACGACCATGTGGTGCATTCCTTTATCAATCCTCGAAACTATCCCACCGCCACACAATTAGCTATCCATTGCTGCGTGTGTCCTGATGGGAAAGGTAAAAGCGGAGGAGCAGTGTTAATGTAGCGTGTGAAGAGTATAACCTCAATTCGTTTGGAAAGCGTGCGCCTCGCTCGACGGTGGCGTGACGTGATAAATATGACATTTCACAGCAGCGCGCCGGCTGGGTTCCATAGCCAATGCGCTGCGCGCGCCGATGTTATGCCACACGGGCACACGCATACACATCAGACGCCGGCCGGTCGCCTCGCGCATTAAAACTATTAAATTCGAAATTTAAATTCGTCTAACGTTCAATATTCGATATTAACTGGAACATCACAGACTATTTGCTAGTGAACACGTGTTTTAGATAACTTATTTGTGGTTAGGAAGGAATCGACTTAATTTCGGTTTGATGGAACTCGAGTGATTCTGTGAAATGGGTCATGGAATATTGATGAATTAGTGAAGCATTGTGTTGTAAGTACTTATTGTTTTCCCCTTTTTCTGTTCTACTGTTTCAATTAAGTACTGGTTTTTTATTTATCAAACTGGATAAGTTCGAGGTTAACTGTCATACCTACTTACTTTATTTAGATGCTATTTAGCAGCAATATACCTTATTTTATCCAAAGAAAGAAAGTGGTTTGAAATCAGTGAAGTGTAAGTTCTGCTTGTTCTCAGGCATCCCTCGCAGGTAAACTAATTTGGGTTTGTAAGTCTTCCGTTAAGTCAATTACTATCATACCTTTAATGCGTTTCTACAGTAGGTCCCTGATTTTAATGGTAAATTGGAAAAACGTATTTTATGCCCATACTTTAATATTAGGTGTTTATTTAATTATTTAAACTTTATTGCAAAAAACCAAGAAATATGAACAAATGGCGGACTTAATGCCATGAGGCATTCTCTACCACTTAACCATTGGGATAGGATGGACAGATACATTTAATAGAGACCCGTTTTTAATAAGATTAATTTTATTTTATTCTAGGTATTGACATTGACTAATGAAAGTTTAGCATCTCTACGCGTATTATTAGTCAGAGAGTCAGAGCAGTAAATTAAACGTCAATCGTTTTATAGTGCTCTACATTGGCATTATTTTTTTAATTAATACTTTGGTAGGAGTAAGGACAAGCATAATACCTAATAGCTTAGCCTTTATTTTACTGAACGGTTAAAACTCACGTATTAATTGTCACTTCGGGCGACATGTTCAATCGGCGCGGGTCGCAGACGCACTCATCCTGAGGAAGAACTCCCGAAGAGTTCGAAACATGTCGCCCGAAGTGACAATTAATACGTGAGTTTTAACCGTTTAGTAAAATAAAGTTATAACATGTCTCACGAAAGTTAAAATTATAGCTTATGCCTTGGTCACACGTACCGAGTAAGGCGACTTCCTGACTTGTCGGTGCGGAGGCGGTACGATATGAGAAAACTGACAAATGTCAGTGTCAACTGTCAGTCAACTCAGTACTACTTTTTACTGCGCCCCTACATTTAAATGAGTGCTTCCTGACTGGCGCGGGATGCGCGGTAGCGGGACGATACGAAGGCAGTACTGGTCCACTTATGCGCATGATTTTACTTCTGCGCAAATGTGATACTGACAGTATTCCGACGTAAGTGAGAATCTTTGCGACGTCAGTAAGTTTACGTCAAAGAAGAAAATGTCACATATCGATCCCGCCCCGCCAAGTCAGGAAGTCGCCTAAAACGGGCGAGACAGTAAAATTAGTATGGAAGTTTTACTCGGCCGAGTAAAACTTCCAGGGGGGTTAATTAAATGCGCAGTCCGCCAACAATTGCATATAAAATCAAGAGACAAGTGACCCCTCCGGCATACATTCCGAACTACTTTGCCGACTGTACTGTACTTAGCTATATTCGCACGGTGCTACGCATTTAATCTAGATGATTCACAAATTCTTACTCGTATAATTTATTTTTTATATGTTACAAACGCGTTCGCGCAAAGTGGTATGAAAACGTGAACAGCGCCTCTGGTGGTCACTAGCGGAAACTAAAACAGCGAGTTTAACATTTGTTGCTAACAGATGAACGCGCGTATTTCAAACTCGGTGAGAGCATATTCATACATTTTGAGACAAAACGCAAACGCGTTCGAATTAGTTAATGTTTCGAAAAAACTTATACTAGAGCTACTGGATGCGGTCGAGCCGTGTCACCTGAAAAAACAGAAGATAATGCACCTTTTATTGCTGTTTGTACTTGTAGAGCCGGTAGCCGGTAGAGCTAAAGCGTGTCAGTTATTTAAAAATGTGATTGGCAATGTCAGCAGGGCCGGCTTAACCATGTACCAACCCCTTTTTAGCCGTCTTTGATACAAATTTTCACTCTACGGCGACTTCCTGACATGGCGGGGCGGGATCGATATGTGACATTTTCTTCTTTGACGTAAACTTACTGACGTCGCAAAGATTCTCACTTGACATAATACTGTCAGTAGGTAGTAATTGTATGTGCTGCCTCACCTCAATCGCATTGTATGTTCTGCATCACCTCGATCGCTTCGCGATCTCGGCGATGCAGAACATACAATGCGATCGAGGCGAGGCAGCACATACAATTACCTACTAACGCATGTAATCTGGCTGATCTGTTCCAATGATTTTAGATATTAATCCTCCATACTCTTTAAAGTACTCCGTTTCGATTGCGATGCGGACGAATTGAATAACGGGTTTGTGGAAAGCTGTCCATACCGCAGGCATTCTTTAAGGCCCAACGGAGCATCAGAACCAATAGGCTCTCTATCTACTCTCAGAGGCTCTTAAACAGCTCAAAAACAACAGGACACCGGTGAAGACGGAATTACGGCGAGGCAGAACATACAATTACTTATTTGTTATGACAACATACCTAATTGATAGGTAACGGACAAGATGATACTCGACAAAATATTGTTGATCTATTTGCATAGAAACACACACTCTGTCTCGAGAAGCATTGGAATAATCAGTTAATTATCGAGGGGTTCCTACTTCACTTTCGTAGTTGCTACAAATAAATACTCGGCCTGATAGAAATCTTTCATTCGACGTGATAGATAGAGATCTTTAATGAAACGATAAAAAAAAAACAGCAAAAGGCCTCCACGGGTGCCAGGGTTATATTTTATATATAATTTTACCACATCCCCGGCACCCGTGTGCGCTAATGTTAAGTAGTAACATATTTTTCCAGGTTGGCCAGACCCGTACTCAATATAAAATAATTTCACTGTTTCCAATTTCAGTTTTCAATTTCAGTATTTCAATTTCATTATTTCAATTTTCGATTTTGTATTGGTTTGCCACTCAACTACATTTACAGATTGGCCAGGTCTGCCATGTAATCGTTGACAAGGTTTGCCATTCAACTACATTTACGGATTGGCCAAGTCCGTTCAATGCAATCGTTGACAAGTGGTCCGCTGAGATACTCACAGCTCGCCGACATCTTTAACGAAGGTCCGACATATATACTGTTCTATGAAAAAATTTCTATAGCGTGCTGTAGAATTATAACTTTAAATTGTTAAACCAATGCATAAATAAAGATTTTTTATTTATTTATTTGGATCATAGTTTATTATATTCCCAATATTTTGTTTACTTGTAAGTTGTAAAAGTATATTATTGTATTAAATTCAATAATTTACATCTGAAACGGTTGTAATAACATTAGTACAGCCATCTATCGAAATATTTAGAAACGAATGTCAATATGTCGAATTGTTTGTTTAGTAAATATTCATTTTTAATGTGCTGGTTTGATTGGCCATTAGGAAATATAGTAATCTTACATATTGTTTCAATGAAGTATGTATAAAATAAAGTTTATTTTGCAAGTAAACGTTTTCATGACGCCATCTATTGTTACGTATTAATAGCGCAAGGTAATTAGACTAGTGATGTATGACAAGTTAAGCGATTCGTTATAAAGCTTCATCTCGCAGTCGCTAGATAGCGTGAAAAAATATATTTAGTTTTTAGAAAACCTGTCCTAAACAATGTACAATTTAAAATATTTTACATAGGTAGGCGCACATATTTGTAATACACTTTCAAAATTAAACCTACACAAGTTTCCTCTTGTTTATTTCAAGGCCTGGAATGATACATACCTGTTAGAAACGCAACATAATAACCAATCAGAAACACAAAAGAAATAAGGTATTTTTACATAAATTACTCGCCGAAATTTGGTACTCGGGCCCTACGCTGCTGAAAAACTGAGTATGTGAGTAATGTTTTTTGTCTTAGGGATATATACAAGAGAAGAAAGATACTGTTTATGCGGACCATGCGTAGCCAAAACTAGGCCACACCTCATAGACCATCCATAGCCCTTAACTTTAATAATATCCTCAGGAAAAGACACGAGCCTAAATCACTTTATAGCCCTTATATGAAGTCGAGCGGAGCTAGAGTTTGTTAACTAAAGTTTGAAAACAGAGTATAATTATGCCCCATAAACCATTCGATGGCGGATTACTTAAAATAATGAATGAAATAATGAATCTTTATTAGTTAATACTAAGCTTTAAATATAATCTCTACTGGAGTAATTTTGACTGTCTCAAATGAATGTTAAAACTATTTTTTTTTTACATAAATAAATGTCCTTAGTTCAAGTAGTACTGGATATATAATCCATATTACACAACTTTCCAACATAAAATTAACTGCGATCATTCATTACAAATATGTTTTAACCCTACCAAATTAAATAGCCATCTGAAATGTATGGGTTTTCTTGAGTGTCAGGTGTTTAATTAACTTGATCGAGTTGGCGGAGAGTACATACTGCCTCCTTTTAAGATTCGCGCATCGATTTTCATGTTGTAAGGCGTTTATGCAACTGATGCATTTCTTTTACAGAGTGTTAGGGCATGTTTATAACGGAATCAATACTGAGAACATTCGAAGTGTTTAAAGATGGTCTGCATAAGGACGAAATTTGTTCAGCTGTGTTATATGTTTTTATTGCATAGGCTGCCATGATTATTTTATTAGCCATTGTAATCGTAACTTTAGAATATCGTATAATAAATAGGACAGACGGGCATTAACGTGCCATTAGCTTCATAACTTCCAGGACTCAGACTGTACCTACAGTTCAAAGTGCGTGTTTTAAATTAAAAAATAACAGCCCGGTTCAGTGTTTACAGTAATCAAGTAAAAGTGAGTTGGTGTTTGGCGTATATACGGCAACTAAGTAGAACAGGAAGCCATGTAAGTGTATGTATAGTACTTATCGTGTTATTAAGTCAGTTTATTGTTTTCCGATTCTTGGTGCATTTAAAATACAATATTGTTCTTTTATTGCAGGCCTGGTTGGTCTTTAAATCCGTTTTGGGAGGACGAGCTGGCGGATTCTTCGAGGACAATTGACGAGTCCTCCTTGTCAGTGCAGCCAACGCCGTCGATCTCGGAGAAAGTAACAGAGAAAAAACCTGTGAAGAAACGCGCTCCGAAAAAACCAAAAGCGCAGGCAGCATCTCAAGTTAAAGAACTATCGGCTCTAGAAAGCTGTTCGGAGTCCGAAGACAATGTCATCCCATGCGCTCAATCGCCACCAGTGAAGCGCAAACGCCCTGAACAGGTGTTGGAATCTGAGGTATGCACTTATCTGACCTACTCAAATTTCTAATTTATTTATTTCGGAAGTTAGTGGTGTCCAGATATCAGATGATTGGTGTCATTGTTGGCAATTGTCATTAAGATAGAGCGTTTTAAAAAATAATACAAGGCATCCCCCAAGACTATAGAACATCAAGGGAAAGTACCTATTAAATCTAATTAAATATACCTATTTCTGTATCCAAAGTTATCTAAAGGAAATAGAGATCTATTTGGTTTTACAAACTTGTTTACAATCTTTCGTCTTTTTTTTTTAGGAAAACGATATTTTCGATTAGATTACAATGGATTAATTTGTTTTTTTGTCTTACAGGACGAGGTGCATCAGGATAAGTTCCAGAAGCCTGTTCGAGCAGCGACATTGAGAAGTTTTTTGACACAGCGTGGCGCGTCGGGATTTACGACACAGAGGGATCCTACCAAGACAGGAGAATACTTCGTCGAACTCCGGGTCTATAATAGCCGTGAAGCGGAGCGGTTACCAGTGGAAGAGCGATGGAAAAATGCTCTTACAACATTGAAGGTGGCCACTGACGTCAATACACCACTGTGGGCTGCGGTCTCGAAATTAGTACAGGCCGGGAAACAAGACTTCGTCAAAATTCAACCGATTATGTACCCATCAGGTTCTCAGTAACATATTTTTAAGAATTATATTTTGCCTAACCAATATACTCGGCGGCATCTAGTATATAATATTCCCCACCTATATATTCGCATTTATCATTTTATAAGTAACCGGAATATTAAAGGTATAACCGTTTACATGTTTTTTTCATTCACAGCATATAAAATGAAATAAGGAAATAATGAAATAAGGAAATAATGGAATAATGAAATAATTAAGTAATAAAATCTCAAAAGGAAAAAAACATGTTTTGTAACGAGTGCAAAGTTCATGTTTCTAACTTCACATCACATAAAAAGAGCAACCTTCATAAGTCAAACTGTCTGATAAACACGAAGTTTGACAACGTGCAGGTCATAGCTACTGCATTTAAAAATAGAATAAGAAGTTATAGAGTAAATTCTATTGCAGATGATATCCATTCAACCCCGGAACAGTTCTTAAATAGGATTTCTAAGTCAGTATTTGAACTAATAAAAATTTCTCTAGAAAAACACACTGCTTTGAAAGTAAATCTCGAACTTTTTGTTGCGTACACACAGCCAAAAAACAATGAAAAGGCAATGAAATCATTTAATACACAATACTTTCCCGTTTTTCAAAATACTGACATTTTGTCGTTATATTCCAGTCATATTGACAACCTTATAACAAAGTGCTCAGAGTTTGAACTTTCAGAATCAGGCTGGACTATTGATTCAATTAGCCATCTGGAAATAAACATAAATAAATACAACCCATTGAGGGCCGGCACATATGTTAGTTTACCGGCCAAAATTCGCAATTCTAAATCATGCTTGAATATACAAAACAAAGACGATTATTGTTTTTTATGGAGTGTTATGGCTCATATGTATCCCGCAAGTAAAAATCCAAACAGAGTTTCTTCATATCCGCATTTTAAGAACATTCTCAATATTAAAGGCATGTCATTTCCGCCAGCCCTGGAAGACCTAAAAATATTCGAAAAAAACAATCCAAACATCTCAATTAACGTGTATGGTTTAGAAAAAAATGATGATGTGTCTGGACCTCTATATAAGACATTGAAACATAAGTTGACGCACGTTAACTTGTTACTTCTCGAACAAAATGGAAAATCTCATTTCTGTTTAATAAAAAATATGGAAAAGCTTGTTCATAGACAACTTACTAAACATACATCTAAAATCTATTTATGTGAGGAATGTTTTATATACTTTGATACAGAACAAAAACTGTATTCTCATAATTGCGCTAGAGTAAAAACTATATTACCTGAACCTAACAGTACACTTGCATTTAGCCATTTTGAAAGGACGCAAAGAATACCTATAGTCATTTATGGAGATTTCGAAAGTTTGCTTTTAGAATATTCGGACAAAAGCAAGTCCAATCACATAGAAAATATACAAGTACATGAAGCGACGTGTTTTGCTTACTATATATGCTGTGAGTCCAAACCGGAACTAAATGAATATGTATCATATCGCGGCCCAAATTGTGGCAAAAAATTTGTAGAAACGATTTCCAAAGATGTAAAGAAATTGCATCAGTTATTATCTGTTAATTG
Organism: Cenopis cana; assembly: GCA_951800055.1. Taxonomy (NCBI): domain Eukaryota; kingdom Metazoa; phylum Arthropoda; class Insecta; order Lepidoptera; family Tortricidae; genus Cenopis; species Cenopis cana. The sequence goes on along the minus strand of OX637489.1, from coordinate 8,520,363 downwards.
TGAAATGTTACCTTTATCTGCCGAGGAAAAGCATTCGCTACAAAATGCTACGATTTGTCATATCTGTAGACAATCTTTTGAAATCGGCGAACGTATCGCAGCAGATCATGACCATTTTACTGGTAAATATCGCGGTCCAAGCCACGATTCTTGTAATTTAAATGCCAAGTCTTGTGAGTTTATACCCATACTCTTTCATAATTTCTCCGGTTATGATTGTCACTTATTTATTAAAGAACTATCGAACACAATCGGTCGCATAAATTTAATTCCAAAAACAAAGGAAAAATACATATCAATAACTAAATTCATACCAATAGAGGGTCAAAATCCAGCGCAGTTGAAATTTATCGACTCATTCAACTTTTTAAATTCTGGTTTAGATGAATTGGCTAGTACATTGGATCCTGGCGACTTTAAAAATCTCAAAAAATATTATCCTGATACTCATCACTTTGAATTACTTCGTAAGAAGGGCATATATTGCTATGACTACATAGACTCGTGGGATCGATACAACGAAACTGAACTGCCAGACCAAAAGCTTTTTTATAGTAAACTAACAGCCGAGAATATTACCGATGAAAATTACGAACATGCAAAGTCAGTTTGGAGAGAATTTAACATACAAAGTTTGGGTGAATATACAGATTTATACCTAAAATGTGATGTGTTATTGTTATGTGATATATTCGAAAAATTCAGATGTATGAGTCTAACTTATTACAATTTAGACCCGTGTTACTATGTTTCTAGCCCGGCTTTGAGCTGGGACGCCATGTTGCTATATACAAAAATAAAGCTTGATTTGATATCTGATGTTGAAATGTACCAAATGTTAGAAAAAGGTATTCGAGGCGGTCTTGCTCAGTGTTCGCTACGACATGCAAAGGCGAATAACATATATTTGTCAGACTACAACGATGCTAATGCTAGTTCATATTTAATATACTTAGATTGTGTCAATTTGTATGGTTTTGCTATGTTGCAATATCTACCAACCAACAATTTTGTGTTTATGAACGAGCAAGAAATAGACAAATTTGATGTTAAAAGTGTCAGCTGTGACAGTCCTCGAGGGTACATACTTGAAGTAGATCTTGAATACCCCTGTGAATTGCATGATGACCACTCAGATTTGCCATTCGCTCCAGAACATTATGTTCCTCCAAGCAAAACGAGTCGTAAACTGATAGCAAATTTGCACAATAAATATAAATACGTAATACATTACGAGCACTTAAAAGAATGTTTGAATAATGGTTTGAAATTATTGAAAATTCATCGTATTTTAGCTTTTAACCAAGGAAAATTTTTAGAACCTTACATAACACTAAATACAGAACTGAGACAAAACGCTAAATGCGACTTTGAAAAAAACTTCTTTAAAAAGCAGGTTAATAGCATCTATGGAAAGACAATACAAAATAAAAGAAATCAAGTTGACGTTAAATTGGTAAATGTTTGGAGAGATGTTTCGAATAAAACTAACAAAATTTGCGGTGCAGAAAAGTATATCAGCGCTCCGAATTTTAAAAGTTTGTCTGTTTTCTCGGAAAACCTAGTAGCCATTCAAATGCAACAATCTAAATTAGTTTTGGATATGCCTATTTATATTGGATTCACTGTACTAGAGCTCGCTAAAAAGCATTTGTACCAATTTCATTATTCTGTCATGAGAAAAAGGTATCATCAAGATATTCACTTATGTTACTCCGACACTGACAGTCTGTTATATTTAGTCTATAGTAAAAATTTTTACATGGATATGAAAGAAATGCTTCCATACTTTGATACGAGTAATTTCGCCGTTAATAATATGTACAACATGCCGATTGCAAACATGAAAATTCCCGGCTATTTCAAAGATGAAATGGGTGGTGAAGTAATATCTGAGTTTGTTGGATTACGAGCTAAGTTATACTGTATCAATACCGAGGCGACATCTATCAAAAAAGCAAAAGGGGTAAAGAAGTGTGTGACTAAAAAACTCAATATGAAAAAATATAAAAAATGCTTATATAACAGCGAGGAATTAAGGGACAATATGTGTATTATTAAATCAAAAAACCATAAAATGTTTACCCAGCAACTGAATAAACTGGTGTTAAGTAAAAATGATGATAAAAGGCAATTAATAGACGGTGCAGTTAGAACTTTGCCGTGGGGTCACTATAGCAATATATTGTAAGAATTAATATCTCATAAGATTGTATACATAATAAAAATGTATTTACTGTCCCTATTGGATAATTATGAATTTATCTATGAATGTATAGAAATAGTCTTGTTTTTAAATAAATGTTATCACGAATTTTCAGCCATTTTATTTCATCATTCTTTTGTTCCCTGTTTTAATTATCTGTCAATTATGAATAGGCGCGAGGCTTTGCGAGGCTACAGATTTGAAAGTGTACCTAACGTAAGTAATAAAAAAGTCTATTTTAATTTAGATCAACAAGTATTTATTGATAAATTATTAACATTAAAACCATTTTACAACTTGTAAGTATCACTATCACTTATTTTTTTCACAATTTTCTTGACTATGGTTTCGGTGCAATCCAAAATTTCGTCATATTTGTCCTCAACCACATACTGTGCACTCAGACAAACATTATCATCAGCATTTTTGCACTTAAATCCAGGGTGAAGTTCATAAATAGTTATTTTAATCAAGTGATGTCCATTTTCTTTTACTCGTCGAGATACATATGATAAATTGTTTGAAATTTCCGCCTGTGATTTTTTGAGTATTTTCTTTTTCGGTTTAATTTTCAAATCTTTACACTTCTTCTCATCCGACGCTTTATTTTCCTGATGCTGAACACTGTAAAGATCTTGTAGGCCTTGAGTATTATAAAATAAGTCATTCATGTCGAGATGACCTGTGACATCAAGACCATCGCTGAATTCTTGGCGTTCGAAGTTTTCGAGTTTCGACATGTTCTGTAATAAGATAATAAAATATTCAGTGACATAACAATAATCGGCACATTAAAAAATAAGAATGCATATGAATAATTATTTTATGCAAAACATTTCAAAAGAAGCTTACTTGAATCACGAGTAGTTTCTGGGGCGGCCGCTGCAGAAATGGCTGCATCTGAATATTAATTATAATGAAGTCTATTTTGTCCGTAAACGTGAAAGCAAACACAGCGAAATCTGACACCCCCCCTTGACATCATTGTGTTAGGTATATAAAGACTTGTAATTTTTTATTTACCTCACATTTTATCATGAAGTTTGTTAAGCAAGCTGAAACATTAGAGGTGAATACTATAAATGTCGAAATAAATGCGCAAAAAGTAAAGCATAGCACCCTATTACCTAACACAATTCGCTGCATAATATGCGGTCCTTCTAACTGTGGTAAAACTAATGTTATGCTGAATTTATTGTTACATGAAAATGGTTTAAAGTTCAAACACATTTATTTGTACTCAAAGACGGCCTTCCAGCCAAAGTATCTCTTTTTGAAGGAAGTTATGCAAAGAATTCCAGGAGCAAGTTTTTATTTATTTACTGACAGTAAAGAAGTTCTTCATCCCAATGATGCTTTAACAAATTCAGTCATGATTTTTGACGATGTAGCATGTGAAAATCAGATGAACATTAGAAATTATTTTGCTATGGGAAGACATAGGCAGATAGACTGCTTTTATTTATCCCAAACTTATTCCAAAATACCGAAACAATTGTTAAGAGATAATGCCAATCTATTGATTATTTTTAAACAAGACGACAGAAATTTAAAACATATATACAATGATCACATAAATACAGATATAGATTTGTTAAAATTTAAGGAGCTTTGTTATACTATATGGAGAAATCAATACAACTTTTTATTGCTCAATAAAGATTGTGCAATTGATAAAGGAAGATATAGACTAGGTTTTGACACGTTTATTTATTTATAAATTCATTATATATGTCTAATACATTGAAAAAAACATTCAATTGAACTCCAGCGCGCATATAACACACAGCTAGTGACATCATTAAAAAATGGATACTAATGTGAAAAAACAACTAATTACATCAGCAGCTTGCATAAAAAAGAAAATAAAAATGATACAGGATGAAGAAGATGCTGCTAATCTAAAATTAAAGAAAGTATTCAAGCCCATTACGGATCCTCTAGAGACACTGATACAAGCAAATGATAAAAAACCTTCTAGTTTAAATATTCCAAATACTATAAATGAAAACGACGCGTCTACGGACTTGAACTCATCGATAGTATATAAAAACTTCCAAGACCAGCTCGAAGCTGATTCAAGCAAGCATTCAGAATATTATGATTTGGACAATGATGGCAAAAATTCTCAAAATAACGTCAATGATACATTAATATCTCTTAAAAAAGAAGATATACTAGACATTTACGATAACATTAACGTTCCATTTGGGATCCGTAATGAAAATAAGAAACTCAAGATGGGAAATTCTGCTGTTACTTTATCCTTAGTCAATAAAAATTCGGCAGAAAAACAATATATGATTACAATCAATGGCCAAAATTACGAACTCACAGCAGGTTTAAAAGAACTTTTGATTCGAAATAAACCGAATCTCGAACTAGTAACAGAAAAAGACAAAATTATGTACAAAGATCTGCTTGTTATTACAAGCGCCCACAGGCGAGATTTTAATCCCGACGGACAATTGAAAGGAGACAAAGGATTAAAATACTGTCAGATTATTAAACCTCTGTTCTCGGACACTAAGCAAGATTTTCCAGAAAAGTTAACGGACCTTAAAATTGGCGGTTCCTTGCCTAAATTAAAAAAATATAAGAAAGCTACAGACTATATTTATTGGGATGATCCAAATGAATTAATTGAAAGACTAAAACTTTTAATTGCCTCTAAAAGCGCTGGCAACAGCAACCATGATAATGAAATCTTATCCATTATTGAAGAGTTAAAAGAATCCGGTATAATACAAGAATAAAAACTGTCATGTGATAATCATTCCGTTTAGTAATCAAAAGGACATCAAACATGAATGTCCACAAAAAAGAAAATAATTGTTGTAAAATAAAAGAAAATAAACTATGCGCTATAGACGAAGTTGAAATATCCGATGGTGTTAAAATTTATGAATATATTGATACAAATATAAAAGTTACTTCAAACACGCTAAACCATCTTGATAAGCTAATCTCAGCTTTATCAGACCGAGTTAAAAAACTCGAAAAAAATATTGAATTGAAAGAACTAGAAGGGAAGTTGAACAAGCACTATGAGCAAAGCCGACGTCGTAAATGAGATTCATAGTAATGTAAGAGTGAACTTCCCCCGAAGAAGAGTTATATTAAAAGACATAGATGACCTTTGGCAGGCAGATTTGATTGATATGCAAGCCTTATCCAATATAAATTCGGGTTATAAATATATATTCGTAATTATAGATTGTTTCTCAAAATATGCTTGGGCATTTCCTCTAAAACAAAAAACTAAAGAAATTGTGTCTACCGTATTTAAGACTTTCTTAGCAAAAGGCCGACTACCTAAAAATTTACAAACAGATATGGGCAAGGAATTCTACAATAATGTTTTTTCGAAGATTATTAAAAAATATAATATTAACCACTATTCTACATATTCGACCAAAAAAGCCTCTATCGTAGAACGTTTCATTAGAACGCTCAAAAATAAATTATATAAAGAATTTAATTTGAAAGGAAATTATGAATGGATTGATGGAACTCTAGATTGTAAAATTTATGAGTACAATCATACGTTCCATAGAACTATAGGAGCACCTCCGGCTACAATTAATCATGATAATAAAGAAACAATATCGCAAAGATACACTAAATCCCAAATAGAACAATCTAAAAAAATATCGAAGTGCAAAAGATTTCAAGTAGGGGATTTTGTAAGAATAAGCAAATATAAAGGTTGCTTCGAAAAAGGATATACTCCTAATTGGTCTACAGAAATATTTAAGATAACAAAAGTTCAAGATACCAATCCAACAACTTATATATTAGAAGATTCGAGGTCTAGGCCAATTTTAGGAGCATTTTATGAGCACGAAATTCGAAAGACTTTACACCCTGAGGTATACCTTGTTGAAAAAGCTTTAAGAACTAAAGGAAACAAGGTGTATGTAAAGTGGCTAGGGCTGCCTTCAAGCGAAAACAGCTGGATAGAAAAGACTAATCGTTTGTAGGCTAAAAATACTAGTGAGAGTATTTAAACATCTATTATTTTTTACTTGTACTCAGTCGTATACGAATCGTCATACTACAAACACGGCATTCACAGGTTAATTAAAACAATCATGAACAAGAATCAAAATAATACCAGTAATTTAAATATGAAGAAAAAATATATATTGCCTGCTTCAAAAGCAAAAACTGGTTCTGGTTTAAAAAAAACATTTAATAATATTGTTTCTCATACCAAAAAACGTATTTGCAAATTAAAGCCCAAGTGCAAAAAACTTTTAGCGGAACTAGCGTATACAGCTGCTCATGAACTGGCATCTGACGACTTACCTATAAAACTACCGAGAGTAATCCCAGTGCCTAAAACCGGAGGATTTCTACCATTAATACCTATATTTGCGGGATTGTCTGCAGCCGGTAGTTTAGCAGGAGGTATCGCCGGAATCACGAAAGCTGTCAATGACTATAAGTTAGCTAAAAAAAATTTAGAGGAGTTCAAGAAGCATAATATGAATATGGAAGCACTGTGTATTGGAAAAGGATTGCATCTTAAGCCATACAAAAATGGACTAGGAATTTATGTTACAAAGAAAAAAAACTAATTACTCGGCTACCCAAAAGAGCGTTAACTAATATTGATATTATGAAGTACTCTAATAACATACCTTTTTTTCGTGGTGTGTTTATGAGAGATGAATTACCAGAATTCCCTTTACCACTAGAATGTGGGGTTATCAATTTAGATTCTTCTAAAAATTCTGGTACTCATTGGGTAGCCTATGGAAAAATAAATGATTATATTGAATACTTTGATAGTTATGGCAATTTAAAACCGCCACAGGAGTTTGTCAAGTACATGGGAGATAAAATTCACTACAATTATGATAATTTACAAGGAAACAATTTGTATAACTGCGGTCATTTAAGTTTAAAGTTCCTTACCTCATTTTGGGAGAGAATGAATGAATTACCTACACATGACGTAAAGCTGTTCAACAGATGACAATCAAATAAATAGAAAGGTGTGTTTGTGCAGCGTACATTGTATCGCCAATCGTATTGAAAATTGCATGTTTTACTTTCGAGTCTACGAAATTCAAAATACCGTTAACTAAAATGATTGTTTTCAATAAAAACTCTGTTCATAATAGATCTCCTGGTATTGCACGCCCAGTATTGAAAGATAGAAGACGTGTAAGAGCAACAAAGGCGATTACAAAAAAGAATAAGATTTTTTTACGTTCACTCGGCTTTAAAATATAAAATGTTACAAATCGCAGATTTACCGCATCATGACAATTCCATTGAAAGCTATGAAATCCATAGCTATAACCCCTACAATAACAGTTTTAAAGAAAACGATGAAATAAGGATACCAATACACCAGCAAGATATTTATGTTCTACCTTCAGCTAGCTCCATTTACATTGAGGGATGTGCAAGTACGGCTACCACAGACACAACAGGGAAAACAATAACGAAAAAAGTTAAATTTATAAACAATCCAATATTGTTTTTATTTCAAAATATCAGATACGAGCTGAATGGTGTTGCAATAGATAACATTAAAAATGCTGGAATCACAACTACAATGAAATCGTATATTTCAATGAATGAAGGAGAAAGTAAAAATGCAGCTTTATGGGGTTGGAAATTAGATGGAACCAAGGCAACTGACTTCCATTTCACAGCTATAATACCCTTGAATAAAATATTAGGATTCGCCGAAGATTATAATAAAATACTCATCAATTGCAGACATGAACTTATATTACAAAGAAGCAGTTCTGTTTCAAACAGTGTGATAGCTGAGAAAAACGAAAATATAAATATAGACATAACAAAAATCCAGTGGCGTGTACCACATATTAGAGTTTCTGATCGCGAACGACTTGTGCTACTAAAACATTTAGAAAAAGATCGACCCATACAGTTAGCCTTCAGGAATTGGGATTTATATGAATATCCGTTATTACCTATGACAACAAAGCATTCTTGGTCAATTAAAACTGCTTCTCAACTAGAGAAACCGAGATTTGTTATATTAGGACTGCAAACTGACAGAAAACACAGTACAACAAGAAGTTCAGCTTCATTTGATCATTGTAACATAACAAATGTCAAATTATTTTTGAATTCGCAGTACTTTCCCTACGACAGTCTTAATTTAAAGTTTGATGAAAGTAAATATAGTATATTATATGAGATGTATGCTAATTTTCGTCAGTCATATTACAACGCTTGTATCGAACCGTTGTTGGATTTGAATACATTCTCGAAAATTGCTCCGCTTTTTGTTATCGACTGCTCAAGACAAAATGATTCACTCAAAACTGGACCAGTTGACGTGCGTTTAGAAATTGAGTCGTCAACAGACATTCCTGAAAATACAACTGCCTACTGTCTGATCCTCAACGACTGCCTCTTTGAATATAAACCACTCAGTAACATAGTTCGAAAACTATCATGAATGCTATCGTAGATGTTCAAGGTTTTAAAAGTGAAGACAACAAATTTATACCAAAAGAAATAGCAATATTATGTGATAATCGTATTCTTGTTTTGTTGATAAAACCGCCATATCCGTTCTATAACTTGACAAGGAAGGAACGTTTGCAGGTGGCATGGGTAGAAAGAAACGCTGGACTTTTATGGAACGAAGGCTTTGTGCCTTACTTTAATTACAAGTTTTTGATATTGGAATATATCAAGAATAAAAAGATATACACTAAAGGCGTTGAAAAGGTCATCTGGCTAAAAGAAATACTAGAAACGGATAATATCTACAATTTGGAAGAATACAATTGTCCTAATTTAAAAACCCTGTTTAAAAACTATTCAACATCGCCGGATATTCAAAGTTGTATTTACCATAGTAACATATGTGCCTTAAAAAATGTAACTTGCTTAAGAAAGTGGTGTATAACAAACAATATTTTTTTTAAATAAAGAAAACTAATACTACTAAATGCAGTTTGATTTTTTACGAACGAGTGCAAGAGAGACGAATGCCTTATGACACCCCCCCGCAAACGCCAAGGCTGGTATAAAATGATTCAATTTTAGCTTTCAGGTTTAAAATGTATTTATCAGTGCCAAATACATCATTCAATAAGTAACAATATGGATTTGTTGAGACAATGCGGATGGTATTATGAAAGTTTGAATTTACAAGATGCCGATAGAATGCTCGAAAATACAAGCATTGGAACTTTTCTGCTCAGAAAATCTAAACATCCAAATTTTGAATTTTCACTGTCTGTACAAACAGTGCGAGGCCCTAAATCCATCAGGATATGGTCTTCATATTCTAAAACTAGATATGGATTTGAAGGCGTAAGAGAAGTTAGAGAATTGCGCCGTAACATCATAGAATTAATCCAATATTATATAAAATCACCAGATGGAGAAACGTGGCTACAAAGATACCACATAGAATTAAAGAAGCCGCTAAGAGTTGAACCACCAGCGTTACTACATCTATCAAGATTGGCCTTAAATAGAGTAATTGGTTATGATTTTAGAATCACTAGCGAATGGACGGATATCAAAATCGTAAATGAGGAAAAGAAATTATTGTCCATACCCCAATCACTTGTGAATTATCTTAACGTATACCCATATTCAAACTAAAAAACTACTTTAAGGAGTATGGAGGATTAATATCTAAAATCATTGGAACAGATCAGCCAGATTACATGCGTTAGTAGGTAATTGTATGTGCTGCCTCGCCTCGATCGCATTGTATGTTCTGCATCGCCGAGATCGCGAAGCGATCGAGGTGATGCAGAACATACAATGCGATTGAGGTGAGGCAGCACATACAATTACTACCTACTACTGTCAGTATTACGTTTGCGCAGTAGTAATATAATGCGCAGAAGCGGAGCAGTATCGCCTTCGCATCTTCCCGCTACCGCGCATCCTGCGCTGCGCCAGTCAGGAAGCACTCATTTAAATGTAGGGGCGCAGTAAAAATGGTACCGAGTCGACTGACAGCTGACACTGACATTTGACACTTCTCTCATATCGTACTGCCTCCGCACCGACAAATCAGGAATTCGCCTAAGAATTTTTTTTGGTTGTGCGCGCGGCGGTGGCGTCCCAAGCTCATGATGGGCTGGGACCAGACAGTTGCCTTCTCTACCTAAAGGTAAATCCGGCTCTAAATGTCGGAAACTATTGCAGATGTACAATCAGTCACACAAATATATACGTTATCAAAGTGACATAAACTATCTGTAAGTACCAATGCCCTGGTCATGTTCGCATATTTTGTCAATAAGATAAGAGCGTATATATATACATTTTCGATGTTGACTGTACTTAGTTTAGCCCCAATTGGCTTCCGGATCAGGTTATTAATGTTGGATCAATAATTAGCAGCAATATATGACACGTCACGGAAGGAATCCATTCTAGACACATCAAAAGACATTTCAATTTGATTTTGATTTGATATGCATGTATTGGGTGCTCGCCTTGACATGTTAGCTCGATGCGTGAGGAAGTGTACGCCACAGATTTCAAATCAAAATCAAATTAGAATGTGCATGCGCAATGTAGGTCTATAATCGACCCAATAACAAAGGTATAGTGCGCGCCATCCACTACGACGCGCCCCTCCACAGCGAATCTCATACTAATCTGTGCGCAGTTGTGGGTACAGCTTGGGCTGTGGAGAGGCGCGCCTTCGTGAATGGCGCGCAGTATATCAACGGTTTACCTATCTAGAAGTAAAATGGACTTTAAATTAAGTGCAAAGTGCATCTGACTAAGCGCCAAGAGTACGTCAAATAGATAACTTGTGTCAGTTACGTTACATACGAGTACGGTTACTTACAAGTGCGCGTCGGGCCACGCGCAATATAGGGTTCCGTAGTTGTCCAGCCGTTACATTCTGCTGTGCTTTACGGCAAAATGATACAAAGTCGGACACAGCTCTAGGGATATCGTCATAACTACAGCCTTTGATATGACACGGAGCTGCTATAATACGATACAAATGTGGAGCCAGCTACCAGCTACGGCCCATGGTAACTAAAATTTTCGTCTTACTCGCGCGGCAGTGGTAGTTCGATATGCCGTGCTCTTCACCAGTGCAAGGAGCAACTTACAAAATTTGAAAAAAATATATACGTTCAGAATTTAGATAGGTATATGATTTACCAATCTTTTTTATATTTTATATTATATATATTTCCTCGGTTGGTTTAGAAGCAGTAGTACATTTAATGTTGAAAAACAGACTTCAAGATTTTGTGCTTAAGACGATTTCGCATTTGTGAACCGCAAGATGGCGCTGTACCTAATAAAAACTAATTAACGGTTGTTCGATTCAAATTCCTTTAGACAAAGCCGTCTTGTCGTCATATGTATTTGGTTAGTAACCAAGTGAGTGCATAGTAACTGTGTCAAAAAGGGGTCCTTCGAACCGGATTTGACCAGTGATCTATGGATTGTTTGATATAGAATTAAATATTTTACAAAAAAAGCAAACATTCAGATCATAAATGAAAATCGGCCAAGTGCGAGTCGGACTCGCGCACGAAGGGTTCCGTACCATTATTTATAAAAATGCCAAAAAAAATCTGTTGTATGGGAGCTTGGGAGCCCCCTTAAATATTTATTTTATTCTGTTTTTTAGTATTTGTTGTTATAGCGGCAACAGAAATACATCATCTGTGAAAATTTCAACTGTCTAACTATCACTGTTCATGAGCAGCGGAGTCTTAGTAATTAGAGTCCCGTTTTTACCCTTTGGTTACGGAACCCTAAAAAATTAAAGGATAGCAGTTTATGGTTTAGATTTATTCACCATTCATTTTAGAGCCTAATGGTTTCAAATTCAATCATATGGGGTTACTCCGCGCCTTAAGCGTCGTAAAACAACCGACAGACGAAGAGACGTACTTTCACTTTCTTAATATATACATTTTAATATTATTATTGAAACAGCATTATAACTTCCTCTTTCTCACAAAACCGAACTTTACGCACGTGTATTCTGCATTCGTCATTTTGGTGTAACAATGCCCGAAGCATCTATTGTTATTTGGCAACTTCTAATATAACAATAGAACGTATCCCTAACCCTGCTGCATTTGTCGCAAGTATTACGTAAGCTGTTATTTAAATATACCCTTAAAATAAGAAAAAACCTAACACCGGTATTAAGAGCAGCTGCAGTGTACTTATGCGGTATTATGCAGAATTATTTTTTGGAAAAAGTACCATTTACGGCTGCGAGAATAATTTTTAATTCTAGTCGAGGTTGTTGTAAATGTTTATCAAATCTACGGTAGGTACCTCAAAGGCATGTGTTGATAGGAAATATAAAGATTATAGTTTCCATATAGCTTTCCTACAAAAAAGGGCTGCAATTGTCCCTACAAAGAGCCGCGGTTTGCCTGCATCTGCGCTAGACCAATAAAGACCAGTATTGCCAGTTTTGACATATAAAATTGTATTAACTTGTATCTTTATGGACTCTTGTCTCTATGGATAAATTAAGAAAATTTGAAACGCTGTCCTGCCCAGACTAGCAAACAGTAGGGGCTGATTTTCAGAAATATGATTCTTGACTATATGATTGTGGTACTGACAATAGCCGAAACATGATTGCTTAAAATTTTCTTGATAGAAAAAAAATCCAAAGTTGAGTCTGATATTTTCCTTTTTTTACTCAGCCTACTAAAACAGCGCATTATTAAAAGACAATATTTTACCTAATCTATACTCTGTCAAGAGGAAAAATAAGCCTGCACACAGTTAGATATTTAACGAAATTTGTCTAAAAACCATTCTTGGAGAGTGTTGTATCCCGTTTTGTCGTGAGCGAAAAACATAAGGGCGTCTCTTTCAATCGATATATCGCCTTAACTAATTCAAATCCCATTATTTCCATGGTACGAGTAGGTATCTTAACCTCCAATGAGGCTTCAAACTTTGAATTATTGGTTTGAGTCACTGTTAGTACTATTTTTATGTAGAGGTGAATAAACTCACTAGCCTTGAAACAGATTTTATAGCATTCTAGTGGCTGGGGTTATTGTCGCCGAGATAACTGTACGTAGATACGTATTATAATTGCTAATTAACTAGTCACTGTGATAAATAATAAAAATTATGATTATTCTTATAAATAAATAATAATTTATTAGCCACTTCTTACAATAAGTTCTTTTAAAAAGACGCTTAATCCTTCTCATGAACAATAGGGGCATTTAATAAACTTTTGTTTATGCTATTAAGTGTTGGAAGTGGAATCTTAAATCTTTTTCCTCGCCTCGGCCCTCAAGGCCGAGATCTATCAGCAACAAGTAACTGGCCCCATTGGCAGCCAAACTTAAGTACACATAAAAAAAAAATTAAACTGTGTGCGTGTTATAAAGGGTTTATTTTAAAAAAATGTTACTGATTAACTGATTAATAATGGAAACTTAGTAATATCATAAGAAATACCTAATGATATTTTTCCGACCAAAAACTGCTCTACAGCTGATGAAGATTCTGGGTTTTGATTCGTACTAAGGAAAGTTTAACAACGCCATAAAATAATTTATACAAACAAGCCATGTGCCAAGGTAGTTTTGGTCGTCATTAAAAAAGCTGCCAATTATGAGTCGGTCTCGCGCACACAGGGTTCCATATCATCGTATAAATAAGTACGTTGGTACCATTTTTATTATTATTTTGTGTTATAGTGACACAAGTACTGCATACGTCTTCTTCTGAGAAAATTTCAACTATCTACCTATTACGGTTCAAGAGATAGCTCACTTATTGACGGACGGACAGTCGAAGCTTCGATTAGATTCCGTTGACAGTTGACCCTCTTAAGGCCGTATATTTGCAATAAAATCCGTCAAAAAGCAAAATACCGAACCATTTCTTATCGCAAACATAATCAGTCATGGGCCAAATGAGCAATTTATTCAATCGCTTTTGGAAACGAAACGATTGGTCTTGCATTCTGCATTTGCTATGTGTAGTTATAAACTAGGGGGAGTTATGTCAAGGCCGAGGCAAAATGCGGCCGTGGTAGTGGCAAAACGAATTAAATATATCATCATCATCATCATCATAATCAGCCGAACGACGTCCACTGCTGGACATAAGCCTCCCCCAGAGAACGCCAATTAAATATATAAATAAATAAATATGGGGCGACAATTTTACCCAAATCGCACTAGCCTCATAGTAAGCTCGATAAGGCTTGTAAAATGGGTACTAGACGACGATATATTTAATAGAAATAAATACTTCAAATCCAAAAGTGCTTATTGCTATTTGTAGGTATAAAGAATATTTTGACTTTGACTTTGAAATATAGCACTTTTAATACTTAGAGCGGAAATAATTTTCCAGGTGTTTGTCGTCTGAGCAAAATAAAAAAGCATAGGTGACACGTGTAGTGTAGTTACCAACCAATATCTACAGATTTTAAATGAATATATTTATCAATTTAGGACCTTAGCGCATTAAAATGAAGGCGGTGAACGTTTTTTTTTATTCAAAATAGGTTTGCAGTTGATCACAAATCACCTGATGGTAAGCGATATTGCGGTCTAGGATGGAGCGTGCTTACCTAGTAAATACCGATTCACTCTCGCCTTGAAGACTGTAGCTCTAGTATAAGTTTTTTCGAAACATTAACTAATTCGAACGCGTTTGCGTTTTGTCTCAAAATGTATGAAAGTGGTATGAAAACGTGAACAGCGCCTCTGGTGGTCACTAGTGGAAACTAAAACAGCGCGTATAACATTTGTTGCTAGCCGATGAACGCGCGTATTTCAAACTCGGTGAGAGCGTTTTCATACATTTTGAGACAAAACGCAAACGCGTTCGAATTAGTTAATGATTCGAAAAAACTTATACTAGACCTACTGAAAGGTTGTAGTTTACAGGGAAAAAGGAATCCGGCAAGGAGTTCCACAGCTTGGCTGTTCTCACGACGTTTAGACTATATTAACTGTTGTCTGATGAAATATCTATCTTTAATATTTAAAGTACAACTCCATGTAAAATAGTCGTAGGACACCCAGTATAACTATAGAATAAAATCAAACATAAACTGAAATATCAGTGTGTTTTCGTTCATCTTTTACGGTAGCATATAAAATATAACATATGGTATTTTTTTCGAACCGTGGGTCTAACTTGTCTTAACGACTGCTACCATAGACCGCAGTCGGAATCAACGGCTTAACGTGCCTTCCAAAGCACGGGAACGCTAAGTTAGTAACCACTCAAAGCGGTCACCCATCCAAGAACTGACCCTGTCAGCATATAAGCGGAATAATCAGAAACTCACACATGAAAATATCGACTAGAAATCTCTATTAAAGTAGCGTTCATTTTATTAGATTGGTTAAAGTAAAAAACAACTATATCATCGAACCACTAATTGGCCTCAAACAAAGCACGATGAGTTTTTAAACAGTCTGAAGTTTTTTGTCTAGGTCACCTTCACGGGTTGTTTGGTTTCAACGGCTGTTTCTACATAATTATTTAATGACGGTTTTATTTAACTTTTTTATTTATGGACTTACAAACTTGTATTTACCTGTGTGATATGTAATAGGTACTTAAAAAGTGGTGGAGTGGTGGTATTTTATCAAAATGCTAATATTACAAAGAAGGTACATATTTCTGACTTTGTATGTTTATGTGTAACGAGTAATTTCTGGAACTAATCTTAAAATATAGAAAAAAAAACGTTATGTCCATACGAGCAAAAATTTGACCGAACATAAAGTTTTATTAGTGTAATATAATTAAGATGATTTTTTTGGTTACCAACCTACCCTTAATTTTCACTCTGTAATTAACTTTTGTAAAATTACCGAGCAGCAATGTTGATACTCAATGCCATTACAAGGTAAGTACGAGTATTTTCAAAAAAAAAAAACATCTCCGAACAAAAGTATAATATATATATACATAATTTAGTATTCAGCACGCGCCAATAACAAATATGTAAGGTATAATTTTTGTTAAAACTAATGTGAATCGAAAAAATGCTATAATCACCCATTTAATCATCCATGTTAACGTGCTGCATCCGTGTTATTAAACACTTCAAAATAGAATCGAATCAAAGATAAATTCATACAACTTTGCATATGTAACTTCCTGATTCAATAATCTGACGTTCGACGCTCTCACACTATACGGCCGATATGACGTCACGCGGCGAGGTGCACAGATATTCTGGCAGAATGTTCGAACAGATTTTTGCCTTGACACTTAATCTCATGTCAATATTTTTTTACTATTTGCCAAACTATGGTGAAATCGGGCTTTTACCGCCAGCATAATGGATATTCTAGACGAATTATCTCGCAACGACTCTATAGAAATCTGCATGACCAAGTCGAGCGAAACATAAAGATTACTTTATCAATAACGTAGTGTAATTTCATAAATGAACCATTATAATAATTAGAAACGAAACTGACGTATTTATAAGATCTAATGATATTTGAATAAGCTATTTATAAAAAATTGGTAGTTAAAACGAGATTGAAAACTTTTTAGCGTAAGTAGCAAAAAGCTCAAGAGTAACTCAATATGTATTTTGTATGACGACGACAACATATTTTTTTGAATTCCTTTGTTTTTATATTCGCCAGAACCAAATCCAAATATTTTCTATTACCCCAGACAATAAGTAAACGATAGATCAAGTTTTTACCTCATTTTGCTTTGTCAAAGACTATCGGTGAGCCATTCCTTCTCCATTGAGAATAAAATCGCGATAGACAAATGTATAAACAACTTCCCTTGTGAAACGCCCATTTTGAACAAAGGTCAGATAAAACTTCCTTTGTTCCCAAACTGAAGATGTCATTCAAATTTACAGAATTACTAAACTCCCGAGTTTATACCACAGATCATTGACCTTTTTTGTCAAAACATTATTTTTATACCGAGATAATTATTTTTAAGATGAACTGCGACACCGCGACACGCATGTATTGCTGGCGAGCCTAATATATCGTGACTTTTACTAGGTACCTTTAATCAGTCGTACGTCACATACCAGCCATATGGCAGATTTTGCGATCATTTGACATTCTCTATATGTCTACGTAGTATGTTTGGTGACATAATAGGTATGTTTGTACGTAAGCACTTTATTGTACAATCAGCTAAGAAAGTTGTCTATCGCTTCACTTTTGAATCTTAATGTACAACTTATTGTCAAAGTTGTACTTACAATTAGGTACACCAATTTCTTGGCCGACCGTAGACGCAAAATAAATGTCACAGAAGATTAAAGTACAATATTTTATTTTATTATTCGTTAATAAGTATAATTTGAAAGCAAAATCTTAAAAGATTAGGTATATGTATAATATCCACATCACTGTCATGTCGCAAATTAAATATTCAATCATAGCACCACAATATTATATTACGGAAATTTGATGGAAATGCTCTAGATTTATACTCCCCTGATGCAGACACTATCCAATGGGTGAAGAATTTAGATATTGTTTTATAAATTACTTTGTGTAAAGCGACTTGTGAACATGCCATACGATTAAATACCTGAATAAATTATAGCAACTGATGGAAATCATCCACAATTTCATACGCGAAATATGAAACTGAGCAGCAACTGAGCTCGACAATATTAAAGTAAATATTGTTATAATATAATATTTACCTTGGTGATATCGTTGGATATCAATTTTACATCTGTACACACTACTATGTAAATGAGATGAACTGCTATCTTACGGATAAGTCACATCATATCGAAGTTATCAATGTTTTCATTGAATTATCAAGTCTGCTTACACATCCGAAGGATGCAACAGGCAAGAATGAGATTGATACGCGTACATAAACATAATAATCCATGCATTTTGATATGTTATAAATATAATTAATCTTTTTTACAGGATTTTTTAAATTACGTTTCGTAATTGTTAACGACTCTGTGCAGTGTGCACTACCTACCGAGCCATGTTTAGTCAATTTATATATATAAGTAGTTATTAGTTACGTAATAATAATCAAAGTCGCCAAATTTCAAGTTTATATCAAATTTAAAATTCTTCAGAGCAAAATTTTGCAAAATAGATCTGAATTTACTGAAAGCGGTCTGAGATCTACTGTCAAGTTGTCCACTCACTTGCCAAGCCTAATCTCAATTAAGATCCTTGAGGTGGAAGATTTAGATGGCAGTCGCTTTCGTAAAGACTAGTGCCTACGCGAAATCTTGGTATTAGGTAGCGGACCCCGGACATCTTTCAGGTTGTAACCGGGGTAACGCTAGGATGATAATGATGCCGTAGTTTTATTTTATTGGACACTTTTTAGGGCACGAGTGAATATGCATCTTCTGTGTGAGCTCGCTTCACTGTCCGATGGGCAAGAGCAATCCCATCGTTAATAATAATAAAATAAATAATTAAAAAACACTAATTCGGAGCATTTTTTCCCAATTAACATACATTCAATTGGTCTCTGTTAAGTCGTAATGACTACATCAATCTTATAATAGCAGTTTATTTCCATTAGCACACAAGGATGCCTGTCCTCTCGGTTGATAATAACGTTCAATTGAATGACCGAACGAATTAATTATCTATAATTCATATTTATCTACGTGTTTGTTAGGATTTTATTGAGCTGTTTACTAATTAGTAATTAGTTTACAAGGTAAATTACTTTCGAGACGTTTTTGCATTTGTAGTATTTGTATATTTACAGGTAGCTCTAGTATAAGTTTTTTCGCAACATTAACTAATTCGAACGCGTTTGCGTTTTGTCTCAAAATGTATGAAAACGCTCTGACCGAGTTTGAAATACGCGCGTTCATCGGTTAGCAACAAATGTTATACTCGCTGTTTTAGTTTCCACTAGTGACCACCAGAGGCGCCGTTCACGTTTTCATGCCACTTTCATACATTTTGAGACAAAACGCAAACGCGTTCGAATTAGTTAATGTTTCGAAAAAACTTATACTAGAGCAAAGGGATTCTATAATTAA
The DNA here is from genome assembly GCA_951800055.1 of Cenopis cana. Lineage (NCBI taxonomy): Eukaryota > Metazoa > Arthropoda > Insecta > Lepidoptera > Tortricidae > Cenopis > Cenopis cana. The sequence goes on along the minus strand of OX637489.1, from coordinate 8,501,167 downwards.
ATTTACGCACATTTAAAAAATAATTTACACACATTTAAATGTTTTCCATACACAACTACAAATGCAAAAAGTTCAATAAAATCCAAACAAAGTCAGTCTCTTTCATGTATCGGGCTCGCTTTTTCAGATATACATAGTAGGATTTATACTTAGGTAACTATGGAGTAAAACGAGTCTGACTTACGCGCCAAGGGTTCCGTCCGTTGGTACAAAAATTTGTTTGTATATACATACATTATTATAATGGATTTTCCTTATTTCGAGTCCAAGTCCCATATTTTTATCACATTTTTTTATATTTATTATAAGTACATAACACAATAATCGCGTGACAACAAGGCGTTAAGAGATGTGTCCTCAGAGTGACGAAGACAATGTAGTCGTTTGTGTGCCATGGGAATCGAACTATTATTGTGACTTATTGTGAACGTGAAGCTAACAAAGTTATAGTCATAGGTTCGTAGATTAAGATAAACACAATATCTCTTCTTATAAGACTCAGGACCGATTATTGAAACCCTGGGTAGATAGAATAATCCTTGGGTTAAAAATATGACTGTCTTTTTTTGAAGTCAAATGAAAGAAAAAGATAGAGCTAACATTTACTTACCTGACAGATGCTTATATCTGGGGATTGAAAAATCGGCCCTTAGAAATGGTTACCTGTTGCTTCTTTAATGGTCCTTCTACAAAACCGAGAAATAATATGTAGGTACTCATGTAGAAAATTATCTTTTCAGAGATAGTAGAAACTACACAGTCACGTTTGCATAACGCACAATATGAAAATAAACACAAGATCAACTAATAACAATATCATGTGCTTTACGATTTAAAATGAAAAAAATATATACACGTGAGGTTTCATATGGGGGGAGGGGGTCGCCTAGAACCTCACCAAAGATCACCAAAGGGGAGGGAGGTCTAAAAGTGGCCCAAAAAACCTCGCGTGATTTCTGGATAAACAAACCCACAGTTTAGTTGAATCATCTAGGTATTTGGTCTGTAAACAACGAGACTAATATAGACAAAATTATACCCAAATAATTTATACTAGTTCTTGGTTTGTATTAATGAGAATAATGACCTACTAAGCATTATATGTAAAAATTACATTGAGTATAGGTAATTAATATTAAGGGGAGGTATACCCAACGCAATTGTCCCGCTCTAACCCGCGCGAGTTTACAATTAAGCCAATCATTTTATCAAAGCAAACCCAGCGAATTTGTCTATAACTATTTAGGATCTTTAATTGAGTACAAAAAATTAATGTTAAATATCAATAATATAGCCGTAGTATTGACAATACATTCCAAAAAGGGGTAAGCTCGCGATTTTTTTTCTATCGAGTGAAATTCATCAGGTCATGTAACTAACTGCGATTTTGACTAGACAAAACACATATATTTTTTTTAGATTTTAAGACACTATATTCTATGTCTCAGATGGTTTTTAAAAACTCAAAAGTGGTAATACCCTATCTTAACAGGCGTCGGCAGCATCGGTGCTGGTGGATGACCAGCACGATGGGTTGACGACATTTTAAAAGACTGCGGGTTACTCCTGGCTGAGACTAGCAAAGGGACCGGGATGAGTGGCGCACTAGAAGAGAGGCATATTTTCGGCAGTGGGCGATCACAGACTGAAAATGATGATGATGATGATGTATAAATTACTAAATGTGGACTGAACGGTGTTCGAATTGGTCGGTGGTGTCGAGTCAGTACAGCCTCTTCACTGCGTCCCTACCTAGCTACCTACATTTAAATTAGCGGGCGGTAAGAATGGAACAGGAACACTGCATCCAAACTGCTCCGCTTCCAGTTCCACGCAATATACTACTATATACTCCAAATCTAATACTATTAGTAAACTGATACTTAAATGAGAAAATCTGGACAACATCAGTATGATTTCGGTACCTATGTTTAGTAGAAAATACTGCTCAGAGATTTACATCTTGCCGAGTCAGGAAGTAAACTGAGATCTACCACATCCATACTAGTATTATAAATGCAAAAGTGTGTGTGTCTGTCTGTCAGTTACCTCTTCACGCTTAAACTGTTGTACCGATTTAGATGAAATTTGGTATGGAGATAGTTTGAGTCCCGTGGAAGTAACCACCACGGGGGACACAGGACACTTTTTGTCCCGGAAATCATTCCTTAAGGGGGTAGAAGTTTGTATGGAAGAGCGATAATTACTTAAGCGCCTGGAATAAAATAATAGCAATTAAATTCTAACACGATGAACGAGTTCTACGCAAGCAAAACCTAGAACCTAGTACATACCTATATATAGGGAGGTTACCATAAGGTTTTTGCTCGCCAAAATGCGAAGTAGAATGAATATGATCATATCTTGGATCGCATCAGTATCTTCTCAAACTCAAGTTTTCCTAAATTTAAATATGACAGTTACGAGCATGTTGACTTTCGCAGCAATAGAATTGAACTTTAAATGATCAAATTAATTGATCACGACTCACTAGTGTCTTACCGCCTGATCGGAGTCATGGCCGTTTCATCATCTACGAGTATTCGACTAATGGCTTGTCATTCGTCCTTGTATACGATTCACAAACCGATTATATTACGGCTTTTTTTTATAAATCGAAAGTCATGTCTGTCAAACTGGATCTATATTTGGTGGAAATAAAGCAGTCGTCTCAATGATATCTCACTCTCATTTGAACTAGTGACAGGTGTTCAACCTACTTATACCTAAATACCGTGATTCAAGCTTAGAATTCCGACATTTAGTTATAAGTACTCGTATAGTTTAGGCCACATTTTCTATACTTCATACTAAATGAAATAAGGGTCTCATGATGACCAGTGTTGATTTTTGTAATTGAATTGAAACATTTAAAAAAAAATCACCAAATCGAAAACCATTTCGGGGAAAACGCTTGTAAAACACAAAAAATATTTTTTCGGTATTTTTTGGATAAAATAGAAATATATGTTTAACAGGAAAATATGTCTCACAGATTTTCCAATACTGCCATTATAAAAAAACGTTATTTTCCGGTTTTATGTCTGATATTTTTATAACTATGAAAGGCAGTGACACTTGTGACTCGATGACGTTCAAGCCTCGATGATAACTACTGTAACTGTCAAACTGTTTAAGCATAAATACTATGTGTTTTACGTAAATGTTAATTTGTTTTAATTATTTCAACGTTTTTTAAGTGTATGAAACACAACAAGTAAGAAACACTCAAAAAAAAATTCAATTATATTACATTATTTGTTCCATTCATTGATACTGTGGCCATTTTCATTCTCCATTCATTTGTCTCGGACAACAATGATTTAAATGAAATTACTTAAATCATTGACCAAATGAATTCCACTCGACGTGATCCGAATGACTACCAATTTTATTCAACTGATGATGTACGAGTAGGTTATGATGAATAAAATTGTAATGGATTTTTCTAGCAACTAATAATATCCATTACTTTATTATGATATCCATTATTTTATACTTACAAATGCATGATCTTGCATGCAATACAGAAGCAACGTCTATTACCTAAATATTTCTTTTAGATCAGTGGTCGGCAACAGATCCAAGATTTAGAAATATCTGTGAAAATGTATTGTAATGTATCTATTGCAAATTTCAAATCGACAGCCGTGTCACCTCACTATATTTAGTGATGTAACTCTCGTACAGAGTCGCACCATAAGGGTATATATTCCTCCCTATACCTTTTTTGGTACGAAACGCTAAAAATATTGAAAATTAAACCCAATACACACTAAACTCCAAGGCATAATATTTTATTAATAAATAATTGAATTGAATTGAATTGAATTGCATTAAGTCCGCCAATTGTACTTTTATTCTTGTTCCCAATAAAGTTTAAATAAATAAATAAACTTCCTAGAAATAAAAATTATGACACGTGTTAAAGATAGGACACCGCAAACAATCGATCACGCAAAGACCATTAATATTCATCAATAAACAATTTAAACAAATAATTATTACAACGTAATACATATCATATCGAATTACGTACTTTTTTCGCTCTTATCACAATGACAAACGGACGTGTTTACGTTTCCTTTACTGTACATATATCGTAAGTAATCCAAACAAACAATACATGCATAATGGTGATCACATCACAGCCAGGGCGATGTATGCGGGCGGTGATGCGTACTTCCGAGATACGAACACGAAGGTCGGCTCGGGTGTCTGCTATTGATTTCAATGTGAATTGTGGCCAGTGTATGGATTACTTGACATGTCAGTTGTAGAGCAGTGTCTCCAACATGTACAGAAGCTGGCATCTTTAAAATGAAATATATAATATGCCTATAAGGCGGCGGGATATCCATAATCCAAGCTATGTTACTCATTTTTTCTAAAATAAGAAATGCAATAAAATGCAAAACAAATACTCTTTATTGCACTCATCAAAAGAACACAGCACAGAACATGAGGCTTAAAGTAGAGGTAAACAACAGGCGGTCTTATTGCTAAAGACCGATCTTTTCCAGACAACCTTGGGGTAGCGGAGATAATGCAACAGTACTCGTATATATCTGAGCAGGTGGCAAACCGATAAATGGATTTAATAATAAATGCAATAGTATATATGCAATATTATGGTGCAATCGAGTTGATCCAATGATGGAGACAGAATGTGGCCATATCATATCATCATCATCATCATCATATCAGCCGAAAGACGTCCACTGCTGGACATAGGCCTCCCCCAAAGAGTGCCACAATGACCGGTCTTGCGCCACCCGCATCCAGCGGACTCCCGCGACCTTTACCAGGTCATCAGTCCACCTTGTGGGGGGTCTACCCACGCTGCGCCTTCCGGTCCGTGGTCGCCACTCGAGAACCTTTCGGCCCCAACGGCCATCGGTTCTACGTGCAATGTGCCCCGCCCACTGCCACTTAAGTCATATAGTAGCCATATCATATAGTAACTCCTAAACTACTCAAGACAAACTCGTCGTGTTTTGGCTCATTAGATACCTACTACAGTCTGCAATAAAATCTGAGCAGTTGACAACTGAAGAAAAAGATACCTACAGTCGGCAATAAAAGCTTGTACCAAGAATGACATGCTTGAGAAAGACGCACCATGTGTCGATATGGATAATCTATTAATTTCGCTTGAACTGCACTTTGCATTGACGTCGCCTTTTTACACATGTTTGCGTTACTAACCTTTGAAGACTCAGCAAACGTAAGAGGAATCCTCACGTATAACAACTAAAAAAACAAAACTTATACGATGATGTGTTAATAATTGGCATCCTTGTCTGGTACTTGGTTAAAACTGAAATATAAATAGTGATGACAAAGAACGGCGGCACATCGCTATGAATATATAATTGTAGGGTGGGGGAGGGTAGTATATGGATACCTAACAAAAACATTTCATCCGTCCTAGGTCTTTAGTAGTACATTATTGCCGTGGCCGGGAAGGGAGCGATTGCAGGCTGAGTATTTGTTTAAACGGACGAGCTTGCGAGTCCGTTTAATTATAATACGAAGCCTGCAATTGCCATTCCGGCCGAGGCAAATATAGTGCTTTTCTCAAAAATGTGAAAAATACGACAAAAATTTAATTAAGATTTGATAAACATAACCTTAAAACGTCAAGAACATCATGTTTTCCCGCCGTTTATTTTTTTTAACAGAATCGCAAGTGTATTTTTCCACCGAAAAACGCAAATTATTCGAGACACATAAAAAAACGTCGGTTTCCAACAGAAAAATACGAGCTGAATTGGCTGAATACGACCTGTGCCTCCTTTTATATGACAGTTTCTACATTTTAAAAAGTTTATAACTCGACAAATAAAGGAATTTATATGTGACATTGCAGGCCATATATGTGGCCTGCAATGTGTTTTACTTTTCAATTTTGATCTGACCTTAAACTATACACTTTACCTTCCAATATGTAACAACTAAAGTCCAGTTTGCGGGCCATTTTTGAGAAAAAATAATATAGAGGTTTCTTAAAAAAAAAAACGATTTACGGCACCCGTTGTTGAGAATTATGTAGCTGTCGAAGAAACAGCGCATCCTCAAATTTTTCATAGAGCATAAATCTTTAGAGCTTCTCTCAATCGTCTATACCTAGTCCTAATCTAAATATAGCACATAAGAGAACAGTTGTAAGCTTTTAATAGATCTCGTATGATCCATTGCAATAGATTAAGGGGTCAATTAACAAGCCCGTTAGTTAATCATGCGTTAGTTAGTCAAGTTGACCTCTATGGCTCATTCAATTACGCCTACTTAAAATGTTATACTCATGACTGTAGTTTTGGCATGACTGTATCAAGATGGGTTTGAAAATTAATATAAATTAACATAATCTACAATACTATACGATTCACCCCTCACCCTTTTTATATGGAAACTGTCAAATGTCATTTGTCACTTTTCGACAGTTTCCATAAAAAACCGGCCAAGTGCGTGTCAGGCCACGCGCAAGGTAGGGTTCCGTAGTTGTCCACCCGTTACATTATGTGGACTAAAAAGTTCGCAAACTTATATTTACTATGTTTTTGACAGAATTAACAACATTATCTAAGGTATCAATGGAAATTGTACGAAAGTACATTTCTTAAGTTTGACTATTACTCGTTAACTAGTAATGTCTACTTAGCTGTGATAGTTTTTCTTTTAAATTCATCGTATATACTACTACCATGATTTTTTTCACATGCCTAGTAGCCACCGTTTAGCTGGCAGGGGGGGGGGGGGGACACTTGACCATAACAAAAATTATCACTTCAAAGCTTAATATCACGCCCACCGATTCTTGAATCAAAAAATGCTCTTAGAAACCTTATAATATTTTTGAAAGAGCTATCCAACGATACCCCAAACGAGCAACTAGCTAACCCCAAACGAAGGTTTAGAAGTAAAAAAATTGCACCACCACTTTACATGTAGGGGAGGTACCCTAAAAAAATTTTTTTTAATGGATTTTATTCTACCGTTTTGTCGGCGTCATCAATATCTATACTCATGTCAAATTACAGCTTTCTAGTACTAACGGTTACTGAGATAAACGGGGGACAGACGGTCGGACGGACGGACGGACATGGCGAAACTATAAGGGTTCCTTGTTTACTCATCATATATTTAAGAGCCTAGCTCTTGTCGGTGGAGTAATCGCCATTCCGTTCTGTTCTCTGCCAATGCTTTGAGCTCCTGAGACGACCCTTGTTTACTACGGAACCCTAAAAAACGGGTGAGGTGAGAGGTGAGAACGAGTCCGTCTGTGTCAGATCGAGATGGGAGGGTGAGCGGGCAGCAGTGTTTACAAAATCAGAATCAAATCACAATCTAAACATTCATTTTGTAAAAAGCCCCAAAAGCACTTTTACAGTTACACTTAGCATTTTACAGCAGTTAAATATTATAATAATCTCCCAAACCATATAAAGGCTGAAGGAAAAGATATAACGTACGCAAAAAATTCACATTAAATTTTAAAATATCTATCACAATTATTCACGAGTAGCGCTAGTGTACCCGCTCATAATTGTTCGTACAGCCTTATAATATTCTCTATGTTTCGTCCCTAAGCGATTCAAACTATTATTAATACGCGTCGTGAGGCTCTTAGTGACCTCAGTTATGGTACAGAATACCTAATTCAATAGGACGATTCGAGCATACCAATTATTAGCATTTAACTACGCCTTCTTGTAAATACACGTGCTAAATGAGTGTGTTAGGGTGACGATATAGGGTGAATAGTAGAAAACACAGTAAAGTAGGCAGTGGAAAAGCATGCTGGGCCCATAACCAGTAGTTATTTGAGTAGAATCCGTAGATATGTTGAAGAAAACGTATATTAAAATATTAGTTTGTCATCACAAGGAAGAATAAAAGTGGAATGACGGTATATAGAATATTAAATACAAATATCAAAACATTGCAGGGTTTTAATATAACAACATTAAAAATGAAGGTTTAATACAAGATAGAACCCATGATTCCCCCATTTTTGAGAAAAGCCTCGGCCCGAACGGCAATTCCGGGATTCGTATTATAATTAAAAGGACCGGCAAGCTCGTCCTTTTAAACAAATACTCGCCCTGCAATTGCCTCCATACCACCCACGACTTTTGGACCTTATTTCAATGTAAAAGTGTATACATATTGGTGCCCTTGACTGTACCTACTATTTATGCGACATTAACTTTCTTAATCTTTTCCAGAACGCTTGAACTACCTTCGAATCACCGACGATGGAGGAGAGAAAAGAAATAAATCTGGACTCTATTCTGGAGAGCCTTGGTCCGTACGGGCGGTACAATTTACTCAATTTCGTGCTGTTACTTTTCCCGATATTACTGAGTAGTTTCTTCGAGTGTGGATTCATTTTTGAAGCGCAACAGCAGTTTTACAGGTACGTTCGATTGGTTTCCGTTAAGTCGTTCTTGCCATAGGTTGTAAGTATTATTTGCTAGTATTTTAGAGTGACGTACAAAAATAACGTGTATTTTTGTTATAACCGCAAACACTTAGAGTTAGTATAGGCTCTAATAAATAAATAATAATTTTTTTTTTTCATAAAGACATATTTGTGGACAATTTACACAAATCGACCTTGTCCCAAACTAAGCAAAGCTTGTACTATGGGTACAGTTATTATATAGGTAGATAAAATTACAGACACTGAGTTTTGAAAATTTTTTAATAACTAGATGACGAACAAATGTAAGTCAAATTTTGATCCTGTAAGTAGGGCTCAAGGGTTTTGTTACAAGTCAAACAACTATTACGTCATAGAGCTCTTCCGTCAACTGGCTAAGAGACTAGTCGACGTCACTGGGGACAAGAGGGCTGGCAGTTTCCTGGCACAACGTCTTAGTATCGCCATACAGCGAGGAAACGCTGCCAGCGTTCTTGGCACCATGCCACGGGGGCCTTTTTTAGATTTTTAAGTTTTATTTTTTCTTTTAATAGTTTAAGTTAGTTTTATAATTAGATTTTACGTCATATTACATTATCTATGATTATCTATGACATGATATTTCAATAGTGGTAATGACTGTAAAATATATTCAATTTTACTATTTTTATTTTTCTAACAATCGCGCCTGACATTATGACCTAAGTCAATTAAGACACAGTGGTACGGTAGAATTAGTATTTTGACATATGTCTTAACATAACTTACAAAATATTTGTTTTCCACACGAGTTTTGTTTTTTACATTAAAAAAAATTCGTTTGTAAAATGACGACTACCTATTTGTATTATAATTATGATTTTTGGCTATGGTTGTGTTGCTATGTCTGTATAATCTATGATTAAAGTAAAACGTTCCAGTGCTTAACACTGACTTTTTACACTGGCTTTTGTGTGTATATATATATTGTCTTTTGTATGTGTGTTTGTTTTATGTGTATCTTTTATATGTACTCCTTTATTACTGTTGCAATAAAGAATATTACTACTACTACTACTTCTTCTTTCGTGTCGAGGTTCCTAAAACAAGGTATGCCCAATGAGCTTGAACTACTAGACCCAAACTGACACATACAATCAATATTAAGCAATTAAAACTTGTCCACTGATGCCATACTCACCATATTACCTTGTTTTACGCATTTTAATTGTTAACAGATAGACAGACACACTTTCGCATTTATAATCATCCATACTAAAGTCCGCGAAGAAATTCAAAGTTGTATGTGAAGTCCCCAACCCGCTCTGGGCCAGCGTGGGGACTACTGCCCAATCCCTCTCATCTATAAGAGGAGGCCTGTGCCCAGCAGTGGGATGTATGTAGGCTGATGATGATGATACTAAAGTTTTTATGTATTTCATTCAACAGAATCTAACAAAATACTATATAAAATTAACTAATGTATACATTCCCCAAAGTCGCTGCCCTTGGGGATGGTGCCCATAAGACTGGACACATTGCCTAGCTGGATAGCGATACCTATCCGTTGACCGACGTAGTAGGCCAGCCCTATGTTCAGCCGTAGGTACTAATATTAGAATGGATTTCAATGCAGATGTGCAGTACCAGGCTGTGAAGGTAAATACAATGATACGTCGTGGCTACAATACGCGATCCCCACCGACAAGGAGACAGGAGAACTGGAGTCCTGCAGGCGATACGCCACTCTAGATGCAGATGCGGAATGTGGCCCTCAGAAGTTCAACACTAACAAAACCATATCGTGTGACACATACGTATATGAGATCGACAAAAGCTTTGTGCAAGAGGTGAGTGAAGGCAGTTTTCATTTAACGGTAAGTTTTAAATTTCCGATTAGTATTGGAAACTTACTTTTAGGTTTTGTATATTCTGTCAGATTACGTCTAGATCATCATTTGCAAGGCAGTAAATACATATAGAATTAATAGAATGCATGCCGCGCTACCAACCAGGCGACTATGCTTCAATCGAAACTTTCGTGAGATGTTAAAACTATGTTCTGGTACTAAACGGTTAAAACTCACGTATTAATTGTCAGTCCGGGCGACATGTTTCGATCTGCGGTTGAGTGCGTATCATAGACAGCAGCCGGGATCAACGGCTTAACGTGCCTTCCAAAGTACGGGAGCGCTGAGTTAATAACCAATCAAAGCGGTCATCCATCCATGAACATTGCTTCATCTCGCATACCGCACGCGGCACGGGTGCTCTTAATGCCTTAACTGATACCTTGTTAAAATCTCTTCAGTTCGACCTCGGCTGTCAAGAATGGAAGCGTGCTCTAGTCGGAACGATCCACAACTCGGGCATGTTCGCAGCCATGGTTGTTACTGGAGCTATCTCTGACCGATTCGGGCGCAAGATCGCCGTCGGTCTCGCCTCCACCGCTTCCTTGGTCTTCGGGATCCTTCGGGGCTTCGCGCCTGACTACACAACGTACGTCGTCATGCACTTCTTTGAAGCCGGGTTCGGCGGTGGACTGTATCCGTCGGCTTACGTTCTGAGTAAGTAACTAAAGGTTCTCGCACACAAAGGCTCGGCACCCGACCGGCGCGCCTCAAGTCGCCAGCTCGCCGTCAACCAGGCTTCAATCCAACGCAAGCACGGTACAGCATTGCCTCAGGAGCGCCGAGGTAACCGCGCGGCGGTTGCCGCGAGGTGTCCGCTAGTTGACAGCTTTTTTACGTTTGAAGTCGGCCTCTCAGCCGCGCGCCGTATGCGCGGCGACCACGCGCGGTCCTCTCGCCGGCAGCGAGCTGCAAGCGCGGCGTTCAGCCTGCGAAGCAGAGCTGTCCATCCTCCGTTAGGTTACGGAGTGGATAAATGTGCGTTGCAGTATGAAGTTTCTTACAAAATAGGTACCTATACTGACCGGTGCGAGCTGGGGCGGTGCCGGTCGGGTGCCGAGCCTTTATGTCTGCGACAACCTTAATCGGTAAACACGTTGTATCCAGCAAGAGTATAAAGGCCTAGCGTTAAAAATGTAAGAGACATAAACAGCCATCGTAATTCGCAATGTAAATTATAATATGTCATGTGTAAAAGCCAGGTAGGTAGAGGACTTGTTTACTACCCTAAAGCAGTGTTCATATTATAAGGCAGTTTAGGACACACCGGCATCATAAAGTACCATTTCTGTATTGTCACTTAGAAACATACCTAACCTACCATACCTACGCTACTTCTATGTGAAAACTGGGTTAGTAAAACATTATCACATTGTGTAATGATTCGGGCAATAACGTTCTTACTTTGTATTAGACATGGTGCCTAGAAATGTTTTTAAAAAAACCTGTGTTTAATGTCAAAGCACTTTAAAGGTAGGCCACATCTGGTCTGCGAAAAAATACTTCATATATGTAGACGCTTTAGGTATATTTTCCAACATCACAACAACCGTGACCCACTTAATCTCTATTTCCATAAATAGCCATATCATTGACCATATGACCTTTAATGGTAAATCACATTTTCAAACACATGGCTCAAGCAAATAAATAATAAATAAGAGACTCTATAAATAGACTGCATTGTTTGAGTAAGTCACTTTACTAATGCATTAATATTACTTCGTGTATTTTACATTCGCAAAATCTATTCAGCAGCATGCTATTCCTATCATCTCAAAGAGAATGAAAGAGATATAATGAGATGCATTGAGGTGGCAACAAATTCACACTAAACCCATTCAATTCAAATTTGTTCGCAGTTGTGGAACTTGTTGGCCTTAAGCAGCGAGTCATCGTGTCGGCCATGTGCAATATGGCATTTGTCATCGGCGTGGTGCTTTTAGCCGTCATAGCTTGGTTCGTCAACAATTGGAGAACATATGTCTTCATCCTCTATTCGCCAGCTCTTCTAGTATGCCTATACGTCTGGTTTATGAACGAAAGTGCACGCTGGTTGCTTAGTAAAGGGAGAAGAGACGAAGCAGTCAGGATATTGAAGTCTGCTGCTAAAATCAATAGACTTGATCCAAGAAAACTGGAGTTGGATAACCTTGGAGATCCGCTTTTGAAGTCTGAGAATCAGACTACCGATAAGAAGTCACAGTTTTCTAAAGCGATACGGTCTTCTATAATATGGAAGCGTTTATTGATCTGCTCATTTTTGTGGATGACTTGTTCTTTAGTGTATTATGGACTGTCGATTAACTCTGTGTCGCTGAGTTCTAACAAATATTTAAGCTTTATGCTGGTAACACTGGTGGAGATACCGGCGTATGTGGTCGTGGCGATCGTGTTGGACAAGTATGGAAGGAAGAAGACGTTGATAGTGAACTACACGACGTGTGCTGTCACGAGCTGTCTCTTCGCGTTCTTGCCAAGATGTGAGTATATGTTCGTTTTGGTCCCAGTCCCATACGACCTTTAATGTGTTAAGTGCAAAGACCCAATACTTGAAACATTTAGAGCGCTTTTCTAAATTTTTTGAACTTCTTGGCTTTTGTCACAGTCAAGTGTATTGATATTTTATTTTATTTATTAGAGGAAAATTCAAAAAACTTCGTCTATCTGCCATATTTTTTTAAGGTCTCCGCTATGTGATGGTTCATACAAAATTCATAAAAAAACCGTCACATAGTGGAATAAAAATAAGGGGTGTTTTTCTTTAATCAGTATCAAGAGTGCTCATGATCATGTGCAGCAGAACCCAAAAAAAATACATATTCGAAAAATTCTGAGTGAAAAGCTTCAATCAAAAATCACATTGAAAATAATCCTCAAATACTAATACTTTCTATCAAATGAAACGGTTCAATAAATCCACAGCGAATTCATCAAAATGAACTCATTTGTTTGTAAACTCCATCGAAATTCCATTTCGAAATTAAAAATATCTTTACAAAACTGTAGGTAGGTATGCCGAATACCACGCTCATCGAAGCGTCATATCGACAACAATAGTCCCCTCACAAAGAACCGGTGTAATATTAAATGTAACATGTCATTACATTTGCTGCAAACATGATTGTGTGATTTGTATACAATCGGGTGACAACTTCAAATCACCAATCATAAAACAAACATAAACTTGTAAAGCAATTTGCGCTGTCAGGCAGCGGAGCATGGCAAATCGTGTGTTACATAACATATTACATATTGTAGTCAAGGCATTTAAAAGACATTATGATTACATTTGTCACAACGAAGATAAAATATTGCAAGTACAAAGGCAAGGTAGGAGCTCAACATGCTATGTACCTACTCAATATTATGAGCTCAACATACGCCGTCAAGCAGAAAAGGACTGCTAATCAGTATTAGCTAAAGCCCCATTAACACTCGCATGCAAATGTAACTAATGTAAACCACGCGCGGAGTTGATAAATCTATTAAACGTCGGTAGTCCGCAATGTAAGGTCAAGTCCATAATTCGGCGGAGTAAACTGGCAGATGAGATGTTGCCAGGAGTAGAAAAAAAAATAGTGACGGTATATATCGATAAAAATATGTCGATAAGTATAAAGTAACTAACTATACCCTCTTAATACACGAACAAAAATGTGCCAGCATTTTTCGGAATATTAAAGTCGATATACTATTCGATAGGAAGTTTTTTCGATCAAGATTTAACTTAAGTCCTACTACTTTATTACCCAATTTAATAAATGTAATAGTTTCTGCTTTTCGGCAACTAAAGGCTCATTAAGCGGACAAAAGTAAAATAAATAAGAAAAAATCATAAAATTTACAACAAATTTTAATTTGTCAATTTGAGAGCATTTTAGATTGAGAGAAACACTACTCATTTCGATTTTCGATGATCTCGGCAAGCACCAAGGGGTACCAGATAAATAGGTCCCTAAGATCCGTACGTCTAGTGAGGCCTTAAATCATATCGATATGAACAGCACTGGCCGTACTGTGGCAACATTTGTGCATTTTGACTTGTCAAACAACTCCGCCGAATGGTGGACCAGAGTTTAGATCAACTTGCTTGATTCCTATACATGTGTGGATGTGAATAGAATAGAAAACTTTATTGTAAAACTGTGTACAAAGGTGACAAATAAAAAAGATTCAACACGGACAATGGACATGCAATACATGACAATAATAATAATAAACATATTTTATTGTGCATCACAGAGTGAAAAAATAACAAAAAAAACTTTGACTAACACTAATGCAACAACAGGCGGTCTTATCGCAAAAAAGCGATCTCTTCCAGACAACCTTTCTACAAACAGACAATATTACTTAACTAAACAACTTTTTTTTCAGTATGTACACTAACATCACAACATGTAAACTATATCTTGGAAAGTTTTATATAAGGTGTCAAATATATAATTAGATATAATACGGAACCCTAAAAATGACGGCCTCTCGCGCTATCTAGGCACTACCTTACTGTGTATAGTATACAGTTGTATTGTGCTTCATTCTATAGTACCTAAAAGCCAAAATTTTGCATACCCTTGTTTATATATATACAAACAATTAAACATGGGTATAATACTAAATAGAGTGCATAAGCTCTTGATAATTTGTACAGTGCGTTACTTTACCTACTCATTATAAAAATTACGTAACGTAATTGTCACATGATAAAGTAATATTTAAATAGAATTACTGTAGTATATAAATTATAATTGTAAGCTACTCTTAATAAGAAGATTGCTTCGCTAGAATTATTATGGACGTACATATTGTTAATTGTACAACATGTTCATTATAATGCGCATAAAAAACACAGTAATGACCGGTTTTTGCTTAGTGTGAAGTTTCCAAGCGTCAACTTTTTGTCCTTCTAAAACAGCCTGTATAAGGAAAACTGTATTAAAATACTACCTACCTGAGATAAAAAAAGAGTTTGACGATGACGACAGAGCACGTTCAAAAAATAGCGAAATTGATGCAAAATTGCTTCTCGTTGACTGGGGTACTTAATAAAATATATGGCAGCCATAAATGCGTACATACAAGGGTTAGCATTGATGTTTAGATTAGTTTAACCGCAAATGGACTGTAAAACCACAAGCAATTCTGCAAACACATTAACGTGCATCGTTTATGTCAACACAAAATTATGTGATACCAAAACGCAGCGAACTGGCAGCGATACTGCTATTATGCAAGTGATTTTTTTGAGTTATGCGCTAGTTGGATGCATTACACAAGCGGTAGCGTTTTGAAAAACACTGCTTGGTCTTTAATTCCTTCTCGAGTAGGTTTGTTAAATTTTCCAGCGGAAAAAATAACCTTCCGCTATATGAAAATTATTCATGTAAAATAATATTAATTCGGAACACAGTTATTTATTAAATACTAGCGGACCCGGCAGACGTCGTCCTGCCCGGAAAAGCAGCGCCACCTACCGAGTCCAATTGTATTTTCAAACCTTCCCAGGACCAACTCAACAATACACAAAAAAATTGATCCCAATCGGTGCAGCCGTTTAGGAGGAGATAGGTAACAAACACACGTAGGTACAGAAGAATTATTATACGTATATATAAAACGATAAAGTAAAAATTCAAAATACTTATGTAATTTTAGGAATTTCAATAGTTTTTTTTTAAATACGATTGTGTGATTTAGTTTCAACAAAACACACACAATAGCGGTATAAAATGAAAAGGTAGGCAGTAAAATAATGGAGGAATATTTGAAACACCGATATTCGCATTCGTGAATATGAGCGATAGGTGAGATATAAGTATTCGTAATATTCGTATCCACATATTCGCGAATGTTCAAAAACCAACATTCGTTACATTCGGTCCCTGCTACATAGATACTATATATATAATGCTATCCATTGTCTAAGTATATAATATATCTGTGTATATCAGTTTACCTATCATCATCATATCGTATGGCTTTTGGTTGGTATACCTATTAATCTTTATATCCAATCAATTGCTCAAAAAATTTGCTGGAAGAAAACTCGCCTTAGTAAAATAGACGTCCGCTCTGTAATTATTCTGTTGTCATTGTAGTTTTACGTGAGATACAATAAATAATTTACTTACATAGGCACATAATGTAGGCATGTAATAAAATGAACATAACATATCATCCAATCACACCAGTGCATAATTACATTCAATTTGTAATAATACTTCTTCTAAGACCACCGGTTTTACCCGCCAGCTACAGCCACAGTCACAAAGCAACCGAATTTACCGAATACTGAACGACTTATACGGGAATTCAGATCCGAAAAGATATCGCTGTTGTCTTAAGGCTTTCCGTGATGCAATGGTTAATGCTGAATTTTTAACTACATATTTTGTTCTTTAGTCTGCCCTAAGATAAGTAGATACGTACTTGTTGTTTCTTAAACACCGCCCGAGAGGCGCAAACCACATAACCTTAATTTCATAACAGATTCCGTTGTACAGCGGCCTGGTGGTCTACGGGGCTGTATCTCATCGGCAAGTGGAGCGTGACCCTCGCCTACAGCTCGGTCTACATCTACGTATCCGAGGTCTTCCCGACGAACATGAGACAAACCTTAATCAGCGTGTGTTCCACCGCTGGGAGGATCGGGTCTTTGGTCGCGCCTATGACGCCGTTGCTGGTAAGTTTCTGGGACATTCTTAAAAGAAACCACACGGAAGAAGGCGCCACTCTTGCTTAAAGAACCTTTGCACTTGGTTCAACCTGGGGGTCTATGATGGGCGCACGATAGCGCGATAAATGACAAGATAAAGCATCTGTCACTTTCTTATCGAGTGGTATAAGAAAGTGGCAGATGCTTTATCATTTCGTCTATCACGCTAACGCGCGACCTTCATAGACACCCTAAGCACAAGACCTTTATTCCTTATATCCCATATGATAGCCGACCTCCGGTAGGAGATGGCACTTGACGAGAAATAAGGGAACATTCTTTGGTTTCCTATATATCTTAAAAATCTGTAGCCAATCAGACCTGTTACAGTGAGTCTCTATTCCTATCCACATTGTACTCTAATTACCTCAAGCTTACTCTCTCGTCTCGGCTATTACTTATGTATTTAGCATTTGGCACCAATTTTCTCCTTCACGGTTGAAGTACGTCAATCTGGCTCTACCTCTTCTCATTCTTCCTTCAATTTTGCCTTCTAAAATATTCACAATAAAGCTATCGTGCTGTATCAGATGTCCAATCATTCGTCCTCTCCTGTTCTGTATTGTTTTAAGCATAGTTCTCTTCTCTTTCACAATGCTTAAAACCTCTTCATTTGTTTTTCGCTCCGTCCAACTAATCTTCTCCAATCTTCTCCAATCTCCTCCAACACCGGCAACACCACATTCCAAATGCTCCCAATCTCATTAAATCCGAGTCAGTGTCCAGGTCTCACATCCATATAACGCAATGCTCCAGTTGTATACCTTAATTAGTGGTTGTGTTTAATTTATTTGTTTCATTTTTATCACACAGTCGCAGTACCACAAATCCATGCCGACGGTGTTATTCGGTGGAATGTGCATCATCTCAAGCATCCTAGTGCTGATACTGCCAGAGACGAGGAACATGCGGCTGCCGGACACCATCGAAGAGGCAGAGGCGCTCTCCCGGCGAAGAAACAAAGTCGACGAGTCTTAGTTAGGACTTACTAACATTAATGACGGGGGGGTGGCAAAATTTCAGATATTCTTTCATCGTCATCATCATCATATCAGCCGAAAGACGTCCACTGCTGCACATGGGCCTCTCCCAAAGAGTGCCACAATGATCCGTCCTAATACGCCACCCTCATCCAGCGGACTCTCGCGACCTTTACCAGGTCATCAGTCCACTTTGTAGGGGTCTACCCATGCAGATATTGTTTGCTTGATGCTAATAGCACTACAATTTCTGGTCAATTTGAAACCATTGAGTCCTAATAGTCTTTTCGAGTAGGCTTTACACTTTGCGAAGTGCAAGTGCGGAGTTTATACTTTTGCTGTCAATTTAAGTGGCAACTAGCAAATGTATGAACTTCGCACTTGCACTTCGCAATGTGCATACTGGTCATAAGAAAAGAAAGAAGTTACAGCACTGGTCATACAAAAAATAAATGCAGGGATATAAAAATAAGTCACCCGCTTGAGACACAACTTCATCCAAGGGTTTTCGAAAAATCCCTAAGTCGTTGTCCAAGAAAGCTATTAGCACTAGAGAGAACGTAAGTATAGGTAAACTAATAAGGTAAACGTCCCAATGATCGACACCTTATTGCCAGTTGTTGACACCTAGCGTTCACCTGTTATGATGCCATAATTGCCGTAATAAGTATTGGATCATTTTTGAGCACTTGGATGTTTTGGTTAATATTTGGCAGCTAAAACCATTCAAGTGATTACGTTGAAACCACATTCGTAGAGTTGTTTGACCCCGTTTACCTAACTGTTTTTTTTTTAGTAGAACTAGAACAAAAAAAATCACGGAATAGTGAAGTCGTCTATGCATTTTATTTCAGATTACAATTGACTTGTCCGCCCCCCGCATTTAATGTCCGAAAAGACCAATAATTTATAATTTAGTGAGAATATTTTGCAACTAAAAATGTCTACTACTACTATATTGTATGTTATAATTATTGACAAACGAGTGCGTTATCATTCTTGACCAAATAACACCCATGGATCAGTTTAACGCGTATCTTTAATCCATATCTGATACCATTACTGACATTGCGCAAAAATGTACTTAGAGCACTCTAATGAGAGAGTAACTTAAATCAAATAGGTAGAATATGACAGAACATTAAACTTTTGCAGATGTTTGATATTTGGTAACTACAAAAAATAAAAAGACTCGACAATACGTGTAAAATTGCTGTTATTAAAAAAGTTTTCCTTCAATCGTAAAATGTAAGGAGGTATTGAAAAGTTTTTTTACAACTTCATCAGTTCGGTCGGCTGGATCCTCACAATGCGCTATTGAAACTACTTTGTACGGTGTCTTATTGTCTAACATTGTCGTTTTTAAGCACAAGTTTCAAGAATTATTTGTAATTTTCGGAGAATTATTTTCTCATAGTAACCAATCCTAAGAGTTAGAAACAAAATATTTATGTAGGTGTACCATTTTTTTTTCTTTTTTCATTCTCATAAATCAATGCCTGTATCAATGAGTAATTTGATAACATTTACATTTATTCAACATAAAAAATATTGACTCCGTGTGAATAAAAAACATCAGATTCGGTTACAAAACATCAGATTTTTTGAAACATATTCCATTTTTAGACATCAATTTACATACCAAATTGATTCAAGAGAACTTTTGCGTTTTGATGGTAACTTATTACAAAGGTATACATAATGTATAAACTGTTACTACCTACCTTAAATAATACTTTTTGTGACTAAGTATTGTTCACTAAATACACCGCGTATTATCCCGTATTGTAACGTGTGAACAAGAGAGGCAACAGATATCCGGCCACTATCCGGTATCTGGCCTATCCGGCCACATTTATTGCTGGTGCCGTGTGCCGGATATCAGTTATCCGGCCGCCGGATATTCGGCCAAACCAATATCCGTTGCATCTCTAGTGTGATCATTGATCATTGTAAATGTACTTATTAGCTGAATCAACTTTGTTAAATCTACTTAAAAAACAAGTATACAACTATACATGTCATAAGGCAAGCTCGAATTTTATAAGTGCCTTTTTAAGTTAAATTTTGCGTAGGTATTTATTATGATTTTACGGGTAACCGGGGTTACTTTAAAAATGAGGGGTGACTTTA
The DNA here is from genome assembly GCA_951800055.1 of Cenopis cana. Classification (NCBI taxonomy): domain Eukaryota; kingdom Metazoa; phylum Arthropoda; class Insecta; order Lepidoptera; family Tortricidae; genus Cenopis; species Cenopis cana. Next base: position 8,481,019 of record OX637489.1, on the reverse strand, counting down.
AAATCCAGTTTGTATGCCGTGTTTTAGTTTTTATTTGGTGAATCTGCGGTCAGTGATATGCCTTCGTAAATCTCCCATTTACAAAACTGAATCAAACTAGAAATTAGTGATGATTATATAAGTGTTCTAAATCTATCAATGTAGCCCCAATTTTTTCTAAAGTAACCCAGGTTTACGATACTTAATATTCAAAATCGATTCATGAGCTACATACTTACAACCAAACCTGGCAACAAAATATAATTGCAAAAAGCTACAAGTGTCTGTATAATTTTTATTCCTACACCCTGTAAGCTAAGTTATATTGACAAAACTGCTATTTCTGTATAGCTACAATGTTATTTTTACTGTGTTGTATAGTATTGTGTTTTTAGTAACTATGTAATGAGTATAGTTACTTCTTACTTAGTACAGTCGACGCCATAGATACATTTATACTTTTCAACCTTATTACAATGGAATTAGATGCAAAAGTGTAAATGTATCTATGGCGTCGACTGTACCTATGTGAGTTTAATTGCAAATAATGTGACGAGTGCATGTAACAGAATACCTATTCTTAAATTTTACATTTTAGTATCGCTATGCGATTAATTAACAGTATTTTAGTTTTGTAATTATTTGCAAGTTTTATGCAAATTTTTAGATTAAGATTAAAATGGGACCAATTACCAAATCAAGCAATACTTAAATGCATTTTTTGAAAATATCTTGTTATAAAACAATATTACTTAATATGCAGTACAAAAGAACGCATCATGGAAACTCACAATTTTTACAATAAACCTTTATAATTATTACGTGTTTTTATGCCTTTATATCTAATAACCTATACTTATCCTATACCCTAACCTTTTAATATAGGAATATAACCTACAAGTACTTATTTAAGGCCCTACGACACGATGAGAAATATCGCATTCTTTGAACCGCTGTTCTGCTCAGACGTGGAAACAGTAGGATTTTCAGATCCGCCACTTTTTAGAACCCTGACGTTTAGATTTTTTTACGTAATTGGATCAGCCACAATAGGAATAGGAAATAAACATTAATTAAAAATAAATACAAAAAATAATACTTAAAAATAAATACGGGGTCTAACATAAGGGGTCCCCCCGTGGCATAGTGCCAATGCCAAAGATGCTGGCAGCATTTCCCCGCTGTATAGTACCTAATGCTGATGCGCTGTGCGCAGCCGTTTTGTCACCAGTAGTGTCCACTAACCTCTTTGCGAATTTGTTTGAGGTTTTTACCCCTGGGACCCCACGGACCGAAGGTCTCTTCATGCATTTTATGTTCCTACGTAATCTTTGAGTCACAGAGAGAAACAATAGTGGATTGTGTACAGCAAGAGCATAAAACGAGCCATTTTACCAGAGACGTTCACATTTCATAAGGGACGAACGAACGTAATGGCAAAAAGGTTTGACCATTAGGTATTAAATATTGTGACGTTTGCATCATATTGCCCTACAAACTTACAACATATATGTAGATATACTATGAAGTTATATTATCAATCAAAGTGAAGAATTAAAAAATGTTACGTTACAGGTGGGATTTGAGCCCACGACCTCTGGAATCCGTCCATTGTTCTTAACCAACTTCAACCAATTTACACTACAATCAATCATTAACGAAGTCATCACTATAGGTTCCATAGTGAACTGTTTCAGAGCTGTGACGCCAATGATATTTTATACCCCAAAATGCATTGCTGCTTGAGAATTTCCAGGCGTTGATGACTCAAAAATATCGAATTTGAATAGGCAGCCGTACTGTCTCGAAGTCTCGACGATAATTGCCATACGATAAAATAAATAAATTGAATTTGAATTGATATGGAACATTCCTCTGCACTTTAGATATATGTAGATAGGTGTTTTGGCGATGTTGCTACGTTTCTTTTCTTCGCACGTAACTATAACAAGCACATACTAAGGTAGTGTACAGATTCTAGAGTAGTGTTTGTTTAGCAGCTGACACCTCTTCTTTTTTTTCTTTCGTGCTGTGCATGTCGTAAGGATCTACAATGTTGTGGGTGACGACTGGTGAACTAGCAACCTATCACTGCAATATCACATTTCCTCCATCTCTAAAAATACAGGCACGAGATTATGTATGTTTATGTAAAGCTTTAAATATTCCATAAGTTAAATATTGCAGTAATGTCAGTACCTACTACATAATGTGCATTCCGTATTCCTAGGTAATAAGCACCTTCATATTTTATATTTTTCCGTATTATAAGAATTGTTGTTATATGAATTAGGGTCAAGGAACCAAAAGATGAACACTTAAGCGACTAACCCAACTTTAGGAATTTTTTTCGGGGTGTTGTAACCTACTATATACAGGTTTAATTTTTTATATGAATCGGTATATAATCGAGATTGAATTCCAATATTTTAAATCATCTTATTATAATAGAGTATATTTTAAAAAAATAATCTAAGCAAAAGTATGCCAATTTGCCCAGAAGTTGAACAGTGTGCCCTAATTCTGAACACTTTGACACCATTAGATGAACGAACACTTTCGCACCAATTTACTCCATTGATAACGGTGTATGTTAATAAAGATGAATGAAATATTAGTGTAAAATGAACAAACATATTTATTTATGCATTGTCCGGGTATTTATAAGCAAAAAAAATAATGTGCGAACTTACATAATACTATAAATAATATTTACCAAAATAATACAGTAAACTAGAGAACATGAAAGCTAAGGATGGGTAAAGTTGCCAGGTTTTATGCTAATTAGTAACTTTGGAGTAAAGACGTTCATTTACTAACCACTGCCTAAATCATGAACGACTAAATTATCTTAGTTCAAGTTTTGGACACGATAGCTGTGAAATGAACGAACCAAAATCAACTAGTGTTCACATATTGGAATAGTAGCCAGAAGTTGAACTAGTTAATTTTATTCGTTCAAGTTCTGGCCTCAGGTTCTATGTTGAACACTGGTATTTTTCATAGTAAAACAAACTCCAAAATAAACGTTTTGTCAATAGAAAGTTGCGTTCAACTTTTGGTTGAAAAATCAACGACAAAGAAACGATTAATTTAAGGTTCTTATTATCACTTCAGTAGGAATTTAAATCAATGTTCGAAAAAACGACACCCTGCCCGAAAGTTGAACGCCGTTCAACTATTAGCTCAGGTACACAAAATTGGAACCATAACTTGAACAGCAAATATCTCCCAAATTATTAAAAAAAAATATTTATCTAATATATAAAAATGTAAAGGCATTAATCAAGAATCTATTTCACTCAAAACCTTGTAAGTATACGTTATATTCAATTTTATACGTAATTTAATGCTTAAATTTGAGAGCGCTATCCTTAGTAAGATCTCCATACAAACGGAGTTTTTGGCGCGAGGCCTGGATTCAACAGCGGCTTATAGCCACGTTTGTATGGTTACAGCCTGGGAATTTAATTACCAGCCTCGACAAAGGATTGCCGCGTTAGAAAAAAAATATTCCGAAAGGGTAAAATGTATCACGATTTTTTTATTTCAATTTTTCAGTCGAATGTTCAACTATTGGGGTGTGTTCATCTTTTGGTTCCTTGACCCTATGCCTCATTAAATAGAATCAAGGCAAAATTGTATTTCTTATCGCACAAAATCTCTTTTCCTTAACAAAGGATTTCCACTCCCCACTGGTCTATAAGTACCTAGCCGACTATAGGTAAATGGTATAAGAAACAGAAAACTCCCCCGCAAAAACTAGAAACAACGAGACAACTTCGCGAAAAAAAGTACAAAGTTGAAAGTTTCGTCTCATCGTACCTACAACTACCTATCTGATAGATAGGCGTTTCTGGTGGATAGTTCTGAACGAGAAAACACACTTTACTCGCGCAAACTTGCCGGCAATTTTTGTTGTCTTAAACCGTTCATTCTGGCAGTTCTTGGCTGGCGGGAGAAACTTTTTTAATAGCTAGATAAATTCGTCTTTTTCCGTGATGGTTATTAAAGAAGTACAGTGACCTATAAGCTTACCTAAACACCTATAGTCACAGGTAACTGAAGCCACGTCACACGGCGTGCTAACATCACCTGAGGGTGATTTGACCTTTCGAAAGTACGTAGGTATGACCTGTCATTTTTGAAAGGGAAATCACAGGTAGATCTATCAAACGCACGTTCTAAATGTTTCTATATCCTCTAAGCAGCAGGTTACATGGTACATAGTGTAAAATGTGTAAAAACTTATTTAATAAAGATATTTAATTGTTTGCGTCGTCTCCACTACCCAAAGGTTGCCTGAAAGAGATCGCTTTTTAGCGATAAGATATCCTGCTATCTTCCATTGGTTATGATCAACTCTGTAATCTTTAACTTTGTGTGGCTAAGTATTGTTAGGTAAAAATTATGTGTGTACCTAAGTATCCGATTAGTGAGCATAAAGAAAAAATAGAAAACTCTGTGCTTAAGAAGGTCAAATAGAGTACGAAAGTTTGTATGGAGTGTTTAACAGTCGAATGGTTCTTGAAATGTTACCGAGGGGAAATCCCGTCGAGCAGACAGCTAGTGCTGTTATAAACACGTAGACAAGAGCAATCGTGTGGATCTCATGGAGCCAGCGAGGCGTGTAGTTACCTACTTCATAAATTCTCTATAGAGGGCGCTACAGAATAAATCTATTTTTCACACCACGTGCTCGTCAATGCCCTATTATATATCATGCAAACCTTACCGAAAGCAAATCATTATAACCCTTGGCCTAAGCCGGGTAGTAATATCGTACTGAATCTCATTATTACCCGCCGGGTAATAATGTGATTTCACTTTTCATAGTTCTTATAGTTCTGTCATTAAAGTCTAATGTCGTGAAGTCCACTAAGCGGCGAGGAGCTGGCACACCAGCTCCGTGTTTTGTTTGGAACGTCGTGTTCGAAACAAAAGACTGCGTCGTCGGCCGCCGCCTGTAGCGCGTCAAGCGCGTGGTTTTAGTACTGAATATTTGTAGAATTACATTTTGGAGTTTTCTTATACATTATTCTCATATTTTATTACATTTTTAAATAAAATCACTACGTAATATCCGTGCCTCGGACGTAGCTAGGGCTGGCCTTCCTCCCTTCGCAGCAGTTGCAGCAATGTAAATAAATACATACTTACACATATTTGTGGACAGTCTTACACAAATCTACCTAGTCCCAAACTAATCAAAGCTTGTACTATGGGTACTAGTCGACGATACACATATACCTATAAAGATAAATTTATACTTAAAATACATAGAAAACATTTAAGATTCAGGAACAAAATACTTGTGCTCACCACACAAATGAATGCAAGCAGTCGTCGATGAGTTACAAGACGCTTAATTATACGGAGTAAAACAGATTCTATTAAAATAGATACTAAAATTTGCTGCGATTGACTGATTTAATTCTGTTTTAGTAGCCTTGGTTTTTTTATTGCCTCGCAAGAGGTGAGAAAAGTAGAGTATACTCCTCGGGAATAAAGCTGTTTTTGTCTTGGGAGCGCTTAAATCCCTCACTACACTCAGGACTCAGTCTTAATTCCCTCGCTTCGCTCAGGAATTAAGTCATTACTCCCTCGCTCCGCTCGGGAGTAAAATTTGGAGTCCTTCGTTACGTTCGGGATTCAATATCGCACCCGTGACATAAAACAGTGTTTTATCCCCTTGGTGTATAATCTACTATTATTATTAATCAATTCAAATTCATTTATTCTTCAATTTAGGCATATTACATGAATATTACAAAACTACCACCGGTTCGTAATAGTACATTACTTAACAAGGGCGGTAAAACAAAGAATGTCTCAGATCGCAGGTATCTGAGGCGATCTGAGGCTTTCTTTATTACTGCCCGTGTTAAGTACAACATTTTATGTCACCCGCTGGCTGGGAAGTGGGATTTCCCGCGCGCGGAGCGTGCGGTAATTGCCACTTTATGGCCAGGTGTGGCATAATAGTACATTACTTAACAAGGGCGGTAAAACAAAGAATTTCTCAGATCGCTGGTATTTGACGCCCGAGCCGAAGGCAAGGGCGATAAATATGCGATCTGAGGCTTTCTTTATTACCGCCCGTGTTAAGTACAAAATTTTATGTCACTCCCTGGCCAGGAAGTGGGATTTCCCGCGCGCGGAGCGTGCGGTAATTGCCGCTTTATGGCCAGGTGTGACATAAAATAAATAAACAACAGATCTAATCAACAAATCTATACCTCTAAATAAACGTCTGCCTCGACAAAAACCGGCGTAGTGAAGTGAAGAAACTTGGCCAGGTGTCATTTTTCAAAACAATAATTATCTATACATTGTATATAAAATTATAGTGTATTGTAGTGTTTATTCTACAAAATATAGTTGCTACAGTGGAAAACATTTTATTTGACAATATTTTAGATTACCGGTAAAGAGAATAATGACCGGTATAGGACGCTGTCACTGCCGCCTCTAATACGCTTCTATATTTTGCAAAGACATACTGTCACTAATTTGTTTCTTGAAACAGGGGGCCGATTTTTGAGTGTCGAACGCTCGACTTTTCACTCGAGATCTGTCAAAAAGCTATGGTGCTATGGTGTGGGTCAGATGTCGAGTGAAAAGTCGAGCGCTCGACACTCAAACATCGGCCCCCTGTTGTCTTATTTATTTATTACAAGTCCTGCGCTACTTTTACAACACTTACTTCTTTACATAAGGAGTCCCTCTGTTCCTACCCAATTACCTCTCCTACCTAACAGAGACATTATGCAATACCCTATCATCAATATCATCATGTTGAACTCTAAGATATTGTCTGTTGAAGCTATCAAGCTGAGTGACGTTAGACTAGTGCAATCTTTAACCGACGAGTTCCAATCACACAAAGAGCCTTTATGCACCAGTGTCAACTTGTAGTGATGGGACATTGTCGATGTGACATTTTGGTTGGAATTGGTGCCTGTATACTTATTGAAGGATATACATTTTTAAGGGGAGGTATCCCCAACGCAAATGTCCCGCTCTACCACGCCTGAGTTTACAATTAACCATCCCGCTCTCTACGCAAGCTCTGCGCGCAGTTTCATAAATAGTTAGCTATACTCATTAAGCCAATCATTTTATCAAAGCAAATTCTGCGAATTTGTCTATAACTTCGCGATTTTTTTCTATCGAGTGAAATTCATCAGGTCATGTAACTGATTGCGAATTTGACTAGACAAGATCCTTATGTAACACATGTATTTTTTTTAGATTTTAAGACACTACATGCTATGTCTCAGATGGTTTTTAGAAACTCAAAAGTGGTAATACCCGGCCTTAAGTATCTGTTTTGTAGATTTAAAATTAGATTTGTCGCGAAATATATAAAGAACATGATCGTAACCATTACTAGCAGATCAGCCAAGGAATTACTAAGGACATTAAATAGACACCCTCACATACTTCATCATGTCAGCGGACAACCTAGCGGGACACCTACTTATTTAGGGTCACTCATTAGAGCGATATAGTTTAACTCCCCTCCAGTTACACCAGTTAGGGACTAGAAGGAGTTTAGTGTAATCGATGCTTAAGTTATACTGACAAGCAAAAATAACGGGTACACTTTTTATTTAACTTCCATAAAAAGTGTACCCGTTATTTTTGCTCGTCAGTATATTATGTGGTCGCCTATCCAAACATTCGCCACCTGAACTACGCTTACCAACTCGCGAGCAATCGGTCCATTTTTTATTTTCCACGTAAATAAGTATTGTTGTCTTATGATCCGGAAACATAAATACCTACCATAAAAAGATGAAATTTAAAAAGTTTTGAACCTACTAGTCGTACAGGCATGTTATGTGTTTTCTAAGTAGTAGTAAAGATATTACCACCACCAATACGACCACCAATGAGGAAGTATTGGAAAGAGTAAAGGAAAAGAGACATTTGCTACGTACAATAGAAACTCGAAGAGGGAAAATGATAGGTCATCTGATACGACACGACGATCTAATACGAAAGATAATGGAGGGTAAAATTGAGGGAAGAAGAGGAAGAGGAAGGCCGAGGATTAATTACATGGACCAAATAAAGAAAAAGATAGACGTCGTGTCGTATAGAGAAGTCAAAGAACTGGCGTTAAGTAGAACGGACTGGAGAGAACTGCACCGACAAGAGTGAAACTCTTAAATAATGATGATGAGTAAAGATATTGTACAAAAAAAATATTATGGCGTATATACGCGTTAGGGTGGTCCTTTGACTCAAGGAGAATAAGAGGAGCCACGGTCTCGGCTATTGGTGGAGAGGGTTCTTGCTCATCTGTGTGTGTGACGTATCCGTAGTAGTGGCGTGAACGCTAGTCGATCGAGTGAAACGAAGGTCTCCACCGGGTTTCCATATTTCCGGTTGTTCTCCTCTACAGATCGCATTTCTCAACCGATTCTCGTGAAAAGTTGTGAGCAGGTTCGATAAACAATTAGAATATATATTTATTTAGAGAAAAAACAATTCAAAAATATAACTATAAAACACTCGCGAGGTCACAGAGCCACTATTAATGAAGATTCCTAACTTCTCGAAAAATCGACTCGCCCCCGCACTATGCCACGATTTAGAGAAGTGCAATATTTTCGGCCACGACCGACGGACAAAGGGGACCTCGGCTTCGCTGCATCCGCGATATCTCTCGCCCGAGGATGCGGGAAGATTTGGATGCGATACTCATACAATGTGAGAAAGCGTAAACGAGCCATTTGTACTGGGGTCTGGCGTGATATTGTAGCTGTGAAGTTTGCGGTACGAAAGTGTTATTTTTATTGATACATTCTTATTTATTACATACATAACTGTTAACAAAAAGGAAATATTTACATTTTAAAATCAACTTATCTAGCTCTATATATAAAATACCCCACCCAGTTCACCCGCTTGAGGCATGGTGCCGAGAACGCTGGCGGCATTGCCCCTTTGCACCGCTAGACTTAGCCGCTGGGCAAAGAAGGAGCCAGCCCTGTGGTCGCCTGAGACGCCTATTAGTCGTGTCGACACCTCTTTCACGAACTTTTTGGTGTCGGACGACCAAGGACCCAAAGTCTCTACCGCAAGTGCGACGAATTCATAATCATTCGTGAGGAATGCGTACTTGCGGCGTTTGGACATTTGGGCTTGGTCTGCGGCTGTCCCAGGCTTCCGAGCCGACCCTTCAATGTGGGATGGGGCTAGCGTGTCGACGCAGGTTGCGTCCCACGCTAAAGGGCGACCTAGGCACCAGGGCACGAGAGTGCAGCCGTCGGGTCTCTTCCCGTCAGCTGCGGACAGGCAGAAGGTTCTAGTGTGGCAGGCAGAGCTGCAGTGCTCAGTTAACGGCGGATAAGGTCATTTAAAGTAGCATGTCTAAATAACCGGCCGGCGCTCATTGGGCAATGCAAGCCGTGGCGACCCAGAGAGTCGACGGGTTGGGCACAGCGGCTACAGGCATGTATTCTTATTTTGAAGTAGTTAAATATGAGTCACAATTCATAAAAGTCCCGCAAGATAATCATGTAACTTTATGTACTAACGTTAGGCATATTTCAATGTCTTTATTTCGACCAAAGATTTAGATTTATACTTCAAAAATGTCATTAAAATATTCCTACCAGTTAGTACATATGTTAGGTGATTTGGCTGCGGGTTACATTAAAAACGAAACTGAATAACTGTACTGTATAATACTGTAAAGGATCTGCAAGTTTTGCGTTCATAGGCTACGGTGGTTTACTTAGCATCAGGCAGATCGTGTGCTCGTTTGACCCGTCGTCGTTATTAAGTATTTCCGTTTTGGCATAAAAGTCAATGATGGGTCCCAGAGCACCCCTTAGGTACTTGTTTCTAACAATTTTATCGCTGTGGTCTTGAGGGTCTTGTCGAAAATTACTCCCAGATATTTTGTACTTTTTGTAAGTGAACTTCTGGCTTCTTATTTTAACCGTCGGTTTATATTTCTTCTTCTTTGTGAACAAAATACACTCCGTTTTGTCTACATTGGTTGAGCGGCTTCAACCGAATCTGAGGTGTCAGTGGAATTGAGCTACTGGGAGTTTTGTCGCTGGTTCACTAAACCTAGCCTAGCTGAGCAAGACACTCAGTCTCTATGGGCTATGCTGGCGAAGAGCAATCCGAACCACAACCCATATAATATTATTATAAATGCGAAAGTGTGTTTGTCTGTTGCATCTTCACTTTCAAACCGCTGATCCGATTTAGATGAAATTTGAGGCCCTGGGAAGAACATTGGATACTTTATATCCCGGAACTCATCCCTTGAGGGGGTGGAAGTTTTTATTTAAGAGCCATAACTACGTAAGCGCCTAAAATAAAAGTATAGCAATTAAATTCTAACGCAATGAAAATGAATTCTACGCGGACAAAGTCGCGGATTAAAGCTAGTTCGCAATAAATAAATAAATAAAAAACATTCCGTTATCTTCATTCCTCCTAGACACTGTAAACTTTCCGGGGGCCGTTTTCACACTCCAAAAAACAGTGCGGTTAGTGTGGAGCAGTGTGGAGACTGAAAAAGACGCCGCAAAAGAGTAATTACAGAGTTTCGGATTAAACGTATGCTTGTGCTTAAACATGTGGGCTTTTGTGCCAAATATACAGCTCCAGAAATGTCATAATGATTTGATACAAGTATCATCAATTTTTAAGACTAAGGCGACTTCCTGACTTGGCGGGGTGGGATCGATAAGATGTGACATTTTCTTCTTTGACGTACCTAAACTTCGCAAACGTCGCAAAGATTCTCACTTGACATAATACTGTCAGTATTACGTTTGCGCAGTAGTAATATCCGCGGAAGCGGAGTAGTACCGCCTTCGTATCGTCCCGCTACCGCGCATCCCGCGCCAGTCAGGAAGCACTCATTTAAATGGAGGAGTGTAAAAAATGGTACCGAGTCGACTGAGAGCTGACACTGACATTTGACACTTTTCTCATATCGTACTGCCTCCGCACCGACAAATCAGGAAGTCGCCTTAGGTACGTAGAAAATCATCATCATCATTTATATCCCACTGCTGGGCAGTCTTCCTCTCGTGGATGAGAGAGATTCGGCTGTGAGTCCCCACGACGAGATTTCCACTTGAGTTATGCTATGCTATGTTTTCATACATTTGACATATGTGTGTAGCTATGGCTCTAGCTCCAGCTACGTTATGCTGCAAGGATTGTGCCAAAAAAATAACAAAAGTCAATTAAATTCTCCCTTGATACACGGTTGTTAGTCCTATTGATATCTAATTGGCTGATATTGTATTGTCAATCAATCAATCAATCAATCAAATAATTTATTTGTTAAACACAGGTACAAAGGTGTAATGTAATAAAATATGGTTCAACTGTGTTTTGTCATAAGACATACAAATCATTATATCAAAACTAAAATGCACAATTAAAAACGAACGAATAATTATCTATTAACTAATGTTTACAGGTAAAATTTTAAGTCAATTTTATAATATTCGAAATAAAAATAGAATTTACAATAATAACTATAATAATAAATAAAAATAATCTTGAAATTGTCTTAATTAAATGTCATGCGGGTCACATTGTATTTATGTAAAAGTGTATGTATGTTTATTTTATATTTATTATACCTATGTATGTTTATTATAATTTATTTTTGATTAGTACCCTCATGGTATTTACTTAAAATCCATATATCGCTTTGCCACCTACTCAGTTACAATAACGTGTTGCATTATCTCCGCTACCCAAAGGTTGTCTGCAAGAGATCGCTCTTTAGCGATAAGACCGCCTTTTGTTTACTAGTACGGCTTGTTAGCTCGAAGTACGGTCACATCTGGAAGAAAGCACGAAACTTGGCATGCATGTAGCTTAAATTTTTGTGTTTCAAAAATTTTAGGGAAACACGCTGACAGACCTTTTTTTCCCCCCCTCCCCCCCACTTTTGTGTGCCGAATTACAGTTTTATTTTATTTTATTGAAACGGCTGAAGCTAGGAGAAAACCGTCAATGGAAAAAATGATCCTTATAAAATTATCTACAAAACATTCTTTGGATATATTTTGATTGGACCAATAGTTTTCAAAATATACGAGCATTCATTAGGGTAAGTACAGCAGAAAAGGTGCTAGAGGGCAGATTACTAACATTTTTGGGCGCGTCGGGTTACAAGCAAGAAATTTGTACCATAGATAAAGTGTTCCGCAATGATTATTTTCAGATGTGGAGATTAGTTAGATTCATCCCCTGTGCGCGGGGAGAACGGGGTGAATTGGACCAAGCACACCTTTTTTTCGTCTCTTTCTCACTGATCAGTTAAGGCTACTATGGCTTGCGGGGTATCGTTTTCGTGTAAAACAGACATCAGGAATTCATTTTTAGGGTTCGTTACCCGAAAGCTCCAAGCGGAACCCTATTGTTGTGAGTCATGCGTCCGTCCGTCGTCTGTTTTACAGGTTTCACAGCCAAACGGTTGGAGCTACAGGCTTCAAATTTTCACAGTATAAGTATCTTGTCGACCCAAAACCACACCAATTGTCAAAAAATATTTTTAATAATATTTAATGGGGGCTCCCATAGAGCTGAAGGGGGGCGCAAAAATATTTTTTTAATACAGTTGCTCAAAAAGTGGTACTTTATGTAGCTGTATATCGTGCGCAAAGTTGGATTTCGCGCACTAGTGCTTTTTACTTTTCCAACTTTTTTAAATTTATTGTTGACCCAAGCCAAAGGGTTTTAGGTTCAGTCACTTTACTTATTTATTTAATAAAGCAAAGGCCATTAAAAGTAACCTTCTATAATATTTAAAACATTAAAAATGCATATTAAACAAGTTAAATGGTTATCAAATATTAAAACATCTAAAACTGTATTCAAAAAGTTGACTGATTGAGTAAATTAATGACTGGAAACAGTATTATGCGAGACCTCTAATTAATAGAGTATTATGGAAGACCGTCGCGCCGGATGTGAATGAACGCTTGTCTTTTTTCGCCAAAAAATACATTTAGTTACTTAAAAATCAAATAGAAATTAATTATAAAATGAAAAATAATGATTTATCAATATTTACATGTAATTAAACTACCATGTGACATAAAATCTCCTCCAAAATAGTATTTGATTTGGCTGAATGCTGACAACCATGGCCTGTTGAAAAAAGTCAATCAATTAAAAGTTAAACCGACTTTTTAATTCCCGTTTCTTTGTACATGATTTCAAGATTTAATTTTGTAGTGAGTCGTATTGTTTTAATAATATTTTTGTGATATGTGTGATTTATACGATTGTTATATAAAGTGTATGTCTGTATGTAAACTACGCCAGATAGACCAGGTAAGTACTTAAAGCCCACAGTGGCAAGTAAAAGTATTGTGTTTTGTATCTTTTAATTACTGTTTTATTTTAGTTTCTTTGATATTTTTTCGCAACTGTATTAAAAAACGTCGTTTGATACACGTGCGGAAGAGTCATTTTCACTCGTCCCGAGTCTTGTCCCTCGCCCGACGGCTCGGGCCAAGACAACTCGGGACTCGTGCAAAATGACATACCTTCCGCACTAGCATCAAAATGTACTATTTTTACCCACCCCATCGAGTGGGGTATCGTTGTTTAGAGCTCATTGCGTAGATAAATACTGTATTTTTTATTTAAAAAAATATTTGAAAACAAAGGCGTGAGAAGTCACTAAAGTCCGCTTTTTTACAAAATTTGTTCTAAGATTTTTTAAACTTCCCATTGACCTGTAAACTTGAAATTTAGTACTAATCTTTATTATTGCGTATATTTTACCAACAAATACAATAAAAATACTAAAACTATTTTTTGTGATTTTTTTTATTTTTTTTCTAAAAAAAAAAATATTTTTATTTTATTAGTATTTGTTAGTGCAATGTACGCAACAATAAACATCATAACCAAATTTTAAGTTCGTAAGTCAATGGGAAGTTTAAAAAATCTTAGGGACAAATTTTGTAAGATAGCGGACTTTAGTGACTTCTCACGCCTTTGTTTTCAAATCTTTTTTTAAATAAAAAATACAGTATTTATCTACGCAATGAGCTCTAAACAACGATACCCCACTCGATGGGGTGGGTAAAAAAAAAAATTTTTGCGCCCCCCTTCAGCTCTATGGGAGCCCCCATTAAATATTATTAAAAATATTTTTTGACAATTGGTGTGGTTTTGGGTCAACAAGATGCTTATACTGTGAAAATTTGAAGCCTGTAGCTCCAACCGTTTGGCTGTGAAACCTGTAAAACAGACAACGGACGGACGTGTGACTCACAACAATAAGGTTCCGCTTGGAGCTTTCGGGTAACGAACCCTAAAAATGAATTCCTGATGTCTGTTTTACACGAAAACGATACCCCGCAAGCCATAGTAGCCTTAACTGATCAGTGAGAAAGAAACGAAAAAAAGGTGTGCTTGGTCCAATTCACCCCGTTCTCCCCGCGCACAGGGGACGAATCTAACTAATATCCACATCTGAAAATAATCACTGCGGAACACTTTATCTATGGTACAAATTTCTTGCTTGTAACCCGATGCGCACAAAAATTTTAGTAATCTGCCCTCTAGCACCTTTTCTGCTGTACTGACCCTAATTCATGCTCGTATATTTTGAAAACTATAGGTCCAATCAAAATATATCCAAAGAATGACTTGTAGATAATTTTATAAGGAACATTTTTTCGATTGACGGTTTTATCCTAGCTTCAGCCGTTTTCAAAAAAATAAAATAAAACTGTAATTCGGCACACAAAAGTGGGGGGAGGGGGGGAAAAAAAGGTCTGTCAGCGTGTTTCCCTAAAATTTTTGAAACACAAATATTTAAGCTACATGCATGCCAAGTTTCGTGCTTTCTTCCAGATGTGACCGTACTTCTTCATAGATTCGAGCTAACAAGTCGTACTATACCTCTACTTTAAGCCTAATGTTTCCGTACTATGATCTTTTTGAGGTGTGCAATAAAGAGTATTTGTATTTGTATTGTATTGTGAGTTCTATGGCCATGAACGAATTCAACGCGGACGAAGTCGAGTGCAAAATCTAATCACCTATACTGTTTTGTTTCTTTTGTACCTATAAAGGATGATTCACGATAGACCGTTCCGTGTCCGGGCCGGCCCGTTTTCTAGTACAAGAAATCGACGGCCGTCGCACGTCCTGTATTAGAAAACGGGCCGGCCCAGACACGGAACGGTCTATTGTGAATCATCCTTAATAGTTTCTACCACTACTCTTACTACCTACTACTACACTTATGTAATGGTGTCCCCGTTTGACCATACGTTTGTTACATAGCTTTTATTTTTTGTGATTAAGGGGAGGTATCTCCACCGCAAATATCCCGCTCTAACACGCGTGAGTTTACAATTAACCATCCCGCTCTCTACGCAAGCTCTGCGCGCAGTTTTGTAAATATTTAGCTATAGTCATTAAGCCAATCATTTTAGCAAAGCAAACCCTGCGAATTTGTCTATAACTATTTACGATCTTTAATTGAGTACAAAAATTAAATGTTAAATATCAGTAATATAGCCGTAGTATTGAAAATACATTCCAAAAAGGGGTAACTTCGCGATTTTTTTCTATCGAGTGAAATTCATCAGGCATCCGACTGCGATTTTGACTAGACAAGATCCTTATGTAACACATATATTTTTTTTAGATTTTAAGACACTATATTCTATGTCTCAGATGGTTTTTAAAAACTCAAAAGTGCCAATTTTTTTGGCGTTGTAGTTTTTTTTTATTTCTTAGAATTGCATGAAAATTGGTAGGTTGGAAGAGCTCTTGATTTTGAACAATATGTGTACGATTTTCTAGACTGTCCCACATTTTTTTTCCATTGAGTGACAAAACGTATGGGATTTTCGTAACTCAGTGGAAAAAATGTATGGGAAAAAAAAATTTTTTTCGACGCCATGTTGTCATATTTTTTTTACTTGTACAGAATCAGAAGCTCTTCCAACCTACCAATTTTCATGCAATTCTAAGAAATAAAAAAAAACAACAACGCCAGAAAAATTGGCCTTTGAATAAGTAAACTACACTAATTATAAAAATAATAAGTACATAACTAAAGCCCTAGCCTAGTAAAAAAAAACCCCGCTAGTAATACCGGGCGCAAATTAAGGTACCCATTACACTTACCGCGTTACCTACCACGTTGGATGGCGATGGCACCGGTGCGAGCATAGTGCGTCATTTACTTCAAACACTGCCTGAAAATTATGCTTTCCATTTTTCTTAATGAAGACTAATAAGACCCGTGGGAGACGAGATGCTCGTGGAATTAGGCGCACGTTTCGTACAGTATACACGCGGCCGCACTTAACGTACGGTACCTCTAGTATAAGTTTTTCGAAACAAAACACAAACGAACGCGTTTTCGTTTAGTTTTAATTCGTTGGACAAAAAATTGTTACCACCTACTCCCACCAGAGGCGCTGCACGCGTTGCTCTACAAAATGAGACTAAACGCAAACGCGTTCGTTTGTTTTGTTTCGAAAAGATTAATACTAGAGGTTCTGGTGATGGAGCTACCAAGCTACGTAGACCATCTCTCTCTCTCTCTCTTCTCTCTTTCAGCATATTTGCGTCCACTGCTGGACATATGCGTCTTCCATGCCTTTCCATTTCGTTCTGGACGTAGCGATTCTGGTCCAGGTTGGCCCTGCCGTCTTCCTGATGTCATCCGACCATCTGGCTTGCGGCCTTCCTACGCTACGGCTTGCCGCTCTAGGTCTCTAGGGCAGAACTCGTTGGCTCCATCGGTCGTCGCCATTTTAGTTTTGCCACCCTCTTGACAATGTCGGTGACTTTGGTGCGTGGTGACGTAGACCTATTTCCCTTCGCCAGTAAATAAATCTTTAATACATGGGATATATAGTACATGTATCTCACGAGCGCAGGTTGGCCATTATTGTAGTTGTGACACATACACATAGACAACGTGAACTCATAGCTCCTATGCTGACGCACACATACACAATGTGCATGTATAGCTCAACACACAACCATGACTCATCCACGCTCGTGAGGTAAAAGTAGGTACTCTACTTGAAAACTACGAACACTGCCGAACTAGGTTTAGAGTCTGGGTATATAGCACACACTGAAACCATTTTTTGCAGCACCACAGTAGCATGATGAAACCTTCCATTGTTTGAGTATTCGGCAATGAACTTAATCAATACAGTCTTGAATGACTTACAAAAACTGTCAGCCGATCTCAAGTCTATAGGATTATTTCTAAATTTTTCCAAGTGCGAACTATTTGTTTCCGACTCAGCTACTGATAAGGACCGAATAATACAAAGTTTCAAAAATATAGCACCCGGAATAAAAATAGTCAATGAAAACCTGCTGCACCTCCTTGGCTGCCCCATTCTGGATCAATCTTTTGAAAAATACGTCAACGACAAAATTCAAAATTTTAAATCTGTTTCCGATCGTCTATTAAATATAAACATGCATACCGCCTACACAATCATTCGATACTGCCTTTTCGTTCCCAAATTTACGTATGTTCTTCGCGGCAGCCACCTCTGGAAGCACCCAACCCTTCTCCTAAAACTAGATTCCCTTATCCAAGACACTTTATCATCAGTCCTTAATATACCTTTTGACGATAGATCCTGGACCCAGGCCACTTTACCTATTCGACACGGTGGCCTGGGAATCCGCAAAATTTCGAGTATATCACTGCCTGCCTTCTTGTCCTCTGTGCATAGCGCCCAAAACCTAATTGAAAGTATTTTAACACCTTCTCTCGGGGCCATAGAGGCTGCCCATTGCACTGAGGCTAAGAATGTTTGGTCAGTTACTTGTCCCAATGCTGACCCGCCTGTCAATTCCTGTTCCCAGAGACAATGGGACGAGCCGCTCTGCCAACTAGTACGGAATAATCTAGTTAACACGTCAACTGGTCCGGCAGATCGAGCTCGTCTCCTTGCCACCGTGGAGTGGGAGTCGGGTCTGTGGCTACAGGCACTGCCTTCTCCTTCTATAGGCACCCTCCTAGATAACTCCACCTTTAGACTAGCGACTTGTTTGCGAATAGGGGCGGCAACAAACGCTACACATCGGTGCCAATGTGGTGCGATGGTAGATACCCTGGGCCACCACGGCCTCTCTTGTGGTAGAAGCACTGGGCGCATACCCCGTCACGCCAGCATAAACGATGTCATCCGAAGGGCCCTTGTCAGCGTCAAAGTTCCAGCCATCCTAGAACCCGTTGGTTTGGCAAGGGACGACGGCAAGAGGCCCGACGGCATGACATTGGTGCCTTGGAGGATGGGACGGCCCCTGATCTGGGATGCTACATGTGTAGACACCCTCGCACCGTCCCATCTTCCAGGTACCAGCAAAAATGCTGGAAATGCCGCATCCACAGCAGAAGACCTCAAACGCCGCAAATACGCCACCCTCGGTAGTGGTTACATATTTGAGGCGTTTGGGGTCGAGACGCTGGGGCCGTGGGGACAGAGCGCGCGCCGCATTTATAAAGATTTAGCGGCGCGCCTGATCGAAGCCACAGGTGACCAGAGGGCTGGCCAATACTTTGCACAACGCGTTAGCGTTGCTATACAGCGTGGCAATGCGGCCAGCCTTCTGGGCACACTCCCCATCGGCACTGATTTAGAAGATATTTTTTATTTATAAGTAGCTTTTAGTTTTTAGTTTTTTTTTTTTTTTTTTATTGCAATGTCCCTTTTTTTAGTTGTTCGATTAATAAAGATTAAATAAACTTAATCAATGATAAACAACTAACAAAAAATATGTTAATTTGTTACTGCCGGATAAATAGAAAATTGTTTAAAGTTTCAAAGTTATTCGTAGGTAAGTAAACAAAGTGTTGCGAGATAAAGATTTTTTTCAAGTACACCTTACGCTAGCCGCCGGATTCGCTGTTAAAAAGTTTTGACCAGAACCTTTATTTATTATTGTTTATAGAGTTACTTTTAAGACATTAGGAAAATAACTTTTCATCTCTCCTGTTCTGAAAGTTCTATTTTCATGAGTAGATAGCCGGGTTGAAAATCGCATTTCCAACCCTAGGGTGGAAAGTATTTTTTTTGTAATTTTCGTAGCCCGCTTAATAGGTATTAAAAAAATTGCACCGTTTGAGATACACAGTTAATTTACTAAAGCGTTCACTATCACTATATTATATGTTGTTACTACCACTTTTTATGTGGGACATAAATATAGTCCCAGACTAACGACTCAAGTATTTAAACAGGATTAACAAGTATTAACTCGTGGCCCAGCGGAGCCTGCGTACCGCTTGCGGTTAGACATGCTCAAAATGTGTCACTAAAAAGAAAAGAGTGATATACTTCAATCCTTCACTGTGAAGTATATCACTCATTTAGTTCACTAGTTCAGTTTAGTTCACTAGTTCAGTAGCTCAACCGATTCAACTAATCATATTGATCAGTCATTCGTCGCGTCGCATTTCTCTCATTCTAAGGCTAATTCGGGGATAATGATATCAAATTTTATATATATAACGGAGGGGGGGCTCAGGGTTGGCCAGTCCATTATTCATCGTTGGGGCGGTTTGTGGGAGATCGAGATTGAGATCAACAAGTAAACCAATAGTGTTTTATTCCAGTACTCTGTTACAAATCACTTAATTCACTTTTAACACTTAGATGTAGCGTGGACAGTTCCGAGGTGGAACCAAGAGGTCCGGTCTCTAGCGAGTTCGGTAAGAGAATGCCCAGAGCTCTGCCCACCCGGCTCCGTCCTAGCGCACGGAGTGGGGATAGATGGTTCGACGTGACGTCAGCCACCAATCAACCAATCATAGCCAACCACACGCTGCGCTACAACTCAGTGTCCGTACTCATGACCATCCTGTCTCCGACACGGCCATCCTGCGACGACACACGTCCTCGTGTGTCTAGCCTGTAACAATAGAACCACAGCACAGTACATCGTTCGGTCACTCCTGACTTTACCTAAAAGTTTCTTAGTAAAACTAAATAATCTTTTATTCAAAATTTAACTCGTAATAACGTTACCAAACTAGAACAACTATATTCACTTCTTTTTTTTACTGTTTAATCTCGCCTAAATGCAAGAAACATGAATTTAATGCAAGAACAACCAAGTACCATTATTAAACTGCCTTTGATGGCCTCATAACAATATGAAAACACAAAATCATCGAAACAGGTATCTCATTCGTGGCCTAGGGCTATCACATAGCCACCCATACAACGCGCATCCCCACGGGATCGCCGAGTCAACCCTATGACTCTACGGTCTCCACGAGACCCGACCTCCGCCAGAGCTCTCCGCGCACCGCGCACCCACGGACTATACACAGTACAGATGCCGACTTCTAACGGGCTACGGCTACGGCAAAGCCTCTGGTACGGTCGACCAACCGAACTGAGAACCTCAATCTCTGACTCACTCCTTTCCTCATCTACATTAAATGGTACGTGGCTATCTGGCATTTTCCTAAGGGATGTCAAGTCTACAACTGTGAAATCATTTGTTAAAAGACTGTACGACATCATAGCCGCATAAATACGTACTATACGCACAAAAAGCAGACTACGTGTATCTATTAGGAGCTACGCACTTAATTTAAAATGCGTTTGAAAACCAAATAAAAATCTGCAACTTTCTTTTGTTCCAATAAAGTTCAAGCGTTCATATAACTCCTCAACACATTATCAATATCAGTAGCTTAGGTGTGCATTGCTCATTTGACTACTACCACTGTCACCACGTAACAGCAATTAAGAAAACGCATGGACTACCTCCATCCGGCATCCATATCACAAATACATGGACTACCTCCACCCGGTATCCATATCACAAACTCATGGGATACCTTCATACAGTGCCAATATCAGTTCACATTGCTTCCATCCAGCGATAACCGCTTACACCTTCAAACCAAACGCACGCCATTCACAGTCGTGGCCGCACAGCAACGGGAAATCTATGCCCGGTGTTTTACGCTTACGTCTACGAATGATATTCAAGGTGTATGCAGTCTGAGCCAAAGACACCCAAAACTATGATATGACAAACTTGTAAAACTCAAATCGGCAACTATTCCAATAGTTTTCGTTTAGAATCTCTACAAAGTCGTAATTGATTACGAATTATCATTTTCATCACTTCTACTTCAAGGAAAACTAGCTAATTTTCATTTCGAAATATATCGAATCATTTTTCTGACATATTCTAAAATACTGTGTAATTATATTCACGTATCATGATGAAAACTCAACAAAAGAATTTAAAAAAAGTAACTTATTGAATCTAGCCAGCCCGCCAGCCAGTTTCAGTATTGGAATCAATTTTGATGACAATGACCAAGTTTATCCCCTCATTCAAAATCCCATTAAAATATCGACAAAGGTAGTAGGTAGCACGTGAATACTCTGTTCCAAAATCCCAATGAAATTTGAACAGCTCACCGGATAGACAATGTTTTCCATGGTGTTGTGCTACGATGTGTATGTTGACCAGAGAGCAGGGTCTTCATACACTGTCACACGCCACACCAACTGCCGAACTGCCAGCTCGCTCGCCGATGCTCGGCAAAAGCACGAAAACTGCTGGCAGTGGAGTCTGCGACGACGAATTCATCCTAAAAAATGTATTCGTTTGGTATCTGTTTAAACATAAAGACTACTTTAAGTTTCAGTTGTATTTTTAAAAACCCTCAGTCTAATCATAAAAAGGCTACTTTTCAGTTGCAGCATATTACCCACTTTGCAAGTTCTTTGTCTTAAATTTTTACTTTAGACTGTAGCTTTAATTTTAAGTTCACTAGAAACTAATATCGTGAACTTTACGAAACCAATAAAACGTAAAAACATCTCAACATAACGTTTAGTACTAAGAATCGTTTGTAAAACCTTAGCCAATATTATCAGGCTCTTTATTAGAATGAAAAGATTCTAAGACTCTCCTTTTATTTTGTTGCTCCAACGCCATTGCCAGTGGCGGCCACAATTTCACAGCCTCAGAAACTTGTGGTACGAGTAGTCCGACGGCTTCCATCGATGCTGCACAATCTCGTCGTCAGTGCACCTTCGACTGCTGGACGAGGTGCTCGTTACCTCCTGGCAGCTCGATGTTCGATGGATGTACCACACTGAAACATTTAATGTCCTATGCGTAGTACACTGTTTGTTTACCATTTAAAGTTCCTATGGAAAAGATTAGATGAGAAAGTTATCAAATTTAAAGGAAAGTTGAGATAATAATAACAATGGCAAATGCAATGCAAGTTCTGTACAATTAATTTCACTTTCACTAAACTCATCAACATGTTAGCGTTAGCCCAGCAAAATTAACATCCTGACGCTCGCCTCACCCCGGACCCCGGGCTACAAATTAGCTTAGGCACTAGATTTTACAAAAGCGTCCGACATCCACGCCTACACTCTACGGGAGAAACTAGAAAACTACGGGGGAAACTAGATCTAAACTGCGGGGGAAACTAGATCTAAACTGCGGGGGAAACTAGATCTAAACTGCGGGGGTAACTTAAGGAATTCACAAGCCTCTCGAAGGCTTGGCATAAGAACCACAACACGTTGGAGCGCGCACGGGAGCACTCAGCTAGAAACATGATCTTGGTCAATACTAGGCCGTTACATAACCTCGCATATGGCACGCGGTACGCATTGATTATTGAAGATTAGAACTATTGAAATAAATTAACTGCATTAGCGTAATGTGGCACGCACACAAAACAAAGAATATGGTTAGAGCTCACCAGATTTGATTTGAACCTGTACACCGTGTTTCCCACGTGGTTAGCTTAGTGTCCGCCAAACGCCAGACCGGAAGATTCCGATAGCACGTGTTGCATGTTACACGTGGCCCGTGAATACTCATTGTGGGAACAGGTCCATCCCATCTTCTGATAACGGAGGGGGGGCTCAGGGTTGGCCAGTCCATTATTCATCGTTGGGGCGGTTTGTGGGAGATCGAGATTGAGATCAACAAGTAAACCAATAGTGTTTTATTCCAGTACTCTGTTACAAATCACTTAATTCACTTTTAACACTTAGATGTAGCGTGGACAGTTCCGAGGTGGAACCAAGAGGTCCGGTCTCTAGCGAGTTCGGTAAGAGAATGCCCAGAGCTCTGCCCACCCGGCTCCGTCCTAGCGCACGGAGTGGGGATAGATGGTTCGACGTGACGTCAGCCACCAATTAACCAATCATAGCCAACCACGCGCTGCGCTACAACTCAGTGTCCGTACTCATGACCATCCTGTCTCCGACATATATTTTGAATAATTTAAGTAAAAATATTCTTAACACTTTAAACTCTCGCGCTTTGTAAACATACTTAAAAGGTTTGTTTTAACGGGTCTAACGCGATATTTATGTATTTACCTTTTTTTCCGACGTTTCGACACGGGTTTCGACGGGGTTTTAAGTATGTAAAAATATTCTTTTTACGAAAAATTTGTCATTATACTCGATTTCGACTAATTCGGGGACAAGGATTTCAAATTTTACATTTATTTTGAATTTTAAGAATTTTTTTTTTTGTAAAAACCGTCATGAGATAGATGATTGAAACGATGACACATGAACTGAAGTACTGAACGAAGTGAACTATTGAAGTATATAGATCCGAACTGAACTAGTGAATGAATGAAGGACACCAAGTGAAGTACTTCAATTGAATCATTCATTCGTGAACTACACATGTCTACTTGCGGTATCTAAGGTTAAGCAACATGGGCAGCGGTCAGGACTTGGATGGCTGACCGCTATGAGTGGTTGCTAACTGATCGCTCCCGTGCTTTGGAAGGCGCGTTAAGCCGTTGATCCCGGTTGCTGTCTATGGCAGCAGTCGTT
Organism: Cenopis cana; assembly: GCA_951800055.1. Taxonomy (NCBI): domain Eukaryota; kingdom Metazoa; phylum Arthropoda; class Insecta; order Lepidoptera; family Tortricidae; genus Cenopis; species Cenopis cana. Next base: position 8,457,170 of record OX637489.1, on the reverse strand, counting down.
AAGCCAAGTTGGAGGCCTTCGGGCGGCTTGAGAACTTCTAACAGTCAAGTTGCCCACTCACTTGACAAAGCCTAATCCCAATAAGGTCTAGTTTCCCCTCGGGGTTGGAAGGTCAGATGGCAGTCGCTTTCGTAAAAACTAATGCCTACGCCAAATCTTGGGATTAGGTAGCGGACCCCAGGCATCCTTCAGGATGCAACTGTACTGGGATAACGCTAGGAGGATGATGACTAACAAGTATTTAAGTGAAAATTGGACGAAAGCTTTATGCGACGCGAGACGAGAAAAATCTTCCCGCCTCTTAGCTATAATTAGCGCAATTGAGTGAGAGCGAGTGAGACAGGATGACGAACTCCCGCGTAACTCGACTCGGCAGCAAGTTGTTGTGCTAGCGCTAACATAAGTAGGTATTTTATTGCAAAATAGGTGCGCTACAAATACTAGTTAAGGAAACGTGATGCCCACTGATCTGGGGTTTACCACAGAGTCAATCTATTTAATTTTATGGATAGGTTATAACATCATTTTCCTAGGTAGATTGTGTCATTACTTATAAAGTACTTATGCTTAAATTGGATATCCTTACATTGTAATGTGACGATTTTCATTATTACAGAGTGCATATTTTATTTTTAAAATTTTGGTGTAGCGGACCGGTGTAATCCGTACAAGGTGCTATTTCCCCCTGGGATGGCAGTAATTTTCGTCAAAACTAGTTCCTACGCCAAATCTTGGGATTAGGTGTCAAAGCGGACCACGGTCTTTTATAGGTAGGTCACAACTGGGAAAACGAAATATCTTCAGTTTTCGGTTCGCTTTTTTTAGTCTATAAAAGTTGGCAGTGTCAACTATGAGCAGGTGCGATTGAAAACTTACGACTTGTTACGTATGTAGTGTGTAGGTCATCTCAGTTTCAGTTTCCGCGTCCTTTATTAGACTATCATCTTGCCAAATACAGTAAGTACGTCGTTTTTAGTCATTTATGGTTAAGGCAAGGCAGTCCCACTGCAAACGTCCCGCTCTAACACGCGTGAGTTTACAATTAACCATCCCGCTCTCTACGGAACTCTGCGCGTAGTTTTCGTGCATATTTAGTACATGTTGATTGATTTTTGGAATACTGGATCGTTTATCAAAAATCTATCCGGTTATTTTGTTAGGTTAGAACAATAGAAAAGCTACCATTTTAGTTAAAAAAAAAAACATGTAACTGCATTGAGGATTTTTTCACAGTGTTACTAAAGCATTTCTTCACACTCTAACCTCAAACTTTAATATTTTTGTCGATTTATGAACTGGCCTCGCCTTATAAAATGGTGTTTTTTAATCGGCGGTCAGGTTCTATAGTCAGCCTTGACACTATGAAATGGTAATACAATGCATGATGTGTGCATTTTATATGTTGTTGTGTATGTTGGTCAGTACCTAAGGTATTCTGCTGCCAGAATCGAATATTTAAATACCTAATTAAGAAAGAGACATAAAAAGTGACCAGCCAGACATAATTTGACGTTCAACGAGATGGCATATTTCGCTTCAAACAAATTACTGCCATTTCTCACGTATCGAAAAGATTCCTGTATTCGGAAGTGATTTCGAGACTTACCTCTCCCTGTTTTGAGCGCATACGTTTGAAGCCACTTTGCGGATAACAATCCTTCTGAGTCAAAAAGTTTCAATCCCACAAAGAGGTTTGCAAATATAGCTGCCAAGGTATCGATAGCTTTTATCGATACTTAATATAGTTTAAACGCGTTGCCGATAAGTTTGTCCCTTCAGGGTCGGCAACGCGCACGAGACTCCTTCGGAGTTGCGAGCGTCTATAGGCTGCGGTGTCCCATCAGGTAGACCGCACGCTTGTTCGCCACCGTCGTTGTATTAATAAAAAGACGGGGACTGCGTCGTTTTGCAAGAAAAGTGGTAAAAAAGTGAGAGGTGATGACTGATAAGAGAGGGAAAGAGATATACTACATCAGGTTAGTAAGCCACGACGCGTTGCCATTTTATCACTTATCGCTTGTGGATAAGGTCATGTTTTGCAAATGTGGGATTTGTGCGAGTACGAATGATTGCTGTCTCTTTTTATCTTATTCTACATATGTGGGTTAGAGTCTGGCTAATGAAATATTACACACAATTTTGGCGGGAAATTCAAAAAATCTTGGGATGGTCACACTTTGTGTAGTAGGGTAGGAAGTATAGTTTTGATACTAGAAAATATTTTTGATTTTCTGTGCACACGTAGTTGAGGTACCTATAGTGAAACATGTTAAAAGTAGGTTGATGTGCAGTCAAAATCAGCTCACATAATTTCTATCACTGTGGAGTACAGTCAACGACAAAAATATACATTTACTCTTTCTCATCATATACCATTTTAACAAGGCGGAAAAATGAATTTGTAGTGTAAATAAGACCTAGTAAAAACAAGTCAATAAAAAAAAAGAAAAAACCATTTGTACCAGGCTAATTTTTTTTTGCACAGCTATCGTTCATCGTCAAGCCATTCACGAAAATCACCATGCCATACTTTTCCGATGGGGCCAAATGGCCGCCATACCACTGCAAAAGAGTATTTTTTTAAATTTTTGCCAAATGATTTGTACCAGTATGGCGTTCGGATTTTATGTGACATCATATTTGCCATACTTCTAATAGTGGGAAAAAAGTGGTACCATACTTGAAATTAAAAAACTAGGATTTATGACACGTCTAGTTCTTAGTTAGGTCAGGTAATTGTAAGTAGTGTTTTGTTCCTAGAGGTGGGCAAGGTTGCCAGAGCTACCGGGTTGCACTGTGTTGAGAGCGTGGGACCTAAATTTGTCCCTTCTGCTGTCAACACAGTAAATCGTCAAATTTTATATAGGGTATATATTAAAAATGCGAACGTGCCTTCTTTGGAGTTGCGAGCGTCTATAGGCTGGGGTGTCCGTTTACCATCAGGTGGACCGTACGCTTGTTTACCACCGTCGTTGTATAACAAAAACTAGTACTGAAAGTATCAAAATATTAATAGAGCACCAACCTACTACATTGTTTATATCTTGTTGTAAACATTGCAGTTTTTCGTTATACAACGCTTCACGTCCACTTCGCACATTGTCGTAACTACGAGTATTTACGGGCTTAAATAATAGTTCGCGGACCTCAATCGGTATAGTAATTATTAATATTATTTAAAATAAACACAATAAACCCCTTATAAACCGCGACCAATTTGAATGATTGACATAAATTGACAACGTGTTGACAACAGACATTTAAACAATCATAGACAATTAGTGATACAGCATGTAAATGTCCGTCAGTAAATTTTGGTTAGCCAGACTCTAGTAACAAATAGATAGTTTTGTAGCTTATCGTGTGTGACGCGTTATCGACTACAATAACTTATAAAATGGCAACCATCATAATGTATGATCCGCCAGCGATGTAGTTTAAAATACCTATTCATATCTCCCTGCCCTCAGTTTGGCGAAATTTAATGTATACCTACCACCTAAGTTTGTTTTTGAATATAAATAAATAAAAAATAAAATAAATAAATATGCTGCATAGTGAAATAATCCCCAATGTGACGACCTAGGTACATGTTCAACAAACCTACCTATTTGTCGAGGAGCTGAATGATTGCTGTCTATTCCCATCTTCGTTTGTACGATGCGCTTCGTCTCTAGACTCTAGGTCGTTAGTTCGTTAGTGACAATTTGTAGGCTGTGGAACGCTTAAAACTGCACAAATATTTATTCGCGTCCACTGGTGTGTGGGGTTGAGTTGAGTCAAACACGTTCTTGTATAACAAGGTTAAGTTAGGTAGTAAAAAAAACAGCAGTTGCTGGCCTGTCGATAAATATGTGCCACATCACTAGATCATATAAAGCAATATCGGATATCGCAGTACGTTCACGGAGCAGTGTGTAACATGGGAACAATGCGACGAACGGATACTTAATACTGTTGAGCATATTAAAAAAACCACGTCTTCATATTTTACAAGCGTTGCCAAAGCAAACGCTTAGCGCTATTCGACACCGTTTAGGGAAGCGTTGTGGATAGTTTTTTACTTTTTTCAAAGTCTCTGATACAAATAGTGAGAAACGCAATAGGTAAGTAAGTAAGTAAATAAGTATTTTATTTGTGATACACAGGTACATAATAGGATGTCAGTAAAATGGATTATACAGTGCTCTGTGATCTACCCATAACCCATAAGGGTGTACAAATATTTGGCCTTAAAATTAAACATTACATATAATTGGTTTTACATTGCTTACATTTATATATTTTATGAATCCAAATTTACTTTAAAACTAAGAATACAATTTCAAATTTACTTTTAGTTATTTAAGCTGATTTTGACATGGAAGAAATCATCGATAGTGTAGTAGGCTCCAGTGGCGGCACGTCAAAAATATTCTTAGGGAAGCCGGAAATACTTGGCTTTTCCTATTCTTCATGAGCCGTAGTAAAAGAACTGGATTGGCTGGAAATTAGGCAAGCCGGTGGGAATCGAGTTGTATGGAATTTTAATTTTCTTTTAAACATGCACAAATCTAATGCTTTAATGCTCTCCGGTAGGTATAGGTACATACCGTTTTACTCATGATCGAGTTAGATAAGGGCCGCTATTCCATTCATTATAAACACGGAACATACCTATGATATTGCTTTTGTTTTGTACCCTATGGATTTATTGTCACTTGATATTTTTAGTATTTGTCATTTAAATCGATTTCAATTTTCAATATCAGTGCGTTTCATTCATCAAAACGCGACTCGATTGGTTATAATATAACGTCACAGTTCGAGGTAACTTAATATTCACTATTGCAGCATAATTATGTGTAGTGTAGATACCCAGTGCGAAGCAAACTAGGTCTGGTGTCCACATTTTACAACAACACACCTGAGTATAAACTGTAAAAGCCAGATTTAACTTATTGGAAGGACTCTGTTTAATAATTCAAGCGCAATGGTGCATTCTACTGCAGTTCGCTGCTATTTCTATTCAACGGGCATTTCATTGCGTCCTACGATTTGAAGTAGGTAGTCGTATTCCGAACATGTCTTAGAGAATAGAAAGAAAGATCTACACATCGTATGTGTGCAGGAAAACCACAATATATCGTATCTTTTAAGCAGACAATCATCACGCATTTATGTATAGGTATGTTGTAAATAGTAAAATAGACGTTTTCAATAAAATTGTATGTTTCAATTCAATGTACTTTTTAAGGTACGAGTGAATAGGCATCTTCTCGGTGAGCTCGCTTCATCGTCGGCCTCATCTTTGCCCCCAGGCTAGATGCTGGCCAAGAGCAATCCCATTTTTAATTTAATAATTAAAAAAATAACCTATTATTCAGCATTCGGTAATTTTCGGTTTACCTATCTTGCTATTGAATATTGATTCAAAAAATTTGTCCCCAATTTCCCTTAGGTACATATTTGAGATTTCCACTTTGTGACGTTCCTTCCAAAGTGTTTGAAAAAGTCAGCGTTTTCGGATGAGTTTTCACCCCGTGTGCATTGCGTGATTTGCGTGTGTGTTGCGTGTGCGACAGACGAGTTTATCCGAAGTCGCATGAGGAAAATTACCTACGATATGTTTGGACATGGAATAGCTGTCAATTCACATCTAGATTATAACCAACTTTAAAATGAACTCCCCTCTCCTAGCAGTCATTGTTTCAATGTGTGAGTTTTGTGAGTTGCGCCTATATACAATGCAATTTTCGGCTTCCCTATGAATATATTTAACGCGCCGCCACTGTCTCCATTAAAAGATTTATTGCTTGTGACAGACTGGCAAAAAACAAATCATCCATTTTCAACCATGCACATCTGGCTAACTTGAAACAGTTTTTCAACTCTCAGATTGTAATATCTAAGATATTTTTCTTGCGTCGAGCTGTTTCTATGAACTTTGAGCCAAATTGCTATTCAATGCCATTAGAAGCGCATTTTCTTGATGTCGATTTGATAGTTTGATATCGGCTGATGTGGAAACGGTGGAGCTTGCGGATAGTTTAAAATCAAATAGGTCTTTAAAATCTTAAAGTTCTCTTGTAAATTTGAATTTCAATAAGGTTTGGAAAATCAATTTGGTACCTGGATAGTTAGAGTCGCTGCTGGCTAATGTTTTTGTTCAAAGATGCATGATTTACCAGAGTGGGTCGAGCTTTAAGAAGGTTGAGTTTAGCTAAAAATGGAAAAGAGGGACTGGTTTAAATTGTAGGCCTAGCACATGGCCGCTAGAGTCTAGAGTATATGTCGGCTCGAGACAGACTATCCGTCACTTTCTAACAATAGCAATCAAAAAAAGACACGTAGTCTATCTCGAGCCGACATACTCTCGCGGCTGTCATGTGCTAGGCCTACACCATGTAAACAAGAGCGATTACTGAAGTTGCCATCACCATCATACTACACCAACATACATTACACAGGGCAAGGTATCAGTAAAATTACGGGGCACCGAAGAAACAGACGTTGTGCTGTGTGGTTTTTATGATTTTTCGGCGTCTACCGTTGAAATGTTAAAGAAGAACTTGTCAAAATGCATGGTGTTTAGTGCCAAAGCGACAAATGCCGAAAGAAATAAGACGTAACTTTTGCCTAAATCTAAGGACTTACTTAGAAGTCTTAAAATTTTGGGCTGGTGACTTACTGATAATTCCAGTTGTCTCTTGTAATAAAAGCACGGAACCGTGGGCAACGACGAGTATCTCGCACGAACGATGTAACACATGTGTAACACGCTTAAGATGTTACATTCGAAAAGATGTCCAAAGGTGTAGTTTAGGGTGGGCGGTTCTGCGACTCAAGCAACAGTAATTAGAAATTTGTGCCAGGTTCTTTGAACGTCGCGACAAAACTGAGGGATCGTGCCGTCGATGTATCGGAAGGAGTGGCAGAAAATTCTGCATTTGTCTGAACAATTGACCATGTGGCTCAAAGTATATCAACCCAGTCTGAAGCCAAAACAGACCAACCGAGGCTAATTTGAAAATCTAGTACGTAATTTGTATTTTTTCTACAACTCTATTGTCTATTTTATCCTTCCTTTTTGTCGGTTCTAATTTGTATCCAGTAGTTTTTATTAAATTTTTGCACGAAGAGCTGCTTTGTTCGGTTTTCTTTCCTTGTAGCTGTCGAATCCTGTACAAAACGTGTTTCGTTCGGTTCGGACACTAATTACCTAATTTACATTCTGCAAAAAAGTGGCCGTCGAGACTGAGTGCTTATGTAGGTAAGCCTAGCCTATATATTTATTTCCATTTTTCAAGAACTAATAGGCGACCTAGGTTTGAACTCACGATTTATTTTTAACTAGCGACTCACCCGGGCTTCGCTCGCGTAAGTAGTCAAGTTTTCTGCAAAAATCTATGGAGGTTAGTCAGTAGATAATTGTTAAACAACAAAATGTTGTGTTTGTTTAACAATTATCTACTATTCTACACAAAATGCTGACCCGATTCGCGAACATTGCTACCGACGCTACAACTGCGTACTTAGGTACTAAATCACATCGGCACTAAATAAGCGGACTCACGTTAGATCGGCGCGCAAGGGAACGCGAATATAGGAATTTGCAATTACATTGTAGCTGACGGGGCAACAGGCATACAAGATTTAGTAGAGTGAAGGCCGGCTGACAACTGGAGCTATGTCAAGCCAAATGAATTTGGAATCTAAACTATCCCAGCGCATAAAGTTTTAGTATAAAAGTGGTCCAAGTGAAACTCGTTTATTTCGTACCTCCATACATATACATACCCTCCATTTTACTCACAAGAGATTATTTTCGGGATAAAAACTATTCTATGTCCTTGCTCGGGATACAAACAATGGGACGGTGGCAAACAAGCGTACGGTCCACCTGATGGTAAGCGGACATCGCAGCCTATGGACGCTCGCAACTCCAAAGGAATAGAATTTGAGGGCCCCTCTATATAATTTCATCTTAATCAGTCATTTGTTTATTTTATATTCACGCATAAAAACATAACACTCCTTTTTTTGGGCAGTCGTGTAAAAAAATTACGTACAAAGGGAGGGATTAGTTCCATATAGCATTATCTACCAGTAAACCTTTAGGGCAAAGCAGAAAGATTTTAGGCGGCACATGTAATACCAGAAAAATAAATTCGTAAACTGACATACCTATCTGCAAAATATTGACTTCAATGCATACAAATCAGTTCAGTCCTTTAGGATGCCTTTCCATCAGAGCTGTGCTATGTTACATGTTTGCTATGGATGCGTTAATATCCACCGATCATATTAATTGGTTTACATAGCATAAGTAGCACTGGAGGAAAAGGAAAAATATCACATCCTCGCAGCATGTGCATAGCATAGCTCTAGTGGAATGGCAGCCTTAAGCTTGAAAAGACAGAAAGACAGGCAGAGTTATTTTGCATTTATTTCTTTAGTATCAAAATACCAAACCCACTGGAAAATAAGGGCTGGCATTCCAGTTTCAAGTTTCAGCATTTGCACACGCAACAATTTTTTTTAATAGCCTCACCTTTAGAGCATTTAAGACTGGAAACGCACGCTCCGCGCGCGGAAAATCCCACTTCCTGGCCAGGGGGTGACATAAAACTTTGTACTTACCACGGGCGGTAATAAAGAAAGCCTCAGACAGCATATGTATCGTTAAATACCTGCGATCTGAGACATTCTGTGTTTTACCGCCCTTGGTATGTAATGTACGTAATACCCTTCTGCCAAAGGTACAGTGTGCGTGCGTGACTGATTTAGTGTAGGTGCGTACTAATGGGAGAATGTTTTGCAAGTGTGCGTAGGTTCTTTAAATGAGTGTCACCTCGCCCCCTCAGAATTTGGCTATAAATATTTTGCTAGAAAATATGCGCTGAAGGCGTCTCCTATCTTAAATGCTCTAAGGCCTCATCTTCACCTCTATCAAAGTCACCAAACTTTCCGGAGTCTAATCAAGTGGAAATCTTCCACACTAAGGCGACTTCCTGATTTGTCGGTGCGGAGGCGGTATGATATGAGAAAATTGACAAATGTCAGTGTCAACTGTCAGTCAACTCAGTACTACTTTTTACTGCGCCCCTGCATTTAAATGAGTGCTTCTTGATTGGCGCGGGATGCGCGGAAGCGGGACGATGCGAATGCAGAACTGGTCCGCTTCTGCGCATAATATTACTACTGCGCAAATGTAATACTGACAGTATTCCGTCAAGTGGGAATCTTTGCGACGTCAGTAAGTTTACGTCAAAGAAGAAAATGTCACATGTCGATCCCGCCCCGCCAAGTCAGGAAGTCGCCTAACTAAATCATGCATTGAAACAATGTTTACTAAAAGAGGTGCCAGACGTCCATTTTAAACTTCGTTTTACTGTACGATAAACGCGTCGTATTACGGCTCGCTAGCGCCTTAATGACCAGTTGAAGACTTTGAAAAATTACACCACTACCTACTTGCTCTGTGGTGTTGTGTTACTTGTGCCTTAGAGCATTAGCTGTTGTGAGTAAGGTCTCAAGGATGCACCGTGGTGAGAGTGTAGGAACATATATTTGTCTATAGCAGTCGATACAAATTTTAAATCTGGGATGGAACTGTTCCTAAAATTACACGTAATACGAGTATGTAATGAAAAATAAAACTTAGCACTACTCACTCTCACTGACGAGAATGTCAAAAAATTAATATTAGGTATATTATTATGTAAAAATAAAATACCAATTCTACCTACTGTCCGATTCATTAAACTCGCGAAGTTTGTTTATTATTTGAAATAAATAAATAAAATGAAATAAATGAACTTTATTCTGTAAGTAGGCCGCAATGGCACTTTTACAAGTCAAACCCTACTAGCGTTTCACAGAGGCCACTGCCGAGAAGAAACGCCGAAAGAAACTCGACAGTCAGCCATTTTCTCACAAAAATATGCTTATTACAATGATAATACTTAACCTACTTAAGATCAAGAAATCTAAGACACATAGAATTCAAAATTCAGAATTCAAACACTTATTCTGCAAACAGGCCACAAGGGCACTTTCACATGTCATAATGTTAATGTACAATTTTAAAAAAGTCTTACAATATAAGCATATGATAGATTTTTCATGAGAAAATATTAATTTACAATTTAAGAAATATATCAATAAGAATTTAATACATTTTTCATGTCAAAATATTAATTATCTATTACAAACATTACAATAATAGTAAAATTGAGAGATGTATAAGGTCTCAGTCTGAATAACAAAATTTAATATAATATCTCAAAGATGTAAATGGTCTCTGAGCGTCAAAATATTCTTAATAATGACTATTCTAATGTGCTTTGGGATGTACATGGTCTCAAAGCGTCAAAATAAAAATAATAAGTTTTAAATATAAAAGGAAAAAAAAAACAATTTAATATAGAGGTCTCTCTCAGAGTCAATGTCAACAAAAACTAATCCATAACAGGGTGATGTCTCTCGTCAATCTCCAAGAGAAGACACTAGTATTAAAGTAGTTACTATGTCCTTGCAAGCATGAACGACCGGACTCCACAAACAGCACCCGATCACGAGTATGACGCGTATCTCAGCCATCGTCATTTTATTTATTAATACTATATTTAATCATTCCTTTTTTTAAACTTCATTTTTAGTGTTTTACATAGTAGCTATATGTATGAAGGCAACTACTAATGGAACATTCATATTTTTTGAGCATTGGCTTCACACCCATTTTTTATGATTTTCTTGTACAGGAAATGTTGAAATAAACTTGTTAGTTACACTTAGAAGAATCATTAACAATTTGCTTCCTACAAACAACGTGCCAACGTAGGTATTATGAATTATGACCTTACCTACTAAATAATAAGATTAATAGGCATGTTACCTTAATGCAATAAGTAATTTAAAAATAACTATGTTGTAAGTAGGTATAGTCAACGGCAGAATAATTGAACAGTAAAGTGCGATTCAGACCGTCGACAAGTCCCTAGGACGGAGTGACCTTGGTCCTCAAAGACCGGTTTTAAACGGAAATTTTGCTGGATACAACTGTCTACACGGTCCGTGCGGACCAAGGTGGCCCAAGGTGGCCTACGGTTTTGGGGCTTGTTTTCGACTGTCTGGCACGGGCTTTAGGCGGTTGTCAAACTGACGGCGCATTAATGATGTGCGGAGCGACGAATTCGCTAGCGACAACGACGCACCACCGGACGGATTTCGATCCGGAGCGCGTTTATTTCCTTCTTGTGTTCATTTCACATTCGGACGTCGAGTTGAAAACAGTACCCTTACCATGGTAAGGGCAAACTCATGAGTTTGCATGTTTACCGTACTCGCTAGCGACTGCGTAAACGATTTAGTATGGACAAAAGTACAGCGCCTCTGGCGGATTGAAACGGAACTTATTCAAAACGCTGCGGTGATGTTTTCAGTTTCAAGTTTTTCTACAATCAAGTAATAACACTGGATATGGCAAAAAGTACAGCGCCTCTGGCGGTTACGCAATCGAACTAAGAATCGCCATACTGAGTCGTTTACGCAGTCGCTAGCGAGTACGGTAATAAAAACATTGCAAACTCATGGTAAGGGTACATGATTATAAGCTAAGTAGTAAATAGTTCCTCAGAGCGGAAATAGAAGCCCCGCGGGACTTCGTAGACTTGCTGTAGGAGAGCATAAGACAATTTTCGGTTCACAATCTTTTGACAGTTTACAATCTCACTACTTTCATTAATTATAATCTAACGGGTTTCGCGATCTTATCAACTAAGGCGACTTCCCTTGGCGGGCGGGATCGATATGTGACATTTACTTCTTTGACGTAAACTTACTGACGTCGCAAAGATTCCCACTTGATATAATACTGTCAGTATTACGTTTGCGCAGTAGTAATATCATGCGCAGAAGCAAAGCAGTACCGCCTTCGAATCAAGGGCCTGACACGCTTTGTAAGAGAAAGATAGCCTTATTGCGATTCCTATGAGAGGAAGTAGAAAAAAGTGCGATGTTTTGTCCTTATCACCGACCGGACATTTTTTCATGGTCGGGTAAAAGTAATCTGTCATTAGTGTCAAGAAGATTGCAAAACAAAGTGGCAATATTTTGCAGTGCAATTTATAAGTGGAAAATTAATGATGAATTTGGTTTAAATGAATAATAATTTACCAATCATCAGATCCGTAGTGTTTGGTTGTTCAGTGCAAACATGGTGGGGTGTTCAGTGTTTGGCTGTAAAAGCAATTTCGACCGAAAAAAGGCGGATGTTACATTCCATGCGTAAGTACATTTTCTTTGAATTTTGGACCCGTGTTTATTTCTAAAATCTCACCGGAACCAAATTACTGAGCTAAATCATTAGTTATATCATGAGACAATAGATGAAATAGGAAAAATATGTGAATTAATTAAAAAATAACCTCCAAACATTTGACATACAAACCGGTCAAATCGCGTAGTAGAAATCTACCATAGAAGCCAGCTTAGCATTGATGTCCCACCATTCAGTCGGTTTATAATTCAATTTCGGGATACCAACAAATAATAAAAAAAACCCCTAAAGATTACCCCACGTTTCGGGAATTTCAAGTAATTTGATTTTTTCAGTTTTTCAACAGAGGATGAATCCCGAAAAAATGGATTTCAGGACTGAGGGAACAGGAAATTAAATTGGGTAAAATAATCTATAACTGCTTATTACATATTTAACAAATAAAAACAAATTTATTGAATAAATTGACAAGAAAAAGAGCCTTAATTAAGTACCTATTGCTTTCCGCCAAACTGTATAACTGTAAAAAGTGTTTTTAATCAATATGCGGGAGGGCAGCACCATCGTCGAACCCGAGCCATCTGGCAGCAGGTTTAAAACGGTGCCGTGTGCCACGGATGCACATACTGGTGGCACGTATTACAGCAACGCTGATTCTTGCTCTGAGCCAGCCCAGTATGGTGCTTATGCTGCGATTCCAGCGTTCAGATATTCTTTCACTCATGTGTTTTATGAAAGAGGACATTTACATATTTGTTTATTTATTGAAAAATAAAGTTATAAATGTAATATATTATTGTAAATAAATTACCTGTTCTAAATTGAAGTTTATTCTTTTATTCCAACAACTACATAATTTATCTGTGAAAGACAAAAAGGGGCATGGAAATAGTAAGCACTATCTGGTTACATTACTTACTACTTTCATCGTCTAGAGACTTAAACATTTAGCATGGTTCTTTGGGTGACGTGATGACCAGCAAGTCAAGCGGCGAGCAGGAAGGCCAGCGACCAGCGGCGAGCGGCGAGAACAAAATGTATAGATTTGGATCAGTGAAATCGCCGTTTGATGCAACGGTGATAACCGGTGACTATGTATTTATAGGTAAGATTATCCCAAAAAAAGTGGCCGGTCGAGATCACTTATTTTACGATATCGCCTACGATGTTGTGTAAATTTAGTTAGTGAGTCAAAATGGCGACTTAGTCACTATGGAATTTGATCACTTGTAACTAAGTACTATCCGACTAAATTTTTGGGGTAATTTTTTGCAACCATGGTATCCCCATATTTTGACGTCATAATATGAGAAAGACATAGCCCCGGTCGCTTGTTGGCGCATCTATAACTACAGAGTATATACTATATCTATGCTTCGAATCGTCCCGCTACCACGCATCCCGCGCCAGTGAGGAAGCACTCATTTAAATGTAGGGGCGTAGTAAAAAATGGTATCGCGTCGACTGACAGCTGACACTGACATTTGAGACTTTTCTCATATCGTACTGCCTCCGCACCGATAAATCAGGAAGTTGCCTAAGTATTATTATAAATCCTAAGTATAGGTTTCATAAATACCACACAAGACGCAACACGCAAGACCGTGATAAACGGAGAACCCTATTTCTCTACTGCCTAATGCCCAATCCCTAAGGCCTAATCCCTAATGCCTAATCTGTGAGACCTATGTCCCTTATAATGGCGGATAACAGGAACTTATTATATTCTAAAGAAGCTCGGGGTAATTGGCGTAGGCACTAGTTTTACAACATAGAATAGATGCCTGATATGAAAAATAGGTTAAGAATTGCTTAAAAGAGAATAGCCAAAATAGAAGGAACTTACAGATAGGTACAACGAAGAGTTCATTCATTAAATTAAATGTCAAAGTCGATAATCACGACATTCACGACGACTCAAAGAATTCTAATGAGGCTGATAATATAAACGAACCTTCATCTGAGTAAGCAGTTACATAGGAATAAAAAATCCATAAGTTTATGAGAATTCCAGGCGAATGTCGCGTTTTATAGCATTCTAACTTCTCGATAGCGTAGACAATTAGACGTATACGATAAAACTATGCGCGGTGCGTTGCGCGCGCACTTTCGGTCCGGTCCCCGGCCGGCGCGAACGCACGCCAGTTAAACAAACCTTTAAAAAAAGTGTTATACCGTTAAGAAAAAGTAGCACTTTCAAGATAAAAAAATAAGAAAGAAAGGAACTTTCATTATGAAACGAAGTTTGTTATAAAGTAACTTTTTATTTAAAAAAATAATTAACCTACGGGTTTAACGTACAGTGATTTAGGCTCAGTGTTTATTTTGATTATTAAAATGGATCCAGAAAAGAAGCAAAACGAAGTGACAGTGGACGATATTTTGCACGATTTAGGACCGTTTAAAACGTTTAATATTTACAATTACTTTTTAATATTGATACCGGTTTTTCTCGCTGGGATGTACTCGTCTGTGTTCAATTTTGAAGTGTTGGACTTGGATTATAGGTAAGAAAACATAGTAATTATAATTATCAATCTGTTTCCGAAATGGCTGTACCTACCTTTTGTTTCTAAATTTCTTGTTCATAAAATCCAACAATATTTGTCAAGCCGGCCACGCTGTGACAATGTTTTCGTGTTATACTACCTACATATACCCTGCGTCTTAGCAATCTTAGCATTCGATTGACTCGTAACATACCCAGTCAGAAAAAACGCGATAATATATCTCAACGGCATCTAGGTAACTTAAGATTTCTAATTCGCTAAAATAAAGAAATAAAAAACTAACGAACTTCAATCTTCAAATCACTTTACATATATATACCTAGGTTTTAACAACTTTATAAATATGGGCAGTTTATATATTTACTCAATAAGTGATATTAATGTACATTAAATACATTTAAGGGTACCTAGTCATATCTATCTAATATGTATACTCACGAGCAAAAATAATGCATACACTTTGTATTGAACTTCCATACCCGTTATTTTTGCTTGTGTGTGTATATTAATCTGTTAAAGAGCAATATTTGTATATTTGTTTATTTCGGGGATCTCGTAAATAGCTCTAACGATTTCAATGAATTTCGGGGGCGAACAATCCATCTAGAAAATTATGTACTCCGAGCAAAGATCGCGATCGGTCGCCTACCCTAGACTATACTTAAACGAAGATCATACCCGTAGTAAGTACTCATCCACGACTTTAACCTATTGACTCCATCTGAGGGGCTAAGATGGGCTAAGATGATCGCGTATATGTTGGACATATATATAGCCTCCATTCCTTACTGTCAAGTATGTAACTGCGAGAGGTACGAATGCTATATTTCGGACATATACGCCATAATATATTTTACGGACATATATCTTAGCCCCTCTGATATGCTTAGCGTGCCGGATTTATGTCAAATATTATTTGTATTTTGACTGACTCTTGGAGGTCTTCTATTTCAGTACGTATTTATATCTCCATCGCCTTGTACCCAGGGCTCGGAAATCGCTTAAAACATTTCGGTTAATTGCATTTTACGATATCTTTTGTACTTTAAATCATTTATTTCATAGATAAAGGCTAACAAACTCAAATCTTAAAATAATAATGGAGATATGAGAAGTACTTTAGGAGCCTTTGTTCTTGGTGTGCCTAAAACGTTTTATGACTTATTCGCGTTCTGCCTAAACTTCAATCTCCAGGAGCATTAAGACTATGTTGTTTGCTGGCTATTTCGCTTTTTGACTATAGCGTGAACTGCCTGTTACGATGAATGCCTAAAACGTTTTATGACTTAGTCGCGTTCTGTCTAAACTTCAAAATCCTGGAGCATTAAGTCTATGTTGTTTGCTGGCTATTTCGCTTTTTGACTATTACGATGAATTGCCTAACTCTCAAAGTGTCATTTTCGCGTTTTGCCTAAACTTCAAAGGTATGAAGTCCAAAGACCAATAACTTTTATTAGAACAGGGTAGCAACATTTTAATAAATAGTTTTTAAATATTTTTTACGTTAGGTTTTATTTGATATCATGATAAATGCTGGGTACTGTATACAAAATAATACCTGTTATAAATCCCGATTTAATAAAGCAAGTTGTAGATCACCTATAATGTGTTTTAGACCAGATGCGTTTTAGGCATAGGGCGTAATAGGCATCAGATATTTTAGACCTACTGCGTTTTAGTCTCAATCTTATCGTAGTCCAAATTCGTTTTAGTCCTATCGCTTTTTGATCTGAAATCTGATGGATAGGTAGACCAAATGCGTTTGAGACCTAAAGCGATATAGCTTAAACAGTTTTAGTCCTAATGCGTTTCGGTTCAACAGAGATGACGGCATAATGATTATTAGGAAATTGGCGTTTAAGACTATAACCGACTTAGGCTATGTACAGACAAAGGCAAAACACGTTTTAGGCACACCAAGAACAAAGGTTTAGGAGATAATTCAAAAATAGTAAAAACCGGTTCCGAGCCCAGCTAGTACCCTGTATTAAGCTTACTTGGCGTTACATTTTTTTAAGGTTTGATACCTATTTGTTTTTTACCCATATGAGCTTCAATTGCCGATTGTACAGATTTACTTGACTTTATAATAGTGTGTTAATTAATGCAATTCCAGCGTTAGTCATTATATCTGCGATTACTTACTGACTAGTAACAGAATATGCCATACAATCATTAAAAAGCGATTTTGTCCAAACAACAAAATAATCACCCAAACAAATTATTACAATTAAATGTTGCATTCGTGCGTTAATAGACTTATCCATTCAATGATTTAATATAAATTAAACTTAATATATATTGCATCCCCGTTGACTGACCAACTTGTTCTTGTTTGTTTTGAAAAAGGCAATTAGGCAAATACTATTGTTTCTTAGTTTCAAATCACTGAGCACATGCTAGCACGATAAGCCCGAAGAAACAACAAATACAAAGCTAAGATTAGGTACACAATAACAAAAAAAAACAACGGGTTGCACTCCGGGAGTGCCGGCAGAAGTGAAAACCAAACACCCACGCACATTAGCGCAAGCACCGTGCGCCGCCTAAAGGAAATAGCAGGCGCAGGCCGCAGGCATACATTTTCGCCTCGCGGTAGAAAGAGAGGAGGATAATATCATTTGTTAGTACTTATTTGTATTAAAACAGATCACGTGTCCGTTTTACGCTTACGATATTAGGAGCCCATCTTAGCTGGTCGTAGAGCGTCCTAGGCGTACTTCCGTCCCCGTATTGAGACCTCCTTACATGTCCGTCTTACGCTTGCGATATTAGTAGGAGTCAACTTAGCTGGTCGTAGAGGGTCCTAGGCGTACTTCCGTCCACTATATTGAGACCTCCTTACGAATCTGTCGCGAGTTTAAACATTTTTCCCCATCACAAAAGGTGCTCAACGCCGCTAAAGAAATTTTCATTTCAAAAGTAAGGTTTTTTTAACGAATTATTTCCTTTATTTATCTTGCCTCAGATTATGTTAATTCACTTTATTTATTTCTCTTCTTAGGCTAGGTTCTAATAATATTTCTATAAAAAGTAAATTATAAAAATACACTTCACTTACAAAACATAAAAACATTATGAAAACCTAAGATTTATATCTATTATTATTATCAAGTCCCAGTGCTTGGCCATGACCTAGTACTTGACTATTTTAATCTAATGTCATATTATTGGACATGTGTGTGTGTGTGTAAACTATTGGGTAGTAAACTTTAAGAGCGTTTCTAATCATGTAATTAACGTAAAGTTTACGTATCTAAAGAGTGACATTTCATTTTATTACAGACAAATCATATATTAATAATTTCATGTACTACATTCATATTTTATTACGTAACTACATTACATATTATGTACCTAGTTTAAATAAGTAGACTAACGTATGTCGTGTTTTTTTTTTCTATAACCGACCCACAATTGGGCAAAGCCCTCTCCCCATGATAGCTATACGTCCCTTCCTATATTTATTATTACGAAAAATAAGAAAGTGCGAGTCGAGCTCGTTCACAAAGAGTTTAGCAGTGATTTAGTAATCGCATTTGACCTCCGAGTGGTACCTAACATCGTGGCAATAATAATGTTCAAGATTTATTTATTTATAGTAATTGTAGATAGATATTCGTTCGTAGTACTTAACTAAGGTATCTAAATGTTTCAAACCGACATGCACTTCCTGGCTTGTAACAACATCATTTAACTTAATATGTGTTTTAACAGGTATCATTTGAAGTTTAGTGTTTACCATTATCGTTTCTGTGAAAGAAAACACCGTGAAGAAAGTTGTATATATACATCTTTGAATGAATTCAAAGGTTATGTGAAGTTTCAGTCTCCAAACCGCACTAGATCAGCATAGATAAGGGGGGTACAGTTAAACCTGCCTCATCTATAAAAGGAGGCTTCTGCCCAACAGTAGATCGTACTTCATAGTTCACCTCTGTACCGCAGTCTGTACCTACAAATATCTACGGTTAAGTTTGTTTTTTCTATTATATACTTGATTTGTGCACTACTACCTAATGCAGTAGGTCACAGGCTGATAATAAGTAAATGTAGGTATTCGTACGTTCGATGTAACTACGTGACTATCTATTAGTGAAATTATTCGTGCCGATATCTTTTAAAGTTAGATCTATGTGAAATCTATCTATCTTAGGTAAGATTTATCAGCTTCTTAGTCATAAGCCACGTGTATAAGGAGTGATTGGTGTGGACTTTTATAATTCGATGCTTTAGATAGATATAAAAGAGAAATGGCAGCCTCATTTAAGGGCCTTTGCCAATGACACACGAAGAGATAAATTAGTTAGTTAGATATAAAAGAGAAATGGCAGCCTCAAGGACTTTTGCCAATGACACACGAAGGGATAAATTAAGTAAAATTGAATAAAACCACTTAACAAGAAGAAAAAGATGTGACTTTCGCCAAGATGGCGGCGAAAGTCCATTCGATGCTTTAACTAGTATAATCTATTTGACATTCGTGGTCAAATAACGTCATGGACGCTGAAAATGTCTATGCAAACAGATACAAACTTTTCCCACCAACTTGCGAAAGGTCTTTACTACTTGTTCTGTAGGTGTTGTGTTCCTTTCCTAGTGTTGGGTAAGGTCGCGAGACCTTTTTTTTTGAGAATGCGCGGTGTTGTTGACAGTGGGAGACTGGGTCTCTAGATGTCCATACGATTAACTCCTTTTATCAAAAAGAGTCAGCAGCGAGCTGATAGACCTGCCATCACCAGCGCCCATAGGCTATGGTCTCTGCTTATCAGCCAGGCCACGTTCTTGTTTGGCACCATACTATAAAAAAATAATGTTACATCCTGTTAAACGATGTTAATAATCACTTTCATGACATTTTTGTTTCTGGGAATCAAAAACTATCGTAAACAATTTAGGTGATTAATCTATTCCTATGGTCTGCTTTCGATTCATCTAATACAATTCCGATTGTCATATATAATCAATAAAGTTTAAAATTACAATTTAACAAGTCTAAAGGCTCTGTATTTGACGTGGTCGTCATAATATGATGTATAAGAAACCGAAAACCTTCAAATTACATTGAACCAACTAAGTATAACAAAAGAAATGTGTCAATGACAATCGACAATCGAGAAAAAGCTCGGTTCACAATCACATCCTTTCGCTATTCATTATAAATAGATCAAAACTAATCTATCACTTCTATGTCTAACCAGAGTAACGTAAGTTCACCTAACCGCTCACGCCATTCTAGAGTTTAGGCGCCTAGCAATCAGGATCACAATCGTGTGTAAATAAGCTGCAGTAGAGTCGCTCTGATGTGACGAATGCTGAGGTTAACCTTTAGGAATTCCGAACTGGAGTAAAATCAAACACTCAACGGCCTTGCATTGTACGCAATTGTGCCGCGTTGTCAGGTGCGGAATACGTACAAATCACATTCTCCAATTTGGTACCTACAGAACTATAAGTATTTATACGAAGTAGGTATTTACTATTTCTAGCGATATTTTACAGTTCCTTTTTACAGTTATGTATTGGCGGCTGCTATGGTGTGGCTAATGTAACGAATCGTTTGTCATATTTAGTTAGCGATTTTTAATGAATTGTGAATTCGAATCAATTTAATTACATTTCATTATTCGAGCCAATCTAGGATTATTATTATCACTAAAATCATGTTTCTTTTTGGATTTTGCTTCAATATTTGTTAATATTCACCTGATATTGTGTTAATAACGTGATACTAATATTTTATTGCGATTACGGTTATAAATTCATTCGTTTGATCGATTTCCACCAACTCACGGAAATATCATCTGAATCGAAATGAATGATTACACACACTACACTAGATTTAAAAAAAATGGGTAGCATTTAACGAACCACCAAATTAGTTGCCGAATGATGCTCTAAAAAATTACATTGATTACCAAAAATACTAAATTCGCACCAAATTTTCAACTCCTTTTAAATATAAAGTGCAACTCAAAGAAGTAACATGTCGTAAACCTATTAAATTAAATTGTTACCAAATAAATTAGTCACTACCCAAAAATACTTAATGATCACCTAATTTCAAACACCAAATTTCATATTATTTACATCCAAATATTACAGGCCTCGTAATCCTATTAAAATTAATTACACCCAAATAATTCTTTCGATACCCAGAAATACTACATGATCACCAAATTTCTTGAGTCAATTGTTTTTTAACGCCCGACGCGCAAAGCAGTTCCTATCTAGTGTAACCTCATTGCTAGCACACTGATGCGGTTTTCCATACGGTCTCGCTCGCACGTCGCACCGCGTGCGAGCAAGACAGCGCTAAATGATTCTTTTTTATAGAAGCTTCAAAATTTCTCTAATTTTAATGAGACACGTACATAACATAATTTAATTTAATATATTTTCAACAGTGCTTTCCTTACTGGTCGGATACAGCTATTTGTTCTCAGATGTTTTTGCCTCTACTCTATTCGCTGATAATCGTCAATTTGCCTAGGTAGTAGTATTTTTCTATGACATCTATTTTTATTTAAAACTAGTGGACATTGGAACAGTATTGACGGATCTCCGCTGGCGCGGAGCTCCTATTTTGGGTTGTTTTGGCCCTTCGGGCCGATGCAAAACTAACATAACCTAAACCTACCTATACCATACCTATTTCTACCTATTAACTTCCTTTAATTTTTCCATGAAAGTCTATCTAAATTAATAAAGTAAACTCATTTGAGGACCTTTATCCATTTTCATAACAAACTAACAATTTAATAAATCAACATAACTCATTTTCAAATAAAAGTTTTCAATCAAACGCGCTCACGTCAACGCATTAAAAAAAAAACTTCTTGCAGTTTGTAAACCATCAGCAATAGGTAGTTAGAATGAAACAGCAATAGGTACCTTTCACTCTAACAACATATCAATAGGTTTTATGCTTCTAATTTTATTTTGAATTCTTTGTATTTGATTGAGTGAGATAGCAGTATACGTATTTCACACAGCCACATTCCGCGTTGCTTTTTAAATTAATTTAGAATTTTACTATCTAATTTAATAACATTTTGGAAATGACTAAAATATTTATAGTGCTAAAAACTATTAATTTGTAACTATCTACTAAAATGTAGCATGCGATGTGTATAATATTTGGATGTAATTCTAATGAAAAAAAGTGCATGAGATTAGGTGGTAGTTTAGTGTTTTTGGTGGTACTTGACAATTTTTTTGATGCGATTATAAATTTATAGGAACGCAATAAGTAAAATAGGTGCAAGTGTTGTAAAAATAGGTAGAAGTTTTTTGGTGACTCGGAATTGCTGATCGATAAATTTTTTTGAGTGTTCAACCTTATGTTAGGGTTCGAAAATTTGATGATATCAAAAGTTATGTAGGTGATCATTTTATTTGTTCCCAAAAAAAATTGTATGTAACTGTTTTCATGGTGAATTATTATCATAAATTAGTACGGATCAGTGATAGAAAAAAAACACGACTGCACTAAAAATACTATAAGTAACTAACTAACTAACTA
Organism: Cenopis cana; assembly: GCA_951800055.1. Classification (NCBI taxonomy): domain Eukaryota; kingdom Metazoa; phylum Arthropoda; class Insecta; order Lepidoptera; family Tortricidae; genus Cenopis; species Cenopis cana. Next base: position 8,434,873 of record OX637489.1, on the reverse strand, counting down.
CATTAATTTATTGTCCTGTATGCTCTTTGCTTTGAAGTTACTACAATATATCATTTTCTACTTTTTACTTAAAATTTGTAAGTACGTATTGAAGTCGGTTTTTTATTTTTAAATTATTCTTTAATTTTGAGTGGAAAGTACTAAGTACCAAAGTGTATTTCGTTTTTGTTTTGTACTTTTTGTTTGAAATAAATGCGTAAGTCAGCCGTCTGGGGGGTTTTGTGGGGTTTTCTTCAGCTACACAAGCCGTTGTAACTGCGTTCTAAACCGTTGTAACTGCGTATGTGTAATTTTGTTAATTTAATTTATATGGGACAACTAACCAATGTGATCTCGTAACAAACATAAAACAAAAAAATACGTATACCGTAGAATTGAGGATCTCATCTCTTTTTGTAGTCACTCATCATCATCATCATCATATCAGCCGAAAGACGTCCACTGCTGGACATAGGCCTCCCCCAAAGAGTGCCACAATGACCGGTCTTGCGCCACCCGCATCCAGCGGACTCCCGCGACCTTTACCAGGTCATCAGTCCACCTTGTGGGGGGTCTACCCACGCTGCGCCTTCCGGTCCGTGGTCGCCACTCGAGAACCGACCGGCCGTACCGAGCGACCGGTGTAGTCACTCATTTCACACTTATTAGTAATACATTGCCAAAGTGCATCTCTTGTCAATTCCAATAAGCTCAAACACGGCTAAGTTACATTGTTTTATTACGGAATTCCGGGAACAATCATCAGATTCATGTTTATGATAACATTACATTAGGACCATTTAAAATGGCTAAGTACGTCATATTATAAAATCGCTAAAATATGTTTCCCTTGAAGTTTTGAGGATATCCCTCAATTCCTCATAGATTCCATCTTCAGAAGTGAACTTTAATAACAACGGGACCAATCTGTAACCATATGCTTTCAAACAAATAAATAATTTTCCAAATCTGTTCATAAATGGCGGAGTTCCGTTGCCAACCTTCCGGCTTCAATTACCGGATCAGGTTGATGGTAAAATTACATCCGAACAATTTAAATTCGCTTCGTCATAGTCGCTTCATTATCATGATCGAAATAAATTAGCGCCACCCATGAAACAGTTGGAGTTTTAGATGACCATCCGTGGTCTTCTTCATCAGTTCCAGTTCACCAAATGCTTTTTTTTTTAATGCAAATGCCCGATTTGCAACCGAAAATACTAAAATCGTTATATGTTTCCCTTGAAACTTTGAGGAGTTCCCTCAAGTCCTCATGGATTCCATTCCATCATCAGAAGTGAACTTTGAGAACAACGGGACCAATCTGGAAGAATATGCTTTCAAGCAAAGAAATAATTTTCCAAATCTGTTCATAAAATGGCGGAGTGATCGCGTGACAAACAACAAAAAACATACAGACGAATTGAGAACCACCTCCTTTTTTTGAAGTCGGTTAATAAAAGACTACAGAAGACTCTAGTCCCCCCAAGTTGAAAAGAACTTGAGCTTCGATTCAATGACTACTTGACTAGAGTCTAAAAAACTAAGTCGAGTCTTAGAAATGAAGACTCGAAGGACTTGAGTCTTTACCAACACTATGTGGTACTGACTCGCCTGACACTTAACAGCTTACAACTTTTATAAGACCAAGACCGGTACAACGCGTGTCGAAACTTCGGTAATAAAGGTAATATCGCGTTAGACCCGTGTAAACACACATATATTTTAAAGCATTCACGCATATATGCGTTCAGCGTTCACGTCCCAATTTTGTTCCTTGTGTGCGTGGCCTTTTTTTTTTTTACGTGGGTAAATGCCTTTATGCATTCCGCCTGGCTGGGGAGGCCAGGACGAATATGTCGGACTCCCGGGAACCGCCCGGACTACCGACTAAAACCCCACGGTGTTCGCCTCGTTGCTTATGGCGAACCTGCGGGAACGCTGTAGAACTCAACCGCGACTGTGTGCGTGGCCTAGCAGCGAATGTGTTAAGTATCTGACGGTCCCAGATTAGAATCCTGGTAAGAGGTAATTTGTGTGATTGATGATACATTTTTTTAGTTTTGGTAGTTTCCTATATAATTTACGAGTATGTATCTAAAATATATGCTCTTGTCTAGTACCGATCGATAACACAAGCCTTAATGAGCGTTTGTTGATTTGTGTAAGATTTCGTCCCTATCTTCTTTATTTAAGGCCGTGTATTACCACTTTTGAGTTTTTAAAAACCATCTGAGACATAGAATATAGTGTCTTAAAATCTAAAAAAATATATGTGTTACATGAGGATCTTGTCTAGTCAAAATCGCAGTCAGTTATATGATCTGATGAATTTCACTCGATAGAAAAAAATCGCGAAGTTACCCCTTTTCGGAATGTATTTTCAATACTACGGCTATAGTATTACTGATATTTAACATTTAATTTTTGTACTCAATTAAAGATCGTAAATAGTTATAGACAAATTCGCAGGGTTTGCTTTGATAAAATGATTGGCTTAATGACTATAGCTAAATATTTACAAAACTGCGCGCAGAGCTTGCGTAGAGAGCGGGATGGTTAATTGTAAACTCACGCGTGTTAGAGCGGGACAGTTGCGTTGGGGATACCTCCCCTTAACTAAATAAATATGGGTCCTATTCGCGTAGTAAAACCCGGCGCCTAAGTATCTACCTAAGTATAGCTTATTAACTACTTGAAGTATAAGTTGCTACTTATTTAAATTAAACGCCAGTTAGGTAAACAGCAAACAGGTTCTAAAGGTGCCACTCCACTGTATCTTTTCTTAGCCTGTTATTAACTTTTACTACCGAAGACCAGTAGCTCTAGTATAAGTTTTTTCGAAACATTAACTAATTCGAACGCGTTTGCGTTTTGTCTCAAAATGTATGAAAGTGGTATGAAAACGTGAACAGCGCCTCTGGTGGTCACTAGTGGAAACTAAAACGGCGAGTATAACATTTGTTGCTAACCGATGAACGCGCGTATTTCAAACTCGGTGAGAGCTTTTCATACATTTTGAGACAAAACGCAAACGCGTTCGAATTAGTTAATGTTTCGAAAAAACTTATACTAGAGCTACAGCTCAGCGGATGCATCTAGAACGTTCAACGTAGTGGTTAAGTAAGAACGGGCGCATAAGAGTTGTTGGTTACCTATAAATAACTTCAAAAGGACTTGGGTAGTTATACAGGGTGTTTGGTAGATATAGGTGTAAAGACTTTAAGGCGTGATAGATACTTTAGATTGAATTCAAAAACTTCCTTAGTTTCTACCGCTACTGTGTGAATGATAACACAGAAAACAGTAGACATCAATTGAAAAGGTAATATTTTCCATTGTATGGTCGTACGACACGACGAATTCATAAAGCATATTGTGGAAGGGAAGGTAGAAGGAAGGCGGAAGAGAGGGAGACCAAGAAGAACGTACATGGAGCAACTTAAGGAAAAAGTAAACGTCGTGTCGTGTCGTGTCGTCGTGTATTTGTTTTTAGTGTACATTATTTGGTGAACAATAAAGAATATTTGTATTGTATTGTATTGTCGTGTCGTATCAGGCGGTCAAACGAAAGGCTCAAGAAAGAGATACATGGAAATTGCTCCACCGACAAGAGCTTGGCTCTTAAATTGATGATGATGATGATGATGGTCGTAAGGAAAAAGTACGAATTTTGAAAATAGATAATATGGCGCATGCTCCGAAACTAAAAGACTTTCATCATCATCCTCCTATAGCGTTATCCCAGTACAGTTGCATCCTGAAGGATGCCTGGGGTCCGCTACCTAATCCCAAGATAGTGGCGTAGGCACTAGTTTTTACTAGAACTAGAAGACTTTATAGTATAGTAGGTGTGAATTAAAATGTCTAAAAGGACCTTTATTGCCCGTTAAAATTTTTACACCTATCTACCAAACACCCCGTATATAACATTTCCAATTAGCTATGGCTTAGCTTTAGATGTACAGTCAGCTAGGAAAGTGGTCTCACTTTTAAACTTTAGTATCAAAATGGAGTCGAAAAGTGATAAAGTGTAGGTACACATTATCTTAGGCGTTGACCCGCAGGTGACTTCCTGACTTGGCGGAGCGGGAGCGATTTAGTGTCCTTTGACATGAGCTTACTGATATCGCAGAGATTTTCTCACTGGACGGTATACTACCAGTATTACATTTACGCAGTAGTAATATAGGCCGTAATATATTCCGCTTAGTAGTAATATATCCCGCGTCAGTCAGGAATCACTCAATTAAATGTAGGGGCACAGTAAAAAGCAGTACCTACTGACATGACACGTCTGACAGTAAAGTTGACACTGACAGCTGCCAGTTTTCTCATATCGTACCGTATCCGCGCCGACAAATCAGGAAGTCGACATAATAAAAGCGATTGCACAAATTAAACTAAAAGTAATTGATAACATTAGTTTTTGAAAAATAATAAGTAGAATTGATCGAGCATTATTAGAAAATAATGAGCGGTGCTTGTACATTGTTGTGCCAATTAAAGTCATATTTTCACGGAAATATCTTGTTTCCTTAAGGAAATGAATCATTTTTAACTATCCAATTAATGGCGAAACTATTATAAGTAGGTACCTACAACAAAATTTTCTTCTTTTGCCCTGTATACATACCGTGCAAATGTTGATACCTATTTTTATTGCCCCTTTAGCTATTAATAAACCCTTTATTAAGTAAAAACCTCGAATAAACACGGGTTAAAAATACCTTCGCATCTTTTGTTTTATCCTTTAGACTTACTAAAAATTAAAACTGTAACGAAACTTATAAGAACAGTTATATTTTTTTTGTTTTCAAATGACAATTAATATTTTTAAAGAAAATTTCGGGTGTTAAGCTGTCATACCACGGTTGTGACGGTTGTCAAGTTGCCCTATCTTCGGTGTTGTGACGTACAGATTTTATTAAAAATAAAAATTGCTCGGGCAAATATATTTTACCCAAACTATAACAACTTGTTGTTTCAGATGTGCAGTCCCTGAATGCAGTGACAACCCTGACGCTTTGAACTACACTATACCTCGCCTTGAAGACGGCGGTTTCGCGAAGTGCCTACGCTATGGCACGTTCGATAACCAATCAAGCAGCAACACTTCTTGTTCAGCTGATGCCTTCGATACTTCGGTCGAAATTGAGTGTGACGAGTTTGTTTATTTGGAACAACATTCTATTGTCAAAGAAGTAAGTATTTTATTTACGGTTACATATTCTATTATTATTGACGGTTACATATTTTATTGATTATTTATTGCACCAAATTGTCTCTTGAAACTTTTTTAAATAAGGATACATATTTCTACATCAGCATATAGTGTCAATGCATTTAAAAACAAAACTAATTTTCGCACAAAAGGTGAAACGCGTGCGCCTATTAATTTAAAGCAAAAATAAATAAAACCTTAATGTAACTGCAAAAATAACAAAGTAAATTACACATTCTTACATTCTTAGGAAATAAGAAATATAAGAGCAAACGTCACAAAACATGATATTAATGTAGCCAGCAAAAAGAGAAACCTTTATGAGCCCTCTTAAATTACTCACATCTAATAATCTGAGAAAAGAGAATTAGGGTTCAACTTGACAAGAAAAAAAACAAAGAAAAGTAATATTTTAACTTTGTGACTCGGAAACCTATAGGTACTTATAATGATTATTTTTATCGCTTTCAATTCCTGTGGACTTGAGCAAAGCTCAGTTTTAATTGAATTACGGTTGAAATCTCACGTAGGAAGTCTTCACACGTGAATTTATTCAACCTACTACGTAAGCACGATACGACTTCATCAAATCGGCATATCTTTCTACAATGAATCGGCATATTTTTGTACACACAGAATGAATGATTCAAAATCAGGTGGACCGTACGCTATTTTGCCACCGTTGTTGTATTAAAAAAAATCAGAACTGTCGAACTAGGGCCAGGCCGGCACAAGAACATAATCAGACTAAATTAAGTGATCGGAACAATCATGTATTTCACCTATGCATTATTGTCGTTCGCCTTCCTTGCCGGCCGGCGTACGGTCAAAAGCATAGACATACACTGAGCTATGCTCTATGTCATTCCGTTACCGTTTTCATACTAAGTTTGTAATGCTTGTATGGTGGTAACGGAATGGAAAAACTGAAAATTGTATAAAAAATTTGGGACACTTTTTTCCCCTATATCATTCGAAAGTGCTTTCGATTCTGAGTAGAAAAAACCCAATTTTATCCTAATTAAAAAAAATCGAGTGTACAACTTTCCGTAAAATGGCCCATATACAAGTAGTTATAAATGACCGGGGGTAAGAGAAAGAAAATATAAAATTTGTACTACGTAATTTTTCCGGTTCGCATTTCCAATGTATTGCTTATAGAAGTGTGCCTGTGCTTATAACCCGATCATGAAAAAATGCTCGATTGGTGATAGAGACAAAACATGGCACTCTCTTCTGTTTCCTCTTATAGGAATCTCAATAAGGCTATCTTTTTCTATCAAAACGTCGGGCTCGGGTGTCGGGATAAAAAAAATATGAATCCTCCTCAATTATTTAATTAATTCATATCATTCATCAATCCATTCGTGCAAAGTTTGGTTCACGTACACGAACCCTGACTGAAAGTTCGACTCGCACTTGACCATTGTTCATTTTATCAGAATAAAATATTGTCCCCATTATGGGAAGCAATATGTTTAAGAAACAATATTGTACGTTGGAATTTTTCATCATGGTTATTGATAGGATATAAAAAAACTGGGAAAGTGCGAGTCCTGCCACACACACAGAAGGGTTCAGTATAACAATCAAGAATACGTATGGTCGGACTCACAAGGGCGCTTACTTTTGGATCTTGTCACTTTAATAACATCATTTTTAATTGCGACGGAGACCCAAAATTTCCTGCTAATTATATGAGTTCGACTGTATGTATGAGTATATGGTACCTACGTACTGACAGTACTAAATTTATTTTATGTCACACCTGGCCATAAAGCGGCAATTACCGCACGCTCCGCGCGCGGGAAATCCCACTTCCTGGCCAGGGGGTGACATAAAATTTTGTACTTAACACGGGCGGTAATAAAGAAAGCCTCAGATCGCATATTTATCGCCCTTGCCTTCGGCTCGGGCGTCAAATACCTGCGATATGAGACATTCTTTGTTTTACCGCCCTTGTTAAGTAATGTACTATTGTTTGAGAAAGGTACTTTCTGCTTATAAATCAGGAATTAATAGATGTATTTTCATTGAATGCATGAATCAAGCATATCTTTGTTACATTGTCAAGCTAACATGGCCATTTACACAACATTTTACACTAGTATTACTATTAGCAACGGAATATTTACTATGTATGTTTGTTTTAGTGAAACACGCAACTCACTCAACCCACAAAATCAAACATACATGGTAAATATCCCGTTGTAAATTAGTAAAGAAATATTTTCTTAGTATGATTTTCAAAAAGAACAACATTTCGAAAGTTAACCAATTAAAGTGCAACTAGGTACCAGGGGCGGAGCGTCCATACAACTCGATTCCCACCGGCTTGCCTAAATTTCAGCCAGTCCGTTCGTTTACTACGGCTCATGAAGAATAAGAAAGGCAAAATATTTTCTCCGGCTTCCCTAAGAATATTTTTGACGCGCCGCCACTGCTAGGTACCTACACTCTACAGTCAAGGGCATAAATATACGTTCCCAGAGCTTCAAATATCGATTAGCCAAAAATATCCATACGACCAGATAGCGCAGTTTAGCCATATCTATGCCATCGGCATTTACTCCAAAACTTAATGTTAAGTAACTTTTGAGAATCTAAGATGTATGTATTTTATTTGCGCTATGCCTACCTATATATTCTTATAGTAGTGTACCTACTCGAGTTTCGTTTTTGCTAATATGCCTACGGGACCCAAAAAAGTCACGACGTTTTTCCTTATTATTCCATTATTACGGAAAATCTCAATGTATCATGTAGGTAACATAAATAATGAATGGATATTTAATTACCTACAGATCTGATAAAATGTATACTAGAGGGACCTGTTTACTAGTCAATTATACATACATAATATTTCTAGATGAATGTAAGTAAGACCTCTAGGTACTTGATTCCCGTGTGTGAAAGTGAGAGTGGATTCGAGTCTTCTTCCCCAGGACTTTGTATGAGTCGTATGAGATACATTGAGATGAGTAGGTACAACTAAAAAATAAAATACAGAAAATGGTCTATGTTTAGAAGTGGGCGACTAAGGGCTGAAAATGATGATGAGCTCCCAAGAGTCCAAGAAGTTCAGCATAACATAAGATTTTATGCACTTTCATGTATTTCCATGTATGTACTTGCACAGGAGAATGCAGTAGGCGACTTCCTTGTTACCAAAACTTGCTGGAACGATATCTGCTGGGGCAAGGCATTCTCCATACAAACTCTGTGCGGGTTTTATTCGTAGGTTTTGGCACTAACGAATGTAATATTTTTTTTGGATATAAATATTAGATATGCGAAGAAAGTGATGTGGAAATTATCAAATATTTCAAAAAACCTTAAAAAAATCAATAAAAAAAATTACATCACGAAATAGCTAACAGAAAAATAAGCATACTAACCAAAAATCATAACTTTAATGCAAACCCAAACGAAGAAAATCCTGCACAAAGTTTGTATGCAGAGAGCTTGCCCTACCCCTCCTGTTAAGTTCCTTGAGCAAGTAACTAGGTAATACTCAATCTTATGATGCACCATGTGCACCTGACAATATTATCCCTTTTACTTATTCTGCGATATTATGCCTGTTCGGAATTAATACTTATTACATGAACAAAATTGTTTTGATATTACCTGAATCACACTCCATTGTTAGATTTTTCTAAAGGTCAACAACACCAGTATTCCATTGGACGTATGTACCGTCATTTCCGTGTCTAAACTAGTCTTTTTACTACACTAGTGCGGAATAATGAGCAAAGTTATTAACAATAATATATTTTCGCCTCGCTCACCTGAGTCTGTTAATCGTTTTCATAGCAAATGATCCAACAATTTGTAGTTATTATGGATAGAAAAAAATTACGTGAGTTAATGTCAACCTCGGCTTTTAATTTGACTGAAATCAAAATAGTGGCTGGTTTTTCCACTGTGCAGTATAAAAAAGCCACTTTTATGTAGTTTTAATCATTTTCATTAAGCTGTCTGTCGAATCAGTAAGGATTTTTTACTACGCCCCTACATTTAAGACGCCTTACAAGTTTTATAATATTTTGATTCCAAATTTTTGAAATACATCAGTATTGGTAACCAATAGTGGTTAAACGATAGGTACGATGATTTTGTTAAAGGTTTAGAATAGTAACATAGCCATTTTTTGTACTTTTGTAGTGTGTAGAATTTAAGCGGAAAATAGCAGTTTTAAGCTCGAAAATGGTCGACTTGGAGTGATGTTTCAAATAATATTTCTTAATGAAAATTCCAAAATATACATTTAAAATGTACACTCACCGGCAGAAAATTTGGCCCTAAAACTTTCGTGATTTCAAACATTGAATAAATTAAATAATGTTTAACATATAAAAATGTATTTTTCTAATTTGGGCCATATTTTCTGCCGGTGAGTATATTACATTAGGGCGCAATAGTCCTGTTCTATAGATATTAGATAGGTAGTAATATTGAGAAAATGTCAAGGTACGTGTCAATTAAACAGAAGGGTCAATCAATTATTTCTTGTCACTCGTTACCATGGTTACGTCTCCTGGGTCACTCTTTCAAACAGCGATTTTACAGACTTTAATTCTATTAAACATGATTTTTAGTGATGGTTATAAACCCATTCTGACGTGGGCCAACGCTTGAGCATGCTAGAAGTCCATATTATAACATTTTTTCTAAGAAACTACAGTTGTCTCCTGGTTGACGGGACAAAATAACAACAAGGAAAAGTTGATTGACCCAGAAAATGCCTAAATAGATGAGCATTTGTTTTATGGAATCGTGGGATACACGGGAGCGGGGCGGTGCGTTCGCAGTACCACATCAATATACCGTTATTGAAAATTGTTTTGATTGACGCGGATTCAAATTAACCCTTTTAATGACACGAATACCATATACCAACTTACTACTAATAATATAAATGCTTTAGTGTGTCTGTCTGTCTCTCACCGCTTCACGCTTAAACCGCTGAACCGATTTAGATGAAGATTGGTATGGAGATAGTTTGAGTCCCGGGGAAGGACATAGGATAATTTTATCCCGGAAATCATCCCTTAAGGGCTGGATGTTTGTATGGAAGATCGACGAGTAGGTAAGCGCCTGAAATAAAAGTATAGCAATTAAATTCTAACTAAGTACCTACCAAAAGTTTTCGTGTCACATCACAACGGTAGGTTTCAATTAAAAAGGGTCCAAAAATGTTTACTCACCTTCTAACCTCAAAATAAATTAAACTTATAACACCCCTCTCTTTTTGCGTCGGGGGTTAAAAATAGCTAATAATAAATAATAGTACATTACTTACCAAGGGCGATAAAACAAAGAATGTCTCAGATTGCAGGTGTTTTACGCCCGAGCCGAAGGCAAGGGCGATAAATATGCGATCTGAGGCTTTCTTTATTATCGCCCGTGGTAAGTACAAAATTTTATGTCACCCCCTGGCCAGGAAGTGGGTTTTTTCGCGCGCGGAGTGTGCGATAATGGCCACTTTATGGCTAGGTGTGACATAAACAACTTTATGTCACATCTGGCCATAAAGTGACGCTACGCGCGCAGAAAACACTCCCACTTCCTGGCTAGTGGAAGACATACAATTTTGTACTTACCACGGGCGGTAATAAAGAAAGCCTCAGATCACATATTTATCGCCCTTGCCTTCGGCTCGGGCGTCAAATACCTGCAATCGCCCCTGGTAAGTAATGGTCAATTATCTACCTACTCGTACCAATTTCCAGTATGGACATGGACAAGTTAAAGATAAATTGACATTGATTTGAAATTTTAAAGTTAAGATATACTGTAGATTAAATTGAATATGAGATACCTACCGCTTGTAATATTAATATGTTAACCTTAAAATCCAAAGCTCACCATTATTAAATAAATTAGCATCTGTTTTGATACACTAAGCGTATTAAAATGCCCTGATGCATTATTTATTAATATGTAGGTACTCATGTGGTTTCGAGGACGATTCTAAAGATGGGGTTTTTTCAACTTTTTGTTAATAGTTTGATCGTGAGGTCGGCGATCGTATTTGGCGGTATGCAGGAATTGTGTATATTTTTGTAGCTGACTGTACCGAACGTCTTCATAGGCAAGCTGAAGAAAAATTAACTATCTATTTCTTGGAACATAATGACTTGATTGTTTAGTATTTGTTGTTATAGCGGCAATAAAAATATATCATCTGTGAAAATTTCAACTGTCTAACTATCACGGTTCATGAGATACAGCTTGGTGATAGACGGACGGACAGCGGAGTCTTAGTAATAGGGTCCCGTTTTACCCTTTAGGTACGGAACCCTAAAAACTGCAAACATCTCTTTGGGTTTCTCCGAAACGCATTTTCGACCGAAACAGGTTTTGATTTACATTTTAAGATTTATTTCCTTTGTTTATGTAGGTACCTAACTTAAAGATGTTTTGTTGATGAAGATCCAGTTTAGCTTATTTGTGTCCGTATTTTTTGTCCTGTCTTCTGGGCTTTAAATACGGTACCTACTACTAGTGCGTTAATACCTAGGTGTAATTTAAATATCAAGCGTTCGTGGCACAGTGGCGCCCTGCTATGCGTATCACGTGCGGTACCTATGCGAGGATAAGCCACGTCGGAACAGGTAAATTCAATGGGTTTGAAGCGTTACCACCCTTCCCTTCCCTGGCGCGCGGGTGGGGGGGGAGGCATCGCGGTAGAATAATAGCGACCCCACAATGGCCCCTATACGGCAGCGAGGGTTAACGCCACAGAGGTTTTAGTGGGTATTCCTTTCCCCTATGGAAGGGCGAGTCCCACATACACCACTATGGACCGCCCCCGGGCCCAAGGCGATGCGTAAAAGTTTACTGCGTCAAAAAATTACGTAAACGCAATACCGAGCGCTCCCGTGCTTAAGAATGCACGCTAATGTCTGTGACAGCAGTCTTTAAGCCAAGTTAGAGGCCTTCGGGCAGCTTGAGAACTTCAACAGTCAAGTTGCCCACTCACTTGACAGGCCTACCTAATCCCAATAAGGTCGGGTTACTTATTGGGATTAGGTAGACCTTCCAATCCTTGGACATTTCAGTCAAAAAAGATTTTAGGGAAATAATGACCATTGACGTCACAATTTTTTGTGGGCAAATTGCGTCCTTTCTCCTCTTTAGGAAAGTTGCTAAACATATTTAGCAACAATAAAAAAAATAAACGGTCAATAAAAAAAAATACCGTCAGTCATTGTGACTTCCACAACGGTATTCCGACGACACGACGACGATACAGCGACGAGACGATAGAAGACAGTGAACCCCAATTTATCCCGATAATAACAGACCAGCAGCGGTCGGTCGCTGAGTGACAGCGACCATATTTTCTATACCGTGTGTTAAAATTAGAATAAACATTATTTGAATAGGAATGAGCACCATTGGCGCGCGCCCTACGAAGCATGGCGAATCGATGGTACGGTCCAGTGACCGCTACATATTTTCCTTAATAGCGCTGGACGCAACCTTAACTGTCAGTTACATTCGATCAGGGATTTCCATCCGGCCTTGAACTGCCAGATAGAGATGACATCAGATTAACCCCAGACTTCCGCCTATATAGCCTATAGGCTATAGGTCAGTCTAGGCCCTAGACTCTAGGGATCCCAGTAGCCGGAAAAGCCCAAACGCCAGGTGCTTAGGGGCCCGAGTCGGAGGCGCAGGGGCTTGCCTAGGACCTAGGAAGGGCATTGATTAGAAAAGGCCAAAGGCTTAAAACTGTTGCAATCATGACCAAAATTAAACCAAAGAAGGATGATCAGCCTAGGGATCCCAGTATAGCGGGAAATGTTGGCCCAAACGCCTTCTTATTTTGACGCAGAGGAAATGCGATTGCGCATCCCCCCAGAAGGCCCTTGCTTGGTGGGGAGTATTTTGGACTCGCCCTTCCCCGGGGGAAGGAACTACTAAAACCTCTGCGGCGTTAACCCACGCTGCGCTGCCGTTTAAGGCGATATATTGATTGTAAGAGACGCGTGTATGTTTTTCGCTCACGACAATACGGGATGCAACACTCTCCGGGAATGGCTTTTTTAAGCTTAAGCCACATAGAGAGCGGGCGGGCGGTAGCGGCGAGGGAGCGGCTACCTCCCGCGCCGCTACCGCCAGCTCCCGCGCCGCTCCCGCCCGCTCCCGCGCCGCTACCGCCCGCTCCCGTCCCGCTCACGTCCCGCTCACGTCCCGCTACCGCCCGCTCCTGCGCCGCTACCGCCCGCCCGCTCTCTGTGTAGCTTATGCTTTAGATAAATCTCGATAAATATCTGACTGTGTGCAGGTTTATTAAATTTCCTCTTGTTAGAGTATAGATGAGGTAAAATACCATCCGGCATCCCGCATCCGGCATTCCGGCATTTTCCCCCCATCATGCAAAGCACAAATAAGAAACGGGCGCTCTCTGGGGGAGGCCTATGTCCAGCAGTGGACGTCGCTCGGCTGATTAAGATGAAGAGGAGAAGAAAATACCATCATATTAACTTAATCGTGTCTTTTAATAATGCGTTGTTTTAGTAGGCTGAGTAAAAAAAGGAAAATATAGACTCTTTGGATTTCTTTTCTACCAAGAAAATTTTAAGCAATCATGTTTCGGCTATTGTCAGTACCACAATCATATAGTCAAGAGTCATTATATCTGGAAAACAGTCCCTAATGTTTCCTCGTCTGGGCAGAACGGCGTTTCAAAATTTCACTCGTTGTAGCGCCTAACGCTGTCATTCTACCGCAATGCCCACCCGTAGGGGGCCTGAGTCGTACGGGCTTACCTAAGACCAGTAGATGGGCATTGATTGTAAATACCACGCTCATGGCCAACATTTAACAAGTGAACCAAAAATCCTGGCCATTGAATTATCGGATATCCACAACAGAATATCCTCCGTGCTCTTTTATTAGTACTCACTGAGGAGTGAGAGCCACTGAGAAGAAAAGGAATACATATTTGTTTCCGAGTCTTGGATGTTTTCCATGTATTTAAGTTCCATGTTTGTTTCCCATTTTTTTAAGTACTTTTATCATTTAAATATATCTTCGTCTAGTATGTACACAAACCTTATGGAACTTACTATGGAGCTAGGTCGATTTGTGTAGATTGTCTGCCTAACATTTATTACAGGCTGCGTCGCTTCACAGTACCCTATCGGTAAGGCCCTAACGGGGTTAGGGGAGAGGAGGTAACGCATCTCACTCATTAAAGCGAGATAGTTTAACTCCCCTCCCCCAGTTGTTTTGGATGTGGGCATTATAACGCAGGGGGTAAGTGTGTATGTAATTACTTTATTGTACACAAAAAACGGGTATTTACAAACAAATAACTACTTTAACAAATTAACTTACAACCATTGACGGTTTATACGCAGTTTCGTACTAGCGGTATACGATATGCGTAGATGAACATAATTATAAGATAACATTACCGCACCATCCATTTATTAATGGAAACTGGCTATTTTAGTCGGATATTTTGCATTTAGAAGGAGATCGTGTAGTTTCCAACCAGGTTTCTTGGAACTTTTCCATCTGACTTACCTACCAACCATATGGAACACTAATATAGTCCATGAGCTAACAACCGATTCAGACGAAAACTGATAAATATACATAGATAACAATGTCTCAGATCGCAGGTATTTGACGCCCCAGCCGAAGGTAAGGCCAATAAATGAGCTGGCCAGGAAGTGAGATTTTTCGCGCGTGGAGCGTGCGGTAATTGCCACTTTATCATTTATATACTCATCATACGAATGGGTTTAAGCATTGTTTTTCAGTGAACTTGACCCATTCGCCACCATTCGCAGTTTACCGCAGTTGGATCATGAAACCAATTATTTTCGATAACGTTACACGTGCAATAATTGTGATTTCACACAGTTTCGCTTGCCTATTAATCCTACTGGCACCTATTCCGATTAAAGCGAAGGCCAATATCAACATAAGTTTGTATATTTACATCGCATTGCAACGTCTATCAATAAATATGATTAGTGAGTAATTTTATTAATTTTGGTAACAGTCTATTTTCAAATTAACTTTTTCAACGATACCACCCTGTCCGGTACATGTTTAATTTAAGTTTAAGACTTCATAAATACATGGTTTGTCTATAAAGTTCATTGGCTTATGATAAGTAAACAGACGGCTATAGAAGGTAACCTAATTTACTAATTGCATCGTTATATAATTACAATATCGTATTGTTTACTGATAATGTACCATTGCCTACAGAAGTCCACAAGATTATCTACCTACTTGTTGCGATACCTACCCATCAGTGGCGGAGCGTCCATACAACTCGATTCCCACCGGCTTGCCTAATTTTCAGCCACGCCAGTACTTTTAGTACGGCTCATGAAGAATAAGAAAGGCAAACTATTTCCGGCTTCCCTAAGAATATTTTTGACGCGCCGCCACTGCAGTACCCATAGACTTAAGAATACCTATCTAAGATTTTAGCAAAGTGACTTCTATTGCCTAAATCCTTAACTACGTACTTAACTAGTTTCCTATGAGAGGAACGGGATCAATATGTGACATTTTTTTCTTTGACGTAAACTTACTGACGTCGCAAAGATTCCAACTTGACGGAATACTGTCAGTATTACATTTGCGCAATAGTAATATCATGCGCAGAAGTGGACCAGTACTGCCTTCGTATCGTCCCGCTACCGCGCATTCCGCGCCAGTCAGGAAGCACACATTTAAATGTAGGAGCGTAGTAAAAAGCGGTACTGAGTTGACTGACAGTTGACACTGACATTTGACAGTTTTCTCATATCTTACCACCTCCGCACCGACAAATCAGGAAGTCGCCTAAGAGTTTACCTAAATAAGGCAACTAGTGGTTCCAGTCTCGACAAGTCTCGTGGTCTAAACGCGGTACTCTACTAAAAAGCATTCATTATACATATAACGATTGCATATAAACTACTATAGTGTTCAAACATACTCCATTGGATATTCTAATATCCAATTGAATAAAGGCAATATGACAGTGTCAAAGTAATCGTATTAATTACAACTGACCAGGCCACAGGCGCCCGTTTCACGAAGCTAGTTGCAATTTTACATCTCCGGCAACATTGACCAAATGACCAGTCATTATTGATCAAGCGCATATCATACGCCTCAGTATTGATAGTTTAGCCTACGTAAAATTGTAACTTATTATAACTTCGTGAAACTGTTCCCACAAGCCTATATTGCATAATTTAATTTAGCTAATATTAGGACCGTATAAGTCTCATGTCAACATTTTTCGTTAGATAGAAACTTAAGCTAAACTTAAGCTGGTGGTATATTATCCATTAATATTGGCAACACTGGCTGTGCTGTGCATTTGTTCAAGTCTATGATTTTCTACTTGTGTTTTTGTACGTTTGCATTTAATAAATAATACACAAATGAGCAGCTGAACAAGTTTTACACAAAAATACCAATATTTAAGAATAAGTTTACAAGTCCTTAACGCAATAGGCCCCAGGCTTCCATCAGTACCAAAACGCAAGTAACAGAGTGATAGGGTGAGTGCGATTTACTTTTGCCAGGGGGCCGATTTTTGAGTGTCGAACGCTCGACTTTTCACTAGAGATCTGTCAATAAACTATGACGTTTTGACAGATATCGTGTGAAAGTCGAGCGTTCGACACTCAAAAATCGACCCCCAGGTCACCAATAATCTCCTCCGACCTTGGTCCGCACGGACCGTCTTATTGTTTCCAGCAAAATTCCCTTTTAATACCGGTCTGTGCGGACCAAGGTCGCGCCGTCATACGGGATGTCAACGACCGTCTGGCAAGCGCTTTACATTATTCTACTTTGTTGCAGTTCAACCTTGGGTGTCAAGATTGGAAGCGGACCTTAGTAGGCACTGTTCACAATGCCGGTTTCTTCGTCTCCATACCTCTGACTGGTCTCATCTCGGACAAGTTCGGCCGAAGACTCGCCGTCGTGTTCGCTTGCGTGTCCAATGGCGTCTTCGGACTCATTCGGGCGTTGTCAGTCAACTATAATATGTTCGTCGTGTTTGAATTTTTGGAACCGGCGTTCGGGGGCGGAGTTTATACGGCGTGTTTTGTGCTGGGTGAGTTTTTTATTATTTAAATACTTGCATCATATTTTTTACAAGCCTACACACCATTTGCAAGTTCAAGCGAAGCGTTTAACGTTAACAAATACATTTCCGAAAAAGCGCAGATGCAAACAATCGCGACGGAAACCAATAAATCTAATACAGATCGGTTATCGGCGTTCAAAAGTTCAGAGGTTTTGCTGAGGGACATTGGGCAGCGTATGCGGGAGAGGGATGAAGCGTCGTCGTGCCGGCTCATTCCTGGTGCGAATGTAGCCCGTTATGATTCAACGCGGCAACGCGGAAAGCATATTGGTCACCTTTGAGTCAGGAATGGCTCGGGGTGGGTTACTTATCTAGACTATTCTTTTGGGAGTTTTGGGTCGCTATAGCAGAGTTTATATAAGGCGTAAGCTAATCATACCGACCTGACAGATCGTGCCTGTGTCCTGTAGGCCTTTTTATGGGGCAGTGCGCAGGTTATGTCGGACTTGCACCGACTAAAAACCCCCCGATTGTCCTCCTCAACCCATTTCGGACGGCTCTGGGCTCTCCCATGGAACTCTCCAGTGCCGCCCTAGAGTCCACCTATGGGTCCCGCCATGTTTTTATGGACGATCGCAGCCCCCAACTACGACCGTCTTCGGCCCCGATGACCCTCTTTTAGTCGCCTTCACCGACAGCACAGGATACCGTAGCCGTATTCTTATGCCCGGGCTACAGGGCGTATGTGTCCTGTAGGCCTAGCACATAATGGCGGTGTCAGTTTGTCGGCCTATCTCGAGCTATCCATCGCTTTCGAACAGCACCTATCAAAAAAAGACGCATAGCTCGAGAAAAGCCGACATACTGTCGAGGCCATTATGTGCTAGCCATGCTGATCGCTTATCTTATCATACAAGAAGGCCGGACAAATGAGAAACGGATTCCAAAACAATGCGTCAAGTAAAACACATCGCCAGACCTCTTGAAATCAAACAGGTTAGTAATGACTGTTTTTCGAGAGCAAACTACATATAGCAAAATATTGGCGAATAGGAAATCACACCCGTCGAACTTGCCGAAGGCTCCAAGAATGCGGACATTATACTTTTGATCAATTGAATTGGCCGAATTGTGACCAGTAAGTTCCTTCAAAAAAGGACTTTAGCGTCCAGGCATAAGGATCAAAATCTATTGACAGGTTTATAAAATATCAGACATTTTAAATAATTTCAACTATAACATTATAACTAAATGCGAGGAGTGGTTTGTTTACTACAAATTATGCTAATTTCGCGCATCTGCAAAAAGTGTGTTGATAAATAAAAAACTGTTGTTTTAGACAATGTTAAAAAAAGATGAGGATCAAATGTTCGATATTGATTCGATTAATATATTTTCGCTATGGCAAAATGAAACGATGATCGATAAAAAAATAGGTAGGTACCTAAATATAATCAAAACTAAGATTACTGTGATGAATATATCATTTGCTACTGAGCTAAAAGAAAAAGAAATGGTAAGGTAAACGAAAGAATTGTATGAAGGTAATCAGCAGTTAGCCATCGATTTTCCTAAAAAGATATAGATTAAATAAATATTTATTAAAACAGAAGTTAATCACGCAAGACTGTTTTACAACTATAATATTCATTGAGTTTTGCTGCAAATAGTCTTTGTTTGTTAGCATTAACCACCCAGTAGTAACAGCCACATTTCAATCTTCTGCCGTATAAAATTTAAGAATGCGGCACGAATAAATTGCCACGATAATGTACCTTGGTACCTAATGCATTCCTTTAGTAGCTAAATCATCTCGATCATCGATCTTCTAAATGCCTTATGCTGAAATCGGCATGTAATAAGTGATCTAGAATTCAATATTAATATTTACAAAATAAAGATTAAAAAAATTAAATTAAATTAATTTATTCTTCAATTTAGGCATATTACATGCACCTATGAATGTCAACAAAATATAAACTCTAAAAATTAACAAATAATATTTTAAACCTATTATAATTATTATCGTCACATATACTATGTAAGTTCGAATATTTTTATTTTCCAAGCATCGTCGCGTCGGGGGACCGTTAAGTGAGAAAAACAGGTGTAGTCGCAGATGTCAACAAAAGAATTTACTCCGAAAAATTCGCAAAATCGACACTCTTTCTCACTTTTTTTTCGAACGTTTTTCTCACTTAGTGGTCCCCCAACGCGACGACGCTTAGAAAATAAAAATATTTTAACTTACATAATATATGTGACGATAATAATTATAATAGGTTTAAAACATTATTTGTAAATTTTTAGTTTATTTTTTGTGTCGCGGGTTTGAATTTTTTTAATTTTACTTTTATTTTTTCCTTTTTAAAGTAGGTATAAATATTAGGAAGGGTACCAAATTTCGAATCGATAGGACATATGGAAGGATTGGAAGGTAGTCAGACAGATCCCCTCATCAACTATTAAAGAGCTGTTGATCTTCAAACGGCTGGTCAGGTCATGGTTACCTTACCATATAATTTCAATATCATTGAAGTAACACGGTACCAAATTTCGAATCGATCGGACATAAGGAAGTTAGTCAGATCCCCTCATCATCTAGAAAAGACCTGATGATCTTTAAACGGCTGAACAGATTTTCATGAAACATGGCTAAGAACACTCGGTATAAAATTATCTATGACACTTCTCATCAAAAAGGCAATGGTGTCCCAACTGTTCCGTCGTAGAACTGGTAAAATCAATTTTTTTTTTATAATCTATTCTATTGTAATAAGCAATATCAAAAATTTATAAAAATAGGGGTGTGATCACGAGGTGCAACCCCTTCGATTCCTATATGAATTTTAGGGAAAAAATTAAATGTTGGTGTAATTGTAATATAATGAGAGCTGGGAACTATTTCACTCGGGCTGCAGTCTGTAACGAATAAAAATATCAACGCATAATAAATACCTAAAGCTTCTAAAAATGTAAGCCTTAGCTCATAAGCTGTAAATATTTTCCTACGTGAATAGTAAAAGCTATAGGGAGAGGAATATTTCCCTAAAATATTAGTAACTAATTAAAACTTAGTAATCCAATTACGTAAGAAAGTGGACATAGAAACAAAGCGGAACTGACAAAAACAGCAGGTAATTAGCCGGAAAGGCTTAACGAAGCGTTAATCGAGGTTATTTCTGAGGTCTTAAATAATTCTGAGTTTAACACTACGTTTAGATCTATACTGTTTTAAGATAATGTAGCCAAGAGCAATATATACTTTAATTGCTTTTGAGTGGGTGTTTTTGTCGAAAAATGCAAAGGTACCGAACTTTAATTGTTGCGCTATTTAAAGCTAGCCATACATAGTCAGTCCAGCTATAAGTGGTCCAGTATATATAACTGGCTAGACAATTAAAGTCCGTGACATTACAATTGTTAATCTATATAAAGTAAAACGAGTCTGGGACGCCGTTCTGACCAAACGAGGCAAAAATAAATATGTATATATATACAAGAATAATTAACAAAAATATCATAAACAATATTAAAACTAACTTAAATCCATGCATTTTACTACCAAGGATGCTGGCGGCATTTCGATCGGTTGATTGAGTTTCGAAATAGTATAAATGTGATTTTTTCTATGTGTATATCTGAATTGTCTGATGATAAGTTGTGCGAGGAAGTCGCCAGCTCGTCGGTCACCAGTGACATCAACCAAACGCCTCGCATTTTCAGTAAATAACTTTTGGGCGGTGGAACCCCATCCCTAGAGTTTCGAAGCCAAATGGTACAAAATTGTACTCTCTGCCGAGGCCCTTAAATAATAAGTGGCGGTTTACAGATAAATTACTACATGCTTATGAAGTTCGTTCGAATTCATATATGGACATGAAGAAAACGAACATTTTGGGACAACCGGTTTTTATGTGTTTGTAGGGTTGCGTGCCAAAATGTTCCAAAGGGAACCCTTATGGTAAATATCTCGGTATAACAGAGCAAATCTAGAAGTTTTATTACTACAGTATTTAGGTAGGTCAAATGGGATATCGTATAAAAGGGCTGGAGTTGCACATTATGAAACAGTCTTGTTTGTGCCTATATTTTTTTAGTATCTGAACGAAATTGTTGACAAAAATAGCATGATTCCCTCTTTATCTCTGAAGTACTAAATAAATTGTGAAATTATCACACTTAATATTAAGATTAACGTAAATAACAGGAAAAATATAACTGATATGTCGCTAGTTATCTTGATTTTTGCTTTATCAAAACACCAGTATTAATAAACAATATTTGTACGGAAGCCTCCGTGTGCGAGTCAGATTCGCACTTGACCTTTTTTACATGAGCGAAGTAGCGGGTAACAAAGAATAAAACACCACTTCATTCGTCGCGCCTTAGGTCAATGACCCCGATTTAAGTGAATGGTTAAGTTAAGATCCGAAAACTTGTATTGCACGAGTCGTGGAAAGCAAAAAATTAAGTACACCACCTTTCCAATGCTTGTTTTTGAACTTGGATAATATAGCCTTACTTATATAGTGCTACAGGGCTACATATCGAGAATGCTGCAAATGGTGTTAAAAGCATAAAAATCGCCACTATTGATCTTTAGGCCATTTATGAATCAATTTGACATGTTGGACGAAAAAAAACGAAAAGGAGAGGAGTTATGACGACAACCTTTTTTTGTATGGAATTTAAAAAAAATCTGGAACCTATTGTGTGTGGTATCAAACGAAAGGGCTTTCTAAGCCAGTTCTAGAAATATCATTACATTTAAGTCATTAATTCAGTCAGTCTTAAATTAAAATAAAAATACTTTTTAAAACATACCAAGTTTGGGGTCCTCCAGGTATGGTACCTAATATCCTCATATCTAACCTCAAGAAAGCAATTTTGAAAATATTTACATTTAGTATTTTTTTATAATTTTTCATTATTACAATGTTTGCTTAGCAACATTAACAAAGGAAAACTGGCGGAAATAATTCGTGAATAAGCGAATTTTGGCAGGGTTGTAGGTACAGTTGACCTAAATAACATACTAAAAGGACTGGTCGATGGGAGTACAACTAAAGGGTGGAAGGGGAGTGTAAAAACTAAAAAAGGGACCTTTAAAACTTGTAACTTTCCTTAAGGCAGTTAAACATGAAAACATTATATTTCTGTAGGTTGTCTAAATTGTTATTAGTATATATTTAGTAATATCCTGCTAATAGCAATTGAAAGGTTGAAGAGAATCCTTGCATGTGAGTAATCAAATTGACTAGATTTGGAATTTGACCTTTCCAAAGGAAATATTTACTTACAATATTGAGAAAGACACCGAAGGCTACGCTTACATACTGGTGGATAATATACCTATTCAACATTTTATAGAATTAGTTTAACGCAACCGGCAATTTTCTTGCAGGATCTTTCTATTAAAAAATATAGTATATACTCGTATGTATTGTTATTATTAATAAACAAAGAACAACGTTTTTCACACCGTGTGAACTGACGTTCCAGGCCCTTTTATTATGAGCGTTAAGTGAGGCTTTTGTCTGCGGCTTCGTCCGCATAAACTTCGACTCCCTATTTAATTTTTTGGGATAAAATCTGTAATGTTAATCCAGCATCTTCGGTACCATGCCACGGGGGCCCAATTTTTTACATATGTTTTAGTTTAGTTTAGTTTATTTAGATATAGATATTAAATTTTAATTTGGTTTTATTTCTAGGTCTAGTTTTAGTTGTTTATACTGTTTTTAATATTATGTTGATTCCAAATAAAAAATATTAAATTATCCAGGCTATACGAGTAAATTCGTTGTATAATAATAGGATTCTCGAAAAATTACCAAGACCTTTCTTTGGAGAAATTTGCAATTTTAAAAACTATCCATTACCAGAGCAATGAAAGCAGTTTAAGAGGAGGGGTAGAGCAAGCTCTCTCCATACAAACTTTGTGCAGGATTTACTTCGTTTGTGTTTGCATTAAAGTTATGAGTTTTGGTCAGTATGCTTATTTTTCTGATAGCTATTTCGTGATGTAATTTTTTTTTTTTTTTTTAATTTTGAATATTTTTGAAATATTGGAAAATTTTCACATCACGATCTTCGCATATCTAATATTTACAACCAAAAAAAAATTATATTTGTTAGTGCCAAAACCGACGAATAAAACGTGCACAAAGTAACTGGCGTAAGTTTGTATGGGGAAGGCCTTGCCCTACCCTGCGCCTTAAGCTAGAAGAGAGATTCGATACAAAGTGCACACAAAGCGTTACTATTGACTATAAAATAAAACAATACAGCTTTGTTAAAAAGTTCGAAAAAAAAAGAGGCTATGTTATATAGATTCTTAACTTTATTACCGAAATGAGCTAATTCCACAAAATCAATAACGTAAATATAGTTATGAGCAGGGATCGGACAAAAAGTGCGGATGACGTCAAACCACTTATAGGATGATTTCAAATAGTATTTTTGATTTTCATAAACAATTATCACTTATCATTTATCAACCTCTTTATTAAACGATATCGCCACTTGAAATGAGTAAGTACGTTTTTGACTGACACATTGTCAATCAAATGAACAATAAATTGACTTCGTTATTGTTTAGCTATTGTATCTTCAAGATTATATTTAGATAAAATTTATATTTAAAAGTTTCGTGAAATTTATTTTTCACTACATCACCCTACCACCTGTATATTAATTCCATAGATTTACCTACGATTATTTTGTTACTTCATTAATACTACTTTGTTAATACATGTCACACGGAAGTTTAAATACAAATATCATCCTGTGTGCAAGATTACGTCATTTTTTCGTCATCCGCACTTTTTGTCCGACCCCTGGTTATGAGTTAGTATTTGAATTTTCGGACTGCTTAATGCGGCTACTTATAAAGAAAGAAAAAAGTCATCCCGGTCGTGTTAAGACACTGGTAGATACCTAATACCATGATTACATGAAGCCATTTGTTTTCAGCCCTGGAACTGGTGGGTCCAAAAGGCCGAGTCCTCGTGAGTCTCCTCTTCAATACCATGTTCATTCTCGGGGGAGTCACCGTCACCCTCCTCTCCTACTGGCTGCAGAACTGGAGATATCTCCTCTTCATCATCTACACTCCTGCTGTCTTCGTCTTCCTTTATATGTGGATGCTTACCGAGAGTTTTAGGTACGTATCTTAGTTAATTTATATTTACCATGTTCTACTAAACGTTTAAAATTCGCGTATTAATGAAATTGTCACTCCGAGCGACATGTTTCAAACTTTTCGGGAGTCCCACTTCAGGTTGAGCGCGTTTGCGCGTTTTATATAATTTTAATGTGACTCACAAAAATTTAATGTTATATTACACTTCTTGTACATGCATATTTTTGAGATGTGTCATTTTGTTATGAAAACTGGAGCATAGCGGTAGGCTCGTTCGCTTATTTATTATCTAAAACCAATGTCAAGTCAAATAACCACACCTAACCAAACAAATTTTCAAGTCACGTAATATAGATAACTTGTTTATGCAGATGGTTCTTCAGTAAAGGGCGATACGATGAAGGCCTCAAAGTATTAAGTAAAGCAGAAAGAATGAACAACGTCGTGGTACCCAAGGAGCATTACAGCCAAGTGGAAAAGCAAGCCATAAAGCAAAGAGACGCAAGAAAATGCGAGAGCATAGCTAGCAACCAGTCGTCATTCAAACAGATTTTGACATCTAGTATGATTTGGAAGAGAATATTCATCGTATCCTTCCTTTGGACATGTTCTACACTGGTGTACTATGGATTATCGATAAATGCTATAGAACTTTCTGGAAACAGTTATTTGAACTACATTGTAGTGATAGTGATAGAAGCGCCAGCTAATGTCTGCAAGCTTATACTATTGGACAGATTTGGAAGGAAGAAGGTGATTGCCGTAGCGTTTTCTCTAACCGCTTTGATATTGATTAACTACGGATTTGTTCCCGGTAAGTTGAATGGGTATTTTATTCCGTTTATTTATTTTAAAACCGCCTTATTAATTGCCAAACAAATCATTTTTTTTAAATGTCTTTGTCCGCGTAAACTTCCACATCCTATTTCACCCCTTCGAGATATGATTTTCGGAATAAAAAGTATTCTATATGTTAATTCAGGCTATAAACTCATTATATTACAAGTTTCAGCATAATCCAATCAGCCGTTTTTTCGTGATTGAGTAACAAACTAACTACCAACTAACTAAACCTAAACTTTCGCATTCATAATTTTAGTATGATATTGTGATGTAAAAAAAATCAAAATGACATTAAAAATCATTAATAAGGTAAACGTCCTTATGCTCGAAATCTTAATGCCCAACAAAGTCAACTATAGTTCACCTCTGTCAGTGTGACATAAGATTGGAAGATTAAGAAGTTCCCAGTGTTAGGTAAGGTCTCATTATTACCGAACCTAGAAAGAAGAAGAGGATTACAGAAGTAGATACCGAGGATCATTCAGTACATTAAACTATGCATCTTAAACCAAAACAACATACATCGCACAATAAATACAAAGATGGTTAGCTACAAGTAATTAATTACATTGTACAAAAAGAGACCGGTTACAACCAGTATACGAAAAAAATTAATAAGAAGAACTAAATAGTAAAACAACCAAATTGTAAAAAAAATAACCACAAAGGTCACCAAACAAGATATTATCGCATAATAAAGAACACCTTCAAAATATGGTGGTATAAGCCCTACCGTACCAGAACCGACCGTGGGCCATTTGTAACCGAATTCAAAAAGAGTACAAAATCTGTCCTTCGGCTAACATTGAAGATTTAAGTGCATTGACTTGATTCTTATATCTGTCACTTTAAAGATCCTATCGCTCGTTATTTTGACTCTCACGTTTTGAGTTCTTTACAAACTTTTGTTGAAATAAATAGAGTCATTAGAAAATATAATTCATGATAATTATTTATGCTAAGATCACGAATTTGTTACTCTCCTATGTTAAACAGAAGAATATGAAAGGGATTTTAAAATGCATCCAAAACATTTAAAAATATATTCTTATATATATAGGTATACAGTTTTTGTTAGACTAGTAAGCTTTATCAGTTTCAGTTTCCTACTACAGATTTCAAGTTTCAGATCATCTTCACCAATCAAAAGAAATATTGATTTAATGCTAAGCTGAACGGATTTTACTGAACAATGAACCTTACAAACATGTGTTTTAATAATTGAAAAAGTTTATGAATTTTTTACTAAATTACGTAAACTATTATATAATCGTATACAGCCGTGTGACCTTCAGTAGCTCTAGTATAAGTTTTTTCGAAACATTAACTAATTCGAACGCGTTTGCGTTTTGTCTCAAAATATATGAAAGTGGTATAAAAACGTGAACAGCGCCTCTGGTGGTCACTAGTGGAAACTAAAACAGCGAGTATAACATTTGTTGCTAACCGATGAACGCGCGTATTTCAAACTCGGTGAGAGCGTTTTCATACATTTTGAGACAAAACGCAAACGCGTTCGAATTAGTTAATGTTTCGAAAAAACTTATACTAGAACGAAGTATTCATTAAATCTAAAATGTAGTACAACGACTAAACATACCGCTACTACTGTAAACATTATTTACGAGAAGTTAGAGTACCTATGTAAATTTTATATTTTTCGTATATTATACTTAATAAACTTCGTTTACCTCATGTTACGTCATTAGGTTATATTTTCCATACCAAAGAAACCTATACCTAAGTAACTTGAATCATTAGCGCAATGTTTGTGCATCATTATCAGGAATAAATCAAGATTTGTATCTTTGATATACCTAACATCTTTTTTGTCAGTGATCTTTTTATTTCTATCATCATATCAAGCTAACCTAACTCCATTGAAAGTCCTTAGAATAACTCTCCTATAATCCCTCTCCTATAATGTCTCCACTACGAGTGAAAGCACTGTTACCTCTACTATTTTCGCCACATTTCTGACCAAACATTTTTTAACATTACAGCAGGAATTTGGTCCCTAGTGTTCTACCTGGGCGGGAAGTTCTTCATCACACTAGCATACAACTCCTTATACGTGTTCGCGGCTGAAGTATTCCCGACAAACTACAGGACAACCCTGCTAGCTGTCTGCTCGACCATAGGAAGGACTGGATCTGCTGTTGCTCCTATGACGCCTTTATTGGTAAGATAAACTACCTAACTAACTGGGCTGGCACGACGACCCAAAATGAATCTTGGCCTTCGACACAAGAGCACGCCATTTTACTTGGTCCTGCGCAACTTCTCACCAGCTTGCACCGGCTCCGAGCTCACGCAGGTCCGCTTCCACCACATCCTTCTAGCGATACTTGGGGCTACCCACAGATAAGGTAAAGACAACCAAGATCTGTGGTCTGTGCTCTTTTGAGGTGTGCAATAAAGAGTATTTGTATAGTATATTCTTCTGTTTTCCGTTGCCTTCATCAGAATGAAGGACCATATGTATTTTTTATAAAGAAGTTTTGTTTTTTAGTGTATTTACGCTTTATACTTTTTTCTTTGCCATAAGCAATTTCAACGGTGTCGTTCGGTTAGCCTCAATGATGAATAACAAATGATAGGTATTAAATTAAGGGTGACCTTTAGTTAATGAATTCTTATTATTTTTTTAGCATGAGAGCACAGATTAGTCACCTATTTGATTATACATGCATTAATGGTTAATGTTCCACGATTTCAACACAAATAAGTAGTTTAGTGTGAAAGAGACAATGTTAAGTGAGTGATCCTTTCGGGATATCGCAATAATTCCTCGTCAAATGACAATTTCGTAAGCCGAAGTACTTCGTAGTAGGAAGTTACGAAGTAGTAACTAAGTAATCACTAATCAGATTCGAAAGCAAAGTACTATATATCTAGATGATGATAAATTATTATCAAATATTATTTGTTGATTTATTACGCCGAATTACTTAAGCCGAATATTTGCAGTTAATTTATATAAATTTGATGTTTAATCTAATCGCTCTAGAACTCCAAATCCCGACGACACAGTGATTACAAGATTACGATGTAAAATTTGCTTGTTTATGTTTCATCGGAATCTTGATATTTGTGTTCGACTAAACTCCCAGTTTGTTTCCAAACTCGATTTAGCATTTTCCATTTGAATTTCAAGGCAGACCAACTTGCGATTAACTGCGTCGTTTTTGATGTAATGTTTTACTAACGAGTTTCTGTAAACATGTTGATTCGAGTTCTGTTCTGAGGCGCTGCTTAAATTAATATTGAGTTGACGAGCGACTTTGATCGTAACTTTCTTGCTAAAGACTTGGAAAATTTACTGAAAGTTAGGCCCATTTAAAATTATTATCCTAATATCATTAGGATAATAAATAGAACGTTGACTCTTACGGTTCCGTAGTCGAAATGGCTAAAACGGAACTCTTATAGTTTCGTCGTGTCTGTCTGTCTCTCCGTATGTCACAGCCTACTCGGAGACTATAAGTAGGTACTACAGTTATGAAATTTGGTAGGAAGGTGTATTCTATGAACCGCTACATAAAAATGTTATTAACCGTGATAGATAATTTTATTTTACTCCCGACGAGTTCGAAACATGTCGCCCGAAGTGACAATTAATACGTGAGTTTTAACCGTTTAGTAAAATAAAGTTATAACATGTCTCACGAAAGTTTAAATTCAAGTGATAGATAATGAAATAAAAAAAATGTAATACTCTGTATATCTATAACTGTAATGGAAATAAAGTTGAAACAGTAAAGGGTAAAAAATAATAACGTAAATAAATTGTGTTGAATCCTATTGGTGCGGAAACTTTCAATACTTCCAAGACGCTAAGAAATGGCCACTTTAGTGATTTGACTTAGGTGCCTATATTGAACAGAGGTGGGTAAACATTCTATTCCTACAACATGTTGTGCACATAGACAATAAATAGTTACTTATATCACCAGACGTTGTGAAATCAGTGCCAATGCCCTTTGACCGATGCAGTCACATCTCCTTGACACAACGCACTTACGCTATTCACAAAGACTAACTTTTGTAGATACTGACCACTTTTAGACGGGCCAGTTTAAATATGATCTTTCAGAGCACGTCGTTTGATGTAACTACATTATTTAGGCATAATTTATACATATATATTGTCCCATAAAACAAGGTTAATCGTTTGTAGAGATCGGATATACTGTTTGCGATAAGTAACTTTTCTTTTTTGTTAATATCGAATATCCTATTTGCTGTTAGAAAAATGCCAAAAACTTTACTAAACCTAAAATAAGATTATTAAGAGAGGTAATTTAACTGGTCTATCAGTTGTCCACGTCCGGTTATGGGATGCCCATCGCCCAGTCGTTATCAATACTTTGTGTAGAAAATATATCAAACGCTGCACTACTGTTTTAACCCTTTGACTGCCAAGAACCTATAAAGTGGTTGTGTGCCGTCGTGCCCACCACGCCAACAACCACTTAAAAGGTCGGAGTGAAGGTGTACTTTGATCATGAATAAAATCATTTATGAACTGTTTTAATTTGCTTTTATTGGTTTAGACATTACACCGAAATAACAGATCGCTTTGGCGGTCAAAGGGTTAAAATCCAGCGTGTGTCTTGCATACGAACTTACATTAATCTGAAAGATGGTTTTTAGTAGTCGACGTCACAGATATGTTTATAAGTACCTACTTTTGCATCTTATTCCATTGTAATAAGTTGAAAAATGGAAACATATCTTTGACGTCGACTGAGATTATAATACTTGTACGTTATTATATCCTAATCCCAATAAGGTCTAGTTTCGCCTTGGTTTGGAAGGTCAGATGGTAGTCGCTTCCGTAAAAACTTCCTTTCGGATGCAACTGTACTAGGATAACGCTAGGAAGATGATGATGATTCTATTATACCTCAGATAATAGTGCGTAACAATTCATTTTTAAAGTTTTTGAACAGCTAAATAATGCGACACACATAGCATAATATTACCTATGCTAAAAAAGTTTAATTAAACTTCCCTGACCTCTGACCTGATTGATCCCTGACCTCCAAATATGTACCTATGCATAAATGTCATTATAAAATGGATCAGGTATACTAGCAATGACCTATAAATCGAGTACAAAGAGTTTTGTAAATAAATAAGCAGTATTCTCACGGTGGTAATCATAAACCTCATGATTATGCAATGAAGTGTTCAATAAAGTGTCTTAATAGGTATTTTATTGGCGTCATTTGGGTAATAAGTTAAATTCTTGGAGATAGATTAATCCATAGTATTTACTCGTAGCTGGCGCTACTTTGTGAGAAACTTTTGTACTGAAAACGTGAATTCGACATAACCCTTTTTCGACATATTACAAAAATCGTGAGTGCCTTTATTTCCGCCTGTTAGATAATAAAAGAAATCGGCAAAATGACAAAAAGAGCATACAGATAAAGCATTAAGAAGAGAGTTAGTAATTATATTATTGCGTGCTTTCACATTTATAGTATAAATATGAAGATGCATTTGAAAATAATTTATTATGTACTTATGGAAAAATGTCACTAAAACACGGATATACATATATGGGCAATCCTCAATAATAATTAAAAAAAGTGTTACAATTTTTTTTGTTACTTTTCATTATAGGTACCTAACCTAACTATAGGAGGAAAACGTAATTTGTATGAAAATTTAGGAACACTTTTTTCTCATGTCGAAATCAATAGCAGATCCCCCGAGCCCGATTCTGAGTAGGCACAACAAGCCTCTAATTCTAAAACATACATAATATACAAACTTTTTGAGAAATGCTAGTACCTATACATATATACCTATACGAGTACATATACTAGAAGTCGCGTACAAAGAGTTTTGTAAATAAATAAGCAGTATTCTCACGGTGGTAATAATAAACCTCATGATTATGCAGTGAATTGTCCAATAAAGTGTCTTCTTAGGCATTTTATGAGCGTCATTTGGGTAATAAGTATCATCAGCTTCTAGGTAGATTAATCCAGTTGTATAGTAGTATTTACTCGTAAGGTGGCGCGGCGCTACTTTGTGAGAAAAACAGTATTGTCCTGAAAACATGAATCCGACAATACCCTTTATAACAAATAAAAAAAATCATGTGTAAGCCTTATAAATTTGCGCCTGTTAGTGAAAAGAAGTCTGCAAAAAAGACAAATAGAGCCTATAAACTGAAAATATGCAAAACAGGTAGTTAGATATTTAAAAAGGGGTTAATAATATTTATAAATTTGAAAGCAACATGGTAAGGCGATGCACTGAAAAATACTTAATGAGAATCAAAAAGGCAATACGGTCAGAACTAAAAAACATGATTAATTTAACTTTCGTCTATGTGTACTGTACTGTTGACGGTAGGTATAAGTTTTTTTATTTATTTAACGGAAACCATTTGTTAAATACTTGAATGATTAATTTATAAAATCCTGATAAAAAACCAACGTCTTTTTTAGTTGCGGACAAAAACGAATTTAAAATTAAAAGCCCAACTGTCAGTCACTGATAGTCAGTCGAGAATGTTGTCTAGCACTTTTTAACCTTAGCGTGAAACAAATAGAGTCGTAAAGTGCTTGACCACTTCCTTAGCTTATTATACTAAAGGTATTTCACATTCGACGTAACATAAACAAATATTTCTAATTCGTCGTAAACAAACGCCACGTGACCTTCCAAGGTTAAGAGGGTCAAGGTGAAGGTAATCAATTGATGTAACAGTCGCCTTATGGATTATGATTTATGAAAGAAATGTAGACAGACACACGGAGGTAATTTCATAAGTGTTTAATGGTATCTAGATTTTGTTACGGAATAATAAATATGAACATTAAACAAGATTAAGGGCGGATTGCACTAAATTACGAGTATAGATTACTTACGTATTTTAAATTCATTTACTATTACCGACGGCTGGAAACCCATAGGTGAACAACATAAGATAATTGTAAAATAGTGAAATAAATAAAAACCTTTATTGTTTTTTTTTTCAGGCAAGAATCTACGAGTTTCTGCCAACAATTGTATTCGGCATAATGGCAGCGATGTCCGGACTCCTCGTCCTTACGTTACCAGAGACAAACAACCAGAAGCTACCGGATTCTCTCAAGGAAGCCCAAGACCAAGACAAGAAGGTTATCGTGCAAGACAATAGAGACGCTGTAAAGGACACAAATAAAACTAGGTTATAAATATATAGCTACTATTTATAGTTGAATGTAGACCAAAATATATTACATATTAATGTGATTTTAATATAGCTTCGGTACGGTGATACGCTCTAAGAATGTTGTCTAGGGTTGTTAATTCCGACGTTTTATTGACCGCCTATCATGGACTAGTAGCATCGAAACTCAGATATGGCGTTATTTTTTGGGGGAACTCTACTGAACGGGCAGCTGTATTTAGAGCTCAAAAAAGATGTGTTCGTGCTATGTATGGGCTGAATGGAAGGGAAAGTTGTGCACCTACTTTCAAACGATTGAGCATTCTAACCCTACCATCGTTATACATCTTAGAATTAGCGGTTTTTGTAAAATCTAACGAGCAATATTTCGTAAAAATATGTCTGGAGCGCAAAAGGCACACTAGGTCAAGATATAAACAAAAACTTCAAAATCAACAGAGCAAAACAGCTCTTCTCCGAAAAAGTTTTATAGGGATGGCCTCAAAAGTCTTTAACAAAATCCCGGGTGACATTATTTATTATTTATTTATTATTAAAAACATAAGAAATTATACAAAAAATGACTAAACAACACCGTTAAACCACAGCTTGGTGAATTAAGTGAACTATTTGATTGACAAATTTTATTACTCACTAGAAGATTATTTAAATGCAGTTTAATATACATTTATAATTATTTATATATTTTAGTAACAATAATTCAATGTAATTTCATAGTATAGTTTTTAAAATTTGAGATTGTAAATAGAATATAAGAATTAAGTACATATTTGACATATATACTTAAATACTTGACATACAAAAAAGACTAAACATATTTGTACACCTGATACTGGTAAAACGTGTTCCGCGATATGCACTTAACTCTACGACCATAAATGTACCTGTATGTTTGACAAATAAATATGATTCAGAGGGCCGATTTTTGAGTGTCGAACGCTCGACTTTTCACTCGACATCTGTCAAAACACCATAGTTTTTTCACAGATCTCGAGTAAAAAGTCGAGCGTTCGACACTCAAAATTTGGCCTTCTGATTCTGATAAAATACCAGTACAAAATAGTCAAAACATTTATTCATGACATCTAAGGCATCAGGGATCGAAACCGGTACTAACCTATTTTTAAACATCACGAAATTGCCCAATATCTTGAATTATTTTATGCTCTTTACGTAGGACTGAATCATGTACCTATATATAACAGATATCACCGTACCCGAGTTATACTAAATTTTTTGACATTATTGTCATATTAGTTTAGCATATTGCAGTGAAAACATTATTATCTATATTAAGTAACTTGATGAATTTATAATGGACTCACTGAATCCCGCTAAGTGTCCCATACCAATGCCATGAGGTATGAGCATTTTTAACAACAAACGTATTTAATTTAATCTTTAGTTTGTTTTAATTTACCACAGGATAGGATTTGATGAACAGCTGATGCTTAAATATGACCGTTTTCATTATCAAAATTAATTAACCCAACCAAAACTTGACTGGAAATAGTGTTAGTCGAAATAAGAGCGCCATCGAGATAAGATTCATTAAAAAAATCGACAGATATTACACAACTAACTACATGTCATGAAACGAACTGAAACGAGTATGTGGCATAGATATAACAATGTATAGTATTTTTATATTTCGCTTTTGTCCCGATTGATTCGTAACTAATTTTAATCTTAAGAGGAGGGGTAGGGCAAGCTCTCTCCATACAAACTTTGTGCAGGATTTACTTCGTTTGTGTTTGCATTAAAGTTATGATTTTTGGTCAGTATGCTTATTTTTCTCATAGCTATTTCGTGATGTAAATTTATTTTTATTAATTTTTAATTTTTTATTTTGTTTTTTTGAAATATTTGAAAATTTTCACATCACGATCTTCGCATATCTAATATTTACAACCAAAAAAAAAATTATATTTGTTAGTGCCAAAACCGACGAATAAAACTTGCACAAAGTTTGTATGGGGAAGGCCTTGCCCTACCCTGCGCCTTAATGTAAATAAAAACTTCTGGTTATTAAATTAATTTAAAATACATCACTGCAATGCATCACATGAAACTTATAAATTATTTCAACGCGGCATGCAAAGAAAACTAATTGGCAATTAAGGTATAAAAAGTAAAAATGCAGTGGAAATTCGGTAATAGTACATTACCTAACAAGGGCGGTAAAACAAAGAATGTCTCAGATCGCAGGTATTTGACGCCCGAGCCGAAGGCAAGGGCGATAAATATGCGATCTGAGGCTTTCTTTATTACCGCCCGTGTTAAGTACAAAATTTTATGTCACCTCCTGGCCAGGAAGTGGGATTTCCCGCGCGCGGAGCGTGCAGTAGTTGCCGCTTTATGGCCAGGTGTGACATAAAGACATTTTTCTCTCTGGTTGTGACGTAGATTAAGGACTGCAGCTGTGAATTAGATTTTAAGAATAAGTTATTTACGTATATATGTACTTATGTTATGTTATGTATCATGGTAATAAAAATAGAGTATTAATTAAACATTGTAGTATAGGTAAAAAAACATAAAAAAGCCCCCCTTTTTATGTAGTCGTAGGTTATTCGAATATACATTACAGTTAAGGAGATTTATCATTGTTCCTTTGATAGGTGTCATCCCGGTACACATAAATATTACAGCTGTCAAAATGACAGTGATAAATCGCTTAACTACATATATTTTAATTTATAACAAAAATATAGGGGCCGCTATACTTAATTTTTAAGTAAAGAAATGAAATAATGTCGGGCGCAGAACATTTCTGTGATGTGTGATGTGGTATACTTAGTCCGTTAATGGTAAATAGTTACAAAGCATCTGTAATTACCTTGGGGAATGTTTGACTAATTGTTCATAGATGAACATTTAAACACAAGTACAATAATATTAATATTAGATACATTATATTGTATTTTAACTACGACGCTCAAGCATGTGTAACTTATTAGACTATAGCATTTGAACCATAAAATAAATACTTAACTTTTGACGTTTCAATTTTTGAAGTTGAGACGGATATGGGATGTTGACTCTAAGCATTGTACCTACTTACTTCGTACAAAAAACGCATTGCGAATAAGGTGTGTACGTATGCTCGAATAATTATATCAGCAAATACAAATAACAACATTAAACATGACAAAAGACAGAGTTTTGACTATAAGTAAATCATCGTGTATTTTATTAATTTATAATACAACATGTACCTACCTACCTATAATGCTGCATAATAATGTGGCCAACTGGGTAACTGGACGCTTTTATACTTTACCGTCGACGGCCACGGCACGGTAAAACTCTATGGTTCCATTCATAAATAGACCATAGCTTTATTTTACTAAACGGTTAAAACTCACGTATTAATTGTCACTTCGGGCGACATGTTTCGAACTCTCTCCCCAACCGCGCTGTCTGCGCGTGCGTCACGTGCCTTGCGGCGGGCGGCGGGTAGTTCGACAGTGTGCAATCGGCGCGGGTCGCAGACGCACTCATCCTGAGGAAGAACTCCCGAAGAGTTCGAAACATGTCGCCCGAAGTGACAATTAATACGTGAACGAAAGTTCAAATTCAAATAGACCATAGACTATGGTGTATTTATACTAAGACGCGCACGGTAAAGTATAAATAAAAGCGACCACTGACTTTGGGTAATGCATGTTTTGATCTTATGATCGACTCAAGCAAATGACATACGTTGTCTTTCCTAAATTTCTACGACGTTCACACATGACAATGCTTTAGACTTTTTGATATTTAATATAACACTAATTAGTATATACATTATTACTAAATTATAAACAGCCATGTGATAATTATTATTTTAAAATCGTTGTATTTTTTCACTAATCTTAACACAGGAATAAAATATATTTTAAAAGTAAACATTTTTATTGCAACCAAAAGCCATATATCTCCCGAAATGTGCATATTTCATAAACCGTGATAGAACATTTTAAAAGCATCACGTGCGGATTTTAATTTGAAAAAAGTCTGCGTAAAAAGTGACGTATTAAACAAAACGGTTAAGCGTGTGTTGTGCGGAACATCTAGGGCCCGCACCACGCCCGCTCTAACACGCGTGAGTTTTCAATTTAACCATTCTGTAGCTCTAGTATAAGTTTTTTCGAAACATTAACTAATTCGAACGCGTTTGCGTTTTGTCTCAAAATGTATGAAAACGCTCTCACCGAGTTTGAAATACGCGCGTTCATCGGTTAGCAACAAATGTTATACTCGGTGTTTTAGTTTCCACTAGTGACCACCAGAGGTACTGTTCACGTTTTCATACCACTTTCATACATTTTGAGACAAAACGCAAACGCGTTCGAATTAGTTAATGATTCGAAAAAACTTATACTAGAGCTACCGCTCTCTATGGCAGCTCAGCGCGTGTTTTTCGTAAATATTGATGTTTATTCTAGAAACGTGTACATTTATAAGGATCATCTTTTTTATCAGGTTTGAGAAATTATCATTTTACAACTATTAAACCAAAAATCATTGTTAAAGATTGGAGTGTTTTAAACTTTTTAAAGATCCAACCAAAAACATCACCGTATATATTTTAATTTTGCTAGCTTAACCATGTAATTAGAGTTTTAACCATTGAAGAACGGAATGCTACTTAAATAATTATAACCATAACTTTAGATTTAATTTAACTAGTTAAACACAATACTTTTGTAACCAAAAGGAAGAGCGGCGCCATCCAACACAGGCTTTTTGCTTACCGGATGACTCCATCGCCTTAAATTATAAAAAAAAATGTATTTTACCAAATAAAGAATCTTGAATTTTGAAAAACATCGAAAAAAAGGGTTATGAATGAAAAATAAAAGTATAGAGAATATTTTTGCAAATCGTGTTTTCATTTTTAACAGACTGGAGGAAAATAGTTCAAGATTAATATACTGAAAGGACAGATATTGAATCACTATAGATGTTGAGATCGATAAACATTACCAAAGTGCATATGATGGCTCTTAAAAAAAAGAGGTTTAAATGGCAATTCTCAAAGACAAAGAGGTTTAAATGACAATTCAGATGTTTCAGGCGCACCTATAGTAGAGGCCAATTCGCAGAAAGTACCTTATTTACAATTTTCGTAGGATAAAAAAGAACCTACTGAGAAGTGGTATCGTTGGAACAGCATGGTCTACTGATTATCAAAATGAATGTTGTCGCTTCCTAAGGCTGCGTTTCCACCAGAGATGTGCGAGGATGTGTTTTCATATATTTGACACTTCGCTCGGCGCGTTGCGAGGTGTGAAATGTATGAAAACGCATCCTCGCAAATCTCTGGTGGAAACGCAGCCTAAATTGGTGGAAATGGAATGAGTTTTTAAGACGTCACAAACATTGCGCGACTTGGTGTTAGATTTTGTCGATTATTGCAAAAAGTATTAAGCCGAATTGAGCAAACAAGGTGACAAATGGAAGCTCTTTAAACAGCCAATAAATCGTGTATATAAATGTACAGTGAAAGTGTAATAGATGGTTTTTTCTTTCGTAAAAAATCTAAATTTTGAAAATGTATTTTTTTAACTGCCTAAATGTCGATAAACGGTTCTGTTTCACAAAGAATGCTTCATATGTTTAAACATTCATCATCTATACCATGATTTTTGAATTATTGGAATCGGATTATATAAATGAGTACACTACGAACAAATGGCCTCTATCGTCGTCTTTCGCGCTAAAAATAAGAAACCAATTTCAATTCAGTATTCTAGTAGTTACTAGTACAGTCGACGTCAAAGATACCACTTTTGCGCCTTATTCCATTGTAATAAGGTGCAAAAGTGTAAATGTAACTTTTACGTCGACTGTCAAACCTGCGTGATATAGCCCGTCTCTCTCTAACTATTCCAACTATAAAAAAATGCATGGTCAGTCTCGCGCGCATTTAAATCTTATGTTAAGTAGGTTCTTTAATCATCAAACAG
This sequence comes from Cenopis cana, assembly GCA_951800055.1. NCBI lineage: Eukaryota > Metazoa > Arthropoda > Insecta > Lepidoptera > Tortricidae > Cenopis > Cenopis cana. Next base: position 8,396,455 of record OX637489.1, on the reverse strand, counting down.
GATGCGAACTCCGTTGTTGGTTCGCGGTAGGCCCTCTGACAATTCCGTCCCCGATATTTATCTAGATTCGTCCGCGGAATCCTAAAAATTCTCCCTTTCGCAACGGGCGTTCACAGTTTGTAATGCGCGTTCGGAACGTGATCCCATTTCTACGGACGTGACCGAGTGGACTTGATATTATAAATAAACAAACGCGTAAGTGTCCGCGAAGTGTACCAAGTGTTTTCATTAATTTTGATACTTAGTAATACGTTATGCCACAAAATTGTAAAATTTCTCCCTCCTCCCTCCAATGTGTTTTCGCTCACAGCTGACGTACGCAAAAATTAACTTTGAAACAATGTATACTAGAGTACTTACTACTACTTTAAAAATATACATTCAAAAGTATTTTTGGTATATTTATTGTTAGGTACCAGAGCCCGTCTCTTATATTATAGTCCTCGTCATTTCAGAGTCGTCAGTAATCTGACCATCCTAAGTAGGTAATGGTAACAAGTATCGGCTACGTATACGGTTACAGATGTAGGTATACTTAAAATTATTTGAACTGTCCGAGTTGTACCAAATTAGGCCGTTCAAAAAGCGTCTTTACTGACCAAGTGTGAAGATTCAAAGTCCAATGACAAGTTTTATAAAATGTCGAACATTTTAAATAATTTCTACTATAAGTAAGTACCTATCACATTTATCGGGACGTCCCAATTTTCAGGGTTGATATTTGGTCATGTCCCGCAATTCAATGAACCCATTTCGGGGCAGAATATTGTCCCAAATTTTGAGGTATATATAGGGCAAGGTATGTTGTGGTCAAGTTTCGTTTAGTGAGCGAGCTCCTGAATGTATCTAACGTTGCTAGCGACTGCTGCCATAAGCAACAATCCTGTATAATATATAAAAAAATAATCTAATAAGATTTATCCCCCTAATTTCAAACTCAAAAAATGTATTTTCTTCTGAATCATCTTTAAAATATTTTCACACTAATTTATTGTTCTTTAGAACCTCAACGTCTTTGTTTCCCATTGAAGTTAATATAATTATTGTTCTATGACGAGGCAACTGTATGCAGTGGAGTGGGAGGCAAAGAAAATCGCCTAAAAGCTGTAGATACGTGACAAAAAAAATACCCAAGGGTCAAAGGCATAATGCTGGAAAAAACAATTTGCAAGTTCCTGCAACGGACCCCGAACCTTTTGGTTGAATAAATGAATACATTACCAATACCAACGTAAAGGACGTTTTCTTTTGAGACAAAAAGCAACTTATGGAAGGGCAATACGATTTTACTTACATGACTCTTACGTCATTTGTCCAGCGAGCTAACTTTGTGGCATTGTAAGTTTGAGAGCTCGGATTGCGATAGCTCGTGATTCAAGTTTGAACTTTAAATGTAAGATATAAGGTGCAGTTTTCTAGTTGAATAGATTAAAATACAATATAGCAAAAGTTATTATTTAAACCCCAATGCAGATGACACGTAAGATGATGGTAAGGTTGATAGGAATTCTAAAAGGAGTAAGTTTTTGCCTCATTCACGCTTTGACCTGACATAACCCTTTGACTTTATTCAGGCGTTGGATTTAATTTTCCGGGAAAGGGAAAAGTCCCATTTGATTTCCTGATAAACATTTGGAAGGCTTTCATCATGTTTTGTTAATATTATCGTAAGGTGTAGTATATTCTATAAGACATGTGTGTTTGTATTAGACAACCTTTAGTATAGGGATTTTTCGTATAATACGAATTTCCAGGCAACCTCGGTACAGGTCAACTCTTGTATGGGTGACCGCTTGTGCTTTGGAAGGCACGTTAAGCCGTTGATCCCGACTGATATCTATAATAGCAGACGTTAATCCAAGTTAGAGGCCATCAGGCGACTTAGAGAACTTCTAACAATCAACTTGCCCACTCACTTAACAAGACCAATAAGGTCTAGTTTCCCCTCGAGTTGGAAGGTAAGATGGCAGTCGCTTCCGTAAAAACTAGTGCCTACGCTAAATCTTGGGATGAGGTTGCGGACCCCGAGCATCCTTCAGGATGCAACTGTACTGGGATAACACTAGGAGGATCCCGTGCTTTGGAAGGCACGTTAAGCCGTTGATCCCGGCTGCTGCCTATGGCAGCAGTTGTTAAGCCAAGTTGGAGGCCCTCGGGCGGCTTGAGAACTTCTAACAGTCAAGTTGCCCACTCACATGACAAAGGGGGGTCGAAGTTGCACCACGCCCGTAAGGAAATTACCCACCGTTACTTACCCTACACGTGACCCCTGGGTGGTGCGAAAAGTGCAACAAAAGTGGTAACAGTACCAAAGAAGATGTTACTAACGTAACAAGAAGCGACACCGAAGCATGTGTGCCGTCCAAGTAGTGATCTCCACACACCGCGCCACCCTCGCGCGCCCCCGCTCGCGTCATGACACGCACACAGCCGCGAGACGGGATTACAGCAGCAGCACACATGCTTCGGTGTTAGAATCGTAGCGTTCCAAGGTAACTGACACTCGGTCTATACCGATAGACCCGTGTCGCGCCTTTGACCGTACTGTCTTCTCGAAGATCTCATGGTTCAAAATAATTTTCCATACGATAAATAATACCTAAATAGGAGGATGATGATGACGGTTTTCCCTACCCATTTCCGACATATTGGAAATAGACACGGCTGCGTACACACAATCAGAGTAACGCCCACATAGGTACTTCATTATCCAATAGGACGAGGACAACCAATTATAAAACCGCCGAATTGACCCGTAAATGTCCAACAACAGTGGATTAAACCCGGCAAAGAGAATCAAATGTAGCGATTAGTGCTGTAGCCTGTAGCCTGTAGGAGAGCTATCGTGCGAACTGGTACCTGCACGGAATCACGCCGTTAACATTGCACCTGTGGACAGGGATTACAATACACGATACCGGTTTATTGTGGTATCAGTATTAGAGCTGGTAATTATGGAGAATTGGAGATTAAGCCCGATAAAAGCGTTCTATCCTCCCGTTTGCGGACGAATGCAGGTACGCCTATGTAATGTAATACTATTAATCCATTTATTGTGTGGAAGTGCCGAGATTTTTTTTGAATTTATTGAGTTTCGTACCTAGTGCCGTCTCTAACACTTTTGTTTAACCTAGTTCGTTATAAAAATGCAATAATGTATTTCAAAAATTAGTGCAATAGAAAATCTTGTTGCCAAGTCAAGCAGACATCAGAAAGTCAAGAAGTCATGCAGAAGTAGGCACAAAAATACACAACCAACGTTTCTTGGACTAGCCATCATAACAAAGTCGTGTGCAGTAAAAATAACCCAGGTGGTACATATGTATAATATGAGATGGGAATTAATAAAGGCAGAGAGTACCAGCACCAGAATAATAAACAACTGACACTGGTTCTTAATAATCTAGTTAGTTATGGTTATTCTACACATACCTTACCCTCTTCAAGAAAATAGACTAGTAACTGCCTAAATCTTATTTCGCCGGAAATCCGCAATGGCTCATGATGCTGTCCCCTGCATTAATATGACCAAGGAAGGAAGAAGGCAGGCCTAACCTTAATCCTTGAGAGAAGAGTATTTGAACCAGTGAACGAGCAGCACATTAATAGAGTCGAGGTGGTTACCTATTCTAACCCTGGTCTTCCAGAGAATCGGGTATTTGTAGCTGTTAAATTCCGGTCACAAGTAGTTCCAGGGATCGGAACCGGTTCCAAAATACCGGTTTTATTATGTTCTTAAACCGGTTTGATTCCGTTCTTACCGGTTAAGGAAAGAACGAATTATTTCGGTTATGGGTAGGTATTCTAGAAGAACGAAATTTAAACGTTCCGTGAAACCTTACTAAACCGGTTTAAATTAATTGTATGTAAGTGTGGTGTGTAAGTGAGAAAGAACGACTCGCTCGACTCGTTGTCTCTGTCGAAAACCGGTTAATTTCGTTCAACGGAACGAAATTGGGCCAAGCACAGTTCCTCCATAAACCGGTATTAAGTGCTGACAACCAGAACCAAGAACGAAACCACAAACGTTATTCATTACGGTTTGGGGTCAATGGCCGAAACCGGTTCGAAAAAAATACCGGTATCCGATCCCTGGTTCCACCTGCAGCCTTATTTCGCCGGGAATCCGCAATGCCCCACGACGCGGTCGCCGCCATTAATTCCCGGCGCTGATTCACGAGGAATGCTTAATTACAACAGCACTTACAGATGACTCGCCTGATTCATGCCGGCCATATTGGATGCGGTGACGGACGACTTGATTTGTGAGGACAGTGTACAGTCTACGTCAAGATTTGAGGTGCATAATTGCATATTGATTCAGGCATTTAGATCGTACCTATTATAAAGATATATATTACTTTCGCCGGCCTGCGGGACGGTGTCACTTAAAATGGACAAACTATTTTTGGCAAATCAATGTTTAATTGTGTTTAGTTTCGTTAACCTTTCAATACTTGCCAACTCAAAAGTTTTGATTGTTTTGAATTGGGTTAACAAGTTTTTTTTTATTCAGTTCAATTACAAATACCTGGGCGAAGCTCGGCGTTTCCCCGGGCATGAGACCTAGCTAGATCGATTGCTCGTCCCCGAAAACCCCCACATACCAAATTTCATCAAAATCGTTACAGCCGTTTCCAAAATCCCCGAAATAAATATATAAATAAATAAATATACAAGAATTGCTCGTTTAAAGATATAAGATATATTCGTACCGTACATCACAATTTGCACAGCATTGTGTAGCAGCAATAGAGCTCAGTTTGGACCCCATCAGATACGGCAGGGGTCGGCAACCTTTTAGCAGCAAAGGGCCACATATTAACTAACAAAATTGTTGCAGGCCGCACATGTTAATAATTTGTGACTCTAGCCAGAGCCGGATCTAGGTAGGGGCTCGCTCTGGAGGGGCGCGTCGTCGTGGATTACGCGTAAGTAAGTACGCGCACTATACAATATATGCTGCGCTCGCGTTTACATCTAAATGGCTTGATGCATAATTAAGTATTTTCCGCATCTACATCAATCAAAATGTTCGAAAAATTACGCGCTCGCTGCGCTCGCATTTTGTTATGACTTGTTGATGCGTATGATTTGTTATTTCTCGATTTGTTATGACTTGATGTGGGCCCAATTTTTTGGCGTTGTAGTTTTTTTTATTTCTTAGAATTGCATGAAAATTGGTAGGTTGGAAGAGCTCCTGATTCTGAACAATATGTGCACGATTTCCTACAGTGTCGCGCAATTTTTTTCCATTGAGTGACAAAACGTATGGGATTTTCGAAACTCAGTGGAAAAAATGTATGGGGAAAAAAAATTTTTTCGACGCCATATTGTCATATTTTTTTTACTTGTTCAGAATCAGAAGCTCTTCCATCCTACCAATTTTCATGCAATTCTAAGACATAAATAAAAAACTACAACGCCAAAAAAATTGGCCCGCGTATGGAGTATTTTCCGCATCTGTATCATAATGTTCGAAAATTTTAAAGTCACCGTATGGAGACCATCATTCGGTTATAGTATAAGGTAGGTAGGTTTGTTTCACAACAATCGTAAAACGAATAAGCACCTACGGCTTAAAAGAAAAACATCAAATTTAGCTCTCCTCTGAAATTTAGTCTGATGCAAGATGCAACTAGTTTTGATTAGAGATGCAGCCGAAATATTTCTGTGTGTGTGGATTTCTGTGTTGAGATTCAAATGTACTACTGACATCATAACATACACTAGGCTCCTCAGACGACGGTAAGCTATTCGGACATGGCTTACGAAATGTCCACACCTCGCTATAGGTATACCTAAGCCTTCGCAATGCATTGCAATATATGCGAATGAGCTAATAAATCGTTTGCGAGTGCTTCATTACGGCTGTCAAGTGTTACCAGCGAAGATAGTTAAATATGTTTGGATTAAATTTTGCAGCATAATACATATGTCGGCGGATCGGGAGGCCGAACAGACGTGTGTGAAGGAGGATCCGCCATTGTGGGCGTGCACGCCAAAATAAAAGTCGTACAATATAGTTCAATCACTCCTCTATTTGAATTAATTCACAAACTCCGAAAATATAACGTGATTACAACAATAAATCTCGATTAAGAGCCAATGGGTCTGGAAGCGACCATCACGGGCGGGGTGCTGGTTAAGACTGACTACTCGCCCCGCCATGACACTTACAACTCCATTTGGGGAATACCCGCTCTTAAAATAATTCGACTAACAACTACCCGCTTTAAAATAAATCAACATCGTTCGCGACTACTTGAGCAACAAATTACAATTCAAAACATTTACAATCTAAATAAATCGCGCGCCGTTACATACATAAATAATGCATACATATAAATCATTTAGTTAAAATAAAACAGTTATCTAGATTCCACGCCTATTCCACCTGAATACCATTATTATACTTATACTCGTACTCATATCTTATCTTATATCTTTAAACGAGCAATTCTTGTATACATATATATTTATTTATTTCGGGGATCTCGGAAACGGCTCTAACCATACTTAAAAGGTTTGTTTTAACGGGTCTTTTTTACCGACGTTTCGACACGGGTTGCACCGGCCGTGGTCTCGGAAATCACTACAATACATAAATACATAAATATGTATCGCGTTGGACCCGTTAAAACAAACCTTTTAATTTAAGTACCTATGTTTACAGAGCGGGAGAGTTAAAAGGGCTCTAACGATGTTGATGAAATTTGGTGTATGGGAGTTTTCGGGGGGATGAGCAATCGATCCAGCAGGTCTCATGCCCGGGAGTACGCCGAGCAAAACTCGTTCGCCCAGATATTCTTTTTTAATACAACGACGGTGGCAAAGAGGCTTTTATGGCCTCTGCCTGACGCTAATCGAACACCGTAGCCTATGCGCGCTTGCAACTCCAGAAGAGCCCCAAAGCGCGTTGCCGACCCTTTATTGACTTAAGGATTCCTTGTGGTAATAGCTAGACTCTGACAAATTGAAATTGATAATGCATTTTCTGTTCGATATAATTTTGATTTGCTAAAAAGCGTAGCCCAGCTAGCACGATAGGTTTTTTTTCGTTTACGTTTTATGGCCGAAACGTACTAAAACAAGACGGTATAAAATAAAAATAAAATAAATAACTGTGGACAATCTTACACAAATCAACCTAGTCCCAAACTAAGCAAAGCTTGTACTATGGGTACTAAGCGACGATATACATACTTATATAGATAAATAGCTACTTAAATACATAGAAAACATCCAAGACCCAAGAACAAATATTCGTGCTCATCACACAAAATAATTGCCCTGGCCGGGATTCGAACCCGGGACCTTCAGCTTCGTAGGCAGGGTCACTACCAACTAAGCTAAAGCGGTCGTCGGTATAACTGCTAGCTGCACAGGAAACCACTAAAGCAATGTCAGGTACAAATTGGCAACACCCTGGCAACACAGGCAGCGTGATAAGCACGTCTACCTCGATATCCAATCTAAATTGTGACCATTTATTACAGCTGTCGGCATACCGTCCAAGGTGTTGTGTTCCGGGATGTATCACATTCTTAATACAGCCCTACATGCTATAGGTACGTATGGACGAATCCATACTATTATTATACAAAAATCTATACATACTATAAAACTCTTGCGTTACTTAGACAACTATTGACAGACAGCGCACAGCCTAAACCGCTGAAGATATAACCATGAAATTTGGAACATATATTCTTTTGAGTACGTAGACGTGTACTAAGGATTATTTGAAATTTAACCCCTAAGGGGGTGAAACAGGGGTTGAACCATTGTATGGAAATCGTTCATTTGGAAAGTTATGGACTTTAAACTTTGTACGAAGGTTTCTTATTAAAAACAAGATAAATGGATATTGGGTTTATATAAAAATTCATCCTCTAAGGGGTTCAAAAAAGGGATGAAATTTTGTATGAGAAAAATGTCGTTTTTGATTGATTATGGCATTTTTTTTAAATCATCCCCTAAAAGGTTTATGCGAGGGCTGAAAGTTCACATGGGCAATGTGTGATTTTTAAGGATAAAATGTAGCTAGAAACAGGAAATGAGAACAACAGGTTTCTCTTATAATGTATAGAACTACCAAGAAAAATTACATTATACATAGTATAAAACAAAGTCGCTTCCTGATGTCTGTCCTGTTGTATGCTTAGATCTTCAAAACTACGCAACGGATTTTGATGCGGTTTTTTGTAATAGAGTGATTCAAGAGTGAATCATTTGCACCCGTGCGAAGCCGGGGCGGGTCGCTAGTATCGTATAAATTCTGTGTTAACTTTTTTTTAATAAAAATGGGATTGCCATCTTGGCCAGCATCTATCCAGGGGGTATAAGATGAGGCCAACGGCGAAGCGAGCTCTCCCAAAAGATGTCGGTTCTGTGTTCACTACGCTGTCATCAGCATACAAAACCATGGGATGTTTGACGTACCGAGGAAGGTCATTGATGTAAAGAATAATGAACAAGGGACCAAGCACGCTGCCCTGTGGTGCGCCACACCACACATGATTAGGGTTCGTTCCCGTCTTTTAGGGTGTCGTTAAAATATTGTAAGGGTTCTCATTTTTTGATTCGATTTGTGATAACACCGTGTTTTAAAGTGATTATTTTTGTTATGTGGTCATACAAATAGTTTTTTGTACTTACCTATATGGTTATGTTAGTATCGGCCTGGTTATGTTTCGTACTTACATGGTTTACATGGGTTGAATTTTGATGGAAGAAACCGCCGAAATCCCTTTGAATTTCCGTTCTTATATGAGAAAAGAAATCAAATCTAAGTCATCTTTAGGTACAGTCAAGTGCAAAAATATGGGTGCATACAACTTGCTCAAAAAGATATCCCATAGCTCTTATGTCGGTGAATTAAGGTTTTGGTACATATTTATGAGAGATTCATTCGATACATATTTGTGCACTTGACTGTACCTACCAAGTTAGTTTATGTTGACGGGAATATGCACTTTCATACTGCAGCTATAGCTGTCGATAATGGTGTCGATTTACGCGCGGAGTATATCTAATGGACTAACTTATTGGACTGGGTGCTCCGTTACTGAACCAAAGCCGTCCTCTCCCTGCGAAAAAAATTTACAATGCCATTCTTTTGTTATCTGCCCTGGGATCCCAGGGACTGGTAGACGTCGGGTTAAAAATAATAGTAAAAACTACGTCATTAACGGGGTTCTTAATATCCGCATCGGAAAACGCGCAAAAAGACGCACAATCCAGGTATGTACCTACAGGCTACTAGAGCTCAACGGGGGCAGTACCTACACCTTACAGAAAACCGCAGCCATAATTGTGCCGGTGGTGTATTGATGTGCTATGTAATTAAGTATGTCCTGTCCCTATGTTCCGCCGAGGAACCATACACTAGTACTGAAAGCGGAGGGCCGTCTCACCTGGTGCTGGTTGCCGCAACGTTGAGGGAGCGCTGCCCTTCCCCTCCGATTACGTAATTAGCGAGTAGTATTTTAATAGCTGTCTGCGGGGTTTCCAGGGGTCCAGGGGTTTCTGGGTAAGGCCGCGAATTTTGACCAATGTGACATAAAAAGTTTCATTTGCTGATTTAAAAAAACTGGTAACACTTGGATGGTTAAGAATTTTTGTATTACATTACGCATAAAAAGTTCTAAGGGGCATATTTCAGGAAATACATTTAAATCTTTCTCAAAAAATAATAAAAATATATTTGTACCGTTTACGTAACGAAATTAGTAAAAAAAATTCGACCCCGTGTACTTAAAGCCCTCTTATTTTCATGATATTTAACTTCTCATGATTATGCTTTTGTTTAAACAAAATTATATTATATAACGATAGTCCTATCGTCTGCGGGATTATGATATTCATATAGTTTTATTATTTTATCTTACTTTCTTTTATTGACCAAAAATTCCGAGTTTTCGTTACGAATACTTTCGTAACGCTTTTACACGCTAATTTTTAATCACATCATAGTGGAAATGCGTTCTTGTACACTGGCAACTCATGCTTTACTAGGGCAACACCGGTGAGAAAAGCAAATGGCGTCAGTTTTTTGAGAAATGGTGACCAAAGGTGACGCTGCCCAAGTTTACTAAATTTTCGTGTGAAGGGCTTGTGTGGTTTTAAAGGTAAGTAGTGATTATTTTTAATTGGCTGTTTTTTCATACGATAGTGTAATGTTTTTAATGCAAGAAACATACATTATTATATTAAAAATATCGTTATTTCACCATGATATCCAAGTTTTTTTCGAAAATACGTTACGTTTTCGTAACGATTTTGTTAAAATTTTGTAGATTGTAACGTATTTTTTGAGTCACGCAACGAAAACATGTGGTAAAGGGAAGTGCACACAGATAAATACTAACTTAAGCACAGATGTTTTCAATGATAAAACACAATATATGTTACCTAGGTGGGAATTTTTGAGAAAAAATAATTCGAATTTGTCGGTATGGACTAGGATCGGCATTACGAGAATTGTGGCGAGTTCTGTGTTTACCTCCTGATATCACATTGTCACAAGTTTTGGCCATTTCTTAGAGATATTTAATAATCACTCGATATAATAGAACACGAGGGTGCTTTAATACGAGTACGACATTGTAAGAAAGTAAGAAATGTGTACTTCTTCATGCCTGTGTCGAAGGAGATCTGTATAGTAGAAAATATAGTCAACCAATTTGATTTCTGGGCCACTTCGTATCTTGTCACAGTGACATTAAGATAAGGTTTCTAGCGGATTTCATATAGGTTTTCACTGTGACATGGTACGAAGTTCCCAAAAATCATATTGGTTGACAAACTATAACAAAACTCCCGTAAAATAATGAAACAGCAACAGCCTAATAATAATATAACTACAGCTGTTTTATTATTAAACAGTCGTTTTGCTAGATGATCAAAAATGCAAGTACAGTTTTAGTTAAGTAATGCAACTGGCAATGTTTTATTCTTGACTTCGAAACGTATGTTTATTTGGAAAAAATTCTCAATAAAACTTCGTTTTATAAAATGTTGTTGTTTTTTTTTACCTGCCTTAAATCCTATGAAAATATTCACCAGTATGATCTTAGCTTTATAGCAACTTATGTAACGTTTTACAGTAACGTCACGTATTTTTTTTTATGTTTATTTTATGTCACATTGGTCAAAATTCACGGCCTTACCCTTCTATTGTTTCTATATTGTGACACTGACTTTATATCTTTATGTTTTTTTTCCTGAGTATAAGGTTTTCTTGTCGGCCAATACCGACTTCCATTACCTACTACATAATAATAATAGGCTTTGCACAGATACCTATATATGTATAAAACATTGAACAATAATAAACACCACTAACTACTTCGTGTTCTGTGCTAATCTCTGGCAAATTTTCAATACAACGAATCATCAAATTAAAAATGGGTCGACAGCGTGCTTCTGACTATCCTCGAATCAAGCATTCACAGGCGTCTGGGGGGCGACCGCGAACCACAAACGAAATTTTTTCTCTCTGTCGCACTTGCAACAAGTCTGTACGTAAGTGCGACAGAGACGGAAAACTTCGTTTGTGGTTCGCGGTAGCCCCTCTGCTTACCGTCAGGCGTGGCACCGGTAAGTAAGTAACTATATAAAAAACATCTCTAAATCTCTATTATACTATTCTGTGCTATGGGCGCTTGCAACTCCAAAGCTGCATAGGAGTAACATACCAATCGCCGACCTTTCCTTTTGAGTGCATGCTGTTATGGCGCTACTACACTTCGCTATGCGTATTCGCGTTGCATATTCGCCTCCCTTTCTTTTGCGATATTATAGAAAGAGATGCAACACGAATATTTGCACACGCATAGCGAAGTGTGGTGGCGGCATTACAGGATGAGTTTTTATTATGTGGTTTTTATGACCGTTCCGTTTATGCCAATTTTTCAAAATAAAATTGCTATTATAAGCGTGATGAATGATTATAATTTCATCAAATTTCAGACCCCGATGCCGGAGATATCGAGCAAGTACACGGACTTAAGTGGACGATAGACGGGTGAGTTTTAAAATCGTGATCTTAAGTTCGCGAATTTTGTTCGGCTCGACATCGACACAGACGTACGAGCAATAAAGCCATACGTTTTAGCTCTTACTTCTGTCTCGATGTCGATTTCGAGCAAAGTTCGTGAATTTTAAGATCGCGATTTTAAACTTGCCCGTCTATCACCCACTTAAGTTTGCGTACTAATGCGGGTATTACACTGTTCTGAATTCAGGACACTTAGAAGGGTTCCGACTTCCGTTAGAGCGAGATGCTTCAACTCCCCTCCACTAGTTAGGACGCCTGATTCAGGACAGTGTATTACCCGCTTAACAGAGAATAAGTAATAGTACTGTACTAACCACAGATTAAGACGATCTGCTTTACTCTGATATCTGTGGTACTAACTCGCCCGTCTATCACGGCCGTAGAAAGAGGATCTATAGAAGGAGGGTTAGCGAATCACACACAGGGACGGAGATAATGTGACAGTTTCTTCTGGGGTTACCACAAAAAGAATAATCTCCCCATTTTTACCGACAAGTAGGTTTTTAATTATTGAGAATCTTCAAAATAAACTCTTAGTAAATATTAGTGGACAAACACAAAACATCCGATGTCCTCCCAATTACGATATAATTTTTTTTACTAATTTAATACCTACATTATAGTTCACAAAATCACGATTAGATTAAAACGTCTTAGTTATTCAGCCATTATAATAATGAAATTCACAATAGTATTCTAATCACATCACACTTAAATTTTTAATCAGTTATTTTTAACGTTCGAGCCGATCTGGTTTACCCAATATTATGGGTAACATATTTTCTTACACGCTGGCCACTAGTTTATCGATGACACTTTGGTGGCATAGGCCGGTGGCAGACAATCGCTGCCTTATACGCGATGAGGGACAGGAGATATGTCATTGTTTCTCGCTCCCACGTGTGTTATTGTCTATGCTTACATCTCCTTCACACAGCTTTGTATGTGTGTATCACCAGCTCCATCTATACTTACTTCATGATCACGGCCTTTAACATAATCTGTTTTACCATAGACTACCATAACGTATCGTATCGACACTTCGACATACAGTTCAGTGTTGCCAGAACGTGCTTTTTAGCACGGTTTTACGTGCTTTTTTGGATACGAACGTGTTATTACGTGCGCTCCCCAAAAACGTGCTAAAACCGTGCTTTTTTAGGTGCTATGGTGCTTTATGATTTTACTACTAAAAATGGGGAGGTAATGTTGGTTTGGTACTCTCTAAAACTGTATTTTTTTTCTAACAATCATTGTGTTAAACAATCTTTCTCTCTTACCCTACGCTTTGATATCCTAAAGTTAAATGTTGTTTTACCTGTGGTTGCAGGAAAGAACTTATCCTGCAACTGCAAGCTCTATCGTTCGTGTCGTGCAATGTGTACACGATGTAGTAAAGGCTCAATACTCTGTATGTGACGAAAACCGGCCAAGTGCGTATCGGACTTCGCACATTTAGGTTTCCGAACCAACCGCAAAACCAGTGTAAACTTTATCCTGTAAATATGTAAATATAACTGTATAAAGTTTACACTGTTTACTTCATCTCCTGCCGGCTGCTCCCGAACACATAACAACACGGAGGCGGCGAACGTAGCCGCCCCCAAATTGGTGACCCGTTTCGTTTGAACTAAGCTTAGCCGGCTTGGACTGAGGTGACCGCGGCTGCCCGGCACGACGCCGACGGCTCCCTGCGTTCAACACCGCATCAAGCGTTCGCCAGTTGCTAGCGCTTTTTACCGGACCCTTCAAGTAAGAAGTTTCAATTCCACTTTTATTTGACGTCTACCTTCGGTCTACCTACGACGAACCGCCCCTGGAGATCGGGCGGTCTGTTTCTTCAACGTAAACATCGTGTTTTTTTTTTTCACCACTTCGAAAAATCAACATATACAGTGTGGGCGTTTAACACCCACATATACAGTGTGCCGCATCATATCAAGATTTCGGACAATTTTGTTAATGAACTATTTCGTGTAAATTAGTACTAAATTTAACCCGTGTTTTGCGTTTAGTGTTTTTAATTGCGTTTGTTGATATAGTTTTTTTTACTTATCCATGTGTAAAATATTGCCTTTTTATTTTGATTTGTACGTTATTGTGCTATACGGAGGATTGTTTTTTGTGTGTTTCGTGGTATGGTCGTGGTATTCGCAGGTTAAAATGTCTGTTGAGGACCTGCAGGCCCAGCTGGATGCCCTGAGGGCACAAAATGACGCCCTACAAGCCCAGCTAACCCCACAAGAACAGCATGGACGTCCTCCAGCTAAGGAAATATTCGGAGTTTCCGTCAAGTTGCCGCCGTTCTGGGCAGACAGTCCTGCTGTATGGTTCGCCCAGGCGGAGGCACAGTTTCATTTAGCAGGTATTAAAAACGACATGACGAAATTCAGTCATGTCATTAGCATCATTGATCAAAGGCTCATCGGTGAGATCGAGGATATAATCATGCACCCGCCTGAGGACGACAAGTACAGCACTCTTAAACAAGAGCTCATCCGACGTCTATCCACTTCCGAGCAGCAACGGGTGGAGCGACTCCTCAGCGGGGAAGAACTCGGGAACAGAAAACCTTCCGCCTTCCTGAGACATCTTCAATCTCTGGCTGGTAAATCTAAGGATGACAGCATCCTTCGTCAGTTGTGGATGCGACGGCTACCAAGTCAGGTACAGGCTATCCTCACCGCGCAATCAGACCTCAGCTTGGACAAATTAGCTGAGCTTGCGGATAAAATAATTGAGGTCACACCTGGACCGTCGCAGGTCTACACAGTAGACAACAATGAGCATCCTTATCTTACACCTATTATGCACCAGCTCAATAAGTTGAGCCAGCAGGTTGCAGCCCTTACCAACGAGCGTCAGCGCGGCAGATCCCGCGCCCGTTCATCGTCGCACGTTTCCAGTCGCTGTAGCACGCCGACCAGGAGCGCGGCTACCGGTAAGATTTGCTGGTACCATAAGAGATACAAGACTAAGGCAGCCAAATGCATTCCTCCTTGCACTTGGACTTCGGGAAACGCCACCAGCAGTCAGTAGCGGCGGAGTCTGACTGCTGCTCACTTGATCCTCCTGGCCGCCATCTTTTCGTCACGGACAGGACCACCAAGCACCAGTTCCTTGTCGACACAGGTTCCGACTTGTGTTGCTATCCATTCCGTTGGCTCCGAGAACGGAGAAGACATACGGATTGGCAACTCAGCGCTGCCAATGCCAGTACCATCAAAACCTTCGGAACTGTCCAACTTAAACTCGACTTTGGACTACGGCGCGTTTTCACCTGGCAGTTTGTGGTGGCTGATGTTAATACAGCCATCATTGGTTCGGATTTTCTATCCCATTACCACCTGCTGCCTGATTGTCACCACAAACGGCTCGTTGATGGCAACACCGGTCTTAAGGCCACCGGTACTACTGCTGATACTTCGCAGTCCAGTATCAGGTCAATTGGAACTTCGAACTCTTCGTACGCACAAGTGCTCGCTGAGTTCCCTGACATCACGAAGCCTCCTGGATTTCCACGTTTGGTTAAGCACAACACTGTGCATCATATTAGGACCACAGAGGGCCCACCCATTTCCTGCCGTCGCCGTCGCTTGGCACCTCAGAAATTATCTGCTGCCAAGAAGGAATTTGAGGACATGGTACGGAACGGTACTGCACGACCATCGGAGAGTGCGTGGTCCTCTCCCTTACATATGACTCCGAAGAAGGACCAGTCTTGGCGTCCATGCGGGGACTACCGCGCCTTGAACGCCAGGACTATTCCCGACCGCTATCCAGTTCGTTACATAACCGACTACAAGCACAACCTCCATGGAGCTACCATCTTTAGTACGCTTGACCTTGTGAAGGCATATCACCAGATCCCAGTAGCTGAGGATGACATCCCCAAGACCGCTATCGTTACTCCGTTTGGCCTCTTCGAGTTCCCTTTCATGACATTTGGATTAAGGAACGCTGGTCAAACTTTCCAAAGGTTCATCGATGAGGTCACTCGGGGTCTCGACTTCGTATTTCCCTACGTGGACGACATACTGGTCTACTCAGCTAATGAGACTCTTCACAAGGAACACTTACGGATTCTTTTCAAACGTTTGCAAGACTACGGTCTTGTTCTAAACCCATCCAAGTGTGTTTTTGGCGTCAAAGAGGTGTTGTTTCTAGGATACAAGGTTAGTTCTGAAGGCACCCGTCCTCCTCTGGAGCGCATTCAAGCCCTGGTTGATTTCCCTCCTCCGAAGGACGTTCAAGGTGTGCGTCGCTTTCTAGGCATGATGAACTACTATCGCCGTTTTATTCCCCACGCGGCGCAATATCAAGCACCTCTTATCGATGCAGTAGTTGCCATTAACGGCAAGGGTGCCAAGCCATTCTTATGGACACCCGAGCTCTTGGCACACTTCGAGGCGTGTAAGTCAAGCCTTTCGAACGCAACTTTACTGCAGCATCCAGTCAACGGTGCACCCCTTGGTTTGTTTACGGACGCCTCCAGCGTTCATGTTGGCTTTTGTCTCCAACAACTCATTGACGACCAGTGGTGCCCTCTTGCCTTTTTTAGTAAAAAGCTGACCCCTCAGCAAGCTCAGTGGCCAGCTTACTATCGAGAATTGCTGGCGGTGTATGAAAGCGTACAGCACTTTCGCCACATTCTCGAGGTTCAATATGCAACGATTTATACTGATCACAAACCGCTGCTGTACGCTTTCGTACAGCGTCGCGAAAAGCTTCCACCCGCGCAGTTGAATCAATTGTCATTCATCGGCCAATTTACGACGGATATTCGTTACATCAAAGGAGAAGATAACGTCGTTGCCGATGCAATGTCGCGGATCGAAGCTATTTCTTTGGAAGAAGATTACGAAGCCCTTGCTAAATCTCAGCAAGAGGACCAAGAGCTTGCCGACCTACGTCAAGGAGATACCAGCCTTCAGCTTTCTCGAGTTGCTGTCCCTGGCACTGACGTCTCCATTCTTTGCGACGTATCCACTGGCAAACCTCGTCCTTATTTAACCCCTTCATTTCGTCGCGGGGTGTTTGACAAGTTGCATAACTTGAGTCACCCCGGCGTTAGGGCCACTACTCGACTTTTAGTAGGACGCTACGTCTGGCCTTCCATCCGGAAGGACTGTCGCAGGTGGGCTCAGACTTGTCTGGCCTGCCAGCGGAGCAAGGTTTCCAGGCACACTTCGGCTCCTTTAGGTAGTTTCGAGCAACCATCTGGTCGCTGCATTCACGTGCATATCGACATCATTGGTCCCCTTCCTGTCTGCGATGACTACCGTTATTGTCTTACAGCTATTGACAGGGTTTCCAGGTGGCCAGAGGTGTGGCCTATGCGTACTATAACTGCTGAAGAAGTAGCCGATACATTTGTACAGGGATGGATATCTCGCTTCGGTGTCCCTTCTATCATCACAACTGATCAGGGCACCCAGTTCGAGTCCGATCTTTTCCGACGTCTCATGCAAACTTGTGCCACAAAGCGCATTCGAACAACTGCTTACCATCCTTGCGGGAACGGAATGATAGAGCGCGTTCATCGACAGTTAAAAGCTGCACTCATGTGCCACTCTGGTTCGTGGACGCGCACTCTTCCTCTCGTACTACTCGGCATGCGTACCGCCTACAAGGAAGACTTGAAGGCCACTGCTGCTGAGATGTTGTATGGCGAATCTCTTCGTTTACCAGGAGAGATGTTAGTCTCCGAGCCTGGCGATGACCAATTTAGCGATCCTGCTGATTTCGTCGTTCAGCTGAGACGCAAAATGTCTTCTTTCCGTCCAGCACCTGTTTCTCGCCACTCTACTCCTTCCATCTTCGTCTCGAAGGACCTACCGACTGCATCTCACGTCTTTTTACGGGATGATACCGTTCGACGTCCGTTGCAGCCACCTTATACCGGTCCTTATGCTGTATTACAGCGTTCCACAGATGGGAAAACCATGACACTGGCTGTGAAGAACAGAGAGGTCGTGGTGAGCATTGACAGAGTCAAGCCAGCTTTTGTTGACTCCGATAGTTGTCCTAGCTCAACAATTTCTCCTGCTTCACCGCCTCTGGCTCAGGATGTTTCTCGGGCGCAGCCAGTTGGTCTTGCACCTACGCCTGAGCCTGCGAATACTACTACCACCACTACCACCTTTTCGAATCGACCTTGTACCACACGTTCAGGTCGCCACGTGAGATTTCATGAGAATGATGATTTTTGTTATTATTAGCTTATAAGTTTTGTACTTTGTTTTTTTGTGCTTTTTCTTTCTCCGTGGGGGGGTGGTGTGGCGTTTTGCATACCAACTCCTTGGTAGTCTAAGCCACGAAAATGTTAATGTCATTGTTTCGCTCTTCAGATTTTAGGATTGACTACTGACAGCCATCAGAAAGGAAAATGTTCCTATGTAATTCCATACCCAATTTAATTTCTTTATCCTGTAAATATGTAAATATAACTGTATAAAGTTTACACTGTTTACTTCATCTCCTGCCGGCTGCTCCCGAACACATAACAACACGGAGGCGGCGAACGTAGCCGCCCCCAAAGTATGTTGGTTTTAACATGAAAAATAAGGAAATTTCCAATCAAAAAAACCTGTTTTTCAAAATATAAGTATTTCTTGGTAAAATACCCGTAATAATGAACAGTATCACCAGTTTCAAGTTTATGGGTCAATGGGAAGAAAAAATAATCTTATGAAACAAATTTTGTGACAGACGACTGACGGACGGACGGACGGACGCGTGAGTGACAGCAATAGGAGTTATTTTCGACCCTTCGGGTACGGAACCCTAAAAACGTGCTTTTTATTTCAAAAACGTGCTTTTTTGGACACCCGGCCGTGCTTTTTGACGGAAGTGCTCTGGCAACACTGATACAGTTTTTCTGCTCTGTGGCGCGTTGGATACTTACGAAAATGGTGTGTTGAATTAAAATTAAGTAAAATTAAATGATAGCTACTTGTAAATACATAATATTACCTTAGCATTATATCGGATTAATTTAACCGTGTTTCTGTTTATGTAATTTCTGTTTAATATGAACAATTTTAAGGATAACAAGAACAAATCGGCGCTGAGCACAAGATGGGCTCAAATGTCCAAGCAAGAGCAAATAATAGAGAGGAAGAAAATGGAAATACAGGCGAAATTAGAGGCTCAAAAGCAGGCTGCAGCCCTGGCCGCGCAGGCTAAGCTAACCAAGTACGTATTCCTGAATTGCATAGTACTTTTTCTGCAACATGGTAGGTTGGAGACACCCCGGTAGCTATAATTTCAGGGTCAATTAACAGCAACAACAATTAATTCGCTTATTCCTAAAATGTTTGTTATTTGGCGTACGTATCGACGCAGTTTCGGAGACTGCTTCCTTGAGTGACTGTGCGGTTAGAATTACTCTTCAAATACAAGGCCGGCCCTGACCAGTCTGTCCTGTGGCTCAAACTTTTTAAACATTCACATTATAATTTACAGCTTGGGTTCAAAAGATGACAAAAACCCTTCCAACATATTCTCCAATGATGGCAGCTTCATGAGCCAATACAAGGCTTTGCTGGAGAAACAAAAACAGGAAAAGGAAGAGAAAGAGAGACTAGTAAAACAAGAAGAAGCTAAAGCTATGGTCGCCAGCATGCCGGAGGACTACTCAGAGTCTCATGAGCGGGAAGATCAGAAGGAATACTCAAATAATGACCACAATGATAGACGACGATCTGGTGACAGAGGGAACAGGTAGGAAACCAAAAAAATCTGTAAATTTTCTTCTTCTTATCCCGTTACTTCTCTCCATTTGCTTCGGTCTTGGGCAACTTGGGTTACTTTAATTCCCAGTTCATCCCCATAGAACCCAACTATTGATCCACGGAACACCGCCAAGTCGTTCTGGGGCGACCTATTTCCGCTTGCCAAGTCAGAGCCTTCTTGGATAAGTGGAAAAAGTGGGTAAGTGGTTGAGAATAACATGCAAGCCTTAAATAGAATCCACAAAATGGAGAGTGGACCTGGACCTACAATATAAGGCTTGTGCACCCACAAGCCGAAGTGGTTCAAAGACTAAGATGTTATAAATCAACTCAAATCAGCAAAAAGTTCCTTGAAAAGTGCTTATATTTTACGACTACATTTCAAGATATTTATTTCATTTATTCATTGTAATGTCATGCATACATAATAAGGTGTTACAATTATAATTATAAGTCATTTCATGACACCCTGTAAGGGCACACAATAGTCACATCAATCGCAATGTTCAATGTCCAGTGTGTTATCCAGATGTATCATTTTTCAAATAGTATTCTTATAAATTTCAGGGACAGACATAGATGGAATGATAGAGGCAAGAACCGTACAAATAGTCCTATGGACGACAGACAGAAAGTAGACAAAATCCCACCATTGATGCAAATCCCATTCATGCCACCGAACGATCAACCCCCAAACCATGAAAATTGGCAGGGTAATGTAGACCCTAATTGTAATGGCGGCTCTGATTCTGAACAAGGCATGGGTTACCCAGATTCTAACATGGGACATGGGCCTATGATGAGACCTGGCCCAAATATGGGGCCTGGGCCTAGAGGCCCTGGTCCAAACATGGGACCCGGACCTATGGGCCCTGGCCCTAACATGGGACCCGGACCTAGGGGCCCTGGCCCAAACATGGGACCAGGACCTAATATGGGGCCAGGGATGAACATGGGTCCTGGACCAATGATGGGACCAGGAGGCCCCAATATGCCACCAATGCCTCCAGGCGGGCCGATGCCTCCAGGGGGGCCGATGCCTCCAGGGGGACCGATGCCTCCAGGGGGGCCGATGCCTCCAGGCGGCCCCATGCCACCATTTATGGGAGGCCCTCCAAACTACCCAATGCCACCTAACTGGGGTCCCAATGGTCCAGGAGGACCTTGTGGCCCAGGACCTATGATGCCAAATATGTGTGGGCCTGGGCCGAATGGCCCAATGCCCCCATTTTTCGGCCCGCCATTCCCTAACCCGTCAATGATGCGTCCCAATGGTCCACCGAACTCTATGATGCCTCCAAACTCAATGAATAATGGTAACATGCCTTATATGGGTCGCCCTCCATTTGGGCCTAATGGTCCTAACTTCAACAATGGCAATGGTCCCCCTAACATGCCATTTATGCCTCCAAATTCAATGCCACCTATGATGCCTCCAAATAGCATGCCTCCTAGCAATATGCCTCCAAGTATGCCTCCCAACAGTATGGCTCAAAGCAACATGCCTCCTGCCAGCATGCCGTTACACAATATACCTGAACCAAAGCCACTGGATTCAATGCCGGAGCAGATGAACCTACAGAACATTCCGCTGCCTCCACCACTACTCAGCCACATTCCATCACCCAAGCATATGGAACCCAGCACAACACCAACAAATCAAGGTATTATAGCTTTCGGAACAAGTATTCTCACTCATAGTTCTCTTAGCGAGGTTTTTAAAACTTAACACAAAATTAACATTAATTGGCCAAAATAGATTACTAATAATGAAATCAAGATATTACAATTGATTATATTTGATGTGTATAGCTTCATCAAATTCTGGCTATAACAAATCAAAGCCATTCCATTTTAAGCTGCTACAAACTGACCATGTTTTCGAGCTATGGGTCAATAATATTTGTAAAGCGATAACGACACTAAGCGTTTTGATAACGGTTTTTGCTCATGTTTTTACTTGCTTTTTTTATATATATTGGCCACTTTTTCTCTGTTTTGGTCGCATTACTTAGGTATTTAGGTATAGGCAGTTCGTGGCCGCTAGACATTATGTTGACTCGTGGTGTGCAGTTTCCTCTGCAGATTCGATGCCGTCGACAGTACAGCGCGCCGCTATGGAGGTGGCACGGAACGGCGAACACTGGGAAAATGTCCTGAAGGCAATACACTCACAAGACCAAAATATGTGGTAAAGCCTTGCCACTGTAGACAGTTTTGTCCCTACAGGATACGTGCTGTATTCTTTTTTATTATATTATTTTTCTACAATCAACGTGATTCGTGCAGTGTTATACATGACGTTCGTCTTTGTTCTTTTTTGTTAACTACTTAACCTCATACCTTCATTCTTGGATAAATAGCGTACAGCACTATTTATCTTTGCATATCGCTTTAGCCTGGCATCTGACGGTATACTAAACGTAAGAAATCAAAACGAACAGATGCACTGTAAAACCAATAAAAAAAAAATTAAGTTTTTATAGAATATTGTTCATTACTGCATAGAATTCTATGGGGTTACGTTGATTCCTTCATCAGACAAATATGAGGGGGATCATCATGAGTGAAATATGGCCTCACGACGTCATAAAAATAAATTGTCATCCAATAAAACTTTGAGAAAACTATATAGATGAAATTATAAAATAATGTAAATAAAACACATCTTACAAAATTGAACTGTAATTTTCCTTTGTCGTATTCACAATAAACTGAGTATTTCAACCAAAACTATCGTAATTGTTTAGATTATACGTTGTTTACCAATTAAGAGCTGAAGACGAATATTCTGCATATACTGGTCTAGTAATTCACTTTTATAACACTGCACTGAAACGATAGGTTGTAAACCTAACCTGAAACATCCTTTGGCTTCCACTCTCTTTACCAAGTGTTCTAAGTCTTTATATACTTACAGGTTCCTTCATAATACGAACTCGAAGGAGTACAAGGCGTTCCGGGAGTTAGTGAATAAGTTGCGGCTTGAAAACTCAGAGAAAAAACCCGAAGTGAAGCCGGAGGATGTGTATGAACCGGAATTCTGCTTAGATGATGATTATGATAGCGATGAAGACAGCAAATCTGCTGTGAAGAAGTTCAGGTATAGTAAACATGATATTTACTTTGGTAGGAATTGTGCTTGAGACTAGGGATGTTACGAATATTCCCATTCGCATAATTTTAAATATTCGCATCAACATTCGCATCATTCGATGCGAATTTTTTGCGAATGTGTGCAATTCGTGGAATGTTTCGCGCGCGCCGCCGAAGAAGCCGACTCGCGCATGCGCAGAGCGCGCCAACTCCTGTCACGTGATTAATTTTGGCCAATAAATTTCGGCTAATATGTTACCTACAATAGTAGATACTGCATATCTTCTGCTCACATTGTTAAATGATTAAAAAAGTAATTAATGTGTTGGGTTTTTTAATGTACTTCCTTAACATTCGCATTCTCAATATTCGCATTCGCGAATGTGTTGGAAATGACATTCGTGACATCCCTACTTGAGAGGAAGATGTAATCGAAAAAAATAGGTTTTTGCTAATAATGTGGTTTGAATAAGTATAAGAATAAGTAATAAGAGGCTTACAGTTCCAGACAATATTTATTTGTTGAAAATAATCTGGCGCAGGATTTATTTATATATTATTTTATAATATAATTTTCTACTCTATCCTGTTACATATTAGCGATTGGATGCGGAGAGCTGAGGACCGGGTGTGGTGGCGTGAATCAGGGAAGGCCTATGTCCAGCAGTGGACGACTACATGCTGAGGATGATGATGATGATGCTATTACATAGATATTTCTAATATTTATTATATATTTAATTTCAGCTTTGGCGACCAAGATTCCCAGAAACCATGGAACCAATTCAACCTGGGCAGCAACAGCTCGATGAAACGTGAAGACGGGAGTTCTCAAAGCGACGAGGAGTCTGAGAGCAAGCGAGAGAGACGCAAGAGGAAGAAGTCTCGCTGGGGAGACGAGCCCCCTGTCGCGGATATCAAGCCCCCAGGAGTCGTAGCCCCTATGCCCCCGGGGGTCATGGCTCCACTACTGCCCGGTATGGTAGCTCCTTTACCGCCGGGTATGCCTCCACTGCCGCCTCTACCAGGTATGTAATCCCAAAAGAGAAGACAGGACTAGTTAAATATTGAAAAAGGTATGCTGTATGTTTTAAATAGAAAACCCCTGTGAGTCTCAGACATATTGAAATATAATAAACGGGTCACTCACGTCTTTAACGTCGAATATCGCTCGACATGTTGCCCAAATACTATGATACAGTACTTTTATCTCACAAACGCATGTGAGACATGGTTGTGTGTTGAGATATACAATTACACGTGCACTTAAATAGTCTTATGTGTGCGTCACCGTATGAGCTATGTGTTCACATTGTCTGTGTTCGTATGACACAACTACAACTGACAAACCCGCGCTCGTGAGATAAAAGCACAGTCGAGTTCATAAATATATGAACGTTTCCAAAGGTTCAAAAACATCTGAGCAACCTTATTCCCTCTTAACCATAAAGTCTTGCTCACATATTCTTGATCACTTACCCATGCGTATATTTTTGAACTTGACTGTACCAGTAAAAAGCGACGATGACTGGGGATAAGTGGGGTCGTCTTTAGCGGAAGAGTCTTAAAAATTCGACATTATCACCTAAATAACTCATCCTTAGCACATAATAAGTAATATTACTACGCACAGAAGCCTCACTGTTAACAAATCCCCGCCCCGCAAGCCAAACGTGCCTACGCTTGGCCATCTCCTATCGCACGCGCATCACTCGCTACATCACTTTCTATCGCATTGAAAGTCGAGGGAGTCGCCCCTGTCCTTCCTTAGTCACAAATACCGAACGCATACCTTGTTGCAGGAATGAAACTGGCTAAAATCGAAGAAGATGGTATGAAACTGACGAATGTGAACCGTTCCAACCCAGCGCTAATGCAGTACGCGATGACCAACTATGGAACCGTAAACCTCAATCCCGAGGATTGGAAGAAGTGTGAAGATAATTTCAAACTTAATCTACTATTTCAGGTACTTTTACAAACCTTGCATGAAGAAGAAATCTTGCATGTTGCTTCTCACCCAGTCACTTTATGTGTAGCCGCCAGAAGAGCCGATTGACTCTACAGACAGACACAATCCCAATCAATATGACGCTCAACGTGGCGCTTTCTTTCTAACCGGCAACATTAAAACGGTTGTAGCTTCGTTATTTTTTGAGATATTTGAATAGTATTTTTACTACTCTCAAGAGTAGAAATAATGGATACACTTTGTATTGAATTTACATAGAAAGTGTACCGATTCTTTTTGCTCTTGAGTGTATTTGATGTTGTTTCTTTTAGAGTGAGTAGTCAAATTTAGAGATATTGTAGAAAACATCTATCTATTTATATTGTTGACCGATCTTATTGACTTGACCATGTTTAGACCTCTTTTGAATTGACAGTCTTTTTCTTCTGGTATATAATAATTTTATAATACCATCATTATATTTCCTCACAGGATATGTTGAAAAAGAGGCAGGAAGTGGAACGGATGGCCGCATCGGGCAAGCATAAATACGAATATGACAGTGACGAAGATACCGCTGAAGGAACCTGGGAACACAAGTATGTTAACTGATACTTTACATCCTGGGCCCTATTTCACCAACTTGACAATTGTCATCTGACAATGACAATTCCAAGTACACTTCTGAGTCGTCACGTAAAGATGGTCGTTGGGATAGCATCGATACTTACCGGCCCGGCAATGTAAACCGAATTGTCATTGTAAGGTGACAATTGTCGAGTAACAATTATCAAGCAACAGGGTGACATGTGAAAATTTTGAAAATTATTTTCTATAGAAATGCATATAAATCGACATACATATTTATATATATATATATATCGGTAAACACTACAAAGCTTGACACAGCTTTAATCTCATGTCAAGATTTACTGACAAATCTACAAATATGTCGACTAGGAAAAATCTTTTTTTTTTCACAACGTAATTGCCATACAAACAGTTGTAACAAAATGCCTGTCATGTTTATATGCATTTCTATACAAAATAGTTTTCAAAATTGTCACATGTCATTTGTCGCTTGACAATTGTCACTCGACATGAAGGGGCCTCCTGTGATGTTCAAATTTTAATAATTTTCGTGTTCGTGAAAATCTGATTGTGCAGAAAGTTTGACAAGGTTTCTATGGGATGACAGCCGATGCCATATTTCATTTTGATCGATCGGTAATCGTAAGTTGGTCCAACTCGTCCTTATTTTTATATGCGACGTTTAAGGCCGGATTTGACCAAACGGATAAAGTCTAATCTGAGACTAAATGTCTAAAGTTGTATGGGGTTATCTAAGTCTAGCCCGCTTTGGTCAAATTGACACTTAAAACTAGTTTTGGAAAAAACTATTCTATTTAATACGATTGATACTAAAAGGTTAATCCGACTAATATTATAAATGTGAAGTAAAGATGATGGTAACTCAATCACGCAAAAACGGCTTAACGATTTCTGATGAAACTTGGTATACAAAGAAAGAGTATAGCTTGGATTAGGTAACATATACAAGACTGTTATCCCGAAAATCACCCCTTAGAAGGCTTGAAATAGGGAGTGGGAGTTTACGCGGACGAAGTCGCGGGCAAAAGCTAATAATTTAACTAAAGTTATATAATTTTAACGACTAATATTCAGTGATGTAATATATTTTTAAGGTTACGAGCGCGCGAGATGACCGCCACTGAGAGGTGGGCCGACGAGCTCACAAAACAGGCAGCTGGGAAACATCACATTGGTGACTTTTTACCTCCTGAAGAACTAAAGAAGTAAGCTTTAAACCTCTCGAGTTGACGTTTTACATTATCTACTTCATCATATACATCATCATCATCATATCAGCCGAAAGACGTCCACTGCTGGACATAGGCCTCCCCCAAAGAGTGCCACAATGACCGGTCTTGCGCCACCCGCATCCAGCGGACTCCCGCGACCTTTACCAGGTCATCAGTCCACCATGTAGGGGGTCTACCCACGCTGCGCCTTCCGGTCCGTGGTCGCAACTCGAGAACCTTTCTGCTCCAACGGCCATCGGTTCTACGCGCAATGTGCCACCCACTGCCACGTAAGTTTAGCGATTCGAAACGCTATATCGGTTACTTCGGAGGGCTATGCCGGGAGTTTCTCTGCGTCATCGCATTAGAAATGAGGCCATCCGTAGCAGAACCAAAGTACCTATACGTGTCAATGAAATCTACTCGAAATACTTTGTCAGTTCTGCTAGATTCTGTTATGAAGCTAGCAGCTAGCGGAAGAAAAACAATAACATTGTGTTGTTATGTGGACAGAGATCTCCGGGAACTTTGAGGTGACGACTTAATTTGTGTTGTACGCAATATTGTTTTTGGTTTCCGCAATTGTTGCTCATTAAATAAAACGATAAACCATTTTTTCTCAGTCTACCCGTTGACCACGAGTGCTGTAAAGGTCTCGAAACGTCAGGATGTATTTAATACATAGTTCCTTTACGCGATAAAATCCGTTTAAATAATATTATTCATCGTTTTATTTGTGTTACTCTTACATTGTTGCCTGAAAATAAATGTTTGCTGTGTGTCTGAAACATAGTAATGTTATATTATAGCTCAAAACGAGAAAAGTGAAAGCTAACATAAAATTATAAAACAGTTGACAAACTGTCAATCAAAACATCTAGTTTGGCAGACACTTGCATTAATTTTTCTGCAACTTAACATGAAATTAATTTCAGGTTTATGGAGAAATATTCTGCCGTGAAGAGTGGCAAGGAGCCAGATTTGAGTGACTACAAGGAGTTTAAACTAAAAGAAGACAATGTCGGTAAGCTCATCCAAAGTCATTATGCCATTGACATAAGATTGAATTTCCCCTGGTTTATGAAATTATGAAAATTTTTCAGCTATGACAAGTCCAAAGAACTTTGCACTTTTGGCACCTGAACGTGTATTCTAAATCTCTTTGCCAAAGTAAATAATTTGTGAATGAAGACGTTATTTGTTTATGTTTGTTACTCATTACGACAAAACTGTACGTCATGGTTAAAAATAATGTTTTTAAGAAGACACTCAAGTGTTGATATTAAAATTTAATAGCTATTGGAAAGCTTCGTATCTCATAAATTGTTGGATAGCAATAAATTCATAATTATCTGCAGTTTATACTTTAATAACAAAATTGATACATTTTATTACAAATAAATACCGAGCGGTAATTGTGGCACTCTTTCGGGGAGGTATATGTCCAACATTGGGACGTTTTTCGGCTGATATGGCGATATTGATGATGATGACAATTTATAAATAACTAGCGGACCCTGCAGACGTCCTGCCCAGCGAAGTAGCGCCACCTACCGGGTCCAATTGTATTTTCAAATCTTCCAGGGACCAACTCAAATATACACACAAATTTCATCCAAATCGGTCCAGCCGTTTAGGAGAAATTCGTAAAACTTGATCGACTACTCCAACGAAAATAATTCGCACAACTGAACTACCTATTATTAATTAACACGTTCACTGCCAACGATTTCGTATCCACATATCCATACGCTCGCATCCAATATGTGAAAAACCTTATGTAGAGAAAAACACCTACGATACGAGCGCCCACCAGGCGCAGTAATACAATTGAAATTGTTAAAGATTCTTATCAGTTAAAAAACGCTTTTTGTTTGATTGATGCGTATCTTGACGATTTCTCAATGTTATTATCTATAACAAAACTATTGCGACCTATTTTAAACAAATTTACTGGATTTTTCAATAACATTTGTGATTGATTTTTGATCATTAATATTTCAGTGATGATTGAAACAATGTTTGAAACGATATTATCAACAATACTTATCCATTTGAAATCAAAATATTTTAAAACTGAAGTAAATCTTGTCAGTTTGTGAATTGAATAGCTAATCTAGAAACGCGTGCTAGTAACGTCTGTATACATACAATGACGCTTTAGCGTTCTTGGCACGAGCTTCGTCTGGATTGCATTCGTGAACGATATATCTTTGCAGGTTTCAAAATGCTACAAAAACTGGGTTGGAGTGAGGGCCAAGGTCTAGGCGTGGAAGGCACCGGCATCGTCGATCCTATCAACAAGTACAGTACAATTTACAATACAATACAAATACTCTTTATTGTACAGTCAGCATCAAAAGTAACTCCACATATGAAGAGGTCAAAAGTTCTTATTCCTTTGTAATAAAGACGTCAAGTCTTTATTCGTCGTCATATGTGGCGCTACTTTTAATGCTGACTGTACACCTCGCACAAATGAATCAGTTACACACAGAATTAAAACAGCAACATGTAGGCAATGAATATGTTTAACCAACTTAAGAAATGAGAGAATTAAGTATATTGAGAATCGTTAGTAACAATGTGCTATACTTAAAATCATTACAGTTGAACGGATTGCTCCAAAGCAATTCCTTCAAAAAGCTACTTGACTGTTCAAACAATAACGTTCAAAATCCAATAGCATTTTAATAGGAATAAGTTCAACAAAAGAAGAATTTCAACCATACCTCATATTAAATTTAAATTTTGTCAAGCGGAAGCGTTCGTGTCAAGCCAAGGTTCAACTGTCTGTCATTTGTCAATAGAAGCGCAATGCGCCCGGGACGCGAGGAGGTTGGGCGTTTAAATTGTTTATTGAACAACTGTTACTAGATACACATTTATTATGTATTTATTAGTAGTGTTCGGAGTTTCGGTGGCAAATTTCACAGAGGTAAATGGAGTCTTGATCTTAAGTAGGTTAAGTATTATCATTTATCATTGTAATAAGCATATTTTTGTGAGAAAATGGCTGACTGTCGAGTTTCTTTCGGCGTTTCTTCTCGGCAGTGGCCTCTGTGAAACGCTAGTAGGGTTTGACTTGTAAAAGTGCCATTGCGGCCTACTTACAGAATAAAGTTCATTTTATTCATTTTATTTTATTTATTCGCCTAACTATTTTTTTGATTAAACGAATAACGATTAAATGATTAATTTTGCATAATACTCCTTATAAATTATCTTGCAAGCATTACCTACTTATACCACGATAACACAGGACTACTAATAACACAAGTATGTAGGTAAACATTGTTTAATAAATTTATTTATTTTTACTTATTTCATACGTACAAACATGTCACCGAAACAGCCGGGACAGTATAATGTTTGTACCTGACGCCATTTAATGTCATACGAAGTACTTCAGGTAAATGAATAATTTATTTATTCAAATCTTAAAAAGTTAATCATAAAAACGACTCATTACCCACTGTGTGAAAATTGCCACCGAAACTCCGAACACTATTTATTAGTCCTCGCTTGTATTTCTTGCTAACTGACAATTACTAAAGGAGATTATGTTCACAGGGCCAATCAGCCGGTAGCAAATATGGGTTTGGGGGCATCTTCGTCCGACGTGGTATCTCCGGATGATGATGAGTTCGACGCATACAGGAAACGCATGATGCTGGCTTACCGGTTCCGACCTAATCCCTTGGTAATTATGCAACCCTGGTATTACCACATACGAATATCATTTAACTATATTACAAAATATATCCCCGTGGATGAAAGAAAGCATCTAGATACGCTATATCATGTCTGCCACGAATATCGTGTTCTCGTGTTTCGTTATGTTTCATTTATCAAAGAAAAAACTTTTAACTCAAAACTATATTAGATTCACATTTTCACATAGCTGTATCCATTATAATATTGTTACAAAACAAACGCCAATGTATGTAACGATACTGGTTTAAAGCGATAGACTAAAGGTTTAATTACGCAGCAGACAGCACACGCACGTTCCGCCGCACTCCAAATTGAACCGTAATGGTATTCGTAAAAAGCTCAATTTTCAAATTAATCGTTATTCTTTCAATAATCAATCTTGACAACTTTGACAAGCTTCATTTTCATGACGTCAACATCAAAACAGTGTTATCACGTCCACTTTTTAATCACTAACGGAATTATATCGCAATTTTTCGTAATATTTTAAAGGCCTACTAGGACACGTCACACGACGGTATGGTTGAAATTCTTTTTGTTGAACGTATTTCTATTGCAATGTTATTGGATTTTGAACCTTATTGTTTGATCGGTAAAGTAGCTTTTTAAAGAAATTGCTTTGGTGCAATTCGTTCAACTGAAATGATTTCAAGTATAACGGTCGTCCAAAGTTAGGTTCAAGTGCAGAATGTATATATTTTACATGTCTTTACTTTGTTGTACTGAACGGCCTATGACTGATTTATTTACGACGTCTAATTGTTGTTTTTTCGTTGCAGAATAATCCCCGGCGACCGTATTATTAAGTGATAAGCGCTATTTTTGTCATTATGGAGTTTATACCTGTTAAAGAGCTCTGGACAAGTTCTTCCAATGAGCTTAGTGTGGGCATGTAGTTCCAAGAAAGTTGGTCCGGCAATATTTATACCGCGGCCATCAATAACTGGGTGAGTGGTACAATATTGAATTATTTATTGACCACCATTTGTACAAATATTTGAGACTTTTAGCTTAGTGATTAAACTAAAATCCACAATTCGGCGAAGTCAACTGACAGATAAGATGTTGCCAGGAGTAGAAAAAAATTGTGACTGTAATATCGATAAAAACATATCGATAAGTATAACGTTGTACTACCAAACTAATTTCAATGTTGTAATCAATGAGATATGTCTAAAAAAGTATGAATTATATATATTAAGTATTTAAATAATAAGTTTAGTCCTTTATATATAAATGAATCATAAGATTTACAAACCATTTATATTGACAAATTCATAGATTGGGAGAAACGCTATTATTTTCGATGTTCTCGGCAAGCACCTACCTAACCGATAAATTGGGCCGAAAGATCGGTACGTCTAACTAAGCCTTAAGAGGAGGGGTACAGCAAGCTCTCTCCATACAAACTTTGTGCAGGATTTGCTTTGTTTGTGTTTGCATTAAAGTTATGATTTTTTGGTCAATATGCTTATTTTTCTGATAGCTATTTCGTGATGTAATTTTTTTATTTTGATTTTTTTTTGAAATATTTGAAAATTTTCACATCACGACCTTCGCATATCTAATATTTACAACCAAAAAAATTTTTATATTTGTTAGTGCCAAAACCGACGAATAAAACGTGCACAAAGTTTGTATGGGGAAGGCCTTGCCCTACCCTGCGCCTTAAGTGCCCACATATGCACTTTGGCCAATGTTTATGGTCCTAGATGTCAACATCTATAGTGATTAAATATCTGTCCTTTCAGTATATTAATCTTGAACTATTTTACTCCTGACCTGAAAACACGATTTGCAAAAATTTTCGCGATACTTTCATTTTTCAAACATAACCCTTTTTTTCGATGTTTTTGGTTGGATATTTAAAACCCTCCCATCTTTGATGATTTTTGGTTTAATAGTTGTAAAATGATAAGTTCTCAAACCTGATACAAAAGATTATCCTTAAATGTACACGTTTAGAATAAACATCAATATTTACGAAAATCAAGCACTGAGCTTCCGTAGAGAGCGGGATGGTTGATTGAAAACTCACGCGTGTTACAGCGGAGCCGTGTTCCGAATCACGCCAACAACGATCACAGCGTTTACAGTGCTGACGGCCGGTCCGAATCAGTAAGCGCGCTCAAGGCCGCGTGAGTGGTGTTTTGATTCGGACCGGGCATGTTGTGTTTACTGTCATGTTCATATATCAAACTTCAACTTGACGTTTGGTTTAAGGTGCTGACGCCTGAGGGCCTACCGCGAACCAAAAACGAAATAACTGCCTCTCTGTCGCACTTGCATATTGGAGCAACAGAGAGGGAGATACTTCGTTTGTGGTTCGCGGGAGAGGGGCTACCCTCTGGCAGTGTGAGCATTGTAAACGCCAACATGGCGCCGTCCATGACGTCATCAATGACGTCACGACATCTCATGTAAACGCTATGAGCGTGATTCGGTCCGATCGTAAACGCGTTTATAGCGTTGTAAACGTGATTCGGAACACGGCTCGGGACTTTTGCAATGCCATCTACGCCCTCTTAAATAATATCGATATATGAACAGCACTGGCCATACTCTGGCAACATTTGTGCATTTTGATTTGTCAAACAACTTCGCCTAATGGTGGACGCCACTATTGTATAGCTTTTGTTGAATGATGTGACTTATTTCGAAATTGATTTTGTCTCGACTTATCAAGTCGTTTTGTTATCGACGTAAGAGCGAGATTCCTTTATTTTTAGTTACTTTCTTGTACTTAGATGTGGACTATTGAATTATAAGGCTTTTGACCGCTATCATATTGCATTGTTTGTGAAAAATATAATTTGTAAATTGCAAACCTATAAGTGTAAGGCTTGAGTGGACGCTCGGAGCGGAGCGTTCGGCGGGGCGGGCGAGCGTGCATACTATTTATGCAGCGGCGACTCAGGTCACCAGTATGAGTTTGAATTGTTTAACATGCACGCCCGACTCGAGCGTCCACTCGGGCCTTACACTAAGATATCACTCCTTAGTAAAATCTCCCTACGAAAGTAACAGAGAAACAACCGCTTAGACAAAAATGTAAATATCTTTTTTTATATTTATTAAGACACATAGTTTAGTTTACTTTAAAAGTCAAACGCTGCTAGAATAGTTTGATGATAAATTGATAACTAATAGTGTCAGAGGATGAGATTCACTTTGGGTCGGTGAGCTATTGTGGTTAGTTTAAAACCGAAATTGCAATGTTATCGATTCTTCACCTGTCACCTCACCCCTCACCCGTTTTCACCCGAAACTGTCAAAAAGTGACAAATTACATTTGACAGTTTCCGTATAAAACGGGTGAGCAATGACAGGTGAGGACGGCGCTTACTGAATCGCATAGCAGGGCTTTTCAAGTGTTACCTTACGAGCCCTTAAAGTAAATTAAAAAGCGAAAACTTAATGAAATTAAGAATTTATTTTCAAGTTCGATTTCGTAGTTCAAGTAGCGTTGAAACACTGATTCAAATACTGTCATTATGTTTAAGTAGGTATACACAAGCAATGTATTTAGCAAAACTATTGTTACATGCTATTTTCATTAAAAAATGCATTAAACTTACAAGGTTTTCTTATTTTCGTATACCTAAATATCCCTATCAACACGTGAACGATGATTGCATCCAGTAAGGTGAAAAAATGTATACATATTGGTGCCCTTGACTGTACCCTAAAAACTTGGACATGTTTTCGATTTACCTCGAACTGTGGTAATACGAGTAAATAGTAGTTTATGCAACTGGTACATAATGAGGGGCATTAAAACACGAGTGTGTTTTATGAAACGAGCCGAAGGCGAGTTTCATAATAAGGTCACACGAGTGTTTTAATGCCTAATTATGTACAGTTGCATACATTACTTTATCTACACACATATTATAATTACTCTGATGGGTTCAGAAACCGTAGTAAATAAATACAATAATTGTGTTAATACAACCTTTTTTGCACGGTTGCGGAAATATCGAAATCAGAACTGGCAACCGATACCTGAATGTTATTTTAAAAAGTAAAGAGTCCTTATTCTGATGTGATCATGTCGTTCTAGCTCAAATTTCGTGCGATATATACTAAAAAAACATCGAGCTGACATTTCGCATCGACTGAATTTGAATTTTCAGTGATACTAGAATAGGGACATGTCAACTTTGACATTTAAATTTTGACAGTTTTGTTTGACGTAATATTTTAACATCATATATGAGATTAAAATGAAATATTTTATTACTGCTGTAGCCTTAGCCACAGATAAGAAAATTGCCATAAATTCATTGAATGTTGAAATGAGAGTCATTTTCTACGGTTTCCGAACGCATATTAGAGGATTTATGATATGTGTGTAGATAAATGTATTTTTCACACCTGCTATTCGGCAAAGAGTCCTTGTTGCCCTCGATTGAGGGTTCAAAATCGTACTTTCCTTCCCTCGTTTGATGGCGACAATAACTCGTTTCCTCAGGTGTGAAAAGCAATATGTTATGTGCCACTCGGTAGCAAAATTATTTGTAAGACGTTTCATGTTTTTAGCAGCGGGCCTCATAGGCGGTGTGAAAGCAGTATGTGTAGCAAAATTATTTCCGTCTTGGGCGTAAAGACTTAAATCCCTCGCTACGCTCAAGGTTCTACTTCAGAATCCCACGCTACGCTTAAGATTCTATTGAAGAATCTTTCGCTTCACTCAGGATTCGATATACCGCCCTTTTTACACGACTGCCGAAAAAAAAGAGTGTAATTGCTTAAAGGACTACTAATTCTGATGAATTGATGATTGATAAAATTTGTCTCCGCTCAGCTCAGCACGGCTCGCACAAGCGCGGTCTAGACTAGGCATGTCTTTTGCTAATTAAACCGCTTTAGAAAGAGATGGTAAATAAGGCTTTTAATATGTTTGTTAAGCGGATGCGTCCGCTAGCGAAAATCTCAATTTTTTTAATCAAAGCCTCCCTAATAAGGCTTAATAGATGAGTGTTAAGATTGAAAAATTCACCATTACAAGGGATACCACGGTGGCTCAATTGGTCGAGCAATGGACGGATTCCAGAGGTCGTGGGTTCAAATCCCACCTGTGGTGTTGAATTTTTCAATTTTTACTTTGATTAAAAAAATAAGGCTTTAGTACTTACAAAAGCCTTATTTACCATCTCTTATATGCCGCGGAGTTTCGTGTTATCCGTGCTGATGAAATTTCAAGGAATCAAAACAAAAGTAGGCCGCACAAGTTCAATTACTAATGATCGACGAAAACACCGCGCTTACGCGGTTAAATATAGAACTGTATGACACTTTCAAGCGTTTCATTCAGTCTAAGAACATATAGTTTACGCGCGCCACGCGAAAGTTCTATCAAGTTTCAGTGATTATAATAGTTCTCAACTTTCCGTGAAAATAAGAATGACTTTACGTAGAAGTGCAAGTTTTCAAGTGTATAGACATGTGGATTCTAGTACCAGTGATTCGTCTGGATCTTCAAGTTCGTCTAAAAATTCGGATACACCTTTACGGAAGTAAGTATCTGTATTCTGTATACATTACCGCACGTGATTCAAATAATTCATCC
Source organism: Cenopis cana (assembly GCA_951800055.1). NCBI lineage: Eukaryota > Metazoa > Arthropoda > Insecta > Lepidoptera > Tortricidae > Cenopis > Cenopis cana. The sequence continues at coordinate 8,360,496 of OX637489.1, read as the reverse complement.
ATGCAATGAAAGCTCGATATATAAGTATATTAACTAGCTAAGTATTACGCCGTAGTCTGTTTAGGTATCTACAGTAAGTACCATTGCGTTAGAAATTAACATCTGTCATTATAAAGGTCGTCCGTATTAATAGGAAGGAAAACAAACAAGCTAGTTTACAGTATAGTTTATTTTAGCTTAGTTTAGTTACTAAGACAACTATGGTCGGCATGTGCCCCCAAAATGTTTTGAAAAACAAAGCCTTAGGGGTAGATAGGCCGGGAGATGATGACACATAATTTCGAACCATTTGTACAGTCACCAGCACCAATATCTGCCATAAAAAAGGCGGCATAAATATCTGACACGTCCTATTAACGGCCCTACAAATAGAGTCTTGTCAGATATTTATGCCACCTTTGTTTTGGCAGATATTTAATGCTGGTGACTGTACTAGTACAGCGATCCAACAGGGGTCTAAGTGCCTACGTAATGACGAAAAGGAAATTTCATATCATAGCGCTGGTATACTTAAAATTATTTGAACTGTCCGAGTTGTATCAAATTAGGCCGTTCAAAAAGCGACTTTACTGACCAAGCGCGAAGATTCAAAGTTCAATGACAAGTTTTATAAAATGTCGTATATTTTAAATAATTTCTACTATACCGCGTGGGCGTTAATCGAACGTGTCGGTTAAATTTTGTACCTATACCACAATAGTACATTACTTAACAAGGGCGGTAAAATAAAGAATGTCTCAGATCGCAGCTATTTGACGCCCGAGCCGAAGGCAAGGGCGATAAATATGCGATCTGAGGCTTTATTTTTTACCGCCCGTGTTAAGTATAAAATTTTATGTCACCCCCTGGCCAGGAAGTGGGATTTCCCGCGCGCGGAGCATGCGATAATTGCCACTTTATGGCCAGGCGTGGCATAATTTTTTTTTTCTTTTTTTTTGTTAAAAAATTTGTAACAGTATGGCATATTTTTATTGACGTGTTCTCGTCGCTATGGCGGGCTGTAAGCCACACCGGTGAAGTATGGCATTACACTACCGCCTACTTAATTTTTCATCGACTATCGGAAAATACAAGAATTTTTGTGGCACCAATCGTTAGATTTTCGGAATTTGGGTCGTTTTTAGGGTCCGTACCCAAAAGAAAAAGGGAACCCTATTACTAAGACTCAGCTGTCCGTCCGTCTGTCACCTGGCTGTATCTATGAACCGGGATAGTTAGACGGTTGAAATTTTCACAGATGATGTTTCTGTTGCCGCTATGACAACAAATACTAAAAAACAGAATAAAATAAAGATTTAAGGGGCTCCCAGCTCCCATACAATAGGTACAACAGACATGGTTTTTTGCCGTTTTTATAGATAATGGTACGGAACCCTTCGTGCGCGAGTCCGACTCGCACTTGGCCGGGTTTTCTTTTTTACTGACGCCTGTAAAGGCTATAAAAAGAAACAATTTAATAGGTAGTGACAAAAAAAGGTGTACGGTTTCAGAGGAAAATTCTGTGACGAGATGAATATCACAAAGGGGATTCAAGTATTTTTACAAGACTGCCCAAAAAAAGGAGTTTAATGTTTTCAGGTTTCATGTATGTATACTGTATGTATGTATGTATGTATGTGTATTTTTTTGTTCCCCCAGAACTTCTCAACGCCTTAACCGATTTAGGTGTGTGAGGTATCGTTGGGATCCTTACGTCATCCCGGGTAACATAGGATATGTGACGTTGTAATAAAAACAATATGGCGGACTGTAGACTCTATTTTAAGTGTACCTTGAGTTCTTTATTAGGAAACTTGTTTTAATCTTTTTAATTCAGTCGTGTTTTTAATTGTTATAATTTTCATGTATGTATAGGTTCAACCGGCTGGTCCGCGCGTCGGTAGCCCGCCATTGGGCGTACTTCAGGAGGGACAGGCCCGCGCTGAGGGCTCGCGGGCGCTCCGTGTCCGACGCGGGGCTCTGCTCCATTGCGGACGATGGTAAATAGTTATAAAAATACCCCCTTATTCATACGGTGCCTTCCCACTAAAGCTTTGCTATGCTATGTTTTCATACATTTGTCCCGTTGTCAAATGTATGAAAACATAGCATAGCATAGCTCTAGTGGAAAGGCACCGATAAACGGCCATCAAATCTATTTTAGTTAACCCTTTTGAACACCAAGAACGCCTAAAGGTGTCGCGTGTTGGCTTGTCTACGGCGCCAATAACGACTATAGGTGTTGTGACGTACGTTGTCAAAGTCACCTTTTTGCTTTATGTAGGCACACCAAGACTCATTTATATTCAATCTCTTAGTTGAAGAGTGGCCTGGGGAAAACCTCCGACACGACCACGCGGGCGGTTTAAGGCGCTACAATTTAGAAACTTTGAAATGCTGTTCTGCCCAGACGAGGAAACAATAGGGACTGATTTTCAGATATATAATTCTTGACTATAATATGATTGTGGTACTGACAATAGCCGAAACATAATTGCTTAAAATTTTCTCAATAGAAAAGAAATCCAAAACTGGGTCTATATTTTTTATCTGCCTACTAAAACAACGCATTATTAAAAGACACGATTAAGTTAATATGATGGTATTTTACCTCATCTAGGTACTGACAAGATGAAATTTAATAAATCTGCACACAGTCAGATATTTATCAAGATTTGTCTAAAAAAGCCATTCCCGGAGAGTGTTGCATCCCGTTTTGTCGTGAACGAAAAACATACGCGCGTCTCTTTCAATAAATATATCGCCTTAAACGCTGGAGTGAGATTGATTGAGCGGTTTCAACCGAATCTGAAGTCTGTCAGTGGAATCGAGCTCCTGGGAGTTTTGTCGCTGGCTCACTAAACCTAGCCTATCTGAGAAGAGTCCAGCAAGAAACTCAGCTAGGCCCGACCTGGGTCGGAATCGGACTGACTCTACCCGGTATGCGGCGGTACCGGGAAATTTGCCCCAATTGTCTAGTCCGGTATAGCAACAATCCCTTAATCGTTGGACTGTGGAATTATCTAGAAATATCCACGCCCAGCATAGTCACGCACCACGCACTTTAAGCATTTCCGCGAAAAACCATACCCACCTTTGTAGGTACGTAGGTATACTGTGTTCTAGTTAAATATTGTGCCATGGTTCTGTAGCTGACTATGCATAATCGGTATAGGTGTATGTAGATACAAAGTAAGAATAATTTGATCGAGGGCCAGTTCTATTTACTTTATTATGAAAGAAAAAACTTATCTTAACGTTGAAACTTTGGATGGGATAGGGAAACAAGAATAATAAAATTTTGATTAAATAATAGCAGAGCAGGGTAAGGATTAGGTATTCTTGAAAATTATTACGTGTAAATATTATACTTCTACTACAATAATTATTGTTTTTTTAGTAAAATAGTTAGTCTTATCTTATTATACAAAACATTGTAGTATTTAAAATGAATGAATGAGTTATTATATAAAATGAATATCTGACTACCAATTAATGCTGTTGTGTTATCCGCTAAGCACAGCATTTGACCGTAAACGGTGAGGTTAGCATGACGTCACACTCACAGCTCACCCTAGAATATCTTGACACTGGGTCTCGTAACAACACTTAATCTTAGGTCTAATCTAAGGCATTTATCCACCCGAGGCATTGGCTTTAGTAAATTTCTTTGACGTATAAGGTTCTAGCCAGTGGAAAACGCCCGGTTGGTCGTCCCAGATACCGCTGGAATGACGAAGCCCTCAAGGACCTGGCCAGCCTCGGTATACCCAACTGGCGTGAGGTGGCGCACAACAGGGAAGAGTGGCGTTCTCTTGTGTCAGAGGCCAAGGTCCTCTTTGGGTCGTCTAGCCAGCGTAGTAAGTAAGTATAAGGTTCTAGTGTACTGTTATATTAGGTACACACGTGTATACTTACAGATAAATACTTGAGACATACCTATATCTTCCATGACAGTTACTCCATTATTCTTTCAGTCAATGATCGCTGAATGGACTATTACAAATTGGCGATAAATACGACGTTATTTTATACAATGCTAGCGTATCTTGCCTGGTCACGATCGACACGTGAGCGAGAATAATAGTGAAATATAAATATAGGTAATGAATAACCTTCTAAAATTAAAAATTAAGGACGTAAAATCGTCGCCATGCTTAATCTTGAGCCTATAGAGGTGTGAATGATTAGCTCGGCCGAGCCTAAAAGCAGCAAGACTCGAGTCGTCAAGACTAACATGAGTCCTCTCAGTCAGTAAAAAAAGGTACCTAAGGCTGGTTTACCACTAGAGCTATGCTACGCAGCTATGCTGCGAGGATGCGCTACGAGCTATGCGACCGTTTCCACTAAAGCTACGCTATGTAGCTGTGCGAGGTAGATGCGCTATGAAAATCACGGTGATCCGCCGTTAAAAAGTAACAGTGTGACTTGTCACGAAGTAACAACGTTACAAAATAACGTTGTTACTTAGCGACGATATCACTGGAACAGTGAGTAAGCGACGCATCGCGTCGTGACTCGTGACCGCTGTTACTAACTGTGACTGTGGCTGCGGTGCGCTGTCACAGAGTAACATCAGTTGTTACAAAAATATCAGTAACTGCCGGGAACGATCGACACGCAAATGTCGTGACACGAAATAACCGAAGTGACAAAGTCACGGTGATTTTTCAATGTGATTTTTTTGGAACGGGAATAACAATAACGGTGATCGAAAAGTAACGTTTTTCCCCATGTCTAACACGTTCCACATTTTTGGACAGGCCTCTTATGGAGAGAGAAAAGGTGACACAGATTTTAAATATATAGGTAGGTACAGGTATTAATTGATATTCCGTAAATAAGTTCGAAAAATTCATCTTTACGTGCCGGGCGTCAAACCCACGACTGCATTCCGCTTGACAACCGCAAGCTTCTAGTGCCACTAGCCTCCGGTAACTTAACTATTTCTTACATCCGTTACATCGCTTTTTTGAAGTCACATGGGACACAAAAAAGTTTGAAGAGTCCCATGCTGTAGCCCATGTGATTCTTCAAAAAAAAAACGATGTAAGAAATAGTTAAGCGTAAAAAGGGTTCTTATGGGTCGGCAACGCGTGAGTGACGCCTCTGGTGTTGCAAGCGTCTATAGGCAACAGTAACCACTTACCACGACAGGTGGGCTGTCAGCTTGTTTGCCACCGACGTGATATAAAAAAAAACGCTTTTGCAGTATATTACATAAACTTGCTTTCCCTTTAGACCCCGAGATGGATTTCCTGGCGTTCCCAGCGGTGTCAACCCGGCGGTCGCTGCAGGCGTTTGGCAGCGGACCAAGTGGACTTTCCACATTTATGACGTAAGTCAATTTTGTACTTCACAACCCAAGTGTCAAAAGCCCGTGTGAATGTTTGCGCCAATTTAGGATTTAAGGTTATGGGAGTTAGAAGTGTAATCGTGTGGATTTAAATGGATTTGGTTTGTTCTAAAGTGTGTGATGAGGTTTTCTCTTGGACAGGTGTAGTATCGCGCAAGCGCATGCCAAAGGGATTGCTTTAGATTTTTCTATTGAAATGAGAGAATTTCATTCTGAAACATTTTGAAATATGTTGGTTGGAAATTTGTGCAATGCGTTATAAGTATACTCGTATAACGTAGATGTATGTTTGGTTGCCAATTAGATTTTTAATGTACTTCCCGTAATGTAGTCCCTACCCAAACGCTCAGGAATTTTCAATAGAATTTGATTTCACGTACTTACCGATTTTTGTCAATCTCATCTTGATCATAAGTTATCTTTATAACCCTTATTATTACTATAGAAGAAGATACTTAATAACTATTTCCCTATTTAAATAATCTACATAAGTGTAACTATACAGAGCGGGCAATACCGGTGGAATGAAGAAAAAGGTAAGTATAGGGTGAGGTGGGGAATAATGAACACTGGGGAAAGACGAAAACTTAAGGATACTTGAAGGGTACTTTTTCTCTTTCCCCGACCTAGCACCCCCTTTCATCCCTGCCACATTTTACCTGATAATGAATATAAAGTATAATAATACACTTTGGCTAATTCATATGAGTAAGTATCTACCTATATTGGTACTGTGTACTGTGGACTTAACCGTACTGTGTAGTGTGTACAGCTACAGTAGTTGCCTAAGTACGGCATTCCCTATTTGGAAATACACCTAAGTCTAATGTACAGTGCACTAAGTTTTATAACCTTTATCAGCCATAAGCCATAAGTCAGCCTTCATCGCCAATGATACCTACTATACTAAGGTGATATGAGTAGAGTATTGAGTAGGTAAGTATTAGTAGTATTAGTATTAGTACACATGTTATGTGAGAGGTTAGTCAGTTTATGAGTTGCGAAGGGTTACGAGTAAAGTACATTTAATTTGTTTTGTAATGGAAGCCATACAATTTCTGTCCTCGCAGTTATTCGACCGGAGACAAGTCTAGATAACATTGTTAACTTAAAGCATCACTGAAATAGAATTATATTCTAATTCAGGGAAACTCTAAGGCCCACTTACTTAGATCTTTTTAATATCAGTTATGTACACAAATTACCATCTTAGTTCGTCTGAAATGAAATTGCCGCCAGTTTTTCTGTCATTCATATGATTGCAATCAATATTATGCGCAATGCACCACCGCGCATGTTTCCCTAGGCTGACTCTATCACTAAACGATAAGTAACCGTATTTATTTGGTTGTAAAGTGTATTATCGCTTGAATTTCCTCACACGGCCCAGATGACAGCTCGATGGTTTGTTAGGGACAGTGTGTAAGTGAATTTTGTTGTGAACGCGGAATTGTGTAAAGTGTAATGTATTACTAGTGTCCTGTTAAACAAAAACGTCGTTAATCTCTTCCGAACATGCTATATTTTAATAAGTTTCAGTGATTATTTCGGTTAAATTGAGCTGTTGTTTGCGTTATTCAATTGTTTCAATTACGTCTTTCATTTGTTTAATATTGAGCGGCCATGTGGATTATTTATGATATAGGTATTATGTATTGAATTAAAAGTGGAAGATTAGTGTCAAGGATGTTTTGGTAAAACCGGCGTTCTAACATGCGTGCGCAAGTATCTACTTGAAGTAGCCTTACCTCTTTCCTTTAGTGGGACTTAATAACAATTATATATATATATATATATCGGTCAAAGGCCAATAACATAATAACCCTGCCTTGCAGTCGGGTAAAAAAATGTCTCTATCAGCAACACCATACCAGTAGTCTATGTGCATTTCAAATAGAACACTATATACTTAAGGAAATACAATAGCGTACAATCAAAATATGGAAAATAAAGTAGGGAGGTACATATTTAAAAAAAAATACTTCGCTGTAGTACAGTCATCATAAAACTATATTCTCTATTCATGGTGCTAAAAAAAGGTATTTGAGGCCTTGATAATAGAGTCGTGTTTAGATATTTGTGAGCTTATTTGCTCGGCCAACTGCACTAAGGCAAGGTGAATGGCAAAATATTAATTAACAGGCTTTAATTCTTTGAGAACAAGACATTGACAAGTAATAACAAATTTAATGTAATTTTTTTATGAACTTAATATCAGTTAATTTCCGTAAGGTATTTTTTATAAAATGCCTACCTACTTATAAATACCTACGCTACGCTGTATAATAACAGCATAATAGTCGTCATATAAGGTATACTTAAAATTATTTAAGCTGTCAGAGTTATATAAAAATTAGGGCGTTCAAAAAGCGACTTTACCGTCCAAGCGTGAAGATTCAAAGTCCAATGACAAGTTTTATAAAATTTCGGACATTTTAAATAATTTCTACTATACAATTCGTAGTTAATGTAACCTAGATGTCATTTATTAATCGAACAACTAAAGGGACATTGCAATAAAAAAACTAAAAACTAAAAGCTACTTATAAATAAAAAATTCGTAATTAATTGTACTGTCAATGCTGACATAGGTAAAATAAAAAAATAAATAGGTACCTACCTTACACAACAACGTTGACATTCTTGGTCATAAAATTCAATATCGAGGCAAACTGGATTATTGCTATGCGGAAATATAAGTACCGGGTTTATGTTGCTAAGCTATACGCGCGGAGTTAGAGCCATCAGTATAATACCCTTACCACGAGTTTGCAACGTTTGCATTACCGTACTCGCTAGCGACTGCGTAAACGATTTAGTATGGCGATTCTTAGTTCTATTGCGTAACCGCCAGAGGCGCTTTACTTTTGTGTCCATACTAAGTCGTTTACGCAGTCGCTAGCGAGTACGGTAATGCAAACATTGCAAACTCATGGTAAGGGTACAGATGGATAGTAGTCAGTAGGTTCCGTATTATCTATGGTCGCAGCTATCGCGTGATAAAAGAGATAGAGCATCTGTCACTTTTTATCGAGTGGTATCAGTGACAGATGCTTTATTTGGTCGTCTATCACTAAACGAGACAATCATTCATCATCTGGGCCATTTGGCGAACTCAAGTAATGAATTGACCAATTCATGATAGCTTCATTTGTACAGTCGGCATCGACAGCAGCAGAAAGCAAATTGAATGAAGTGTTTACTATAATCAGCACACGATTCTACTCTATTCCCCAAAGAATAATGTAGTTAACTACTATGTAGAGTCGTCGTATACGTAGATCTGGAGGTTAATGAGACAGCTTTATAAACAAAACTAGCTTTTGCCCGCAACTTCGTCTGCGTAGAGCTCGGTCATCGCGTTAGAATTTTATCGCTGTTCTTTTATTTCAGGTGGTTACCTAGTTATCTCTGTTCCATACAAACTTCTACTTCCGGGATGGGAAGAAAACTATCCTATGTCATTTCCTCGGACTCGAACTGAACTATATTCGCACCAAATTTCATCTAAATCAGTTCAGCAGTTTAAGCGTGAAGGGGTTACAGAGAGACAGAGTTATGCTAGGCCTATAAACAAAGTCCCAATTCTCATTGAAAATAAAATTTGTTTTCATCCCTTCAGAGGGCGAATTTTGAAAAACTCTGAAATCTGTTTTTTTTTTTAATTTTGATGTTTAGTCAGGAAATTTAAAAGTTTCTATCTTAAAAATAATTTTGTTCTCCATACAAAATGACCAAGAGGTCATTTAGGGAGTTAAAAGATTAACTAAGTTTCAAAGAAACCCATTTTTAAGACATTTAGGGATGAACTTCGATAAACGCTGAAATTTGTTTTGTTGTATTTAAACAGAGACTCCGTTAAAAATTTGAAGTCTTTCACTTAAAAAAATGTTGCTCCCCATGAAAACATTGAACCCCTTTTTAACCCCTTTCGGGGATGAATTTCGAAAAACGCTGAAATTACTTTTTTTTAATTATTATAAGAAACTTTCATACAAAGTTTGAAGACTATCACTATAAAAAAAATTGCTCCCCATACAAACTTTGAACCTCTTTTTAACCCCTTAGGGGATGAATTTTAAAAAACGCTGAAATTACTTTTTTCCATTATTATAAGGAACTTTTACACAAAGTTTGAAGACACTCACTTTAAAAAAAAATTGCTCCCCATACAATATTTCACCCCCATTTTCAACCCTTTAGGAGACGAAAATTTTGAAAACGCAGATATAACTTTCATTGTCTTATTTTAAAGAGTCTTTGTACAAAGTTTCAAGTCTGGACCTTAAAAAAAATATTGTCCCCCATACAAACTTTGCACCCCTGTTTTACCCCCTTAGGGGTGGAATTTCCTAAAATCCCGTCTTATCCCTTGCCTCCGTTATATAACCTAACTATAGTGTAAATTTCAAATTTCTAAGACCGGCAGTTTCGGCGGGACGGTGATTAATCAGTCACCCATCATCTTTATATATATAGATAAATATATTTTCTATTATGCTCATCTTAACGACTTAACACAATACAAGAAGAAGATTCTTCTGTGGCCAATTCACTAACGCGTACTTAATAATGTAGAAAGTTGTTCTTAGGTATTGAGGAAAATAAATTGTAGAAATGTTATTATGATCATGATAACTATGTTAGGTATTGTTATTAGTCAAAAATAATACTTTTTTATTTTGTTTTCCCTACAGTCAGCTCAATTTGTTCTTCCAGTGATTACAAACTAGTTTTCCATATAATAATAAATCTGAATATAAAATGCGCCGATAACACGGAAAACGTTAGGACAAATAATGATCGATACCCTCTCGAGTTCAGATATACTCGATTTGAGTGAGAAAAGTGTGCATATAATAACAAGTCATTAGTCGCTTGAGAAGAATATTTCGGTAAGTTGATAAGGTTAATGTGGTTATTAATGTTATTATAGTCATTAAGGTTGTGTTATTAAAGAAGCCCGAAAATGTGTTGGTGGAAATTACAAATGGGTCTAAAAAGGTCAAAGGAGAACTTTACTAATTTTATGATTAATAGTCTAGATCTACGTAGATACTCCAACAGTTTAATTTTCGTATAAGGTGCAGCGGAGAAATCCAGACTGCGGGAAATTAAAACTAATTGAATATATATTTCGTGTTTTACATCATTTACTCGATGCTGCTATGCCCGGATAGCAGAAAAGGTCTTTCACAATTTCATAACGATGGCACTCTAGTAAAAGATGAAAACTCGGAAAATATTTCTATTAGTTATAATTTCCCGCAATCTATCTTCTTTATCAGGGTTGTTGTATCTCATACTATAAAAAATCTCAAATTTCACACCCTGCACAGACTTAATCTATTTTCGGGCTTAAAGTTATTTACTTATTTTGTTATAATATTTGTATTTACTTTATTGAGACTTGTTAGCATGTACCTAACATCTGAAAATGTTTGTTGATGACGAATTTTTTTTTAAAAAAAAAGCTAAACAACCATCCAGTTGGAACATGACATTGTTGACTGCATGGTAGAATAGTAGGTTAGATGACCCACGTTGGAAATCAATCTTGTTCCTAATTAGGGGTGAAATTCCTATCCCTTTTGTACAAAGGGTGGAATCTTTTACTCGCATTTGTTCACTTATTGACATAATTTTTCCTACATTAAATTCATCCAATAAATAATAGAGATATTCAATTAAAAATTGCCCATTCTACAATTATAAATATTTATTCATTTCCTAATTCAAACAAGGACATTGAAGTTATGAAAATATCGTTCGAAATCTATGTCATTTTACAAGTCAAGTATTTTTCAGTGAATATTGTAGCATTTTTCTAAAACACTGAAAATGAAGTAGGTACTAAAAAAATGAGTCCCAAAGTTTACCCAATCATTGTTATTGAATAGATAAATAAGTTCAGGAAAGCTGGCACGAACAATGCACTAGACGAGTGACATTTATCTTTGTGTGACCGGTGACCGCCGTTCTTATAAATAGCTTACGATTACGGACGATTTGGTGCAGCCTTAAGACGCGTTGCACAGTACCCTTACCATAAGCCATGAGTTTGCAATATTTGCATTACCGTACTCGCTAGCGACTGCGTAAACGATTTAGTATGGACAAAAGTAGATACAGTAGCTCTAGTATAAATTTTTTCGAAACATTAACTAATTCGAACGCGTTTGCGTTTTGTCTCAAAATGTATGAAAGTGGTATGAAAACGTGAACAGCGCCTCTGGTGGTCACTAGTGGAAACTAAAACAGCGAGTATAACATTTGTTGCTAACCGATGAACGCGCGTATTTCAAACTCGGTGAGAGCGTTTTCATACATTTTGAGACAAAAGGCAAACGCGTTCGAATTAGTTAATGTTTCGAAAAAACTTATAGAGCTACAGCGCCTCTGGCGGTTACGCTATAGACCTTAGAATTGCCATACTTAATCGTTTTACGCAGTCGCTAGCGAGTACGGTAATGCAAACATTGCAAATTAATGGTAAGGGTACTGACCGTTCTACGGTAAATACGGTGCCAGCAACTGTCGGAAACTTGTCAAACTTTCCATACAATCAGTTGTTCACGAACACCGCGTAAGTTCACCGGCGACAGGGTTCGGCGACGGCAACGAGCACGTCTTTTGGAGTTGCGAGCGTCTATAGGCTGCGGTGTCCGCTTACCGTCAGGTGGACCATATCCTTGCTTGCCACCGTCTTAGTATTAAAAAAAAAGTTTTGGTACAACTCACCCCCAGATGGTGAGACAGGTAATTTTCTATCACTCATTCCAACTTTTCACGCCAGCTTTCGTGAATTCATAATTATATGTATTATGTTATCCAGACATTAGTCGGCATCAATTTACAGTAGTTTTATATCGCCTTATGTTTCTAGGTAACGGCATGGCGTGTATGGAGTTTATAATAAGATATATAAATACCGCGGCTTAGCAGCTTGCAGCTTTTTGAGAGCTTATAATGCCAAGGTACTAACTTAAACGCATGTGCATGTACGTAGACAGTGTCTAATATGGGGGCCTAATTGGTCAAAAGATATAAATCATTATCTGAATGGATAATCGCGCCGGCGGAAAAAGATAAGTATCATAAAATAACTCGAAACCTACAGTACCTAATAATACCTGTAAGTAGATTTCAAGATATTTTATGACCTGTGGTCAAATTTATCTGTACTCTTTAAGGTGCTCAAAAATATCTGAACACACGCTCTAACGCTTTGGCAATAGAGTTGCGTGCAGATATTTGTGAGCACCTCGTTCGTACCGGTTTATCGGATGGCGACTGTACAGTCAAGGGCACCAATATGTATACACTTTTTCACCTTATTCCATTGAAATAAGGTCCATATATGCCCTCGACTGTACTACATCTGAATCTGGAAATATATTATTGCCGAAGTGGATCACGGCATAGTTACGTACGTTAATAATATATACTTCAGAATATGTCACCCTGTATTTGACGCTAGTTAGCATACTAGGTACGGTTGTAGGTACTCTTTACATACCTAAAGACTTTTCTGTTTGATCAGGTTTGTTGGCATTTGATATGTCATTGTCATGCAGAAATTAATGTTTACTATATAACATTTATTTATTTTTTATATCTTTCACAATATTCCCGCAATCTGCATGAATTGCGTAATTTGTACTCGTACCTACTATAATATTATTCTGCACACACCAGATTTTGGCTTGCCACTTTACTATTTTGCTTTCTTCGCCTAGTACTTAGCTATCATATATGTATCTTTTGTTACTAAACTCTGGTCCACCATTCGGCGGAGTTGATTGACAAGTCAAAATGCACAAATGTTGCCACAGTACGGCCAGTGCTGTTCATATCGATATTATTTAAGGCTTCACTAGACGTACGGATCTTACGGACCAATTTATCGGGTACCCCTTGTTGCTTACCGAGATCATCGAAAATCGAAATTAGTAGTATTTCTCTCAATCTGACAAATTAAAATAATTTGTAAATTTTATGATTTTTTTCATATTTCTTCATATTTATTTTACTTTCGTCCCGCTTAATGAGGCTTCAGTTGCCGAAAAGTAGAAACTTTTACATTTATTAAATTAGGCCGTAAAGTGGTAGGACTTAAAACTTGATCGAAAAAACTTCTTATCGAATAGTATATCGATTTTAATATTCAGATAAATGCTGGCACATTTTTGTTCGTGAATAAGAGGGTAAAGTTAGTTAACTTATACTTATCGACATATTTTTATCGATATATACCGTCACTATTTATTTTTTTCTACTCCTGGCAACATCTCATCTGTCAGTTTACTCCGCCGAATTATGAACTTGACCTTAGTAACAAAGTAAACAGTAGATGTCGATAAGCATTTTTATTCTTACAAATGCCATCTTCTTTTGTTTCCCAATATAATATATGTAACAGTAATACTATTTTGCTTGTTAGTTTCTTCGCCTAGTAGCTAATCATAGGTATCTTTTGTTACTAGTAACAAAGTAAACAGTAGATGTCGATAAGCATTTTTTATTTTATTTTATTTTTTTTTTTTTTATTAAAAATGGGATCGCTCTTGGCCAGCATCTATTGTTACAATGTCATCTTGTTTTATTTCTTGGCTAGAATTGCAAATTATCTTGTGCTAAAAATTACTATAGGCCTAACTATTAACACAGAGAGACGGTTCTTTGAGCGGTAGGGGCCTATAAATTTTCTTTCTCTGTCCTTGTTGATAAATTTAGTGTTGTATTTGTGTTTCTTAATTTGTAATATTTTGCCGTGTAAGCGATTTGGTATTTATACTGTTAGCTTATATGTGTATTAAAAATAAAATAAAATATTAAGACACTTAAAGAATTTTGCACATCTAGTAATGACTACGTAATAGTTTGCATCGTGAGAAAAAAGTAAGTCACCAACCATATGAAAAAAATAGACTATACAGAACTATACCTGCTACATGAAAATACACGTTTACCACAGTACAGGTAGACATCTGCTATTTTTGTCCCTCAATATTGGATTAGGTTAAAATAAAACTAAACCGTACTATGTAAATACTATTATACTATTCTGTGACCGTTACGTCAAATATTTCGCTTGAACTCTGAATTAACTTCCTATTTATATCACGAGAAGTGTAGGCCGATCGCCTTGTCTTAACTTTCGTAAGGCTTCCAGATGGATATACGTACCACTAACCCTCAACTAGGTACAGTCAAGGGCATAAATATCTATACATTATTGGACCTTATTTCAATGGAGTAAGGTGAAAAAATGTATACATATTGGTGCCCTTGACTGTACAAGTACATTGAAGAAATAGCGTTTTGTTTTTTATGACCGCTTTCGAGAAAATCCTAGCCTTTACTGGAGTGAGCCTTAATCCTTTTAGTGAGCGACCCTCGTTTTTTCGGTCAACAAACGCCACTAAATCGAGGAAAACGTTTTCCAGTACACAATTGTAAACAACGATTTAACATGTCTTTATCAATCTAAATTCCTCTAGTGATTATAGTCACTATTCTCACAGTAATAAGGTGTAATGTCGCAGGTCGGCGGGCGGGTCGAGCTGCGCAGTCGTCGGCGTTGAGGAGGCAAGCGACGGGAGCGACGCGGAGCATACGCGGCGCTCGCATCACCTCCGCGTGCCTACGCCGGCCCTACCCGGACAGTAAGTTTATTTTGGAGTTGACTTTATTATCTCTTCATTCACTTTATAAGACTCACAAAATATAAAAAAAATTACTCACAAAATATAAAAAAATATAACCTATTAACCTAGTGTGCCGCTGGCAGCGAGGCGGGGCCTAAGCTACTCCCGGTGTTTAGGGTGACAGAGAGAGGAACCGCCTGACTATCGGCGCCGTGTCCAGGAGTACCGCCTTTTGTATCTGACCCTTGACCCAGCCATCTAGAGAGTCTCTTTAGGTGTTGGTCGAGAAACTTCGCTATTAAACCGTTCGCAGAAACGACTATCGGGACAATGATCGTTGAATCAACATGCCACATGGCGGTTTCCTGGTGTGCCAAGTACCTAGACTTGCGGACTTTGTCCTTCCCGGCCGTCACGAGGTTCTCGTCATGGGGGATGGTGATGTCAACGAACACTGCCTGGCGTTTCGATCGATCTGTCAGCACGTTATCAGGCTTATTGGCTACAAAAGATGTCCGGGATGACAGATCGATCCCAATAGTGTGGCACGACCATTTCCGAGAACGAGCGCAGGTGTGTACTTATATTACGACACTTCGAAGTCTACAAGACCGTATAGAAGCGCAAGTTGCTGGTTGCCTGGCTACCAGCTACCAGGTTATGTCTGTGCAAGTACTCGCCGTTAGCAAGATGACCACAACCAGAAATGATATGCCTGAGTGACTCTCCGGGTCCGGGACGACGACATGCCCGACAAATGTCGACCGTACCGTCATTCAGGATATATTTCCGGTAGTTGTTCGTCTTGATAACTTCGCCTGTAGTTGCACAGGCAAAACCTTCAGTTTCCCTGAAGAGATCCCGGAACCGTAATAGCCAGTTCACCGAAGCGAGCAGGTTTACATCGGGTTCCGTCAGGTCCTTGTAGACCCGCCCGTGTAGCTCCTTACTCTTCCATTCTGCGTTGCGGTCCTCCATGCCTATGCCTTTGTCGGGTATGGACGTCTTTCGACTGATATGTTGTCTCTACTTGTCAGTGAACTGAAAATTTACATTTGTTTCAACAATAACAATGATTGATTTTGCAGTCGTTAGCTCGTTACGATAAGACCAAGAGATCTTTATATTTTTTGTACCGTTTGCTGAAAATAGCAGCACCTACTCCTACTCCTCAAAATAGTGTGACAAGTTAAAGGTATTTTATGATTACACTAACTGCCAATTTAAATATTAAATTCAAATTCTCGCGTTGTTGTTTAGCATTTAATCAAAGCTATTGATTCAAACACGAACAAGATATTCGCGTATTTGATTAACTAAATGATATCATTTAATTGCACTAAAGTGTACCAAGAGATCAAACTCTAATGCATAATTAGGTGAGAGTATTTGTTCATTTACCTGCCTATCTTTAGTGTAAATATATAATAGTGATAAGACAGTGAAACGATTAATCCTGTGTAGTGCTGCGTGACTGTAAAGGTGTATCCTTCGTGTACCTAAACATGAAGTTAGATGTTATTTCTTGATAAAAACGCGAATGGTGTTTGTCTTAACCGCGTAATGGCGGATTTTCTACCTCCTTCGAACTGTGCTCGTGTGAGATGGAATTTGAGAAGAGACAGCCTCCCTATAGCTACGCTACGGAAAGCGTTTTTGAAACGGCATCGCAGTGAGTCTTTTGATGGCGAAAGAAGGCAGTGAGTAAAATTGTTTAAGTACCTGGTTACTTCTAGTTTAAGCGGGTATTACACTGTCCTGAATTCAGAATCCTGACTAGTGGAGGGGAGTTGAAGCATCTCGCTCTAACGTATAAGTCCGAACCCTTCTAAGTGTTCTGAATTCAGGACAGTGTAATACCCGCTTTAAGGCGAGCGGTAGGGCAAGGCATTCTCCATACAAACATTATGCACGTTTTATTTAATTCATCTGTTTTGGCACTCGCGATCTTTTTTTGGTTGTAAATATTGGATAGGTAACCTAAGTAGAAATTATCAAAAAAACAAAACATAGTTTTAATAAAAGAAGAACATAGCTAACAAAAAAATAAGCATACTGACGAAAAATCATAACTGTTAGTGCAAACCACAAATGAACAAAAACTTGCACAAAGTTTGTATGGAGACAGCTTGCTCTCCCCTGACCTCTCGCCTTAAGGTATGATTCCGCTGCCGACTGCATACAGCAACTGCACGTGCCGCCGCACTCCAAATTGAACCGTAATCATGAGACTAAAAGTCCCAAATTAGAGTGAGCGGCATGTGCTGTTGCGAAACTTCTCCGCTCATTTCAAATTGAGTTTTTTACGCATAATTTGGAGTGCGGTGCGGCGGCACGTTCAGTTGCTGTAATTATGCAGTCGGCAGCGGAATCATACCCTTACCCTTAAATGTAATTTCTATTTATTATTAGTCCAGGTTGATGTTTAATGTCATATTATGTCTTTTCATTTTGAATTTGTTAACGTTAAATATATGTATTTCTTATTCTTCTTCTTCTGCTACAAATTATGTTATGAGGCTCCCCTGCATAGATTTTTTATAATTCTTATGTATATGTATATTAGGTACGTGAGATTCGGAAATGTTTTACACATATGTAGTAAGATTCTGAGCATATCCCAATGTGCTCGTTACTGTAACTAGGGGCTATCAATTCCCCTTGTCATGATATCAACGCCAATGAAGCCCTGGCAGCTTGATTAACGATCACCTCGTGGAGCCATCGATCCAAACTTGTTACCTGTCCAATATAAGTTATATAAGGTTTAGGTTAATAGGGTATTAAACTAAGATAACAATAAATAATTTTTTACTTGACTAATATAAGATCTAACGAAAATACTCGGAAAACAGCAATTATTAATTTATTTTAGCCAATTGAAAGATTATATAAGCATAAAGATTTAAAAAGGACGCTGATTTGAATTAGTGACGTCACTAAGACAGTATTTCCCTACAAACTTCATATCAACAAATCGTTTTTGACATTTAATAAAAAGTTGCTGATTTGACTATGAGTAAAATACCGTATTGTAAAAAAAGTATAATAATTATGTTAGTACGTAACCAGTGGCGGATTTACCCCAAGGCTGAGTAGGCTGAAGCCTAGGTCGGCAGATTTTAAGGGGCGGCAAATTTTGGCGAAAAAAAAAATATAAATTACTTTTTTGCCCCATACGCGGGGCGCAAGCACCCCGCCGGATTCTTTGGGTTGATCTTGGGTTGCCCTTAAGTTGACTTTGGACTTCTATGTCGTATAGGAGGGAGAGGGAATATAGGAATGGGAGAAAAGGAGGAGGGAGTCTGAGATAAGGACGAGTGTCCGTGTGCCCTCGCCCGTCGGGCAGCAAGCTTCGAGCCTTCGGCTTCGCGTGGTATTGCTTGGGTTTCAAGTTCGCTTGTAACAATGATAGGAATAGTGAGTGTCCGCATGAGCTCGCCCTTCGGGCCAAGCGGCCCTCAGGCCCACATGGAGAGCGCGCTCTGATGGGATTCGGGCCTTCGGCCTTCAGCAGAGCCGGATCTAGGGGGGGGGGGGGGGGGGGGGGGGGGCAAGCCCCTCGCTGCACTCGCGTTTTTTATGACTTGATGCATATGATTTGTTATATTTCTCGATTTGCTACGTTATAATGATAGAAAATTTTCGCGCACGCTGCGGTCGCGTTTTCTTCTACATTTGTTATGTTTTGATGCGTATGAAGTTTTTTCCGCATCTGCATCATGATGTTCGACAGTTTTCGCGCTCGCTGCGCTCGCGTTTTCATGCAGACGGGGGCGGCATTTTGTAGTTTTTGTCCCTCCTCTAAAAATTCTAGATCCGGCGCTGGCCTTCAGGTTAGCTTGTAAGATACATGGGGCATATGAATAGTTGGGCAACACCTTCCTCCCGCCTTCGGCCTCTCAAAATTTACTTGGGGAGGAGAGTTGGTGTAGTATATGCGAGAAAGAGAAGCATATATCTGTCGTCTCCTGCGCACACGGCACGACTCTAGACGGGCGGACGCGCTGTGTCTATGAGCGGGCGAAGCGGTGAAGTGTGTGTGACCGGTGGCAAGGAGCCGATATAAAATATCTAATAAAATAGTTTAAATACAAAGTGCTACTGTTGTGACCAGTGATCCAGGTAAACAATTACATTCCCTATCAATTGGATACTACATTTTGGCGACGGGTTAAACCGGTAAGTAATCACGGCCATATTTATAACCTAGAAAGCAATGGCTACCTAAACATTAAAACAATTCTTTTTCGGTGTTCAAAAAGGGGATACAGAGGTTTAATTCGCTAAGCTGGAATAATCTAGGTACATACAATCCATACTGTTATGGTGAAACAATGGTGAATGGTTTGAGGTCACTGTGGTTAGGTTGAACGTAAACACACGTAAAGTTACGAGTCCCGTAATTAAGTTCACGGGGGGAAATCATCAATAATTGAACATAATGTAACTATTCACAAAAAAAAAAAAAAAAACTAAAACAAATTAAGCTACGCGAACGCTAGGTATTTACCGTAAGCTACTACCTGCCGAACATTTCCAAGAACTCGCGCAGGAGTAGGTATGTACATACGACGCGCCGGCGCGGCGGCGGCGCGGCGCCCCGTTCGGAGTGACTGAGCGAGCGGCCGGGCCGACGGGTTAAAACTAGCTTACTATCGCGGTACCTAACTACCTATTTGGTCATTTGAAACGCCACAGCAAGTAAATACTAAATATACTAGAAGAATACATAAAAAAAAAACAAAGTAGCCTAAAATATAATAATAGTGGAAGTTTTGGTGCTAGCGATGTTTTGAGAAACTGGGTGGGATTTTGAACCTTATGTCATTCAAAATTGGGTCGCTTTTAATGGATTGTTTGGGCACAGATCGACGGCTCAAATATCCTAATCAGCATTAACCACCTGCAATTTTGGTATGAATGTGCATGTATGTATGTTTCGACAACACATTGAAACAGTTGTTGCTTATCCGTATCTCATGTTCTACCTCCACACGGAACATGTTGTTGCGATTTGCGATATACCTAAGTTAGTGAATCTTAGTTTAAGAAGTATTTTATTCGCGGAGTAAGGAACTGCGCGTAATAACTAATAAACTAAGTACCTAAATGACGACGCGTACGACGATTACGATGTTCTTAATTTAACATTATTATTAGCATGTGTCGTACGACATGAATGAATCAGTAAGTACGTAGTGCAAGTATTTGTAAGTATCTAAGTAAGCCAAACGCCTCTCTATATGGACTCAGGTTAGCTAGTCCAGTCAAGGAGGAATAGTCCAGTCAATAAAGAGTTACGTTTTTATTACAGATTTTGATTCAATTTGAATTATCCTATTTCAATGTACTGAAATAAAATAAAATAAAAACATATACCTATGCGCAAATGCTCAATACAAGTTAAATAAAATACCTATCTACGTAATAGTAAATGATGCAGATTATCGTAGAGCGTGATGGCTAAGAAGTAGGTATGCAGATGATGACTGTAATACCTGGCAAAAAAAAAAAAAAGTATTTTGGAAGTTTGAAGCGAAGTGATGTTGACTTATGACTAAGAAGTAGGTATGCAGATGATGACTGTAATACCTGGCAAAAAAAAAAGTTTTTGGAAGTTTGAAGCGAAGTGATGTTGACTTATGACTAAGAAGTAGGTATGCAGATGATGACTGTAATACCTGGCAAAAAAAAAAAGTTTTTGGAAGTTTGAAGCGAAGTGATGGTGACTTATGACTAAGAAGTAGGTATGCAGATGATGACTGTAATACCTGGCAAAAAAAAAAAAAAGTATTTTGGGAGTTTGAAGCGAAGTGATGGTGACTGAGTGGGGATTAAACAGATGACGCCTGTTTAGTCTGCTGCTACAGTCTATGTTTTTGCTTGTCAACAGGGAGCCACTATGACGACGCTGTCACTCGAAAGGTTTGAATGTGAAGGAGATACCAACTCCGTATGCACGAGATGGGAGCGATGGAAGAGGAGTTTACATATATATTTGGAAGCTGCAGGGATTAAAACTGCTGCAAAGAAACGGGCAAGTTTACTGCACAGGGGAGGAACCGAGCTACAAGAAATATTCTTTAATATACCAGGGGCAGATGCCGCCTCAGACGATTCTGCTGATCAGGATGTGTTCCAGATTGCAATTCAAAAACTGGACAATTATTTTGTACCAAAGCAGAACAAAAGATTCGAACGACATACCTTCAGGCAAATGAAGCAAGAAGCGAATGAGAAATTTGAAAAGTTTTTAGTGAGACTTCGGCAACAAGCCACCAAATGTCAGTTTGACAATGTAGAAGACCATTTAATTGATCAAATAACAGAAAGATGCGCATCAGAAGATCTTCGGAAAAAAATACTTAAAGCAGGAGACAACATGACAATTGACAATATTATTTCGGAAGCTAATGCCTTAGAAGCAATACAAAGACAGTTAGGAGAGTTTAAGGACAAAGAAGGAAGTACAACACTAGGGGTTAACAAAATAGAAGACAAGTCCAAAGAATCAACTAAAACAAAGGAATGCTTCCGATGCGGGAGCTGGGGGCACTTTTCAAATGAAGAAAATTGTCCCGCAAGAGGAAAAAAATGTCTTAAATGCGGGAAAATAGGTCATTTTAAATTACAATGTAAAAGTCAAATTTTGAAAAGAAGACAAGAAGACACTAGAACAGATAAGGGACAGAAAAAGTTTTCAAAAAAATTCAAGAAATCCTCAAACGCACACGAAGTAGGAAACATAGAGGAAGGGGAGGAAGAAGATACCAGTCAAGTAGATTATATATTTAACATAAACGGAGATGATATGGTTCATTGCTTAGTCGGCGGAACCAAGATAAATATGATGATAGACTCAGGATGTAAGCATAATCTTATCACGGACAAGACATGGGATAAAATGAAAAGCATGGGAGTAAAGGTAACTGATAAAGAGAAAGAACCAAAATGGACGTTTTTCGCTTACGGCTCGGAAACACCATTGCGACTTTTGGGATCTTTTCGCTCTAATATTCAACTTGCCGGAAGAACAGAAGATGCAGTTTTCTACGTAGTGGACAAAGGCACACGAAATTTATTAGGAAGGAAAACAGCAATCGGACTTGGAGTTTTAAGAATTGGAATAGACGTTAATTAGATTGAAGACAAACCTTTCCCTAAACTCAAAATATTTTAATACAAATACCTGTTGATGACAAGATAAAGCCCATAGCGCAGCCATACAGAAGAATCCCAATTCCATTAGAAACAAAATTGGAAAAAAAATCAGGAGACAGCATTTAAAACGCCTTAAGACTGCTTTGAGCGAAATACCGAATTTAGGGTATTACAAAGTCAAGGAGAAGACATTAGTATTTGCCGACGCCAGTCTCGTAGGGCTAGGTGCAGTGTTCATTCAAATTAATGAATCAGGGCCACGCATAATCGCGTATGGGGACAAAACTTTGACCGATTGCGTGCGACGGTACTGCTAAACCGGAAAAGAAGCCTTGGCTCTCGTGTGGGCCGTGGAACACTTCCACATGTTTTGTATGGCAAGAAATTCCAACTTATAACCGATCATAAGCCCTTAGAAGTGATATTCGGACCGAAGGCAAAGCAGTGTGCTCGCATCGAACGGTGGGTATTGAGACTTCAATCATACGACTACCAAATCGCTTGTCGCCCTGGAAAGAACACCATGCTGTCTCCCTTTCAAGGCTTTGTAAAAAAAAAAAAAAAGAAAAACCTCGTCGGACCTAACAACATTAACGAAGGTACAGATTATGTACACAACATAGTACAACAAATAAAACCCGTAGCGGTGTCGCCGGAAGAGATTGAAGCTCATTCTAGACAGGATCCAGAAAAAAAATAAAAAAAAAAAATAAAAAATAAAAGTAATAAAAGGTGCATACAACTCCAAATAGGACGTGGATATAAAAAAAAAAATTGCAAAATTTTTGAAAATTATTTATTTTTCTGTGGCGATATCCTTTTGAGGGGTACAAAAATAGTTGTACCGAAACTACTACGACAGAAAATTTTAGATGCTGCGTATGAAGGGCATCCGGGAGTTGTGGCCATGAAATCCCGACTTCGAACCAAGGTCTGGTTGCCTAGATACAAAGAGATGTTCAGTCGATTAGGATGTCCAGTCACAATTACGGCCGATAACGGCAAACAATTCGTTAGCCAGGAATTTAAGGATTTCTGCCGTAATAACAACATACATTTGTTCAACACGATCCCCTATTAGCCGCAACAAAATGGGGAGGTGGAAAGGCAGAACCGGGATATAGTTAAGCGCTAAAAGATAAGTCAAATTGAAAAAAAAAAAAGAATTGGAAAGAATCCCTTCTCAACTATCTCACTATATATAATGACACACCGCATATATATATATATATATATATATATATATATATATATATATATATATATATATATATATATATATATATATATATATATATAACCACGGGGAAAACGCCCGAAAAAATTGTTTTTCAGCGCAAATTTAATGACAAGATTCCAATGATAGATACACTTGAGTATATCTATAGGGACCAGGACGTAAGAGATGAGGTGTATATATAAAAATATATCACAGAACAAACTCTCTCCCAATTTTGAGCCAACACCTCATACGGTAAGATCATGTAAAGGAGGGGATATCGAAATCGAAAGCGACAGAGAAGAAACGTATTGCACTAAAAGAAAATAGACGGGGAGTGGCAGGTAATAGATGGTGGAGACGTCAGTAAATAAGGACATGTGGATGGAAAAAAATATATATAGAAGAAAAAAAGTATAGAAATAGGAAGCGAAGGAAGTTAAACGTATGCATGGCAGGCATAACGGAATAAAAGAAGTGAGAAAAAAAAACGAAATAGGAACTTGGGAGCTAAGAAGAAAATTAAAAGTAAAAAAGGATGATGTGATGTTTGTGATGTTAAAAAAAAATAATAGAAACTTGGAAGCTAAGAAGAAAATTAAAAGTAAAAAGGATGATGATGATGATGCTTGTGATGTCTAAAGTGATGATTATAGGTAACTATGTAGCAATAAAGCTGATTGATAAAATCTTTGTTTCATTATATCTTAAAACAAAAAACAATCTAAACAGTAAGGAAGGGATGTAGTATATGCGAGAAAGAGAAGCATATATCTGTCGTCTCCTGCGCACACGGCACGACTCTAGACGGGCGGACGCGCTGTGTCTATGAGCGGGCGAAGCGGTGAAGTGTGTGTGACCGGTGGCAAGGAGCCGATATAAAATATCTAATAAAATAGTTTAAATACAAAGTGCTACTGTTGTGACCAGTGATCCAGGTAAACAATTACATTCCCTATCAATTGGATACTACAGTTGGCATAGCCTCTCGAATGGAGGCTCCCCGAGCCTTCGGCCTGCGGCCTCGCAGCTCGCGGCCTCAAGCTCGCCCTCGCAAAAATTCAGTGTTGCCAGAGCACTTCCGTCAAAAAGCACGGTCTGGTGTCCAAAAAAGCACGTTTTTGGAATAAAAAGCACGTTTTTAGGGTTCCGTATCCGAAGGGTCGAAAATTACTCATGACTCCTATTGCTGTCACTCACGCGTCCATCCGACCATCCGTCACTCGTCTGACACAAAATTTTGTTCATAAGATTATTTTTTCTTCCCATTGACCCATAAACTTGAAATTTGGTGATACTGTTCATTATTACGGGTATTTTACCAAGAAATACTTATATTTTGATAAAACAGGTTTTTAAGATTGGAAATTTCCTTATTTTTCATGTTAAAACCAACATACTTTTGCGGTTGGTTCGGAAACCTAAATGTGCGAAGTCCGATACGCACTTGGCCGGTTTTCGTCACAAACAGAGTATTGAGCCTTTACTACATCGTGTACACATTGCACGACACGAACGATAGAACTTGCAGTTACAGGACAAGTTCTTTCCTGCAACCACAGGTAAAACATAACTTTTAACTTTAGGATATCAAAGCGTAGGGTAGAAGGAAGATTGTTTAACACAATGATTGTTAGAAAAAAAATACAGTTTTAGAGAGTATCAAACCAACATTACCTCCCCATTTTTAGTCGTAAAATCATAAAGCACCATAGTACTTAAAAAAGCACGGTTTTAGCACGTTTTTGGGGAGCGCACGTAAAAAGCACGTTCGTATCCAAAAAAGCACGTAAACCCGTGCTAAAAAGCACGTTCTGGCAACACTGCAAAAATTACTCACGGCAAATATGTAAATCCGCCACTGTACGTAACTTAATCTGCGGGAACTAGTTAAAGTAGTTGATCTTATGTCCGGATATACCATTCTAAGTTTCAACTAAATTGAATCAGTGGTTTAAGGGTAGACACGAAATGACAGACAAATAAACATTCATACTTATTTTTACCCGAGGAATTTAAATTTGGATGAGTCTGTTTGCACAAATCAAAAAGCCCGGCGGTCTAATCTAGCAAGATAGTGTTTATGGTCAGATTAGTCAGATAATAATATATGTATCTTTTCACTTCTCATGCTCGAAAAGTGTGTCATATTAGACTTGTGAAGCGGGGCTAAAGTAGTACATTTAAGCCCTAGGGAAAATATGTACACATATTTATGATTTACAAAACATTTTAATTTGACCAATCAAAATACTTCACCTATTAAATGCACCAATCACAGGACAGTAATTTGACAGATTAAAAATTATTTGGTAAAAATATCAACCAACCAGAACACCGCTGTACTAAAATTGACCAATCAGGAAAGACGTTTTTCAGTTGTCTAAAGATTAAGCGGTGTTTATGGTCAAAGCAATTACTCCTCTTAAAAGAAAAAAAAAGCGCATGTTGCTTCTCTTTCTTTAATATAACAAAAGAAAGGGAGGCGAATACGCAAAGCGAACACGCATAGCGAGGCATGGTGCTGCCCTTAGAAAAAAAAAACAAGCTGTCAAATTAGACATACGCCCGCCAATGCGTTAAATTATTCATTTTAGGTAGATAATTTGTGTTTATGTGTTTTCTCGCAATTGAAGTGAAAAGTACAGTGTATAACTCGGGCCTACAAGCCATATTACCACTCGAACAATTTCCCCTCACTGCGTTCGGGAAAATAACTATCTCGTGGTAATATGGCTTACTTTAGACCCTTGTCAAACAATCTACTATAGCATTCGTTCCTCGCACTTGTTACACATTTGCTAGTAAGGGACAAATAATGATAATCTAAGTAGGTATCTAATTATAATGCAGTAGCAGTAATAATAGGCTATTTATACCTTACCCAAGGTATTTTTTAATATAAATGAAATAGATTATTTCCTCTATCTCTGTTTACGATAAGGAAAGAAACTTCCAAATAAAGAAAAAATTGAAAAACTAATAGGACTAATAGATTGAATTTGTAGTTTGCGTTAACAGCGTTACTACTTAATACTTCCATAATGTGAGGCGTGTTGTTTTCTCTTTCCATCTCACTTGTGTGAATGAGGTCAAGTTTAAAGACGTTCAAATACAATGGTAGAGAGCTGAAGATAAAATCGTTTCCGTAATTTATCGCAGATAGGAATACTCGTATAGTACCTAAACATCCAAACAAAACATATACCATTTTATACACATTTCACATTACATACATAACTTTATTATCGTTAATTTACGGGATGACCTACATTTTACATAATTATGCCGTTTTATTCGTTTTAATGATCTCGTAATATTAGCTCCATTCATGTAATTACGTAAGACGATTGTTGTCATAAAAAAATAAGAACCCCTATTTAATATCTATAAATTTATCATTGAGAAAACCGTGCCAATTTCAGGTTTCACCATAACCGTCCGAATATGTACAGTCAGTTAAGAAAAAGGAAAAGAGCTGAAAATTGTTTGACTTCTTACATGTGAGCGACTCTCAAATCCGACAGCCAGTCCTCCTAAAAGGTCACTGAGCACTCACGTGGCCTGATTGGTGAACTTGTCACCACTGTCACTAATGGCCAGTGACCTTTCCAGCATCTTCTCTCATTAGCTGAAAATAGCGACCCAGTTTTGAATTCTTCGCTGATACGACGTAAAATGACGTCAACCGCCACGCCCTCGTGCCAGGAGTGCCAAGGCAACGTCATTCGGTTATAAACACGATACGCCTGTGCAGACTTTTCTGATAACTATAGTGATGTCACGTGATTCGTCGGCTTTCTAATGCGTCATTGGTACAGTCACCCAGCTTTCAGCAGCAGCAGCTTTGTTTCACACAGAGAATCTTAGATGTAGGTCTGTACAACAAATCTGTGAAACGAAAATTCTGCGAAACAATACATTCTACCTATGATTCAGATTCAGATTCATTTATTTACAATATACGATTACATTATAAATTACATGTCAATTTACAAGAATCTCTATTGTGATCGTCAATAAAAATAAATACAAATATAATCAATGAATACAATAGCAATTAAAACACTACTACGAAACAACATGAAACATTACATACTATGAAACATTTTTCTGTAAAGAAAGGGGACGACGATTATCTCGTCCTAAAGGCGCTACAAATAGAGTCGTGTCAGATATTGATGCGTGCTTTGTTATGTACTATATTGGTGACTGTACCCGTCATATGACCAAAATGAACGGTAGACAAACGTTTATGGGCAGGCATACGCGGTGCGGACATATCACAGTAAACATATGATGCTACGCTAGTTCTGTACTCATGGGCACCAATTCAACCAATCAGTCAAAAATTCGAAATCCAGAATTCATTTTTTCGGGTGCTCAAAAATATCGAGACCTATGCAGACAGCTTTATTGGAAATCATTGAACATAAAACTCATCGATAAAACTGGTAAAAAGATCTGGCAAACGTCGGCTTTCGTATAAAATAGGTCGTTACGTAAAAAATAGACTGTCAATAATCGGAGTGTATAGAAAAGGATACCTACCGATGTTTCATCGAACGCGATTTTCTGTCAACACGGTACAGCATATGAAGAGGTCGAAAGCCTTTATCACAAGGGAATAAGAGCATTTGATCTCTTAATATGCGTAGCTATATACTTTTGATGCCGGGTGTACGGTTCCCAATTTAATTTCTAGGCCACTTCGTATCTTGTCACAGTGAAAATCAATATGAAAGCCGCTAGAGATCTCATATCAATGTCACTGTGACAAGGTACGAAGTGGCCCAGAAATCAAATTGGTTGACCGTATATCTAACGGTTACTGAACTAAGCCGTGGACGGATTGACGGAGGGACATGGCGAAACTGTGTAAGGGTTCCCTGTTTTCTGCGGAACCCTAAAAAAGTCTAATTATATCTAACGGAAGTTCTTTCTTTTACGTTATAATAATCCGAAACGACGCGAATAAAATAAACACTCTTTTGAAGTATTACGTAAATAATCTGGCGTTTTCAGTACGCGAATCAGGTAAATAGGATGTCCGGTTTATTGGGAATTTCATGGAATATCCCGTTCCTGGGTTTTTGAGATTATGCTTCTACAATCAAACTGAACAAGTATATAGTTCAATCCATACTAATATTATTAGTGCAATGTTACCTCTTCACGCTTAAAGCCACACACAGAGCGGGCGGGCGTGTGGCGGGCGGCTTTCAAGAAACAGACTGCCTTTGCGCGCCCGCCCGTGCTTGGCTTGTGTGGCTTTTAAGCTTTAAGCTTAAGGCGCTACACAGAGAAATTTGGAGACTTTGAAACGCTGGCCTGCCCAGCCCAGACTAGCAAACAGTAGGGGCTGATTTTTAGATATATGATTCTTGACTATATGATTGTGGTACAGACAATAGCGAAACATGATTGCTTATTCTCGATAGAAAATAAATCCAAAGTAGAGTCTATATTTTTTTTCCTCAGCCTACTAAAACAACGCATTATTAAAAGACACGATTAAAGTTAATATGATGGTATTTTACCTCATCTAGGTACTGACAAGAGGAAATTTAATAAACCTGCACACAGTCAAATATTCAACGAGATTTGTCTAAAAAGCCGTTCTCGGAGAGGGTTGCATCCCTTTTTGTCGTGAGCGAAAAACAAAGGGTGTCTCTTTCAATCGATATATCGAATTAAACCACTCAACCAATTTAGATGAAATTTGGTATGGAGATAGTTTGAGGCCCGGGGAAGGATATAGGATGCTTATTTTCCCGGGAAGGATAATTATTATACCGGAAATCTTCCCTTAAGAAGGTTGAAAAATTCTATGGAAAAGCGATAACCAGGTAAGCGCCTGAAATATATTTATCTACTACACATATTTACATTCCGAGGGGATATTGCGTGCTATTAGGTTAACGTGATCGGCATACATGATGCTAATCAATCGCATTTTACCAGTGTTCTGAAGCGTGAACGACCGTTCGGATTACGCAGAGCAGAAGCAAGAATTGTTTGCAAGGGTCTTCGCGCTATGTATTTACCTCATTTACCTAGTACGTACGTGCAACAGTTAGCCAAGCCAAGTTACTACCTATGTCTACCACTTTTTAAGGAATCGGGTGGCCCAAATGCTCTCGCACGAGAGTGTACAGCAGATATTAGACAAAGCACAAACGCAGTCGCAGTAAGGGCCTTTACACACGTAGCAGATTGTCACGAAAACTGGCAGAATGAATAGTTGTACCCAAAGGTTGTAAGTACCTATGATTGTACGTTGTACCTACCTATTGCTTTCTCATTACAACCAACGCCGCGTCTCTTCTCTACCGGTTGCCATGCTATTGTCATCACAAATTGCTACATGTGTATTAGCTTTAAAATTAAAACTAAAACAGTGACTAAGTTCGGATACATTCCCAAAGAAATAACTGGCGAAAATTTATAACGGCTGAGCGTAAATGGAACCCGTATCGGAGTGTTTGTATTGTAACTGACATCATCGTTCGATCAGTAGGTACCGTAATAAAAGCCTTTATTTAGTCGAGCGAAACTACCAAAGTTCCCGGAAATATTTTCAGTGCACTTTGATGTACGGTTTTCTTCCAAGCAATTTCAATGCGTCATCCGAGTGTAAACACTCTTAAAATTGTTTACTAGAGTCTGACCAGCGAAACGTGATATTGACCTTGAAACAGGATTCTTTATATGGCAATACCCAGCACTTGTCAAACCACAGTACGTTAGTTGTCACATTGTGTCAATTTTCGGAATAATAAACGGTTATCTTGTGTTATTATGTCGAAACCTATTAAAAGTGCAGCGAGGAAGTTAATTTATACAATGATGTGTAAATTTAAAGCGAAACAAGAAGAACGAGCCTCTGTTTTTCGCGAGAAAGAACGATATTTCCATGAAATAATATCTGTCACAGGTTAGTGCACTATAATGATGTTGATATTTGATGAATAGTTGGTACATTCCATGTTTATTTAGAGATATTTCATTGGACATAAAATAGTATTCGTTAAATTTCTCTTCAATTTATAACGTGAGTTAGAAAGAGAGGTTTCTCCTACGTATAAGTACGTAGACGTTATGTTCCGTTGTTCCGGTTATATTGAGAAGAGAATTTTGTGTGTGTTTTCATTACAGAGAGAATGAGGGAGAATGCCGATGACAGCAGCAGCTTAAATGATATTACCAATGCTGTGAAGAGTTTACAAAAATCTTGGGATTAGGTAGCGGACCCCAGGCATCCTTCAGGATGCAACTGTACTGGGATAACGCTAGGAGGATGATGATGTGAAGAGTTTACAAAAACTAGAGGAGCATAGTCAGGTCAAAACAGAACTTCAATATGCACATAGAAATCTCTGAGATGACAGGTAAAATATTCTGACGATAAATTTGTATACTAAGTGTGTTGAAATCCAAAATTATATCATATCATAGTATAAAACTACTATGGCTGACCAACCCAAAGTGAGCCTTGGCCTCTAACATGATTTGACACCACTTAGCCCGATCCTGCATCACCTCACCTCCCTCCGGTTCAGGGTTTTTATTTTATATATTAAATAAATTCATGTATAAGATTCCCAGCAGACATAAAGGCTGCAATAAATAATTGATATGAATGATAGATGAGTTTCACTTTGGTTGGTTCCAATCACTTGCAATTTATTAACCGCACCACCCCTATTGGTTCCATAATCCATAGTGTTAGTAATTTTCCAAATTACCATATAAAGGTGCTTTTATAATTTATAAAATGTAATAAAATAATGTGTTTGATATTTGTGACTCTAAAAATATGATTTTAAGGAAAATATTTTCTTTTGTTTCAGATGCAAGTACTGCTACTATTAAACTACTAGATGTAGAAAAAACGATTTCTGAGGAATTTGGTTCAATAACTTCAAGTTTCTGGAAAAAATGAACTGACCATGTTCTGCATATGGAGCAGAAATATATAGAAAGAGATGGCATCGTTGTAACTTTAGAGCCATTCATTATAAATGTTACAAGTGACAGGGACTCGAGCAGTGATTCTGAGGAACCAATCGAATTTTTGGAATCTGATTTTGACTAGGTATGATAGTTAATTAAACGGAAATGATTTGTAATAATTTTAAATAAATGATGGGTACTAAACAGGCAGATGTGTTGTTTCTTTTTGTGTGTGGTAGACAGACTCTCTGTCTAACAGTATGTAAGTTTTCCAAATCCCCATAAGTTAAAATAAAGATCTATATTATCATCTTTCGGTTATTATTAATCATGTTTGTATAATCCTACCTGTTAACTGTTGCAAAGGCTAAATTGCTGCTACCTACGCAATTGTTGACTGGAAGAGATCGCTTTATAGCGACGCCTTTTATTGCATGGTGTTACCGAATGTTTTATTTTCTTTATGCAGTTTTCACTTCGCTGTGCACAATAAAATATTCTATTCACTTATTTAATTCTAAAACGATCAAAATCGTTTAGTCCTTGTATGTACAGGGATACCATACTTATATTTTTTGAATTTCGCGGTTATTTTCAGTATCACGTTTCGCTGGTCAGACTCTATTTTATTAATGGATAATATTTACTCACATTTCAAGGCAAGAGTTCATAATTGTTTATCAATTTAAAAATCAGTTCCTCTTGACATATAATAAACGGGTCACTCACTTCTATATCGTCGAATATCGCTCGACATGTTTCGGGCGAATACGTGGTCCTTAATCATGAGTGGTCGCGGCGGCCTCGCGTTTATTTCAATATGTCTTAGACTCACGGAAGTTTTGTATTTAAAATCAGTTCCTCTTTTTGATAGGGAATATGGTTTTTTTTTTTTCCTACATTATACATAATGTCCTACTCGCATCTTTCATACCTCATAATTATTCTAGCAGTTACTTAACATAATTTTCTATCGACTTACAAAATAGCTCTTCCGTACAGAGAATTACCTAGGTAATGTGTTGTTTTATGACCAGTATCTAATAGCTAGCAGTACCTATATCTAGTATCTAATAGAGATTATATAATCCAAATTCTACGCCAGCTAGTAAAATGGATATAATAAAGCCAGCCTCGGTTAGTCTATAAGTACCTACAATAGGCTAAAGGCTTTTGTTTCAGACAAAAGGCATTTAACTTGAGCATGAGTATATTTAACCGCGTTTAGCACATTCACCCCAATTAACTACAGGGCTTTTGCTTTTAATTTTATTGAGCTTGTTTATCTAGTCTACATGAATGAATACTAAGTAAGGAATTTATTACTAGTTCAAAGTAGGTATCTATTTCTTATTCGAAAGAAAGTCAAGTACCTAAACAATCTGGTATTTTCTGTGTATGTATAGCCAGTTTTAGCGGTTCCGAACTACCCGAAAATTTAAGTTGGTTAAATTTTATTTCATCATCATCAGCCTATATACGTCCCACTGCTGGGCGCATGCCTCCTCCATAGATGAGAGGGTGCATGAGGGATGGGGGGGTTGGGATGGTTTTATTTCGTAGGAAAAATAAGAAATTTCAAAGAAAAAGTCTGTTTTATAAATAAAATTGTATGTGCTGGTAAAATATACGTCATTATCACCAAATTTCAAGTTCATAGGTCAATGTGAAATTAAAAAATATTCTAAACAAATTCTTGTAAAAAAACTTCTTCTCTTCTATCTTGTACTTATCGACGAGTTCGACGACCGCTTTAGCTTAGTTGATGGTTGGTTGATGGTGACCCTGCCTACGAAGCTGGAGGTCCCGGGTTCAAATCCCATTTTTTTGTGTGATGAGCATGAATATTTGTTCCTGGGTCTTGGATGTTTTCTATGTAGGTATTAAAGTATTTATTTATTTAAATAAGTATGTATATCGTCGCCTGATACCCATAGTACAAGCTTTGCTTAGTTTGGGACTAGGTTGATTTGTGTAAGATTGTCCAAAAATATTTATTTATTTATTTATCTACTCAACGAGCTTTAGCTATGGGTAAGGCTTTGGATCAACAAGAGGCAAGATGTGAACATTTGAAGACGCTTGAACCATTTGGCTGTAAAACCTGTGTGACAGACGACGGAGGGACTGACGGATGGACGGTCACAATATATGTAGATTCACAAAAAATGCGTTTTCATTCCTGACAGGCAATACTTAGTTTAAAAAATATTTTTTATAAAAATAATTGTTTAGCCGTACAGGTATACTTACAATACAACTTACGGTAGGTATATGTTTAATTACAGCCTTGCCAAATAAGAGGGTGTTGAGTTTGGGTTCCCGGTAACCCAGGTGATCCTGTTACCTACACTCAGTTTTCCCTGTATTGATTGTTATTAGTCACGTGATTTACTAACTCCGGGTATGGGTACCTTTTGTAAACGCTATGTCCAATGCTTTTTGTAGGTATGGCACTGACTGATTAAGTACACTGAACATACACTGACATCCACTGACATATATTCGGCGAGGACGTCCACCCCGCGATCACTACAACACAGACAGTAGACACATTATATAATTTGACCCAGGTCAAGCCAAGCTGAGTTTCTTGCTTCGTTTGTTGAAGTAGCGATAAAACTCCGATTCCATTCACACCCCAGATTCGGTTCTGCTCAACCAATCTCGCTCACCGGAGCGCAAATCCAGTGTTTAAGTCCCAGTCCTATATATATGGGCATCAGTAATAAATTAATACTATTGTGATCCTATCGTGCGAGCGAGAATAGGCATTCCAGAATATTTCTTATTCTTGCGTGCGATAAAGACAGTCGTCGCCATCGCCTGATTTCTCGCAGAATTAGTGCTTTGGGCGGCAACGTTTTCCACCACTTAAACCTTAATCAAATGAGACAATATTGGCCTTGATCGATTTCTTACATCCTTAACTAGGTTTATACCTACGTTTCGGTTTTTGCGTAATTCTTTCTAGTTTATGAAATAATAGCAAGAAACCAGGACGAAGTTTTCGTGTCAAAAAATCGAAACTTTAAGAGTCCACCTTTTCTATTGTATGCAATATTTCCAAAAAATCCAAACGTATAAACCTATTATTTCATGATACTTACAACATTTCCAAAAATCATGCAAATCGGTTCAGGATTAGGGGAGGAAAACGTTGCCGCTTTTTGTATGGAAAAATTTTGCTACACAATCCAGTAAGTAAATAGGTAATTACTTATACCTCTAAATTATCTTTGAGTTTGAGTAACTAAGTTTAGTACTATTCTATAGAACACTGTCGACATAGTGTTTGAGAAGGATTTTATTATTTGCCTACAAATTTATTTATTTTTATAAAGGGTCGGCAACGCACACGTGACGCCTTTGGAGTTGCGAGCGTCTATAGATAGGCTGCGGTGTCCGCTTACGATCGGACCATACGCTTGTTTGCCACCGTCGTTGTATAAAAAACCTACCTACATTGAAATAAACATTTGTGTTTACCTACTTAGAAATCATTGTATTATTCAGAGTAATTTAATTTTTTCATACCTAAGTATTAGTTGCTATGGTACGAGTATGCAACTATGCACTACATAGGTAGTCATAGTTATTGGGTCAACTAATGAGCTAGTATGTAGGCCTGCACGTGTGGTAGCCGCGTTAGTTAGTCAGTCATGCCCACAGCCCACACACGGGGCAAGTCAGCGAAGCGGCGAGACACAAGCAAACCCAAGGCAAGGAAGGCGTAGGCGAGGCGTTCGGCGATTCAGTTGCTTAACAGCTGTTAGGCGCTCCGTACGTGTTTCCGAACGCAATTTCGGCCGGCACGTTACTGACAGGACAGAAATGTGAAATGTCATTTTGGTTTTTTATCTTTCGGCGGGTCACATAAACAAACCATAGTTTGTGCAAAATTTTCGCGTGTTTTCCCAAAAAAGTGACTATATTCGGCAGCACTAATAAATCTAACGGTGTGATTGTTTCGGTTCACAAACAGTGACGGTAAATTGTTTATTATTGAGTGCCTAACCTACTTTGAATGGATGTCTTACGATATGGTAAAATTCATCGACTTTCTTCATCAATACTGAGATGAACCGCACTTGGTGACCTTATTCGAGCTGCGTGTCGTGGGATGACCTTCTAAATGAAGGAGTCATATCCTGACGAAATTATGTTGTGTTTCGTTCAAGGCTTTGGGAATGGATGTGATCGCGGATACAATAAGAGTAGAGAGATTTCCGAATGTAGTGTTACGGAGAACAACAATTTGAGGTTATCAAAAAGGAGGTCGCAGGCTAAGAAGCTTTCTTTACAAGCACAGACAAATCTGGAAGTGAATGAGACTGTAGGAGATGTGGAAATAAGACCTAAAAATTCTCAGTCTCTGGTGACAGGGAAGTCGTTACGGCTATCTTCGGGAGATAAGTTTCTCAGGAACCTGCCGGAGGTGAAGCGGAGCTTCAGTGACCGGTTCTCTGTTATTACTGATGCAAGCGGGAAGAGGCCTAATAAAAATCCACTGACCATTAGGAAGACTTGGTAAGATATTTTCAATATTACACTTTGAATTGCTAAATAATTTTTTGTTAAATTATATTAAAGACCAATTAGCTTGGTAATATATTATGTGAATGAACAACATGAAATGCTGGGTATAGGCTTCTTCTAAAGATCTCTATTTTTAGAGAAAGTCTTATACTTTAATTACTTAGGGCTCTAAATAAAATGAGGTTAGTAAATAATACTAAAACTTTGTTACAAATTTACAGTATGGTTAAGCCATTCTCTCCCAGCGAAAAAAATATACAATGCCATTCTTTTGTTAACTGCCCTGGGATCCCAGGGACTGGTAGATGATGGGTTAATAAATGATTTTATTATTGTTATTATAATCCTATGTTTTAAGGATGAGATAGTAAAAATCGTATGTTAAAAAATGAATGTGTACCTAAGAATTTTATCCCTTTGACAAAAAAAAAATCCGGAACTTTGTTTTCATTTAAATATAAGTCTAACTAAAACAGTAGTCAGTTTTATGCATCATTATTTATTATTATTATATCTCCATTTTTCAAATCAATTGAATTCGAAAAAAACAAATGTTAAAATAACTAATGTTTACCTTAGAATTTTATCCCTCCGAGGAAAAATATTTCCTTGTACTTCGTTTTCATTTTAATATAAGTCAATCTAAGAAAATGCCAATACAGTTTAACAGTTTTATGCATCATTGTTTACTTTTAACAATAGGTGGTAACAATAATACATTAACATTATTACACTGCATGAAATAATATTGGTAATGAAATTCTAACATTGGCCATGAAAAGCCTTAGAAGCTAAATAATGAAAAGCCTTGATTACTACCAGTTTTCACCCCTTGTTTGATAAATAGCCTCCCACACCCCTGTTTGTAAGTACAAACTACAGGTTGTTCACAACATACCTGCCTGCATATACAGAATTAAAGGTAATGAAATGAATGATTACGTAACAGTTTACCTTTCCCCCTTTATTATTTTTTATTTATTGTAGCTTGTAATTTTCTTTTTAAGGTTCCATACCTGAAGGGTCCAAACGGAACCCTATTGCTGTCACTCACTTGTCCGTCTGTGTGTCCGTTGTCTGTTACAGTCTTCACATTTTCACAGTATACATATCTTGTCAGCCCAAAGCCATACAAATAGTCAAACCTTATTTTTAAATGTTTTTAAGGGGGCTGCCTCACAAAGGGAGCCACGAAAAGTCAGCTTTTTTACAAAAAAAAATCCAAGGAATTTTTTAACTTCCTTTTGACTTATGAACTTAAAAGTTCGAATCGTAAATGTGCGGAGTCCGACTCGCACTTGGCCGGTTTTTTATTCCCTACATATGTGTTTATAGTGAGTTCTAATAAATAGAGTTTCCAACTAGAACTACAATCAAAGAACAATTGTAGAACACAATATCCACTTTGCTGATTGGTTTATGTTTTAACATAGCTTGTTAGCCCGGTACAATGAGCACTGATGATCGCCTTTATATGTTTTGATGATTCTTGTTTTAGTATTCTTGACAGAACCTATCCTATATGGTAGCCTCTATTCACTCCTGGTAGTTGATCATGTAATGTGTCAAATTTATATTATGTCGATCAGTCATTAGGGTTCCGTATTTTTAGTACGGAAAGCTTACTTAGTTATCATTCTTCGAAACAAACCTCGACTCCCTTAAGGGATGATTTCCGGGATAAAAAGTTTCCTATGTCCTTCCTCGAGACTCGAACTATCTCCATGCCAAACTTCATCTAAATCGATTCAGCGGTTTAAGCGTGAAGAGGTAACAGACGGACAGACCCACTTTCGCATTTATAATATGTATAATATTGGTATGGATACCGTTAGCTAAAGTTTAGTCTAAAAAGAGACGAAAAGGTATATTTTTCATGAGATGATTTATGAGATCGATAAATGAGTTTTCTTATCGCACAGGTGTAGTTTATCTTCGTCAATCAATATGTTCTTTATCAGATAGATATATTGGGTCCTAAAAGTTAAGCGCAAACAAGATAAAATCATCAGTGGTTGAAACCTACCTAGTAATAAAATATAACATAT
The DNA here is from genome assembly GCA_951800055.1 of Cenopis cana. Lineage (NCBI taxonomy): Eukaryota > Metazoa > Arthropoda > Insecta > Lepidoptera > Tortricidae > Cenopis > Cenopis cana. Next base: position 8,322,585 of record OX637489.1, on the reverse strand, counting down.
TGAATGGTGTACGTTGTCTTCCCAGGAGAATTCATTTTCTATGTCGCGAAATATATTACTATAACTTTCTATGTCTTTCGATAATTTCGCACCTTGTTGAGTAGAATTTCCTTTCAGTTTAGTATCTAGTAAAAAACTGTGTACCACCTAACTATATACATTTATTGAACTTATTTCTTCACGCATTGTCTCGTGACTTTTTCCTATACAACCTCCGCATTTCAATCCTCAGACATTCGAAAAAAAACTGTATGCTTATCAGTAATTTCGGCCTTTGGGTTCTTGCTTCCACAAAGCACTTTAATCCCTCGTATGGCCAAGTACGCCCATGCCAAACATTTTAACGTATTTTTTAACATCTCAAAGACATTTGATTTGACAGTTTCACATCCGCATAGCTTCTAGGGATTACGAGTAAAGATATCAGACAAAACCGAAAGTCACACTTTCGGTTTTAAATATTAATATGGTTATGATACCATCGCTCCACACGTTAACCTTAGCGGTTATTTTGGTGGCGTTAAAGTAGGTCGAAACGTACGCTATGGTATAAGAATCCGTCATAGAGGTTGCGACACCGTGTGTTTGAACCGAGATTGAGCGATAACCGAAATAACAAGAGGCAACGCACTGGTAATAGCGGTTTAAATGTAACAAGCTTGTTGAGATCTTGATTACTGGTGTTACAAGGAAAACGAAGATGTGCTAAACCATAAAGATGTACCTATTGTACCTACTCGTACTAACTAAACCAAAAAGATTACTTTTATCTCACGAGCACGTGTTCGCCATTGTTGTAGTTGTGGAACATACGAACACAAAGACAACGTGAACTCATAGCGCCTACGCTGATGCACACATAGACAATGTGCATGCATAGCTCAAAAGTATGTAATACTATTATATTATTCTGTGTCAACAATCTACACACAAACAGGTCTCTACCTGTACCTGTATATGTTGTTAAACAGATTAATTTTCGAATCAGGGCATCTCATAGAATGGCTCGTATATATATTTATAGCTTTCCTGATGATATACAGAGATCGCAGCCTAACGACCCTTTATTGATTTGAGGATTTGCTGTCGACAAACTAAAGACAAATTCAGGTTACAAGCCTAAAGATCTCAATCAAACACATAAGAGGACTTTTCACAAATCTACCTAATGGCACTAGGTTACAAGTAAGCTGTGATCTTGACTAGGCAGCATTGTAAAGACCATGATTATAAAATGATTAGATAGTAACAACAACAGACACGTCATACAAAATTGCTACCAGGTACCAGTACTAGTCATAATTATCTGACTGCGGAACTTAACTACTTTTGTTGAAGTTATTCTGAAGATAAGCAGAAGTTACCTATAGGTTAGTCAAAAAGCACTAAGTATGTACCTCTCTTATCTCGGAGTGTATATATGTATATGATTATGTTTTTAAGCATGTATCTCTATATGATTACTGATATGGTTTTGCGACGCCTTTGAAATAACATTAGTGAGTTTTAAAATGTCAAATGGTCGGGTCGGTATCGTAAAACTAGTGCCAACGCCAAATGTTGGGATTAGGTTAATAGGGGACTCCGGACTCAACATAAAGGACCACACACACATAATAACGGACCATATACAAAATAAACAAAAAGATACAGGGAGACAGACAGCAGAGGAAACCCTGATGACTGATGAGTAAATATTCTCTGATAAAGTTGGCACACACGCGCCAATCATTTACTTCGGAGGCATAGTACACATTAATAGTAGTTTATACAACTGTTCCATACTGGTGGTTCTTACAACACGAGTCCTGGTTTATGAAAAGAGCCGAAGACGAGTTTCATAATAGGATAACACGACCGTTTTAGGGCCTAATTATGTATACAGTTGCATGCACTACTTTATCTACGTACATGCATATCCTTAAGTCTTCTATCACGTGTTCAAGAACCATTGCTTGAAACGCAATGGTTCAATACAGAAGCAGAAGTCGCGCGCGTTGAACTCTTTTGTAAGCATAAACCTGTAACGTAATATCAAAATTACCTTACAGGCAATTTCATTACGACATCGCTTGATGAAATTATGTATTTAGTGTTGTAATGGTGGTCATTTGCTAATCGTACCTGAACACATTATAGAAGATTTATGATATGGATGTAGATCAATTATTTTAATACAGATATCATACCAAATATGTAATTATGGCGTTGGGGCCGAAAGGTTCTCGAGTGGCGATCACGGACCGGAAGGCGCAGCGTGGGTAGACCCCCCACAAGGTGGACTGATGACCTGGTAAAGGTTGCGGGAGTCCGCTGGATGCGGGTGGCGCAAGACCGGTCATTGTGGCACTCTTTGGGGGAGGCCTATGTCCAGCAGTGGACGTCTTTCGGCTGATATGATGATGATGATGTAATATAAATTTAACAGCTCTTGTCATTGAGTCTTAGCCAAATCAGAAGTTTCCCGAAACTCCGAAAAGGAAACCCTGTTATTATCGGCAATCTAGTTCCGTAAAATAAGAATCGCTAGCTAATTAACGATTCAGAATATTAATTAGTTGAAGCATTAACATAATTTCAATGTTTTACTCGATTATTGGAGGTCGGATGGCGGAGATAATAACCTTGCCCTTGCATTGTATCTACACGCATTTGAGGTGGTTTTGTTTAATAACATCCACAGCGAATTGCATACTAATTTATGCACCACTGTAGGGATGTAACCGTTAGTATATAATCTCCTTGTCTTGGGATTCACTAAAACTTACTAATAATTAGTATTTTTTTCGCTCAGTGTAGGAACGTTATGCAAATAGGTACTGTTCAAAAATTATAAATAAACATTTAATGGCTCCGATTATAATTTTCGCGAAGACGCCTTTTATTCAGTTCATGTACTGTGTCTGATTGACGATGCGTTGTTAAATGGCACATTAGGCCCATTGAGACATAACCACAATGATTGCTACATGTCGATAAATAGTACATTGTGAAAAGTATTGAGTGGTCGAAGTCATTAACTGTCCCATTAACCTTGCCTCTATTAGTAAATTCGTTATGTTTGCGATCATTCGTCAACTTCACTAATCATCCCTACCCATGAACTTTGTTAGTCACCGGGTAATTTGTTACATGTCAAGTTAATCTAAAACCTAGAAGTTTCCTTTATAACAGTAGATCAATTATACAACTTTTCAACTCGTCTCAGAACCAGTGTAAGTTTGACCGGATAGCTTTTATGAAGTTCGGGGTCAAGTTATATCGGTGTCTAGACTAGTACAATTTGACAAAATTGTACAATCTTCCATAGAAAAAGTTGTCAAATTGTACACTTAAAGTTTTGTGGTATAAGGTCCAGAATCGCACTGCTTGATTTACTCGCTGCGACTCGAGAGTATTCTAGACACGATGATTGTTCATGATTCATAGAGGTCACTGTTAGCAAGGATCGGTCCTTTCCTGTTGATTATTATCTAGGTACAGTTACAGACAGGGTTTGTCATTTTGAACCTATGTACATTGGAATAAAAATGAATCAATCGTTCAACGAATCATGCGTTACTTTGCGGAATGCAATGATAAATTAAATAATAATCCTATGATATTCAGCTAAAAGTACGTGTAGGTCTATCAGTGATAGTGAGACAGACCCATTTGCTTATTTTTTGTTGCTTATTGTTTGGACAGAGAGTGAGTATAGGGAATATCGTTTGCTTTTTTCTTATGATTCCACATTATCCATCCATTCAATCATTATTCATACTCTATGCTCAAAAATACGCAACATTAGCAATATATTAGGAGTGTTCGCACTAATTTTAAGTACCTATAGATTATATGGACGCCTTTCACGCCGTTTACGCCGCCGCCGCCGGCGATTTTGAGCGTTCACGCCGCCGCCGATGAAAAGCGGTTCGGCGCACATGTCTAGCTGCTAGTACTAGTGTAAGACAAAGATAGTATGATTCTCTCTGTCTATGTTTGAAATGAGCCAGTCCTTTGACAAACTATAATATGAACACAGCATGCGTAGGTCCATTTAACACTAATTTCTTTATAATGCTTAGTATCGATAGTTACAAGTAACATCCCTAGACCTGTCATTCGGTGTCTTGCAGAAAAGTGCTTTCACATTTGGTTTGGCGTCGAAAAGGTTAAAAGACACGATTAAGTTAATATGATGGTACTTTACCTCATCTAGGTACTGACAAGAGGAAATTTAATAAACCTGCACACAGTCAGATATTTAACGAGATTTGTCTAAAAAGCAATTCTCGGAGAGGGTTGCATCCCGTTTTGTCGTGAGCGAAAAACAAAGGGTGTCTCTTTCAATCGATATAATGCCTTAAGATTAACATCTACATATTATCTTTCATTCAAGTAAATTTTTATCTCGTAATTCCTGAGTGACACTATGGTGAAACACAATATCACTAACGTACGTTTAAAACGCGGTAGCTCTTTTACGGAAGTATCTCATTTAGACACATTAGTCAATTGGTTGGGATCTAGATATGTATGTTATATCGCACAAAACGGGGTTTAGATATAAGGGACCCGTCCGTTGTCTCAGGCAGCCTTCAAGGTAATCTTATACGTTTGATCTTATTTCACATACGTTACATTATACCGGACGCCTTAGTCATGGTTCCTAACGAATTTTTGGTACGTGACTATTTCCATAGTAAATACGACGCCATATCAAGGTTATGAGACTTTAACGACGCAGATACACTGCTGATTTAAACATGTCAACGTTCCGGCGTGGTCCTTTGAAGTGAGTGTGGCCATTGAAAATTGTCGGACTGTTCTGGCTTTTTGTCCGACTTCCCGTTATAGACATCGACCGACCGTGGCCGGAACTTGGCAGGTTTCCAAATTTTGCTCCTCTCAGTCCTTAGCTTCCCGGTCATGTATTGTGTGGTTACACGTTTCTAATCTTTAATGTACTAAAGTTCCAATATCCATACCTAATGTAAATGTGATAATGAGCACTGTAGCGTGCAGCGTGCGTCAACTTTTCATTTACCTTTGAATGGATTTCTGGATTTTGATCGTCGCCGCGTTGGTGAGCACTTGAGCACACGTGTCCGGGGCGACGACGAGCAGAATCCATTTACCGTACAAAACCTTACTTACTACTGTCATGGCGTCGTTACTGAACAACGTCATTGAACACGTGACATTGGCGAAATCTTCATAAATTTGATGGAAGCCATTTTTTAAAGAATTGAATTGAATGGATTTCTACTAAGTTCGTCGGTATGAAAATAATGGAGGCCCCGGAGGACACAAGATATTTCCATGATACTCTTATATACCTACTGCGTCAGGTATGACAATCCGGTACATCGGTCAGTAGTGTGGGTGACACCAGCTACTGCATCAGCCTATCGATGGTATGCGGACGTAAGTGTGAGTGTGTCGTCGACAGTGACGTCACTTGTGTCAGGATTCGTATTGTCAGACCTTGTTTTCTTAGACCATGGATACTTCTAAGCCCATAAATCATCTCTGACGGTAATGAGTCAGGTGGAAGTGTGTATGGTAGCTTGATAAACGAGTTCGATGCAGACGAAAAGCTTGTCTCAAATTACAATCGCCGTGAGAAAGTTAACAAGTTTAAATGTCCCTGGTCTACAAATGTTCTATTTTAACTGTCGGCTACATTATAGGATAGGATAGCCATGTGGCCTGTATTAATCTTGTACGTTCTTTTAAGTATAATGTACCAATAGTAAAAATATTCTAACCCGTCGAACGTTGTATTCTTTAGACCTAAGATAACATTCGTATCCTTTAGATCTCTAGAGTACTGTTTAGTAGAAATGCAGAATTATTGTAGCAGTCAATCTGTTTAATGTACCGAGGAAAACCGTTTTTTTATCGCCTTGGCGCACCATGACATTAATTGGGTAATTTCGCACGTTCGAGTCGATATTAATTGCTTTAGATAGTTACTAGTCGTTTTTGTAACACTAACCACAAGTGCATAAAACTAAGATTTATGTTCTTGCGCACGTTACGACGTCTGTTTTATTAGGGTTCCGAACCCACAGGATAAAACGGGACCCTATTACTAAGGCTTCGCTGTCCGTCTGGCACCAGGCTGTATCTCAAAAACCGTGATAGTTAAACAGTTGAAATTTTCACAGAAATGATGTATTTCTGTTGCCGCTATAACAACCGACTCGCACTTGGCCGGTTTTATATTAGCATGTATACATACAATTGTGTACAGTGGTTTCTTATTCTCAGTCAATGGACCATAAATGATAAGATTAGTAATTGATATCTCATTAAAAGTTAAAGAACAAATGTAATAGGGATGATGACACTAAAAAAGAATATCAATAAATCCAAATGTTCTACATAAAGGCTCAAATTCTCAATCAAATGGCGAAAAAAGTAATTAAAAAAGAATTACGTAATTATAAGTCTTCAAAGTTTTAAGAGTGGGTATTTTCTGTCGCTTTTCCGCAAAACGCACCTTTGTTTTGAACGATCGTTATTTACTATGGCGCTACTTAACAGTGACGTCACTGTAACCTACAGCAATGGTTGCTACGCGGGCGAGGTGTTCAAAATGATCTTCACACGCTCTTATTCCCTTATAATAAAGATGTCTGAAGATCATTGTGAGCACCTCGCCCGCGTAGCAACCATTGCTGCTGACTGTACTGTAGCCGACCGGACCCCAGGACTCATTCAGATAGCATCCAGGATAAAGCTATGACGAAGCACATTTCTTCAACAGAACTAGAACTACATAGATAGTTGTGACGATGTTATATTTAGAAAACTACCAAAATAGTCGCACTAATTCATACCAAAATCATGATAAAGATGCTAACTAGGGTTTCCGAACCCAAATAAACTTGTAGAGAACATGCAAATTGTGCTAAGTGGATACTCGTTTCTCATTGAGTAATTAGCATACCTAAGGTAAACCTGTTCGGTTTGGAAATAAATGTACCTAACCTACGCTTATTCTCGTACTTGAGAAGTAGTACATAGTCGACTTATAATAGTTATAATCGTACTGCGCCCTCCCAGTGGCGTGATTCCTTAAGATTTTCGAGTGCGCGTAAGGTTAAAGGTACAAACCCACTAGACCGTTCCGTGTCCGGGCCGGCCCGTTTTCTAGTACAAGAAATCGACGGCCGTCGCGCGTCCTGTATTAGAAAACGGGCCGGCCCGGACACGGAACGGTCTAGTCTAGTGGGTTTGTACCTTAAATCTAAATGAAAATTTCCATACTAAAAATGTCTAAATAGGTACTGTTGAAAACTTTATAGTGTTGTGTTGTGTTGGTCTCCAAGTGATAAAATCTCAGTATTCTTTTTATTTGGCGACCGTGACAGGATACGAACCTGAAGTCAGTTTCTCACGTTACATAAAAAAAATATATATATATAAATTATAATCAACTAGCAGGCAGAACCATCTCATCATTATATTTGAGCGATAAGGATGGAGCTATAATCATGAACTTAAATTTTCGTAACGCCTCGCTTGAAACATTAATCGCAGTCCGAAGCGAACATCCACCTCAATTGTATATCCTTAGGGCGACGTTTTTTGTAATTAAGTATATTCAATGTCCATCCTTGAAATTCAAACCATGTATAAGGCTAACTTCATAGGTACCCAACATTTTAGTGGTTTAAGTAAATCAAAAGTTACTTTCCTTTAATCTCAAAACAATCTGCGAATTTTAATTCTCACGAAGTAGTTATTGTTTACCTTTAAAATCAGTTTGTTTAGTGAACCATAACAGCTGCGAAGTCAAAACTCGTTTATTAGACGTAAGTAAGCCATGTGTAACGACAGTCGTGTTTCGACATTGTTTATCCCACACGGAGTTTGTCGTTTCCCGTCACTTAGATACAATACATTACACCTGGCTCAATTCCTAGCATGTGCTGATTGAAATGTTAGTTTGCCATTGGCCAATGTTGGTAGCAGCATATTAATTAATTAAATACATTTGGCTAATCTCGAGAAATGAAATATGGACATGTACAATAGATACAAAAATAGTCTTTATTATTCACCAAAAAAGAATAAAACCAGGCATCAGGAAGTGGGAATTTGCGCGCGCGTAGTGTGCGATAATTGCCACTTTATGGCCAGGTGTGATATAAACGCGATTACATGTCAAGAAGTAGAAGACGACGGTGTTTTCAATTTATCGTCAACTTGCTGATTGTTCGAGTATACACTATTACATATCTATATCTTCACTGCTTTCTCCCTGGGACGTCAATCATCCATGACCACATCCACCACGGCCATGACCTGAACTGTAGATGTCAAAGGTGCAGTCGAATCGTCGTCAATGAAGGAATTACTGAGACCCACAGGCCTACACCGAGGCTTGATATCAATTTAGTCATAACATTATAGGTACACTGTGTATGTAAAAGTAAAACTCGGATGATGACATTTTTGTGTCACCAGGCTTGCGGGATCGGAGGAACTTCTTTGTAGTACCTTCAAAAATAAACATGCATGAATGCCGAGTTGTTCTTTATGTAAGTAAATAGGTAATTATTTTGACCTACCCACCTTACGAATCCTCCTAAATGGGAGAATGATTTGTCATTCAATGGCACCAGTATTGGCGATCCGTATCCTTGCGGGACTTTCATAAAATATTTAACACTGCTGGGAATCAGTATACCTGAAACAGAACTTTGGCATAAAGGACTTGTAACTAGGAATCAAACTAACTGTATAAAAATGAAGACTACCTCTTGCGTCGTACTTATACTTGCGTAGTAATGATTGCAACGTCGGGTTTTGAATATTAGAACGAACGACGATAGCACACGGCTGCAAAGTAGAACAAAATGGTTCCGATAAATCAATCGAGCAATTTCTAAAGCAAACAATTATCAAGGTCACCCACTTTTCTCCACGTGTCTGATTTCACATGTTTTGCGAACTCAATTAGTAAAGAAAAACAAGCTATGCATCATGCATAAAACGTTATAATTTACCTCTTTAAGTTTTTCAAATAATTGTTTTGAATTATATTCATAACTTTCTTGAATATCGTCTCTGTCTCCATCGTTTTCTGTATTTTTAAATGTTATAATTTTTGTGCCTTCTTCCTCGATTTCTTCTGATGTTGGCTCAGTAGGCATTGCGACATCAAATATTGGATATCGGAAAGTTGGCTCAGATTCTTGGTCATTTCTGAGATAGTTATTCGCAATCCTCCTCTGGAATCACAAAATTCTCACAATATTCTTTATTTATAAGCAATTTACGATCTCATTAAAGATACCACTTACATTTTCGGCACAAAAAATTCTCGTAAAGATTACAAGGAGAACTGCAATGAACCTCATATTGAACCGGTCGAGCGACGAATGGGTCGATTCACCAGGTCACGTTCCGTTGGCAAATTAGTAAACACGTGGTCAGTTTACTTTTAATTCCTCAATTCGTACAAACATAGCACGTCTTTATACCGTTATTTAAAATCAACATTCGTGCTGTACGATCGGCAATTGGCAGTTCATTATTATTCATTTCTTTAGTTTGATTAGCATGATGATTTGATGATGAATCAAAACAGTACGGTCTAAACATTTAGTGCCAGTTGCACCAACGTACGAACACAGACCGGTCATCGTCAAATATGGCGTCGGCAGCTGTCATCCCATAGAAACTTGTCAAACTTTCCATACAATCAGATTTGACGAACACCGCTTACGATTACAGACGGTTTGGTGCAACCCAGCCTTATTTAGTCTCCATACAGAATTTGATTCATAGATTAGTAAATATCCAGTTTTTTTAATCTGTAATACTAATAAGACGGTCGATTGTGTCATCGATTTAACATTGAGACTGCGTTCGACGATGGACATCGTTGCTGCCTCTACCTTTTTTTGTAAGTGACTAAATTGAAATAATTTGCATTTTAGTATGAGCATATGGATAAATGCGGGGACCTCATTTAACTAATGCAACGAGACACCTCTATTCTCGATGCCTTCTTATCGATGCGACCTTAGTACTGATTTAATATTATGATTGACGTCAAACGGTGTGTTCAGACTCCCTTGAGAAATTCAACATACTGCAGTTAATCGATTTAATAGCTTCATTCACTTTGACTTGGTACGCATTTTTTTCAGATTACTGATTTTAGTCGTAGTCTAAATTGAATTTAAAACGAACTCTGACTTGTTTGTTTTAATTTCTGTAGATTTGACTCACCTAGATACATTTCTTGTAAACATGTTACAATTGCAATACTTAGGGCAAAACTTTTTGTACCTCGTACTAGGGCAGGCAAGGTAGGAGGTGCTAGGAGTCTAGGATTTCATTCCGATTCATCCCGGTGTTTTACCCAATTAATAACATCGGATTACGATGCCTCTTCCAAAGAATAGTTATCATTTTTTAATTATGACGGAATGACAGTCGCGACAGAGCGATTCTCTGCTTGCTGGCAATGACTTATTCTGGAACGAAGCATACATTGTCTGTCGGTCCTGTCTTACCATTGTAGTCACCCGTACTTTCCAGATAGTTTCGCTCCAAGTTCTGCCATTCGCCGGCTGTAATTTTTCGATTAAGAAAGTTAAACGATATAAGATATGTCTGCCGAGAAAGTCACGTCTACCAACACTAGCCAGATCCCATTGGATATAAACAACAGTGCCAGTTAACTAGCCAGTTTCAAAGCACGTGATGTTTACGGCAGAGAACTAGACGAATATAATTATCTAGATTTGAGTCAGTGGTGGTAGGTAGTTTTTCTAAACAACTTCAGCGCTATAGTGATAGTATATAGTGGTACGAGTATTTACTTAGTTGTTCAAGTTTCTAGAACAACTTTGAAGTAAATACCGCCATTTTTTCGTAAAAGAGTGTCGTCACATATGTTTTACAGCCAAATGGTTGGAGCTGCAGTCTTTCAATTTTCACAGTATACGCATCTTGTTGACCAAATTTCATACAAAATTGTCTTACTTATTTTTAAATCTTTGTGGGAGTAAAGATAAAGAGGGATGCGAAAAAAAATTACCTATACCCCTTCGAGTGGAGCATCATTTTTGAGAGCTCGTTGAGTAGACAAATACTGTATTTTTTTTGGTTTAAAAATATTGGAAAACAAAGGAATGAAAAGCTACCAACGACAGCTTTTATAAAAAGAAATGTTTCGAAGAATTTTTTAACTTCCTATGGACCTTAACATTTGGTGATAATGGCATAGGTATGTTTTACCAACCAATAATAAGAAAACAGATATTTTCTTTGAAACTTCCTTATGTTTTCCTATTAAAACCAATTAAATTTTGCGGTTGGTTCGAAACCCTAAATCTGCAAACTCGCACTTGGCCAGTTTTAGATTATGATGAAAAGTTACATTTCAGTAAAGTTATCAGTTATATACCAAATATTAAACATCATATCTACGAGTAAAGACAGATTTGTTACTAAGTTTTGGCTGTCCCCTCACCCGTTGTACGTATTTTATCTCACGAGTGCGGGTTGGCCACGGTTGTAGTTGTGACACATACCAACACATAGACAACGTGAACTCATAGTGACTACGCTGGTCGCTGACGCACACATAGACAAAGTGCACGTATAGCTCAACACAAGCATGGCTCACCCGCGCTCGTGAGATACAAGTACTAAACGCATATGCACGTAACAATACAGTAAAAATATTCAGCGAATACATTCAGATTCAGATCATTTACTCATAAATGTACACATCGTTTGCATGACATTAAAAAAATATATATATATATATATATAAGGCAATTAATGTATATATATTCTATTTATTATTACATCGGTTCTCATCATAATCTGTAAGGTATATGTAAATATGGGCCTTGTTGCCTGATTCAAATAAATAAATAAATAATGTTTGGAGTGTTATAGGGTCAACGGGTTGTTGTTTTGTAGAAATTCGTTGACACTGTAACATGCCAAGTCCATGAGCGCTATGACCAGCGCTTTAAGTTTTTGGAAAATACAGCATCACTTTTTGAGTTTTTAATGTCTAATGGATGGGTGGGACACAGTTGTATAATATATGTTGGGTCCGACAAAGCTGAGTGCTCAGCTGCCCGAGCCTTCGCATTGTGTTCGTTAATCGTAGTGTTGCTGTTATTTGCACAAATGTTAATGTCACGCTCATTATGCCTGTTCAATCCATGTTTACTTTTTTATGTGTCTCAGTTTATCTTCATACACCATACTGTCTGGTTGAAAGTTAGATTCTGATTTCAAAAAGACAAACTTGTATATTTTTATAACAAAATAAATTTATGTTGGCTGTTTTGAATAACTTTGTTTTCATAATATTTAATCGGCAGACAATTGATGTTGTTATATAAGGTTTAGTCGTTTAGAATCTCGCTCATACAATATAGTGTCCGCTAGAGAGGTGAAAGTGTATCTTTTTTTTAACGTCCATCAGTATAGTGCATACATGTTTTATCGTTTGATTACTTTCACACTGTTGTGGTGAGAAAATGTGACAATTATCGAGTTAATGTTCTTTTATTGGGCACACCATGCCGAGAACCACATGCAAAAGGCTGCGAAATTCTACTAAACCTACATATAATGTAGCCCGCAATTCTCTATCAAGATCTACACGACGTCGCAGTACTAGGTTAAAAAGGTGAATAATAATTAGAATTACGATTAGTAAAGTAACGAGATATTTACCATGTATATTTTGTGTTATTGAGTTTCCGATATTTCGGCACTGCTGTTGCAACAGGGTTGTGGTTGTAGTGAGTGAATGAAATGGATGACGCAATTTTTTATCAAATATGGTATAATATTTATAATTCAAATATGTAGGATTAACGGGAAACAGTATTTTCTTAATGTTCAGTTGAGATCGGGGTCTCAGAAGTATTGACGTGAAAAACTAAAACATAAATTAGTTTAGGGACCAGTGGTGTCACTCATTTCTCCGCTTCGTACTTTTTTAACCACGTTTGTCCTATTTATCTGCGTTTATTTAGTTCATGACTGTTTATTATTAATGTTTGAAATATGTATTTATTAGGAAGAGGTTAACTTAGGATGTTTCGTTGACATTCAGATGGATTACCACGAACGCGAGAAGATGGAAGTTCGTATATCTTTAACTCTCTATGCCGACCTATTTGCCGAAATGGAAGACGATGATGACATTTCATCGGATTATACAGATATCGTCATAAACGAACGCGCCTCTCCACAGCCCATTTAGTACATTTATAAGATTCGCTGTGGAGCGGCGCGTTGTCGTGGATGACATGATCTTTAAGGCCAGGCAGTCCCATTGCAAATGTCCCGCTCTAACACGCGTGAGTTTACAATTAACCATCCCGCTCTCAACGGAATTCCGCGCGTAGTTTTCGGAAATATTTAGTACATTTTTTTGGAATGCTGGATCACTTATCAAAAATCTATCCAGTTATTGTGTTAGAATAATAAAAAAACTATCCTTTTTGTAAAAAAAACTATCACAGTCATTGACAATTACGAAATAATCAGCATGAAAGTTTATATTTACGACATTTAGATTTTTTTACGGATTTACCAAAGCATTTTTCAATATTTTGTTCGGTTATTGTGTAACTTTGTTTCTTTTCCAGTCTACAGTAATTTTTGTGTAGTGCGATTCTACCTTATTTCTTCACATTGGAAGCTCAAACTTCAATATTTTCGTCGCGTCATGAACTGGCCTTGTCTTAAAGTTTACTCGTTGTCAGTTTCTATACACGATCGGCGGTTGTAACGCTCAAAATTTCCCCTGGATTATTCCCCTATAGCTTTATTGGGGCCGGCCTATAAAGCCACACTCAGATTAAAAAAGAAACAAAGCTAAGTGTTTTGTATCATCAGATTTTGCTTGTTGCAGGTCAACCGGTAACTTCGCTTCGGGTGCGGGGGGTGGCGGGTGCGGTGCACCTCGCTCCGCTCCCGCCACCCCGCTGCAGCTCGAGCCTCACCCCCGCACGAAGCATGACAAGTAAGTATCCTACTATATACAGTCTTATTCATCTTTATACGTGTCCTATCATGTAAACAAACTATCTTGAAGACATTTTTTTTAAATTAATAATGGTATTGCTCTTGGCCAGCAACTAGCCAGGGGGCAAAGATGAGACCGACGTGAAGCGAGCTCACCCAGAAATTGCCTATTCACTCTTGCCTTAAATAGGTCCAGGTTATATGAACTCGGAAATACAGATACAGCCGGCAGGGAATTCCAAATCCAAACCTTAGCCGTCCGCATTATAAAAGATGACGAAAAGCGGTTGGTTAATAATTATCATCGTTTCTCACCACCATGGGCCTCATAAGAAGGCTCAAAGTCACTCAGAGGGCAATGGAGAGGGCTATGCTGGGAGTTTCTCTGCGTGATCGCATCAGAAATGAGGCCATCCATAGCAGAACCAAAGTAACCGATCCGATATAGCCTTTCGAATCGCTAAACTTAAGTGGCAGTGGGCGGGGCACATTGCACGTAGAACCGATGGCCGTTGGGACCGAAAGGTTCTCGAGTGGCGACCACGGACCGGAAGGCGCAGCGTGGGTAGACCCCCCACAAGGTGGACTGATGACCTGGTAAAGGTCGCGGGAGTCCGCTGGATGCGGGTGGCGCAAGACCGGTTATTGTGGCACTCTTTGGGGGAGGCCTATGTTCAGCAGTGGACGTCTTTCGGCTGATATGATGATGATGATGATGATCGTTTCTCAAGGATTACACAATAATTATACGATGAAACAAAATTCTAAAAGAAGCTCACAAAGTATTTCAGTCCTAGAGAAAAGTGTGATAATTAGTAGCGTCTTCAATAGTAGATTGTGTCACAAGGGAGCAAAATGACATATTTACGGCGTGGGCGTAAATTGAATCCTGAACGAAGCGAAGGATTATATAATAGAATCCCGAGCGTAGCGAGGGATTCTAAAATAGAATCCTGAGCGTAGTGAGGGATTCAAGAATTAACGCCCAAGGTGGAAATAATTTTGCTTCCATGTGACACATACTGCTTTTCACATCACCTATTGAGAATAATAAAAGATCTGAAATAACAATGGTTGTGCATTTATTTTATCAAAATCGATACAATACTTAACTATCAAAATCGATACAATACAATTACTCGTTACAGAAAAGTGCCACTTTGATCCCTCGTAGCAGGGAAGAAAAGTGCCATTTTGATCCCTCCTAGCAGGGAAGAAAAAGCCCTTATCCGAATAGGTGATGTGAAAAAATAGTTTGTTTACATGATATGACACGTAAGGATGAATAGACTGTATAGGCTCCATCACCTCAAGCAGTCTACATGTTTACGGCTTACTTTTTCTTATAGATGAAGTCCTTGCACAGTCGATCTGGAATAAATAATGAATAGACTGGGTATAAGTATATTTAAATATCTGATAAGTAGGTCATGGAACAACATAATGTGACGTAAACATATTGTTAACGTCGAATCGTTACTTTTTTCATTCGATGCATCAAATACAAAGAAGAAGTCATTTGGAATTATTCAGTGTACCTAGATAGGTAGTCTACAGTGTTTTTTGTTGTTTGTCGTATGTTGAAATTGTTGAACGCACTAGTACGCCGCAGTCCTGCAAGTATTCCTAATGAAAAGCGGGGTTTTTCCAATGGGGCGTAAAAACAAACTATCAATAATATCAAGGCCAGGTCCGAACGTATTTCCGGGTTTCAGCAAGGACACCATTTTCCACGTGTTTTTTCCATTTAAGTAAATATCCTCTGGTCCCGGTCTTTGATCGTGCAAAGTTGAAATGTGTGTATAAAATGTGATATTCATATTCACGCTTGGATTCCCAGGGTCATTAAAAACTCCGAAATGTCCGAAAAAACCGGCCAAGTGCGTGTCGGGCCACGCGCAAGGTAGGGTTCCGTAGTCGTCCAACCGTTCCATTATGTGGACTAAAAAGTTCGCAAACTTTTACTAGACTTAGATTAGACAGAATTTACAACATTATCTAAGGTATCAATGGAAATTGTACGAAAGTACAAAAAATATTGCACCACCACTTTACATGTAGGGGAGGTACCCTAAAAAAATTTTTTTAAAAGCTTTTATTCTACCGTTTTGTCGGCGTCATTGATATGCATACTCATGCCAAATTACCGCTTTCTAGTACTAATTGTTAACGACAGGAAAACGGGGGACAGACAGACGGACGGACGGACGGACATGGCGAAACTATAAGGGTTCCTTGTTTGCTACGGAACCCTCAAAAGGCAGCGCTGATTTTGAATGACAAAGTCTGCATTATTTGTTTAAATATTCATTTTTTTTTAAGCGCATACCTATACATATTTAACTATACAAATATGTACTTGGCAATGACTTATGGACGTTGTATCTATCACAAATAACACTAACAGCTATATTACCAAGACAATACAATGAAATTCATGAATTTTACATTCTCACTTGTTACGGCCCGGTAAGGTAGTTTCTCAGATTGAATAATATGATTGTTCTCACTTTAATTTTAGAACATTGTGAATTCTCAACATTTATCACACATATCGGTTATTATCTTATTGTTAAACGATTATCTACGCCAACGTTTCGCTAATCAGTTGTGTTAATGGCACTTCGTGGACCAAACGTGTCTATAACATTAAATTCAGAATGAAAAACTTCGCAAAATTGAAATAAAACAAGTGATGTGTGTAAAAAAAGTGATGTGGAAGAGATTAATGTGATAATTTGATCGGAAATGGAGGTGTATCAGGACTCCCAGGATCAGTCTGCTCGGTTGGTGTTGGTGTTAAGGCTGATCAATGGTGTCTATGAAGGACTCAGGTATAGATATAGAAAGTATCTATATACTAACTATTGTTATCCAATTGACAGCAGAAAGAGTGAGTAATTGTCATGTCATGACAACCTACCCGTTGGGCTTAGTAATACAGTGTAGGTACTACGTAAGAACGAAGGCAGTTAGGTACTTATTGTAACAAAAATAGGTGAGCATCTTTCTCAAGTGTGCGACAGTCCTAAGATTGGCGAAAGACCATTTTAAGAGGCTTACGAAATACGAAATAATATGCAGCGATAAAGACGATGACGATAAAACCCTTTTCCAGTCCATACTGTTCAAATACGAAAGGTAAGGTCTACAAAACAGCTGTGAGACCTGCTATAGTGTACGGTGCAGAATTCTGGGCTGTCAAAAAATCGCACGAACAGAAACTCCATGTCAATGAGGTGAAGATATTGAGGTGGGCGGCCGGTGTAACGAGACTCGATAAAGTGCGTAACGAACACATCAAAGGAAGCTACAAGGTCACCCCCCTCGCCGACAAGGTAAAAGAATCCCGCATGAGAAGGTAAGGGCATGTCATGAGACGCGACGAAGAATGTGTCGTGAAAAAAGCTCTTGCGCTACCGGACAACAAAAGAGGCAGAGGTCGCCCGCTTGTTACGTGGTGGTCGACAATATCGAAGGACTTGAAACAGGCCCAGTTGAACGAAGAGACAACCAAGGATCGACCGACCTGGCGCATGAGAACGAGGAGGGCCGACCCCAAATAATGGGAAGAGGCACGGAAAGAAGAAAGACTGTTCAAATATGAACAAATACGAATATTAACCAGTAGCGCTGCTTTATACGAACAGAATACGCAACTGTATGTTTCGTATAGAGAGAGAATTAGAGATTACAATTGAATATTGTGTAATTTTGACAAATGTTAGTTATTCAAACTTGGCAGAGGTAATAGAGATATTTCGAGCAACAGATTTCAGTCCATTATGGTTATGATTCGTATCTATCGGACTATTACCGTTGACGGATTATGCGATAAGAGTATTGATTGTAAGCTATTTGTATTCGGCGTACCAATTTTTTGGATGTTCAGTATTTTTACTCCCGGTTATTGGTTTTTCCTGTATAATATAAAATATAAAATTTTCCAAATGGGCCATGTAGTTCTCAGTGTTTGCCTTTCGGTATAACAAATGCCTTCGATTTTTAGTCAGTTTTCGACATCATGAACAGGCCAAACTAAGAAATAAATTCATAAATTGAAATTCAACGCATCTTGCTCTATTCAACGTTTTAATGGTTTCTTAAATCTTATCTTAAGCACTAACACGTTGAGGCCATAGGAGCCTTAAGAGAAAACACATCAGAGCTGACATTGAAGAAGATGCGCTTTGGTTTGGATTATTCAATAATATTTATCATAAAAATAAAATAAATATTTGTGGACAATCTTACACAAATCGACCTGCTCCCAAACTAAGCAAAGCTTTTACCTACTATGGCGACGATATACATGATCCGTCCGTCCGTCCGTTATGTCCGTTTGTTTCGCAGCTCTAGCTAACTATAAAAAATATATCTTTTACTATTCCTGGAATACAGTGAAATCTCTGAACTATATTAGAGAATTTGATTTTGAAAATATCATCACGACAATACTATCAGTAGATAAACACCAACCAAACCATATATATATACCCGTTCCTCTATCTGCGTTTGCCTTGCCAATTGATGCAATTTTCCTCGAAATGGCCGTTTGGGGTCAATGTGTTCATGCGACTCATTAAATCATTGTTCAATGGATGGATGAACAAAGGAAAATGGTGTCTGTCTAACTTTTGAGATCGAATACTTATAGTTTTATTACAAAAATGTCAGAAATGTTGGTCTCATACTTGTAGATAACAATTTCGTATTATTTTGACCTTTTTAATAATGTGCAAATGGTATAATAAAATAAAATATGGTAAAAAAACGTTGATGGTAACATTCAGTGCATTTGTTTGTTGTAAACTTGTAAAGTATCTATCAACTGGCAATCTGCTTCCCAGGACGGATGTGACCCGCAAAACCTCATTTGGAATCGATATCCGGCGCATGCAAATATTAGTCTTAGTCATCTTAGTCGTGCACCTATTTCACAAATACATACTCGTAGTTTTAATATTACAAATGCCGAAGGGTCTCTATTGGTTTACATTGCATTGGTTTAATTTAGAAACTTTGAAACGCTGTTCTGCCCAGACGAGGAAACAATAGGGACTGATTTTCAGATATATAATTCTTGACTATGTGATTGTGTTTCTGACAGTAGCCGAAACATGATTAATAAAAATTTTCTCGATAGAAAAAAAAAACCAAAAGTTGAGTATATTTTTCATTTTTTACTCGGCCTACTAAAACAACGCATTATTAAAAGACACGATTAAGTTAATATGACGGTATTTTATTTCATCTAAACTCTGTCAAGAGGAAATTTAAAAAACCTGCACACAGTCAGATATTTAACGAGATTTGTCTAAGAAAGCCATTCTCGAAGAGTGTTGCATTGCATCCCGTTTTGTCGTGACTCGTGAGCGAAAAACATAAGGGCGTCTCTTTCAATCGATATATCGCCTTAAAACGCGGAACCAATTTAGATGAAGTTTGGTGTGGACATAGTTCCTGTAGCATTACTCCCTAAAAGGGTTAAAATGCTGGATGTAACTTTGTATGGGAGTGTGATTTAAAAGTTCTCAGCGCATATAACTAGAAAGTAATAAAAATGTTAAGGGTTTCATATTAGTAATATTTAACCTACATTTAGGTGTATACCTTTTATTATACTAAGTAGTGTTTCCCTACGTGGTTTAATATATACTCGCGATAAAGAAAAGGTTCCTTATCTACAGTCTCAATTTGGCACATCACTTTTGCATGCCAAACTGTTTTGCCAAATTGATTCGCGCTCTCGCTTCCTCACTGGCTGAGCTAACATGTTAAAAAGAGCTCGCGAATTACATTTAAGTGCGAACGAAGTTGAGGCCCAAATCGCATTAACATACATATATATATATAATATGTTTATGATAAAGTTTGGGAGACATTGACGTCATTGCTATTTTGCGATATGTTTGAATATTCATAAGTATATTTTACTCGACAATATATATAGACTTGTGCGAATTTATTGATAAAGCGTAAATACAATTAATGACGTCGAATCAGAATCAATTGCTGTCCGTATAGACAATCGTTAAAGTTAAGAGGAGGGGTAGGGCAAGCTCTCTGCATACAAACTTTGTGCAGGATTTTCTTCGTTTGTGTTTGCATTAAAGTTTTGATTTTTGGTCAGTATGCTTATTTTTCTGTTAGCTAATTCATGACGTAATTTTTTTTATTGATATTATTTTTAATTTTTTTGAAATATTTGAAAATTTCCACATCACTTTCATCGCATATCTAATATTTACATCCAAAAAAAATCTTACATTCGTTAGTGCCAAAACCTACGAATAAAACGTGCACAGAGTTTGTATGGAGAATGCCTTGCCCACCCCTGCGCCTTAAGTAACTTTAACGAAAATAAAATTTGATATCCACAAAAATTTCTCTCACTTCTCGCCTTCGGCTCGTTTCATAAAACACGCTCGTGTTTTAATGCCCCTCATTTTGTACCAGTTGCATAAACTACTATTGAAATCAAACTGGCAACCGATACCTGAATGTTATTTTAAAAAGTAAAGGTCCCTATTCTGACGTGATCATGTCGCTCTAGCTCAAATTTCGTGCGATATTGTATACTAAAAAAACATCGAGCTGACATTTCGCATCGGCTGAATTTGAATTTTCAGTGATACTAGAATAGGGACATGTCAACTTTGACATTTAAATTTTGACAGTTTTGTTTGACGTTTATATTTTAACATCATATATGAGATTAAAATGAAAATTATATTACTGCTGTAGCCTTAGCCACAGATAAGAAAATTGCCATAAATTCATTGAATGTTGAAATGAGAGTCATTTTCTACGGTTTCCGAACGCGTATTAGAGGATTTATGATATGTGTGTGGATAAAATATTTTAAAAGGCCTCGTAATTTATGGCAGAAGTATTGAAAATACTAATAAAGTGATTAATGGACACGATGATTTTCTTCAAGTTTATTAACTGAAAAAGATACTAACATCCAAAGGGTAAAACGAGACCAACTAAGACTCCGCTGGACAGCGTCCGTCCGTCTGTCCATCTGTCACCAGGCTGTATATCATGGACCGTGATAGTTAGACAGTAAAAAATTTCACAAATGATGTATTTCTGTTGCCGCTCTAACAATAAATACTAAAAAACCGCTCTAACAATAAATACTAAAAAACAGAATAAAATAAATATTTAAGGGGGCTCCCCTTAAATATTTATTTTATTATACAACAGACACGATTTTTTTTGCCGTTTTTATAGATAATCGTACGGAATCCTTCGTGCGCGAGTCCGACTCGTACCTGGCCGGTGTTTTTATTGTTTTGTGTTTGTGTTTTAAAATCGTCGATTTGGAGTGATGTTTAAAACTGTTCTAGAGATCTAGTAACATTGAGAAAATGTCAAGATACGTGTCAATAAAACAGAAAATGCCTTAAATAGATGAGCGTTTTTTAACTGAAAGGGCTAAGTCCAGTATTTATACTGATTATTTCTTAAGTTTAGCTATAATAGCAAGTGTTATGGTTCAACAGTCTCGTCACGTGTGAAACGTAAACAGAGTGGGTGCTCCCATTTGTCCAATCAACGTAGATAATGACGCCGGGCACCGGCACTGTACGATACACTGATCACGCCCAAGGCCGGGCTGCATCAATGGATTTTAATTACCCACTGAAATAACTGCAAAGAAATTCTAGGTACCTTTATCGTACTGTAAAGTAAAATCTTTGCATATATAATGCCAGCAGTCTATAGGTGTACCATTTAAGGCGCTACACTGAGAAATTGAGAAACTTTGAAACGCTGTTCTGCCCAGACGAGGAAACAATAGGGACTGATTTTCAGATATATCATTCTTGACTATATGATTGTGGTACTGACAATAGCCGAAACATAATTGCTTAAAATTTTCTCGATAGAAAAGAAATCCAAAACTGGGTCTATATTTTTTATCAGCCTACTAAAACAACGCATTATTAAAAGACACGATTAAGTTAATATGATGGTATTTTACCTCATCTAGGTACTGATAAGAGGACATTTAATAAATCTGCACACAGTCAGATATTTATCGAGATTTGTCTAAAAAAGCCATTCCCGGAGTGTGTTGCATCCCGTTTTGTCGTGAACGAAAAACATACGCGCGTCTCTTTCAATCAATATATCGCCTTAACTAAGATCGTGCCCGGGACGGGAGAGGAGAGGGGTAAAAGGAAAGACGACGAAGGGTAGCGGACGGGTAGCGGGCGGCGAGGGGCGGGCCTACCGTTTCCTTTCCGCGACCATTTGTTTATGGATTCTCATATTTTCGCTGATTTTATCAGTATTGCTAATAGAATAGTGATTATTGAAAAAGCCTTTTCCGCAGTCCAGGTGAAATTCAATCTTATGTCAATGTCATAAGGACTGGGAAAAACTTATCTCACTTTAATCTGTCACCCTCTAAAGGGGGAGGGCGGAAGTTCTACCTCATACGACGTCCGCGCTCCTGGACTGTCGTGCACAGAAGAAGGAAAAAAAAATCTGGTACAGTCAAGTGCAAAAATATGTATCGAATGAATCCTCTCATAAATGTGTACTAAAACCTTAATTCACCGACATAAGAGCTATGGGACATCTTTTTGAGCAAGTTGTATGCACCCATATTTTTGCACTTGACTGTACAATCATGTTGATAGTTGAAAATAAACACACGTGACATATTTATGGGCGTTTTTAGTGAGATAACCGAGTATAGTAACCACATGATATGACTATGATATTAACGTACCGGTCCATTGTTTCGCGGGCCATACACAGTGTTTATAAACGATGCCACTTTACTTCATTACAAACAGCATGGCCGCGTTCAGTGTACTCTCGCCGAGCGGTCGGCCTGTACCGTTTCCCAGCGGGTCAGTGATAGCTAATGGGAATCGGATGATCGCGTTTTCCTCCTCTCATAGCAGTTATTATTGTGAAACTTATACTATTGACGTTAATATCGGCTGGTAAGGCTTGGCTTCTTTGAATGCTGACTGATAGTTATCTCTAAGGGTGTTGGTTATATCGTTTACATTTTTTACACATCAATATTTTTGTTTGGATTTCAATTAATAACATTTCGCTTGTAGTTGTAGTTTGCTTTATGTTGCTATCTTATCGGTTATACCGATAAATTGCTAGCCGTCGATACGCATATCAATTTTGTAGTTACCTACATTTAGATACGTGTAATACCTAAGTTTCTATTGGTTGCAACAGTTATTCTCGCGACTGCGGACGGAGCGCAACCACTGTCCGCTTTGTACGCAAGCTGGTGAGCAATTTGCGATCTTGCGTCTCGTCATTTGTGGTCATCTGGTGTTGCCTACTAGTTCATTGATATGTGTTTATTTTCACTGGCACATTTTTGTTTAAGCAGATGTATAGATGAACCGTCATAACCTAGCGAAAATGAGTTAGGTATAAAGTAATATAACTGTTATTTTCGTATTTCTTTTTTGAATTTCTTGTCGTCGTAATTTGCATACAGCTTTTATATCAGAATAGCGTTTATATGTGGGTCATTGAGTCTAGTTATGTTGTTGTATGATCTATGAACAACCACCTTTGTATATAGCTTAATCACTGCCACAACAGTTACAAGGTCACATATCTAGTCTGACTGGTTTTATACCTTGTCTTTTATTTAAGTGGCTTATTACTAAATACCAAAAATATAAGTAGTATTGAAGTTGAATACTTGGTTTGTTTTGGATCTGAATGCTCCGATAACTTGGATGTTATCGTGTCTCTTGTCAACACGAGCGTTGCCGGCCTTTCGATTGAGACGTACGTAATTGTGACACATGAAGCAACTGTCCGGATTCAATAACCAATTACCCAAATATTATTCGACATTCAACATCAAATTTGGTATCGTCTTCACTGTCGTGGCACGTGTTCAAGTTCATAAAATGTTTAGGTCAATCAGACATGCGTTCTCGTATCGTTAATATATGTAGATTAGACCGCACACAAGATGATAAAGATGTTATGCGAGGAACCTTTTTTTGAAATTAGTGTGCCTTGTTAAACACATCCAGGTCTCCTGATGCATTACAAAATTAGATATACGTAGATTAGAGATCATTCACTCAAATCTTTGCAATCGTTTTCTGTCGCTATCCATGGATTTCATTATGTCATGGAATTAATTTTATATTCTGTGTATTCAGCAAGCTTCAGATTACTAAGAGAGAGATATATAGACTATTGCATCATTGTATATGATTATACGCTTGCTGTCTTAGCATTGCTGTAAGCTGTCCATTTGGTAATCGCTCATCTTGCTAGCTTCCCGACTCATCATAATTTTATCAAAACGGCGTGATCATGGCAAATTCCCGTTATTATTTGCGCGCGATGTGACTATTATGTTAATCCAATAGAGTCTAAATTGAGTTGTGATGCGTTTATCTATGTGTACATGATGTGATTAAAAGTTGTCAATGAATTGAAAGTGATCTACATAATCAGAATGAATATTATACCGTCGATAGCGGTTTCACTGTCATATTTTGTTCTGGTTTCACTGAGATACCATTCCCTAACATTGTCGTGGCAAAGCTGTTATTTCTGTTATAATTTGTGTGTCGGCATTGGGTTTTCAGCATTTTCATCGCTTTTTTATCACATCGATTACTCATGCCAATGTGTTTTGTTGTTATCTTCTCTCTATCCTGTAGTTATCTTCTAATCATAATTTTGGCCACCTGCGTTTAAGCCACCTGTGTTTCGTTCATTCCGGTCAGTGGCAGACTGATCGCGAAGAAAGTGTATTTCGATAGCGAAATGTTAATAATTCGCGTATTTTAATTATTAATTCGATAAACTACAACCAAAATTAATTGCCACTTTCTCTGCAGAGGATAACCTGATGTCTACCTTGATAGATTAACGCCAGTTTTTTAAAATTATTTAAAAGTGTAAAGAACAGATGCAAATTGTAATGAGTGAGATTAACTAATTAGTGCTAATTAATCAAGAATGGTCGATAACGCGTCGTTTGAGTGTTCTGAGGAGTCCAGCGGAGAGAGCGGCTTTAATGAAAACGGGTGAGAAGATAAACATTTTATTTATTTATCCGTCATTTATTGTACAATGTTAATTTATTCTAATGCAGTTGTGGGCTTCATATAGGTTCTTAAATATGTGTTATCGTAAAATTGTAAAAACTGTTAGGTAGTCTAATCTTTTTTTAAACGCTGAATAATACAGCTTAACTTTTATTTGAAGGTTATTGACGATTTCTTAATAATGTACAAATTTTTTCCAAAGCTTTTTTTTCTTGATTATTTTTCACCTAACTTGATACGCTGATTTCAGCAAAAAGTGGTCCATTAAGGGCTATTTTTTTGTATTACTTATTTTATTTGGCAAGCTGATGAACTGTAAGACTTTGAAATTATTTTAAACGTTCAATACCACAATATTTAATTTTATTAAGATTATTGAAAGTTTGACTCCGTCTAACTCAACCCAAAATTTTTGTTTACTACGGCTGTATAATTTATAGGGAATGCAAACCGGTTAACCGGTTAACCGAAAAACCGGTTAACCGGAACTTTTTGATCTCGGTAAAAAACCGGTTTTTTACACCACTAACCGGTTTTTAACCGAAATTGTATTTAGTATAAAAAACAACTTCATGGTGAGATTAGAGCGTTCTTTCACCTTCAAATCACGTTATTTAAGGATGGTAGGATGTACGTTTAAAGAAGTTAGTTTCTTTTTCTTACGACTGTGGATAGAGCACATGAATATCATAATGTTAAAATGTTGTTAGTTTCCCATATCCCCACTTCATTTGAGTCTGCCGCGTCAAAAGCGCAGAAAGGGTTTATGGCCGGGTAAGCCCTATTGTTTTACTTGGATAGTTTTGCTTCCTGCTACTACCCTGTAGTAACGTATCTAATCAGTCAGTGCTCAGAGAGGGTGAAAGCAAGTGTGGTGTTTGTGTACTTATTGCGTTGTTTGTTGTGTGAAATTGTGAATATTAAAAATACCAGTTGATGTCCAGACATCAACTGGTATTTTTAATATTCACACAATCAACGCAATTCAACAATAGCACTATGTATTATTAAAGAAATACTTATTTGAGATGTGGACTTCCAGAAGTCCACATCTCAAATAAGGATTTCTTTAATAATACATAGTGCTATTTTTCATGTTATTATTGATAGTTAATAAGTTATATTCGTTAATAGCCCATGTTATTATGCACTATTTTTTAATTTTTTTTATTTCTATTCATTTCAATGTATATACTTAATGTTTGTTATAATATGTCATTGTAAATAGTAGGTAGGTTATAATATGTCATTGTAAACACTAGGTACCACCTTAACTTTGCTGGTGCTATACTGGTAATATTACTTTTCATCGCCGCTTATTAAGATATCTATATATATCCGTATATTATATTAGAATGTTTCATAATTTTATTTGTCACTTGTCGATTTGTTTTGTAGTTTATAAAGATGATGATAAAAACTAAATTCACATCACTAGAAACATGCCCGGATTACCAATAGAACCCAGAAATAATAAATTTATAGTCCAATACTTCGATTTCAGGTAGTTTGTAAAAAACCGGTGATTAACCGGTTAACCGGTTTTTGTCCAGTCAAAACGGTTAATAACCGGTTTTTGATTTTCACCGGTTTTTGCATTCCCTAATAATTTACCCATTTTTTAGTTTGCAGCTTTATAGAGCGTAGGTACGAGTAACCGTTAATACGGTCGACCGACGAAATACAACCTAATCTCGATTAATGTAAAGAAACACGGTATTATAAAACATCAAAAATAGGGCACGGAATATCCTAACGGGGCAAGATACACGACAACAGATTATGCACATGTATAAGAACTAGTCCGTCAAAACCCCGTTGCGGGACCCATTTTACCTTCCCATCCAAAATTCCCTATTCGTTCCGAAATGCTAACGGACATGTATTATTTATTCAAATCCAACAACTTGCGTAGTTGCCGCGTCATACAATGTTTTATGTATTTAGTCGTCCTGGCTCCTTATTGCCATAAAAATAAGACGACTTTTAGCTCGTGGTTAGTGTGGAATATTTGTGAACATTGCATAAAACCTAAAGCGACCCAGCTTTTCGGTCAGTGCGTTATTGTCTCCTTCCAGTTGGTTTCGTGTGTTACTTGTGCTGGAAATGGGTTTTTTTCTGGTAAAAAGGTGCGTTTTTATACATCTTATATCTTTAAACGAGCAATTCTTGTATATGTATTTATTTCGGGGATCTCGGAAACGGCTCTAACGATTTTGATGAAATTTGGTATGTGGGGGCTTTCGGGAACGAGCAATCGATCTAGCTAGGTCTCATGCCCGGGAAGACGCGGCCGCCCCGATATTACTAATTTAATATAAATATATAACTGTGGATGTACAGACATTGGTTCCTTGTCAAAACCTGCAACTACCATGACAGCTGATCATATTTTTAAAAGGGATGGTGCAATATAATTATGACAAGTACAATACAATACAAATACTCTATGTTGCACACCTCAATAAAAATACAAAACAGTTCAGAAACATAATCTTGTCTACAACAGGCGGTCTTATAGCAAGTACCTAAGTGATGAAATTATATTGCTTTGCTTGTCGTTATTGATCTGTTCAAAACTATCGCAATTTTATTAATAAATGCTAATGTAATTTTCCTATACGCCCGATAACGAAGAAATTGACACACTCATCTAATTTGTTTGTGTGTTAGCGTATGATAAACTCCTTTCATAACAATATCAATCGATCATTGTGTCAGCGCGGCGCGGAAATTGTCCGCTGTAAGCTGTAAACAACCAGGTTCGACGATTATTTCCATTACCCGGCCCTGTATATTCATACAGGGCCGGGTAATGGAAATATGTGTTTAGTTATAGTCATTCATAGTCCCGCTATTACTTTAGTATAAACTTTTACATCATCATTAGCCTGTGTACGCGGTTGGAAAGTATAGCTTGGAGAATATCTAGGGGAAACCTCCGATACGAACAACGCGGCTTAAACACTGGAATACTCTAAGCTAAATTGGTTGAGCGGCTTCTACCGAATCTGAGATGTGAGTGGAATCGAACTACGGCGACTTCATATTACACCTTCGAATTACTTCGCAGAGACCACGTATGCAGGTTGTGCACAAAATAAAGTGTTAACAAATATCTTAAATGCGTGCTGTCAGGATGATTATCTTATATAGCTTAATGACACAACTAGAGTATGACCACGTTGTTAGGGTTTACTTACGAGCGTTTTGATACATTTTGGATTCATCATCATCATTTTCAGCCTGTAACCGCCCACTACTGAGAATAGGCCTCTGTTCGAGTACGCCACTCGTCCCGGTCTTGAGCAAGAGTGACCCGCGATCTTCCTAATATTATCGACCCACATAGGCTGTGGACGGCCGACGCTCCTTTTGCCATGAATTGGCCACCAGTCTGACACTTTTTTGGTCCACCTGCCATCACTCTGCCTAGCAATGTGTCGTGCCCAACCCCACTTGAGTTTGGTAATGACATCTCCGACGTCACGCACTTTCGTGCGGCGTCGGATCTCGTCATTCCTCACTCGGTCTTGCAGTCTAATACATTTTGGATTACCTAGTACCTACTTTAAATAACAGCAGATTACATATCACTTAGGCAGTTTGTCATACCAAAACATAATTCTTCTTGTTATATTATAAATAAGTATCGATAGTAATTTTGCCTATGTAAATATCCATTGTTCTCATTTGTTATTATTATTATTTTAAAATTATATTGTAAGTAAAAAACGGCACACGTGCATGAAAACAATGACATTGGCGCGTGTGGATGTTCCTGCGGAAATAATAATCTGCAAATAATTTGTTTTCGAGTGACCTTGTTTTGGTATAAAGGCGTCTATAGGCTACAATGGTAGCTTAACCAGGCGGGCATTAAGCTTGGTTGCGACTGAAGGTACATATGAAACATTTTAGGTATGACAAAATAAAAATAAAAGTTGTGAAATAAAGATGTTACGAGATCCTTGCACTTGTTCCTCGATATTAGGATAAAAAATATGACAAATATTATCATATGCTTCAACTAGTGAATCTGGTTTAAATGTATGATCTGGTTTAAAGTATAACAACCACAGTCTTGACATTTCTGCTGACCTGTAGTGGCTGAGAAATATTATCTACAGTCGCTGACCAGCCTTCAAATAAGCCCTACTTACTGCAGGCGTCTTTTGATAAGTCTCATTTTCTGCGGTCGACCTAACCCCGTTTCGTTCATTGTTATTACTCTAAATTCGAAAGTAAAATATTGTAGGTGACCTATTAATAGCACCATAAAATAAGTCTAATTGGAAGCGATGTATGGTTTGAAAGAAATGTTGCGATTCGATTATTTTACTGCTAACCCAGTTCCATACACGGAGTTGGCGTTTAGAGGCGATTTACTAAATCGTTAACTTCCTAAAGATCTCAAATTTAGCTTCTAGGCTACGAACTCGGAAAAAATGCACATGGAATTTCACATACATTCCGCGTCGGTTACTAAGTCAAGCGCTATCTGAGCGGATCTCGCAGATATTCCGCTTCAAAGAATCATTTCTGCGATTTGACCTGGGTTTTCGTGTAGTGTTTTGACAATGCTCAAGGCGCGATGAATCGTTCGTTTACTATATAATCATATATTTTAATATTTGTCACATTTAAAATAACTTCGGCTGATCTCTTGTGGGATCAGTCAAACAAATTTTAATTCTTGCACATATTAAACACCATCCAATAACTGGTCATTGGTGTCTATGCCTACTTCACAAATATAATAAAGCGTTACTAACATTTAAACTTTCCTAAAAAGACAAATATAACTCATTTTCCGTGCTTCTGTATAGTTACTACGTACCTATCTTGCATAGGATGTTACTTGTACCAAAATGTTAAGTTATTTTTCTCAAAAATGGCCCGCAAACTGGACTTAAGTCGCTACATATTGGAAGGTAAAGTGTATAGTTTAAGGTCAGATCCAAATTAAAAAGTAAAAAACATTGCAGGCCACATATATGGCCTGCAATGTCGCATATAAATTCCTTTATTTGTCGAGTTATAAACTTTTTAAAATGTAGAAACTGTCATATAAAAGGAGGCACAGGTCGTATTCAGCCAATTCAGCTCGTATTTTTCTGTTGAAAACGCGACGTTTTTTTATGTGTTTCGAATAATTTGCGTTTTTCGGTGGAAAAAAACGGCGGGAAAACATGATGTTTTTGACGTTTTAAGGTTATGTTTATCAAATCTTAATTAAATTTTTGTCGTATTTTCCCCATTTTTGAGAAAAGCACTATATTAGCCTCGGCCGGAATGGCAATTGCAGGCTTCGTATTATAATTAAACGGACTCGCAAGCTCGTCCGTTTAAACAAATACTCAGCCTGCAATTGCTCCCTTCCCGGCCACGGCAATAATGTACTAATAAGCACCTAATTTGCATAAAGACACACTATCTTTACACTTCTGGAAAATAAACGAGCTAATCCCACGGCAAATCAATCTGGTGGTTCTATTGTTTCAATCCACAATTGGGTTTTTAGCATATTGCTGTGCATATTTGGCCGAACCTAAGTGTAGTGTCAGTGAATAATTATTTTAGTCCAAAAGGCATTTAACTTTTTTTTTTTTCGGCATTTGTCGTGTGCGCTCATTTAAGGAGCACTTTCACCGGCAATATTTTAAGCAATAATAACGTCTCATTTTAACTGGTAGACTAGAGCAGGCCAGTCGTTCTTTTAATGGATCCTTATTGCTCAAAAATTGCCCTGCTTCTACGTTTTAGCGCTTAAGTCACCTACAAGAGGTTATTGTATTAAATGATATGTGCCTTCATTCAGAATGAAAGAACAATTGATGTAATAACACAACATAGGTCATTTCAATCAGTCACCTCGCCCATGGCCCGCCAAAGGTCGGCGCGCAACAAATTAAGCATGCATTGCATACTTCGATAAGATTGCCGGTGGCCCAGAGCAATCACAGTGGAGTTTTATTCGCTGTTCATGCACGGCTGTTGTGTTGAGGTAGGTTAATAGGTACTTTTGTGCTTAAAATTATAGTTTGTTTTGCGTTATTACTATATTTTTTGTTACTTTAGAGCCGATGTTGTTGATAATTAACGCAATCTAATGCTTACGGCCCGAGGGTATCCAAAATTTTTGTCTAGCTCACTCTCACTCGCTAGTGGTAGCTCGATATGCTATGCTCTTCGCTCGCGCACGGACCATCTTGCGAAATTTGAATGAAAGTTCATATTTTCAAAACGAATCATTGTATCGGAATTTAAAACGTCTATTTTTACCGGAACTACATGTAAATATGTATATTGTTCTTATCTAGTTTAGAAGGGGCAGTAATCTTTTTATTTTGAAAACAGCCTTATTTCAAGATCCGAGAATCCATAACTCCTAAAAATCTATTCATACTTACCACCACTGTTTCGTTGTCCACAGACATGTAGTAAAACCGCTGTCGGGCTCGGCGCCGTCCGTTCGTGTGTCGCCGGCAGCCGTGGAGACGGCCGAAGGCAAGCAGCCCAGCAAGTCGCGCCAGAAGAAGTTTCAGCGGCACTTCCCGCAGGTCGGCCCCGAGGAGCGAGTGCTCAATTGTAAGTATACTCTAACACAGGGCTGACCATCCACTCCATTCTAGACACTGAATATCAGTGATGAGTTTGCACCTATCACTAGGCCATCCATCTATTGTGCCCGTCCTCATGTGTTCAAGACATTGGTCTCGCACTGCTCTACTGTTGACGTGATTGTGTAGATTATGACGTGCTGGTGATGCTAATTGGCGTCAAGTTTCGTTTTTTTTTCACGTAAATTCTTAGCAGCTGGTCGTAATTGGCTGATTATGATGACGATGACACTCAATCACTTGCGGGTATTGGCTGTCTTGATGTCCTTTCCATATTTTGTGCCATTTCGCGACCGTTGGGTTTCCCGACAACTACTTAATCAAAACTTTATCGTACGTTCGTAACAGATTTTCTCCGATCCATATTGGAGGAACTTTATGAGTAATATCATTCGGACTTCGAGAGTAGTATAGGTGGATGGATGACTCGTTCATGTCTGATCATTGCCTACCTCTATACGGAAAACACCTTGTGCCACGTTTTTACCTTGTGCCATGTCTGGTATAGACGCCTGATTAAAATGTGATTCGATCGGAAGAGTTGTGATTTAGAATTCATACATATACATATTACTGTACCTACTGTAGATACTTACTTATATATAATTATTGCAAATAACAGCATAAGAATGAAAAATATGCGAAACATACTTTGTCAGGGATATTTTCCGCTTTTTCTAAAATACCTAACAGTTATTGTTGGAATCATAATTAATTAACCAGTAGCGGCGATGTGTTTAATTTCACATATGGGTATTGCGCATTTACAAAAACACGCGGAAGACATGTAGTTTGATATTTATATCTTTACCTATAAACGATACAGTTACTGGTAATATTTCCCTCTAACCGGTTTTGTAATTATGTATTTTAGCATTTTAATACGACGAAATTAATTGGTTACGTTGGTAATCTTCTTGCTTTGGAATAGGATAATGTAAGTACTACCGGTTATACTTACCGAATAAAACAGACGTTTCCAATATTGAGAAAATTTTCAAATTAATCCATTCTAGTTTTTACGTCTAACTTAGGAATTATGTAACATCATAAAATGTTATAATTATGGCCTTCTGTTTACATCGACTAATTGCACTTATTTTGTTAGTTATTGTATTGTAGTAATATTGATATCATATAAGACTTGGAATTTAGAACCTGAAATCTAACACGTATCTCGGAAAAACAATGAGCAGTTAAACAAACACACTCAAACTCCAAATGATTCTAGTTACAAAAAATAAAATACAGTCAAAGAGTTAATCTTGATGAATATTGTCAAATTGACGTTAAACGACCACTTTTTTCAAGGCGACTTTTCGATAAGTAGTCTATGTAATATTTGCGTTGTTTTTTCAGACTACTCATGCGCTCTAGTGGGAGATCTGCTGTTGCAAGGCCACCTCTACATCACCAAAAACTACTTCGCTTTCTACTCCAACGTGTTCGGATATGTGACCAAGGTTAGTCCAATAGCACTTGCACAAATATGCTTTAGAGATCGTACGATTTAGGATGACGCTCTCTACTCCTTCGCGTAGTGTATCAGTATGTTTTGTGCTAAAGATCTACATAAAGATAGTACTCTGACATACGGCATTCCAAGCGATAGATTTCGGGAGTTCGCTTTTTAACTTTACGAATGCTATTCACACATGTTCTACATCGACGTATGCTTCAA
This sequence comes from Cenopis cana, assembly GCA_951800055.1. NCBI lineage: Eukaryota > Metazoa > Arthropoda > Insecta > Lepidoptera > Tortricidae > Cenopis > Cenopis cana. The sequence goes on along the minus strand of OX637489.1, from coordinate 8,289,184 downwards.
GAGAACCAATATAAACCTCACTTGAAAGTATGAAGGTTATTTGACAGAGTAGGCTATAACTTCTAAGGCGGAGAAAGGGTCAAGGCTTTTCTCTTAAAATTATAAGATGAATTATTTTCGAGACGACTACTGTGTATAATATAAGTAAGTACACATCACAAGTTTATAGCGTGTCGCTCCAATTTATTTTAAAGCTTGTTCCGGACCACATCGGATCCACAAACAAATATCACATGGACAAATTATATTTTAAATTAATGTGTCGGTTTTAAATATTTCACTTTAACATTCGCAAAAAAAGAACAACGTTGAATATGACACGATATGCCTTTGCACGGCGCTTGAAACTTGCGATGACCTTTCATTTTATTTGTTGCGACTAAATTGGTATGTTATAATCTTACGTTACGTATTTACGTACGGCGGATATGAAGAAAAGTTTCCGTGCCTCGAGGACGACAATTCAAGTAAATATTTACCAGTGTGCAGTGTAGTAAACTTGTAGTAGTCGAGTAACGGGTAAACATTATCCGGAACTAGTTTGAAGGAATTTTAATTACAAAATTGTAAATTTAGAGCGTCGTCATAGATTAATAGCTGAAGTTTTTGTTTATTCGTCACAAAATGTTGCAAAACATTATTTAAGATCATCAATATCATCATCATCCGTCGCTCGGCAAATGCTGAGGGGCCGTGACATCATGTCCAATTCTTGTTGGCTTTTTAAGATTATAAAGCACAGGTAATTCGGTGGCGTTAAAAAAACTTATCAACGCTACCAGTAGGAGTTCAGTGTTTGCGAATGAAATTATTTTTATGAGCATTAATTTGATGATAGGTAGAGGGTTATCCAAAACTAAATTAAGTCGTGAGCGCATCACGTCATGTGTATTGCATTTAATTAAAAAAAATGCTATCCTATGTACCTAGTTATAGTGCGCGCCATCCACGACGACGCGCCCTTCCACAGCGAATCTCATACTAATCTGTGCGCAGTTGTACGGCTTGGGCTGTGGAGGGGCGCGCCTTCGTGGATGGCGCGCACTATACTTATAGGTGCAGTCAGCAGCAATGGTAGCTACGCGGGCGAGGTGTTCAAAATGATCTACACACGCTCTTATTCCCTTATAATAAAGATGTGTGAAGATCATTTTGAGCACTTCGCCCGCGTTGCAACCATTGCTGCTGACTGTACCTAGCTATTGTGTAGCTGGTTATGATTTTGCTCAACTAGAACTAAATATATGAAATGGGAGTCCTTATTAAATTTCAGCATATAAAGCCATGTAAGTGCATCGACGCATAAAAACGTGCTTATATAGCTCCTTAAGTTACTCGCCTTAACTGGGTCATCGAAGTTTAGTCTCGTCCGAACGTAATCCGATTTTAGGCACGTGCACCGGATGTCTATTCGTTTATAGTAAATTCAATTAGGTCGTGAAATATTTGCTTTCACAGCTATTGCGATATTAAACAAACGTTAAAACGACAGCGGAATATATTTTTGCTTACTTGCCTGTAATGCCATAAAAATTGTTGATGTTATGTAAAAATTAAAATACATCTTGAATTATTGATTACCGATCACGTTTTTTAAACGCTGATTTAGCTTCTTTGGTGTATTAATGACACTTCCTATGACGTGAAATTTATTTGAAAAAATATGTGAAGCATAAATTAATTTCATATGATTTTCGTTACGATATTCTTCATCCTGTTGAAACCCGTATTTGAGAACGTTGTTCCTGAGTCATAGTTTTCTTAAATTGCTCGTTTGTGAGCAGCAGAACGTTAAACTACACTATGGCAATAAATTTACTGATTAATTTTAATAACACTATGTAACTCACTAATCATGGTACCACGGTGAAGTGTCGAAACCTGAGTCACAGAATAGTATAATAGTATTACATACAGAACGGACACGAACCCCCCCGCACCGAGGTCAGTTACCTCGTCCCTGACAGGCCAGGATGAAAAGCCGGGTTACGATCGGATTACCGTCGCGGCTTGCGATTCGCCCATGCCACGCGCTACGCACTCGCTCAAACAATTGACGCGTGTACAGACAGGGCACGCACACATACTTACCCACAGCGCTTGCTTTCCTTCGCGTGTCACCCCCGTGCCTGAGTCTTTCCGCTTTCTGAAGTGAAGGTTGATCAAAATATTCTCTTTTCAGCTTTTAATACCAACGACATCAGTCCTCCGCATAACCAAGGAAAAGGTGGCGAGGATCATCCCTAATGCAGTGGGCGTGTGTACGAGGGACGAGCGACACGTGTTCGGCTCGCTGCTGTCAAGGGATTCCACGTACAAGCTGATGACACATGTGTGGAAGGCTGCACGGGTGCCGGATATCGCCACACCTAAACCAGAGGTAGGTTCGCCGTTTGTGATGAACATTCGGTTGCAGAAAAACGACCTTCCTGCATTGAAATTTGGATGGTAGGGTCTCAGGTTTCTCTGCAGCTGACTGTACAGAGATCGGCGACTTTTATAGCAAGATTTGTTTTCTCACCTCCATATAAGTGTGCGTAACAGGGTCATTGTTTTGTTGTATTTATTCTTTCGTGGTGAGTATTTTGTTAAATAGTACGAGTATAAAGACGGCGTCTTCGCTTACTTGGTAGAAGTATGGTACCGCTACCAGCTAACTCAGAAATGCCACCAAAATCTACAGCCAATCCGTCAAAAACGTGTCCACGAGTGAGGCGGTTAAAACGTGCGATTAATGACCCAACTCTTTATCCTGCTGAGTCTCCCGCATCCTATATTAAAATTATAAAGGACCAAACAGGGTTAATGGAGAATAAGTACAATTTTTAAGAGTTTCATGTGATGCTGGTTCGTTTGATTTTAGAAAAAATAAAATCTGAATTGTTAGTTTCAAGTCCGATTGTATTTTCATTTGTATAGTCGATCTCAGGCGGATGACCATTTTTAAAATCATTTGGACGAAGTTTGTTGCAAATACTTACAATATTATGTTTTTTTTTTTACGAAACCTGCGTCGTGGATACTTATTGGATGAAATAGATATCGAAATAAATAATTTATTTTCTCTAAAGTAAAGTTTGGTCTCGGGAGGATATTATGGCCACATTGGCTATTTGTAAAGTTTCGTCTAAGGAGGCTACGAGTATGACCATTTCTAAGGTAAAGTTTGTGTGGGCAGGAGCTGCGCGCGTCGGAAGCGGAGCTGGACGCGTCGGAGTACTCGCCCGAGGACGACTCCAGCAGCGCGGGCGGCGACGCCGTCGACGCGCCCAAGCCCGCGCCCGCCGACGCCGACTCCATCATTACCGCCGGTAACTACACTACATATACATACTCTCAGAGTTGCACCATCTTATGATTACAGGCCGATCACAAATATGGCGTCGGTAGCTGGCATCCCATAGGAACTTGTAAACTTTCCATACAATCTGAATTTAATGATCGTACTCTAGAGGTACAAGTCGGAACCCGACCGCAGAAGACAACTGCACGTTCAGCCGCAATCCAAATTGAACCGTAAGGTATTTGTAAAACACTCAATTTGATGTGAGCGTAATAGAAGTGTCGCGACTGCACGGCGACACTTACGCCGCTCACTCCAAATTGGGACTTTTAGCCTTATGATCCCCCATTTCAATTTGGAGTGCTGCGGAACTGCGGTTGCGGTCTGCAGCCCATCTCGCAATGGTACCTTTATTGTGTAATGCTATGCAGCTGGTGCGGCGGTGATTCAGCCAGCGCTGTTGACGGGCGCGCCGGCGCCGCGCCGAGACGGTCGCCTCACGCGAGCACTGTTCCTGCTGCTCGCCGCCGCGCTCACCTGCTCCGCGCTCGTGCTCGCCTACAGGCTGCACCGTGCCACGCAAAACTCACAGGTATACTACACGCAACACTCACAGGTATACTACACGCAACACTCACAGGTATACTACACGCAACACTCACAGGTATACTACACGCAACACTCACAGGTATACTACACGCAACACTCACAGGTATACTACACGCAACACTCACAGGTATACTACACGCAACACTCACAGGTATACTACACGCAACACTCACAGGTATACTACACGCAACACTCACAGGTATACTACACGCAACACTCACAGGTATACTACACGCAACACTCACAGGTATACTACACGCAACACTCACAGGTATACTACACGCAACACTCACAGGTATACTACACGCAACACTCACAGGTATACTACACGCAACACTCACAGGTATACTACACGCAACACTCACAGGTATACTACACGCAACACTCACAGGTATACTACACGCAACACTCACAGGTATACTACACGCAACACTCACAGGTATACTAAACGCAACACTCACAGGTATACAATACCCCATCAAGACTCAAGCCAGTGATAGGAGCGCCCGTGCCGACGGGATACTATTTCGATATTCGATTCTTATATGAAAATAGAGCGGCAGGCTTATACTAACTTAAATACTCGCTGGCGCTGCGCGCTGTGAGATCCTATAATTGCCTCTGCTGTTTATATACATGTTGTTAGATTGTTATACTGCTGTTGGTTCACTCATAAATAAATAGTACAATACTGAAGAGGCCGTGAAGTAAGGGGTTGCTGGACGAGTTTGGGGTAGACAGCCGAGTCTTAGACGAGGCCGGATAAAACGAGTCCTGCAATCCCTGCTCCGGCCGAGGATTACATAGTGCTTTTCTCAAGGAATGTGAGGAAATATTAATATTAAAATAACTACCAGGTAATCAAGTAAATAATATGTATTTGTTATTGCAGGAGTCGCTGTCGCAGCTGTCTGCGCTGTCGGGCGCGCAGCTGTACGGCGAGCTGGTGCGCGTGCGCGCGCGCCTGCACGGCCGCGCCGCCGCCGAGCTGCACGCCTTCCTCACCACCAACCTGCTGCTGCTCACCAAGGTAACATGCCACCACCATCATCATTAATCATGTGTTATTTAAAACTAAAAACGCAGGAGTCGCTGTCGCAGTTGTCCTCACCACCATCCTGCTGCTGAATGAATGAATGAATACAATTGCTGGATACACATCATGTCACTTAATTAAAAACTTAATCAAAATTAAATAATAGTAAATACAATGTCCAACTATGAAAAAAAATTAAACAATGTCAAATAATATGTCATATAATATAGTCCAATGAATCTTATAATTAGCTGCTCACCAAGGTAACATTATGTTACCCCCTGGCCAGGAAGTGGGATTTTCCGCGTGTGGAGTGTGCTGTAATTGCTACTTTATGACCTGGTGACATTTTTTTATGGTGCCTTACGAACCAGTTTTTGGAGACAAAATGGGACCAACTACAATAGAACACAATAAAGGGCAAAAATAGGAACAAACCTAGCTCGACCCTAGCGGCCCTCAAAAAGGCTCCTACAAATAACGTCACACACACACCATATTGAACCAACGGTTGTATGTAATTTTATGCAACAGCTCCGTTTAACAACGTTTTATTAAATACTTCTTAAACTAAGAAGGATCATGAACTTCTCCTCTAGTGATGAACTAAAAAAAACCTTTCTCTTTCCAGGTGCGACAATCTCTCGAAGCGCTATCCGGCGTCATACTAACAGACATGGCAAACACCGCCGCGAACGACGTCCCAAACGAGACCGCCTTCAGTTAGCCGAGCGCTGTTCCAAGAACTCAAGAACAGGAAGCTCACAGGTCAGAAGGGCTAGTATGCACTGCTGATGCTCAAAACTCATCCAATAGATGTGTTTAAGCTTGGCTGGAGATCAAAAGACAATACAATGCTGTAATACTAAAAATAGGTGGCAATCCTTCAAAGAGATCTCAGTTTTCCGCAATCAAAAGATCAGTTTAAATTAAACTTGTGACCTGAAATTAAGAGCTTCAATTTACCGTCTTCATTTCATATTGGAATTTCGTGAAGGCTTAGACTGATGGACTTGTGGTATTTTACGCTTATGTTCGACTAGGTTAAAGGGGCAGTCGATTGATCATTGATCAACATTGTTATTTATTTAAATAATTTATTCTTTGTCAGTATGGTTGAATTTCTATCCAGCTCAATTTATTTTCAAAGCATTTTCAAGCATAAATCATGCAGTATTGTTCTTTATCCGAAAAGGAATAGACGCATGCACAATTTTAATTGTTAAATAAGAGTGCATGTTACTTGCAGTATACTACAAAAAAACTAAGCTATCAGATAACGTAGCCCTTCTACATATATTTATTGATAAGTATGTGATTATTCATGTATGATACAGTTGTAGGTTGGATGTAACCAGTACGGATGTCTGCAAGGCATTGTCTACGTCATATTTGTGTCAAACACAACACTTAGACTAAGGGTAGGGTGATAGGGATATGATCATAGTCACAATTTGTTTAAATTTACTACCGTGTCGAACGCTGTTGCAAAAAATGTGTTAATACATAAATAAATATGGTTAAAGTTAAAATACAATATTCTGATTAAAAGGGTCCTATTCGAATAAAAAATCAGATCAAAATGACAGAGACCTGAAATAAAACCGCTATCTTCGGAATTTCCTCTTCTATATATTGATCTAAACTTACACGATTTTCACACATTATTATTGGGGAACGGGACTTAATCGCGTACAATTATAACTAATTTCCTCTTCTGTCAATAACAGTTCGAATTGAGGTCCTGGCTACTATTGGTTTACGAAATAAGATATCTCTTTTTTAGACCGATTAGTAGTCTAGCCACACATAAATTGTGTGCATGATTTATTTCTTCAATATTTTTTTCTGCTATTAAACTAAATTTATGCAATGGGACTAATGGGACATGGGTAGACGAGACACGGTATAGAAAATTAAAAGCATACATCTTCTATTACGTAATTGTGAATGTGATACTGTCAGAGCGAGGTGCTAGTAATATTAGGTAAGGACTACAGACATTCCCAGACTATACCGCAAATACTGTGTGGGTTTTATTAGTATACTTGAAATTATCTGCAGTATCCTACTACAGACCTGTTATTACAATTTGAGTCTTCTGACTTAGATAATGAAGTCCCTATTAGAATGGATAATTTTCTTAAAGTTCGGCTATCTCAAATAATTTCAAGTGTGCGTTTAAGTTTTGAGTGTGTTATCTTGCCAATCATGTAGGGACGTATTTTATTTTATTCTTTGTTCATATTAATGTGAATTCAGCAGACATGTTTATCGTGGCATGAAATAAGTATAGTAGGTAACACACATTGATGACATTATGATAGGTTTGAGAAAAGTTATGTAATTAACATGGGTAAAAGGAACATTTTTAGCGGTATACAAATTATTTATTATGATTGATGTTTTAAGATGAAATGACAGTCACTCCTCGCGAATCAAATCTCGTCTTAATATAATGAATAAAGTCGACTCTTGTTTTTTCGTGCCACGATTGACTAGGTCTGAAAATGAAATATCTGTATTTTCAAATGAAAACCTAAGTTTAAGATAAAAGAATGTGAAATTTTAAATAAGTAATTTTCGACATTTTTTAGTATCTTTTTATAGTGAAATGTTATCTCCTGTGTAATAAGGTTTCGGCTATATTACCTATGTTATTATGTAATGGTTATTCTAGTCTTCGGTGAAGAAGCTCAAGGTGCAAATCGATGAGTTATTTGTGTACTTATTGTTATGTAATGTTTGCTTTTAAAAGATATAAGCAGGCGGTATAACTGACGTAATGTGCAAGGTAATTGCGAAACTATCTTGTGGACGTCAGTCGCTGTCGATCGCAAAAAAATGGCCGGCTCAGTTTTGTACGACGTCGAAATGGACTGACGTCGCTGCTGAATTAGACTGCTACCGAATATTGGACACATTGAAATATGATTAGGCAACATTTACACGAGGTCATTCATTGCAGCCGTTCGAGCTAAAGCTGAAAAATCTTTAAATTATGTCGGCTAGTTTACGAAGATGCCAATTTGTTACCCACATTTGTTCATGTTTCTATGGTGTAAAAAATAGGTAATGCATTATGCAGCTATAAACTGAAATATATATAGTTCGGACATAACTCTATGTCTAAATTCTGTCAAACCAACTCAAGCATAACTAGACTTACAGCTCTGACCGTAAGGTAGATTTTTGCTTGCGTTAATTTAACAACACTTGGGCTTACAGTTTTACGAAGATCACGAGTAAGGACGATGCTGACTAGTATAGTTCGTACACAACTGTAAGGCCAAGTGCTGTGAAATTAACGCAAGCAAAAATCTAACTAACAGTCAGAGCTCTAAGTCGAGTTTTGCTTGCGTTCGTTTGACAGAATTTGGCCTTAGAGTTTTGTGCGAACTATACTTAGTCCTGAAAGTTTTAGTATTGGCAAGTTTGTTTTCAATGACTTCGCGTAAATGATGCAAGATTGGTAGTGCATTTTGAAAAACGGGTTTATTATCATATTGTACATAGTTCATTTTCTTTTAAAATAAGTATTAACTCTGCTCGCCCTTTGCAAGATAACTTTTGTTATTTAATCATTTAATTGCACTATAATCAAGTGCTTTCTTCTAGTTATACTTGATGTATCTGTGTATAGCAAGCCGTTGGTTTAAAATGTCTCTCATGGAATCATTTTTTATAAATGGAAGGCCTAATTTCGTTGTACTACGTTACCGCAGTGCCAAAGCATGCGACAGTTACATTCACTGGATCTTATTCAGTAAGTAAAATTCTAATTTTGGAGGTTGCCTTAAAATCTGAGTAGGGCCTCTAATATCACAATGCAGGGCTCGGAAACCGGTTTCATCTTCATACAATTTATGATATTTTTTCGTATTTAAATAATTTATATGGCTATTATATAAGGCTAACAAAACCAATGGATATATGAGAAGTACTTTAGGAGATATTTCAAAAAGAGTAAAAACTGGTTCTGAGCCCTGTCAAAAAGTTTCCAGAATTTGTGTTATTTCATTTATGAACGAAGATACACTTAAGTGACGATTTGAAACCTTATTGCGATGAGATAAGGTTTATTAATGGTCAGGTAAGTGTGTATTCGTTTTCAAAATACTTAAACATGCATCACCATATCTATATCTGTCACTTTGATACTGGTGTTTGTGATCAACGGACAAAATATATTTCTGTTGTACACAGATTTCTTAAGTTTTATGAATTTGTCCGACAATGTTTAGTTGCGAGTTTAGACTACACAAATAACGATGCTTTCTGACATAATTTGTCTGTGTGGGCTATCGAAAAAAATAACTTCAAGAAGAAATTCCTTCGTTGGTATCGAAACCCACCATAACTCATTATGATTAAGGGCACATTATATTGCAAATACGTTATTTCACGTTAAATATACAAGATTGCTTCAATTCATTTCATTACAAGTCATGAAGATGGAATCATTAATATTGCCAAAGACAAAACTAGACTAGTGGAAATATCAAAAAGTAGTTTAGTGAGGTTTGTACAATAGGTAGGTTTTAGGTAGGATGTGGTTATTATTATTTTTTATGATGCGTATGTTCGGTTTTAGTGGGCTATAGTTTTAAATGTTCCTGTTAAAAACATTAATGCAATTTTAAACTAGATTATTGTAAATTAAATTAAACGTGAGCCGTAATGTACTCATTGTAACTAAAAGATGCAATCTAATAGTTGTCTGCTCACTAAAATCAAACCAGCATAGTGCAATCTGTTATTGTATTGCAAATGTTTTATTGTGTTGGTTCATTTCTACAGCGTAGGAATTGTTAACGCGTTTGTATGTTCGTCGATATGTTTTGTATATCTGTTTGGAGTTGTGATTCATTTATTGTTTGTTTATTGTAAATAATAGATAAATGAGGTTATTGAACACTACCATCTTTTATTTATTCCCGAATCCTTTATTTGTTTGTAAGTACTTATATCTGGGCGACCGAGCTTCGCTCGGCTTTTTCGCGTGCATGAGACCTAGCTAGATCGATTGCTCGTCCCCGAAAACCCCCACTTACCATATTTCATCCAAATCGTCAGAGCCGTTTCCGAGATCCCCGAAATAAAGAATACTGAATACTAAATAAATAAATCTTTTATCTTTTAACGAGCTCTTTTATCTTTAAACGAGCAATTCTTGTATATATCTATATATATTTATTTCGGGGATCTCGGAAGATTTTGATGAAATTTGGTATGTGGAAGGTTTCGGGGACGAGAAATCGATCTAGATAGGTCTCATGCCCGGGAAAACGCCCAGATATTATATACCTATACAAGAATTGCTCGTTTAAAGATATAAGATAGATAAATATATGAAACCGATATCTTTCTATCGCCACACGTAATAGTATGAATACTACTAAAATATACTACTGAAATGGCACAGCAATTAAAACAGCTTAGGTACTAGAAAATAAATATTTATTAGTACATATGAATACCCTACAAAAATCTTAACATGGTTCAGATAATATAAAGTTAAAAAACATTTAATTGTATATTTTAGTTAGGTATACAACAGATTATTTAAACTTAACTTTTTACACACCAGACGGCGCGGTAGGCTCACTGCGTATTTTTACTATCGTTTAGAACGAAAACACTAAGACACTACATATATGTACAACCATTATACAATTTACATTCAACATTGATATAATAGTGCAACATCGATTTCGCGGTCGAATTCGATCGTTCATCGAATCCGACCGATTGAACGTAATATTAAAAATACAACCATTCAACTTGAATTTTGAAATTAAATCTTATCGACGCGGATAATAAATTAATTCGATGTACAAGACTTCAATACCTAGTTTGTTTTAAGTAGGTATTTCATACTTCGATTAGATGGCGCTACAGGTCAGTCACCTTATAATTTAAACGTAGCACAATATTCAGTTGATTTGGTTTAGGACACCATAGCAGCTAAGGAATATAGGTATTGTGTCAAGGGAGCAAAATTATATATTTACGGTGAGGCCGGTACATTGAATCCTGGAGCGAAAGATTGTACAATAGAATCCTAAGCGCAGCGAGGGATTCTAAAGTATAGAATCTTGAGCGTAACGAGGGATTGAAGTGCTTACGTCCAAGACGGATATAATTTAGCTAGCATGTGACACACACTACTTTTCACACCACCTATGAGGCCCGCTGCTATAAACATGAAATGTCTTACAACTAATTTTGTTACCGAGTGGCACATATTGCTTTGCACACCTTCCATGAAGAAAATAGTCATTGTTGCCCAATAATGAGGGAAGAAAAGTACGACTTTGATCCCTCATTCGAATTTATGAATAGCAGGTGTGAAAAGAAATATGTCGGCGTTGTAGAATCGCCGTACCTACATATATAACAACCAGTGCCCTGCAGTTCAGAATTATAGCCTTTGCTTGAAGATAACAAGTCTTTATCACATTGACATAAGATTTAATTTCACCTGGCCTATGGAAAGATTATTTACAAATGCAGGATTATTTTGTAATAAATTGTACATCGTAAATTATTCCAACTACTTATACTTTATTTATACAGTCGTATCTGTCTGACATGCCAAAAACCTTCACAATAACAGAATAATAATGTCGCTAGTAGTATACTTCATTCCAGTTTAGATGACGAAAATCGTGGGATTTAACAACTTCTTTCGTTACTAAATATGAAAGTAAAAGATAACAAAGAAAGGTCACAAAACTAACCAGACGGCTAATCGATGCGGCACGTGTACCGTATAGTAAACATATTTAGATAACGCGCCGATCTACGCCTGCGTAGATTTTTTTTCCATATACTTGAAGATAACAACTAAACAATGGATGTTAAGTAGTAGAGCGCTCGTAGCCCAGCGGCGCGGCGCCTGCGTGCCGCGTGCGGTATCCCAGGTTAAGCAATGTCGGCCGCGGTCAGTACATGGATGGGTGACCGCTTTGAGTGGTTACTAAACTAACTGAGCACTCCCGTGCTTTGGAAGGCACGTTAAGCCGTTGATCCCCATTGAGGGAAAGTACCCACCGCTACCCTACACGTGACCCCTGGGTGGTGCTAAAAGTGCAACAAAACTGGCAACCGTACTGTCTTCTCGAAGATCTCACGGTTCGAAATAATTGCCATACGATAAATAAATAGATGTTGGTAATGGTTGGTTTTAAGTGCATATTCGTCATCTAAACTGGAACAAAGTATGCTGACATCCAGCGGACTACAACAGGCCCCTGTACCACAAAACTTTACAAGTCTACAATCCGACAAAATTGTACAATTTTCCATAGGAAAAGTTGTCAAATTTGTCGAATTGTACGCTCGTAAAGTTTTGTGGTACAGGCCCCAGCTCTGAATCCTTCTCCATTGAATCCAGGTTCTATTTCTTCCTCGAAAGCGTTCTCTGCTTCTCCGCATGCTGCACCAGATGCCTGTCAGTAGACAGGCCCTTCCTCGCCCGTACCGAGTCCATGTACGCCTTAGCTCGGTTCACCCCGTCCCATTTCTCGCCCCATTGGAGGTACTCCTCTTCGGTGCGGGGACGCCAGAATGGGTCTATTTCTATTACCTGTAAATAACGATAGCATAATTGTATTGTTGCTGTTACGTATTTAAAAATATACACCACTAGTTTTTGCCAGCGACTTCATCCGAGTGGAAGTCGTTCATCGCGCCTGAATTTAATTGCAATTTTTTTATATCAGGCACTTTTAGTCCATACATTCTTCCACTCCCTTAAGGCGCAGAGGTGGGCAAGGCATTCTCCATACAAACTCTGTGCACGTTTTATTCGTAGGTTTTGGCACTAACGAATGTATTTTTTTTTGGATGTAAATATTAGATATGCGATGAAAGTGATGTGGAAATTTTCAAATATTTCAAAAAAATGAAAAAAATTACAAATAATATCAATGAAAAAAAAAATACATCACGAAAAACGCACACACAAAAATAAGCATATACTGACCAAAAATCATAACTTTAATGCAAGCACTAACGAAGAAAATCCTGCACAAAGTTTGTATGGAAAGAGCTTGCCCTATCCCTCCTCTTAAGGGATGATTTCGGGGATAAAAAATATCCTATTTCCTTTCCCGGGACTCAAACTATCTCCGAACGAAATATTTCATTTAAATCGGTTTAAGTGCGAAGAGGTAACAGCCAAACAGACAGACGCACTTTAGCATTTATAATATTAGTTTGATTTCTTCATGGACCGGAGTGATACATACCTATACGCCAAAGTGGGGTACTTAAGTATAGCACGAATGTCACTTTGAAAACGCACGCTCATAAACAAAACCTACAGTTGATATAGTCGCCGTAGGCACAGTAACACTATGTACCACTTTCGGTGTTTTTGGGGGTCCGAAGGGATACATTATTTAAGTACAAACAATGCTGTTTTTAAGTAAATGATTCTAATTTCTCAAGTCCAGTATTGATATGACTGACAATGAGCTAAATGAACTAAAGTGCAAACATTTGATAAAAGGGCTGTAATTTGGATATTAAACTGCCATATAACTATTATTGTATTATATTACATAACAGACGTTTACATTCAAGTAAGGTATAACATCACAGGGGGACATAAAAACGCCTATCAGTTTAGGATGAGCAAAAAATTGCATGCTGACTTATCACCACAGCTAACAAACAAAAACTGAATTAATTTACCTACGTATGAAGGAAATCCGGCATGCTTTTTCATATTTTAAACCACTACGAATGTTGACAAATAAACGTGCGGGCCAAGAATATTATTAGGTTGCGGTGTTTTCTTTCCAGTCGAGCTGCTTCAAATTAACAAAACCGCTGTGTCTTCTGAGCGGGCGTATGATGGTAGCTATTTTATCTTTTAATTACTTGTCAGAAGGTGGACGTCTCATCCACAACGATAAGTGAAGTCGATTCACGAAAGCTGGCATGGAAAATGTTATTTATTTCATACATTCTGCGTCAGCTTTCGTAAATCCACCTATGTAGTACCTAGTGTAGTTAAAAACGGAGGAACTATGTATTCGCCTCTTGAGAAGAGCTCATAGTTTCTTACAAATAATCTCGTAGATAGGTACGATGAGTTAGCAATACTTGCTGTCAAGTTACGGTTGCGTACTACTCAGCGACTACGTCTGTCTCAGACTCAGTCGCACTGCGCAAATTAGAAAGAGCGTGTAGATTTTCTCGTCTCGCATCGCGTCAGTTTCAGTTATCTTCCTCTTACCTCCCAATGGCTGAAGAGTAGCTGCGGTGCCGCCAGTCCTGACGTGTGTGTGCGCAGTTCAAGCGCGAACTTGAAGCTCTCTGCTACAGGCATGAGCGCTTGTACGCGGAACGACGCCGAGCCTGTCTGCAGGTCACTGCCGATGACGCGTCCGCCGCGCCGACCCAGTGCGGCGTATAGCTTCCCTGGTAACAAATGACAGTCATAAAATATTTTGACGTTTGAAACTGGTGGAAACTAAAAGTGATGCCTTGGTCACACGGGTTTTACTCGGCCGAGTAAAACTTCCATACTAATTTTACTGTCTCGCCGTTTTACTCGGTACGTGTGATCCTGGCATGAGGATATTTGAAATGTATAGAGTGAGTAACAAAAGGCAAAGGGATATTTTATGCGAAGATATATAAGTATGTAATTGATGACACTTTTGCCAGTTTAATTTGAACAAAAAATTATCTTGATTAAGTCGTCGTGACGGTATGCTTTTCTAGTATTTCAATCTGTTTAGTAATAGAATAAAGCCTCATCCGATTAACCAATAGGTACCTACAGTATTACGTTTAAGGTACCTACTAAACTTTAGGGTAGGTAGATGATAGAGAGGCCGACATCAAACACAACAAAACAAGGAACATTTCCTTAATTCGCAACTTTGGTTGCCTGTTGTTTGCCTCTACTCATTGTCATTATGTACTGTTATGTGTTACTTTTGTTGAGGTTATGCAATAAAGAGTATTTGTTGTTGTTGTTGTTGTTGGTTTTAGCTTTATGAAATACTCTTTAAATTCGAATCCCCCATGTTCATTATAACCCATGCCATTTGGCTCGTAAGAAGAACAGAATTAAAATAGACATAACACGCTTTCAGCAAAAAACGGCACAAATGTGTAAAAAGTCATCTTCACCAACTATTTTTGTAGTGTTGTAAAAACCTCGTATCCGCGATTCGTGAAGCCAACAGGAAGTGATGGGAAAAAAACGAGCATCCAAAAAAGTTTGCTTCGTGGTGAGTCTTGACCAAATATTCAAAGTGCAGTCGCGTAGAAAAATTCCTCGGTTCTTTAAGATTCGTCGCGGCCATTTTGAGATGTAAGGGGGGCTTCCGGTCACGGGCATCCGGTTCAATAGGTCACGTCTCTGGGAAAATTAACGTGTCTCGGAATGTTTAGAATGCGCCCGTATTCACAAGTAATCAGTGAGGAATGACGTTAAAAGCATTGGCAATATTTCGGGTTCTGGGATGTTAATAATATGGGCAAACAAATCTATCCTGCCGTTTTTAATACAAGTGATTTTTGCATAATCAGCCCAATAAAAACGCAATAAAAGCCCAACAAAAAAAACGCAGTTATTGTATGCCGGTCCGTGAGTCACCGACGGTACTGGCTGAAAATCAGCGCTGTAGGTGTCTAACACCTCAGCATAATGCTGAGCCAGTGTCCGTTTCACTGCCGCGGGGACAAACGTGTGCTTTTGTGTATGTTTTTCTTCTTTTGTAATATTTTGTGTCTTCTGTGGCAATGAACAAATGTTTCTATCTATCTATCATTCTATCTATCTATCAGAGACGTTACAATTTTTCTTTGCTTATCGTGCTTTGCAGCACATTGTAGTGTTGTGTTCCTGGAGGTGAGCAAGGTTGCCAGAGCTCTCGAGGATGTACTGTGTTGAGAGCGAGGGACCTAAATTTGTCCCTTCTATTGTCGACACAGTGAATCCCCAAATTTATTACGGGTCGGGTTATTACGTGCACGTAACTCCTTTGGAATTGCGGGCGTCTATAGGCTGCGGTGTACGCCGGCCGTCAGGTAGACCGTACGCATGTTTGCCATCGTCATCGTATAAAAAAATAACCAGTGTATGTTGGTAACAAAGCTAGTTACCTATCTACATACTTTTCATTTCGGGAAATTGCACGAGTCGTTAAGTAATACAATCTCCAAATATAGGAATTGTTATTTTTTTAATGATAATCTAACTTAAATATACATTGCGTTTCCCTCAAATTTAAGCTAAATCTATGAATAAAACATGTAGGTATACCGTCATCTACATCGAGTCATAACATATCGAAAGTTGAGGCATCAAGTGGAGCAAGACGTCAGCACGTATTTGAGGTGACGGCAAAAACAAACGACTGCGGTTTACGGACAAGAACGACGAAAAATTAGTTCACTCAGACCTTATTTACCGACAGTTTTTCAAAGAACATCTGCCTAACTGATGATGATCGCGTTTATGTCGTCCCTCTCGCACTTTACGTGCTAGTAAGGGACGAATGCTATATGTCCGACAAAAACGCGATCAACCTAGCTAGGCAGGTCCAGATTGTAAGTGGCACATCATTCATGTCTACAGTCACCTAATATCTGTAAATGCCCGTCTTTCAATAGTAATGACATGCTTTAGGGCTGTCCCTTTCGTAAATGAAATCGTGGCTCATATTTTATGCAAACTGTAAATTACGCTATTTAAAAATCAACACTGGCAATTGCTAGTGATACGACCGCTTTAGCTTAGTTGGTAGTGACCCTGCCTACGAAGCTGGAGGTCCCGGGTTCGAATCCCGGCCGAGGCATTTATTTGTGTGATGAGCACGAACAGCTGTTCTTGGGTCTTGGATGTTTTCTATGTATTTAAGTATTTATTTATCTATATAAGTATGTATATCGTCGCTTAGTACCCATAGTACAAGCTTTGCTTAGTTTGGGACTAGGTTGATTTGTGTAAGATTGTCCACAAATATTTATTTATTTTATTTATTTATATATTGGCGATTTTATTTGTGGGTGATTTCATTGCTATGCAATAAAAAGGAGGATTGTCTAAGCTTACTCTAAACTTTGTATTTAGCACTGTAAAGTGACTTGAAATAGTACATTACTTACCAAGGGCGATAAAACAAAGAATGTCTCAGATCGCAGGTATTTTACGCCCGAGCCGAAGGCAAGGGCGATAGATATGCGATCTGAGGCTTTCTTTATTATCGCCCGTGGTAAGTACAAAATTTTATGTCACCCCCTGGCCAGGAAGTGGGTTTTTTCGCGCGCGGAGCGTGCGATAATGGCCACTTTTTGGCCAGGTGTGACATAAAAATGTTTTATGAAACACAAATAGAATATTAAGTTCCCAAATACCAAGTGTGATGGTATTATTAAGAAATTAATTTTATTTCTAGGTCACCTTTTAATGAAATTAGTTTAATCGGCAACATTAATAACTAATCAAATGAATCTTGCAACTATTGTGCAGTTTATAATTAATTTGAATAACGGTATTGTTTTCATAAGTACCTACATGTTTTTATATATATATATATATATATATATATATAAGATCAATCCGATGCTAAATCTGAAATCAGGTGAAAAAAACAAGAAAACACAACCTATAAAAGCGTCTAGGTATATTCTAGTCTTTAACATTTCTCCCAACTTAATGGGAGGTGACGTAAGCCGAGGCTGTGTGCAATTTGACTCGGTCCAGAAGCGCCGTTTCCTGTGGTTTCATTCAGTCAATGCTTTATGAATGGCCAATCACCACGCGGTAGCAGACTTGAGAAAACAAGTATTTTATACCGATCGATTACCTCTCCAACGTCGTATCTAAACCTAATTATATAATAGTAAAATACACCTTATACAATGTGAGATAGAGTTCATATTTTAAAATGATGCCGGATAAGAAAAACGGTGTTGAAAGTACATTCGTAGCAAGTAAACGCTGTGCAATTGCAGTGGCAATGTGAATGAATTTCAAATATGGTCACGACCGTATAGGCAATCAATTTTAAATCGCAAGATTGTGGGCTTTCGTTTATTAAATTTATTTATTCAAAAGAAAAGTCAATGTCAATTGAAAATTTGTACAACAACAAGTATTGTAATTTCTTATAGACCATTGTTGTAGTTGTGACACATACGAACACATAGACATCGTGAACTCATAGCTCCTACGCTGACGCACACAGACAATATGCATGTATGTACACACAACAATGGCTCACCCGCGCCTGTGAGATAAAAGTACTCTACCACCGTAAACAAAAAAAATCTATTACAATAGTAATTCGCTCCGGTGGTATTAACTAAAACAAGGAATTCTTTGAAGTACTTTTCTTGCAAAATAAAGAAAAAATGCAGTCAAGCAACAAAGTTACTGGCCAGACATAGTAAACGTCTCGTTCTTTTTAGGATCAACAGACGCGTTTAAGTAGCAAGCATCCATAATTATATGTTCCCAGCCGACATAAAACCGTTGCGGCCTATATCGTCCGGATAACGGGCGAATCTCTTAGGACATCCGTCTGTCACGAGTAACACGACGATTATACCACTAACGGGACATACGATATTTATGTTTTATGCTGTTTATGGAAACCTAATTGGAGGAGAATTGGTGAAGAGCGTCATCCACGCTGAGTGATGACAAGTTTTTTTGACACTTCAGTTTTAAAAGAAGAAGATCCGATACGGGTTCATACAGGCAATATGGCCAGTTACATTTCCATTATTTGTCAAATTGGCCCTATGACCAACTTATGTTCTTCAAATAGATACCAAGAATAGTTTGTGGGCAGGGACAGCATCATGAAATAATAAATTTCGACTCGATTTATTCTATAATAAGAACTTATCGAAAGTTAAAAAAAAGAATTGTGAAATGATTGGGAACCCTATTTTGGCTATTTAGTCGTAGGATAAACGTAGGTAAGAGATATTTGTGTTTGTTATGCATATCCCTGTATTCTAAGAAAATGTTATGCCCTAGGATACCAGTTACGAATCACTCAAATCGGAACTTCATCTACTCGTACTCCTTACCTCTAACTTGGCGTGCATCGCCAGCATACATCATATAAGTCTACGGCGAAGTAAGAAGAAAGTAGATATAATTTTCGGTAACCCAATGCGGTTAGGAGCAAGACAGATGGAAGACGTAGACACGACGACCGTTCAATTAATTCTTTGGGATTGTAGGTACAGTATAGAACATACGAGATATATATTTCATGTGCTCGTTTTGACACGTTTTCTCATCGGTCAGCGGTCCTCTTGCAAAATATCATGAAACGACAAGACGCGGTCATGGCGCAAATGGAAGCGGGATGCATAATATATATCATACCTTCCGAAACACTTCTTGATATGCCGAGTCAGGGTATGAACGCAACACGAGGAGGCTAGCCCGTCTTCAAATGACAAAAAGTTCATAGTATCATCATATCGTCCTACGTAATTTAAAGAAAACAAAAACGCTTAGGTACGAGTACCGTGACGATCCTTCTGGCAGTTCGGTATCTCTCGCGACTTAGTTTACCACAAAGTTCTCGGTACGGGTAAAAACCAGTGCGCCGTGTGATTGAAGGGCAGAAGACTGACGTTAATAAATACTGGTTCATTTCCTTTAGTCGCCAGCCGCCGCTTCCGTTCCGAGAACCTCCTTAGATCGACGCAAGTAAACTTGGACGCCGATGCACATACGACGTTTTGAACTGCACAAAAGCTTAGAAAAACTAAATAACCACGACACAGGACAAGGATTCTGGTTCTTACGACGACCTCAAATTGGAAACGGGGGATATGAGACAATTCTTGACATTTGTCTCGATCTTGTGTGTTTACAATTGTCATTAAGTAAGACCTTGGTGACTTTAGGTAGGAGTAGGAGGGTTTCGAAAATAACTTGCATAACTTAATTTTTAAATAGGTTAGTTATAATTTGACACTCATTATACTTGCAAAGGCACAGGCTCGAAATTGGAAATAAGTCATTAAGATCATCTACTGGAGCCATTGTTGCTAAGCATGATCATAGACCATAGAATAGAAGTTATGCAAATACAAAAAATATCCAAAAGCAAATTGATTGCATTAGACCCATATCTTCTTCTTGATCGTTCTCTCACTGCTGAGGATCTTTTTTTTGGGATGACTTTCTACAAGCCGGGCCACGCAGGACCCTTTAGCTCGGAGCTGAAGCGTGTTTCGGTCTGGAGACCAGAAACAGCAGTCTGCTGAGGATCGTGACTTATTTATCTTGTCAGCAAGTCGCCGCCATTGGTTCCGCTCAGACGCCCGGTAGAGTACACCACTGACAGTCCAGCTGCTGGGATAACTGGTCTGACCATCGAATGGGACTTTAGCCTCATGTTCTTTTACCTTCTATATTCTCTGTCACCATTAGTTTCTCTAAGTTATCCACTCCCCTACGCGCGAGGTTATCCATATATATAAGGAGAAATTATCAAAAGCATTCACTGTTTGTGGCAAGATTAAATAGATCATTACGATGACTACCTACCTATATAGCTAACATACGTATTACGTACGCTATACCGTGTGTTACCGGCAATCGCCATGCGGCATTTTCTTTAAGGCGCAGGGTAGGGCAAGGCCTTCTCCATACAAACTCTGTGTACGTTTTATTCGTCGGTTTTGGCACTCCCAAATGTAATTTGTTTTTTGCTTGTAAATATTGGATACCTACCCTGCGCCTTAAACCAAAATTTTGACTTCACATAGTTTCTAACAAAATTTAAATTGCCAGCAGCAATTGACAACTCAGTTCAAATGACCGCCTTTAATATTCTGTTTACTATAACGTTATCTTAAGCAGTACACTTAGTACTAGTAGAGTTAGTAGTAGTTAGTAGTGTCGCCTAAATAATGTTTTTAGTTTTAAGTATATAATTGTATGTATGTTAGCTATAAGGTTGTTGTAAGGGCCCTTGTTGCCTGAAATAAATTATTAAATTAAATAAAAGTACATTGAAGGTGCGGATTAGGAAATTTAATTTTACAGTTAATTCTCATATTTATTTATTTAATCTTTATTGCACAAAAGTAAAACTTATGGTTCAAAAGGCGGACTTAATGCCATAAGCATTCTCTACCAGTCAACCTTAGGGCAAAGCAGAGAGATTGTGGGATTACGATTTGCTAATATACAGAAATAATGGCTAATGGAACATATTATATTAGTATCAGTTTCAATAAATTCCCGCGAGCCGTTAACGCACTTTATAGCTAAGCATATGCTATACAGGATGGAAAAAAATTATGGAGCCTGGAGGGAAAATAAAATATCTTAAATCCACACACACACACACACACATATACACACACAGCACATTTACACATAGCACATTTTACTTAAAGGAAACATTCATTTATTTTTAAAAAGAAACGAAACTGCATTCAAAGATTTTCTTAACTTTTCTAACATTTTCTGAGAAATTTCAACTCAATATTCGATTTTATGGATATCTGGTACGACAGACGAGTGTGAGACCTAATGTTTCTTGGAGAAATATTATCTTTTACATTGCCTGCATCGACTAGTGAAATAAAAAAACGAATGTTTTTTTTTGTTTTTTTTTTATCTGGTTAGATTCATGAGTGACATAGGCGAATTTAGGAAAATCATTGAAAGCAGTTTTAATTCTTTTTAAAAATAAAAGAATGTTTCCTTTGAGTAAAACGTCCTAACTTATTGATTTAAGGCAGTTGCCCTCCAGGGCCTATAAGTTTTTTCCACCCCGTATATATTTAAAAGCTGTTAAAAATGCTTCATCTCAGCCTCCATCCTGGATATGCTTCCTGTCACGATAGCGTGCGCAAGAGCATTAACGCCGATCGGAACTGGGTAAGATTTAATCACTCAACCCTTCCTCTGCACGGGAGAAACATGGCATCATTTGTTTATGAAACTGATTTATATAAGTATAAAGATATCGCATGTCTATCAGAGGTGTGGTGTCCATAGAACTCGACTACTACCAGCACGGTTGATATATCTGAAGATAAAGTTGCCTAAATTAGTTCTGCCGACCGCTATTTTGAAGGCCCAGGGATGACTATTATTTAACATAATAATATACTAACGTAACGATCACCCACGCAAAAATTACAGGGAAAAATCTCTTTGAAGCGGGTAAATAATAGAATACTATAGCCATAATAACATTACATATTATTATTTAGCTCTGATAGGATGTGATGTGTTCCTGGACGCCAGCGCCACGATGCGCTGGGTTGAGAGTGAAGAATTGTTCCTAACTGTCAATACAATTAATCCTCTTATCAATATCTAGTCGCCAACATGCTCGTATAAAAAAATGTGGTGAGCAGAATGCTCCACAATCAACAGCCATTGAATTTCGATGTAATATAATTGTATAATAGTTTGAAAGATTTATAACTTTCATAATGAAGTCCTGACCGACCGCAACCGACGCAAATATCTCTTTATCATAGCGATTGACTAACTTAATGATAATGACAAATAATCGCAATTGCGACTACAACGTGAAGCGATTATGTAACATTGGCGCAAGCGCAGCTGTCTATGGGAATATTACCGTTGCAGACAAACGAGGGATTCGTTTGTTACTGTAGACGAATGTTATTTTATTTGTAAGGAACACAACTATCAATCTGTACGCCGAGGGTTTATGAAACATTATTAAATATTTAACTATTCGGTGAAGGCAACCAGTGAGGTCTTAATCTCAACAAGTTCTAAGTCTTCCCTCTTGTTTGGAAACCCATAGAATATATGTATAAAGAAAATTATTTGGATTCACAATGGTACGTAATTTTAAGGTCCCAAAGTGAGCATTATGACCAATTTCGTGGGCATGTTACAAGTTTGGCGATGTCAGGAGCTGACATAAAACCAATCAGAATTGCGCCTAAGGCGATTCCCATAATGTGTTAGGTAAGTACCTACACTGATGAATTAAAAGAGACACACGATCCAAATGTCTTTGCACCGGAAATGCAGCGTAGAATACTTATGATGAGAAATTTCATAATATTTGCAACTAACTCACTTTTGGTAATTCTGTAAACTCGCTTCTGCCAATCTTGTTAGTAGTAGGTACTTTACTTACATATTTTAATTCTAGCGTAGGGAAGTGTATGTGTATTCCAAAAATATAATTACATGAAAATGCCCACTAACAAAATTATAGAGGTAGACCAGATGCAATCATTATTCATTTGCCCAAAAAAAACAAACCGCATAAATGAAACAAACCTGGGTGTTGTAATGTTTCATTGACTGTATTTCGCATATGTATGTTTGGGGATAATGTCAAAAATTATTTCACAATTTAACATCTTTCTACCTTGTGACATTAATACTATGTTTAACCTTTCAAATTCCAAACGGGTGATAGGGACAAGGCATCAAAGTGTCTAGTTACTTAGTTCAATAGTTAATCCGTAAACCATGGGCGCGCCAACTTAAATCGCTTAATGAGGATGTTAAGCTGATTAAATAAGCGGGGGTTTGTCAGTAGGCGCCTGGCCAAGGCTCTTTTACAACTCGTTAACACTTCAGACGGTGGGAGCTTTGTATTTGTTTGTGTTGCTACATTAGGAAGAAGAAATCCAACCAATATTCTACAGAGATTTTTGAAACTTTGATAATGTTGCAATGTTCAAAAATCTAAGTAAAAACATTTAACTCTATGTAAAAAGAGATTGCAAGAAACAGATTACGTATTTGCCTACGCTGCTTTCTTGGTAGGGGAGCGTGAAAACCTTAAACAATGACATGAGCAAAATTTTTTTAGAAATGGAGGGAATCGTTGGCAAATATACACATTGCTAAGTAGTCATTACATGTATGAATATCTATTTGCTATACATTCAAGAATATAAGTCGAGTGTACATAAGGAGATCTATCTGACTCGATATTTAGCAATCTAATATGATATCGTTGTGCTGCGCGTACTCGCTCTGCGTTAGAATGAGATAAAATACTGTCCAAAACATAGGTATATTATTTTTATACATAACAAAGGTTATAGTTGTTTTTGCTTGCATTCTTTACTACTAAAGTGTGGCATGCAGGTTCTGTCAGGAGGCGGAGGAAACTGCTATCTATATCCTCTGCTCCTGTGGACCACTTATGCGCAAAAGAAGTATCTACCTAGGGAAGCGCATCATCCTCCTTCTGTCAACACGCTATGTCTCAGAAGGAGGCCGCGGAGCGGGAACGCGAGAATAATCCTCTCGCGGATCCGCTACGCCGGCGACGGGCTGGAGGCAGAACCAGGCGCTATGCGCATTTATTGCCTCCACCGTAGTGGGATCGTGCGGGGGTCAGCGGATACCCACCCTGCAAAGAAGATCCCACAGAATTCAGCCCGTTCCACTGGCGCGTAAAGGTTTGCGGCCCATTACCCTGGGCTGCCCGCCGGGACGCACGCGGTCGAATGCCAATAGTGATCCTGCGGCGTCCCACTTATCAAGGCGTAGCCGGCATTCGTTGGGGTTTTAGACGGTAGTCCAAGGTGTATGCCGCGGTTATTCCGTCATACCCGCCCTGGTCCCCCAACCAGGCGGGATGCGTAAACGCATTTCCCCAACGTTAATGCGCATCATGCATCCAGAGGAGATACAACAGATTGCGACAAATTCCTGGACATAACGAGCATAAGCAAAGACCTTTAAAGGTTGCCACAATAGATCAATGACTGGTCGAGGCGGCATAGAAGGCCCACAACAAACCAATAATTATAGTACAGCTTCGATTCTACTATAACTGTGCTTTGTCGCCTTCGTCGGTGCGTCTGGACTGGATTTGGATGCGAGCGCACAGACTACCTACAGTGCGCGCCATGCACGACGACGCGCCCCTCTACCGCCCGTTCCGTACAATTGATATTATAATGGAATGCGAAATGTCTAGTCATATTGATCACGTGGTCAACCACGTGAAGCCAGGTGTGCCCGGGAATCGCGCCCGGAAGACCTGCGCGCGACCAGCCTCCCGCGATATCCTGCGTTTACGTAACGCCCACTTACCGCACTACGCGACGCCATACTCGGATAATGTCTCGGACATGACAGTGCACACCGAGAGCATATAGACATTTTCTTTTTTCAATTTTTTTTAATCAAAGTTAGAATTGAAAAATTTAACACCACAGGTGGGATTTGAGCCCTCGACGACCTCTGGAATCATCAGAAATAGCATTTCTTTTTTCATTAGAAATGCTTTTGCTTTTGGCCAGGGGCCTGGGGGGAAGATGAGATGTTGATGCGAAGCGAGCTCAGCCAGAAATTGTCTATTAACTAACCTTAAAGAGGTCCAGGTTATATGAACTCGGAAATACAGACAAATGTTTTTTTGCAATTACTGGAAATAAATATGTATGAAATAAAAATATTTAAAAACAATACGTTCCGATTACACATGCGAAACTTTGTGATGTAATAGATCGCCTTTTTGCGGAATCTAAGTGTTAAGTTACTTCTAATCTTACAGGGGTCAAAAGTTGTTTAATGTAAGTAAATACAGAAGCGAATAATATGCATATGATGCAAGATATCTTACAGATGCATAATATAATACAAAGGTGTGTGATATTTGCATGTCACATCACATATATAGATAATTAGAGCACGGTGGGCCGACGTCACCTTGTGAACGCCGGTAAAGGAGTTGGGAAACTAAATTGTCTTTTCAATTAGTGAAGTTGTCGCATGTAGGTAGGTTTTGCGGTAACCGAACAGTCTTATTCACAGTCAGACCATATAAAGTATGTTCAGTTCGAACTCGCTGTAGTTTCGGAATTAGTGATAATAGTGAAAAACTAATTAATTAGTGTAAAATACTTCATTTCTCAAAATGCAGAATTTTCCGTCGTCCTATTTTATAATAATCACTCTGACTCTGACGTGTATTTGACAGAATAAAGCGCTCAAAATATCTGAAAAGACTAATTATAATAAATCCGCCGCACTTTACTATCAATGGTAAAAGATACTTAATCTACTGATTTTTTTCTTTAAACCTAGACACACGGTAGTGTGTCAGCCAAATTCGCAAAATAGACCACACTGGCCGTGAGAATGTATCTAATCTATTTGAGATATTGTTGCCTTTACATCAATAAACCAGAAAATTTATTTGTTTCACACCAACTTTAGCAAAATAAGGTTTTTGCTGGCCTTGCGTAACCAAGAGACGAGTAAATACGCAATTTATGTGTCGTACTTTACGCACTTGCATTGGTGTGTCAATTTCACAATTACTTGCTTAAATTACGGGATCTCATGCAAAAATGACACAAGTAAACAAAATACGATAGCACTTAAGTCGTTTTTAAGGTATTAATTAAATTTATTCATCTAAATGCATCTCAGAATAACCGATGTTTTAAAAGCCGCATAAGGAGGCACAGGTTGTAGATGTGGGTTTGTGTGGGCCGGAACCCACTACCCTGGTATGTAGGTGGTGTTTACCACGGTTACATAATGATTCTTACGGCATGCAGACCAGATTTTTTATACCCACGTTGTTATATATAGGTGTTAATGGTGGGAGAGGTAAAGGTGATTGGATTTGGTCATGCGCTTAGAATTTAGTTCCAGAAGGCCTACCGGGAACCGAAAATTAAGTATTTCCCCCTGTCACGCACTTGCATATTCGAGCGACAGAGACGAAAATACTTCGTTTTCGGTTCGCGGTAGCCCCACAGGCTATGCTGATGATGATGAGCTCCTGACCAAATTCGGCCTCAGCGACTGGTGTATTCCAGATTTGGCATTACTGGAGTGCTGTTGGTCCACTCTTTGGTGCGCACTTAGGTGACTTATGTGAATTGAGGCGAAACCACAACCTCCTGTTGACAGGAACTCAGGATTCTGAACTCGTTTCTGTCATGGGCACCTGAATGTGACATGTTTGATAGACGGTGGGCGCATGTATGTCGTGCCTGTCTTAAATATTGTGAAGAAATTGAAGAAAGATTAGACTTATAGACTTATATTTCACTACTTACTGAAAATTGAATCATTGCGTATTTGTGACTCAAATATTATACTTAATTTGAATTTATTACTTTATTTATAAATATAGGTACTAGATATAATGTAATTTAAATTTGTTATCTTCATATTTATTAAAGACTATTCAAGTACCTAATCACTCACATATAAATTATATTCATAAATAAATACCTAAAGCTTGTAAAAAAATGGTAATTTGAGTCATTATTGGCCTATTCATGGGTAAAAGTAGCATTCTGTAGGCTTGTGTAATTGGTGGCTCGTGCAAAGGCCGACCGATAGCAGAAATAGAACGCCGCGCTGTACGTGTGCAAAATGCTCCCCAAGACTTCTTTAGCTATGAACTTACGAACTTTCCCGTATCATACAGCCTATTCTCATACATGGGAGGGAACAGGGAGTAGACCCCACGATCGACACTTGCGACTTTACACGCACCTTTGAATTTCTTCGCAGATGTTTCCTCACTATGTTTCTTTCACTGAAAAAAACATTCGTACATAAGTTCGAAAAAGTCATTGGTACAAATTGAGATTAGAAGCGATGAAGCTTGCGGACGGTAGCCTAGTTTTTTTTTTAACCACTAGGGTACCGAAGCTTGTGTTTCCCGTATAACTTGCACAATGTATATACTGGGTCGCTGGTCCCTGTCGTGACATAGCTGTCATATCGGTTCTACTGGTTAATTAACCAACGAGGTTATATAACTATCTGTATGACAAAATCCTACATGTAAGTGTCCTGACATATTTCCTATTATATTAGAAATCATGTAAGTCATTCGTTTTATCTTAGCTATATAAGTTACTCGTTTGAATTCGTGGCTGTAGTCTAGGTCTTTTAATTAAGACCGGAATTCTCTCAAGTTCAGGTCAATCCATCATTGATATTGAGTAATTTAATTGAGTAATAAATTACATAAGTGAGATTGCAGAAAAACAGATCCACATCATTAACGTTCGAAATCAGACCAAATCAGATTGACTTTTCAGTCGAATAGATACATTTTAGAAGAGAATAGATAATCAGCACTATTTGTAATCAGTGTTTTTGTTAATCAAATTCGATGGAATTATAAACTAGATATGTTTTTCCAATCCTATAAGCCAGACAAATACATGTTTATAGTCTAATTGGTGGCAAAATGACGAAGACGATAGACTTTTATGCAGGATTTAAACGCATTGCGAGAGGTGCAGGTATTCCCGTGACTCTGAGATCACTGCCTCGAGAGTGACTACTTGACGCCTTCAATTTTCCTCTTTCTGGACATCTTCAATCCAAATTGAGAATATTGCTGTATAGATAGTAGTGCCAGCACTGTTCAGGTTAACCTTGCCTAAAACTCTAACTTATCTTCTTTCCAATGAAATGAATATAACCATACAATTATATGAATCATATTATCGTGTACACCATCATTGGCCTGTGACATCTATAAAAGATGATTTAAGCAGTACAATGAACCCCAAAATGATGGAAAAAATTGCCGGGAACAAAAGAGTTCTGAGTAAGCATTTTAGTAGTCGCACAATAATTTGGAGACGGCAGACGTCACAAGCGGAGGCCCTGAATAGCGAAACAACTTTGACATTTATCTACACGTGTACAGTACACATCATCCAATCAGAATGTAGGTACCTATGTATTTGTAGTTTTATGAAAGAAGAAAATGGTATCATCGCTTGCAAAACCATGAATAGAAAAGTATTATGACTTTGTATTAGTAGCCTTTAGTCCAAAGTTTCAAATAAAACATCGCGTGTCAGAAACTGTTAATTCTGCAAAGTTTAAAACTCAAACACGCCGTCGTTGCCGCAAATGAGTCAAGTTTTACTCATTAATAGAGATATGCTGGTAGTATTTGTCCGTCCCTGTTCCAACATTACCAATAAAGTAGCAGTTTATTAGGAGTGTTGGTACGAAATATTCTGATATGCCCATGCCCATGGCCAGGGATAGACCTATAAGAGATTTTGCTGACAATTGTAATACCCCTGATTTTTGACACTTGCACTGCCAGGAACCCGTTTAGTGGACGCTGCGTAAAGTTTCTTTGATGGCGGATAGTCCGCTAGCGCCCGCTAGGCCGTTACATTTTTTTAAGTCGCAACCGGTAACAGTAGCGGCACGATGTTACCCTAACATACCTTATAAATCATCCTCCTCGGGGGTTGAAACGCCACTGCAAGACCCCCGGTGTTGAGGCCACCTGTAAGTAGTAAGTACCCCCTCATGGCTTCCTCTAGCGTTAAAAAATCATAGATACCTACGAGTATAATAGCAAGAAGTAATCCTAGCATCTGGACATTATGACTAAAAACTTGTACATTATATCTAGAGGGTATTCTATCGTCTGGACATTATGACCCATCGGTAATTCTGGAACTTGGATATTATGGCTAATAGGGTATTCTATCATCTGGAGATTATGACCCCTTGGTAGTTCTGACACTTCGACATAATGGCAAATGGTCATTCTACCATTTGGATATTATGACCCCTTGGTTATTATGTCACTTGTTGACACTTTGGCCAATACACCCCGAAGGGAAAAAATCTCTGTGGTAAAATCAGTGGGGTACAGTCGGTGTCGGGCATCTCTAGTCGTTAACCTGTAAACTATATTCGTGATGTTACTTTTTATCAAGATGGCGATGTCAGTAGAGTGGTTAAGAGCTTTCGAACACAAAGTCATAACTTACATTTTATAACCTTGCTAAATAATTTCACATTTCGTATTAAAAGGTAGTATCTTATGCGAATACCATAGTAATCTGGCGCCATTTTTAAATATGTGGAACAGAATAAAAGTACTATTGCTATAGCTCATAAAATAATATTAATGGTTTGATTTATTTGATATCAGTCGTAAAGCTTGGCTAGTTAAATGCTGTGGCGTATATAATGGTGAAAAATAACGAGGTGCAATATTCAAAGGTAACTTTTTCCATGAGAATAAGGTTCAAAGGATGTTTGCATCTAAGTAGGTACATGTTAACCTCTTTGTTTTAAATGACATTTGGTAGTTTTTTTTGTTTTAATTAATAGTCAACCAGTACTTGTAGTACGTAATACCTATATTATATGTATACATTTTTTCCCAGTGTTCATATTTAATCAGATTCGGTTAGGTTAGGTTAGGTAGGTAGTAGATTAGGTTAGATAGTTAGGTAGAAAAAAAACATGGCATGAAAATAAATCTTTAAATATATATTTTTGAATTAATTTAGGGAGTTTCTGGCGTCACTAAGAATTAGAATTCCCCAGAGTCCTTAAAAACGGCAACATTGTTATCCACTAAGCATAAGCACATTAACAAGAGACTATCGCCGTAAAAAATCTAAACCGGAACTCTCACTTCCCAAGAACCCGTACTTACGAGGAAATACCTTTTTTTACAAGACATTTCGAGTGCGCGTGCCAACACTGACGTGCCAGGCTAAAACGTCGTAAATAAAAGCCTCAAAGATACAATATACCTATCCCTATCTGACTTGTAGATTCAGACAGGTATGCTCTCAAACACAGAATATACCTGTCCTTATTACGCTCCAAAGGAAATGTGGACAAAAAGTGCTGACCACTCGAATTTTGAAGTGCATTCTGAGACTGCATTGTCTAGGTAACAATGAGGCACTTATATTTGAGTGTCCCTTATTTGAGAAACGGCTCCGTGCATATACTTGATACTTCGGAGTTATTTCCTTGAGCGTGGCTTTGTCAAGGATTTTTGGGTGATTATTATTTTACTACGTTCTTTAAAGATAAACATGCTTATTTCCAACCACACTAGGCTGTTAAAAAGGAGATACCAATAAAATTACTAAAATAAAAAAAAAACCGTAGTATAAAAAGAATATGAGTCATTTAATGATCTAAGTAAATGCAAATTTTTAGGTTAGATACCAATCCTACTTCCTAATAATATTATAAATGCGAGAGTTTAGATGTTTGTTACTCACTCACGCAAAAACGACTGAACGGATTATGATGAAACCTGGTATACAACGAGTTTATAGCCCGGATTAACATCTAGGATACTTTTCATCCCGGTAGTCATCCATGCAAGGGATGAAATAGGGGGTGGAAGTTTACGCGGACGATGTCGCGAGCAAAAGCTAGTTAGGATATAAAATCCATGAGATCGGTTGATATTTGATATACAAACGAAATGAAACTTGAACCTTAATAGACTTTTGCTTGTGACAGAGGATTAAAAATGGCGTTTATTAATGACTTATCCAAGATTGTGACCTTTTATTGCCATAACTATTGATTTTGTACGTCTAAATACCCTCTGCTTTGACATTTACTGAATATAATAACTAGTCTATGATATTTGGGTGTATCGATAAGCAAAGTTTTGTTCCCCACTGATGACCTAGCGTCACGTAGATCTAAATCCACCCCTTAGTTTGACGTCAAAGGTTATTTTTGGGATGTTAGGCAGGGTTGTGTCTAACAAAAAAAAGGAATAACTAATAACGTCGGGCCAAGGTTAAATGTCTTCTAAACTCGTTTCTTTTAACACATTTACAAGTTTGATTTGCGAAAACATTTTAACTGTATATACAAATAAATCCTGGGAAACTTAAAGTAACAAGTCTAACCGCGCGAAAAAGCTACTACCGGCGTCGTCTCAACATGATTGTTTCTATACTCAGGCCTAAATTAAGCATAGCTGCATTTTCATAGAAACCGACCAAAGTAAGCTAAGAAGTGACGTCACTTTTATGGAAACGAAGCTTAGCTAATTTCATATGCAATTAAAGTAGTCTAAATCAAGTTTTGCAATCATGCTAACTTCAGTTTTTTCTTACTCATAACAGTACTTATAGATATTTTAGAACACATACATAATGTGAACTCATAGCTTTAACGCTGACGCACAAATATACAATACCTATGTATATATAGCTCCACACACAACCATAACTAACCCGCGATAAAAGTTCTGTAATTAAAGTGCGTGTTTTCCCTTTGTCACAAACACAAATATAAAAGTGTCCTTGTCAATGGCAAACAAATATTAACATAAATTTAGCTTAAATAGGTTTGATGAATGTTTAATAAGGCTTGAACAATTGGAATCGCCAACCCTACAGATGCCGTGATTTTCCGACACGCGTTCCACATGTTTACTAAAACGACACGCACGTATTCATGAATGGCCACTTCTGACCTGATTCCTGTTATTTGACAGCTGCGTGGGTGTACATATACTTAATATAATACCTACCAAAAACCATACTCGTATCAGGTCACATTGCGTGTCTCCAAACCTATTATTATGAATAAAAAAGATATCAAATATCGCATTTATACTTTACTGGGACTAGCAGTAAATAATATCTTAAACATAACACGTGTATAATTAATGATGCTTAGAAAGCTACTAAAAGTAAGGCATAGTTGTTGCATTCAAAATAATTAAAACATTTTAAACGTTGAGTATTCCTTTAGTCAATTGTAAAACTGCGAATACTGAAGTTCTTTTGTCACATCTTCAGAAATGTAGATTCCAATGATTCAATGGAAAGACTGGTGGTTCAGGGATGGTGGAAGGCAAGAGAGCACGTGGCCGATCACCAACTCGCTGGACTGACCTGATTAAAAAAGCTACTGAGTCCGCCATGGTCCAATGTACTCGCAATGCCTCTAACCGGCGGAAATGGAAGCTTATCGCTAACAGAGCTCTCCTCGGAAACAGCAACAACCCACCGATCATTCCTCCGTGTACCTCGTCTGCGCAACCACGACCACTGTGACAAGAGTGACCGACGAAGAAGGAGAAGACATAGGTACCTACTTAGGTAGGTAACAATGAACGAATATTATAGTGCTTGGATGACGATGCTTTTAGTTGCGAATCTTCGACGATTCTTACAGGCGATCGTTGTAAGTGGTGGTTTCCATCGAGTATATTGAAAGACACATTTGAAGGAAGCTCAGCAACGACTCGTTCATAATTTTACTATTCCAGGTTCCTAGTAGTTTCCTAGATTCCTTGTAATTTCGTCTCTGCCCGAACTATTAAAACATTAACTTAATTATAAAAACATAAACATTAATTTGTTAGTCATGCCTACTGAACCGATTAAGATGAATCTTGGTATGGGGAAAGTTTGGAATCCGAAGAAAGGTATTATCCGGGAACAAACCGCCAAGGACTATAGAAATGGGGCGTGGACGTTTCTATGAGACTACGCGAACAAAGTCGCGGGCAAAGCCAGTACACAATTAACATGACAACCAGTGATGTACGACGAACCCTTTAAGCGTATTCCACGTCGACATCATTTACGTCCATATCTCCTAAAGAGGCTTTACAGTATTCACAACGCAACCTCTGCCGAGCAAAACATTTATCACTCGAGAAAAAAAAAACAAAACACGTGCCACGGCCTTTACAACTTATATGTATTCAGGCAACATATACATACATACATTTCTCAATGGCCTTATAGCTGGCGCGTAAAAAACACATGTATAGCTACGAACTGCAGGTAGGCATGTATAGTACGATAGCGACTGTCCGTTCATTCATAAGAAGCGGTTCATTCATGCGGGCGCGAGGACAGTGAATGGGAGCGAGCGGGACCGCCGATAAGGTCGCGTTACATAGACAATGGAATTCTTGAAATCCTGTTCTACGAAAAACTTGAATGACATTGTTTTGTTTAAGACAATCGGGCAGGAACGGTGGCCATCGATTGTTGAGTAGTGGTGATTATGACGAGAATAAGTTTTGGAGTGGCAAACTGACATGCAATCTTTTGTAGTTTTTCAAGTACCGTAAAAGTGTTAGGCCTTAGATTAACGTAAACTTTTGGGTATCTAGTTATGATATATATTGTTAAAGCCCAATATCGTTCGGCTAGAGAACATATCTGTCTCAGAAATGTGCGTATGCATTAGCGCGTATAGACAACTCCCACAAACTCATTTGTTACCGAACTTCATGAAAGAATATTTCTTATGTCACATGAAGTTCATTTTCAACCTTTTTACGTTTGGGATTATAAAATAAAAGGCTGTTTATAATTGTGAAGCCTTGTGAAATGTGGTGCAATGTTATCTGGAAACGTGGGAACTAACAAGGACCTGATAAACTCTGGATATTATGTGAGTGAGACTCCTTTTCTTTAAGCCAATAGTTTTGTCGTAGTTAAAAAGTTACTATACATTCGAAAAATACCCAAAGCTTTAAGATTGACTTGATATGTATTATCCTTGTTGTATCCACCTGACGAAGTCTGCGTAGCGGATTTGGATTTATCTATGTCTTACTTCTCTATATTTGGTTAATAAATGATTATCTTTTTTATTATCCTTGTTATCATTACTCAACGAGTACATCTGAATGTCATAGATTATTAGTATCATTTAGTGAGCTAGTAAATCTACGCGGGTGACAAGTGAGACGATCTACTTTCATCACCCTATTTTGAAACATAAAAAAATGCGAAAAATACAAACTGCCAAAACGGATGTGTTAAAATTTATAACATACTACGAGTACTACTAAGTAGAAAACCATTTAATTAATACAATAGTACATTAATCAAAAATCTA
The DNA here is from genome assembly GCA_951800055.1 of Cenopis cana. Taxonomy (NCBI): domain Eukaryota; kingdom Metazoa; phylum Arthropoda; class Insecta; order Lepidoptera; family Tortricidae; genus Cenopis; species Cenopis cana. The sequence continues at coordinate 8,254,618 of OX637489.1, read as the reverse complement.
TAAAGATACTATGGGATAGGACTACAAAGATTTGCACTAAATGTTGTTTTGTTTATAGTCCAAATGTAAATTGAAAGTTAGGTACCAATAAAATTCTGATGATTTATATAAAAAAGAAATTGTATGGCAACTGTGTCAAACTAAAATTACTCTTTTTTTCCACACAACGGTAGTACGAGGCTACAGAGAGTACAGAGCTATGACGTCACACTTCGCTGTCAATCAGTATGGAGCGTTTTCAGTAAGGTACTAGAATACTATGCTGTACTTATTAGCCTCTCATGTCCTCTCATCTCTCATACAAACATTTGATCGTCTCTAAAAACTGGTTCGAATGGCACCATAAATTGCTATAATCCTACCGTTTTACAAGAGCAAGAGTGGTGGCGTCATTATTAGGAACCGGTCGGAAAGTCCCTGTCCCTACTACATTTCTGCGCCTTCTCCGTTAAGTGGTTGACCTATACCTGCATACATAATTAATAATGACATTTGCACAAGTTAACATTTCTACCTATATTTCCAAAGAATTTTACCTAAATATAAACCGGATCCCATGCCACTATCTTTATTTAACAACGAAGACCTTATGAATAACGAATTTAGTGACATATTTGTATTTTCCATTGTGTAAAAGTAAGTTTTAAGTAGAAATTAATTGTACTTACTTATATTTTACAAATCGACTGTTTGCTATAATTAATGAAAAAAAAAAACATTTTAACTTAATGCATACTTAAGTTGGTGTTGATAGTGAACGCAGCTTTATATCAGAGCAACAAGATTGTGTAGAAAAACATCATCGGTAGGAAGTCAGGCGCAAGCGGCCGCGAGCGGTCTTGATCCTTGCAAGACGGGGCTTTTCATACACGGTCATAAAATGCCACTTCGTTTGTGTAAAAAAAAACTTAATTCTAATAAGGAATAAGTATGTTACTTTGTAATGATGCACCAGTTAATGGAATTGAAAGGCTTTGTTTAGCTGCGAATATGTAAATAAGATTTGGGAGAGGTACAAAAAATACATGTCTAGTCAATAGTTCAATTTTTTCTGAACTTTTAGAGTTCTTGTATCACGTGGGCACAAATTAATTAATACTTACAAGTCTTACAACTGCTTATCAAAAGAAACTCATAATTTTAGGAACTGAAATATTTTTAAATCAAATTAAGAGGTCGTGGGTTTAAATCCCACCTGTGGCATTTAATTTTTAAATTTTCACTTTGATTTAGAAATATTATTTCGTTAGCGGCCACATTCGCTTGACAACATTTATTTTATGAATTTACTTAGCGATGACTATTTATCTGCGAACAAATACTAAAACAGCTAAGTATTTTTAAGTGAATTAGTAATTTAACTTTAACGTATACTTATACGATAACTATTTATCTACTATATGTGTATAAATTCTATTAATTACTTAAATTATACATGTTTATTACATCGCCTTAACAAATACAAAAACCGCTTTAAGTAGTTACTAAGCTTTGAAAAACAGCTAAGTATCTTTACTCATACTCATACTCATACTCATTTATTTGCAATGGATCATATACATTACACGTCAGAAACAATGATAATATGTCAAGGTATAAATGATTTACAAATTAAGTAAAGTAGTAGTAGTTTTAAGTAGTTAGTAAGCTTTGCGTGAAGCCGAAAAGCCTTAAAGTACCAAGCTTGCTCGGTCGCAGTCGGAGGTGGTTATACCGGGCGCGTAGGCAGTGTTGCCAGGTCTCCTGTTTTTACAGGAGATCTACTGTTTTTGGGGTGTGTCTACTGTTCTACTGTTTTTCCCAAAAAATCTACTGTATTTTGGAAATTTCTATTGGAGTTCCCAAAAATTCTACTGGATTTTGTAATTTCACTTGTTCAACTTCAATTATCAAGAAGAAAACAATAACATACTCGTACATATAACTTGTCAAGTTTCTTAAAGCGAGTAGTAGGGGTAGTGGGAGGAAATGCGCGGCGTCAAACAGAATGGCGCTCTACCGTTCATTCATACAAAAGTGAACTTTTTTTGAACAGCAGCGTTTGTAAAACCTGGATGCGACGCTGCCTATCCGCAAATCTTGGCCAAAGATCTGCTACACGTATACCTACAAGTTCGCGGGACAGGTGCACCATGTAACCGCATATTCTGAACTAAATTTGGCTTTGCTAGCCACTAATAACTGACGGAGTCGCTATCGGCGGACATGGCGAGGAGGACTATATATCTATAGTGAGCAAGCAAATGGCAGCCATGGTCATCAAATAAATAGTCATTATTTGATGTGAAGTTGAAGTGACAGATGAGATGAGATTTTCTTATATGAAATGGCTCTGTGGAGTGTGGCAGTTAATACTTACTATTATATTATCACTGAAATCACTATGAAATATGCATTTAGGTAAATTTTATGGAATAAATTTTGTCTACTGTTTTTTTTTCGAATCTCCTGTTTTTTAGGGCATGTAGCTACTGTTTTTTTCAAATTGGACCTGGCAACACTGCGCGTAGGCCAAGTAATACCTGCCGCGGCGCGCCCGACGCCAGTCTGAGCTTGCCCGACCCCACGATCGCACTCCATCCGCGACACAGTGCAGTGAACATGCAACTATTGCAAGTGCTCAGTATTACTCTAGCATGGGTGCTCTGCGGCGTCCAATGCGTCATCAGGACCCCATTAGAAGCCTTCAGACCCTCGGGAGAAATTCACTTAAGGAGGCCCGACAAGCTGCCCTTCTTGCCCCATAAGAGGCCCATGCCTCCCTTCAAGAGTGGACTCAAGATTTTATATCAGACCGGGGTGAGTTGGTTTTTGTAATTTGACATTTTTAATGTTCTGAGTGGGAAGTTGCAGCTAAAGATGAACATGTTTATTCCTGTAAGAATTAGACCGTGCCCGGTTTTATTTTGATAACTACAAATAAGTTAGACGTGGCCTATGCGTTTGAGTTATTTGAGTATCTAATATCTATCTATACATATGTTTAATGTACCTATGTACCTATAATGTTTATCGCCGTCTAGTATGTACTTACGGCACAATTTTCATAAAACTTACAACGAGAATAGGTTGATTTATATAAGAACAGGCATATTTATTGTATAATATTCAGATAACGGAATCAGTGTATGTCGGGCAGACAATAAGTATCTTGAAAGATATTATACACAAGTCAAAGCATTAGAAATTAGGTAAGTGCATCATAGTTATTATTTAGTTACTGTATACACTATACGTAGGTAAATACACAAATTAAATGGCTTATAGGCAAAGGTTGTAGAAACTGTACCGAAAACATAAGAAGTTGTTAACAATAAACTATAGCAACTTCGTCCGCGTAAAAGGGATAATTTTCGGGATAAAAAGTATCCTATATGTTAATCCAGGCTATAATCTCGTTGTATACTAAGTTTCATTATAATCCGTTCAGCCGTTTAGGCGTGATTGAGTCACAAACGCCCATCCAAACATCCTAACTTTCACATTTATAATATTAGTAGGATTAAATAGACGCAAACTACATACATTTTTTATATTGACTCAAAATCGCCGAAGAATTTCGCAACGTTACTTATTTCATAAGCAAATCGCCACTTTGCTGTTATGATAAAAAAATGTAGCAAGCCTAAGTAGTAAGTTGTACTCCTATTCCTAGAACAGTCAGCGTCATATACAATAGTAGGTATGTAGCAGCCAAAGTGGCCAAATAGTTCACATACACAGTACAAAATATATGGTGTACCGAACTTTTTGGCCACTTTGGCGGCTACATACTATATGACGCTGAGTGTACCTGCGGTTTTGATTTAGGATGATCTAAGATTGTCTCCGATAACATTACTATAGATTCTGCTTAGACTCGAATAATGACGCACAGCTACTGCGTATCGTGACGTCATATTAACTAAACCATTCCAATGTATGTATGAAGGAATCCACCCGGCAATTAGGCCAATTAAAACTGACAAGTAGAACAGAATACGAGCAGTAAAATTTTACAAACACGCCATTATTATAGCCTTCGTGACTAATTCTTACTGGGAATTCATATAATTGTAGCGTGACATGACAAAAATCAACCAAGATTATAATTTTTTCTAAGAAAAGTCAATACGATATTGGCGTTTAATCTATCTTCATAAATATTAGGAACAAACTACTGAATGTCTCAATAAGGGCTGCAGCAGCTGCGCATGAGATAGAATTGTAGCAAAAGCATTACACTCCATGTTTTGGGCAGTGGGACACGAGTTTAACAATTACCTCTTTAAGTATGTTTATTTAGACAAGAGAAAACTGGGAGTACTTGTAATACCGAAAAAACAACAACTTCCTTTCAGAAATTTCAGGTTGCGTTCAGCGTACACATTTTACGAGGCCTTATTTCGTGACAAATTTAAATCAAAACATGGACAAAGATCAGCATCTAAAAGACAGTACATATGTGCTCCGAAAAGGTTCCATCTCTGCATGAATCTGGCATGTCGAAAGGTATGTCAAATGAAATGATAGGAAATAAAAAGAAAATTACGACGATAACAACATCCGCAAACAAATACCTAATTACCTTCCGCCATCGATTTCCTCTCACAAAATTGAAACCTCCGCTGCATGTGGGTAATAAAATGATTACATTCCTCGCCCGAAAATGAGAGGAAATAAATCCGGATGTCAAGTCTTCAATAAAAAAAAATTGATAATCATTATAATAATTTCAAACTCGAATCATTTTATAATCGATAATCGTTCCGGCGGAGCTACGTTCTACACTACATTCAAGACGTTCGGTAGCGCTGTTCAGAAGTAAACTGTATGTCTTGGCGCAGTGGCATTGAAATCGAGTGAGTGAATGAGAATTTTTAAAATCGGAATTGTTTGAATGGGTAGCGTGGGCGCACGCGTAACACCGGTGGCAGCAGGTGTTCATTCACTCATTCTTATCTTGACAGCTTCGATGACTTACGGCTGCGCCGGGCCCGTGTGTGCACAGATTTGGTGAAAAAAAAAAACGTCGCCAGTTTCAAACTCGTAACGGTAACCGTTCTTCGAGGAATGCAATTTAACTTCTGTTTTCGACGTTTCGTTATCTTGGTGATAATGTGTTTTCAAAGCAGTATTATCAAGCATCTATTCAGTTCTCCGCAACAATGCATTACAGCCTTTGAGTATTGATGACAATTGTTAATTTTCGCAATAATCAGGCATGAAGTGTTTCTCAGGGATGTAAAAGAACCGACGGGCGGTGGAAAGGAGTTTATTGCTGGATGTAATTTGAATAACAAAACTGTAGGAACCTGGCCGTCTCATCTAGCCGCCGCCACACCTCTTCTACTTATGTACAAAGCCAGCAGGGCCTTATCTAAACACTTTTTAAGTTTCGAATGCCGACAGTCGGGTAGGGGTTGCCTTGTAATCAGAGTCGTAAATCAAACTAACTACACTTTAGGGTTGTTGAGAATGTTGAGTTGAGCCTTAGTTAGGTGGGCCACAAATTTAAGAGTTGTATGATAACTAATATTTTTCAACAGTCTATCCAACCGTAGACCATATCGATTGACTTTGGCATATTTAGGACAGTTAGTCGACAACAAAGATAATGGGATTTATAACAAGTCTCCCTTTTTAAGTACGAAACTAAAGGAGAGAGACGCCTGTTTTATCTGCGGCAATATAATGCGTGTTGAGAGCAACATGTCCTAAAAGTAATATGAAATTTAAAGAAAACGATTTTTCTTGTAACTCATTGCGAGGCATTTTACATCAAATTCACTCAATACTAAAACACCAACCTTGACGTTCAACGCGCTAAACACAAATTTTGTACCTTGGTGCTAGGTTACATTTGAAATAAATTAGGTAAGCTTTTTTTACGACTACGATAAGGGATTAATGAGTGACTCTAAACTACAATGTAATCTAATCTATAGGCTACTGTTTTATTTGTTGTGTAATGTTTGCGTAGATAACTGTAATGGTAGTCTTTAGTCTAAATTGCCTGCGAATGTTTCAGAATATCAAATTTCATGAACGTTTTAGAATAATGAGGAAGTTCTGCAATTGTTGATTGTTAAATAATACGAATAGGCAATAAAAATTTAATTCAAGTCATGTTTTCTAAAATACTCTATTTAATCAAGGCGAAGATTTGGAAGGATATTTAGATGCTTATTACTCTTTCACGTCAAAACCACGAAATAGATTTTGAGAAAGCTTCCGAGAAACACCTGTAACTTATAAATACAAAAGCAAAGAAACCACTTTAAAAAAACATTTTTTTCCGTGTGCTTTTTTAATGCCATAATGTAATTTAGCAAACCTTATGACGAATAGAAGAAAAACAAAGGTGTATGTAAATTCTCTAACCCGCACCGTGCCAGCATGGGGACTGATGATGATGCATAAGGAAAAACAGCTTAAAATAAATCGCGACTCGACAATTTATCACTTGTCGCAAAACGGTTTCAGAGACAAGTGTGCCGTCGTAATCCTTGTGTTGACAATGTGGGCATATCGGGTGTCGCATTATATTGGCCTGAATTATACGGCCCGGCCGGGTGATCGTTACTGCCAATAGAGAAGTCTAAAGCTAAACAAACATTTGTGTGGATGGCTTTTGAATTGAGGCGTCAAGTTGCAACTACTCATACTCCAGTCACTGAAGCAAGATATCCTGTTTTTTATTTAAGTTTTCCAACGGCCTATGCTTGGCTGGAATCGGATCGAACCAGATGTATTTCTTAAAGCCATATGTCCCGTATAAAAGATAAAAATGGATACCATTGTCATCATAAACATCATTATAACTCTCCTTAGTAATTGTATTAGTCGTGTAAATTTGATTGTTGCGATAGTCCACTAAATAACGTATACGTAAGGTAGCTAATAAAATAAGTTACGATATATTTTTAATATTTTAACGCAGATACGATCAACAAGCGGCGGATATTACAACTACACACCCCGCATTGATCGTCAATCATTTTAAATGGATTACTAGACCATCGGTGAAAAAGTAATGGCACTAATTCGATAGCAGGAAATTTTGTTGATTAGACGGACATCGATTTCCCTAATAAAGGAAAGTCATATCCTGGGCACGGCTGTACTGAGATATAATTAGTTTGACGGAAGCAGCTGTCATATAATGTAATAAAGAAATAACTGTCATGGCTGCTAAAGGAAGGTCCTCATCGTCATCATCATCATCATCATCATCATCAGTACGTCCCACTGCTGGGCACAGGACTACTTTCATAGACGAGAGTCATCGGACAGTAGGTAGTCCTCACTCTGGCTTAGTGCGGATGGGGGACTTCTCATGCACCTTTGATTGTCTTCGCAGATGTATGCAGGTTTCCTAAGTTCCTATGGTAATTAATGTCTAAATTGTATCGGATTGTTTGCCGGACTGAATATTGCGGTCCTTTGGATGAGAGCCGCAAGAGAGTGATTATTGTAACGATGCTTGTTGGAGGCTACATACAGCAACCTTCCAACCTTTGTCGGATTTTGGATTGATTGGAAGTTGCGGTGATAGCACCGCAACACCGCACATCTATAGAGATGTGGGCAGCAATAGAGACCGATTATTGTAGCGATAGGTACTTGTTGGAGGCTACCAGTGGCGGCGTGTCAAAAATATTCTTAGGGAAGCCGGAAATAATTTGCCTTTCTTATTCTTCAAGGGCCGTCGTAAAAGAACTGGACTGGATGATAAGGAGGCAAGCCGGTGGGAATCGAGTTGTATGAACGTTCCGCCATTGCAGGCTACATAAAGCAGTTTTCCAACGATCATGTTGAAGTTTGATAGCTGGCTTGAGAAGATTATGTGTAATTTATTTCGTTCCAACCATAAGAAATATGAGATTCATAAACGGATTCATACAGTGATGAGTTGGAGCTCTCACTTTACTTTTATTTAAAAAAAGGATAGCACGAGATCCCCGCATGCGGGCGGGCTCTATAGACATAGACCAATGAAAATGAGCTCTTATATGTTTACTAACGCAACTTGTTTACTATATAGAACCTCGTATGTAACGTATTATACAAGTACATACACACAGCAATTGAGTACAAAACGATATGTCAGGTCAAAATATCGGATGTATACTTGTACAAAATATCCGACGGATCGGACGTAGGTAACTGGAGCGCGCATGTACGCTACACCGACACTCTGCTTTTTACGTGCGCGTATTTGTGGATGTCACCATATTTACTGGATGATAATCAAGTGTTTGAGAAGCTAAATACATTTTTCCAATAGTTGACAAAAAATAACCGTTCATCAAGTTATTATTATCGTCTACGAAAGGAGGTGCCCGGAGTGGAACATCCTATACAGTAGCTACAGGCTGATGATGATTGTAAATCGTGAGAGGGAAAGAGATTCCTCCATGTTTTACGAGTATGCATTTAAGGAACAAAGTTCAGATGTAACTATCCATCATTTAAGAACACACATGGCATTCATAACATAGTACAACTTTTTATAATCTCAGGGGCAAAAAAGGCTAATGCCTCTCACGTCTAAATTAAGATTTCTCACTATGATAGGTGGTGTCATTTTATCACGTAATAAATTTAAGAAACGCTGAATAAAACTAACATTAACTTAATTGAAAATTCGCCAAAAACTCCGTTACATGAATAAAGAATGCATGTAAGTAGTTGTTGAACGCAAAGCGTTCCATTTTAATATACAATTTAAATAGTTGCTTGGACAGCCCGGTCAATTAGGATGTTAATCGTGCAGGCACGTCTATTGTTAAGGCTATGAGAACTGTTTAAATTTAATTTCATTTGGATGATAAAATACTTTATATGCAAAAAGGTCTAGTTTATTCAGAACGCTAACAGAGATGTAATAAAAAGCTTTACAAACACTGGTTGACTGTGCCCACTTCCGTACACGTACGTACTTGAGACGTGAGTATTTACGAGCAGATACGGAAAATGCTTCCTTTACCTAACGCGTAAGTAGTAATGTTTTTTGTACGAAGTTGTTTAAATGGTATGATTAGGATTAACTGAAGGAACATAAAACATTTGCATAAATTAAGCTTATGAATGACGGTAAATTGAGCAACATGACAAAAATTGGTATCTAATCTACCTAGTTTTACGTGGTATTTTAGTTAGTTGTATTTGGTACCAAAATCTTGCTAACGATAATTGTGTCAGAATCAACTCTAAAAATTTGTTGTTCAAAATGACATGAACCTATCCTTTTTATTTTTTTGCTATAAGAGAGAAGCGTCCTCTATTCCTTCGTCACGGTAGCTTACAGCGTTTAAACTTTTTATTCGACAAAAGATCACTTTTTGTGATGACAGGATTTAGACAAATCTTGGCTCCGATCAATGGGTTTAATGAGATAATTTACGCTTCGCTACGGACGATACACAAAAAAGGCTCTCTGAGACATGCGTCAATAAAGAAAAGTGAATGCAAAGAGTGACCTCGGCAGGGATTCTGGCTCGAGCCAACAATCGGCTGGTAAAGGCGAATGTACCATGGTCACAAAGTAAAAAGTTTCTTTTAAAACTGTCCATCATAAAGACATCTGGCTAGTTATAGGTAATTTTGAGTACAAAGCTGATTTATTTTATTAAATTCTACGTTTAGTGAGTCGTCGGCGCGAATCATGGGTGGCAGGGAAAGGCGTTGGTTTTTGTCGCCATTTTAGACATAAATTCACAAGAACATTCATTGATTTCATCGCTTCTCCTTAAGGTTTCTACATTCCAATGTTACAGTGGCGGAGCGTCCATACAACTCGATTCCCAACGGCTTGCCTAATTTTCAGCCAGTCCAGTTCTTTTACTACGGCTCATGAAGAATAGGAAAAGCCAAGTATTTCCGGCTTCCCTAAGAATATTTTTGACGCGCCGCCACTGCAATGTTATAAACACAAAATACTGTAATAGTCCGCGGCACCGAAAAATCCGACCCATATATAATTTCTGAATCAATCTAAACTTTTAATTGCACTCAACAGGTGCAACGTATATATCAGTCATCATTTAAATGAAACATACAATCAGCAAATCATGGAAACAACACGCATTTTGGAACTTGCTTAATTTAAATAATCCTAACCAAAGAGACGTCAACATTTGAAAATTCAAAATCTTGCTTCACTGCTGTGTATAGGGCGCAAGGTATTAAAAAAGCAATGAAAGTTCCTAAAGGACGGGACACCTGTGTTACGCGAGCGGGACACAAAAAATATATGCGTTCTTCTTATTTTACTTGCTCAACGGTTAAAGATTAGGCCTGATAAAAAATAGAAGTGGCACATATTTTATAAAATGGTTTATAAGTTTATAACTGACAAGTTTACTAGCAAAAAAAGTTTCTTAATTTACTGATCCTAGTAAGTACAATAAATACATTTACATATATTTACTTCCGTTTTGATTGACTTTCAAAAATGTTTTTAATTTACAAAGTCGCGATATTTTGCTCTTCATATTGTTTCATTCCGAGTTAACTTAGTTTACCAAGAATTATTTGATTTGGATTTATTAGGTAACTATTGCCAAGAAATTTTGTATGGCTATGCGGCCTATGGCAAAGTTTTTTTAATAAAAAGTTCGTAATTTAAACATAGCTTCCAACTTACTCCGCCCATTTTAAAAGCTTACAATTTAATCTATCTTAACAAAAACTCGAGTGCACTTCAGAAAAGCTTCCTTAAAGCTTTAACCAAGCAGCTGCTTGGCTATTCTTGATAAGTAAAGAAGCTTAGTGCTGATGCCTAATATATAAACATGTTTAAAAACTTTAACAATAAGGCCTCACTTTACTATAAGTAAGTATATTTATTAGATAAGATTCCTATTTAAATTGTAAAGTTAGAAACAAATAAACCTACCTACTCGTCTACTAAATAGCATGAAACAGGAAAACGATAAGAACGAAGGACAAAACGGAATCAACGTCACAAGAGTTGAAGGAACTTATACTCAATGGGCTGAATTAGACTATTATATCAAAATAGAACGAACAAGTGGACTCAAAGTGAGACAAAATAAAAGAGAAGAATAGAACCCTGCAGTTCGAAGATTTTCTCAGACAAGATAGTTCACCCTTTTCAGTTAATGAACAGCCGGCCTAAGGTTGGCATCCGCTCCAACGGGCTGGCCACGTGCGTCTTGAATGGGGCTCTCCGGATGCCCCGGGCTACAATGGACCCGTTCATGTGTGCTCGTCTGTATCTATGTGCTTACACGTCAGTATAAACTTAATATCTAATCAGTTCAAAGGTAATAAAATGCGTAGATTCTCTGCTTTTACCTCACGGGATAGAATTAAGTATCCACCTTACTTTCTGTCTTTCTCTGTTGTATAATCTAATAAATTAAACTGTGACACAGTCGACTTATTGACATTTAATAAAGTGGAGATCTCACCATCATCTACAGCACGTTTTTATCACAGTGTAAATTCGACTAAATAGAGTTCATCCGAAAATTAGTCCATTCAATCCAATATGTAATTTAGAATATCATAAAATATCACCATGTTATTAAGCATTGTATAAAACAAATACCACCCCCTTTAATCCTAGGAAAATATCAAGTCAGTTCAGCTAATAATGAGATAAGTAGTAATTTCGAAGACATCTATGTCAAGTTACAAACTGTTATAGACTATTGTTAATGGAGTCAGATGTAGCACTGAAGTTCCGGAGAAAACAGGACGGATGAACGACCGACCACGAGTCTTGCCATAAGGGTTCCGTATGTACTTTTCGAGAATGAAGTGGGTCTCGATGAAAAAGAAATTATCTATAAGGAACATACGGTGAAAACCGATTTGAATTTTGGTAACTGCTTATTAATGCGAGGGTATTTTTAGTAGGAATCACTAAATGTAATATCAATTTAATCTATTTAATCTTGACTTGACATATGTATTATCCTTTTATAATGTTTTCTAACAACAAACTTAGTCGGGCAAAGACCACAGCTGTTGTTAGTTTTTACATGTAGTGCAGTGTATCGACTATTTAGTAATTAATTACAGTATTTCATATTCCGAACCTTAACAAGATGAGTTTGTAAAAGAATGTGCTTACTGCTTACGTATTTAGGAATGAATAAACTAAATGTATTTTTACAAGAGTTCAGTTTTAAAATTATGTTTACGACGACAAAAGTTATAACAACATACTACTTACGTACTTTTTTCCGTACCTAAGGCTTTATTGAAGGTTTTTTTATAAAACTGTAAAAGGGACTATAAATCAAATTCAACGAAACTATATTCGACATCCGTTTTCTATATTTATATTCTATTGCTAATCGAAAGAAACAATATTGGGTGATAATAAATAACATGGGAACATTGAACCTGCCCTACTAAGAAACACGTGTATGAGTTTTGAATGTAAGACAACTGTCGATGGTTATTCTGTTAGGGGATATAACTCTAAAAATATTAGAGTAGGTATTCGTAGTTGCAGACATAAGAATCAAGACAAAAGTTTCAAAGGATTTCAGTCCATAAGTTAGGTAGGAACATTTTGGATTTAATTACCTACTCAGATGAGACTTGGTGCTGTACTATTCCAGCTGGGTTGCTATTTTTTGAAACATCCAATGCCGATTCTCAGCGATCTTACTGGCAACATTGTAATGGCAAACCTGAAGTAATTGCCAATTAACGTAGGGATAAGTCTAAAATAACGCCGTTTTTTGAGGAAAATGAAAATATAATCACGGTTTAATTTTCACTCAGACTAACAGATAACTAGGTAAAACTTCTCCACTCTGAATCGGTAGTAAAACTGTACTTCAATTTATGTGTACTATTGAACTCCACTGTTTAATGAAGGCTAACAAAAGCAGTTAAAATAAGCCCCAGGGCTTTCATATTAATAACACTCGTAATAAACATCTTGTAATAAATAAAGTTTAGTCATCTCGACGAAATATAGCCGACAATCACAAGCGATAAGCGACTTTGAGTTAAGATTAAATAAGGTTAAAAAATGAATGAGGAAAAGTCATGACGAGAGGCATTGTGGATTGCTGCTATAACCGGTGGCGATGTGTAATCAGTAATTTGTTGGCTACTTGTGTTACCGGGAACATAAACGGCACCGTCCGCGCCCCGGGAGAATCCGCTCCCGAATCTTTTTTAATTAAACAACAACAAAAACCTTAACAACAAGATATTAATTGTATAATTCCGTCGTTTCCTGTGCCCTTTTTATTTGAAGCAAACATATACTTAAACCATTGAAAAATTTGCATTTGATTTCAGAACGAAACAGTTTTCGTTGTCGTGGTCCCCGTTTGCTAATTTATATGCAATTTGTGCTAGAAAGGAAATGCTGGTTGTTAGCATCGTTTTAAAAGTAATTTGCTCTGATTTATTATATTTAAGTACGTATACATTTTGTAATACAGGGATTAAGGAGCGATTAAGCAAGTCTAATAACGTTTATTTGAAAAGAGCGACAGAATGCCTCTCTTGTTATAAAAATATTTATGAACACAGTAGAGTCATTTTTAACCACACTTTCGCAAGTTCGTTCAATCCGTCTCATATTTCCGGCCGCACACGTGTGGAAAACTACACATATCTAATGTAATTACACTGACGCACTAAAACAGGTAATATGTTTTCCCTAGATTCTAGAACAATACTATGTATACTTATTACAAATCTACAGGAAGGTACTTATTACATATATAAATATGTACATATTATAGTTGGTTTTAATAAGTTCGTTACGAAGACCCTATTCTCGGAAGCGGATAAAGTTCTTTCTATTACCAAACGTTGTTAAGTGCTGACTGAGGACAAGGATTTAAAGGGTTATTTGGTAAAAAGAAAATAAATTACTTTAACATTAAACTAAATGTTAGTACAATAAAGTACCTACTAAATCAATGTTCCCCGCGAGAGCGAGACAGCAAAGCGCCAAAAGCCCGGGCGGAATAGGGATAGTAGTGGTAGGACGGTTGTGGAAGGTCGGTCGGTGCTGGTAACAAATTATTTCATTAGAGTGGGCGCGGCACCGGCGGCGCGCGCGCAGCCACCTGTCCGGCGGACCGGATGCTTCGCCCCCCGACCCCTTCCACCACCCGCGCTACAGCCTCCACCACATCTCAAATACAACCTTAACAGAAAACCTTAAAGCAAACTTTCCAAGGCGATAATATCTCGCCAGGTTCTCAAAACGACTTAGAAAAGGACGAAAACGCAACGTCCCTTAGAACTGTCGCCCCCGGCTATTGAGGTCTCAAATAACGTTTCCAAAAAATCATTGACACGACATCCGTTGGGCCTCCGAGCGGTACAAATGGGCGGTCGTTACTAAAATCAGTGTCTTGAGTCCAATGAATAAATTAGGTACACGCGATGGTCTCGATTAGATCCTTAACGAGTGATTTGAGATAATTTTTATAATGGGTCAAGCAAAGCTAGAGATCGATCGGTTTAATTTAGTTAGCCGAGTAGTGATTTTTTGCTGGATAAAATTTACATTCAGGCTCGGCGCCCGTTGAAGGCACACGTGAAGTAAGTCAACATTGGCCATACATTGTGCAGTGTGTTCCGTTTCTTGGCTTTACGGAGCTTTTTGTTCGGCACACAAAAGGGCTGTATCCGGCCGTTTAAAGATCGAGTCGAGCCGTTTCCGCGAAATCTATCGCAACAAGAAACAGGAAGTATATCCGGAACAACCAAAAAACACCAGTTTTTTCACACCTCTAAGTTGCCAGGGCTGTCCAATATGTATTCGTTTTTGGAGAAGCACAATCCTTTGTAGGTGGCGTAGTGTATTGGGTCAGGCAGTAATGAAAACTAAGTCAATTAGGTAACATTATCAGCATTACATTGCATTTACCATTCATTAATGAAAACACTAGCACACTAAAAAATAAATATTGAGTTTATCTCAATCAATAACACGTCAATAAATTTTTAGGAATGAAATTCATCAATCATCACAGACTACCTATCAATTGTCAGTTTTTGCTATTCAGTAATAGTAATTCCATTGTTGTTTAGGTAATCTATTTTTTTATTCAAATGAAACAAGTGTCAAAATTCAGCAGACTAATATATATTTCTATGAGTTTTTGTAAATGTAGTAATGTGGGATGCTGCCGATGCCGGATTTTAATAAATGATTTTAACAATGTACGAGTATGTAGTGAAATCAAAAGGTCTGTTCTTAGGCAACCCTGAGACGCTGCTCAGTGTCAATTTTCCCACACACAACAGGTTGCCGAGCGCGCCTTCCTGTCGGAAGTACGACCAATGGTCCTTTTCTACGCAAAAAAACCTTTTTTGACACCAGATTTCGAACACACATGTTCTGCGTCGTCAATCAAAAAGGCATACGTCCCAAGCGAATAGGGATGGGTTTACGCATTTTAAAACTAGAGTTATAGTGTCTGTATTGTGTGAATGATTATGATTAACATCTTACGGGGTATAATGATCGGTTTCTTGCTGGTACGACAGGTGTGGACCAACTTGGATTGCACATTTCATTTTTCCCACGAGCGATGTTTTGTGGCCATCGCTTTTCACCTGACTTCTGGGTCAGAATAGGACATTATTTACGGTTTATGAATGCTACACAAAGCCTTGTTCAAGAATATGTCTATGGGACATTTTGTTATACAGACAATTTCTTTGATCAATAGATGTTTGCAGGTTATTTAATTCAATGTTTATGAATCTATGTTGTATGGCGATGGATTTGACACCTGTCTCGGAATGACAATAGTTTATTTTTTTACTTGTATGATGTACACAGCCATACATATGTTCGATAGTGTTTGTGACTCCATTTCCAGATCATTAAAGGCGATGCTTATGAGTCTATATTTCGAAAAGGCAATACCGAATGAATTGATATTTGTTTATGTACGCACCTGACGAAGCCTGTGTTGTGGATTAGATTTTGTGGACTATTTGTGCTTAGTTAATTTATTTTATGAATAAAGATTAAATTTGGTTTGAACATCATTTGAAATAGTTTTGCTCATTGAAATTTGTTAAGCAAGGCGAATGGCTGTTGTACCTGGAATGTGAACAACAATGCGCGTGGAATTAATAATCGAGCATTCGATCGCGACAAATCGATAATGTTGCTAGTACCAATTACAAAAACATTTAACGAAATAATGGGAAAAAGACATTGTAGTTCGCTTGAGCAAATAACATCCCAAAGTTAGAATTAAGCGATAGCTCCTTTTCTTGCAATATGCCTAACTGTTTACCTGAATGTTTATCTTTGTATTTAGAATTCTGTAGGTATTGCTTGTTTTTATGAAGTTGTGCAAAACATAATTTGTATATCCTCTTGCAAAATTCAATAGGTACTCATTACAGAAACATACTACATATTGACGACCGCTTTAGCTTAGCGTTGGGAGTGACTAGTGACCTTGCCTACGAAGCTGGAGGTCCCGGGTACGCATCCCGCCTACCAGGGCATTTAATTTGTGTGATGAGCACGAATATTTTTTCTTGGGTCTTGGATGTTTTCTATGTATTTAAGTCGCTATTTATCTATATAAGTATGTATATCGTCGCTTAGTACCCATAGTACAAGCTTTGCTTAGTTTGGGACTAGGTTGATTTGTGTAAGATTGTCAACACATATTTATTTTATTTATTTATTTACTTATATGTACATACATTCTAAAACACGTTTGAAGCATAGGCATTCTAGTAGCTATTATACATTTTATTTTATCTATGGACTTTTGTTAGACTAATCAGAAACTAATTTGAATACTTAGTTACATTAAATACCTTTCTCAGCTTAGTAATTACAATATCTCCATAAAACATGATACAAACGGGTATTTCGTGTCGACAGAACACACCATACCTTGCATAACAATTAAAAATTACTTTTTTGTACTTATGCGGAATAATAAGAGGCTGACAAGCTTAAATCTAAATCGGTTAGGTCATTCGAAGTCATCACTACTTTGTAATATTTTTTACAAAGTGCAATCGTTCTTCTTTTATTTCAGAGTTGACAACTCTTGACTTGACAGTGTAGCTATTGCCAGCCGTTTCTGCCCTTTGCTATTTCCTTCACTCTCTGATTCTACGTTTAACCAATATTCAAAATACTAAAATACAGTCAACCAATTTGATTTCTGGGGGCCGATTTTTGAGTTTCGAACGCTCGATTTTTCACTCGACATCTATCAAAACATCAATAGTTTTTTGACAGATCTCGAGTGAAAAGTCGAGCGTTCGAAACTCAAAAATCGGCCATTTCATAGGTACCTAGTCAGAGTGACGTTAATATGAGATCTGTAGCACCTTTCATATAGATTTTCACTGTGACAAGGTACGAAGTGGCCCAGAAATCAAATTGGTTGACCGTACCTAATTAATATTCAAAGATTTTGTAAGTTATTTTTGTGTTAATGACATTTATTTTTGTCTTATTTCAGGTGTCAGAAGACGACCTGCCAGCGTGCCGACCGCGACAGGTGTGCAGTAAAGTCGACTTATACGACACCACGCAACCCTGGATCGAGAAGAAATGCCGGTGTCTGGGGCATAGGCCGTGCTCAAGGTATATACTTATATAGTTTTTATTGGTGATTTCACCCGTAGCAAATAAAAACCCAACACCCAATTTTTTGAACCCTTGGAAATGATGTCAGAGTAAAAAAGAAGTGTATGACCTGCCTTTATTTAAACTTTATTGCTCAAACAATATAAGGACAGATGGCGGACTTAATGCCATTAGGCACTTTCTACCAAGCAAGCCTAGTAAAACATAGGGCCAAACAGAAATTTGCAAATGTGGCTGCAGTGAGAAAAATATAAGTATACCTACCTAGGTAATTTCAGTCTAAAACACTTGTTGTGGTAAAACAATAACTAAATGCAGCATGAATATTTTTTCTTGGGTTAAATATACATATATTTTTTCTCGGCACATGTAAAAATATTGCCATCTACATAGGTATTTCAATACATTCCATGCTAAAAGTTCTTGAAAAAAAAATGTTATTGCATGACTAGTATTTTGCGCGCCAATTAATGGTAATTTTGTCCTAAGTACCAAAAGCTAACACATTTCATAAACGCAAAAGAAGACAAAATTTTCACTAATTAGTGTCCTAACTTTTTCAGTGAACTATCCGCTGACGACAACCACACACTGGCCGACAAAACGACACTATACAAAACGTGCGAGCCCGTCAAGCGTCTACCCAAATGCCGTTACTTCAAGGACCCAGCGTGGACGATCTACACACTCCCCGATAGCAACGCAACTCAGCAGATCATCAGCTGCCATTGCCCGAAGATGTCCGTCACGTATCTGTTGAAGAAGCTGCCGTATACGACACCTAGCGGGGAACAGGGGAACCAGTACCAGTTCGCGTGCTCGCCTATCAGCGTGAGTTTGCTTTCGTTTTAGTTCACGTGTTCGCCGCTAGGCGGCGCTGATGCTTAAAAAAGGCTTTCATTTGGAGCGGAATTTGTCGCGCCAGGCAAATGATACAAACTCCTAGTGAATGGGTACGGGTTCTCTAGATGGCGCCGTATAAGCGATGGCCCAGCATCATATATTTTAGTGGAAGTGTTAATATTTATTGTTATCTGTGTTAACGATTTATAACCTGTTTCTATTTATCAATATTTCAGTGCTGTATTTAAAATATTAATGGGGTACTCGAATAGTTTTAATACAAAATAGCAAAATATATCATATTATTTAGTGGTTAACTTTGCCATCCATGAGGTCTACAGGGACGAAAGAAAATCTAATTATTTTCCGATTTATACAAAGACATAACTTTAGAGATGTCGCCATCCATCAATAAAAACCAATGGAACTGCGGCCCTGCATTTACAGCGCAACTTCAGAACGATCCGACCTAGGTACGGTCGGCCGTGAGGGGTAAGGGGTTTAACACTTTTGCACTCCCCTTTAAAGTCATGTTTTCAGTCATATTAAATTTCCAACGAATTTGAAAGCGACAAAGTACCAGCTACTTATAAGTTCGACTACATCGTTACTGCTGTACTATAATGCCACCGGTGCACAAAGGCATCCAACAGAAACTATAAACCTCATCGCAATGCATCGAATGTTAATGAATTCAATGTTGTGTGAAATTGAGCTATATTAATTGCACTAAAGCTCTGAAATGGAACTCGGTTACTAAACTAAGGTATATGATATAGATCGTTCAAACCACGAGGAATCGATCGATATAGGCGCTAGGTATCTTACTGCTGATGTTTGTTTTGTCCGTAGCGATTTTTCTAAGATTAAACGGACTATTTCAATGTTATTTGGCATATTGAAATATAATAAACGGGTCACTCACGTCTTTAACGTCGAATATCGCTCGACATGTTTCGGACCAATACGTGGTCCTTAATCATGAGGGCTAACCGCGACGGCCTCGCGTCTAGCACCGTTTTTTCTATTTAAAATTATTTCGCATGTTAAGTACAGTAGGTATAGGCATACCGTTTAACTGAAAACGACACAAGGGAGAGAGGTCTACCACCTTGCACCCGCTGACCCATTGAGTTGCATTGACCCAAACGTAGGTACCCTATTACTTAAAACGGAGTATCCTAATCCTAACCATACTAAAATAATGTCTATGATTGTATAGATTTCATAATCCACTCTTCCATTACAGAGATTACGCTGCTCACGGAAGGAGCCGTGCAAACTGTTCAGCGTGCGCCGGCGTCACGAGCAAATAGATGAGGTGAACGCGAATACCATCTGCCAGTGCCCCCGGGACCACTCCTGCCCGCGGCATCACACGGAGCCAGGAGTACTGGCTGGTGTCACGTACGCCGCCGAAGATATACGCACGTATCACGGCTATTGCATGCCTGAACCCCCACCTGACTCATACAGATTTGTAGGCGACAAAGACTGAGACAACCGTGTTAAATAGGAGGCAATACAACTTTATACCAGCCTTACGAACGCATTTTGACGCATTGGCGCGATTGCTTTGCTCATTACCTGTTTAGTACAAACACTTCTAAAGCAGCTCGAAATGCTTTTTTATTTAGTGCTATTATTTTATAAGAACTGGACAAAGATCAATCAATGAGGGCATAGATCAAACAAAAATCGAGAAAATGATTTCTGATCGGAAATTTATGGTAAGAATGGGAAATGTATGGGGTTTTTTAAAGCCGAGTTCTTGTTGATTGGGGTAAAATACGAACAAAATGAACAAATTGTGTTGTCAATTCAATGTACCTACACAACGTTTTAAAATAATATTTGTACATTGCTTGTGTAAGCGCTATCATATTGTTTCTGTTATAGTTATTATGTAAATAATAGTTGTAGAGTAAGTAATCATTCCAAACGGTTAGATTAGATGATTAAATAATTATTCATATTTTAATTATTTACTTGCCATACGTGTTGCGTTTGTTCAGAGTCTTCCATTCCAGTCACGAAGACAAAATTGTTTCATTATTTTGTTTATGTTTACGATTGTCTACTAAATAGATAGGTTTTGTTATTTATGACGAAGATTTTGCCATGGTCTTAAATATACTCGAATTAAAGATTTCTACAACAAATTTCCACATCTCGTTACAAATTCTTTGATACTTAACCCTTTAATTGTATATATATTTTATACGTTTACCTAAAGGATAAGCAATAGAACATGTTGCAGAACTCCAACAGACATTTAAAACAATGAGAAAATGTCGCAGTATCATAACGCGATATTATACTTAAGATTATTTGGGTTGGCCGATTTGTGTCAAAGTAATCAGTACAATATATGACTTAACTATGTATGCCAGCGGATTCAAAGTTCAATAACAGTTTTATAAATTATCGGCCACCACAATAATCTCCACAATACCTTTATTTCTGACGTTTGACTTGGATTGACCGGCCGATGTTTTAGATGGCTGACGTTTCAACAAGTTGTTAACTGAAATATGGTTAGACCCACGTCATCTAAGCCGAAATTTAATTTAAAACTGGTGTCTTAAAAGTGAAAATTAGGACTAAGATCACAAAATAGGTTATGAAACATATATGTTGAATTTGCAAAGTATTTAAAATATTCAGGAGTGATACGAGGCAGTACTGAAGACTGTATCTATGTAAATATGAAAACATGTTTGTAAAATGATATCTTGATGTGGTTCGTCTTCCTTATTTGTTGTATGTATAAGTCTAATTATAAGTTAAATTATTGAAGAAAAATAAATGTTTCGATATCAGAACTTGTTGTATCATTGCGCTTAAGTTTTGATGACACGTGAATCATAATAGTAACGCGACAGTAAATAAATTAAGCATACAGTTTAGTGCGTTTTAACCGTATTTAAGAAATTCTTTAAAACTAAAATATTTTTTATTAATTTCTTAAAAAACACAAATGATAATGAGACAGAATATGTTACATATAAACGAACTTTAACAGCAATCTTACAAAATACTTTTGATTGACGTTTATATACATAATGACACTCTTGACGTCTCTCTCTCGATTATATTACACTTTCAAAATGAAGTCAATAGCTATATAATATTTATTATATAATTAAGGGAAATAATAGCTATTTAATAAGGAAATGCGGCCCAGACGTAATCAAACAATCGGATTCAATTTTAATCAAATCGGCTGAATGCGGACAAGAAATGGTAATGTAGTACAGTGGTCGGCGAAGTCACGAGAAACTTTAATATTGTTTACCATTGTTCAAAACGTGATAACGGTTGACGTAACATTTGGCCGATGTTTACGAGGGATTATTCACAGGTTATCCAATACCGTGACAAATGAGAAATTTCTAGTGAAATTTCTAATAGACCAGTCAAATTAGCTTAACCTGGACATAATTCATAAACTCGTTATTTTTGTTATGTAATCGTTTATTGATATTGAGTATCAAATATTAATTCGATATATTAATAAAAAAATCCGGGGTCTTACCCGTATTTGATAAAAATCTTGAGATATTGTACACTACCTAACTTTTTGCTACAACCAAAAACGATAACTAAATACCATGTTAGTATAATTTTGAGGTGCATTCCAATGCGATCTCTTAATAACAAACTTAAACGGAAACCAAATTTGCATGTACGTTTTTTTTCACAGTTTTTATCTGATCTCAATATCTAGACAAGCCAAAATGGTAACTATGATGTGTTTATCTGTTTAAGCTATATTGTGTCTTCTTAGACACTTAGGACCAAACTTAATCATTAATTGTTAACGTTTTAATAATAATCTATTTCTCATTCATTAAAAACCATAACTGTGATTTTATTGTTTAAGGATAGCTTTTTTCTTTGCTATAATCATGTTTTTATCAAAATTAAACAAGTAAATGTCACGCTTAAAAAATTGAAAATCCAATTCAAAATACGTGCGAAGCGTGATGTGTGCGGTGGGGTGCGGGGTGGAGAGAGCGGGGCGTCAGTGGCGAGCAAGCGGCGAGAGGCGCGGTGGACCTGTCCTAACGAGTTTATTACTATGCACATGGTTTTACCGTCGCGCGTGCAAATTATGCGGATATCAATATTATCAATATGGAATTTCCTAATTGTATGATATGTATGTGTGCAATGAACTTTGATGTGGTGTCTGTAGGTCGAAAAGGACAGAATACTTTAATTGCAGCAAGTAAAAGGCGAGATGATAAAAAGTTTGTGACAATTTCAAAGGAAAATATGAGACCGTCCATAACAAAAGGGCCCTTATGGCACTTTCTAGTTTCGTAGATATCAGCGTTTTAGTAAAATACGGTAAAAAAACATATTTTTTGTTTTTTGCATATTGATAAAGTATAAGACTAGATGTGTATTTCTAGCTTGGTTTCACACGTATAAGTTAAGTATTACAATTAGTTGTAAAGTTTAGCAAAAAAGGGCCCTTATGGCAGAGCGCAGATAATAATGATATAAAATAGGTTAATAACTTATTCTAATTACTTATAACCATTTTCTGTACCTATTATTTATTTGCCTTTTCTGTTTACTGGATTAGGTGGTACACGTTACAAATACCTATTTCTAGTCTCAAGTCAACGAAGTCCTAGTCGTGCATGACCGTTGCAAAAATTTTTGTTTCTTATTACATTTCCTATTGAATTGTATTTTTAGAGTTCCGTAGCCAAAATGGTGAAAACGGAACCCTTATAGTTTCATCATGTCTGCCCGTCCGTCCGTCCGTACGTCCGTCCGTCCGTCCGTGTGTCAGTCCGCCCGTCCGTCCGTGCGTCAGTCCGTCCGTGCGTCCGTCCGTCCGTCCGTCCGTGCTTCCGTCCGTCCGTATGTCACAACATATAGTAGGAAAGTAGTATTCTATGAATTGCTACACAATATAATAGTAACGTAAACTTAAAAAAATATAGGTAGTGCCCCCCTTCCACCCTCTAATTTCCATATGTATGAAATTTCTGAAAAATAAATGAGGTGGTGTACAGTCACCAGCATTAATATCTGCCAAAACAATGGTGGCATTTAAATATCCGACACAGCTCCATTTGTAGGGCCGTAAGGACGGGTCAGATATTTATGCCGCCTTTGTTATAGCAGATATTGATGCTGGTCACTGTACATTAATAAATACTTACGAGGATTTTTGGTTTGATAAAAATACGGCTACTGGTTTTTGAGTAATTGCTGAAAAACTGTTTTGCCCAAACAAAAGGGCGTAAGTGCAGTGAGTTTACTATGAAGATACGACCTTTTTGGATTCGACGTATCAGATAGTGGGTTTAAATATGGACTAGTAGGTGTCGGTACTGTACGGAACTCTTTATTGTGCGTGGTCCGACACGTACTTGGTCGGTTTTTTTGTTAATAGAGTTAAAAAATAATTATTACTATGCGGAATTGCTTTTTCGTATAATTTAAAAACTACGCAAAATTCAAAAAACTTTTAATGAAAAGATTTATTCAGAATTACGTTCTAATACAAAATTGCTACTTAGATGATGTAAATATTGTTATTTACTTACATTTTTGGTTACATTCGTCCATAAGGGCCCTTTTCTCAAATGTATGGAAGTAAACCTTGATTTTCATATAACTTTAATCGGTCATAAAACTGAAACTAATTGACATAAAAAAAGTATTTACATATATCAATATACTCGTAGTCCGTTTTCTAATGAGTATGAGTATGACATTTTGGGGTACAGTAATGAAATTTGGCAGGGATGTTATATACGTCTACCTAAGCCCAAAACACCCGGTAGCCAGACTGAACTCCGCGACAGGTGGGGGGGCGGGGGGTTCAAAGTTCAGATTGAAAAATAAACAAAATAAAAATAAAAGCCTGCCAAGTGCGTGTCGGATCACGTACAACGAAGGGTTCCGTACCGACAACTAGCTTTCCGCATTTTAAAACATTATTTAATAATACCTTGAATCGAAAAAAGTCGTATCCTCATATGTGGTCACGTCACGAATTTTAATTTTAATAGTTTAGAAATTAGAGGGGGGGGGGGGACACATTTTGTACGACTTTGGCCGCTAATATCTCACAAACGATTGACTTAAATGGAAAACTCTCGACTACTTTCTTTGAAAAAAATTTTTCATGCCCCGGTTACATGTATGGGGTAATTTTTCCTGATTTCATATCACATTTATGTAGCGGTTTATAGAATACATCTTCCTACCAAATTTCATAATTGTAGTACTTATAGTCTCCGAGTAAATCGGCTGTGACATACGGACAGACAGACAGACAGACATGACGAATCTATAAGGGTTCCGTTTTTTTTTTTTTTATTTGGCCTGTAAAAAGGTATTCGAAAATTCGATGTGACCCCGTGGTAAAGTATACTGCCTTTAAGGGTAACCGTCAGTGTACGATTTTCATATCAATTTTCGGTCGACTATTCGTAATATTAATAATATTCGTAGTGCGGGAGAAGAGGGTCGTATATTTTCTAAATATCACAATTTTTAATGAAAATACTTGATTAGTTGATGAAAATACTATAATCACTATGTGTGTGGCTTTCACATTTGAGGAGTTCTCTCGATGGGTGGATCCCGTCATCAGAACTTGAGCATGACAAAAATTTCTCGTGAAAAATAGAACTTGCTTAACAAACAAAGCTAGGAGGGCAAATCGCTAAACGTGAACTTTTCGTCGTTGAAGAGTTCTGTTCTGATCATCATCAGCAGTTCCACTTCTTCATCAAATGTCACATTTTTATATGAAAATGCTTAATTAATTGATGATAAAACTAAAATCACTATATGTGACCGTCCATCACACAGAGGCCCTTATGGTCGGTATTGATTGAGTTACGCACGGATCTATAATCTACAATACATAAGCTACCAAAAACAATAAAAACCATGACCCTAGGTGTACTTTTTTTTTAAAATCATCAAAGTTACGCAACCCAAAAATGCACTTTAGAGAAATAACTAAGAGAAGTTTAAAACTCATTTAAAGTATGTTCCCGTGGGAAGTTACATAGATGATGGTAGATTCTGAATCCTGAGGTTCTCTTCTGTAGGAAACAATCAAAGATTTTTCAATTCCACTACCTCGTTGAGAAAAAATGGCCTTTGATCAGTGCAAGGCGCCGATCGTAAAAAAATAAGGAAATTTGTAATATGTGAATTATTATTTCGTATTTTGTGATCTTTGTCATAGTGTATGCTAGAAAATAGTTTTCTTTACACCTCGACTGGAAAATAAAAACGAAAAACTAACGTGATATATATTTTTTAATAAATATAGAAAATTATATTTTTTCTATCTCGTCACGAATAAATTTAACAATTTCCGTGTAGTACACCATACTTACCTGTAATAAGTCCAGACAAGCATTACACAGGTTTTAATTTTTTTTATGTCAATTAGTTTCAGTTTTATGACCGATTAAAGTTACATGAAAATCAAGGTTTACTTCCATACATTTGAGAAAAGGACCTTTATGGACGAATGTAACCAAAAATGTAAGTAAATAATAATATTTACATTATCTAAGTAGCAATCTTGTATTCGAACGTAATTCTGAATAAATCTTTTCATTACAAGTTTTTTGAATTTTGCGTAATTTTTAAATTATACGAAAAAGCAATTTCGCATAGTAACAATTATTTTTTAACTCTATTAACAAAAAAACCGACCAAGTACGTGTCGGACCACGCACAATAAAGAGTTCCGTACAGTACCGACACCTACTAGTCCATATTTAAACCCACTATCTGATACGTCGAATCCAAAAAGGTCGTATCTTCATAGTAAACTCACTGCACTTACGCCCTTTTGTTTGGGCAAAACAGTTTTTCAGCAATTACTCAAAAACCAGTAGCCGTATTTTTATCAAACCAAAAATCGTCGTAAGTATTTATTAATGTACAGTGACCAGCATCAATATCTGCTATAACAAAGGCGGCATAAATATCTGACCCGTCCTTACGGCCCTACAAATGGAGCTGTGTCGGATATTTAAATGCCACCATTGTTTTGGCAGATATTAATGCTGGTGACTGTACACCACCTCATTTATTTTTCAGAATTTTCATACATATGGAAATTAGAGGGTGGGAGGGGGGGGCACTACCTTTTATTTTAAGTTAACGTTACTATTATATTATGTAGCAATTCATAGAATAATACTTTCCTACCATATGTTGTGACATACGGACGGACGGACGGACGGACGCACGGACGGACTGACGCACGGACGGACGGGCGGACTGACGCACGGACGGACGGACGCACGGACGGACGGACGGGCAGACATGATGAAACTATGAGGGTTCCGTTTTCACCATTTTGGTTACGGAACTCTAAAAATACAATTCAATAGGAAATGTAATAAAAAACAATTTTTTTTGCAACGGTCATGCACGGCACGACTAGAGCTTCCTTGACTTGAGACTAGAAATAGGTATTTGTAACGTGTACCACCTAATCCAGTAAACAGAAAAGGCACATAAATAATACAGAAAATGGTTAGAAGTAATTAGAATAAGTTATTAACCTATTTTATATCATTATTATCTGCGCTCTGCCATAAGGGTCCTTTTTTACTAAACTTTACAACTAATTTTAAGGTAGAAATACTTAACTTATACGTGTGAAACCAAGCTAGAAATACACATCTAGTCTTATACTTTATCAATATGCAAAAAACAAAAAATATGTGATTTTACCGTATTTTACTAAAACGCTGATATCTACGAAACTAGAAAGTGCCATAAGGGCCCTTTTGTTATGGACGGTCTCATATGTTTGCCTATAAGATTTGAGGAGTTCCCTCGATTCCTCATGGATGCGGAGTTATGGAGTAACAAACATTAAAAAAAAAAGAACACAACCGAATTGAGAACCTCCTCTTTTGAAATCTTCAAGTCGGTTAATAATTTTTAGGAAAAAAACCGACTTCAGTGTTGGAGGCCGGTGAAAGAATATTATACTTAGTCTTAGATTCCATACAATCAAATAAAAATGGCTAAGAGTATGTTTATAATGGTGAAAGAGTAATTACCTTCAATTCCTCATGGAATCCACCATCAGAACTCAAGCTTTACAAAAATATCCCTTGAAAACCTAATTTGCTTGACAAACATAACGAAGAGAACAAATCGGCAAACATGTACTATGCGTCGTTGAAGAGTTCCGTTCTGATCATCATCAGCAGTTCCACTTCATCAAATGTCACTCTTTTAATGAAAATGCTTGATTAGTTGATGAAAATACTAAAATCACTATTTGTGTGCCTTTCACATTTGAGGAGTTCCCTCGATTCCTCATGGATGCCATCATCAGAACTGCGCTTTGACAACAACGGGACCAACTTGGATATATATACTTACAATCTAAAAAAAATATTACAAAATCGGTTCAGAAATGTCGGAGTTAGTTATGGAGTAACAAACATTAAAAAAAATAAAAAAAACACAACCGAATTGAGAACCTCCTCTTTTGAAATCTTGAAGTCGGTTAAAAAGTCAGCCGACGGCGCCGGCGGCCCTTTGAGCAGCGCTACTCGCGACAGCATGGCCGGGAGTTGAGGCACAAAGAAAAGACGGCCTTATATGGCAAGAAATAACGTTCATATTAAAACGCAAGTAATATTAAACATCAAATAATTTATAAGCGTGCATATTTTGTGATTAATTTGTTACTTATAGTCATAACAATACGACGACGGCATAAATTAACCACTTTTGAAGTAGTTCTGTATTTTGGGTATCCCAAAATTACCAATATTTGTGACTTTAGAAATCCTCAAAGAGTATCTGTTTAAGTTTAGATAATTTATCAACACACCTAATATACTATTCATTATAAATTGTCAAATTTCAGTTATCTATAATATCAGGTAAGATAAGCCAGAATATGTGTAACTTACCGAACTTTCTTTATTAATGATAGTCCCGATTGATTTATTCGTGTAATTTTGATTTCTTTAACTGGAGTGCAAGCGTCCTATCATAAAATAGGTACTTTAACAAAGTTATTTATTATGTTGTACTTATGAAATCAAAATGTGCTTAAAATTCTGTTTTTTGGTTTTTTTATACTGACGCGGGGTCTTAAAATGTTTAATTCTTTTTATTTTAACTATAACTAACAATAGTTTCTATCATACAAAAAGAAAATCACAGTTATCGGATTATTTCAAGTTTAAGCTAATTTTACTGGTCTATAAGTTAAGATCGCGGAGCATATTGATTACTCTATTGAGATTTTAAATGGCGCTGTCTACGGACTGTTATTAATTATGATCACGACAAATTTGTGCTATTTTGTTTTTGAAACGATTTTAGTTATGTAAAACAAAAATAGTTTTGTAATTGAATTATCAACTTTTGTAGTAGGTATAGGGTTATTACATGTGGTGCTCGACTCTTGGGAATTAGGACTACCTATGACACCAATGTTTCCGTATTGAAGTAAAAATCAAATACCTACATCGTTATTGGGGGGGTCAAAAAGTGGCTCGAAATGGTTCGTGTACACGGCCTGTTTTGCTTTGCTGGACTACTGACACAGTGCTGTCGTGTGTTTTGATGTCATATTATACCATCTCGTTTTTAATACCTAAGTACGTCAAGTCTTGATATTCAAGATGCAGTCTATTCGGATTTTGCTCGTCGCCGCGTTGGTGAACACACGTGGTCGGCGCGTAGACGAGCTGAATCCACTACCGAACAAAACCAGTTGCCTACTGTCATGACGTCGTTACCGAACAACGTCTTTGAACGCGTGATTGATTGGCGAAATCATCATAAATTTGATGGAAAACCTTTTTTAAAGAGTGAAGTGAGTACAGTCTATTCATTCTTACATGCTCTCTTGTAAGCAAACTCTCTCTGAAGACATAAATCATTGTCATCCTTTTCTCTAATCATCACTTAAAATGTTGATATGTTGAATAAAAATACTTAAACATGCTCACAACGTATTGCAATCCTAGAGAAAAGTCTGATAATGATTAACGTCTTCAAAAATAGCTTGTTTACATGATATGACACGTAAGGATGAATAGACTGTAAGTAGATAAGTCGAAGTGGGAATACAATGGACGAGTTGTCAAAAAAGAAATAAAATGCTGGAAAATTAAATGGCAGTCATGTCACCACCCCGTCAGAAATACACAATGAAAAGCGAATCTCTAGAAGTAGGTACTTCAGTTTTCGATATCAACGCCTCATTGTATCCGATACATTCCTTGGCTGGTCAGGTCAATACAGAAAACCCATTTATTTGCTTTAATCCGTTACTAAGCTGGGAGCACGTTGAAAACGGTACACTACAAATACTACAGTTTTGTCGCTCGAATCACGGTCAAGTAACGTACTACGGTCAATATAAATGTATATATTTGCGATTAAAATTAACATGAAAGTTAAACATTTTGGGTTAACGGCCGCAGAGCTAAGTTTGTACGTAGGTACTTAATACGCAATGACAGAAATAACATACCTACCTAAGTAGGTCAAGTATTTTTTTTAGTCCCATTGTCATTTATACAAAATCATTATAAAAAAAATTGGTAGTTATAAACATTTATATGGTAATGAGAGAATAAGGGCAACTTTTTGCAATTTTTATTTATTTATTTATTTGCATTAAGGTAACAGGGCTAATATTTACGTACATATTACAAATTAAATGCAATGTATAATCCACTGCACAATTACATGTACCAAATCGTCTGTAATCGCACTGAAAAAACGTCTGGGTTAAAAATAACAAAAATACTGTCAAAAATAACCCACCGAGTTTGTCAATATAGCACCTGCAAACTTTGTAGCTAAAATTAAATAAGTCAACTTTGTTGTTCTCACTTATCAAATAGTAACCGATACACTTGGTTAAAAATTGTTAAAGTTAAGTTGGCTGCAATTAGCCAATTTTTACTTTGTAATCAGAGAAAACTAACCCAGTTATTTAGTATTTTTAAACAATTTATTCGGTAACTACATGTTTAAAATTAAATAATGCAGTTGTCAGCTAATACCAGAAGGTTGCGTGTTCAAATCACGTCGGGGTCACCAATGTAGAAGAGAAATGTGCTCCTATATAGGAATAATATACAGTGTTAATATATACATGAAAGGGATATCTACAAACAATATACATATATACAATAGATAGGAGACACAGGAAGAAACGACAATAGAGAGATCTCTCAGGGACCGAAGTCCAATGAGAGTTGGTTGGAAGTTCTATATACGCAACTGACTTAAGAAACTTCGATAGCGCGATGCAGAACATGTCAGATTTGACCGTTGCCTAGGAAGGATTATATTAACTAAAGCAACTTGTTTGTTTCTTAGTGATTCACGCAGTTATTTGCAACAAAACAACATATCTAATATTAAGCAAGTCGTGCAAGGTCTGTCATTAAATAATGCACTAGTTAAACAATGACAGTGTAAAATTCGTTATTTCTAACTGAGTCGGGTAAAGATTATCTTTACCGAGATCTTCATTCGGAAATTAATAAGTGTTTTGTTAGTATAACCAAAAACGTTTAACAGAATTTGCTTGTTTATCATTTACTAAGCATTTTTTCGCATTTTAATTAAATCTTGGTTGTATGTAACTAACTATTTTTTAACCGAGCCAAATTGGTACTTTGCTAGCGTTTCGTTTTTTCAGTGCGTAAACGGTGGTCGTTCAAAACTGTTTGTATGGAAAGTATACCAAGTTTCTATGGGATGACAGTTGCCAGCGACATTTTTAACGTTCAACGGCCTGTACCCTTACCATAAGGTCGCAATGTTTGCATTACCGTACTCGCTAGCGACTGCGTAAACGATTTAGTATTATGGATAAAAGTACAGCGCCTCTGGCGGTTACGCAATAGAATCGCCATACTAAATCGTTTACGCAGTCGCTAGCGAGTACAATAATGCAAACATTGCAAATTCATGGCAAGGGTACTGTGATCTTAAGTTTTTGGTGCAACCCTTAATCGCTTATTTAAAATTTTAAACCTATCTTCGTCTGTATCCATGTCGATTCTTGATATTGACAACAGGAAGCCTGAGAACAGATTCAAAGAGATCCAGTGGGCCTATCGTGAACCGAAAACAAAGTATCTCTTTTTCTTTCTGTCGCTCGAATATACTCATAAGTGCGACAAAGAGGCAAATATTTCATTTTTCGACAGCACAGGTCCCCACTTTGATATGATGTGACATAATTCTCGCAAAATGGAATGGGAATGTGTCCCCTTCTTTCTGTCAAATATTAGAGATGAATGATTATGAGAATGTCGACCAAATAGAATTATTATTTATAAGATGCTATTGGTCATTTCGCGACCACGCAACGATGGGATTTTCCGAACATGTTTCAGAATAGGTTTACAATTGCAATCTCGTATTGCAAAGATTTATTTTAGATTATCTGTTTTTGTTTTTTTTATAGGTAGGTTATTTATGGCACATACTTTTACTTTATTTATTTATTTATTATTTATGCTTACGGATAAACAGGACGTTTTTAGGACTATTTTTAAACAGAGCTGAACCGATTAGTGATTCAACAGTCCATAAAAAGTGTGTACATAACTTGCGAACCGAAAGTACCTACAGCCGGCATCGGCAGTAAAACTTTGGAACGATATTTTAATTTATTTATCGATTTGTTTTGATTACAAAATAGGCACACATAATTTACTAAAAATTAGTACCGCTCAGTTTAGATAAGATGAGTAATTGAGATTTGGTTCCACCAATTATACTTAAATGAAATGCAAGTGATGATATATACTAAACGAAACTTTATAAGGAACTTAAAGAGTTTGGGAGCTGGACAAATCAATACCTAACCGTTAAAACTGTCCTCGTAAGTAAGTCACATGCTATTAGCCTTTTGAGAACAGTTAATTCGCTTAAACTGTACCAATGCGTCTAAACGATAAGATTATTTATTGCAGATCCAGTTTTTAAGATTAAGAGGACGTATGTTATTTTGTAACACATTTATAGTACGACGTTTTCGCTTGGAAAGCATTGGTTTAAGAGTCTAGTAAGACCGACGTGTGCCGATAGCGATAACCTAATAGTTTTAGTAACCACATATCTATTTCATCTCGTATTGAAATTGTTAACTCTATTTTGAACAAAGTAAAGTTGGTTTCGCAAATACCTTTACGGGGAAGGTACGAGGTTAATAAAATAACTAGACAATATAAGATACCAGTTCACCACGATTTAGATTAATGCTAGTAAAAGTAAGCTTGAGTCCAAGATTTTGCTCGGATTTGCGGTTTGAAACTGTATCACAGTTATATGTCACGGAAAAGTTGGTTTCACATTAGGTATCTCATCATGTATGATGTATTTTTTAGTTCTAGACCTCAACAAGCATTAAGATTGGTAATACATTTTGGCACGTTAAGATTGCTTTGTACGGACGCAAATGGACAAATGTGATGTGAACGCGACAGTTAACCGCATGATTTAGACATTACTGCACAACCCCTGTTCTTTTATTACTAATCTAAGACACCAATTTGAAGCTAAAGAAAACTAAACCACATTAAGAAATACCATTATTTTACATGTTCTGCATTAATTTTATTAATTGGGGTGTGTAATGAAACTATTTGTATTATATTGTACACTAGCGACCCGCCCCGGCTTCGCACGGGAACCTCTAAAATTATCAGTGTTCCTCTACTATACTATGCATGTGTTACTATATTATACATAATTATAAACCTTCCTCATGAATCACTCTATCTATTAAAAAAATACCGCATCAAAATCTAAGCATACAACGGGACAGACAGACAGGAAGCGACTTTGTTTTATACTATGTAGTGATTTTGTAAATTACCTAATACATATATGGAGCTCTTAGGTAGGTACAAGATGATCGAAGTTACATTAACTACGGTACATTACGATTAGGTACCTATTTTAAGTTTGAAGTTATATATATATGCCCTTATTTCATTGTATCTATTACAAACATAGTTTTCAAGACAATGTGTAGGTAATGGAAACTACTACATTAGTGTTAAAGTAGAATATCCAGTGGAATACATAAGCATTATATAGAGCATATATAAGCGACTTACTTAAAGTAGTAATAGTTATGTTGAAGTTACCTGTAAGTAAGGTCCATTATCTTTGTCCGCGCAAATCAAGTCTTAAAAGCGTGAACGTTATAAATGTCGTTTCGTTATTACCAGCTTTAAAGTGCCCATTGTTTAAGCGCTCACCGAATCAGTATCTAGGGCTTCAATCGGACTCCATAACAATCGGTACAGTTAGGGAAACACGACTTACAGAATTAAACTGTAATGCTACTAACGTCATTTCAATAATTCGTGATCCTACAATACTTGTGACATAGTTACATTCCCAATGGAACAGCAAAACTAAACTTTAAACGTTTGATATATAGAGTTGAATTTGGTTAGTCGGAACTTTAGTTGTGTTGTGAGCGATGTTAAGTCAATGGGGACAATGCGTACCGTACCTTACTCAACGGGAGGCCACCGAGACTGGTCTAGGTTATGATTATGAACTACTAGCGGCCCGCCCCGGCTTCGCAAGGGTAGTCTAGATTTTTTTACCTAATGTTTTGATCTAATTACCTACTAACCTAATCTATGTATACTACTACAAATGACATTTTTCTAGTTCCTCATTTCGAATATTACTCGTTTTCCGTACAAAAATTCAACCCCTTTTATTAGACCCTTAAGGGAAGAATTTTCAAAAACGCATTTTTTATATTTTATCTGAGATCCGCCATGTCTACCCGCGAAGTATGAAGTCACTCACTTTAAAATACACAACTTACCCTTACAATGTTTCAAACCCCTTTTCATCCCTTCAGAAGGAAAATTTCCAAAAACGCTGAAATTAGTTTTCTTATAACTGAATGCTAGGTCTATAAACAAAGTTCCAAGTTTCTCGTTTAAAAAAAATTGCTCCCCATACAAACTTTCAACCACTTTTTCACCCCTTCAGAGGGCGAATTTCGAAAAACGCTGAAAACCGTTTTCTTCCATTTGAATGCTTAGTCTATTACAGAAGTTTTAAGTTTATATCTTAAAGATAATTTTCTTATACATACAAAATAACCACCCCTTTTAAACCCCCAGGGGGATGAATTTTGAAACAAATTATAGCCTATGTCCTATTCTGATGTCTAACCTACAACACTGGAAAGTTTCATAGAGATCCGTTGAGGAGTTTTTGAGATTAAGCGGAACGTACATCCATACATCCATCCATCCGCACTTGGCCTCCAAGCTTGAATCCTCAATGTCACGTCTTATTAGAAGTTCAATTATTGCACTGCAAGTAAATTCACCTACTTACTACATCCACTTTTATTATCTTACCTACTTTTGAGTTGAATTCGAACTTATAATACTTATGCTAAAACAACATACTTACATATGTTATTTAATATGCAATAGGTATGCACTTACAGAATACCCACTCTTTTGAAAATCAACTATTATTCGTCAATTCAAATATATACTTATGAAACTTCAAACCTTTTTTAATTAAACTAAAATTCTTGGTCAGAGAGAAAGAAAACCAGTAAACATCGGCGATGACTCAAATAAAATATTGTGCATGTAATCGTTGCTCGTGAACAGATCACCCTGTGTCTGGCCTGCAATCTCGGGGACGACCACCCGGGAATCTATTTGGCCGAGCCTGAGGTAGCTAATAACCGACCGTACAACGTTAAACCCGTTTCGCAATTATAGTCGGAAGACCTTACCATTGACCAACACTTAGGTACTTTGTTGCGCGACGGTATCGATCATCCATGTCTTCTGTATTGGACAATATAGTGATAGACAGAGAGTCTAATTTATCGATATATAAAAACCTACGTAGAGCATAAGAGGAATTATCAATACTAATTTCACCAACGCCAACTTAATTTTGGGTTAACTCGATGGTTAAACAGTTAAAATTTGAATACTAGAGCACCATCCGTTTTGTTTTACAGGGGGGGTTTCCCATGAAGCTAAAGGGGACGTGAATAAATACAAAATTTTAAATTTAAAAACCCCCCGATAGAGCAGATCGATCGGATATAAGAAAATTGTCAGATCCCCTCATCAACTAGAAAAGAGCTGATGATCTTCAAACGACTGATCAGGTCATGGTTACCTTACCATATACTTTCAATATCGTTGAAGAAACACGGTACCAAATTTCGTATCGATCGGACATAAAGAAGTTAGTCAGGTCCCCTCATCAATTAGAAAAGAGCTGATAATCTTCAAACGGCTGAACAGATTTTCATGAAACATGGCTAAGAACACTCGGGATAAAATTATCTATGACACAAAAAAATTTAAACGAAAATCGGTTCATCCGTTTGGCCGCTACGATACCACAGACAGATACACAGATACACAGGTACACAAATACACAGACAGACACGTTAAACTTATAACACCCCTCTTTTTGCGTCGGGGGTTAATAAAACATAGATCCACTCTATCGTGCCCCCTTAAAAATCAAGTTGGAGCAATATTTTCAAATTTTTACAATGCATTTTGATTATTTTTGATCTCCCAAAGCTATAATATATAAATTTTCAAACAATGGTTTTACAAGTTTATAAGAGGGGCTCCCACACAGCTTAAAGGGGGCGCAAAAAAGGTCCTACCCCCATAGAGTGGGGTACCCATCTTTGATAAGAGCTCGTTGAGTGCAAAAATACTGTATTTTTGGTTCTATTTATTTTTTGCTTTTTGCTTTTTTATCCTATTATTATAAATATTGCCATTTTATCCTATCTTGAGCTGTGTTCGGCCAGTTTTTCGCTGCGTTTTTAATGTCGTCTGACCAACGAGCGTTTGGTCTGCCACGACGTTGAATTTTATGTAGATTAGATAGAATTATATGTCTAATTTTTTTTGCTATGGGCAACCGTTTACGAGTTTTTTACGAAATACCGAAAAATGGGACTTTCAAACCCCCGTCTTCTACCCGGCTCAAGGGCTCCGGGCGAGGACTATTTAATTCATATGCTCACTTCCTAACTAGTCCAAACAAAGTTACGAAGTCGAAAATTGTGTTCCAAGTATTTCCCTCTATACCTTTTAGTTGCCTGGCCTGGCCTACTACTGACACCTATATTTCATGTTCCAATTTGATAACAGTGTGTTTTGTTCTGATACGTTAAATCGGCGCGCGAAATACGTTGACATCTTGGATTGACCCGTCCATAATCAAACTAACTTTGATTAATAGACAAAAAACACTTGATTGGGATCGGTTGGGTACGTTTGACGCGGTTGCTGTATTGCAAATGAACGACTGGAATTTAAAAATTAAGGTTTAATAATGTAGAGAGCCCCCTCCACTCTCTCTCGTTTTTATGCATAATCATAAACATCTGCATGTTAAAAAAGAAACGCCTCATCAATAAAGATATTCCTCCCGGTAATACTTTGAAGAAAAACAAAATAACCGTACACACAAAGTTAAAAAGAAAAGTATATAGGTTGCGGTTACGTGACATTGTTGATAAACTACGGCTGTCAGTCGTAGTTTGATAGACTTCTTCTTCGACATCCGCATGCTTCTATCGGCTTGATCTTTAGCATGTTTATCTTTAATAATTTAATAACAGTCAAATTGCAATAGCACAACCCACGTTTACCTTTGCTTCATCTGTTTTAAACAGACTATGTATTCTTAGAATCACAGCAAAGAGAAATGCTCTTTTGCCATTTAAGTACAAAAGTGAAGCCTTCGTTACGTGGCAGAAACTATTATAATGGTTATACATACAGCGCTTGAATTGAGATGTTTCGAGTTTGATTACTTGACACCTCCATGGACGTTGGAAGTTCATGCAGTAAAAATTTCCTATTAACAATAGAGACCGTACTTTTCGTCTTTATGATTTTTGTCTAATGTGGCAATGAGATATTTTTTTCGGTATGTCTTACATTCACTGCTTCGGCCATCGGTTGAGCAACTCAAAATGACAAATAGGCAATGTCAGCAATCCCGTCTTTCGTGTTAAAACCTCAGATTCGGTGGAAACCGCTCAAACAATCTCATTGGAGCGCACTCCTATCGCTTTACTGGGCCCGACCTAAAAAGCCTAGTGTACCTACTCTGCTAGTGCGCCTCAATGACTTTTAGGTACTTAACTTTAACAAGTTTGAGACTTTAACTTTTAACAGCGTTAATGCTGTAGAATTCGGCACTAAAA
Source organism: Cenopis cana (assembly GCA_951800055.1). Classification (NCBI taxonomy): domain Eukaryota; kingdom Metazoa; phylum Arthropoda; class Insecta; order Lepidoptera; family Tortricidae; genus Cenopis; species Cenopis cana. The sequence continues at coordinate 8,216,921 of OX637489.1, read as the reverse complement.
ACCACCCAGCCAGCCTAAAATCGCAAAGCATGATGCAGTTCTGCATTTTAAATATGTTTTACGGATCAGTTAGGGTAGTGTGTATCCAATTTTGCACCTTCGGAAAACTGGATTTTGCTGAGCAGCACGCGGAAAACTGCGAAAAGTTGGGACTTTTCACTTAATGTTCTAAAACTAAGGATAATAAATTGGACTATCTTCGAAAGGCCAAGATAAGGCCTTTCGAAGATAGTCCAATTTATTATCCTGTCGAAGCAATTATCTCCGAATATATTCACTACATAAAAAAAAATCTTTGAGAAAGCTTATACTCATTTTTAAGCTCAGCAGGCTCCAGTTAGTAGGGTTTGACTTGTAAAAGTGCCATTGCGGCCTACTTACAGAATAAAGTTCATTTTATTCACTTTATTTTTTATACAGTTTTTCGAAGGTGCAAATTTGGATACACACTACCCCAGCTGATCCATACAACATATTAAAAATGCAGAAATACGAGTACATCATGTCTTGCGATTTTGATGTCAATATCTAGAGGCCTATAATTAGGTACTTACATGCACAAGGTATCACAATAAATGAGAAGCGCGGCCATAAACTCACACTCTTTAAAACAACCAAAGAGGTTGGATTTAGGAAAGGTTGCAGTTGCTGCAACAATATCATAAAATACAAATAGGTACTCTTTATTGCACACCTCATTTAAAAGACACAGTAACACTAACTTAAGTTAGTTAGTTGTGTTGTTGCTGTCAAAAAAGACAGATCAACAAATTTATTTGTATCATATCCACTAGCTTTTGCCCGAGACTTTATTAATAAACGTCTCGACTTTGAAGTCGAAAATAAAATCGAACAGCTACATTCACCTACATCGTCCTTATACAAGTGTACATTCTTCTAGTCCATTACATTATAATAAATACTTGGACAGCCCCATAGCTAGATCAGATGCTGGCCAAGAGCATACCCATTGGTAATAAAAAAAAACTGCATTGTTTGTGTGGTAGTCACATCACTGGGAACAACACCCTTACAATGTTCACTTGTTCAGTGCTGCAATCCCACGAGCTCGCACGCCCGCGTTCCACTATGATATAATTACGGGCGTTCAATCAGTTTCCAGCCGCTACCGCTGCGCCTACGCCGGCCCGCGAATGCAAATTTTCCTGTAAGGTGGAGTCACTTGACATGGACGAAGCGGACAGCGAATCCAGTGAAGCCGGGGAAATATGGATTTGGCCATTTGTTTCTATCTACTCTGTGATTTTTTTTTGTAAACAATCATCAAACTGTTTGCCTATATAAGCTGCAAATCGATTGATAACAAACTAGATGAGGGCCCTTGCGGGATGCACTTCGACTCAGTGGGATTTTTGGATAATAAACTAACTTTTTTATATACTGTAACACGATATAAGTACTTAAATATCGGTTTATTTAGAGATGTTTAGTAATATAGATTAAATTTAGTTGTTTTTAGCAGTCACGACGAAGTGAATGAGTTTTGTCTCGTGACTACAAATAATATTTTCAAAAACTTTTAATATTGCTCATGAAGTCTGATGTTTATGTTTTACCTACAAATTGTGTGATACCAACATACTTTTTAATTTTTGATCTCATCTTATACTTATTGGTAAGTGTCACGAAAATTTGGAGCTTGTTTTCTACATATGCATGTTTTCTACATGTATGTATGTGCATGTTTGTGTAAGTGCCTATTTTTACGTCGAAAAAAAATATATTTTTTTGTAAACTTTCACATGAGAGTTGTTATCTCGGGAGTACCTAGACTTAGTGAAACATAGCATTTTGCAGAACGCAATCTTTCTTCGATCAAGCTGTCATTGTACGCCGCAGATATAAAGCTTATCATTAAGCCGCAATTACGCTGTTTATAATGACATCAGTGAAAAGACCAGTAAGAGTGTTCAGTGTGTTCGCACCATTATACTATAGGTGCCAAGCGGCAGGTCATTATGTTCTGTTATTCCTCGCGATCATATTGATTATTATGAGAATGGACCTACTGGCCGCCCAGCTTACAAAGAACCATAAACATATAAGACTTCTCAAGAAAGATATCCAAAGTTCACTGGTTGGTTATGCATACGTTAAAAAGTACAAGTCACTTACAGGAAGCTCCCAGTTTCCATGCATTCTATGGTCGAGATAACAGTAGAAGCATAGACTACTCCGTGCACACTTCAGTAACAAATCACTTGCCTATAGGTCCGTGCGATCAAATCTTTCCAATTTAAGGTATTGCTCGAGCAGATTTGCGGCAGTACTTTGATGCGAGTAAATCAGTCAGATCTGTCCCCGGTTGAAACGAGACGAATGGGAAATAAATTGCAAATGTCGCCCCATTGAATAGCCAGAGACAATATCATGAGAAATAGGTAAAGTAAATCGAGATCGCAGGCAATACAATTGAATTTGCCTATGTCTGATTCGAAGGCATCTTTTCATCGGTTGGATTGATACCTAAGGAAGACATTGTAATTGACCGATGCAAGACGATCTTATTAGAATTTTTAATCTTTATTATAGAATACTTATGCCATATCATAGGCACAGGAGAATAAATTTTAGGGCTAAGAGCTTTATTATAACTTAGCAAGTAAATGAATATTATGTTAATTTAATTCTACTCCATGAATATAATGTTGTACACGTTCTATTCCATGCAAAACATACTTTCGCTAACCGTATCGATATAAAGTTCAATCCACTTACGGATCGTACACTCATTTATTATTATGACCCTTTCCTGAACAATTTATTATCAAAACATACGGTTCAAATCTCGATAAGGGCATGTATATTTAAGTAAAGAGCGCATATATATATATTTGAAAATATGTATTCGAGTCATGGTCATTTTGTTTGTATTTAAGGATATGTATCGTCATCTTATCATATTATCATAATATGTGCCGTACTTTAAGGGAGTTGGTTGATTTGTGATAACGATCCATATTATTTATGTTTGTAATATAAAGGTATCCATATCGTACTCGGTAACGTCATTAAAAAATAAACCCAACTTATTTGGCGGTTAGTGCGGTACCCCAAATGTGTGAAGTCCGATAATAGTACCTAATAAGTACTGAAGATAATAAAACAAATTAGCCCAAACACGATGGGCTTATCTAGTGTAGTTTAGGAGATGTTATGGCCACCTTCTGTCTCCATCATCAATCAGCTCGGCGTTACTGGTAAATACAATCAGCGTCATATTATAGTATGTAGCAGTCAAAGTGGCCAAATAGTTCGGTACACCATACAAAATATATGGTGTACCGAACTATTTGCCCACTGTGTCACCTTAATATGTCACCGAACTTACATTAAGTACGCCAAATTTCAGCACAATCGGATATCAGAAAGTGGCTGAAAAAGGAATGCAAATAACTTACGTACCACCTACATACATACGAGCAGTGTAAGCTAAATAAGAGTTTGTAGAATGTACATGTCTGTTCAGGTACCGATATTCAAGTTAAGTATATGGCTGAAAAACTTGTCGCATCCACAAATACAATTACACTTAAGTTAATTTATATGTTGATAAATAATGATCACAAAATTATACGAGAGTTCATTTAACCGACTACGTGCTAACTGTCGCGCGATGAACTGCCGCACTGCTGCTCTAACAAGAAACGACAAAAGCGTCGTTTAAACTGATTGAAGATACAACATTCCGGATTAGTAAAACAGAGCCGTCTGTTTACAACGATTCGGAATTTCACGGCTTTTTAGTTCCTACTGAGCACCCGCTCCATCCATGAGAGCAATTGCTCGTTGATTCAACACAAATTCACGTTTCGGAAAGTAGGTACCTATTGCGGCGCCGAGATGTAATGGAAATTTAATAATGCCGAATATTTGTTCAGTTGCAGGCAGTTCGGTTCCCGTTCAGTCGACGTACTCGTAGATGGGCGGTCCCATAAAGTTAATGTTTTAACGGATTTAAAAAAAGGAGGAGGTTCTCAATTCGGTTGTATGTCCTTTGTTTTCGTTTAATGTTGGTACGGTTCTTGTTGAATTTAAAGATTAAATTGTGCCAGGCTACTATTCCTTTAATGATGTTTTATTTCTTGATTTCGTTCCTAAGTAATTATTTTTTGTCAATAAAACCTTACAATAAAAAACCATGCAATTTATTTTTACAAGGTCTGCATGTAACCTCCAAAATTAATAGGAATAATATGGGAAATAATTATTACAAGTTTTTTAGATAAACAATTTGTAATCAAGCCACTTGTAAAACAGTTGATTTCAACAATAGTTTTCATTTCACAGTTGTGCAAATATAAATTCAAGAATAACGTAGCAACCAGTGTTAGGACCTAAATCCAACAGTTTATTGGCCTTTGTTCCAAGCGTATTGTAGTACCCTTAGGTATTACAATTTACCCATTTTTAGCAAAACTCGAGGTAAAAGTCGAGGTTTTTTACAAAAATCTAACATTCGCGCTTTTAAACCGCAAGCCAGCGTCATTATAACAGAATTCGCAGACACAAGTTATCTCTAGTCCTCGTACTTCGTGCTTTCACTCTACCATTTCCGTATCCTTAAGTAGCAGTCAGATTGAGATCAGGAGGCACGTGTCACAATGTGTCCGACATTACAGATTCGCGTCCGGTTGTTTACATTGTCTTAATTCCAAAACTTTCCAAAACTTTATCATCTACCGATACACTATGAATTCGTGTAATTATATAGGTTTTGAATGACTAATTATCGCGACAGTGATTTAGCTTGCGTAAAAGATCTCTTGTTTAATTCCCAATGTTCAATTGTGGATCTTCCCTTGCGTACTAATTTATAATTTGTCCACCAAATATTCACTTGAATGTCTTTCTTAAAGAAATCAGTGTTATAATATATAAGTATATAAATATTTCTAAGCTACGCATTTGTGACACAATATTTTAGTCCGATCAGACAGTTATTTCGGATTGTTGTTGCATTTTTATCTTCAATTAATCCTATGCCATAGCATATCTACAAAAGCTATTGTTAATCAGTATCCTTTAGCGTCGTGTATTTTCCTAATTGGTATTTTTAAAAACAGCATGTCATTCTCATTCACATGCATGCGTGTGATTCATGTGGAACTAGTTATATATATATGACCTGTCAACTTTAATGTACCATGTTTAAGCAAATAAATCATTCATTCATTCATTCATTCAAAAAAATAAGTCTTGGTACCTGCGAGGGACTCATGCTCATACTAATTTATTGATAATACTCGTACTAATTATAAAATATTACGTCAGATAAAATTAACACAATTAATCAATAAAGGATAAACATACCCTGCGTCTCTATTACAAGAAGGCCTAGTGTTTTTAACAGTATTTAACACCAAGGTTTCGGCACTGGACTGCACTTCGCCGAGTTACTACGGCCGTTGCATTCGGTCGCATTACCACTGTCCGGAGAAAACGACAAATTCCGTTATCCGCTAGCGGACCAGCGCCCGACCATAAGTCACCGTCCACACCACAGAGCCTGCTATCAGTACATTGACTTGACAGGAGTGTTAAACTACTACTATTCTATAGGTGCGACTGCAGAAATTAATTGGTCGATTCAATTAATAGAGGCATTCGGGCGGCTTGAGAACTTCTAACAGTCAAGTTACATTACATCTCACTTGACAAGCCTAATTTCAATAAGGTAGTCTAGTTTCTCGTTTAGTTGGATGTTGGATGGTCCGATGGCAGTCGCTTCCGTAAAAACTAGTGCCTACGCCATATCTTGGGATATCGGACCCCGGGAATCCTTCAGGGATAACGGTAGGATAATGATAATTCAATTAAAAACAACAAACCATGTAGCTCACAATGTTTTCCTTCACTGAAAAGCTAAATGATAATTCATACAATTTTTCTAATTCTAGTGGTACGACGTACGACACGGGATTTGAACATTTTGGGACCACGAGTTCCATATTAATAGTCCCTTACTTAACCGCTCAGCTACATGTTATGGAAGTTTTGTATTAGTAGTATATCGATATTGGTAAGCTCATATTCACGTAACGTACGTCATAATTCACGTGAAAGCAAATTCCTTTTCATATATATACATATATATACTATATCAATCTACGTGAAAACGTTTATGTACATGTCGATACAGGCGAATAGTAATGTAATGAGGCTTTCCAAGAACATAGATGTTTTGACTGTCGCCTAGGCCATAACTGACGTTTCAGTATTGATATCTGTGTAAGAAGGCCTATATTTATAAACTTGAGCTGAAGTCTCAGTTCTAACAAATATTTCAGAAAACCCATGTTATTCGAAAAGAGTATTAAAAGGTAAACCTACCCATTTACTAAAGTGATCCAATAGACAAAGATCGATATCAAGGTACTGACTGGCACTTCTATTGTATTTTCCGGACGTACAGGCGCGCCCAGACGCCAACACTCATTAATTCTGCAAGAACAGATACTTTAAGTATCTAATCACTCCACCATTAAGCATGTTTTCCAACGGATTTACAAACCATAAAACAGTATGTAAGTAAAATATTCCACATTTCTCACGATTGATTTGAGGCGACAGGAAATGCAGTCGGAAAAAGCTTTCGCTTTGTAATTAACAAATACACAATAAAATAACAGTAATGCAGATTGAAAAGTCTAAGTGAACTAACCGTACCCAGTGCTTGGAATTCCTTGAAATAATATTAATGCATGTAACAGAACTGTCGTAGGAGAATGATTTTCTCATAAAGCTAATCTAGCGTCATAAAACAATGATGCGCGCTCGCGCTGTACCTACGGATAAGTGGCGCCGTTGTTTTCTCCGACCGTCCTCTATGTTTTTGTCTAGTATATATGCCGACTAGATGGTCTAGTCGGGAACTAATGAGCAAACTTAAATTTTAGCAAATTATATACTTGGATCACGAAAACATGGAAATAAAAACGGTTTCAGACAATCACAACAAATTATCAGTCCAATGAGTGAATTTCCATGTCACTTCAAGGAAACCTTGTCGGATTAAATATTGACGATTGTTCTGACGAATATGATTATAACCATTCTAATAAAAATAAGCAAAATAGGGTACGCTCCCGGTTTCATATACAATAATGTCACCGTCTAAAATGACGTAACGGAACAACGAAATACAAAATGGGAATTGTTACGAGTAAAACGTAACCCTTGATCCTATACAATGAAGATGTGCTTTAAGCAGACTCGTCTAGTATACGTGTTCCCGATTATCTGGGTTGGTATTATCCGCCTCCACAAAGGCTCGTTCTGCGAAATCTTGTAAGAAGATAACATCTAATAAAACAATGTTAAGAATGTTATCGTAGACAACGCAATTTTTACAGTTGGATTTACGCGAAGTAATAAATGTTGATTATTTACGTAGATCAAGAAACATTCAAGTTTCTACGTACGTCTAAATTACTTATACACATAAGTTCTTCTAATACACGTCTAAACATCCTTAATTTAACTTAATATATGATGTAAAAATGCTGGATTATTATGTTAAATCATTCTTTCAAAAAGGATTTCTTTTAAGTCTCCTTGGTTATATTATTTATGATGAATGCTTCCTATCCTATGTATTTTTTCGGTCTTTCGGTATCATACTAACCCCAAACAATCTACAAAGCAGTACTGAAAGGGCGTAACTTATTTTGTTTCAATGGTGCCTTCTGCGATCATCAGGAAAAGGAAAATGCGGTACTAAATGGAGCGCACAGATCGAGACGCGCATATTACACGGTTTGCGGTGGCCCATTCCGGAGTCTTATCGATTTAGATGCGATTTTAAAGACGTGCATTGGTGAAGACACGCACCAAATTTCAACGCTTATGATTGCATAGCGGTACTATGTAATGTACCACAGGGTTGATTCTGCATATCTAATTTTTGTACCAATAACGCGGTGTCACATAATATTATTTTCAGTGAATTTGCAAAAGATATAACTTTTCTTTGATGCATGGAAGGGAAGTGTTTTTGCCATATTTTAACCTATCACGAAGAGTAATAACTTTAGCTTATATGTTGATAAATACTTTTATAATTATCCCATTTTTACACGACTGCCTAAAAGATTAATGGGTTCATGTATGTAGTGCCTATTTATGTGAGATTCCATGTTACCTCAGAACTTCCTGTGTGAGCTATCGTTAGAATCCTTACGTGCTTACGTCAACCCAAGTTACATAGAATATAAACGTTACAATATAAAAAATATGCCTGCATCCGAAAAAAAAACGATCTAATCATGAGAGATATCCAGATCAAGAATTTATAAAGACATTTTCAAAAATAAACACAAATTATATAATTATGTATATTTAAAACATGATTTTACGGTATATTAAAAAAAAAAACAAAATGCAAAATAATTAAATATTAAAAAAATAAAAACAAGAATGCAATGGATAAAAGTGAACTTTGAAACAGAGTTCTATGGCAAAAGAACACATACAGGAGTAAAACTTTAAATTCCATGAAATATGTTTAAAAGACGGCTTAAAAAACATGTCCGTGAAATCATCCACATTTTATATCAAAATTGCGACCCGCCCCAGTTTCGCACGAGTAGTCCTAAATGTTTTGATCTATTTACTTATGTATAGGTACCTACTTATACTAATATATGTATATTACTACTAGTTTTTGCCCACCAATTCGTCCGCGTGGAACTCGTTCATCGCGATAGAATATAATTGCTATTTTTTTATATCAGACGCTTACCTAGTTATCGCTCTTCCATACACACTTCCACTCCCTAAAGGGATGATTTCCGGGATAAAAAGTATCCTATGTGTTTCCCCGGGACTCAAAATATCTCCATGCCAAATTTCATCTAAATCGGTTTAGCGGTTTAAGCGTGAAGAGGTAAGACAGCCAGACCGGCACACTTTTGCATTTATAATACTAGTATGGATAAACGAAATCACTTGTTGTACTCGTTTTTAATACAAGCACTCGAGATTCTATACACCCTTGAGGGATGAATTTTCATATACCTATTCTTTCATAACATTGTTTTTAAATTACCAATGCATGTTACCTGTACTTGTGTTCAATCACTGTTGATTAGCTTGAAAGTTCTCATTTAAGTGAACATGTCATGTTGACGACCGCTTTAGCTTAGTTGGTAGTGACCCTGCCTACGAAGCTGGAGGTCCCGGGTTCGAATCCCGCCCGGGGCATTTATTTGTGTGATGAGCACGAATATTTGTTCTCGGGTCTTGGATGTTTTCTATGTATTTAAGTATCTATTTATCAATATAAGTATATATATCGTCACTTAGTACCCATAGTACAAGCTTTGCTTAGTTTGGGACTAGGTTGATTTGTGTAAGATTGTCCACAAATATTTATTTTATTTTATCTACACACATATCATAAATCCTCTAATATGCGTTCGGAAACCGTAGAAAATGACTCTCATTTCAACATTCAATGAATTTATGGCAATTTTCTTATCTGTGGCTAAGGCTACAGCAGTAATAAAATATTTCATTTTAATCTCATATATGATGTTAAAATATTACGTCAAACAAAACTGTCAAAATTTAAATGTCAAAGTTGACATGTCCCTATTCTAGTATCACTGAAAATTCAAATTCAGTCGATGCGAAATGTCAGCTCGATGTTTTTTTAGTATATATCGCACGAAATTTGAGCTAGAACGACATGATCACATCAGAATAAGGACTCTTTACTTTTTAAAATAACATTCAGGTATCGGTTGCCAGTTCTGATTTCGATATTTCCGCAACCGTGCAAAAAAGGTTGTATTAACACAATTATTGTATTTATTTACTACGGTTTCTGAACCCATCTTAGAGTAATTATAATATGTGTGTAGATAAAGTAATGTATGCAACTGTACATAATTAGGCATTAAAACACTCGTGTGACCTTATTATGAAACTCGCCTTCGGCTCGTTTCATAAAACACACTCGTGTTTTAATGCCCCTCATTATGTACCAGTTGCATAAACTACTATTATTTATGTACTTTTGTTCTTATGGGAATAAATCCTAAGTGTCTTAATTTAATATTGTTTCACCACTCCTCTCTTGAGTATTAAATACATTACACCCGTACAAATTTGTACAGGGCAGATATTTTTTAATGCGCGATTAGTCGATTCTGATCTATGTCAAAATGTAAGGCATATTTCCACTTTTATGTCTCGTAATTCTGGTGTTTTTCCGTAGAAAGTAAAAAGGTATAAGCGATTAATCCACTTTGTACACAGATTGAGTAAAAAAAGCTAAGTAAATAAAGTTTGCGCTGTTTTTTCGCTTTATCTCCGCAAGAAACTACCTCACTGACCGACATGCAAAATTTTTGGGGCAAAAAAATAAACGATGCGTATTCCGCCAGTTGTGTCCACTTCGATTACCTTCAACTCGGCGCAACCGTTATCGGGTTTTAATTACCGTATAAAAGCAAGGAAATTAACGCGAAATACCTCTAGGTGCCAAAGGAAAAAACAAAGGTTGATTGACGTGGAATTTTAACTGTATAAGTATTAATATTTATTTACTTTAAGTTAATCTGTGGTTTTTATGAACATATATTTTAAACTACTAAAGTAGAACCAGCTCGGTGGCGATTAAGCGAAATATTGTTATCGGAATAATATAAGAATCTCCATTTCTCGGGAATATTCAGCACTCAGAAATATTTCTACGTACCTACCTATTCCCCATTCATAAAAATTGTTGATTATACTTTTAACACGAACGGGATATAATTATACTATAACAACGATGTGCAAAGTATTACACATTTGTTACACGAATGCAAAAATCCGGCCAAGTGCGAGTCGGACTTCGCACATTTAGGGTACCGAACCAACCTCAAAAATACTTAAAAGGTTTGTTTTAACGGGTCTAACGCGATATTTATGTATTTACCTTTTTTACCCTTTTTTTGTGGGTGTTAGACCCGTTAAAACAAACCTTTTAAGTATGTTTAAAAAGCGCGAGAGTTTAAAGTGATAACCTCTAAATGTGATTAATCAATATATTAGTATTTGTTGGTAAAATATACATGTTAATAAACATTATCACCAAATTTCAAATTCATAGGTCAACGGGAAGTTAAAAAAATCTTAGGAACAAAATTTTGTGACCGACGACGGACGCACGGACGGACGGACGCGTGAGTGACGGCAATAGGGTTCCGTTTTGACCCTTCGGGTACGGAACCCTAAAAATTAATTTACGGTAAGTGATCCATCCAAAGAACTCAACCCTCAGCCATATTTAATAAAACTTTCGTGGTATCCATATGAAATTTCGTGTTACATAATACTGTAATGTAAGTATATGATGCAGACTATGCAGAGGGCTGCGCGGGCGCGCCCCAGCGAGTGGTGAGTCGCTCGCGCAGTCCCGCTCGCATCGTCGCCGCGGCCGCACGCGCGATGGCCCGCCCACTGTCCGCACTGTTCGCGCTCGCCGCACTCGCCTCTCTCGCCGCCGCCGACCCGCCGCACCCCCGGCTCATCGACTTCAACCCCTGGGCATGGCTACCCGCCAACCGAAACCGATCACCATCCATCATGGACTACTTCTTCCCGCCTTCCCGAACACCCAAACAATCCATGCTTGACCCACCCGCTGACCGCACACCCCCACAAACCACCGTCACAACCCCCGAACCTACCACCCTCGAGGAACGCTCCACTACCCTACGCAAAGCCACTACTAAGACAAAGTCGACCGCGCCCGCGATCCAATCTACCGCAACTATTCAACCAAAAACTAAAAAAGTCATCCATAAAACGAACGCGGCCCCTACCACGGTAGAATTCAAAACACAAACCACTAAAATCGAATCACCAGTTCCGACTAAAGATGCGACTATTCCATCCACTTATCGGCCAACGAAACATTACACGATACGTCCGGTAGTGCGGACGACGGAGACGCCTACGGTACAAGATACGGAGACTACGTTAAATATGGATAGCGATAGTACGGAGACAGTTTCCGAGTACGATACATCGGGGACGACGGCTGAAGGGCCGAAGGAGACGGCGCCGACGCTGAGCACCGGGAGCGAGTCCCGGGCCACGGACCCGGGTACCGCGAGCACGGCCACCGTGGAGTCCAGCACGCAGCCGGAGACCACCGTCGCTGACGCCGCCGACAGCCGCGAGGGCTACCTCCCCCTCCGCGACAAACCTCAACAGACCCACGTCAAGATCAATGATCAAACCAAAAAAGAGGTCAGTGATTCAAACGTTGTTTTTCCTAATCAGTTACACTCTAATAGCTGAAGCTTTCCTAGTTTTCACGGACACTGAATTCTAATCATTAGCGTCGATTTAACGATGTGACCCTAAACGTAAGTTATGTTCGCACTTAGCGCAAAATATGTACAAAGCCGAGCGTAAATTGATGGGAAGAGCTGTGATATCACCCTCGGCTGTCAGTTCATAGTCAGCCCATAAATATCATCTAATGAGCCCTTAGAGAAAGGTTACCGCGCATTCAACAGAAATGCTTTCCCACATTAATTGTGCAAATTGATATGAATTATTTATTTCTAAGCAGCACTATCTTGTTGTCCGGAGTGCTAGAAGAAGGATCTATAATAAAAACGGTCTATGTTACGGCTTGTAACCATTTGTAGCCAAGACCATTAATCGTAAATTGCTTGTTGTGTGATATTTTTTAATAAGACAGCTTAATCGATAATGCCGTTTACTTTCCACGGGTCATCGCGTTAACATAATGAGTTCGGACCAGTATTATGCTTACAAAGAGAGTGAAAAACAATGTTTCCCAGGTACAGATTTCTAAAACGATTAGTTTCTAATATTTTTATTACGTAAACGTACTGTCTAAGCATTGAAATTAAATTACTAAAATATGCGGTCTTCATTCTTCGACTGTTCGCCAACATTCCATTATTCTGTAATTACACCAAAATTATAATAACAATGGAATCCATTTACTTACAAGTTACACAAAAACTAAGTAATTATCATGTAGGAACTCCTATTTTCAGTCATTTGTGCCCGCTTGTAAGCCCGGACACGGAACTTGATAGAACAAAATGCTTACAAAGACAATGTACTTAACAGATTATCCTAGCTAGATAAAATACTATTGTAAAGACGTTTTTTATATAAAAGGATCAAATAATAGTATTAGGTTCCGAGCACTACATACAGTAATTTCAGACACATGAAGTGTTTTCATCCATCAATGACGGAGAGGCATGGAGATCATACGAAAAAACAATCTCTAATCACATCGGTGCTGGTACTTTCCTGTCATTAGTTACTTTGTGGTCACCGAAATAGACAACGCCCGCAAAAATTTAGACGGCAACAGATTTAGTTTGGTTTAGTCCATTCTTTAGGAAAACTTTCTCTCTTATGCAGTTAATCTATCATGGTTAATGAATGAACGAGCATTTTCTTAACTTTGAAAGTTCTTTTGTTGCGCTCAGACATGGCTGTCAGTTAATTGGTTTCAGGATGCCCTGTACAAAAGAATTTCGCGTTTAAAATGAATAGTTTAAGAATAACATGTCTATCGTTTAAGTGCATACCTAATAATGGATGACGATTGACGACCATTGATTCTTGCAAGGTGTCGCGGATAAAGTGAAAGCTTTTTCTTTTTGAGCTAAAACAAAAAACATTATGAACTGAAATCTTCAAACCTTTGAACAAAAATGTGTGAGTTGTAAGTGACTGAAAGGATTACTTTGTGTGAAATTGGATAGATTATATCATGGGAACAAGTGATCTTGTTAGCGTGGTTTAATTGAATCAAAGCGTGGTTCGGCGTCGAAAAAATCTCACTTTCGAGAGGTGAGGTAAATATTTGAAGAGGTCGTTTCGTTACTAATCGTGTCTAATTAATCGGTAAGCAAGGTAGAAAGTCCAAGTATCTATTGCGAATTGGAAGAGAAAGGGGCATAGTACCCTACGGAGGTATCGAGGAACTAGGTTGTGCCAGCCGTAAACAGAAATTGCACCTTGGACGAAAGTGTTTTGGAAGGGAGTTGAAATACCAATAATTTTAACACTGTAATGATAATAGCTTAAGTATCGTTGGATAGACATGAAATTCTCTATAAGCTCTATGATATAAAATAAAAATACAAGCCCTTTCTTAGCCTTTATTGTTCAATTGCTAACATGACCGGAGTTATTTTTGGGAAAATAATATAATCACACTCAAACCAAAATACGCATTATAATGTGTATTTTGGTAATAAATAGTGAATTGATGCTAACTACGACGAACTTCGAGTAAATGCTCAGTCATTTTTAAGTTTTCAACTTTAAAACAATAGTATTTTTATGAACTTAAACATGAGACCATTTTGGGAAGAAATAATTCAAGTTCCGTTGGCTTCCTGTAGTTGGCCAAGGAACTCATTTAGGTAGTAGCATCACAACTTCGTTTCATGCTCACTAAATGTGATTATGTACTTAACTGATTATTGCTCTCAGAGGTGAAACGATTTCGTGCATGTTTCCCTCAGCGGCATACTGCTTTAGTAATAAAAAATCCCTTTGTCATAGTATAAAACCACCAACGACCTGATAAATTCTCCGAGCTAATATTATGATGAACACATTTAGGGTCGGTTGCACCAACATACGAACACAGGCCGGTCATCGTCAAATATGGCGCCGGCAGCTGTCATCCCATAGAAACTTGTCAAACTTTCCATACAATCAGATTTGACGAACACCGCTTACGATTACAGACGGTTTGGTGCAACCCAGCCTTAATGAAAGATACATAATGACAATGGATTACTGAAATTTTGTCGGTCAGCAGATTTCAGATATTAACTACCGACAATGATTTTAGTCCTAATTTTTAACCGCATACAGTTTAAAAATATCTAAATTGTCTATGTGTTTGTTAGCGAGTAACGATTCCTAAGAAAGTTTAATTAGACATTGCTGATATCAAACAAATAAATAAATTGGCAATATATTATAAGTCCGTCATTGTGAAACATTCATGTTAAATAAGTAAGAAATAAAGAAATCTGTTAATAACTAAGCGCTACCGAAATAAGATAAAACACAGATAATGTAAGCTCCTGGGCCAGATCTGTTTCATAATAAGAGCATTTATATGCAAAGATTGGCAGTTACATTTGCAAGAAAAAGTAATGGCGGCGGATAAGTCACTTTCCAAGGCTGAAGTGCCAGTAACTGTTCCCGGGCAGGTTTCATTAACTTAACACCTTCACGACAAATCGTTAATTGTTCAGAAGCAAACTATAAAAGCAGAGAAAATTTCACTTCTATTGGTATAGTGCGAATCTCTGCAATGAACAACTAGCAACAATGCGAAAAATTGCTCATTATAACGCAGGTGAATCTTAGCACTTACGTATTACTCTTATGATGTATGTTATTGGAACAGAGCATGAAACTATCGTATGGTGTGATAGGATCTCATTACCACGTTACAAGTAAGAGTGGCAGTATCAGATAAGGCTAAACTAAAACTAAAGCCACAGAGTGTCGGCGTCAGCTAATGATATTCTCCAAGTTTATATTGGTTTATTTGCGAACATGATGGAACGCAAATGCAATACGAAAATACCTATTCAAGAGAAGGATCTTTATCATAACTTTTTAATGGTCTTACCGTGTTTTATTCTGAAACGAGAGAGCTTTTTCTATCTCGAATCTTTGCTTCAATGGATGCATCCGAGACGCAAATAACTTAATAAACTCGCCTCGACTTGCGAGGAATTAGTTATTATTATGGAAATGATGCGTAAGACTGTAAGGTAAGTAATAATTGCAATTAGTATTAAACGAAATAGATTTGTTGGTAATACAATGCAAACTAAAGTATCTTTTCAGGTGATGGGAAGTGTTTTATTGAAAATATTATGAACTGTTTTAAGAGTAAAATTTTAATCTCAAGCGTCATACGGATTCTTGAAGCACTTGCTTTTAAAGTTATTGGGCTGTAAGCGAAAGATACGACTTCATTCGGGCGCTGTGTGATTGCACATTCTTAGACACTGTTATTTGAGTCAACCTTCTGCTTTATAGAAAACGGGTTTTCGGGGTAAAATGAATGTTTTGTAGTAAAACCATCCTAACATTTTAGATTTTACAATTCAAATTATTTCGATATAAATCATGATTTTTCATCTCAATATTAGATCCGATTTGACCAATTGGCATAAGGAATTCGTCAGAGGTTAAATGCCAAAATTAACTCAACTTAGATTGGAAAACTGTATAAAATAAAAATAAAACATCAATGTAAACAACGACTAATGTAACTGAAAGAAAGTCGAATCGATTTTACCAGTTAATAGAAGAATTCGTCGTTCCTAGGCATACACACCGTCACGAGAAAAAGCTAGTTTAAAATTATGAAGGTCTGCCGACAAATGAGCTAATAAGTTAATAACATAAATCGCGGCAACAGATGTGAAATAATTGCGATGGATCTCGTGTCGTGCGGTGCTGAAACACATCCCTCGCGTGACACGAGTGATGATGTATCTTTAATCGTTTGATCCAGGTCATTTTATTACGATGACGTTTTGGCAATTCAGTTTATTGGCAACTAAGTTCAGTTCAGTTCAGTTTCTTTATTGGTAAATACAATTTACAAGTCATTAAATTCTAAGTACTATAACTAGTTAAGCATATTGTTTAAATGAATTACATATTTATTTTATCTTTTGGTCACATTATTTCATTAAATTATTGATTATTATATTTAATTCTAAAATTAACCTAATCTAATCAGCCTTGCAAGAACTCCTCCACACTGTAGCAAGCAAGTTTTACAAGATGGGATTTGAGTTTCTTGGAAAATACTGCGGCACAAGGGTGGGATACACTTACGATTACAGGCGCTGTCAGCTGTCATCCCGTAGAAACTTGATTTTCCATACGATCAGATTTTAATGAATTACTTACACGTTTGGTGCATCTCACCCAAAATAGGTAACGTAAATTTGGTAGTGGTTCTATTTTTTTGCAGATGAAATATTTAGAATATCAAATTGATAGATAACAAAAGTAGGAACTTCTATATTCGTTATTAGGTTGGATTTTGAAATCCTTGGTTTGAATTGAGCATAACATGAATAGAGGCTTATAATATAAGATAAATTTCTATTTAATAAAAATATTTTTTGCGGCGACCTACTCTTAAATAAATGGCTTCCTCTCGTTGGCTACCGGTGTCGCCGATGTACGATTTCATAACAAAAGATTGTTTTGTTTTGTTTTTTTCGCCGTCAACCCAAGGGTTGGGTATTACGTAGGTAATAAATCTTTGCATTTTTCCTCATTAGATTTATCTAAGGGTTCAGGATGAACACTATAGTTTTAGCGTATAAATCATGGAATGTAAAAATGATTAGCGGAAGCTGAGATCCGATCCCAATTAATTTATATGTAAATATCGTAATTCCTCTTACTTTCGCGAATTAATAGCATAATTCGGAAATTAAAAATAAAAATATTCAACGGATATTGCATTACATCATCACAATTTATCCCTCGTTAACGAATTCTCACATTTCGGAAAGGCAGAACATTTGGAATCAAGCATAAAATGACTTGCAACATTCAAGGCAGACGTTCCTAGCAAGAGCGTGAGCCTCGCGAGAGGAATTCTTCGGACATTCTCCGTAAACTTTACGTAAAGACGTAAAGAATTACGTGAACTTGCATCCAATGACATAAACGATTCGTCGAACCCAATTAAATATGGCGTTACGTGATGTACCGGTACATTTGGCACGCGATCGCACACGACTGAGATAAGTTACCGTTTCAGTAAACCACCTACCGCGGACAGTTACTTCCCGAATCGCGTTAACCGACCGTATCGCGAGAATTAAGTGGAATAAGTGTGAAAACAGGATCAAAAATATATTATTTTAGGTATATGGTAAGAAATCTGTGGATGTTGTACCTATGTGTTGTGGATGTTGTATGTGTTGTGTATGTTGATGTGGGGTAAGAAAGCGGAGGAGAGCTAGTTAGGCCAGCAGAGGTAGACCACGAAACGAATAAAGAGTTGCAGATTTTTAGTTTTTCCATATTTTACAGGTTCATATTGGAAAATCATTATACTCGCGTCGCTGATCGTAAAAGCAATTGCGACGAAAGAGAAAAACCAAGCCGTATTGTGTATATTCATTTAATACGCCTATCTCTAGAAAAAATAGATAACATATTTTGCATGGATTATTCACAAACGACTTTGAACATCAACAGGGTTAAATTGTCAAACTTAACTTTTCGCACGCCTACAGAGGGAAAGCTATTAATCCATATACAATCAATAGTATCCAAAATAGCATTAGCAACGGGCTACGGTGTTTATTTCTTGTTCGTTTAAAATTCCATTTGTATTTAGGCACACACATAAATCGTCGGACGCGTCAAAGGAAGAAAGATGAGCACGCAGAGAATATGTAAAGCGAGTAATTTGCGCTCGAGCACGCAGCCAGATCGTTAACAAGTAACTACTATAGGAAAAAAGTTTACTACTGAGGTTACTTGAAGTTCCATACTATTACAAAGTTGCCACGACCAAATTTAATGATCAGAAACGTCAGAAATGGAGCTGACAGCAGTGAAATTTTCCACATAACTTACAGTTGAAAGTAGCTTGAACTGGTGTGCCCTAAGTATAAAACTTGAACAAAAAAAACGCAGCCTACGTTTTGAGGACTTCAAATATTAGGGTAGATCTTGTTTTAAAATTTTAGTAAACTTTTTATTCACCTAAATAAAAAGTGCACTAAAAATATTTCACAAATATCGCAGAAAACTGTATAATAAACTTAGGTACTTTTCTACGTTTGAAGTTTTATTAATTTTAGTTACAAGAGGAAACATATTGTCATATATTTCGTTTAGATTTCGAACACCAAAAAGGGTAAAGATTGAAATATATTGCAATGCAGTAAACTTCCTCCGTACAACGGCGTCCTCAAATTGTAACTCACGCGCGAACCAAGAAGCCCGCGGACGCTAGTAAAGTAATATAATAGCAAAATTTATCTCAGACCTGTGGGAGTTCACGACTTGATAAGGAAGCATGAGCTTAATTGTTTACTATGGCATAAGGTAATAAACATTTCAGTGCTAGGACTGATAAATTATACACGGGTTAAACTAATGATCCCAGAGACCCATTAACATTTAAGAGGAGTGTGTAACATGATTCGTCATCAGACTAAATAAATATGAAAGCGGAACTGAAGTGTGTAAAATCATGTTAATTACACACAATTTGTTTTAAACGTAACATTTATTTTAATCGTGTTTTGACGAGCGAAATTGATTTTAATGAAGCCACGGGCATATAATATAGACGAATATAGACGAATTCGTAGGCATTAAGGCTAGATTGCGGGTGATCAAGTTATATTAATGGGACTTTTTCACTGACGAGGCAGATATAAATTATCGGTGGTAGAATCGTCATAGTCAGCAACAGAAACAAATTTAAAAAAGATTCCTGAGCTCATCTCGCTTTAGACGAGGTTTTGAATACGTCCAACAGCAATACGATTTTATAAAATGTCAATAACAAAAACTATAGTGAACTAGCAGTTTCACTTTATGTCAGTATACATAGATATATAGATAAGTTTTAGTGAACCCCAAGACAAGGAGATTATATACTAACGGTTACAAAACAGTTTAGTAGTTACAAGGACAATTTTTTTGGTATTGGTAAATAACTACTAACTGCACTGAAAACGGGAGAAAACGGAAAAAACAGTATTTGTAATAAAGGAACGAAGGTAATCAACGCATACTTCATTTAAATTAGTTTTCTAGATAATTTCAGAACGCTATGCTATGCTTTGAATAGACAACAACTTAGATACTACTTTATATGAACTCATTAACACATACATCGTCCGTTAATCATTTGACTCATTCCTTAAGATCAAGATTCCGTAGAGATGATTCCAGTACCTACATTTTACCGAAAGAAGCATGTCAAGTGAAGTAGCTAAAGTACATTTTTCAAAAGCCCTAAGCGATGGATTGAAATTTCACTCCACGATTATGATTGATCGATTTTTAATAATTGCTCATAGGCTACTATTTGTAGGAAGCGCGAAGTTATTTGAAAACATAACTCATCAGAATGACAGGTCATTAAGATCGCATTCCATCAAAAGCGAAACTTTTCGGTTTGAGTTATTGGCACTATTAGGAAAATTACGACCCAGAAACTTTTACGGACAGTTCAGGGGTCACTGCGTGTTAACTAAACTATTAGTGGCCGAAATATTACTGGCGGCAACTGATTTTACTCTTATTGACGTTTATGTCATTCAATTTGTTAGTAGGTGACTAAAAAGTTTTTATGATAAAAACCAATGGTGGATAAATTTAAATCAGTCGGATATATACGGGGTACCTAGTTGAAAATCTTACATGATTTTGCTGACTACTTTGATTATACCGCCCACGTGAATAAAAGCAACAGCCAGATTGAGCTTTTCGATAACCGATAAATCAAATTAGCATAATCATAGTCCGATAAAATCATCGATATTGATCTATTAGCCGATCTGCGTGCTACGTGACACAGCATTGTTCATCCGCTACATCGCTATGCTTTTAACATTAGAAAGCAAAAAGTATGTTAATAGGGTGTTCGATGTACGTAGAAATCATTTTCGCACTCAGTTACTCGTGAACATGTGCACTGTTTACTTTTCCAGCCTCTCTGCGTGTAGCATTGTTTTAAAATCAGGTCTTAATTTTAACGCCCCAAGGTTGTGAATTCAACAACAACTGGGAGTCAATATATGATCCTGTTAAGGTGAGACTAAATCTATTTGCTGTACAAGATCTGGAATAAGAAGATAAAAAGTAAATATACATGTGTCAAATCAAGTGCCGTGTCAAGACAAATGGTGTGCTTTACACCGCATTGTCTAAATAAGGTAATATTTGTAGAGGGCAAGATAGCTTTCTAGAGTTTCTAGATATGAAATGTAAAGTCACATCTTTAAATATTTCTCTGACAATTAAACAACTATTTTCTCTTATAATGCTATATCTATATAAACGTATTAGAATCACAAATATGTAAGGTATATTTATAAAATTATACATACTGTTTGACTCCTCACTAAGTACCTACCTAAGTAGCTATTGTTTGCAGCTTCGTAAACGTGATAATTGTTTTTTTAACCCTTGACATGTCTATACGTCCATTTTTTCATAAAGGTAAGTGTTTCTTTAGGCAAAAAGACGTTCAAATTAGTGTACAGGTAACATGAAATATTTCAAAATGCATAATATCCTACTATTAGCAGTGAAAGTAAAAACATAATCGCTTAATTCATTCGGAACGTCAGTTATGCATGACCCTTTCTCACTACTGTCCATCAAGTTATACCATTGAGGTTAACCATTGTGGATTAAAGAAAAAAATACGAGTAAACCTCATCAAAGCATACAAAGAGCTTTTAATGGAACGTGATTTGCTAATAATGTGGTATTTTCGAACCTGAATAAAAGATAAATATACGTCTATTCAAACTTATACTATTTGTAGTTCCATTGTATGATTATGTAAGAAGATTATTAGCAACTATTTATAACTAGGTATATGTCTAAACGTGACTTCACTAAACCTAACTAAAATGGTCCTAGTATGGAGAGATATGAACTTCCAGAAAAGATACTAATCTCCACAAACATTTTGTCTTTATGCTATCTAACAGTCTAAAACAAGAAATGCTACGTCCACTAAACTGTCTGACAAAAGAAATAGTTTTAACGAACATGACGAAGTATATGAATGTTGCTTACTCACCACACTACGATAGCTTCATTACATACCTGAAACAAAAGAAGACGGATAATTTAGACAACAAAAAAACAAACACAACGTAATAACCGCATAACGTTGGCGAATTTCAATTCTTATGCATAACACTCATTATGTTAGAGGCCTTGGGCGAAAGTTTACCGGTGCGGCTGACCCCTCTATTCATTATAAGAAAATCGAAAGTAAAATTAATTCGGCTACAATATAAGTTTGACAGCAATTTCATTAACACATGTTTTGCCACCGCTTTTTGCTCTGTAATAGATTCCGATAGAAAAACCCACGTAATCGTAATCGCAACACATTCGATCGGATAATGATTTGGCTTTTTTACGACTGTTGTTTAACAGATGTTTAGCGCCAAGCTATGAAGTTCCGTCCAGGAAGTACCCCGATGGAAAAACGACTTATGTTCAGTGAAAAATGTAACGTGTTGTGCTATGTTAAACCAGGACACCAGAATTGATCTCAAGCAGAATCGATCGTGAGTGAAATCGGAATAGTGATTTCACTAAATAGATTGATTTAAATCGTGACAAACAAATAAATACAAACAATTGTTTTAAATTTGCACAAAGTCGCTTAGTCAGTGCGAGTAATAACATAGATATGTCTAACTTTATACTAACAATGGGTAATGTAAAAAAGAAAGTTGTTGAAACGGGAAGTTTTGGGAGCTTATCTTTATATCCTATTGTCACTGAAACGACATATTATAATTCATAATTGGTTGAGAAGGAACAACTAGATTTGACCTCTAGATAATAAAAAGATAGGTACGTAAAAAAATGTTTTAGCTAATCCGTGCCAATGTTAACAACAAAATAAATTTTGTCAAACAATTACCCTGGAGAAAACGCAGCGTGTACGTCAAAACTCTGTCATAAATATAATAATATCGCTGGGTAAGACATTTGTTTTTACAGAAACGTATTACTACGTTTCACTCGGCTAACTCGCATTCGCGAAAATGATAAAGATGTCGTGAATCTCATTGCGCAAGATTGCCACGATTTCCTGGAATATCTGCATGGCTTCATAACATACAGTTTGTAATCAGTACGCGACCGTTAAGGCAGTTAAAGCGACCATCTTGGGACAGTCTTGTAAGAAGTCTAATCTAGTATAGGTGTACGTATACGCGTCTCAGCGTAACAGTACCTGTTACTCATATCATAAACAACCATTATGATGTAAACGTGGTAGTTTTAACGTCGTTAAGGCCGTGATGATCGCCGCCGGTGTCACAGCTCAATAAAATGCCGACCAAGGGAATAGTAACCCGAAAGGCATTCTCTGAAACTCATTGTACTCGTAGTACGTTACGGAGCAACAAAGCGTTTTCTAGTTTCCTTCATTTGTCCAGTAAAGTCATTTCGTCAAGTAAAGTGAGCTGATAATCTGATAAAAAAGTATATCTTGATAAATTTAAGATCGCTGACTGTGACATAACTGCATCCTCTATCAGTAAAAGTGGCACAAAGACAACATTGAACATAAAGCAATTTTTGTTTGTATATGTGTCCATTTTAATCGAGCAGTTTCTTTTAGATGTCACCGACATTGTATAATGCTTCTGACCTAACTCAATATGTATCTACATATATAACACTACAAAGTTAATAGCAAGTGTTGACACTATCTTGTTTTCACTTAGAAATAACGTTGGAAGAAAAATAAACATTACCTATGACCTATGAATAAATCGTTAAGAAAAGCAGTAAGTACTTAGTAGCTTTACATTCTAGTCAACGAGAATTACCTATAAGTACATTCGTCTCTAATTGTCGCACCTCGAATATGCAAATAGGGTTCTTTCTGCAATTCATGATTATAAAGCAACGGTCAAGAGAAGTAAAACTTCTCAAAATATACCGTAAAGACATGCAAGTGTCAGTATAGTGTAAATACTCATTAAAGTTCTAATTATAACCAGAAATGTGCAGTGCACGTAAGTATAATTCTGACTTGAATTCGTGCTTACAAATAATTATGTGAATTGCTTAAACGGGGTGAGTATGAGCGTACACTGAACGTGTGAATAACTTGACATAGTAAATGCAGCGTGTTAAGTGCGGCGACAAACACTCTTTGTTTTGGAGCAAACACCTCCCTACAAGTTGCTTCAAGTGTTGACCAAAGCAAACCTTAAAATCTAGTTACTAGCTAGAAAATACATTATTTAACAACTGTTTTTGTATCACCGTCCGGTTTGCTAGCTAAGCCTACGTGAATGACAACATTGACAACAAACGTTGCCTTAACTCAGGCACAAGCTTCCTCAAAAGGACTTCTAGTTGGAAACAACATACTAACAGTCTTACGTCTAGTTAAGTGAATACATGTCTAACGACTTTCCCATCTGCAGATACAGTAATAAAAGTGAACAGTCGGGTTAAAATATATAATGAAACGACATTACTCCGACAAATTATCTACACGACTAGAGAGATATCTTGACTTGAAAGTGTATTTAAGCAAGTGGTTAAGACAGCAAAGCCTTATTAATGCGTGGCAGCAGCAGAGTAAATTATCAGTGAATTAATTATGCCCGATTTTATTACGATAAGACGTATTGCCTACCGTTGTTGCATCCAACGGAATTGTGTTCGATAAAGCACTGTGTCAGTTAGCGGTAGCTGCTTTTTTTCCTTTGCCTTATCCAATCCACCATGCTCCGCTGCGCGGCCGTTCGACAGGCCGGGCTTAATCGCGACTAATAGACTCAGTATTGGACCGTAGTGAGATTGCGTTAACAGTGCGAAGTAAATAATAAAGTTTAGGAAACAAAGTTACGCATCACGCAATCGGAAAGACGTTCATCGTCAGGAAAAAAACATAAGAAATATAATAAATATCGGTCGTTAAAATTAATGTACACACAACACAATGCATTACAGACAGTTTTTTCAGTTTGCCGCAGTCATCTGCCGAGCCCGGACATCTCCGGGCACATAAAAAAACGATCTTACTGTTTTTTTTGCCGAGAGGCAATAGGGTAAATGCTGGATTTGTGACTTACATTTTGAAAACTGTGGTCGCAAAATATGTTCAGCGATTTGCTGTAATGACGTAATATATTTAAGAGCACATCAAAAAATAAGCTAGTTTAGAAAGCAAAAGTTACTGTAATAAATATCAGGTTCACTTTTAATTTCAACGAGTTAATGATGATGTCGACATATGCTTTAATAGACCGCAAAGGCAAAAAGTAGATTTCAGTAGTCACTACGTTAGTTAACCTCTCACTTGTACCTAACAGTTATTCTCGGATTTATCCAATTCTGGACATAGGAAAGTCGAAGCTCGATCAAGACATGCCTATATAACCTTAAAAAGAGTTTAATTTATACGGCGTGTCATTGGTATAAAAACTCACAGTAGGTACTTCTACTAAACGGGAATGTTGCAATTGCTTTTACTTGATAAAAAAAGTATTTCGTGAAAACGATAAATTGTAATAGCCAATAATTGAAGCGAGAACGCCTATGGACGCAAGCACTATTATTTGGCTCATTACAACGTGATGATGATGATACAACGTGAGATGTTGGTACAATGAATGGTTGAACGAAGCAAGTGCTAAGCAAGAAGATGGGTAATTAAACTATATTGCTTTGGTTTCTTACACTGCAAATTAACACCATTGTAGTCGGCGGTATCAATGATCGAAGTTAAGAGATTCCGGACACAATCTCGGAAACGTGACCGTTGTTCTTGTTTGCATTGCGGTTGAAATGGCTATAAGCGGACGAAAGTTTCAACCTACATTGCGGATTGAGCACGTATATCACTTGACAATTTCTCTGGTTTGACGCGGGTCAAACTTTATTCGTGCCACTGTGTTGCATTACGGAACGAATGTAAAGGTTGTTCGCGAAATGTGTGCCTAGGGCTGCATGCGTGTCACGCGTCGGGCGAAATTCGCGTCGCTCGTGTCGCCGATGTGCACTGACTTTAATGACATGAACGACTCAGGTTCCATATTTAGCAATCTTAGAAACTTATTCAAGCACGTCGCTTCTGGGCTAGTTAACTGCCTCTGGGGTCTCGAAAACAACATCAGTTTGCCTCAATATAAAAAGAAATTTTACAGTAAAAAAAATTCAATACGTGTAATATTTGCACAACCCCGCAGAGTAAGTCACAGGGTTGGACTGTGTCTATAATTGATGGACCATATACGAAGAGTGATAAGTAGCGATAACAGCAAATAAAATAGTTTTAAGCTATTGTCATTGACGTCTAAAACCACATAGCAACATAATCCCACGGGCAAGCGACGACATTGGCGAACATAATACACAAAAGCAATATTATGACAGGTCATGATTCATAACAGATGCAGTATCGAGGGAACGATCGAGCGTGAGGCACTCACGGGTTTATATATATCGTGACACCGCTATCTCGGATAACTGGGAGCGGATCTAGGATCTCGTGGAAAACCGACCTCCGTACGGTGCTCACGCATTCGAGAATCACTCCATAACAATAAAGGTAGTATCTAATCTGAATTCAATCTTTTATCTTTACTGTTAGCTGCTGGTTTTCTTGGCAACTTAATATGGCTTTCGATGGTTTGAGATACTTGTTATATGGCCTAAACGAAAATGTCTTCGGTTAACAACCAAAACTCACTAAGTAACAAATACCTACTCAAAATACAGCTCGTATACTCGTATCTCACTTAGCTTCACGAGGTTTTTAAGTATTAATGTCAGATTTCAGATTTGCTAGTGACTTTTAGCTGTCACCCGACCCGTATATCTTTGAAACCTTCACAAGATTGAAGAAAATCAATTGCGAAGTGTTCAAAAATGAAATGATGTATACCCTCATATTCCTATCACGTAATAGTTTCCTAATAATGGCAAACATAAAGATACTTGGAGGCGATAGTAATAAATAAGGAGAGGATACAGAGCGAGCATATAAATAGGTGCGTATATCTAATGATGCCTTCAAATTTTATGCATATTCATAACATTTTAAGGGCCTTGCGATGCGAGTCATTTGTCGCCTTCTTCGTAGTCGATCCCTCATGACTGAGGATGTCGCCTTAAGAGGGCGTAGATGGCATTGCAAAAGTCCCGCTCTAACACGCGTGAGTTTTCAATTAACCATCCCGCTCTCTACGGAAGCTCAGCGCGTGTTTTTCGTACATATTGATTATTCTAAACGTGTACATTTATAAGGATAATCTTTTTTATCAGGTTTGAGAACTTATTATTTTACAACTATTAAACCAATTTTTTTTTAACAATGGTTAAAAATGGGAGGGTTTTAAAGATCCAACCAAAAACATCGAGAAAAAGGGTTATGTTTGAAAAACAAAAGTATCGAGAAAATTTTTGCACATCGTGTTTTCACTTTTAACAGACTGGAACAAAATAGGTCAAGATTAATATACTGAAAGGACAGATATTTAATCACTATAGATGTTGAGATCTAGGTCGATAAACATTGGCAAAAGTGCATATGTGGGCAAATATGGGGTGGGGGTGGGGGTAAATATACTACTGGATCTCGCGGAATAGCTCTTTTCAGAATTTTGTTGTATCAAGTATAAAATTATCCTATTTCTTCATTTATTTGGTTTATGTACATATTTGTTTTTAATTGGACCTAATGATGTATGGTTGAAATTCTTTTTGTTGAACGTATTTGTATTAAAATGTTATTGGAACCTTATTGTTTGAACAGTAAAGTAGCTTTTTGAAGGAATTGCTTTGGAGCAATTCGTTCAACTGTAATGATTTTAAGTATACTACGCTATGTTTCGAATATAAGTACGAAAGTTGTAGTGAGCCAAGGAATCTCTCAAGCACCTTAATAGCTAATTTGCAGTAAAATGTGTATATTAACCGGTTAATAGAAGCCACACGATAATTTCGTAAACACTTAAAGGATCAATCTTAATGCTTCCTGTCATGAATGACGGTTTCACTTATTCCCTCCCGCAAACCCTATCATTGGTTGGAAAGCTGTAATCATTTCAGCCCTGTCGCGGTTACAACATTATGAATCTTATGTCTTAAGCATAACTTGTATCCGTATGCATGAGTATCTATTATTAGATGTCCACAACTGCGAAATTTATGCGTGCACGCGACTTGTGCATAATGTCAATACTGCCGTAAATCCGGTATAGAATGGGTGAAACGAATACTTACGTGGTCCTTATTTTGAATTACGCTTTTACTAAAATAAAAAGTCAATTTATGCAAGCATTAAAAAGCAGGGTACTGATGATTTTTTTCCAATATTTTGCTTGGACGATAGTGATCCCTAAATTTTAAATTAAAATCTGAAATACATAAATATTGTAGTTTTTTGACAAGCCACTTAAGGAAAGGAACGGATGTTTCGGGAGCACCTTAATACTTACATACACCCCAAATGGAGTAGACAGAGCACATGTAATCAGTGCCACTTTTAGCAATTGCAGGATTAAAATGTGATAATTGCAGCGATTTCAATGTAACTTGCCCTTTGCCTAAAATATGTATATCAAACCGGGTTTTCATTGTCTGGAATCTTATGCTAATCATAATCATTGAAAGCCCTACAAGAGGGTTTATGCGAAGAAATGCTATTCTAACCCGGTATCACACAAAAATTAAAAATTATATAAAAACGAAAAGTGAAGTTAAGTTACAGTATTTAGATTGATGATGAAGAAGAGAAATGTTTTTTTTTCCAAAATACAAAGCGTTTTGTTCAAGCTCAATTTCATGTTTTAGTCATTTTCTCCAATGATTTAAGAGTAACCTGTTTAGACAGCTCCGGTTGCCTTTGGTGTTCAGTCGTGGGCTATAATGATATGTAAAGATACGAGTAGTGCTGGAGAAACCACACTATTCATATTGGACAGGGCGGTCTACACTTTAGTGACTAACGAATGAGGTTGTATAGACAATTATACCTGCCCCCAGTAACTAATGGAGCCCTTATATGGCAGCGGCTCCCTAGAATGGGGTCAATCGCCCACCGACACAACGGTAACAATCGAGAGATTTGAATGGTTATACACAATTGGACACCACACGAAATGCCATGAATGCATCCACTATGCTTAATGGCGATAATAAACACGTCAACATTTATTTGTACACAAAGCGAAGCGTTATGAAGACACCGAGATAATTTATGATGTATGCACATCGTTTACCAAAAACTACACCGACCGGCTCTATTAGCGGTGTTAAACATCACAATGCATATGTAAGTTAATGCGTTGTTGATGGACATATTACTAGCATCCGAGAATCATCGCGTAGATGGCATCATTTGTCACGTAAATTATGTTAAACATTAAACATGTAACCCATACCAGCTGTAGTTGTAGCAAAAACCACAGCATCTGCATTTACTAAGAACTGTAATTAACCTCTAGTTCAAGCAGCTCGAGAGGACTTACCTATTATTACTTACAGGAGAGAGAGTTTAACCGCTTACATGTCCGACTTCCTTGTTAAGGTACGTTTTAAGGACAATAATTTGAACTTATTAGCATCATCATTACATAATGCTATTGACTTTGACGACCCCAAAGTCTATAGATTGATTTACAAAGGAGACTTAATGGGTGAAAGCAGCTGAATTGAATCTTAAGGCCTCATCATCCGGTCTGATAACCTTACCAGCTATTGTAACCGACCTACCTCTAACTGAGCAACAATTGAGAATGAAGACTCGGGCGCGTTCAAACGGCCTTTTCATTTTCCTAAATGAGTTGCTAGTTTGTTCTGGCCATCGTTGGTAATTAGGCGTTGTCGGTACGTCGGTAGCGTTGTGTAAGTCGTTGGTGTGGTCGGTCAGCCACAATGGAGATGCTTTCACGCGTCTTTTCAACTGTCAATAAAGACATTCTTTTGAAATGTGACAATGATGACGCCGAGACTATAATTAATTATCGTTGACGATTAAAATGAATGAAACGTAATACAATTAGTATTTCACGCGATGAAACAATGCAGGGTATTGTTAAAGCTTCGCAAAGTCATTAATCACTCCCCGAATTTTCATTCTCATAAGTTGAGACGCGACAAATCTAGGCCAGCAAATGATGAACAATTATAGTATAGCAACTATAAAATTATACTACAGCAATATACTGCTTAAGTATTATTAAAACACCCGCATTACGCATCAGAAATGTATTGTACAGTACTGGATTTTTATACCATATCCATAAGCCTAAGATCCAAGTGTCGTAAGCAATTGAGCTTTTAAGTTCATGATTAACTGCGACACACTGATTGGTACCTAATTACGGTTCTTGACCTAGTCTTCTTTAACTCCTTTAACTATACTGTGTCGTACACATTACACTTCGTCACCATTCCGCATTCCACGGGTGCTCTGAGTAAATACTTCAACAATGTTAAAGACACCTGCTATACAATGTTGTAGGAGCATCATTGAATGGTTAAGGCAGTTGAAAGTAAGACAGTTAATACTTAGTTAGACAGTGTAATATCGGTGCGGAGTGCGAGATGTTCCTATTGCGCTGTAAGCATAGCGAAATGCATCTTACGCACATTTATAGCTGAGGCGATGCAAGCTATTTCCCGTTACTCACAAATTCCGTGGCACAATGGAGCCGTTGGGAGGCCTCATCGACGGATAATTTGAACTCGTATTGTATAGCAGGGTAAGGGCCCTGGGGGCATCAAAAGGCATCATAATACAAGGAAACCAGTAGACCGGAAACTAGTCCCCGGCTTTAATTGAAAACCTCTACAAAAAAGAAATAAAATTAGTTGCGTTTCATTTGGTACGCGTAAAATGGGCGCCCAAAGTCGAGACAAAAATGTTTGGTGTAATTCAATAAGAGGAGTACCGTTATTAATGGTCTTTGTCATTTATATAACATTGTAATGAGTTGATGCCTAGCGTTAATCAAATAAAAAGCTCAGCTAGTAAGACAATGTAAATGCTATCCGATGTCAAAGATAGTGCTGTGAGAGCATCTTGTACGACCTTCCTTATAGCGTCGGCATTCTACAGAGAGATTGCTAGCGTCTTTGTCCGGCTTACCGCAAGCAAATTCAAACCTCAATGGATCGTGCAAATTTATGGGGGCCGGCTCGGTCGCCCAAAGGCTGTACATCAGCTGAGTCGAAATGGCGGAAGTAACTCGGACCATCTCGAATCGTCGCCGTCGACCGTAAAAATATTGCAATCCAGAAAATGCACAACAGGCAATTTTTGCTGGAATGGTTCTCCTAGGTTATTATTAATGCCATAAAGGAAATGTGTAAGTCTTTTTTTTTTCTCTTTGTATCTTTGGATAGACTCGGAGCCAAAATAGGAAAATATCTATATCAAATAAGAATCTGCTTTCATCTAACGATGGGTGCTCCCATGGACGGGGAGTGAAGCAAACTGTCATCGTTTTAGGCATGGGTGTCAACTAATCTACATGGGCTTTTATATTCCCATACTAAAACTCCACATTTCCATATCGCGTTTTGACCCACAAACCGAGTCGCGCCGTGAGAATCGCTGGCGGGTCAACCCTGCTAATGTGATAGTCACGAGTGGACGCATCACTACGCGGCGCTGATACTGTTGCAGTTCTTGTTATAGAATACATCAAACACATGCACATATGTACTATAGGACCTGAAGCAAAGAATTAACATTTCAAATTTTGACGAGTCACAATAGGAATGGTCATCGAATGACCGTTTACAGAAACAAAAGTGTTTGGTGTAATTCAATTTACCCTAGCAGCTCGTGTTATCTAACACATACGAAAGTACGAATCTTGATATCCTGATATGGTCCTTTATTAATTTGTGTGATGAGCAATTACAAATATGTGAAACTAAGACAATTTATATTTACTTTCGCATTATTTTACCTCGTCTGTTATTAACGTGTACACGCGATTTGAAGATACAAGATGCTTTTTTTTGTGTGATGCTTTCTACTATTTGTTTTATCGATATAAGAACGTATATCGTCCCTTGTCGGCTTCCCTTTGTACAAGCCTTGCTTATTTTAAATAGATTTATTATCCATATTTATATAAATATTTCAAAACTTATAATATTTCCCGTTCATGTTTATTATAGTTTAGGTATATCGATACCTATAATTCGACCTGCTATGCAAATGGGCTCATGATATAAACAAACCGAAATAATTAAACAAACTAGTCATGCGGGAGCAATGATTAGGCAAATGGGTTGGGCGCTCGTGCGGCGTCACGTGATTGGTCAAATTCAATAATGTTCACTAACGGCGACACGTGATAGGTCATTGTAGTTCACTTGAAGAGAGCTCCATAGAAAAAAGTATGTGACTTTAGTTTCGTCTACGTTTTTTTTATACTACGACGGTGGCAAACAAGCGTACGGTCCACCTGATGGTAAGCGGACACCGCAGCCTACAGACGCTTGCAACTCCAAAAGAGTCACGTGCGCGTTGCCGACCCTATATAAAATTTGAGGATTCACTGTGTTGACAGCAGAAGGGCCAAAAGGTCCCTCGCTCTCAACACAGTGCATCCTCGGGAGCTCTGGCACCCTTGCTCACCTCCAGGAACACAACACTACATACTTGTACAGTAAATAATGTTATTATGGCTGTGGTCTTCTGCAAGGCGGAGGTACTTCCCCAGTTGGACTACGTTATCTTAATACATTAAACCACGTAAAAACCAACCGTTATTTTCACTGAAAAGTAAATCAAATTGAAGGCCGAATAATAACATCCATAAAGAAGAGCTTGTTTTAGGCCGAACGAAATAGATTCACAATAAGCAAAACATAATTTTCCTTAAAAGGGTTATTGAGTGAAAACCCATGTTAATGTTCCACATCATTTCATTTTATTATGAAAGGCTGTAAGATCATCTAAATGGACCTACATAAAACTTCCGTACTTGGTTCGTTACTGCAAAAACGTGACTTTATGGAACAGCAACGTAAAGGCTCCTGGCCCTTCTTGGCCCTGGGTCGCCCGGGGCAGGTTGGAATCAATTTGATGAAGAAACCAATGTAACTATGTCAGGAGGTTATAATCCGAGAGTCGCCCCGTTACTTCGTTCGCGCGGCTACGCGAAATTACACAAACCAATCATGAACAGCAGACCCTGGACGGTAATACACAATTGTAAGACAATATTCTGTACCGGTTCAACTATGACAGTTACAATTAAGACTAATTGGGCTCACTACATACATACAGAGAAAAGCAATGAAATATAGGACGCGTAGTATAAAAGCTTTTGTAATTGTAAATTACCCACAAGATTTTCTGTCCATTTGCCATTTGTACTGAACCATTTTGAAGTTATGTTATTGTAGCAATTTATTGATTAGATCAAAACAAAAGGCACAATGACAAAAGTTATACAAACCTTATCCACAACGCAGGCTTTGTCAATTTCACCGACAACAAGAATCAGCATCAGTAAAAAGCTTCGTCAAACTACGCATGCATTGCAAAGATTGTAAATCCACAACAGGCAGGTTTCGTCAGTATTTTGATTAGATATTATATTAGGAATCAAGTTTTAAATGCTACCTACCACTGAAGAATGCAACGAGTGTTAGAAGTAAGAATAAGTACGAAATATTGAGTTTATATAAATATTGACTAACTCGGCAGTACCAATATACCTATAATCAAGTTTTATTGTCATTTCAGGAAATACAACGTTCTCCATTTCACAGAAATAGCGTTTTCGTCGATTACAAAGAAAGTTGTGCAAATTATTCCGGAAAGAAGATACGTATAATTTCAATTATCGATGAATATGTAGTGTCGGTAAAAATAGAAAGAAATGTTGATTAGTGGACAATAATTCTGTGGAACTTCCCGTATGCTTTTTTAAGACTGATATTCCGAAGTATCGCGTTTTTCTTTATAGTAGACACTTAGTGAATGTAGGCCTAATCTACTTCAAAAATATTAGTACCGCAATCCATAATAAAACAATATTTACGTTTGAAAACCTATTAAAATGAAAATACCTAAATACCTATATACTTACTCGTAGTTCAATATTGAACTTTCGTTTTCTTACACATACCTACAGTCCTAACAAGTATCGAAGTACCTAGTAAGAAAATTACGTTCTAAAAACCTATTTTAACAAAAATAAATCACATTTAAACACTTATGAAGTCCAGTTTTCTTTCGTTTAACTAAACACCTATAAAATTATTAACCATTGTGCATTACAACTTGAACAAAATTATGAAGCTGCATCACATTGCAGGCAATATTCATTTATCACGGCTGGCAATACTTGGGAACAACGCTAATAGGTATTCATAACTTAAGTCTAGGCTATATAAATTGCTGAAACGTAACTGTATCGCGCCTTAGTTCAAACTTAATAAGGTGTTCGATTTTACTAACGCTAGGCTTAGTGACACAGAACTCAGTCTTGTTTGCGTAGCTTTTCACTTGACTTATTGGGAGAGTCTTGTGAGGTTTTCACAGCGTGTCTTACCATTAATCTTAAAGATCAATCGCTCACACTTCGGAGTAGGACTTCACTGGCACTACTCTGAGGCTGAGACTACTTTTATTTAAAGTTTATATTAGGGTACGAAATCTTTAATCCCCAAATTATAGCACTGCCATGGAGCATTATTTATTCTTCGTCTAGATCAGAATTAACACTACCATACAACTTTCCCTACATTTATTTGAATTCACTTTCTATTGAACTGGAATCTTTCCCTACAAATATTTGCATACCTACGCTGAATCTGGTACTTATACAAACCCATCTAAAACGTACAAGACATAAATCACAAATAGTCCACATGCCAGCCACAGATACATCCAACGCATTGCTTATTGGGAACAGGCTATAGCGAATTTTCAATCAGGTGCATCATATATCTACGTCAAAGAGACGGCGGATTGACGCGAGCGAGCAATCTCCATCGAAAGCGGCATGTAGCCATTATCCTAACAGGGCAGTGACAGGAAACAATGCATACATAATTAATATAATTATGCATCTTTAGTGTGCTGATTTGCTGAAGTATCTTTGAGAGCTCCTTGAGTCGATACTAACAGGGTTAAATGGTTTGAAATCAATGCTGCCTAATGTTGTTTCACACTAGCGTCATCAGCGTGAAAAACTAACAATCTGTACGTGATGTCAATTAGTTTCAAATGCTAAGCCAAAATAACAACAACATCGCTTAAGTAGTAGTAGTAGTTTGGCGCATTTATTTTGTAATGAACTGTAATTGTTTTTTTTATACCCTAATAATAATCCGCTCGGTGTATCCCTTGCATTTCATTAAATTGTCAAAAGGGCCTCTACGTGTTGGCTATGTGGTACTCGTTGGCACTTCGGTGCCTCGGTACTTCGGCTCCGCGCACGCCTCCCAAAGGTCCGGGACACCATTGTCCCGTGAACGGGAAAGACATACATAATAAATAAGAATAATACAATATACAACACAATACGATAACTTTATTTGCATTACAAGAAAAAGTAACTTAGTAGGTAAACAAGGGAATTGTCTATTGACTCTGTATCATAGTTATGTTAGTTGTAATACAAAATTGATAGCGCTCTTCCCGTACTGTATTACGCTAAAGGTAAAGGTATAATTTAGTAATAAACTGTATTAAGTACAGGTTAATATTGTAGTATAGAAAAACCACAGGAACCTATTGGACCTATTGGAACGAATTGTAATTAGGATTAATTTTTGACCTGTAATGTATTATTACCAATAAATAATGTCTATGTCTATGTCTATTACAAAAAAAACATATATTTATTTTGCAATAAAAGTCAACAAGCACTTAGATACAACCTTCATAATTGACCAAGGAGCCTTAACAATTGCCTGGTACTTTAATGCCTACTAATAGTAGGTTTCGTAAACATTGGAGCTTCTGTAATATTTCTAACAGGTGAATAATTGTTACCTGGCAACATATCAGTATCACGTAGTGAGACACGATGCGCTTGCGATTTTTTTGTTCCTAACATGTGCTGCATGTTTAAATGTACTTACTCATTACTTACAAATTGAAGGAGTCTATCCTCTACGTTGCTAATTTCGGAACTGTATTTTATATAGGATCCAAGACACCTCTTAAATTTAATCTAGTACTCGTATATGTACTTTTTATCAAACTTAATTGAATTTATTGGTCGATGAGGTCGCAATTTAAAAATAAATATTCCAAATAACTCATAACCCTCCTTTCCTGTTAATAACAACACAGTAATGGACCTTTTCCACTTTAAATGATGATGCTAAAACGGCACGATTGTCGTTAAATAGATTTTGTGTCGTATCGAAATCAAATTGAAGATCGACTTTGTATCCCGACTACCTGCAGTCCCCGTATTCGTGGGTCGGCAGCGATCTTGTATTGCGTGTAAATCAATGTTGGCCGCGGTCAGTTTCGTGAGGGGCGAACGCTTTGGGTGATTAAAGTTGGTAGTGGTGTTGTTCATGCATTCAACATCTGACTAGACTCTGTTGTTATAAGAAAGGTGAGTTTCTGTAAAAATATGCTAATAGCTAAGAGATAAGGTAGCGCACAAACTTTCCAGCTTTCTACAAGTATTTGATTAACACATTTTTCTGTAGACAAGGTCGTCCCACTGACTACAGTCGTCTGTTAAAATTGTACTATCCAGTAGTACCAAGTACCAACTAAATTTGACATCTCAACTAAAACATTCAAATAACGAGAGAAAAACAATGTCACAATAAATCACCGATAACAATATTCTTAGTGACAACCTGCACAAGTGCACAAGCATCTCGTGTATGTAGAGATGGGCGGTGGGTAAATACCCAAGAAAGATATCGGGTAAATACCCGGTATTTACCCAATCTTCCCGGTATTTACCCATTTCTACCCAAATTGCTGGGTATTTATTTTTTATATGTTTTTATTAACATATAGCGTAAGCTTTCTTCATGCAAATCAATATAAATTAAAAATAATTGCTTTCTTTTGCTATATACAGCATGCCAGCAGTATATATGCATAAAAATTTGTTAAGAATATTATATTCCTACAATTATGATTTTAAAAAAACCGGCCAAGTGCGAGTCGGACTCGCGCACGAAGGGTTCCGTACCATTATCTTTAAAAACGGCAAAAAAATCATGTTTGTTGTATGGGAGCCCTCTTAAATATTTATTTTATTTTGTTTTTTGTATTTGTTGTTATAGCGGCAACAGAAATACATCATCTGTGAAAATTTCAACTGTCTAACTATCACGGTTTACTACCTACTGAGCAATGGTTATGGTTAAAGGAAGGGTAGTTAATATTATAAAATACCATTGGTAATTCTTATTCTTATAGTATAAAAAAATTACAATTTTGTATTTGGTGTCAGTGCCACAATATAAACATATCACTGAATTCTTATCAGACGCTCGGTAATGTAAGTGTTTCCACGCTGCCTCATTTTTGGATCTTCCCATTGTAGTTTCCTGTAGTTCAAATTTATTGTTGATTCAAAATAATAAACACCTAAAACACTATTTGAGCGCTTTTTTTAATAAAACTAATCATATTATAGATATATCAGGCCTAGTTCCAAACAAAACACCACTCGTTGCACTGCCAAAAAATAGCACGTGGCAAATAAACTTTACGCTAATTACTAATCACGTCAGGAGACTACACCGTACATAGATAAGCATTAACTTTTTTACTCGTGTGACAACCTTTAACCTTATTGGCTGCTAATAACGTTACTCATTAGCCAATAGAATAGGAAAGGTAGCTTTTGTTACCTGGTTTATGATTCTAATTATAGGGCCCGGACACATGTCCACGGTACGGCACCGGGCACCGTCTACGGTGCGACGTCACGGCGTCGTGTACGGTGCGACGTCACGACGCCGTGCCATGGCACGGTGCCGCGTACAACGCCGTGTACGGTGCACGTTGCCGTGTATGGTGCACCGGCGGACGGCTTGCTACCACGGATTGCTAGAACAAATGGTCGTAAATGTGAACACGCTGGGCAAAAGCACCAGCTATGGACCTTACTAGACCCTGGAAAAAATATAGGTGCTTCTGTTCAGCGGGTCCACATTTAGGACCATTTGTTCTAGCAATCCGTGGTAGCAAGCCGTCCGCCGGTGCACCATACACGGCAACGTGCACCGTACACGGCGCCGTACGCCGTACACGGCGTCGTACGTGGTACCGTGCCACGGCACGACGCCGTGTCGTTGCACCGTATACGGCACCGTACCCGACGCCGTGACGTCGCACCGTACACGACACCGTAGACGGTGCCCGGTTCCGTACCGTGGACATGTGTCCGGGCCCGTAGGCTTGAAATTAATAGTTACAGAACATGCAAACATTTTTTTAACAACACATAAAACATGTAATTTCATCAACTAGAACTCGAGAAATTAACAGAAATATGTTATGATCGGCCGCCATATTTATTTATGACGTCTATCCCCACTTTCAACTTTTGAAACCAGTAGATTCATATTTTGGAGTTAACAATTAACACGTAAATGCTTGTTTTAGGTGTACTTATACTTATGGAAGAGATTTCTACTGCTTTGTTAATTTTGGTCGATTTATTCCACACTATGATACTGAAACAAGTGTTTCCTATTTATAATAGCATCCATTATTCGTTATTATGTATAACTCCAAAGACATTTCCGTAAAAATAAACATAAAATGGGCAAATCATATCTACCCACCCATTTGGGTAGATATGGGTAAATACCGGGTAGATTGGAAAGATTCCGGGTATTTACCCGGTAAATACCCATGAGCGCCCATCTCTACGTGTATGCCACATCACCGTCACAATACCGACGTTGCGTTTCACAGGTTGTATAACATAAGCACCATAACGGCAGTTGACAGGTGAGGACCTCAGCCGTCCGCGTCCCCTCAAGCCATTACGATGCAACTACAAAGAGCCTAGTCCCCCCAATGATTTGTGGTTGCAGCCTCGAGGGGAATACAGACGTTAACTGCGAGCTCATTTCCACTTTGGATTTGAAGCAAACCGCAACCACTTCTCGCCCGCGTGTAGCAAAAGGTAAACCACGCAAAGAAGACGAGTTAGAACAAACCATAAAGATCCTTATTACAACAGTGTAAAAGTTTTCAGGGCTGCCTTATTTTCACGCTTAGGAGAACGACTTTATGAGCCGTTAACTCATCAGAACAACTTCCGTAAAAGTTAAGCGTTTTATAAGCCTTTGAAGGTAAAATAATTTATAATAACATATCTTACATATGTTACATAACATGTTAATAATAATGTCGTTCTGTTAAGCGTGAAAATAAGGCAGCCCTGAAAACTTTTACACTGTGTTGTAATAAGGATGTTAAACATATATATAAAAGTTTTATTGGCTAGACAATCTAGACATGGACTGAAAACCATATTCGAAGAATTAAATAAATCGCTATAAAAACGTATCTATCATAAACATAAATATAAATATCAGCACGATGACAACCTCCTGGGAGATACTGAAGTTTTAACAATATAACGCGAATACTAGTGGAAACCGAAAATCTCGAAAATCTCTATGTTCTAAATAATTGCCATACAATAAATAAATAAGTGGAAATTAACATCTCGATCCCGACCAGAGATAATCTAATAATAAAAGTCAGATCGCATGCGATGCAGACAAGCAAAAGAACATGGCTAATCATAGAGAAACAAACGCATACTTGCGACAGAGTACGTAAGTGGAGCTCGCGATCGTCAACTATCACGGAAGATGGAAAAACTCGACGTTTCCGAGTCGAGTATCGCACGGCATATCCGTCTTAATGGAGTAGAGCAGTAGTCGATAACAATAAGCGGTGAGATGCATGACAAAAAAGTTTACAAACACAATAAGCAGCGGTTCCCGACCTTGCATTTCACCTCGGAACTGGGCTGTGGTCGTGCAAGATCCCACTTTGCCTTTGCTGAATGTCTCAATTACATCGTCATCCGTAATATACCGTTTCAAGTACCGCTCCATCGTCATAATATCGTAATAAAAGAGTAGGCCATAATGGCCGTTTAACGCAATATGGCTCATTTTAAAAAACTGGCCAAGTGCGTGTCGGATCACGCACAATGAAGGGTTACGTGTGTACCGAAGGGGTACCTAGTGCACATTTAAAACCATTATCCAATTCATTGAATCATCTTCATAGGGAACTCACGGTACTTGCGCCATTTGTTTGAGCGAGGCTCTTTTTATGACTTTGACAGCTAATATCTCACCAACTACCGACTTAAATGGAAAATTTGTTTGTATCCTCTACATATTTTTTTATGACTATGACATACGAGTGAGCAGCGAGCATTGAAAATCTTTTTTTATCCCCCGGGAACAAGTATGGAGTGCCCCCCCCCCCCCCCCCCCCCCACCCCCCAAAATTGTATACTTTTTCGTAATATCAAATCAATTTTAATGTAGCGGTTCATAGAACACCTTCCTACTTATAGTCTGCGAGTAAATCTGCTGTGACATACGGACGGACAAACAGACATGATGAAACTATAAGGGTTTCGTTTTAGTCATTTTGGCTACGGAACCCTAAAAAGAAACATTATAGATCAATTTTTCAACTAACAATACTGGTCGAAACTGATCCCAATCTTAGTAAAGTGTATTTTTAAAACAATATGCGGGACATAATAATGTACTGTGCAATGTCGAATTTAAAATTATTAAAATTTAAATTTTGGTATAAATCATAATAGGCAGATTGCTTTTGCAATTCATGCTGTGCGTGTTCATACCTTTAGACAATTAAGTTACATTAGTAACATTACCGTAGCGCATAGCATCATCTTAATAATGCAAGCATTACTAGCGGCCACTGAACAGAAAGAAAGGTTGCAGTGAATAAACTCATACAGTGTAATTTAAATAATTACTATTGTTACACCACTGTAGGTATGATGCGCATTAGTTGAATAATCAATAATGCGTGGGAAAATAATTGAAATCTAACAGGATTTCGAGAGCGATTCGGAATAATTAGAAACAATACAAACTGATACATTTACACGATCTCTCTTATAAATGTAATTGCTATTGTAAATATGAAATTAATGTAAATAGAGACGTGGGAAAAAAGACGCTTGATCAGATTTCGAATCGATAATCTAGGAGATATTGAGTACTTTCCCTCCCGGGTGGAAATTGAGCCGAAAGCAAGGGTTTGCTGAATGCTCGGCCGCATCTAGACCGTGTCGGTAAGCGAAGACGCAGCCGACAAAACGGCACGTCACGCCCAACTAAGCCACGCAACTTTTAAACAACAATAAGAAATAAACAATAATAATTTATTTGCAAAATCAGCTACGACTATGGAGGTATTGTTTATGGTATTATTTTATGGCAGCAATGAAAAGTAACGAGACGAAAGTAACCATTACTGCCTATTGTAAAGAAGCACACAAAACTGTATGATTTATTCTTACTTTCTTGAGTTTCAAAAAAAATTAAACTTATTCAAACTTTTTTTCTACTTTCACATTATTGTTAAAATTGTTGATCTTAAAGTTCTACCCAAACAAGGGCGATATCGATTAACAGTATTTAATTTACAATAACGACTATGAGATAAATTAGTACCTATTTACGAAACATAAACTTCAAACCTATTAAGTTTTACGATAATCGTTTTTCTAGTAAATACTTCTAGGTCTTAAGATTATGAAACTTATACTTAATAACGTCATTAAAATAACGGATATAAATGCTCAATTTCATAACAGTATTTTCAATTTAATACGAAACAAAGCACAAAGACGTCAAAGGAGGAATGGCAAAGAAATGTTGCGTAACAAAATTATTGCATTATTTAATAATCATGATTGCAAAGAAAATTAAAGCAACAAATAAACCAGCTAAATGTAAGAGGACGTATGAAGCCTTGAATTTCAAGTCTATAAATACCATCATTGCGATAATTTCTATATAACGGCTTAGTGCGTACGTGTAAAAACTGAAGCGATGCTTCAAATTTGTTTGGATAGTGAAAATGAATGACAAAAACTGACCGAGATGCGTTAACAGGTGGCCGGCTCATCCCTGCCAGCGTCTCCGGAACCGTGTACGTTTTTGTACACGGTTACA
The DNA here is from genome assembly GCA_951800055.1 of Cenopis cana. NCBI lineage: Eukaryota > Metazoa > Arthropoda > Insecta > Lepidoptera > Tortricidae > Cenopis > Cenopis cana. Next base: position 8,174,924 of record OX637489.1, on the reverse strand, counting down.
TCTTGTTCTTACATTTCCGCTATAACGCGATTTTCCGGAAAATCTACGGGCACGATCGCAGATGTAATGGCATCTTTTTCCGTTGATATTTACATTGGGAATTTGATAACGGTACCTATTCCAAGTGAACGTAAACAACGTATTGAATACAATTAAAACTCACAACAAGCACCTTGTTCTCAGCTACTTATAACTTAATTTTATAACGCTGCTAACGCAAACTGCAACTGCAGATATAAAGGAAAAAATTAAAAATTAAGGCTCCCAGCAGGATTCGAACCTGCGACCTCCTGGAATTCGCGGCCAGTCGCTCTAGCCAAGTGAGCAATAGGAACAACCCGTACCCGGCCACCAAATTCTTCAACCGTTCCTTTATAGATTTAGATTTAGATTTATTTATTTAATAATATAAATTAAATTATAGATTAACTTAAAGCTAATTTACAAGAATTTACATTATGATCGTCAAATAGTGAATATTATAATAATTATGTCAGGTTATTCATTATAAAAAATATGTTATAACAATACCAATCTAAACAAGGAATTCAATGTCAATATCTCATAATGATCGTCAAAGTAAAATTATAACAAGAATTAAATTAATCAATAATATTAAATTAAACAATGTCAACTAAATTTCATTTCCATGTAGTCACTACTATACAAACGCCTTGAGGAAGGCGTACAGCGACAGCGACATCTACCGAGAAGATTCAGGCTTCATTAACGGCACTAACGTCTCAAATTATGTTGAGAAATCGTCAGTTATGATACCCCATTCGCCATCCCATACTAAATTAATTTTGTACATATTAAGCAGTAACGCTGCTACCGCAAACTACAAATTTAGTGGCCGCGAATGCAGTAGGTCGCAGGTTTGAATCCTGCTCGGTGCCTAAATATTTAAACTTTTCCTTTATTTCTAAATTTACTTATAACTTATAAGTACTGAATTGTACGTACGAAAATAGTAGATATAATGGTCAGCGGGGTTAATCACACTTACTGCATCATCGACTCTCAAATCGCTGCCTCGCAAACAAACAAAACAAAAATCAGCTGAAAGGGAAAGTAAATCTCATATCAATCAGATCAGATCAATGTTCCATACTAAATTATGAGGATACAATGCCCGGAGATATTTATCGGACGCGCAAACGCATCCCGCCTCCTCGGCCTGACAAGGTAGCCTACGGCTGATGAATCTATGTAGGCTAATGGATAGAATCCGACTTGATACACCGCTTTGATACATGATCAGATCATTTCGGAATCGGAGAAAAGAATGGGCAATAAAATTGACAATTACCACCTTTCTTTTGTTTCAATCGATCTAGAAATGCCTGGGAAAAGAAAATATATCATTGGATTCGGTTGCGACTCTCCCATGACTTGCAAGTTTTCGTATTTAATTGATAAAAACTAATTGCATATAAAATTTAGTATTTTGTACAGCAGTAGTCTACTTTCAATTGAGAGCACAATACTCGTAAGGCGAAGATGTTTTGTTGGAGATTTGATGAGTTGATACAAATGTCGTGTAGCTTCATAATTAATTGATAATATTGATATGCAAGTCAATAATATGCATTCGTCCGTTCAATGCACGGGAACATTAGTTACCATTGTAATTATGGATAGGAATATAACTTCGCCGACGCTTTGTAAGCGTCATTGTGTGGATCTAATCTCATAATTCATTAGTCTTTCAATGTGTTCAACCGGGAGAGCTAGCAATTCATCTGGAAATGATCCACGAAATTGATGAAGTTAGCTAGCTATTTATTTTCCAAACATCATTCATTTTGTTGTCTGATTTTACTTTGATAAAAACCTATAGCTTTTCCTCTTTTTTCTAAAATAATAGAAATTTTTGAGTTCTAACTACTCGTGGAATTTTCGAGTTATAAAAAAAATCCTAAATTGCCGTATTTTTATAATGTATGCAAAAAAATTGCGTGATATCTTTCCTTAATTAGAATAGCAGTAATTTCAAATTATGATTCCGATTCGGAATAATGTATCCTCTTTAAGCCATGATGTGATGTAACACTTCTTACAATAAACTGTATAAAATTCACGATATTTTTATAACAGTCTTTAGTCACACGTGGGCAGTAGCGCCCAAGCCTAATAAACATGCATCTGCATAAGAGAAGTGCATGAAAGTAGCTGTGCAGTGCACCGTGCCAGTGACCTAGTGTTGCAACCTACATAGGTCGGCAGCTGATTAACAGAATGCGCCGCGGCGGCAGGTTGTGGAATTCAGTTTAATTCAATTAACTTGCAATTAAACGCATCTCCGTATTCTGGATTTGCAATGTAAAGGGTGATCTTTATTCTGAGAAAATTGTTTGTTTTAGTGATCTGACCTGACTTTATTATCATACTAATATCTTTTATGGCTCACCAAAAACAGTACACAAAAATTTATAAATTTAACATTAACAGTAAAATAGTGGATCACATGGCGGTTTTATCACTAAAAAAGCAAATTCTTCCAGTATGCCTTTGGGTGGAATATATATGGGTATTAGGTATTCCACCATATTCATTAGCTTCATTATGAATTTGTGAAATGCAAGAAAATAATGTATACCTCTACATGTAAGTAAACTTTACTAAGCTGTACGTAGTTTAAACCTGGAGCTTTTTATCATTAGTATTAACTGATTAAATTTAAGGTCAGTGTACTTATTAGGTAGATATACGTATTTCAAAGTTCAATCCTGAAAACATACAATATTTTTAGCACATCGTAAAAACTGGCGTAAATTAACGGTTATTAAGTAGGTACCTACTTATTTATTTCCTAGCGGCAATGCCAATGCGCCTGCGAGCCGCGTCACTGCTGGTGCAGCGCGTGCGCGCCAGCCCCAATACCATCCTATTCCTAACTAATGATTGCGGACAGGATTGACTGTCCATACATTATTCACTGCTGTGGACTTCACAAGCCCAGTAACAGTGAATCGCTATAACCTATATTTTTCGAGAAATTGTTGCTAACATAGTTTATAAGTTTTATTGTAACTAACTTTTTATGGGCCACGAGCCTGAAATAAAACGTTAATTCATTAATTTATTATTAATGTGATATGTGTTAACCGTGTTACGTTGTTGCTTTCAGGTAATGGATACATATTTGCTCATTAATTTGCCTTAGTAAGTACCGGCAAGAAAAACAAAGGGTGAGTGTAAAGATGTAATTTTCTGAAACACGGCTTATAAAATTAAATAATGAATGTCAAGGAAAAAATAAAATAAAATAGAATTTAATTTGAGGTAAAATTAAATAATGAAGGTAAGGTATTTCAATCAAATTAGTAACTATTACAAAAACCGAACACAATATCACGTAACCATGTCAAGATTAAGTCTGTTAGTTTAATAGAAGAAAGCACACAAAAACCTGTCTACCACCGCAAGCCACATTCTATACGGGACATGCAAAAACTCGGCAAAGGCGCAACCTCCGAGGCTTTTTCACTCCAGTCAGGCCTAATTGTACGAAACTTAGCGGGTGTCGTTAAAAAATAACCTCTATAACAGTAAATTCTGATTAAATGCATCAACATTTTTCGTCACAATGATTGTTTTTAAATAACATAACGGTTGCAACGCTTGAATTACGCGAGCGTCGCTTGTTAGGCTAGGTTATTTTTAATTTAAGTACCTGTCATTCAAACTGCTATATCTCGTTATAATTAAAACAAGGGGAAAATACAGGACGCCAATCAAAAGAACATTTACTGACTAGCCTTTACAGCTTAAGACTAACGTATATTTAGCAGAAAAGCAGCTAGTTGGAGATAAAAGCTATACAGCAGTGGTAAGCAATCTTAATCGTAATTACCAGGCTCGGGTAACCGAAGCTAATGCACCGGCAAATTGGTAAGAGTGCTGAATCTGTGTGAACACTTTTTAACCAGCTATGTAACAGAAGCAGAGCCTACAATTGGCTGAAACACCTTTTCGTTTTTTCGGCAACTTAGTACGTATCTTTGGCGCCATGTGAGCGTAAGAATTAGTCTCGACACTTTCCTATTCCGTCGCGATATTGTTTGCGGAATTGAATTTGAATTTTGTATGGACTACACTAAATCGGGGTTAATAGCTATTGGGTACGCTGCGTTGCTTCCGCAAACTTTAAACATTTTCGCGCGATTATTTTGCATTCGATAAATGATACAAACCGGCAAATTGGTAAGACTGCTGAATCTGTGTGAACACTTTTAACCACCTATGTAACATAAGCCGAGCCTTCTATTGACTGAAACACCTTTTCGTTTTTTCCGGCATTTTAGTACGTATCTTTGACCCCATGTGAGCGTAAGAATTAGTCTCGACACTTTCCTATTTCGTCGCGACATTGTTTGCGGAATTGAATTTTGTATGGACTATACTAAATCGTGGTTAATCTGGTGTTAATGGCAATTTATTGGGTACGCTGCGTTTCTTCCGCAAACTTTAAGGCGCTACACTGAGAAATTTGGAGACTTTGAAACGCTGTCCTGCCCAGACTAGCAAACAGTAGGGGCTGATTTTCAGATATATGATTCTTGACTATATGATTGTGGTACTGACAATAGCGAAACATGATTGCTTAAAATTTTCTCGATAGAAAATAAATCCAAAGTCGAGTCTACATTTTTCTTTTTTTCCTCAGCCTACTAAAACAACGCATTATTAAAAGACACGATTAAGTTAATATGATGGTATTTTACCTCATCTAGGTACTGACAAGAGGAAATTTAATAAACCTGCACACAGTCAGATATTTAACGAGATTTGTCTAAAAAGCCATTCTCGGAGAGGGTTGCATCCCGTTTTGTCGTGAGCGAAAAACAAAGGGTGTCTCTTTCAATCGATATATCGCCTTAACATTTTCGCGTGATTATTTTGCATTCGATAAATGTTATAAACGGCCATTATTTTATCAGTTTCAAAAGTAGAAATCACCAACAAATGCATTAAAGGCGACCCTATTTGGTGCTCCGACGCCGGTCGTGATTTCAGAACAGAACTCTCATTGTTTGCGCCAAATAGAACAGTTAAGGTTAAGAGGGCGGCCATATTTTCGGCGTCCAGACCGTGACGAGCACCTGTCAAAGTGTACACCATGGCCGAAGACGCACAAATGGACATAGTGATCTTTGATAAGGATAATACTGTTAAGGTCGGTTCAGGATTGAGATATGATATGATAGCAGTTTTCTTTTTATAGAAGGATGGGTCAAAAGTTACTTTACTAACGGGATTAGATTGTATCACGAAATTGGTCGCCGTGCGATTAGCCCTTAATAAAGCCTGACCAGGAATATATGATCATTGTAAAGAGGGCGCTATTATTCTGATTTATATGGCAACAGACTATTATGGCATTTTGTCTTGTTTACCTGTCAGCTCTGACATAAATTATGAATTGTTTTGCAGCTGAATAATTTCATTTCATCACATTGATAATATTCCGCTCTTGGCTATGAATTATTTTGGTATTTTTTTCTCATTTATTATTAAATATTTAACACATAACTAATATTCAAATAAACCGCAACAGTGACACTCACATGCTGACAATGGCATTAAAATTATTGCCAGTGTAAGAAATTAGTTCCAATGAAATTCCGCAACATGGCGCATGATCATATATTCCTGGTCAGGCTTTAAAATAATATAGGAAACCAGTTTTCCTTTTATATAGTATATGGATTGTATAACACTCTACTAAGGAACGGGATTAGATCGGATTAGGAAACTCAAAGCCTTTTTCGTGTTATTAGGCCTTTTAAGTTACGAAACCGAATGACAAGAAAATTGTAAGCTCAAGTGTGAGAATGCTTTACTCTCTTCTTTCAATCACAATCTTCAATTTAGCGTCTTTTAGCCAATGATTGTTACTTTTGACTCTAAGTAATAGAACTATTTCTATAAACTCTCACTTTCTCTCTCTCTTTTCAGATCACGTTTGGACTCTATAGTCCAAAAGTGATCAACAAGCAAATTTCTCGAGCGTACAACATATAGTCAACGCAGTAGATGGGTCAAAAACAAAAAAAAAATTGTACAAGTTTGACAGCTATCTCACCAACTATTGACTTAAATGGAAAACTTTTCTAGTAGCCTCTATATCATTTTTAAAGGCCTATCCAAAAACAACTATTTGCATTAAAAAAAATTCATCCCTGGGTTACATCTATGAGGTATCTCGAGACAGCTAATTCGGAGGAATAAGATCAGAATATAAAAATAAAAGATAATACTAGAATGCGGGGGTTTAACTTCACTGCAAACTTAGATGGAATTTGAAGGCTTTTCGCAAAATAAGCAAAGCTAAACCTTTCACTTTGATTCCGACCGAGAAAACAGTTTCAAATTGGAATAATTTGCTTCTGTAATAAAGGCTAAGCGAGGTCAACGATCAACAGGTTAAATAGATACAGATCTCTTAGAACAGCTACAGGTCAGCGGTTCGCTATTTCGCTACCAGTTGTCATTGCTTTGACAAGCGATGCATTGAACATGTTACATCGTGAACTATGATTATTGTGGAACGAAATAGCTTATGATTTCTTCTGCGAAACTTCGTAAGATGCGGTTGATGATATCATTTTCATAATGATCCGTACACGATTTGAAACAGGTAATTAGAAATATTGTGAAATGAAATAATTAAAGAAAGACTAGTATGAATACCTCGTCAAACGCTAAGCTTTGCAAAATCGCGTATTTTCATAAACTCGTTTTTGATGTAGATCATTTTCTGCTGGAATACTACCTCGATAACTTAAACATTCATTTATGTTCATTACAATCAATGCGCTTTTCTACTATAGTTTTCCTCGAAACACAATTTCCCAAATGGCTCGTATACATTTGAATAGGTATATAAAAAAGAACCTAGCCGTGGTTATGTAGGCACAATGTCCGGCCCGAAGTGTGTCATAAATAGAGATAATAAGATTTCATAATTTAATAGCATACTTTAGTGTAAAACATTGTACTTCATTACTTAATAATAGGCCAAGTTCGCAATAAACTATAAAATTAATAAGGACGAACAAAAAGTAGTCGCACAAGATGCCAGGAAAAACGGGTGCATGGGTTCATCGCTCCGGGGTCCGGGCTGTTCCCACCGCCCGGCTTCCCGATGGTAATAATGCTATTCACAATGTGTAATAAGTTTTACTTTGTTGATGCATAAAAAGGCAAATTACTCTAGCATCAGGATTGCAGAAAATTCATAGGATGCTTTGAACGAGAGAAGCTACATCGGTGTTCATTGTCGATTTCTTAATTACCAATGTTTCTGCTTGCTCAATGTCCTTAACATCGATAATTGTAACAAAATATGTAAATACCGAGTTCATCCTCTGATAAATCTATATTATAAACTTCCGAAATCATGGGATTTCATTTTAAGTAAGTTGTTCGCATCCATATTTTTGGACTCCCACAGTATGTGATAATCCAACATCTTTTTTACCATATTCCTTGCAGCGTAATGGTAGCACACAATTCGTATCGTAAATTTCAATCGAATTTGCTAATTCAGATTTATAGCGGCATAGCCTTTAATTACTCGCCTTGATGGAATTTATTTGTATCAAGTCCATTTCACCACTACAAATGAGACTGCTACAAAATGAAAGATGTCTGGTGATTTATAACAATTCTAACTAGCGCCTTGTTGACTTATATTGTATCACTCCATTAATTCCTGCCAAGTCCCAAGACACCTGTTAGGTATCTACTTAATATTACTTTTGTGCTAAATAATCTTATCCCAGCTTTCTACACACGATTTATCAAAGAAGCAAACCAAATAATTTAATTCTGTCGGATATTTCTTTTCAAACAACGCCAGAAAGATTTTGTGCCAAAACGCGTTTTGTATTTCAACCATCTCAACAAAATGAATTCTTATGAAAGAAAAGGTCAATTTAATTACAATGTACTATTATGTGTATATTGATAAAACCAGTCTTATTAGATTTCCAGAACAACAGTTACAAAAAGCCTTACCTCCTGGCAGTCGAGTCCTACCGTCAATATCTCCAAGCCTAATCATAGCCGTGGCTTTAAATGATATCTTCTTGTTTTTTTAAATATATTTATCAGCTACCATTATACATAATCCTTATATACAACACCCATGCGCACACATACACAAACACACACACACACACACACACACACACACACACACACACACACACACACACACACACACACACACACACACACACACACACACACACACACACACACACACACACACACACACATAACCACACACACACACACTTTCATTTATAACTAGATTAACATTACCTAGATAAGTCAAATGTACCTACACTGTTCCGACGTGCTTATATTCTAACCAATATCAATAGGAGGGTTTGACTGAAAATCAGCGTTGCAGTATATTTGCTGCAACATGTATGCTGAGTCAAGTCCTGTTAAACATTTTCATTATATCTTTTGTTAGTTTTAAGTCTTGAACATGTATACCATGACATGAATGTGATGTTTAATAAATATTTTCTATGTCTATGTCTATGTCAGAATCTTTGTAGGTTACTATAAAACGCACCAGATTCAAACAATGCAAACATGCAAAACCAAATTACAATTTAGCCGTTAGGACCCATTATAAGACTCAAATTAGTGTAATAATCTTTCTTTTATTTGGGGATCGGAATTTGTTCGAATGTCACGAGATGCCATTTATTGCAGCCAATTTAATTGAAAGGGTTAACTGTACCTATTGGACCGTTTTGGTCAACGGCGGTCGTTCAATCCGCTGTCCTTTTAACCTACAAAAATCACTTTCACCTTAACATATTCAGCTGAATTCAATTGTAAGGAAATTATAACAATTACACTCTATTATCACTAAGCGTTTAAGTGACACGTAATTTCAGTTACGTCTAACAAGCAGTAATTGATAGAGTCTAGTCATTGTAAGATAACAAGTGTAGGTAATTATCATTATATGTATTTATCGAACAGTTGGTTAGTACAAAATGTCAGATACCCGGAAGCGTCACCATTATTCGTAATGGCGGCGGAGTGTTTATCTTCACGCGATCGGGAAGTACTTTCTAAAGGTAAAAAATCGGATTTAAATCAATGTTAGATGGCCCTGGGGGACAAGATGAGAGATGTAATTATTGTCTTTAATGACGATGTAACGTGCAAATTGGATAAAGATAAGCCAGTTCTTCCTAAACATCTTATTAACGAACGCTTAAAGCCGCTGCCTAGATTAGTAATTAATCTAAGATTAGAGATATTATTATATTATATTATTCCCGGAGAGTCGGCAAAAAGCTATTTGGCTATAGAGGCAAAAAGGAAAGATAATTTTAGGCTTATCTATCAGTTCGATAAAACTAAAGCTAGATTGAAAATAGGAAATGACTCCTACACTTAATTAACGAAAGGTTTTCACGGTAGTAGAATATGACTGACACCCATGTTAAGGCATTATTATTAACCCTTGCTAATTCTCCTACATACGTAAGCATTTTGTAAAGTTCTCTCATCATATAAATTTGTCAAATCATGCAGATAAATTTACAAACAAATGGAATAAACCCTCGCAGGCGTGCCGCTTAGCCATGTTTTCCGTTCCCCTAAAGTGAATAATAAATCTGGACAACGTAGGTACCTCTACGGTACTTAAAGCTTTACAATAGTTTTAATGATGAAGCTACTTCACAATTTTAGAAACAGAAAATTCTAGTATCATGAGATTTTTTTTTCAAGAAAGTATTATGTAGTTGCTAGATTAACAGATGAAAATAAAATATGTTTGGGCACACTCTTTTATTGTTTTTTTTGTGTAGCTTGGGAGTTATCTCCATGACCAGGCTTGATGGTATCAAAATATCGCATGTTACCTGACTTACACGAATGCTGACAATCTCAAATTTTTCTTTTCGTCGGTTATGGCACTCCCGCATATAATTTTGCTTGTTAATATTGGATATACGGAGAATGTCTAGAAAAAAAAAACCTACAAAAAATAAAAAAATAAAACATTTTGTTTCTTGGGGTTCTGGCTAACAGAAAAATAAGCATACTAACCAAAAATCATAAGTGTAATGCAAACACAAGCAAAGAAAAACTTGCACAAGATTTGTATGGAGAGTGTTTCAATTCAATTCAATACATTTATTTCAGGCATTGCCCATAAAGTGTTAGTGGATACAAATTACAAAATCTTACAACTACTGTTAGTATACATACGTTACACAACACGCAACAATAAGCAATAAACTATAAACAAGAGTGGCTTGGACCGGATGAGTACCTATACTTCACAAAAATTTGCCACAATTTTTTTGTTCGCCTCTACAGGCGCCTTAATAAATAAAAAATTGTTTCGAATATTCAAACACCAAACTTTGTCAGGACATGATATTTTCGGCAGTTAACCATGTATGGCCCATAAAGCTTCAAAAGTAGATTACTACTTTCTTTAAGTTCGCTACCACTCGTAAAGAGAATTCAACTGCTGCATCAAATGGTAAATAAAGAGAGTTAAATTGATCGGCATCTCTAAAGCCGGCAAATAGTGCTATCATTACCTAGAGAGGCGTTTCTTCGATTATACAAATTGAAATCGAGTCGAAAATGGCCAGTCAGTAGGATAATAGCTATGTTAAAGTTACATGTTACGGTAATAGGTCAAATGGCATATTTGTTTATTCACGCCTCATACAATATCTCGAATCGCTGTTTTTCGTCAATAAAATAAGAAAGCTCACACGCTGGTATGCCAGCGTGTTTTCAAACAAAACAAATTTGAATAACAATCGGGTATCGTAAAAAGCAGTTTTGCTTTATGGTACAGCGTTCGCACTCTTAAATTGCATCTCGATGATCCGGTATAGTCGAAAGCTGCATTGTGAGATATAAAACGAATCACCTCTTCTAAAGAAGCAGTTTACGCTTGAGCCTATGATTGATCCGAGACTATAATTTGGACTGAAATTATAGGTGAAGTCGTATAAATAGCCACACTCCGACCACGATTTGTAACGTATTGTAATAACGTAAAAAAGTTCTAAATGAGGGCCCTTTCTCTAAAGGCTTTCTATTTTTATGTTTTGCGGGTTTTGTTCGTCTGGCTCATTTATTTGTTCTCCAATTTGCACTATTTGCGAGTCTGGGAAGCCATTGCATAAAATATGGCAGTAAAACCGCCATGGCGCCGTCGCGCCTCGTTTATAATTTCCCATCAGATAATGAGGGTTTATCGCACTTTGTAGCAATTTGTAAACCTCATTATGTAATACACTTTTCCACTAGCTTGACGCTAGCGAACTATTTAACTAACACTAAAACCTGACTGGGCTTGAAATAGGGTGATAAAATGAATCTTAGACGTCTTGAGTGTACGTTTAACCGGTCAGTTTTCTTGATAAATAATCATGAGCGAATTAAATTACTGCCAGGTTCCGTAGTTACTGACGACTGTGGCAACTACAGCTACAGCACTTTGGTAGGTGTAGATGTGAAAAATAGATGAGATTCTAGCTGTTAAGATGATATGATTAGCTCGCGATATGGCATAGCTCGTCAAATATACCGGATAGCGGAGGCACGCACGTGGGCCGCTGTCCGCTCACTTTCAATTTCGGCGTTACCACTGGCTATTGTTGGCATGGTGCCAGCTCGACTATACTGCTTCCTACTATTCATCCAAGTTTATCACGACATTAACTTAATGTCATTCAACCGGTTTCAAGATTTGTCTGCTTATCTTATCAGTTTGAAGTGGTCTAAGCGGTAATACCTGAGGGTTTATCGCTATAGTGTCTGGCGCTACTCAATGCTGAACTTAATGTTTTGATCTGTTTGTCTTAGAGTCTTATATACTTAAAGTACGGATATAATAGATAACATACATTTTTAACGACCGTTTTAACTTGGTTGGTAGTGACCCTGCCTACGGAGCTGGAGGTCCCGGGTTCGAATCCCGGCTAGTATAGGGTATTTATTTGTGTGATGAACACGAATATTTTTTCTTGGGTCTTGGATGTTCTCTATGTATTTAAGTACCTATTTATCTATATAAGTATGTATATCGTCGCTTAGTACCCATAGTACAAGCTTTGCTTAGTTTGGGACTAGGTTGATTTGTGTAAGATTGTCCAGAAATATTTATTTATTTTATTATTTTTTGAAATTTTCGTCGCGTCGTCGCTTTCGTAAAAACTAGTGCCTACGCCAAATCCTGGGATTAGGTAGCGGACCCCAGGCATCCTTCAGGATGCAACTGTTCTGGGATAACGCTAGGAGGATGGATTTTTTTTAAATGTTATTTAATTAATTTTAATTTTTTATATCATGGAAATGCGGTACCTAATTATAAGTATATTTCTTTTTCTCTCAATAATTTCATTTTATGACGAGTTAATTATTGAAACGCAATTATTGTAGCTGTATAAGCGCCATGAGACAGACTGTACGAGTATAAGCTTATTCGTGTTTATTAAAATAAATTAATAACACCAAGTGTAAACTCAAAGACTCACTCTTTGCTCCATGGGCGTTTTTATTGCAATTTTCAAGACTGAATCCTAAAAATGTAGCGTTAAGTAGTGTAAAAAATGTAGAGCATATCATTATTATATTGAGCCTAATATGTCCCACTGCTGGGCAAAGGCTTCTCCCCCTCTTTTTCCATTCGTGGCACAAGACCTTAAAAAATATCACCAAGAGGCGCCGGTCTCTAACTGGACTTCTGCTCATTTTATCGAATAAATGTGATACTGCTTCCAACTTGAACACGTTACACGGCAACCGGCAGTTTTAAGCTACTACGAGACCAACACAGCGATACTGTTTTGTTTTTTATGTTGTCAAACATTGACTTTTTCCCTAACTTCTTGCTACACCGAAGGCCGTTCTAATCTGGGACGGATTCCGATGCGTCACGAAATCATCTAAGTAGGTTGAATAAAGTCAACAAATTACATTTAACTATAAAATCGTAGAGGTACACGTTTTACGTACGTGCCGGGACGATAGAAAGCTGTCCCTTTTCATGGATGGTTATAACTCCCAAGTAAACCTTCAAATTTGCTTATTTTAAAGTAAGTAAACACTCGTAAGGAACTTGTAATGTATGTTTTTTTTTTAAGTAAGTACTTCACTTACAGGTGGAACAGATCTGTCAAAAAACTATGATGTTTTGACAGATGTCGAGTGAAAATTCGAGCATTCGACACTCAAAAATCGACCCCCAGGTTCTATAATTATGGGAGGTTTTGTCCAGCAGTGGGTCTTTCGGTTGAGATGATGATGCAACTTTGTACTACAATTAAGAAAGAACTGCAGTCGAGCGCCCCTGAAGGTTAATGTCGCCAATCACAGAGGTCGTCCGTGATTATAATGGCGTTAATGACTTACAGTCAAGTCAAGTGCACAAATATGTATCGAATAATACTCTCATAAATATGTACCGAAGCTTTGATTCGTCAATGGAAGAGCCAGCATGGGAAACATTATTAAAAATTGAAAATAATTGTAGGCACCCATATTTTTGCATTTGACTGTCCCGTGGAGTTCCGTCGCAAGAGCAGTTCAGCCGTATGAAAGAAGACATTTTTACTTCAGAAACTACTAAACCTCAGTATTCAACTTTTTGGAATCATCCAACCTGAGAATTCCAAAAACAAGCGAGCTTTTTCTGCTATCGGATAGTTTTTAAAGGGTAAAACGGGGCCCTATTACTAAGACTCCGCTGTCTGTCTGACCCTCTGTCCGTCCGTCCGTCTGTCACCAGTCTGTGTATCTCATGAACCGTGATAATCAGTTGAAATTTTCACACCAGTGGAGACATACTTAATGGCCATTGCATAAAAAAACTTAGTCTAATATCATTCGAGTACGATCAAAGTAAGTACACCAATTAAATTATAAGTCTTATTCAAGTAAAAAAGTAATATTCATAAAAGATATGGTACACAGTTAGCGAATATAAACCTTGCACCTACACACTTGTGTTCTTTCTTACGTCCTTACGTTTTTCTTTTGTTATAGTCATGCATGTTGAAAATGGAACCTTTATAATGAAATGAACAATTATCCGCACATCGCAATCTCACTTTGCCTCACTATGTGGAGCGCCAGCCTCATGCGATGCAAAAAGTGAACAATCTGCACTAGACAATGTTCTCAGAAAACTGGGATACCTTTATGGAACAAGTATTATTATGACATTTGATAAACACAAAATTTAATCAATTAGATATAGTACAGTCAAGTGCAAAAATATGTGCCGAAACCTTAATTCACCGACATAAGAGCTATATGACATATTTTTGAGCAAGTTGTATGCACCCATATTTTTGAATTTAACTGAACACATGCATTTTTTTCTTCATCTGAATCAATAGTACTTGTGATTCTGAGTAACAAAACCTAAAATTACCTAGATCCAAAACAAATAGGGGTACACTGCGGGGCAATGCGAATTTTGAAGCAATTCGACTCACTTTGTCTTAGACAACTACATATATAGCGAACTTTTTACAGATGGCATGATAATATATATCTCTTCACAAGTGGCAATATGACAACCATTTCACCACCATATAACATAAGGAACAGACACGTAACCGCCTTACGACAGTTATACGAGCACACATTAAAAGTTTGATAAACTTTATAAAGGGACTCAACAGGCAGATGGAGTAGGGTTCAAACTACAAATTTATTATTTAAAATTAATTTAGTTTTCAAACTAATACCTGTTCAGCGTGGAAAATCCTCCTAAACAGAATTCTGAGCCAATTTGACACATTGGTGCCGTGCCGACATTAAACCTCGTTAACCGCATAATAATATAAATTATAGTGCTAGAACAGTTGTGGCAAATCATTTCTATCGTGCAAACGACTTCATCGAATAGCTGTTAACAGGCTTAATAGGGATAGCTGCTTAGTACTTAACGGTTGCCAGCAGTAGTTGCGGCGAACATACCGACAAACAAACACCAGAGGTACAGTCTTTTCTTCAAGGTACATATTCGTATTAGGGCTACGTAAAGGCGAAGTCTGAGGTAACAAAGAGTACGCAGAAAGACCAACTAATGAGCACGGGCACCAGCGGGGCTATCAATTTACTCAAAATAAATATTTCCACGCGGAAGCAACCGCTGTGTTATTTCAACAGGCACCGCATTACCCCGCCGCAATGATTGCCGGCGAAAGGGCAATTTAGTCCTAGACTGTTAACTCTAAGCACGAGCTCAGAAATTGTAAAGAACTACCAAGTCGTGGTTTGAGGAAACGATGAAATAATAAATCAAAATAATAACAGTGATGCAAAGGGATTTATGGTGCGTCGAGGTAAATGAGGAAGTCGTATTATAAGAAAGACCGACGTTATAAAAGTTATTTATAAGGAAACCGTAATTATTGGTAGTAACTGGCCGGTAAGTACTGATGTTAGAAAATAAGATGTCTCGGCATAAACACATAAAGTAATATAAACGCTCAATTAGCTAATAATAGCTAAACTACTGGAATTCTTAGACCTATAATATCGTAAACGCGAACTAAGTTAGTGAATACAACTAATCTGATACTGAACTGATCGCAAAAATGATATCCGATATGAATACAGATGAAAAAGACTTAACCGGTCAGTAGTTAATGAGTATAGAAAACTAAAACTGATTAAAAAAACGCAAGATGATGCAATTCTATTCGTACTTATCACCTGAAGCACAAATAAGTCTGCGTTGATGATACTTTCTAATTACCTCAACAATGCGACGACAGCAGCTCAAAATAGCAAAAAGAAACTCATTTAACATGGGTACACTCAAATCTTCACTTTATTAAAAATTCTAAGGTCAAGTTTGATTTATGATGCGTAATTTTATAATGTTCCGTCTCATTTGTCATCTCCGTTTGTGAATGGCGTTATACTACTTAGAGAACGATCAACTAAAACAAATTAGTTTTTAATGTATACGTCCTAATTGAATAAGCAGTGGTGTCTGTTTTAGGAGTTAATTTAGGACAATTTTTGTAAATTATAAACTGCATGGAATTATTCTTATATAGATCAATAAAATCAATTCAGACAGATAAAAAATATCGTATATCAGGCTTCAGTCTTTTTTCAAGTGTGTCAGAATGAGCAAGAAGGCCCCAAAAAGAACCTCTCGCACCGAATATACCAGTTAATTATTTCCCGCATACCTACTATTCAGAATAAAATAAGTCACATACTCGTAAGTCCATTTGTTTCGAAACAAAATTATTAACCAGTAGCTAGAAATAGCCTAATCGGTACCTACTTATAATATGCTCAGTAATTAATAAAAGAACAGGTCAGTGCATTGCATAACACGCATACATAAACATGCAGGTTAATTAAAAAACTCCATATATTTTTTAAATCTCTTCATATTTAATACCAAAACTTCAATACACGTTCCAATAATTAAATTAACCTGTGTTGCTAAATTAAGCAGAACACGGTTCAGTAAAATTATTCTAAGGTATATATCTTAAAAGTTACGCTAAGTAGCAATCAGTAGTACTATATGTTGGATTCGTAATATATGAGCCTTGACTACAGTAACACAGCAGCTCAATTCAATTCAATTCTTTAAAAAATGGCTTCCATCAAATTTATGATGATTTCACCAATGTCACGTGTTCAATAGATAAGGTTTTGTACGGTAAATGGATTCTGCTCGTCGTCGCCCCGGGCACGTGTGCTCACCAACGCGGCGATGATCAAAATCGATCTATCGTAATATATGAGCCTTGACTACAGTAACACAGCAGCTATAAACATTAACAATGACCACTGCAACAAATGACTATTGTAAACTGCAGCTTGAGGCCATACAATAATTTGAAAGTTATCTCTCTTTGCAATAAAAGATTATTTGTAGTATTCGCATATGTATAGATTACAGATAATTGGCGAGCGTAAGCGGGGATTTCTATCTTTAAAGGGAATGATGATGGAATCTTAAACCGCTACAATGATGTACGCTACTATATATACCTATTGCAGAGAATCGAAATATGTTACAGAATTACTAAAAGGTTGCTAATCATAATTTTATACGTTTCGGATCATAGACTACATAGACTAAATATTATAATTACTGAATACAAATTTAACAAGTCTACATACAATAAATAGATCTAAATTAGGAACTCAATGTTAAGATTTGCAAAACAAAAAGAACAATCAACTACAATGCCAAGAGTTCATGCTTCGTTGGTAAAACAAGTATAGTGACCTTTGGAAATAGATGTTTTGACTATAATTATAAACCAATTACATGTCTTAAATTTAATAAGTTAAATAGATAGGATCTTCGTTAAAAGGTTTTTATCCTAAAATTGCTTTCACGCATAATGAATCATGCAATATAAGAGTACATTGTGCGATTCTTAAGGCTAAATAAGCTTATAACGTAATTTTTAGTACTATATTGAAGTATAAATATAGTACTTTATGTATCAAAATAGAGCTTAATAGCTAACGGTGTCGAAAGATATTTCATTCACACCTTTGTCATGGTTATCAAGTTTAACAGATAACTATCGTTTACTTTATGGCAACATAAACATTTGATTAACATACGAGTAAGTATATTCCCATGTCTACGGAAGTAAATGGAAACACCGATGAGAACACAGACGCCATTACCGATGTTTTGCATTAAAGTGCTTGTACCGTTAATTATTATAGCTTATTGCATCACGTTTGATTCATGTGCAACTGAATGAAATAATTATAACTTAATGAGCATTCAATCGACAGGCAGTTTGAAATAATGTGGTACATGAGAATATGTTGTTCATGAAAAATCATATTCATGTTTGTTTCCCGGAGAGGTAAGGTAAACAAGGATCGCGGATTCAACTTGCTATGGTTTTGACACACCTCTTTTGGACTTATTGTAACATTCTTGAATTGTGCAGGAAAGGAGGTCCCTGTTGCAGACTATTGAGAACAGAAGAGCAAAGATGTTTGGGCACCTGTTACGACACGATGAATTCATAAAGCATATTGTGGAAGGGAAGGTAGAAGGAAGGCGTAAGAGAGGGAGACCAAGAAGAAAGTACATGGAGCAACTTGGAAAAAGTTAACGTCGTGTCGTATCAGGCGGTCAAACGAAAGGCTCAAGAAAGAATACATGGAAATTCCTCCGCCGACATGAGCTTGGCTCTTAAATTGATGATGATGATGATGTAACATTCTTCACATATGTACAAGCTCGATGATTTAATAATTATACGAAAAATTTAATATTTTACAAATGGGGTCTCCATCCGCAAATAGTACTATTTGTGGTATGAATTTCGATGTCAGCCAGATATGTAATGGTCTAGAGCGAATTGAGTAAAATTTGATAGAGACAAAAGAGTTGTCTAAGTACCTACTTACTTCAGACTTAATATTACATGGCTTAAATATTCATAAGGCTTCGGAAGTAAGAGGATATTCTTATGCAGCCCGAGTCACGATTTAGTACCAAAAAGTATAATAAATGAAATAAGATTTAATTATAAAGATAACTAAAACGCGGAAACAAAAGACGAACCATAATCAGAAGACTTTAATAATTCATAAGCACACGGCGAGTTAGTGAGATTGCAGATTCCGCAACATGCATCCTTAAGCATATGCAAAATCTTTAAGCTGCCATCTAATATATTCAATGACTTCAGAGAAAAGATAGGAAACACAGCTCCTGGTTTTTGTTTACAAGAAATTATATCGTGGAATTAGAGGTACAATAAACGTGATCACTTGATTAGCAAGAACGTAGCTGTAGTTACCAAGTTAGGAAATGATCATGCGCAAAGATCTGTGATCGAAGTTGAAACAAAAAGGCTCCGGGTTGACCTTCGTTTTTTTAACTGCTAGAACACAAAATCAAGACTACATTTTCGAAATGAATAGCCTCAACGATGTTATTTACTTGCATTTTCTGCTCATTGGGATGTTTGTATGTATGACATTTCATTGCTCATAAGAAAACATTTGCCATAGAAAAAAATAATTACAGGCGAAATTATCCCTATAAGGGATCTCTTCCAGCCAGCTATCAGCTAATTATTAATAAACCTCTGGACTTGATGGCTTTGTGTCTATAAGTAACGAAGTTAGTTAAGTACCTGTTAAAACTATTTCGCTGTAAACCATTCAGGTAGACAGCTCAGTCGTGCGCAAGTGCAGTGCGTGCAAGTGACAGTAGTTTCTGCAAGCGATTATAAGCCTACAAGCCAAGAGGGAACGAAGCTGATAGCACCATAAACCCGTAAAAGTTATAGGTCGAAACGTTTGTTCCGATGCAATCAATTAATAACAGGTGGTACACTAGAAGTCACGATAGAAATTAAACTGGGTTTCTTATTGCATCAGAGGATTGACCTAAGAGAGAGGTTCGGCCATAGTGGAGGTTATAAACCGTAACTTAACTCCATAATCACTCGTATTCAGAATAAAATGGCAAGTACATGATTTGATTGGTCAATTCCGATATTGGTTTTAAAAGGAACACGATGTAGTTTTTTACACGGGGAGAGAGAAATAAAAAGATAAGCAACGAGACAATTAGCTCCATAAGCTGTTTCGGAGGTTGACAATATGACAATCCCACGGACTCAAATGAAAGCAACCGACATAATTACACTAAGTACATGTTCTGATTAAAACATAATCTTGATTCTGTACCATATTAATCTTATTCGATTAGTTTTCTCCAATTCAGGCATATCATTAGCTAGAAGCGTTAATAAGACGACTAATTCATCTAATTAATAGAGTAGGTACCTCCGCAAACAAATGTGGACATACGACTTCCTTTCTTCTGATGTCGGAATTTTGTAGGAAGTTAAGATACTGTTCATCACTTCTCTTGCGTCTGCGTCGTGATTCGCAAACGCTTCGCCAATTTAATATATTGACAGAGCTTAGCTTTCTATAGTCGTCATGAAGACAAATAGAAGAAAACCAACCGCGGTACAAATCTAGTACTTTACTTTTTTAGAAATATACTAGGTCGTGATTCCGATACCTCAAACAAGATAAATAAATTAATTTAAACGTTATTGTGAAATGTTTAGTGATCACAAATTGTGTTCTGGATGGATCATTGAGCAATCACTGAAACGGATTTTAGTCTACAAATTGTGAAGCTTTAATAGAATAATCGATTGATTCAATTAACATCTACAGTTAACTATCTGCGAAGTGAAGCGTGAACATGATTTAAATAGCGGCATTGGAGTTCAAAACACCGGCTTAGAATGAAAAGGGTGCAAATGTATATGAAGTCCATATGTTCTTGGAACCTTAGTGAGTTAATCGACATAATGCCTGTGGTTGATGAGTGGCCGAGGGGAAGATAACATGCTCGGCTATTACCATGTATTACACGCACACGTTAGAACATGTTTGGTACCTGTACGGTTACATATATCTGAAATGAAGATGGACCAACTACGTAAGGGCAAGGACCTTAACTCGGATTTTTTTTAAGTTCATCAAAATATTATATTGACGATTTTCATTTCATTTTTGTCATCGTGAAGCCAGCTAGGACCCATACTTAATTATTATTACTATGTACTATGATCTTCTTGAGGTGTGCAATAAAGAGTATTTGATTGATTGATTGATTGATTATTTTAGGATTAGGACATATAAAGTACTAAAGTTCGTTAAGTTTTAACATAATTATAAAGTGAAATCATAAAATGCAGGGTAAAATCAAGCGCAATTTGCCTAAAAATAGTAAGTCTAACAAACTAACAATGCACACGCGAGGATGTGCAAGCCATTATTGAGCGTTCAATGCGAGAACTCGCTGCAAACGGCGGGAGATGTGATCGTGAAAACAAAAACAAGAAAACTAAACACTGCCGCAAATGCAGAGGTAAAAACATTTTAGACGCACGACTAAGATGCGAACAAAATACCATATTTTTACTTATTCCAGGAACCGTATCAGGTATTTGTACTATATATCTATACTTGGCTACGACGCCGTTACTTTGGTAACCAGTCTAGAGTGGCCATTACGGCATCCATCTTCGTAACATGAGCCTAAGTTACATAAAAGTGCACTTGATCGATCGAACGGAAAAAACGGCGCAGACGATGTCACACGATGAGTAGCAAGACTAACCGTTAGTACGAAACATCGCCGATACGGAAGAGCAGACGTGCAGGGAAGACAATAGCTCAGAGTGAAAAAGAGACTAATTGAGGAACGGCGACTGTTGACGACAACGATTACCGCAAACCCTGTTAGAACGGGACTAGCTTTTGTGGGCAATCTCGCATGAACATAGACGGCCAGCCTGCGCAAAAACTTCGCTCCAACGAACCATACTACGTCACTGATACAGTTTTACTAAAGGAAACGTCGCTTGAAATCGAAACGGAAATAGCTTTCCTAGAAAAGGCAGGATTGCTATTGTAACGTCCCGTATCGGCACGACTCTGTATTGTCTCAGGCATGGAACTTATACCATGCGCTCAGTTGCATAGCACGCGAATTTATCTTCAAACGCAAATAGCACCGTTTACGGGTAGTCGCCAGTCGCCGGCATTGCGCGGGCCAATTACGTGCCGGCGAAGTATTCATTACATGGGAGATGCTGAGTAAAATGTATAGGCGCTCCCACAGCGGTCGGATAAGCGTAACGTACGATCGTGGCCTTATCTGGCTATCTGCTCCCTGGTACACAGCACGTGCCTTTGCATACGTAGATGCTGCGGCGTCGATAACCGATATCGTCGTATACCGCCTGTCCCTACGGGACAAACGCCAGCCGCGCGCTGTACCTAAGGACCGCTGACTCGTTCAGATGGAAATCTCGAGCCGATTCGCTTTCTATTGTTCTATTTTGAGTGTACAATTTAAGAGAACATTGTGTCGGTATACGCGGTTACTATAAAAAAGTAAATTGTGTTTTATTTTTGATGATCTAAGGATAATGGTTACTTATAGATGAACGTTAATAACACTCACACAAGAAACATAGACCCGCATAAAATAAAACAATGAAACGAAATCCTCGATGAACGTGATTTCTATCTTAATTCGCAAATTGTAAGGAAAGTAGCTAAGTGTATTAATTTTGGCTAAACAACAGATTTTCATTACAGAAAATTAACATCATCATAATTGAGATAGAATGATAATTATTAGGCGTCAATGCTTCAGAAATAAACCTATTATATAATAATATTAATATAATACAGTAGTTGATAGATAAAATACTGTCCAGAAAATATAAGCAGTCATTAACAGATTTTGTATAGCAGCTAGTTCTGCAGGCCCCTCCGATAGAATCTAAGTAAGGAAAATCTATGTGCGTTTAGGTCACAATTCACGCGTATAAGACGCGTACACCGGCCGAGGGGTACAGATTTAATATGCGATAAATTCAATTTATCTTATTAAAGGATGGTACGTCGCATTCATAAGACATTAACAGTTGTGAACTAACTGGGAACTACGTTTGCAAAATGAAAACACTCGCTAAGGGCAATATATTATGAAGTGTACCTAATAAAGGCGATTTCTATTGAGATATTGTACCATGGTGAAGCATGACTTGAAAATTAAATGTCTAATTCACGGTGTCCCATTCTTTTGCAGAAAAATGTTTCTTAGAATGAATTGCTTCGCAGAATTTTCGTTTTACACAAACTTTTTTTTTAGAAACCGGTAACTTCTTAGGTGGAGGAGTTATGGAGGAGTCTGGTCGGCAAGAATGGGACATGATGTCACGATCCTCAGCATTGGGGGAGCGACTGATGATGATGATGAACTTCTTAGGTACAGTGTGGGTACAGTTATAATGCAATTTTGTAGATCCCAATTAGATCTACCAGAAAAGTAGGTTAGCTTAGGTTCGAACTGCGACCATTATGAAAATAAATATTGTCTATAAAATTAAAATTCTGCGAAACAATACCTCTATGAAACTTCTGTCTGCGAACCAAGTACAACCCTAATTCACACTGGTTAAAATTGCATTAAGTATATTTCTAAACTTCAATGCAGTATTTCATAGTTGTTATTTACAGAATGGGATCTCCCTTATCTAAAGATAAACTATGCTGGTTATTATATTAAGTTAAGTTAACCATTAAGTTTGTTCTCCTTGTATGTACTTGATTTGTACAATAAAGTGTTTACTACTACTACTACTACTATTATGAGCAGATGGTAAGTCTAAAGCTAAATTCTATGAATGCAGTTTTCTTATCAAATCGGTTTCGTAGCTCCTAAGAACAAATTCTATATCTCTTATAGTTTCAGATTTTCTCTCACTGCCCATTTAAGTATAATATACAACCTGTATACCTACCTAATTAATATGTATACATGCCTACGAAGTTGCAGACATGAGCTAGTCTCACATAAATTCTGTTACGTAGGAGGCATTTTCTACGATTACTGCAAACAGGGAAAAACTTCCGCGTCGCCAGGAACCAACTCAAGTACATTTGAAGTTCGATACTTTTCGAGACGCCAGCCATTTATCACTCCAAGTGAGGGCGTGGTTACTTTAGCCCGTTTTTCTCGATACACATTGGAAATAAACAAACTAAAGGCGTGGTGTGTTAAACTGCCTGTATTCGTTCGTATAGCAAACACACTTAAGTGGATACAATATTTATTAAATAACAATAAGGTATAAAAACGGTTACCTAATAGACATGCGCTGACAGCTGTCATCAGTAATAACAAAGACTAGTTTGATGCTTAGTACAAGTGGTACTAAATACCATTGTGCTATTGCACACACAACATGTATCTTATCTGCATTAAAGTGATTGTTTACCTACACTAACGTGAGACACATTTACACTTAATAAGGGAACAACGATTCCAAATAAGTGGCAATGTTCTCTTATTGATTATATTTTTCTTGTTAACAGTATTCCTCGTGGTTTGGTAATTTACTTATTTATTTCAATTCAATGCTTAACAAAATTATCCGATAAACACACCAATAAACAAATTATGGGTGTATATAAATATATATAATCGACAACCTAACTATACCTCATTTGAAACGAATCTAAAAATCAGAATTAATTCTATTAATCATTAATTGTATAGATACAGACGACCTGTTGTTTTACCTCTACATGTATCTAGTTTATTCATTTATAAATGCTGTTTTACTATGTGATGTGTGCAATAAGCAAGTGAGTATTTGTATTGTATTGATTAACATAGACCGAGAAGCGTGCACGCTATGGACAATGGACATAACACAAACTTTGCGTATTATTTTATGTTTTGCATGCATGAGAAGAAGTAGCGATCCTCGAGAAATAAACGATCTAATGAGGCAGTTACTACGATACTAAACCAAGTCCGACGTCTTTTAGATTTCCCACCCATTTGTCAATGGCGACAGAAAGCCCTAGGCGTATGCGATGTCACCGTCTAACGTGGGCGGAAGGCCTATCGAACGCGTCGGATCTCCTACGTCCAGTACATAGCGATACGCTTCCTTGCTCACGTCCTACGCATGGCAATTAAGAACACTACAAAGTCTACATGTAAAGGGCGTATCTTGGTACAAAAATCACAGAGCTACCGACCTTTTGCGCAGCATGTGTAGAAATAGGGCAACGGTACCCATTTACTCATAACATTTTACCTCTTCCGTGGTAAATACTTTCTTGAAGCTATTGCAGTTTCTTTTTGACGGTTATGCTAGGACGTCGATATGATACTTTGTAACTTTACGATATATCGGCGAAGGGAGTTGTCTCTTAGATAGTCGAGGCAGTTTATTTTCACGGCTTGAACGTGTATATTTCAGACGTATAACTCTTATGTGGAAAATAAAATTTAATATATACTGCAATTTTAAAATTTCCTATTACAACCTCTTGATCTGTCTATATGGAACGACACTGCAAAGCATACCTAAGAACAATAGTGTACTTAAAATACTTTATCTACACACATATCATAAATCCTCTAATATGCGTTCGGAAACCGTAGAAAATGACTCTCATTTCAACATTCAATGAATTTATGGCAATTTTCTTATCTGTGGCTAAGGCTACATCAGTAATAAAATATTACATTTTAATCTCATATATGATGTTAAAATATTACGTCAAACAAAACTGTCAAAATTTAAATGTCAAAGTTGACATGTCCCTATTCTAGTATCACTGAAAATTCAAATTCAGTCGATGCGAAATGTCAGCTCGATGTTTTTTTAGTATATATCGCACGAAATTTGAGCTAGAACGACATGATCACATCAGAATAAGGACTCTTTACTTTTTAAAATAACATTCAGGTATCGGTTGCCAGTTCTGATTTCGATATTTCCGCAACCGTGCAAAAAAGGTTGTATTAATACAATTATTGTATTTATTTACTACGGTTTCTGAACCCATCTTAGAGTAATTATGATATGTGTGTAGATAAAGTAATGTATGCAACTGTACATAATTAGGCATTAAAACACTCGTGTGACCTTATTATGAAACTCGCCTTCGGCTCGTTTCATAAAACACACTCGTGTTTTAATGCCCCTCATTATGTACCAGTTGCATAAACTACTATTTTAACAATTAATAAGTATGCGAGTCCTAAAGTCCTAAATAACAAAAAAATAGGCGCACACGTAACCAGCCGGGCATACGCTCTTAGTAGGTATAAACATTTGAAAAATCGCCATCAAATATTACACAGGCATTGACGCATATCACGAATTACCAAGAGTTAGTAAACAGGGCCACAGAAGAACTCAAATACCGTTCATCCCGGCGTCCCCTATAAATAATTAGATTTTCTCCAGTTGAGAGTCGATTGAGCGTTTATTTTCGTTCGCGCCTTGTTTGGCGCTTGTTACGCGGCTCCGATAGCAGCCGTAACAAATTCTCTTCGGGACGGGTACACGGCAATCTGCAACCCGATCCTGGCTCTGGATGTCGAGACAGATGAATATCGTGAGATTATTTGGATTTTAGAACTAGAATTGAGATATTCTGTTCTGTTTTTTATACATTAAAAGGACTATAAGGGCCATATTAAATGTTTTTGGGACCTCGAGAAATGCTGACGAGCAATTTTCGGAGTGTTATCAAATGTTGCAGATGATTTTGAGATGCGTTGGAGCCTGGAGGTGCATTGTGTACGCTACTCAAAACTCTCGGGAACACGTCGTCTACCAGTCCCTGGGATCCCAGGGCAGATAACAAAAGAATGGCATTGTATATTTTTTTCGCCGGGAGAGGACGGCTTTAAGAACCTCTGGGATGCTTGATCGCAATGCAATTGAATTAATTAAATATTCACGTAACATATCCGACCTACAACACATACTCGTAGTCAATCAAATTGATTTCTGGGCCATTTCGTACCATGCCACAGTGAAAATCAATATGAAAGCCGCTAGAGATCTCATATTAATGTCACTGTGATATGGTACGAAGTGGCCTAGAAATGAAATTGGTTGACGGTACGTAAGTGTCTCAGAACAGATTGAAGTAGAAACGAACAGACTGAAGTAGAAACGGCAAGTCCTGTCAATTTCGTCGTTCCAATGCACATACATTAATTAATCACTCAAGCAGCAGCTTTAATATTTTCCTAGGTTAGATTTTTTTTACTGCGTTTATGATGCGTTTTCATGCGCGTCTTTATTAAAAATACTTAAACGACGATGTTGAGATACGATCTAATGATTAGTAATGGATGTCCCCGACATGCATATCGCTATATCTAAGAACTACCGGGCATATATTTTGGTCAATAGTACATGTCTTACGACCAATAGATTCTGAGACACATTAAGTAGGAACCTGTAAGGGCGAACGTTGCTTAGGGCTTAGAGGCGTAGGCGGCAACCTGCCTCCTTTAACTAGACACGAGTTGAGAGCCAGGTGGACCGTCAACTATGTAGAATAATTGTATAAAATTACTGACATAAAACCACATTTTATTATGCCTGAATGTTTGAAAATTGTGCCTGAACTACACTCAAGAGCAAAAAAACTGGTAAACTATTTTTGCTTGTGAGTGCAGATTAATATACTACGAGTATATCAGTATTTTAGGTTATACGACTACGACTATAACTGTCTTTTAGGTTTTCGCAGAATGCATGACGTATTAGGTACTTATGCCGTTTCTTGAGAATCTGCACGATAAATAAATCGCCGTTTTAGTTTTTATTTTTTAAAAAGACAAACCTTACTTAACTGTTTCTATATAATGACTCTTTGATAAATTATCATAATAAAATTCAAAAATAAAGTATTTTACGAATGTTTCTTTTTATCTTATTAAAAAATTCATACGTATATTGGTCGATTGTATCTCTTATTTATTAGTAAGTACAAATACAAAAATACAAAAAATACAAATACAAATGCGTAAGTAATAAATTTATTTACGTATTTTCTGAACAATTAATACACGCGACATCGTTTATATATAATTACCCACGAAATATTCATCAAATAGGTACGAACAGTTCTCAAATGTTTCGTAACTAGATCTTCCTCAGTTATATGCGCTCTATTCTCAACTGTCATTCGAGCAACTGCGCAGTACTTAGAGTTAGGTAATTTATTAATGCACTGACTGTCTCGAATTTTCACGCATGCTCACTAGGTACTTGTGCATGGTAAACAAGTGAACAATACAATGTGAACAATAGTTAGTCGAATTAGTGAGAAATGTCTAATGATTATAATGTTCAATGCAAGTCCAAGCTGTGTAGTTTTGATAATTAAAATCTTCTCAGGCATAAATATTTAACCGTTACAAACAAATGTCTGGATTTTTGACACTAGAAAAAAAATACCATCGTTTATTCATATGAAGTTAGGTTTATAAAAAGTTTAGTATCACGGATAAAATCGATAAACAGGAGTTTTTCTTACTTCGTTATTGTTTTTCAATTTTATTTAAATATGAAGCCTTAATTCCGTAGACAGTTGAAACTTCATTACACTACTGATGTATTCTATCTCTGTTATAGCACTAACTGATTCGTAATATATATCAAAACACTCAATACATGAGTCATCAATAAATGCAACTTCCATTTATCCGTATTTATTTTAATGTTATTGACGAATAAATAAGAGATACGTTTTACAGCGATACTAAAGTTTAGTATCGCTGTAAAACGTATCTCTTATTTATTCGTCAATAACATTAAAATAAATACGGATAAATGGAAGTTGCATTTTAGTAACTAAACCAATACTGCATTTTAAGTGTTACTGTACTTAAAATGCAGTAATGTAAAATACTTTGTACTGTACAGTTTAGGGTGGTCCAAAAATAACTTTTTTTGAATTTGTTTTCTCCACAAGGCTCCCTTTATTCCATTGCACTTCAAACACTTCTGTGCCAATTTTGAGACAAATCGGATAATATTTAGAGGTCGCGACTGTTTTAACATTTTTTAAATATTCAGAGAAAACGCTCATTCTTCGTCGGCAGTTCTATACGGAACTTATGAGTAAATTGAAGATGAAGTGATATTAAATTATTCTAATCATTATTGTTATTTATTATTAAACTTCCTTCTTTATCTCCCTATTTCATTTACGGAATTTTATAATTAGAAAGAAGTCACTATTTGCATCTTTCTATGTAAGTCGTCGGCTCAGGTGAGATATCGCTTTTGTTCTTCGCTTTTTGTTATAATTGTATTTTTTAGCAAGGCAATATATATCTCTATCTGAGCAGTCATTGACAGCTTTAAATTTCGCACTTTAATCTGCACTTCAAGAAAAGTTGTTAATTTTACGGACTCCCCGCCTACGCCGCCGATGTTTTTGGATTCACATTCTGATAAAGACATTTATTTTGTATGATAGGCACTAATATTCCTTCCTTGGTCAAGGTTGTATTCTATATTTTTATTTATTAATTTTTTTAGACATATCTTTATGTATATATAACGTCATCTAGTACCCACGACACAATTTTAGCTTAGTTTGCAACTGAGTCGATTTATGTAAGATTATTCCGCCATATTTATTTTATGGCTGTTGTTTTTAAATTTCACTATACTCTTTAAGCCTTCATAAACACGGAACTTATGTCGATGCATTTTTAAACTATTTTTTAAATATTCTAGCGTCCTATTATTTACGTGCGCCAATGCTGTCGATGTGTCAATAAGACTATGACTACCGAATAGCTACATTTTTACGCCAATTGAAACAAAAAAAATCCTGCCTAGAACTACACAAGCAGTTATAATAAATAAGACACAAAGTAACAGGAAAGATCGCATTTGAGATAGTTTTAAAAATTTACCAATGTAGGTGCTTGGCGAGTTCATATATATTTAACTTGCAAATTGTCGCGACCTCTAAACGTTGCTCTAGAAAGCAAAATTTTGGTATATGTTCTTTTTGCTAATACAGGAACAGGATAAGACTTGTGGAGCAAGAATAAAACGACATTTTTTTTCCCCCATACAATCTTGGACCACCCTAGTACAGTTACATACCGAACCAACATGATTCTTGCAAGATAAATAAAATTAGTGCCGTTTTAACGAAAATATCTAATTAGTGCCAAAATGCAAATATCCTGAATTTTCAAATGAAGACAAAGCAGCTAGACTAGAACTACCATATAGTTAGGATTAAACTTGCTTGGCTGATTGAAATTCCAGTTCAACGGACTGTGGCAATAAATAATTAATTGTCAATAAGCGAGAAGCGAACGCTAATCTCTATCAAGAATCAAGATGCACAGTCCACTACTAAAAACAGCAGGCTAGCTGGAAAACATGGCATTTAGAAAAACCGGCCAAGTGCGAGTCGGACTCGCGCACGAAGGATTCCGTCCCACTATCTTTAAAGACGGCAAAAAAAACACGTTTATTGCATGGGAGCCACCATAAATATTCATTTTAAGTATTCTGTTTTTTAGTATTTGTTGTTAGCGGTAACAGAATTATACATCATCTGTGAAAATCTCAACTGTCTAACTATCACGGTTTTTGAGATACAGCCTGGTGACAGACGGACAGACGGAAGGTGGCCACAGGAACTACTAAACTACACAAGATAAACCCATCGTGTTTAGTCTCATTAGAACCGTCACCACGAGTAGTTGATGACTATTAAAAAGAAAGTCGGCAATAAAAGTTTGTGTAAAAGTCGGCAATAAAAATAAAAAAATTTGAAAGAATATTTTTTTGGTTTATGGTCTTGAATGAAGGTAATTAAGTTTGCCTCATTATTGATATTTTGGTCGAAAATTCCCCACTTTTTGGTTTTTCAGGAATAACTTAGCGCGCGTTCATTTTAAACTGCTGCAGTTCTGGGTAAATACTATCTAGGTGAACTCAGACAACATACCAAAAATGCAAGTTTACCGCAATTGCAATTTCAGCGTTTTTATATGTACGATATAACCAGCCTATATTGCCGGCCAGTCTGTGTGCTTTGACAGCGCTGTCGGCGCAAAGACAGAATTCCCCGGTCCATAAGCGGTGCTTAACCAACACTGACTAATTGTACGTTACAGAATATCACCTATAGTGCGCCGGCACATGCGCGGTGTGTTTGTCTTCGAACCTCATTAACTTGTGTTTATGCCTCGTTTATGCTCGTTTGTGTTACATTATATGAAGGTGATTAATGATAATATTAGGATATTTGCTTTATTTTATTACAGTAATATAATTACATAAGAGGTTTTGTTTTAACACGTTCTTATTAACACTTTCGAATTAGAGTTATACATGTTAATTTCCACCCCTTTTTTGTGCTAGTTGGACATAAGAACTCAAATAAAACAAAGTAATCAATATAGAGTTAGGATGTTTGGAATTGTTACAATCGTCATAATCAGAAGTAGTCGACAAACAAAACACATATTTACAGTTAAATTGTGTTTACAGAATTTTTTTTTATTGGTTATGTGCCTGTTGAGTTTTTGAACATACCACCTATTTTATATAAAGTACTAAGTTACGCCTCAGTACCGCTCACGTCACCCGCAGAGGGGGTCAGTGTGGGATAACTTAGTAGCGGAAAATGTAAATGAGAACAGAATATTTATGGTGTTTCCCGAAACTGTTACGTAACACGCGTACACGTCACATCGTAGTATGTACATTTATCTATATCCGAATCAGTAAATGATTAAATATTTATGCGTGACAACGCATGTTCCGCAGTGAAGCGGTAAAATTCACCTTTAGTAATCTCGCAAAAAAAGCCATCAGTCATCACCCACCTGCCTTACAAACGACACAACGTTACGACTAATAACAGTCCTCACCTAACTTCATTTTCCTTTTTTTAAAGTTGACAGTCGACTTTTTACTTCTACATACATAGCATAACTTTAAATAGACCAGCTTGTTTAAAAAAAAGCGTGATTTCTTAGGACAAGCACGTGAGATACGCCCTTCACACATACACAGATTCACGTTCAGGAAGTGTTGATACGCAGTGCTAACTAGGTACATGATCTAAACAGTCCGGAACGAGAAACTGAAGTATTGAATGACTTCATTGCTATCCTGATCTGCTGAACCAAACGCCTTATACTTATTTGAATAAGAACAACTTTTAAGCTCTTCTGATACTGCTGGAATCCACTGTAAAGTGTTAACCTGTTCACGCAGTAGCTGCTTATTCAAATCAAGCGAAATGTAAAACCTACGCCCGCCCCATTGGTTACAAACAAGACACTTCCATGGAAAAAGTAACGATTTGAAAGTTGTATTTAGGTCAACATGTTTTCATCTTCCACGTTACATTTGGATAATCGTACCTTATTTTCAATTCAATTCAATTCATTTATTCGTCAACATAGGTAAATAAAGGTGACAATACAACTTATATCTATCCAGTACAGCTATGGTGTGCCTTATGGCGTACGAAATTACATGTCATCATTAAAACATTCAGATAATACGCATTAATTCACGTCATAAAAAATAAAATACAATAAAATACAATCCCAAATTCATAAAATTCACAATTTCGATTATATGGAGATGTCGTTATCATTGAGAAAATCACTTACACTATAATAGCATTTGTTGACTAGTAGTTTAGTTAATATGTGCTTAAATCTATGGGTCAGTTCTAGTTTCTATTTTAAAATGCAAGCACAATTTAATTAGAATACACCAACTGAGAAGTTCTGGGGAATAAATAAACTCACATACAACATACATGAAACCTGAAAACTTTACAGTCCTTTTTTTGGGCAGTCGTGTTAAAATGAAAATATCCCCTTAACAAAATGTATCATCTAAGAATCTAAACACTAACACCTTCATCTTTTCCAGAATCATTGATTATCTCCTGGAAAATTCGCTGAAACAAAAGAAGCGTTGCAACCGTATACGTAACTAATTTAAAAACAATAAGTGAACAGTTACTTCCTTGAGCGCAATTAGGAATGTCAATTTAAAGTAATACCTGCACAATACCAATAAGGCATAGGTAATGGCATCACGTATTACCCATAACTATATCTACTGCAGAATGACTGACACTGTTATTACCGATAATAATTATTATGTCGAAAATAGAAAACTGGTTAAGCACTTTAGATACATCACATATATGTCGAGAGAGCGGAATTAATGACGTGGCATCCTGGCATCGATATCAGGACAGAAACATTTGAAAATAATTCGGTTCCGCTACAGCAGTGGCGTGCAGTCCATAAAGACAAAAAGACATTGCCTACCCTGACATTGTGACAGTCATTTATATTTATCTAGGCTTTATAATCAATGTTCAATGGATAAATTTAATCACAAAACCATAAATTAACGTTAACGCCATCTATTGACTCTTCAAAGTAAAATTTCTGTTATTCCAACTTTTCTGTTATCACGCTGCACTAGCACCGCCGTGCCGCCGTCTGCGGTGAAGGCAGAAACTATTTCTGCCTAGATCAGGCTACATTTATCTACGTGTGGGTGTGTAGCGACGCGGATTCACTGTAGTGTACACCTCTATAGCACGAGGCATACAGCAGCAAAACTCACGCACACAAACGCACGGGTAGACAGTGCCTCATCCCGAGCGCCTACGACGAGCGAGATTATACGGCTATTTGAAAAAGTTGCATTGGTCAAATAATTTGTGCAAAAAACGATAAATACGGTTACCATTTCTTTTTTTCCGGATATATTTGAATGACAAAGTTTGTTTACTTTTCTTCTTGGTCGCCATTGTTTGCATAAATAAAAATGTAATTGTTTGTTTGTTTGTTGTGTTGAGTGTTAGTGTTCGGTTCAAAGTGTGAAGTGATAGATTATGTTGGAAAAATGGATAATTTTAATTGTGAAAGTATGGTGTGTGCGTGCTATAAATAAAAGATAATACGTTTCAAAACTTTCTTTCCTTATACGAGTAGATTACGCAAGGCAATAATTTTGGTAAGTCAATACTCATAGCTCAATTTTTTTTGCCTACCCTGTCAAAAAACTCTGTGCACGCCACTGCGTTACATTTGGATAATCGTACCTTATTTTAAAATGCAAGCACAATTTAATTAGAATACACCAACTGAGAAGTTCTGGGGAATAAAGAAACTCACATACAACATACATGAAACCTGAAAACTTTACAGTCCTTTTTTTGGGCAGTCGTGTTAAAATGAAAATATCCCCTTAACAAAATGTATCATCTAAGAATCTAAACACTAACACCTTCATCTTTTCCAGAATCATTGATTATCTCCTGGAAAATTCGCTGAAACAAAAGAAGCGTTGCAACCGTATACGTAACTAATTTAAAAACAATAAGTGAACAGTTACTTCCTTGAGCGCAATTAGGAATGTCAATTTAAAGTAATACCTGCACAATACCAATAAGGCATAGGTAATGGCATCACGTATTACCCATAACTATATCTACTGCAGAATGACTGACACTGTTATTACCGATAATAATTATTATGTCGAAAATAGAAAACTGGTTAAGCACTTTAGATACATCACATATATGTCGAGAGAGCGGAATTAATGACGTGGCATCCTGGCATCGATATCAGGACAGAAACATTTGAAAATAATTCGGTTCCGCTACAAATTTAAAGCCAAGTGTTGAAATTTCAACTTGAAAAACATAAATTACAATCAAAGCGATATGATCATTCATCAGGTATATTCGTGGTATTATAGTGATTAGGTATTTAGATAGAACTTGAAATTCGCGGATCTGGGGGCCGATTTTTGAGTGTCGACCGCTCGACTTTTCACTCGAGATCTGGCAAAAAACTATGATGTTTTGTATGTGTTCAGCGACAGCCAGGGTCTTAGAGATACCAAGTTTTCAAGATATTAATAAATAATAAATAAATAAATATTCGTCTTTGGACAATACGACCTTCGTAATTTAATACTTTTAAGTTTTGGCCGTATCATAGATAGTCACTAGAAGATATTGCAACCCCTTATATCGAGATATAAAAGGTTGCAATATCCCTAATAATATTAATAATGCATAATAGGGGTTGCCGAAGAAACCCCGTAACTGATCGCTCGCTTAGGTCGTTTTTTGGTCTGCTGTACCTATTCCTCTCCTAAATCGTATGTAAATAATGAAAGACATCCGTTATAATAAAGTTTTAAGGTAAACATGGAAGGCCTTGGAAATACGGCCGGGATAGGTCCAGTTGCGTAATGAGGCACTATAAATCAATGAAGTGAAAATGGACAAAAACATATTTACATCAGGGAAGAGTCGAGATTGTTACAATAATTACAGAGACCAAGAGATTACCGACAGCATAACAGTGTGTAGAGAGAGATTTTACATGTTATAAATCGATGATCCGTTGTGATGGATGGCCTTACAGGTGGATGTACTCCGTATAAAGTAAACTATCTCAGTACTTAACGATGAAGCAATACTTGACGCTTAAACTCTCAATTCTAATACCTACAAGTGAATGAAGTAGGTGGGTGAATATCGGAGCGTATCAAACGCCAAATTTCTTTGGCATCATAATAATTAATGGTGAAGTTCGAGTACCTACATTTTTATGGTATAGGTAATCCGTCGTTTGAAAGAGCTCCCCAACTTCTAACAAATCACTGGGATTATCATAGAACCTTACAGAATCATCATCATGAATGATGCCAAAGAAATCATGCGTTTGAAAAAAATCACCTTGTATATCATCCTAATAAAAATCAAAGGTCCATTATATTAAGCTATAAAAAATTATGTAGGTACCTATTAAATTAATTATTAACAGTGAATCGTATAAGGTAAGATGAGGTAGGTCTATCACCGGGGCAAGACTACCACAGTCCTATTAACTCTTTATTTAGTCTTACCCCACCTGACGATAAAGTATGTTAATCTTAACCCACCTGACTATAAAGTATGTTAATCTTAACCCACCTGACGATAAAGTACCTATGTTAATTTTTCCCCACCTTACGATAAAATATGTTAATCTTACCCCACCTGACGATAAAATATGTTAATCTTACCCCACCTTACCTTATTGCAGTAGACAAACGAAATACTTGACAGTGAAATAATAATTCTAGTCCATTTAATTGCCCAGAGTACCCATCGGAAGTATTATGACTAACTGCATTCCGCTCGGATTGCAGTAAGTTGAAATGGCGTGATTGGCGTGAATAAAGTTTTAACTTTGACTGAATCGCAGTAAAAAGTGAAGTAATCAATCATCATAATCACACGTGACGTGAATATAACATTGCTTACTATTTTTTTTACAACCACACAAATCGCGTGTAGATATAATCAAGTCAAAGCAGCAACTAGATGAATAATTGATGAATGATTTATTCAAAGAAAACGAGACGTTGAACGGATATGTTAATATATCGTACATACCACGGTTGTTGCGTAGCGATTACGCAAGGCAACCCTGAACCAGTGTTGAGGTTGGTCGCGGCCAACGAACGCTGAATGCATTCAGTGCTCGTACGCCCACTTTAAATCAATAGTGCATTAACTCCAAAACTAAACTCGTTCCAATTTCGATCTTCACACGCCCCAATTGCGTCTAAAATTGGACGGCTCAGCTTTAAACGTGGTAATATTTTTATTTTAAGGGAGCCTTTCTTGATCGTTTGTGGACCGGCAAAGTTCGCAGAGTGTGACACTGTGTGCAAATGAAAAGTTCCGTGTGTGAGAATGTCGCTCGTGTATAGGATTGAAGGCGACCGTCACGTTTTAGATATATGGAAGGGCGTTGTTCGGAAAATGGTTATACCTTTCAAGGGTAAACATAAATTAGGGTTAGCTCAACAAACAGTGTTCGCACGTGCTCCGTATTTTGTTTTCGTTTTATAACATTCAGAATTTTAGGCAAAAATATTGTAGGTGCTACTTTTTCACGCAAAAATCCCTATTTTAGTTATTAAATAAATGAAAGAATATTACAATAAATACACGCATATATACTGACGAGCAAAAATAACGGGTTCACTTTG
Organism: Cenopis cana; assembly: GCA_951800055.1. Taxonomy (NCBI): domain Eukaryota; kingdom Metazoa; phylum Arthropoda; class Insecta; order Lepidoptera; family Tortricidae; genus Cenopis; species Cenopis cana. The sequence continues at coordinate 8,138,424 of OX637489.1, read as the reverse complement.
TATGGAAGTTCCATAGAAAGTGTACCCGTTATTTTTGCTCGTCAATATAGTTTTACAAGTTGCCCTGAGGAGCCCCACTGTCTGACAAGTTTAATCAAGTCCTAGTTGTCACTTTCCTGTAATTGTATATAATTTTATCAAGGCATGGATATTATGCAGATTCGATGATAAGATGACCGGTACCTAATGTTATCAACTTACCGTTCGACATAAACCAATAGCAAAAATTGGTTGGCCATACGCCAACGTCTTTCCCAGCGTGTCGCCATTCGCCTAATGCTAAGTCAATTCAGCTTAGATAACGTTATATTAATGGATCTTTAAATAAATATCGTCACATCGTTAAGAGATCACGTTCCAGATATTTAGCTCCGTCCCGAAGATAAACTGGGCAGCTTCGCAACACAGCAATAACAAACAACCGCAGACGACTCGTGTAGTAATTTTAATTATACCCTTTGAATCCTGTTTAAGTTGTCGCTTACCACATAATTTTCAGAAATTAAAAGCTATTTTAAATACGCGCTCGATAAGAAAAACGTTAGTAGTTAAGTTACATTTGTGCTTTTAACTAATTATGTGAGTTCTTCGTTTTTGTGCAACAATACTGTACCTTCAGAATCAGATAATATTGAACAGTACTTAATTGGCGATCGAGACCAGTGCACCTAGTTCACGTCAGCGGGGAAAAAAGATCTATGTTGATGGCTGAACAATGTACCAACATAAAATTAATAAGCGGTTACCCAGTATGTTGTAAAGTATCAAGATGTTGCGGTCCGCGTAGGGGAAGTATTCTGAGATCGAGGAGATAGGGTAGTTACGAGTATTTAGGTCATTTATAATGGGAAATAATTGCGTGAACATTAAAAAAATATTTTTATTATCCCGAACTGTACTTCATTACTAATAGAGATACATTAGTGCAGATTAATGTTAAACATGAGATTAACCATCAGATGCTACTGTATGTTTTTTAATAATTAAATTAGCAATTTTATTACGGAAATATTGACTTGTTGGAATCAATAAACTGTCTTAAGTGCATCATCAAATCATCATCCTTCTAGCGTTTACCGGTTGTAACTTTGCTCACGGCCCAAATTGACAACATTTCATTTTTCTGACCCCTTAATTTTATATAGGTATTTAATAGTACTCAAAAGTGACAGCGGCAGATTTCAGGGGGTCTATCCTGACCAACCGAAGATCGAAATTCGCATGTTTCTTTCTCTACCGCTCGAAGCAAGTGAGATAGAGACGGAGATATTCGAAAGATTTTAATCCAGGTAATTCACTACCCAGCCCCCACAACAGACCAATGTCGATGTCAAAATTGTCAGTGTCACATCTATAGATAATTTATATTGTTTTAATTAATAGAATACATAAGTCATGTCACGGAATATTCTTATTCAGCCAGAAAATGGCTTCTTACTAATATTTTACAGTTTTATCGAGACCTATGGAATATAAAAATCCAATATTTTTATATGTGTTTTTATATGTGCTCAGCAAGCCCATATCTCTAAATGGATTTTTGCTTCAAGCCGCTAAGGTAAAATGAAATTTTGTCAATGGCCACCTAATTCCAAGCTTTGAGGTAGACACTGGTAGTGGCATTAAACGGTTTAAACTTATAAGTACTTAAATAAGTTGTGCAGGTGCACCGACGTATCTAGTTCAATTCAAATCGTATTCAATACGAAGAAAGAGTCAAATAAATCGGGGTAGACAAAGAGCTCAATGTACAAGTGAACAAGCTCTCAAGCTTAAAGCCTTTGAGAACAAGAGCACTTTATCCGCTCGTATAGTCTAGTGTAGAATGCAACAGCGAAGATATTTTACATAATGCATCGTCTTTCTAAAAAACACCGGCCAAGTGGGAATCGGACTTCGCACATTTAGGGTTCCCAACCAACCTCAAAACTATGATTTATCAATATATTAGTATTTGTTGTTAAAATGTACGTTAATAAAGAACATTGTCACCAAAGTTCATAGGTCACTGGGAAGTCAAAAAAATCTTCGGAACAAATTTTGTGAGAGACGACGGACGGACGGACGCCTGGACGACACCAATAGGGTTCCGTTTTGACCCTTCGGGTACGGAACCCTAAACAATCCTTCAAAATAAAACCAAACTTCGGGTCAATACTCGCGTTCTTCATTTCTTTTTCTTTGAAAATTACCAAATGAAGATTCATAGTTCACCAAACTCGATATCGCGATGGCATTCCGTCGGTTTCACGAAGCGCTCGCTGATCATGATTGTGAAGCAAAGATTTACTTTTAAGGTAAACATATCGCGCGATCTATCTTAACATTGACCTCACTCATAAGTCTCATAACGGATTTCAGCTGGATTTACGTGTTTCGTTTCGCACAGACAGTTGAATGTCTGTTTTGACAAATATGATAACTGAAATGTAATAAACGGGTCACTCACGTCTTTATCGTCGAATATCGCTCGACATGTTTCGGGCTAATACGTGGTCCTTAAAGGACCACCACGGACCACGTATTGGCTCGAAACATGTCCAGCGATATTCGACGATAAAGACGTGAGTGACCCGTATATTATATTTCAATATGTCTGAGACTCACGGAAGTTTTCTATTTAATATGATAACTGGTCGCGGTATATACCAGTAAACTGGGGTTACTTTGATTCGGGGATGACAATGAACAAACCGTTTTTTTTGTAAAGTTTTTTTTTTTTCTAAGTAATTGCTATACTCTCGCATGATCGAAATAGCCCCATTATTTCCTAAACCCCAGTCTACGGTAGTAGTCAACTTGTCGAAGCTTGATCATCCACCTATCTTGGCATCAAATAATCTCAGCACTGAGTCGATAGCTGGTGAAGTTTGCTGGCTCTTAAACACGATTTGAAAAATTCGAATCAATTTCGTTTATTTTTACTAACTTAGCGATCATAATTAATAACACAATTACATCACGATCATACTAAGAAGTTTGCTGATTTATATTACACGTGTAGTATGTTTTCTTCTTATAATCACCTGTTTTCTGATTTATAGTTATAGAACACAATGCGAGCGAAGATCACGGCATATCGGGCTACCACTTGTGAGCGGACAAGACAAAAATTTAGGTCTTGTCAGCGTCTAAAAATTTATTTTGTCCTCCCACTTTACAGTTAACAAAAGCGTATCGAAAGCAGTACTAGAACGTAATTCCAAAACTATGGTGATGAACAATCCGATCATTCAACTTGTACGTGACATCCGGCACTCAGATAATAGCAAGCAGGATTTAACCTCCCCTGCCCTCCTGATCACTCGGTCCCCGGCGCTTCGCCCTGTTATCCAGCCACGATCAGAACGGTATTCGCAGAAGCGGTAACTTAACTCCAACCGATAACCCCACTTTTAATAGCGGACCGAATCACGGGCACTTTAACAGAATAGCTTTATTTACCGCAACACATTTTAACCGCAAAATTAATTGATCGGCCTAGTCAAATCCCTTCGAGCATAAAGTGAAAGCCTGAGAGCCCTAAAGCAGATAATTAATTTTAGTGTGGAATTGACCAAATTGGTGGACAGCGCAGGGCGCTGCACGGAAGCAAGTGAAAGTAAGAGAGATGATGTAGAATAAAAAGTATGATCGGAAAAATGTGACCATCGGGCATTGTAAGTGGCGACGTGAAGGTCGGCTGAGAGCAGAGATGTACGTAGCGCACGCGACAATACGGAATTCTTTTCAGTAGCTCTAGTATAAGTTTTTTCGAAACATTAACTAATTCGAACGCGTTTGCGTTTTGTCTCAAAATGTATGAAAGTGGTATGAAAACGTGAACAGCGCATCTGGTGGTCACTAGTGGAAACTAAAACAGCGAGTATAACATTTGTTGCTAACCGATGAAAGCGCGTATTTCAAACTCGGTGAGAGCGTTTTCATACATTTTGAGACAAAACGCAAACGCGTTCGAATTAGTTAATGTTTCGAAAAAACTTATACTAGAGCTACAGGGCAGTCATATCATATAGAATAAATATTTCTTATTTCTTATATCTGGCTAAAAGGGGAAGCAAAATAGTATGATTGATGCATTTTCACACGACGGTTCTTCAGAAAAACTGACCAGTGGTGTTTCATTGACTTTGATGAAGATAGCAACGGTAACTCAGTATTTTGCGTTGCACGTCGTAAATTGTACTGAGTTGACAGTTATTATACGCACAAAACCTCGATGAAAATAGTGTAAAATATGGCTTTCCGACCCCTTTTTACGAATCTAACAGTTGGCCGTGCATTTCTGGCTTTATAAGACCATCTAGAAATGTACACTGATATTAATTTTCTTGTATATGGGCTTGATGAGCATAGTCAAGCTCTATATTTATTTAACTCTTTGTTTCCGTTTCGATTCAAAAGCGAAATACTCGTAAGATAATTTTAAGGAAATGGCCCGAATGACAAGAACACAAAAAGATCTTTGTTATGCTTACACCGAAGTCAATATACAGGTTACTAGAGTAGATGGAGCAGTCGACAAGGGTTCGATAATATCAGAATTAAATCTCACAGCAGGTGAACATTGTAGCGACGATGTCGTATACTCGTACTAACAAGAGTCTCGAAGCGTAACGGTTGTTTGTCCACTTTGCACGATCTTACACGTGTCAATCGAAGTTTTAACAATATCTACGTATTCATGGGTGCTATCGATCGATTATGTTTCCTATAGCATAAAAACTGAGTTGTAAACTAAATAAGTTTATTAACCTGATCTGTCGACGTGAACGCAATTGACAGAAAATCGCTACGTACCTGACCGTGAAGTATTGTGGACATCAATCGAACCGATTTTTTATGAGACGCGTCTAAGTTGTGCACTTCTCGACCACAATTTGTTCCCTTATACGAGTTATACATGTTTCATCGGTATTTCTCCCGGGAACTCTCGTGATTTATATCTCATAGCCAAGTTTATCGCTATTGCGAGTTGGTCCTGGTTTTTTCTTTTTTTCATTCTGTAGCAGTGGCGGCGCGTCAAAAATATTCTTAGGGAAGCCGGAAACAATTAGCCTTTCTTATGCATCATGAGCTACGGCTCATGATGCATAAGAAAGGCTAATAGGGTAAAAGAACTGGACTGGATAAAAATTAGGCAAGCCGGTGGGAATCGAGATGTATGGAAGCTCCGCCACTGTTCTGTAGAGACCTTTATTACTGATCGATGCCGACACTATATGTTGGGGCAATAGGGCGTTTTCAATCAAGTTTCCTTGTTCAAGGCATGAAGTTTCCTTGTTCAGGGCATGCCATGATGATGGTAAACAAGTTGACATCTCGCCTGTTAATAGCGGACTCCGTAGCACGTAGCCTATGGACTTGTTACTCCAGAGGAATAAGTAACATGCGATTTGCTGCTCATTTACTGATTTGAAGATTCGTTGTGTCAACAGCAAGATATAAATACAGATGCCTTTCTCTCAGTCAATACAGCGCATCCGCGGGAGCACTGGCAATATTTATTACAAGTAACACAACTACATAACTTATAGTACCACTGTTGGTCCCAGTTGAATTAACGATTTATGTGATTAAAGCGCACATCATCAAGCAATCACGGAAGTAGACTAACAATAATGCTTTTTACTCCACTCTACGTAGTTAAAGTTCGAATTGCCGAGATACAACCGATAACTACATCCATTGAAAAATATCTGTTCAGACGCCATTCCCATTGTCTTGTCGCGTGCGAAAAGAATTGTAGTTAAAAGTGGCTCGATAAGTCATAGACGTATAACTAAGTAGATCCGGCAAATGCGCTATCTTCTTGTATCAACGGTCACGTACAGTACAATATCCATACTCTTACAGTCAAAAATAAGATTTTAAGCGCACATGGTCATTTATTTATATAAGAATATATTGTACATTAATTTTGTATTAAGCAGTAACGCTGCTAACACAACTACCCTACTACTACTTTGCTTTATTTCTAAATTTGAAGAATATACATACAATAATATACATAGTAAATATCCCATTATTATTCGTAATTATTTTTATTAATTTTCCAACTTTGAATAGACAGATTCTTTAGAAAGTGGCGACAAATGGATCCTTCAGAGTATATTATTCGTTTAATTTGTTTAGATTCGTGTGTTTAGTGCCTGTACATTTGAATAAATAAACCGTCACAAAAAACCACATAATGATATACCTATTACCACGGTCCGTTATTAAAATACTCTAAGGGATTGTTCTAATTGGCGCGCGACTACGCGATGATCGCGCGATTGTGCGACTTTAACTTAGAATATTTACTAGTAAAAGTCGCGAATTCGCGCGATAATAGCGTAGTCGCGTTTGTTTTAGAACGACCCCATTAGGACACCTATTCGAGTTCAATATATTCGCGAATTTCACTTGCGCGATCGCGTAACTTTCGTCACTCTTAAATCGCTCACTCGGTGTTCACACTGATCGCGGCACATGCGATTTCTACTTAAACATATATCTGTTAAAAGTACAAAGCTAGATCGTTGACACAGAAGCAATGGATGAATGGGACCATGGCTTGGGTGCCTCCGATTCTCATCATTGTGCCGCTGTAGCAAATTGGCTGTTGCTTTTCAATACATACACGGTTGACCCCAAAATTCGCGTAACATTGATGAAATGGGTCAACTTTGACACGAGCTGACATCGTTTCTTACATATTGATGATGTTTGGGTGCATGTAAAAGTGCTCTTGCGGTCTTTTTGAAGAATACATATTTTACTTTGATTTTGCATTTGTTTAGTCAAATACTTTAAACATGACACAACAAACAAACAAAATAAGAGAATGTGTCAACTGTAATGTAGATTACAGTAGATACAGTACCTATATATTGATTTAAACTTACACGATTTTCACACATTATTAAATTAGTTATAATTGTACGCGATTAAGTCCCGTTTCCCAATAATAATGTATAATGTACCTAGTTATAAAAATTACACTGTAATGCCCTTACACCCTTACAGCGTATCTCTATACTCTCTATCTTGATGTAACACCCGTATTTCTATGCTTTAACATTACCTACGTTTTTTTTACAAAAGGGTCGCTGTTCTAACCTAGCCTAGGTACTTTTCTGGTAGATCTAATTGGGTTCTACAAAATGGCATTTATGCTGTACCTAAAAAGTTAACGGTTTCTAAAAAAAAAGTTTCAGTGAAATGAAAATTCCGAGAAACAATACTTTCTATGAAACATTTTTCTGCAATAGAAGGGGGCACCCAAAAAAACTCTAGCTTGCCTCTAGACATCGCTTGACGCAAGCCACTAATACCTACTTAGCCACTTTCTATATTTTAATGAATTTAGTCTATCAAAATCTTCTTTTAATCGGGTACCTAGTCAACAACGATCGTAGGACGTGGACTGGTGTTAATCCTCTTAAAATTAAGCCATTGGACTACCCTCTAGAGGAGCTTTGGCGATATGCCAAATGGAAAATATTAGTCAACTATAGAGACAAACACGAATTTACTAACACGCTAGCAGCGCCATTAGCAATTAGGCAATTTCATCAATTAGCATCAATAAGATAAAATTAGTATTTTCACTGCCAAAGATCACACGAAAATAAAATTAATAATATAAGAGAATTCATCCCTTAAATCCCCGATTTGATCAAAGTCACCCCTTAAATCAAAGTAACCCCTTTTAGTTTTACTGGATGTCATTATCTCTGATTTCCTATCAATACCATTACCAGTATCAAATGTAATGTACGTTAGTAGGTATAGTACAGTCTGCAGCAATGGTTGCTACGCTGGCGAGGTGCTCAAAATGATCTTCACACATCTTAATTATAAGGGAATAAGAGCGTGTGAAGATCATTGTGAACACCTCGCCCGCGTAGCAACCATTGCTGCTGACTGTACCTCAGTGCAATTAGACCAATTTTCGCCCAAACATTGATAATAACTAATTGAAACCTTTTGGGATATGGTCGGACACCTTTCAGGATGACGCTCACGAAAGTCCAAAGACCTCCCAAGTGGGATAGCCGAGATTATGACATCATCTTTTTTTGTATGGGGAAAAAAAATTGTCCTGAAACCTATCGTGTGTGGTATCAAATGAAAGGGCTTTTTGAGCCAGTTCTAAAAGTATATTCACATTATTACATTTCAGTCACTTATTCTAAATTTAAAATAATTTTCAAAACATACCAACTTTGGGCTCCTCCAGATACGATACCGTCTAATCATTTTGTATAAAATTTACCTCAAATGATGCCTAATATCCTCATATCCAATCCCAAGGTATCTGAAGTTTGACAAAACAAGGCTAATTTTAATTATCTTTATTTTCAGACGGTACCCCTACCAGCGGGCTCCACATCGGTACTGGCGAAACCCACCAAGTACCACTACTACCCACACAACCAGCACATATATCTGCTGCCAGAATGTGCCATACAACAGGTAAGGATCAAAGGGACTGTTGATACTGAAGCCATTCCCTGTCCGATACAGGCGACAGAGAATGCAGTAACAAATCCAATTAAATAGACGGACAGTCGGAACGGACATGGCGAAACTATAAAGGTTTATTACGGAATCCTAATGTGAAGTATCTATTCCACTGCAGGTATTACGAATGTATATCGTATTTGGGTCATTGTCAGTCGAAAAAACAAAAGTTGTCCATTCGGTGGTCAATAGTTAACGGCTTGTGTGCATGTAATTTACGTTTTTATTACATGGATTCATAGACAGGGAATTACAGATTATGCGGGTTATCAGATCAATCGAAAATTAAGCTTTGTAGCCCTTAACTTTGACATGTCCTCCGAAAAGACGCGCACCTAAATCTGACAATGACCCATTTATACAAAACATGATATTTTTCGATTACATAGCATTGCATTATTCATGAAATGAAATAGTATGCCTTGTTTCGCACTGCGAACAAAAGCCAAAATAGGTTCAGCAATCACAAGTGACTCGCAGCGCAGTAATCGGTTCCACAAACGCATTCGTATAAGTATATAATATTTGGGCGGCCGAGCAAGCTCGGCGTTTTCCCGGGCATGAGACCTAGCTAGATCGATTGCTCGTCCCGGAAAACCCCCACATACCAAATTTCATCAGCTTTAAGCGGTCGATCTATAGCTCAACATACTACATTCCAGGTGTGCAATGCGGTGTACGTACGTCTCAACTACACCCAGCCACTCTGTGCGTGCCCCGCGCGCTATCGGGACCCGTGCTCAGCAAGTCTGAACGCAGACGACCTGCATACCACCAGACTTACCACGGATTCCAAGAAGAAGGTTAGTTACCTCAAAGCCTTTACCGTATTGATGATATATGAATGAAAAGTGTGATCATTAGTGGCCAGATACCGCTTTTAAAGAAGTGTTTGTATCTACAAATGAAGAAAAGTTGATGTCCACTTATAGATCTTATTCCGCATAGCAATAAGGTTGTCGATGGGGGGATGGAATAACTGCAATTGTTTTTATTAAATAACCGTCGATGTGATGAGTTATTAAGTCTGCAGTTTTCTCTAGTTATACGAGGGTCAAACTGAAAGTTTCGGGAATAGAAAAAAATATGCAGTTAAATTGAATAAAAGTATTTTTATTGTTTTTCAAAGTATTCTCCTTTATATTTTATGCACTTTTCCATGCGTTCAAACCAGTCGTTAAAACACTTATTGAACGCTGAAATAGGGGTCGACAAAATGGCTATTTTAAAAGCCTCCACTGCTTCTGCCGGTGTCTGAAACCGCTGACCACGCAACTTATCCTTGATTTTGGGGAATGTGAAAAAGTCGTTGGGACTTAGGTCGGGGCTGTATGGAGGATGGTCCAGTAGTTCGACCTTTTCACCTTCCAAATACTCATTTGTTTTCCGAGCGGTGTGAGGGCTAGCATTGTCGTGGTGAAGGATGATGCGGCGACTAGGGTTTTTTTTCCTAAGTTCAGCAAAGACACTCGGCAAACAAACACTTGTATACCAATCGGCATTGACCGTTCTACGATCTTCAAGAGGAATAGTAGCCACGTGACCCGATTTGGAGACAAACGTAGCCACCATCTTCTTGGCCGTGCTGCGAGAGCGAATAACTTTTGTTGGCTTGAGCTCGTCTTCGTAAACCCATACTCGAGATTGGTTTTTAGTTTCAGGCTCATATGCGTATATCCACGACTCGTCACCTGATACGACACTAAAAACTGCATTTGAGCTTCCTCCGTTAAATTTATTCAATGTTTTGCGGCACCAATTGACACGAGTCGTTTTCTGCTCGTCAGACAATAAGTGAGGGATCCAACGGGAAAACAACTTTCGCACGCCTAATTCTTCCTGTAAAATAATTTGTATCTGACTCATTCCAATCCCCAAAGACTCCTGAATTTCCCGATATGTCACATGCCGGTCTTCTTTTATCAGCTGACGCACAAGGTGGACGTTTTCTTGCGTAACTGCCGATTTTGGTCGACCTTCACGCGCGTCGTCCGTGAGGGATACTCGGCCACGTTGAAATTCTGAATACCACCTGTATATTGTCGTCTTTGAAGGTGCTTCATTACTAAAGGCAGCAATCATCCGGTCTCCACATTGTTTTTGTGTTAGTCCACTTTTAAAGTCGTAATAAATCATAGCTCTTAAATTTTCACGGGACAATTCCATCATCAGCAGCGACTCAACAACTTGAAAAAACAATTGAAACCGAACCATTGTTTTTTTTTCTATGTGGCCAGTGTGTTAATATGATGAAACTTCAGAGATTATAAAAAGGTATAATATGTGTCAAAAATAAGTTCGTAAGTATTAGATTCCCGATACTTTCAGTGCACCCCTCGTATTGATGAAAACTAACTTCACTAGTTTTTTTCCATATGGCATCTTGTGAGATATTTACGAAGTCATTATTTTTTACTGCCGCTAATGTAGGCAATTACTTGGATAGAGTTATTCCATTTTATCTGTACGTGTACAGTCAGCTGCACACAAAACTACCATTATTACTAGCTATCCATTATTACCAATTAAGGAGGGGACGATGCTACTTCGCTTTTTTCGTTGATTATCTACCGATTACCTATACCTTCTCAGATTTAGCAACGCATTTGTAACCCATTGATTACGATAGGCCTATAGGTTTGAAGGCCACTTCCGTAAAAATTTGTGCATACACTAAGGCCGGAAATACACTGGCAGGGGCACTCCACAGTGCCTAAGCTGTACTATTGTAAAATCACTGTCGCATCACGAGTCGGCCCACCAGGCAGCCCCGTTTATTTAGTGATTGGTGATTGGGTTTGTGTTTAGTACTTTTATCTCACAAGCGCGGGTTGGGGATGGTTGTAGTTGTGGCACATACGAACACATAGACAGCGTAAACTCATAGCTCATACGCTGACGCACACATAGACAATGTGCATGTTATAGCTCCACACAAAACCATGGCTCACCTGCGCTCGTGAAATAAAAGTACTCTAGTAAGTAGACCCCTTTTTATTTTAGGTATAACAAAAAAGTAGACCCCGGAATCCTTCAAAATCTCTAAATTCATTAACAGTAGTTTATTTTTATTTTTAGTACGCCAACAAGGCAGTGACCCTAGTGAAGACATGCGAAGCCGTCTCTGAGATGCGGGAGTGCCGCGCGCCGCGCGATTGGTCACTGCTTGCCCTTCAGAACATTAGGACCGGCAAGTCACACTACTTGGTCATCTGCCGGTGTCCAGAAAACCATATACTAGGTAAGTTCAGTTCGACACTTATTCCACACACCGCCACTTCTAGGCACGCCCTCGATTACTGGCAAAAAATATCCCGTGTAGGCCCAAATCCATGAAGCAGAAAATACTTAGGTACTTACCTTCTATCAGAACCATCAAAGTTGGGAAGGTGTCATTGCAATAAAAGGTGACAAATATCATTGGGTTCGCCAGGGATCATAGTTTTACATAAAGTACTCGGCTATATAACTACCGAAACAATACCAGCTAGGCGTAGGCCTCCTTCGCATTTAACTTGAGGTTTCTAAAAGTCCTGCGTACAGTCAGCAGAGTCAGCTACGCATAATGAAGAGGAAAAAGGCTTTTGACCTCTTCATATGCGTAGCTACTTGTTATGCTGACCGTACAACGCATACCTATACGACGATATGCGACGGTAGGTACGGTAGGTATATTTTATAGGCGGCCGTTGTGGAGTTTTAGTAGGTCAATTTTCCACATAACCCAGTTGTTCCGCTCAACCTCAAATTACCGAATAACACAAACGTTTATCAGCTCAAATGTCCCATAAAAGACTTAAGGTATCATTCAATGTAATGACCCATTATTTATCGGTTTTTCCTCGTTGCAGAAGGCCCCATGTCTCACGATCAGCCAACCTACGCTTCCGTGCCCGGTATTAGGGTGTACGGCATGATGTGTGTGCGGCACAACCCGGTTTACCAAGGTAATGTATCAGGTATCTTACCTTTAACACAATTTACTTATTACTTCTTTTTTTTCTCTTGATTGATTGAACTTGACTAATAAATTAATCAAAAAAATCCAACAACCATTCATAAATAATTCAGAGGATTATAAATTACAAAATTGGCAAATAATGTTCTGAGTATGTAAGTATGGAGTTGAAAAACTGTCACTCTTTTATTCTTTTTTTATCTAGATTAATGTCATATGGGATTAGGTAGCGGACCCCAGGCATCCTTCAGGATGCAACTGTACTGGGATAATGCTAGGAGGATGATGATCTAGATTAATGTCATACTGTTTTTTCGAGAAACAATTACTCAGCTTAGTGGAATCAGTTTCCAACATTTGGCCTATAATTTAATTTCAAATAATTAGACGCAAATTATTAGGCGCATTATTTAGGCGCAAATAGCCCATAAATACCATTTCAGAGAAATCATGGTTAATTATCACGCGGCAAATGGCTAAACGTGAACTTAATTCCAATCCGTTGTTTCCAGGATTCACCGCAAACCGATTTACCGGAGTACAAAGCACCACTAGCGCCTACAAAGTGGACTATTCTCAACCACACGCCTATCCCGATAAGCCTGTCTACAACAGATACCAGTCGCCTAGCTACCTTAGCTCCAACTACTATAACAGGAGATCCCGAGTTGCGAGAGTCAGGCGAATGGCTCCCGAATACCCCCCCTTCCCTTGGTACAAAGTCAGAGAACTTGCGCGATCGTTACATTGGATCGACTAGGAAATAATTCCATATAAAAAAAAGTATGTTGGGTTCATCCAGGCCTACTTATAATCGTTCCCCGCCTCCTTGAATCCAACGAAAACTTTAATAAAGGTAAACGCTTCCCAGTACCGTCTTAGTCACAGAGTAACTTTTTTCCCATTCTAAACGCGCGTTTAGTCTGCTGAAAATACTTATTTACCTATTCAATACTCAGTGAACTGAATTTATTAGTTATATATGCGTTCAGAGACTTTGTAACCAGTATACCTTAGACAATCGATCTTATTTATTTCAATAATTATATTGTAGCAGTATGTACTTACGATACCTAAACGTAACTTATTTATGGCATGATATAAAATTGTTTGTTTGCCAGATACATAGAGATAACCATGACTATAATAAGATAAGTATAAAGGGTTAAAATGAGTGTTAATGTTCGCCCCACCATCGCACTAGGACAAGGTGATATTGGATAAAAATAAACATTATTTGGCAATCTAAATCAAAAACTCAAAACAATAAACCTCATGCTAAATAAAAAATCAGCATACACGGCTCCCATAAAAATGCAACGCCCTGAAATGTAATTATCTACTGGTAGAACCACCAACGCAACGGTTTCGCTTGGCCTACCTGAACTCACTATCGTATATAAGACAAGAAAGTTATACGAGTATAATTCTCACCCATCATACTAATTGATATTTAGGTTCTAGTTCTAGTACTAGAAGCATTATCATCCCATAGATTTTGCCCACTCCAAACGAGTATATTTTCAATTCTTATTAGCGTAGTCATTCCATAACAGTCCTTAAAAGAAAATGGTTGCAGAGTGCACACTTTTATTTTTGAAATTTGTTACATATGTTTAGCAGGATTTTAGAACAAATCTATTTCTAAAACATTGTGGGAGCATGGTGGCAATGCAGCCAAAATTTCTTGCCATGTTTTTTGAGTAATTTACCGGACTATTGAGTACCTAAATGGGTTTTCGATTCAGATTGCCACATACAATAATTTCTGCCTATCATTAGATGTTATTACACAAAACGATGTGATAATCAATTTCAGATAACTTTTGTGTAACGTCAATGCATTTATAGTTAAGGTTTTAGATTTAGTATCCACATTATTTATTTAAGAAAACCATACTTAGAAAGTTCAGATGTAAATAGTAGCTTTAATGAAATAGATGTAATTACGGAGATTAAATTTAAAATGAGAGTACTTTTAGTTGTGTATAATATTTCCCATCCTTCCCCAGAATCTATTCCTCACTGTTGAGTATAGACCAGTAACGTCTTTAAATTGGAATTTATTTTCTAGTTTGTTACTCGCTTTCACGCGCCCTACACCTAACGCGAAAGAACGAGTACGCGACCAATTTTATTTTCTTTTAATCCGAATTTATCACATTAACGAAGTCTTACAGATGTTACCGCAAAATTGTAAAAACCGTTAGATTATATTTAACCTAACTAGCGAGATTGCAAGCTGCCGAGAGATTGTAATCTATCGAAAAATTAAATTTAAAATACCGTTAGGTACATTAGAATCTATCTAGCGAGATTGTAAACTATCGAAAGATTGTGAACCGAAAATTGTTTTGTACTTTCCTACAGTAACTCGTCTATTTCCGCTCAAAGGAACACAAGATAACGAACGAACCTAAGTTGCAACTTTCATGTCAAACGATTGCGAAGTGTGAACCGTAACATACTGCTTACAATTTAACGCATTATTTTTCGATAGATTACAATCTTTCTATAGTTTACAATCTCGCGAGATCTCGCATGATAGATTATAAACTAACGGTATTTTGAATTTCATATTTCGGTAGATTGCAATCTTTCGACAGGTTACAATCTCGCTCGTTATATAAAACCTAACGGTTTTTACAATCTGGCGATGACAAAGACACACCGGGTGTAGTGGCGACGGCAGAAACTCACATGGCGTGGGCGTGGGTTGTTCGCGGGAAGCGGCCGCGCCTGTAAATTCAGAACTCGCCAGCAATGTCCTATACTAATCCCATTACCGACCTATACATTCGCGACACCCTGCAACGATGGGTTTTGCAGTAGGTACCTATATTATCGCGAACGTAAGTACTATTTATCCGGGCAGGTTTGGGAAAAAACTTACCTAGTACTTTCTGGTCGACGACGATGTCACAGGAATACATGGCAGCCATAAGTCGCTGTGGTTGCACTTGGAACGCCTTTCGGCATCCGTCTTTGACGGCTGACATAATTTGACCTGCCAAACAAAAAGGCACGGCATTATTTTACTGTAGAGTTTTAATGTGAACAAAATAAAAGCTGTGAAAAACATTAATTTTGTATGAAGCAGTAACGCTGCCGCAAAGTGCAGTCGGCAAAAAATGTGGTCTACCACCCTAAGGTCGATGTTCATTTGAACGTCATGAAACAACAAAGTTGATTTCCCCTTGCAATAATATTATGACAGCGACAATTTCTCCCTTCATTTATTACATGTATTTACGTCATGTCATGTGCAAGTGCAAGCAAACTATTATTGAAGCCCTCGTTATGAAGTGCTTTATTATGAGCTTGTTCAGCTCTTGTTAAATTACGAGGCATTACAGCAGTAGGAAATCAAGAAATTAGAATAACATATAATAACACGATTGTTGAATATTACGTTGACAATAATACTTGACACTATTTGTCAGTGATAGATACTTTCTTTTTCAGTTGCAAAAAGTTTTTCTTGAAATAGATCGTAATGGTTTTAATTGAAGAGAAGAATATATAACATTATTGCAAAATAATAGCCTATTGCATTAATAACAAAGGTCAAAATAAAATAACCCATGACTTTATATGTCAGGCATCTCGGATAATAGATGTAACTAAGTCAATTTGTGCAACTCTTACACTCCGTTAGAAAAGTTAACCCTAGCGATAATTAAATCTCACAGAAATTTTTGTCAAAACTGGTAGACCACTTTCTTGGCCGACTGTACAAAGTAACATTTCCTTTACGTAGAAATGAGAAAAATATACTGATATATCAATAATAAAGGTACCTGAAAGTGGTCCAAAAGTGTGTCCAGCATCCTCAGCCTCACTTTTATCTAAGCTCCACTCTTCCACACAAAAAGCGACACCCATCATGGGCTCTTCACACAATGGGCCCGCTAAACTAGCTAGTTGGAACCCATTCACAAAACTGCTCTCATATTCAAACCTCGGATCATCCTTCAATTCATTCTTATGGTACAAGTACTTTGTGCTGTAATCCGTCGTCTGGTTGAGCAGCAAATTGGGACCACAATTCCTAGGGCCTACGGACCAAATTTGCTCAGCAACGTTACTCCATTCTGGACCAAGTTTAGAGCTGATATTTTTAAGTTCTTCTATGAATATTTCTATAAGTTTTAACATCCGATCAGAGAGTTCGTGGGTACCGTTTAGATGCAAGTTGTCTAGTTTGTTTTCGATGTTTTCGTTCTTTGATGAGCCTTGCAATGATTTGATATGTTGTGATATAGCTTTGAGCAAGTCTGTGGATTTGTCTAATAGAGCTGTTATTTCGTTAGGCAGCGGTCTTGCTTTTATTTTTATCCTGCTTTGTTTGTTATTGCTATGGACGGTTATGACTGGGTCAACTTCGGTATCGTTGCCTTTATCGATGTTTTGGGAGTGAATCTCTTCATTCGCCATGTCTATTTTGGGCGGTTCTATAATAGTTTCCCTGAACGGAACTATGGGTTCTGATACTGTGATTGGTATTTTCGCGTAGTTATTTCTGAAAACAATGCAGTTGTATAACATACCATTGTCAATTGAGTAGGTAATTTTTAATAACTATTGTAGTAGGAGTAGAGGATAGAAGAAGGAAATTATGAGGAACATAGAAACCGGAAAAATAAACGTTTCTATTACGGAGAGAAGCGGTGTAGATCAAATATTTTCATACTAATATAAATATAAAACATGCGAAAGTGTGTCTGTCTGTCTATCTGTCTGTTACGCTTCACTGATTTAGATGAAATTTGGTATGGAGATGGTTTGAGTCCCGGGAAAGGTCATAGGACACTTTTTATCCCGAAAATCATCCCTCAAGGGGGTGGAAATTTGTATGGAAGCGCAATGACTAGGTTTATCGCGATAGAAATAATTGTTTTTTTAAATCATTAAAGGGATTAAATTCTATCGCGATAAAAGAGTTCCACGCGGACGTAATCTAGTAATAAATAATAACTTGCCATACTTCATGTATACTAAGCTGTCTACTACTATTCCTTATGTAGGTGTAACGGACATAGTGAAAACAGTTTAGCTATAGAAACAAGAATGTGGATGTGTCTCCATCATTAGAAAACGTTTTCACGAGGGAAGGGTAAGCAAGACAAAGGTTAAGTAGCTACGACTGAAACACAAATTAATTAACTTACTTCAAATCCTCCAGACACCTCTCGAGATGGACCTCACCAGCTGTCACTATGACATGCTCTCCAGTCTCCTGTAGAAATACTTGAACGCACGAGTCTGATTGGTTCAATAGTTTTAAGCCTGAAAAAAAAACGGGCTAAGAGCATGTCGGACATCGCACATTACCTCCGAACCAAGGCCAAAATTAAGTTGGTTTTAAAAGGAAAAATAAGGAACTTTCAAAGAAAAAATTCTGATTTATCAATTCCCTTAATCACCCTAAAAACGATATGAGAGGAGCAAAGGCAGACCGACATCGAAACGGCTGTAGACACGACACGCTAACGAAGGCGAGAGAAATTTGACTACTCCAAAAGATACTCGTACAAGGCAAAAAAACATGCTAAATATAAAATTCTATTCAAATATCTCATAATATAACGAAGCTGCAACCATTTTAATGTTGCTGGTTAGACAGAGAAAGCGCCACAGATGTGTGACGTCACTGACCTCGAGCGCCATAGTAAATGTCGATCGTTCTAATACAAATGTGGGTTTTGTGGAACAGGTACAGAATAAATATGCCCCCTTAACGGCCTTACCTTTGAACATATCTAAGTAGTAAAAGAAAAATATTTATTTTTCTATTGAGTAACATTTTTCGCCGTTTTTATTGAAATTTGATTCTTTCTCGAGAATATTCGAACGAACATCCCTAATGTGAATTTGATCTGAACAGGAAAAAGGCAACGCAATGTTTAACAAAAATCAAAACTGAATATTTCTTTAGTCCTGAATTTTTTTAAGTTCTGACTTTTAAAAAATGGCAAAAGTTTTTATTTGTTACAAAATGATTACAATCGATGAAACATTATCCGTGCCAGTTACCCAACCAAAAATGAGGTCGAACCAAATTATAACCTAATACATATTACATTAAAGCTCATAATCCGCAAATGTTACCTTTAACCAACTGCGGCAATTGAGAAGGATTCGCAGGTTCTAAAGCCACCCTCAGTATAGGGACAGCGGCTGATTGCAACTCGCTGAACGCTGGGCAAGCGATTGTGGTACTTAATGTTGCGGTTTTAAGGACGTGTTCTTCTAAACCACCAATGCCTGGAAAAAAGTAGCTGATGTAAATTGATTATGTCATTTCATGTGAAATCTGATTGTATGGAAAGTTCGTACGTTGGTGCAACTGGCACTAATAGTGCCAGTTGCACCAACGTACGAACACAGACCGGTCATCGTCAAATATGGCGCCGGCAGCTGTCATCCCATAGAAACTTGTCAAACTTTCCATACAATCAGATTTGACGAACACCGCTTACGATTACAGACGGTATGGTGCAACCTTAATGGCAAAGCCTGTTTAGACATATTTAAACAGCCTCTCACGTTGCGATCATATCCCTTTCAGACCCGGCCAATTACAACAACAAAAACATACAAATATACCTATATACACACATACTGTACAGTCAGGGGTATATATCTGTACTATACTAAAAGTGATATAAAGATCTGAACATGTACTCTAACGGCTTGGCAATAAAGTCGTGTTCAGATAATTATGAGCACCTTGTTGGCGCGATATATCTAGACAACTGCACAAGCATAAAAGCGACGAATGATATGAAAACTACTTTTTGCATGCAGTAAGACTTATTTCTATGTCACCTATAATGTTGCCAGCAACTGCCTCGTCAATTTCTTCCAATTCTCGCCCCATCAAAATATACAAGGATCTAATCCTGAAAAACAAATAGAACGTTAATGGACAACTAAGATGTATTTTATTATTTATTTTGGCTTAAAATCATAATGGAATATATAAATTTTTACAGAATTATATATTTTTACAAACAAATCTAAGAGGATTATGCTGCACTTACTCTGCCCATGTGATATGTTCATCACTTTTCAAGTCTTTTAACTTCTTATTAGGATCTATCTCATAGTCTTTCAAGTTCAGTATTCTGGACGGGTCATGTTTGGGACCTAATACATACACTTTATCTCCTTTTTTCAATTTACCACTAAACACTCTAGCAAATGCAATAAATGCAGGTTGAATTTCCTGCTTTTCTTTATCATCTTCGGTACTATTTTCTTGAGTATTTAATTCATTTTTATTTTCTTCTGTCATTGGCATGGCCTGAGAATCACCTTCATTTAATTTCAGTTGTTCTCTCATCTGTCTAGCTCTTTCTCTCCTCAGAGCCATTTCTTCTGCAGTCATAGCCTTTGGCTTGTTTTCCGGAAGCACACTTTTATCTACACTAAACATTTTAGAAATGTACACTATTACAGGCCTTTCAGAAGTACTATCACACGCCAGGAAGTCACTTTTAAGCGCTTGCGTTTTGGGATGCAATGAGTCAAAATCACATATTTTCGTGCACATGAGTTTTTCAACCTTTTCCAAGCCAATTTCCTTGGGTGAGGGGAGTTTCGTACAAACCATATTTAATACAGTTTGAGACAGAGGTAGCCATTGCATCATCAATGACTGCAGTTGGATCCTGCTGTCAGTATGCCTCAAGTCCCTAGTGGTTAGTTTGATACCGAGTTTTTCACAAATAATTGGCACTTTTTCTTTCTCATTTCTCATGGCAATAGTTTCATAAACATTCCATAAGTTGTCTAACACTAATTGTACAAAAAGTGGCTTTTTTGCCTTTTCTTGGGCCCCCTTCATGAAGCGTTTCGTTTTTGAGTTCAAATAGAAATCGCCCCAAAGAACTTTTCTGAGTAAGTCTTCTTTTACACCTGAAAAAAAAATTCAATTAGCATAATTTATGATTAGTTTTTAAACAATACTAGTGGTCCAGGACTTATTATGAAATATTCACTTACCAAGTTTTTCAGAAAACAGCCGAGCAAATGTGTGAACCGTAAAGCCCCAACCATCAATAGCACTTGCAAATACGACATTGCCTTGCTCCGGAGAAAAGTAAAGATTGGAATCATCAGATTCCTCTAAGGCGGAGGTCCAATCATAGAAGTTGTTGTCTTCCTTGGGTTTTTCTTTTATTTCCTGGAAAAAAGTATTCATAACATTAGACCTTCATACGAATTACGTCGAAACAGTTTTTTTTTATAGTTATACTGCTGTCATAAGAGATTATAGTGGTATATTTCTCAAAATAATGCAATGTCAAGACATGAAATCACATGTCATTGGACACCTCATTAGCCACATATACAGTCAGCATCAAATACTTACCTGCCACATGAAAGAGTCAAAAGTTCCTATTCCCTTGTAATAAAGACTTGACGTTTTCATATGCCAAGCTACTTTTGATGCGGACTGTACCAATGTAATTTATTTTCTAATGCTGTATCTACAATGAGCATAAAGCATTATTTTATTAATAAGAAACTAATTAGACAATAAAATTCCACATATTTATTTAATATAAATAAAAAAACAATTTGAATTTTTTTCAATTACCTGTTTATCAATTTTCGTTTCTTCATTTCCTAAAACTTCACTAGCAAACAATTCGCCCATAACGGCATTCACTTGTTCCATTACTTGAGTGAGGTGAACATAGGCATCAAGTGGCGTCATCTGCACTTCCAATATGAGCCGGTCTATCTTATTAAGGACTAACACAGCCTGGATGTTTTCTGAATAGGCCTGCTTTAGGGCTAACCGGGTTTGTGGGCATACACCTTCGACAACATCAACCTGAAAATAAAACATATAATTACAACACCATAATCCTTAAAACTTAATAAATTTAAAAAAAACCTGGGTTCAAGCATCGGTTGCACTCTATAGGGGAAACAATTTTTTTTCTTTAACCCATCCTCTCCCAATGAAACAAAAACAAAACAAAACATTCTTTTGTTATCCGGCCGGGAATATAAGAATGTTGGAAAAAATTCTATGTGTGTCTTGTTAGCAGAGAATCTTTAAAAAACACAGATATTCAAACCAACGGTCCTATCTCAATAGCACAATAATAATTGTAAACAAATAGTGGAAATCATTCATTCAGTAGCATGTACAAAAGATGATTTTGGCAGCAGCCATCAAAGTGCCAATGTCAAAATGCCATCTGTATGTAAATAATTTAAATTTAATTATTAAATTTTATACTATTACATTTCTTAACATTTATAGCAACCATACAGCACGGATACTTCACAACACATGACAGTTGAAACTAAAACACTTGGTGTATTATGTTTTGAAATAATAACAAGATTTATACTCACAACAACAATAGCCCCATCGCAAAGTCTCACAGCCGTTGACACTTCGCTTGAGAAATCAATGTGTCCGGGCGAATCTATGAGGTTCACCAGGAATTCCTGCTTCTGTACAGCATGATACAGCGCTATACTGCTACTTTTCATGGTTATGCCACGCTCCTGTTCGTCAGGCCGGCTGTCCATGTATCGCAGTTTTCCTGACATCCTCTGCGATATAATACCATTACTAGATATCATGGAGTCCGCTAAAGTTGTTTTTCCGTGATCCACGTGCGCCACGATGCATATATTGCGAATATTCTTAGGTGTGTTTTGGAGTTCTAAAAGTTTCGATCCGTCAACCAACCGCATCTTGAAGAAATTTACAAAGATTGCTAATAAGAATATGTTAGTTGTTATGACACGATTACACTGTCGAATATAAGTGAGAAATGTATTGATAACGTGTTAAATTATAAGATAAAATTGCACAATGTTGACCAAGGACTGTAACATTCACGCACATTAAGACTTGACAAGACAACATTGACATTGACACTTGACAGTGACGTTTCCGTTCGGAAAACACTAGTCAAGTGAGGTTGTAGCACGGGGTTGGGGATTTTGCTCGTCGCCGCGTTGGTTGGCGTTGGTGAACGAACATACGTCTCGGCGCGACCAAAGAGAATATAACCACGACTCACGAGCTGAATCCACTACTTACCTACCGAACAAAACCAGTTGCCTACTGTCAAATTTAATGGCGTCGTTACCGAACAACGTCTTTGTACAAGTAATTGGCGAAATCATTCGGAAAGCCATTTTTAAGCAAATAAAAGTGAGGTTGGGGTTGTTATCGCCATTATGGCGAGAGTCACATTGTTTATTTTTGCTAAATAATATTAAGTATTCAATTCATATAGTTACTTATATCCCTTTATTGACTCTGGCAAAGGCCCTCGATGCGGCCATTTCTCTTTTATAATACTAGTAAAGTAGGATTTTACTCGTCGCTGCGTTGGTGAGCACACGTGCTCGGTGCGACGACAAGCAGAATCCACTACCGAACAAAATCAGTTGCCTACTGTCATGTCATGGCGTCGTTACCGAACAACGTCTTGCCAATACACCTACGTCCAATATAACTACTATTTATTTGACATATGTTAAAAGTCAATGTCAAAGTCAAATCATTCAAATGCATGCATGTGTAAAAGGCACTAAGTCAAAAACAAAAAAGTTAGCCGCATTTTCTAGGCCCCTCCCCGGATTGGGGAAAGCAGAGCGATCCTAAATAGGGCTGCTTTGTCGTCAGACGTGCTGCCGAACCTGTCCTCCCACCTCGTTCGAGTCCAAAGAGCGACCACTCTTGTCTGACCGCCTCCGTGCAGAGTACCAACTAAGGCCCAGAACCCCACCGTCAACACTCCATCGCCGCAGGGCTTTTTTACTCACTGACTGATGGGGGCAGAGAATGAAGCGATTGATCAAAGTTTATTTAGATCTGTCACGGTAGAATCCCGTAGTCGGCTTTTACGACACCCAAGGCGGATATATTCTTAACCTAACCGCAACTACACGGCACTGGGCACCAATAATTGTGTAAGAAACTAGAAACATACACCCGTCCCTTTTTTTTCAGGTACTAGCACTAAAGTGAGACAGATACTCTTATTCAGCTACCCCTAAGGGACACCTTTTCCAGATTATACATTCCAAGGCAGTTACACGTAGACGTACCTACCTACTGACTTCGTATGTTCTAGCTACCAACCGTGTTAGTAGTAGTGAAACGGAATGCGTACCTGTACATTGGCTTACGGGCCTTAAAATCATAATATTTAGGTACCTACCTACATTTTCTTATGTGGGTGCCTAACTAAATATTAATATTAATGTTAATAAAACAAGCCAACTATTTATACATTACAAGTTACACCAGTAGATACGCTCTGTCTGCGAACTTTAATTAAAAACTGTTTTTCTTAATTATGCTTTTGCCCTAGTTTATCAGTTTTATGACTTTCCTTTGGATCGTTGTAAGTATTCATAAGATCCAGCAATTAAGGAACGCTACTCGAAAATCCATCATGAGTTTTACAATCTTAAGTGAATCTAGAGAGCTCCAAAGTAAAGGCATTATGCATACTGGGAGGAAAACTGGAAAAGTAGCAAATTTCGATGGTAGTAGGTACCCCATAGATGACTTCATATCTTCTTTCCTAATGGTCGTGGCAAAAATATTTCAATACAAAAGTTGTAGCATATTTTGTGATGTACAATATTGCCGAACTATAGTTAGGGCTAAAATACACTTAAAACGTAAACATGAGAGGAAAACTAGAAAAAGGTGGCAATTTTTAAAGATAACTCCTGGCATATCTTCGGCCCTAAGGGACATGGAAAAAATCTTTGTAGCCAAAAGTTTTAGCAAATTTTGTGTTCTACAAAATTGCCGAACTATGTTTAGCACTAAAATGAACTTTAACGACAGTACAAGCAAAAAACTGGATAAAGTGACAGATTTTCCAAGATGGCGGAGAAAGATATGGAGCTAGAGGGTCGAAAATTTCGGAATACAATGACAAATATTGTCCTTTACGGCATATCAAAAACCTATAACAATCGGACCATAGTTAGGGTACCGGAACAACGATTTACCAAATGTACAACGAAAAAATTTGTATGAGCTGCACATTTTCCGGTATAACATACTTCCGGCTCCTATTTTGGGATGCAGACAGACAGATCCGTATTCTGCAGGGTCTAAACCCTCTGATAACGTTGTCACCCCAACTGTTACATGACTTGCCGCTTTCACAGTTTAGAGACGCGTTTTCTAGTTCGGGCCTAGACTATAAGTACAGTGATTGTGTTAGTACTGAGGCTAAATAAGTAGGGAGGTACGAGTAAGTACCTACTTGCTTATTCTAGACTAGCCTTTGTCTGTGACTTCGTTCGCGTACACCTACTCGTTCATCGCTTTAATATAATATTCAAACCCGATAACTACACCTATGTGTCGTATCTCTACATGCAATTTCGGCTACAAAACGGAAAAATCCTGCTACGCGCTACGGCGTAGCACACATAGGTTCACGGCAGCAGGGAATGTAATTAAAGTATCCTCGGTACAATGCCTCAAGGGCCCGTTTTATTTAGATTTAAGTTAGCTTTAATTTTATTTAAGTTATTGTTGTAAATTAATGTTGTATTCAGCAGTAACGCTGCTAACGCTAACTACACTAATTTAGAAATAAAGGAAAAATTGAAAAACTTAGGCACCGAGCAGGATTCGAACCTGCGACCTCCCGGCACTCGCGGCCAGTCGCTCTAGCCAACTGAGCTATAGGTGCGATTGCTACCCGGCTTGAAATTCGTCAATCCTTCCTTCATTTATACAACGCCTTAAGGACGGACGGACGGAGGAGCGACTGGCCGCGAGTGCCGGGAGGTCGCAGGTTCGAACCCTGCTCGGTGCCTAAGTTTTTCATTTTTTCCTTTATTTCTAAATTTGAAGTTATTGTTGTATTCTTGTATATATTTTATTGTAAATAAATGATTTAATAACTAAATCGATTGTAGCAGGCAAATAGTACAACTATGACAAAGCTAGCAAATTATAACTGCCACTCACCACCAAAGGAATTCAAAATTAGATGCCCCATGTGGATTTGTACTCTATAATCAGACTGTTTTTTTATGAATTAAACGTAGGTATTTCGTTTGAAAACCTTTTAAAGTTTAGAGTAATTTAGAGTCTAATGTTGTGACAAGCAAAGAGCCTGAAACTGGCTCGGAATCACCGCTTAAAAAGACAGATGGAGTATTACAGCGCCGCACCTTTTGGCTTCCTTATTCCCAACTTTACTGCTCTAGTGCAGTAATGTGCCACCTCGCTCCGGTCTCCGTTTCTGCAGGGTTGCACTTTGACTCCTGAAGTTATATTGCAGAAAATGCTGACACCAATTCAGAGAGCAGTTGGTGTATTATAATTTACAGGACACAGAAAAATAGGGAAATATATTCCTAGGTCTATGGGAAAAGCACGTGAACAGGCACACTGAGCGAAAAAAATACTTATTATTAGTAAGTTTTAGTGAATCTCAGGACAAGGAGATTATACTTATACTAACGGTTACAAACCAGTTTTTGATAATAGTAGTTATTTACTAATACCAAAAAATTTGCCCTTGTAACAACTAAACTGTTTTGTAACCGTTAGTATTTATATAATCTCCTTGTCTTGGGATTCACTAAAACTTAACTACTAATAATTAGTATTTTTTTCGCTCAGTGCAGAATTCATAATAATTAGGTCAAGGGTTTTACCGTGTAAGGGTAAGGGAGTTCTAAAATATATCGGTTTGAGATTTTTCTTAAGCTCGTAAAAATGCTATTTAGTGACCCTTCAGTATTCATTTAGTATTCATTTATTCACCATAATAGTACATTACTTACCAAGGGCGATAAAACAAAGAATGTCTCAGATCGCAGGTATTTTACGCCCGAGCCGAAGGCAAGGGCGATAAATATGCGATCTGAGGCTTTCTTTATTATCGCCCGTGGTAAGTACAAAATTTTATGTCACCCCCTGGCCAGGAAGTGGGTTTTTTCGCGCGCGGAGCGTGCGATAATGGCCACTTTATGGCCAGGTGTGATATAAAGTAATATTATGTGCATTTCTTTTTGGAAGACGCAGCAAATAGTACATTATTTATCAAGGGCGGTAAAACAAAGAATATCTCGGATCGCAGGTATTTGACTCGCGAGCCGAAGACAAAGGCTTTGTGATCGGGGGCTTTCTTTATTACCGCCCGTGGTGAGTAAAAAAGTTCCGCGCTCGCAGCGTGTGGTAATTGCCCCTTTATGGCCAGGTCTGGTGTGACATAAAAATAGGTAGTCTGGCTAATGAAATATTACACACAATTTTGGCGGGAAATTCAAAAAATCTTGGGATGGTCACACTTTGTGTAGTAGGAAGTATAGTTTTGATACTAGAAAATATTTTTGATTTTCTGTGCACACGTAGTTAAGGTACCTATAGTGAAACATGTTAAAAGTAGGTCTCAAAATCAGCTCACATAATTTCTATCACTATGTGAAGTACAGTCAACGACGAAAACATATATTTACACTTTCTCATCACATACCATTTTAACAAGGCGGAAAAATGAATTTGTAGTGTAAATAAGACCTAGTAACAACAAGTCAATAAAAAAATTAAAAAGAAAAAACCATTTGTACCAGGCTAATTTTTTTTTGCACAGCTATCGTTCATCATCAAGCCATTCACGAAAATGACCATGCCATAATACTTTTCCGATGGGGCCAAATGGCCGCCATACCACTGCAAAAGAGTATTTTTTTAAATTTTTGCCAAACGATTTGTACCAGTATGGCGTTTGGATTTTTGGAAAGTATATGTATGATACAATGTGACATCATATTTGCCATACTTATAATAATAGGGGGAAAAAAGTGGTACCATACTTGAAATTGAAAAACTAGGATTTATGACACGTCTAGTTCTTAGTTAGGTCAGGTAATTGTAAGTAGTGTTGTGTTCCTAGAGGTGGGCAAGGTTGCCAGAGCTACCGGGTTGCACTGTGTTGAGAGCGGGGGACCTAAATTTGTCCCTTCTGCTGTCAACACAGTGAATCGT
Organism: Cenopis cana; assembly: GCA_951800055.1. NCBI lineage: Eukaryota > Metazoa > Arthropoda > Insecta > Lepidoptera > Tortricidae > Cenopis > Cenopis cana. The sequence continues at coordinate 8,110,933 of OX637489.1, read as the reverse complement.
CAAATTTTATATAGGGTAAATATTAAAAATGCGAACGTGCCTTCTTTGGAGTTGCGAGCGTCTATAGGCTGGGGTGTACGTTTACCATCAGGTGGACCGTACGCTTGTTTACCACCGTCGTTGTATAAAAAAAACTAGTACTGAAAGTATCAAAATATTAATAGAGCACCAACCTATTTACTAAATTGTTTACATCTTGTAAACATTGCAGTTTTTCGTTATACAACGCTTCACGTCCACTTCGTACATTGTCGTAATTATTAACGGGCTTAAATAATAGTTCGCGGACCTCAATCGGTATAGTTATTATTAATAATATTTAAAATAAACACAATAAACCCCTTATAGTAGAAGAGCCGGTGACACTGAACCTAGTATGATAAGATTCCCAGATGGCATATATATAATTAGGTGCGTCATTAGTCGGGGAACACGAAACGGCGATGCTGCAATGCGAAAAACCTGGCGAAGCCATTGAAAATTAAAATTGAAAAATGATGAAAAATCCGGTTTCTAGTATGATAAGATTCCCAAGTTTCGTTTGTTCCTCGAAATAGGGGAGGGGTAGGACTATACGATAGTGCAGTGCTGCAAGCCCTCCTGACTGGCCTTGTCAGTGGCAGCAGTATGATAAGCGACCACTTTTCTGAGGTATCTAGTATGATCGGATTCCTGAAAAAAACAGGGCTCATCTGAAAGATCAGCACTTTCTGTGTAAGAAAAACCACTGCTGCATTTTCCAAACAGTGGAGAAGGTGGTTGCTGCAGCGATTAAAGGAGCCGACAACACTGAACCTATTTCGATAGATTCCCAGATGATATATATATAATTAGTCGCGGCATTAATGGGGGTACACGAAATGGCGATGCTGCAAAGCAAATGAGCACGCAAACCTATTAAAAATCAAAGTTAAAAAAATAAAAAATAAACGGTTTCTAGTATGATAAGATTCCCAAGTTTCGTTTGTTCCTCGAAATAGGGGAGGGGTAGGACTATACGATAGTGCAGTGCTGCAAGCCCTCCTGACTGGCCTTGTCAGTGGCAGCAGTATGATAAGCGACCACTTTTCTGAGGTATCTAGTATGATCGGATTCCTGAAAAAAACAGGGCTCATCTGAAAGATCAGCACTTTCTGTGTAAGAAAAACCACTGCTGCATTTTCCAAACAGTGGAGAAGGTGGTTGCTGCAGCGATTAAAGGAGCCGACAACACTGAACCTATTTCGATAGATTCCCAGATGATATATATATAATTAGTCGCGGCATTAATGGGGGTACACGAAATGGCGATGCTGCAAAGCAAATGAGCACGCAAACCTATTAAAAATCAAAGTTAAAAAAATAAAAAATAAACGGTTTCTAGTATGATAAGATTCCCAAGTTTCGTTTGTTCCTCGAAATAGGGGAGGGGTAGGACTATACGATAGTGCAGTGCTGCAAGCCCTCCTGACTGGCCTTGTCAGTGGCAGCAGTATGATAAGCGACCACTTTTCTGAGGTATCTAGTATGATCGGATTCCTGAAAAAAACAGGGCTCATCTGAAAGATCAGCACTTTCTGTGTAAGAAAAACCACTGCTGCATTTTCCAAACAGTGGAGAAGGTGGTTGCTGCAGCGATTAAAGGAGCCGACAACACTGAACCTATTTCGATAGATTCCCAGATAATATATATATATATAATTAGTCGCGGCATTAATGGGGGACACGAAATGGCGATGCTGCAAAGCAAATGAGCAGGCAAACCTATTAAAATTCAAATTTATTTATCGAAATAGGTTCAGTGTTGTCGGCTCCTTTAATCGCTGCAGCAACCACCTTCTCCACTGTTTGGAAAATGCAGCAGTGGTTTTTCTTACACAGAAAGTGCTGATCGTTCAGATGAGCCCTGTTTTTTTCAGGAATCCGATCATACTAGATACCTCAGAAAAGTGGTCGCTTATCATACTGCTGCCACTGACAAGGCCAGTCAGGAGGGCTTGCAGCACTGCACTATCGTATAGTCCTACCCCTCCCCTGTTTCGAGGAACAAACGAAACTTGGGAATCTTATCATACTAGAAACCGGATTTTTCTTCATTTTTCAATTTTAATTTTCAATAGGTTTGCGTGCTCATTTGCTTTGCAGCATCGCCATTTCGTGTACCCCCATTAATGCCGCGACTAATTATATATATATCATCTGGGAATCTATCGAAATAGGTTCAGTGTTGTCGGCTCCTTTAATCGCTGCAGCAACCACCTTCTCCACTGTTTGGAAAATGCAGCAGTGGTTTTTCTTACACAGAAAGTGCTGATCTTTCAGATGAGCCCTGTTTTTTTCAGGAATCCGATCATACTAGATACCTCAGAAAAGTGGTCGCTTATCATACTGCTGCCACTGACAAGGCCAGTCAGGAGGGCTTGCAGCACTGCACTATCGTATAGTCCTACCCCTCCCCTATTTCGAGGAACAAACGAAACTTGGGAATCTTATCATACTAGAAACCGGATTTTTCATCATTTTTCAATTTTAATTTTCAATGGCTTCGCCAGGTTTTTCGCATTGCAGCATCGCCGTTTCGTGTTCCCCGACTAATGACGCACCTAATTATATATATGCCATCTGGGAATCTTATCATACTAGGTTCAGTGTCACCGGCTCTTAAGCTATTATAAACCGCGACCAATTTGAATGATTGACATAAATTGACAACGTGTTGACAACAGACATTTAAACAATCATAGACAATTAGTGATACAACATGTAAATATCTGTCAACAATTTTTGGCTAGCCAGACTTCTATTAAGTTAGCCAATTTAGTGTATCTAAGTGCTTGCAGGCAAAACATTGATTTATTCCAGACTCCAGACGACTTTGTAACTTGCAAACATGAATATTCAGTAGACGCCATTAATGTTGAATGACGTTAAACTTCTGAGGGTAAAAGTTGTCTTAAGCCTCCAACTACGATGCACTTGTTTGAATTTAATAGGTCATATATTATGCAGATGGGTAAACCTAATCTAAGTTCGGGATTTAACTTATCGTTACGATGTTTTCTTACTTTAACCGAAAGTCCTAATGGAGAAAAACATTGGGTATGTAACTCATTATGGGCATATATAATAATCCACTGCCTGAGACCTCCCTTTACAGATCACCCGGTATGGGTTTTGAGGACTTCACATTTATTTAATTAATTTAAAATGGGACTGCTCTTGGCCAGCACTAGACGGCGAAGCGAGCTAACCCAGAAGATGCCTATTCACTCGGGCCTTAAATAAAATAAATATTTGTGGACAATCTTACACAAATCAACCTAGTCCCAAACTAAGCAAAGCTTGTATTATGGGTACTAAGCGACGATATACATACTTATATAGATAAATAAATACTTAAATACATAGAAAACATCCAAGACCCAAGAACAAATATTCGTGCTCATCACACAAATAAATGCCCCGGCCGGGATTCGAACCCGGGACCTCCAGCTTCACTACCAACTACGCTAAACCGGTCGTCGAACTCTTACTACTTAAAGAGGACATTTGAATTTCTTCGCTGGCTTAAGGCGACTTCCTGACTTGGCGGGGCGGGACCGATATGTGACATTTTCTTCTTTGACGTAAACTTACTGAAGTCGCAAAGATTCTCACTTGACGGAGCACTGTCAGTATTACTTTTGCGCAGCAGTAATAGCATGCGCAGAAGCAGAGCAGCTCTGCAGTACCGCCTTCGCATCGTCCCGCTACTGCGCATCCCGCGCCAGTCAGGAAGCACTCATTTAAATGTAGGGGCGCAGTAAAAAATGGTACTGCGTCGACTGACAGCTGACACTGACATTTGACACTTTTCTCATATCGTACTGCCTCCGCACCGACAAATCAGGAAGTCGCCGTATGGAGGTATCATGTTTTCCTTCATTAATATTGAATGTAGGTAAGTGCCGCCGCTGTCAGTACAGTTACACAATGACACTAACATCGGTGTCATTATGTTACTGACAGGGGGGGCTAATCCACCTAACCATTACTTAAGGTACTGTAATACCGTTAAGAGGTACAGTACGAGTATGCATACCAATTTGTACCAACAAGTATACATTTTTCACCTTATTCCTTTGCTATAAGGTTCATAAATGTGTACATTTTTTGTTCTCCATTATATGTAGTTTACTTATACCTTCAATGTAGGTATGGCGCGTGATATTTATCACGGCACTATGTAAATGTCATACAGGGCACTGAAAAGTCCACACAATATAAATCGCCAGGAAAAATGGGCGGGTTCCTAGTAAAAAATGGCACTTAACACAACGGTAATTTACACGCTACGAGAATACGAGAGCTGTAAAAAGTACAAAAAGTCTCATTTGGGCAGCAATAGCAGTGCAAAATTAGTATGTGTCACATTGTAAAAATAATTAACGTCTCTGTTGGCCTCTTTTTTCCCCTTGTTATAATATGGAATATGTTTTGCTCAGACTTTTAAAAATTATTGTGTTAGGTACCGTAAAATGGGGTAAGTAGGGATTGCGAGGACAGTTGGGTTATGAATGGGGAGAGTAGGGATGGCAGAGGGGTGAGCTGTTTTTTATAGGCTACTGCAACGTAACATATAAATTCAAATTACAAATCATGCTATTATAATATGCATAATCCCAAAGTGTCGATCCTACAATTTCCCAAACTCGCCTTAGTATGAAATCCCACCGCACCCCAACCTACCTGAACTACGGGGTGAGGTGGAATTTCCAACATTCTGTGTTTATCGTTATAATTATGAACACAAAATCATAAAAAAATTAAAATACAAACATCCGGAACACTTTTTTGTAAATAAATTAATGCGCCACATACAAAAATAAACTATTATCCGGGTTTGAACTTCGGTTTTGTGCCAACTCACACCATTTTACGGTGCTGAAAACAGATCTCTTGTTTACTTATAGTTACTCGTGCGTTAAATTTGTTATTCTGTAGGTACAAATCAACCGAGTTTACAATTTTTGAAACTAGTCCGCGGCACGAAACTTTCTGGGCGGTAGTTTCAGATTTGTGGAGCTGCAGATAAAAATATATCAAGTTAAGGAATTCTAAATAGCTTTGCAAACATTTGCTTAAGGCTCACTCCGATGTTCAGTAAAGACATACAAAATAACAAAAGCAAACGTTAGGTAGGGTATTTACCGGGATGGCCTTAGTAAGCCGGGACTTAATTAACTAAGTATAGTTATCGTTGATTACTATTAAACAGGCATTATTGTTGTCTGCCCACGGTTACTTCGTATTAGCTTTGTTCATCTATCACACAGAATCTGGTTGCGCCCGGGAACAATCTTTTGAGGGCTCTTCCAAATGTCACCAGCCTCTGTCACAAGCTGACAGGATTCCGGCTCAGTAATTAATAAGATTATGGAAAGGTAGATTTGACTCATGGATATCCCCCTGAGTGAATAAAAAATAAAAACAAGTGCGTGTCGGGCCACGCGCGCAAGGTAGGATTCCGTAGTCGTCCACCCGTTACATTATGTGGACTAAAAAGTTCACAAACTTATATTTACTATGTTTTTGACAGAATTAACAACATTATCTAAGGTATCAATGGAAATTGTACAAAAGTTTGCTTTTGCAAAGTACATTTCTGAAGTTCGACTATTACTCGTGAACTAGTAATGTCTACTTAGCTGTGATAGTTTTCCTTTTAAATTCATCGTATATACTACTACCATGATTTTTTTCACATGCCTAGTAGCCACCGTTTAACTGGCAGAGGGGGGGGGGGGGGACACTTGACCATAACAAAAATTATCACTTCAAAGCTTAATATCACGCTAACCAATTCTTTAATCAAAAAATGCTTTTAGAAACCTTATAATATTTTTAAAAGAGCTATCCAACGATATCCCACACGATGGGGTAAGGCAGAAAAAAAAATTGCACCACCACTTTACATGTAGGAGAGGTACCTACCCTAAAAAAAATTTTTTTTTAAGATTTTATTTTACCGTTTTGTCGGCGTCATTGATATGTATACTTATGCCAAATTACAGCTTTCTAGTACTAACGGTTACTGAGAAAAACGGGGGTCAGACGGACGGACGGACGGACGGACATGGCGAAACTATAAGGGTTCCTTGTTTACTACGGAACCCTAAAAAGCACTAGCATTTTAATATCCTTTTCGTCTTAAGTTTTATTCGGTAAAGTATTCTACTAAGTAAACGGAGTAAACCGCCTTAAATCTCATGCGGTCCGGATAATCGCATGTGAATAAACAAACAACTGAGCCAGAAGAAAACGGAGGAAGCAATTTCTTTGCAAGTATACATTATTCTTGCCACGTCTGGCTCGCAATTAGCTGGGCCGTACAGTTCGCTTTATGTTACCACAATAGCCTCGCCCGAAGCCAGCTTAATGTAAAAGGCGTGTCTAATTCTACATCAAGTGTTTTCTTGAAAGCCAGGCTATAGCCATAGTGAATTGAATAAATGTTCGACCATAAATAGTTTCAGCTTTTCTCCAAAGAAACTCCCAGCTTTGTAATTTTACTTGAAGCTTTTATTCTGCTCGCTGTTAATTGGCTCTGCTTAGTTATTTTTATAGTTGTTTTATTTTACAGCTTCTCATTATTCAAGTAAAGCTCTATCTCTCTATTATTTAATGCTAGGGGATCCAGTAGATACTTGTGCCGGCAGTGCAGTGCGTTTAGGTGCTTATACCTATATAATATAAATATGTAAGAATATAGTCGTATTTCGGCACAGATTAAGTCGATAAAGATAAAGGTATTATTGTGAAAAACATTCGGTATGATTTAGCAGTTCCTTATTTATTTTCTATTTTAATGATTTCACTAGGCTAGAGACTATTTAGCGACTTTTAGAGAGCAAAGATGATCTAAAATTATTTCCGTCTATGATTTCAGTCGCTTCACAAATACAAATACAAATGAATGAATGAATGGATGAATGGATTCAATTACGAGTAGGTAAGTACTTTAGTTTAAATAGGCGGCATAAAATATAAGGACTTACATTCATTGAAGCCATAACATAAAAACGCTCTGACAGTTTACCCAACAAATTGATAATTTATTCCCTAAACGAGGCTAAATTTACAAAAACACGCAACCGAAATCGCATTGCGATTTTTTAGAAGTTACGAGCTCATGTTCAATTTTTTATTAGTTGTAAGTAATATTCAGTGACAGCCCTCGTAAAGCTTTTTATAGGACCACGGCTGTTGTCACGGAAATTAGATTTTTCGTCAGCAGATTTATATCACAACCGTATATATTGGTGCAACGAAGGGACATTAAATCATTTAGTAACGATTTGTGGATATGTAGTGTGTATTGTGTTTGTGTGTATGTTTTGCCATCGGCAAAACACCAAATACGATGATATGATGCGATTGAAACGTTTATAATTTTGATTGACACGTGTCTATTAATTAACAACATTTAATTTTTCTGACACCTTAATGTTGTTTAGGTATGCAATAGTATTCAAAAAGTTAGGAGACGCGAATATTTTATCTATATAATTATATTAAGTTGATGGGTGACTGATTAATCACCGCCCCGCCGAAACTGCCGGTCCTAGAAATTTGAAATTTACACTATAGTTAGGTTATATAACGGAGGCAAGGGATAAGACGGGATTTTTGGAAATTCAACCCTAAGGGGTTTTACCCGGGGGTGCAAAATTTGTACGGGGGGCAATAATTTTTTAAAGGTATAGACTTGAAACTGTGTACAAAGACTCCTTAAAATAAGACAATGAAAGTGATATCTACGTTTTCAAAATTTTCATCCCCTAAGGGGTTGAAAATAGGGGTGAAATATTGTATAAGGAGCAATTTTTTTTGAAAGTGAGAGTCTTCAAACTTTGTATGAAAGTTTCTTATAATAATAAAAAAAAAAGTGATTTCAGCGTTTTTCGAAATTCATCCCCTAAAGGGGTTAAAAAGGGGTTCAAAGTTTGTATGGGGAGCAATTTTTTTTTTTAAGTGAGGTACTTCAAATTTCTTACAGAGACTCTCTGTTTAAATAAAACAAAACTAATTTCTGCGTTTTTTGAAATTCAACCCCTAAAGGGGTTAAACAGGGATTTAAAGTTTATATTGGAAGCAAAAATTTTTTGAGTGAAGGACTTAAAATTTCTTACAATAACTGTTTAAATTAAATACTACAAAACTAATTTTAGCGTTTTGTTTTAATTCATCCCCTCAAGGGGTTAAAAAGGGGTTCAAAGTTTGTATGGGGAGCAACATTATTTTAATTGAGAGACTTTCATTTCACAAAAAGACTGTTTAAATTTCAGGATTTGTGGATTTGGATAGATGTTTGAAACGAAATTTCTACAGGTCCATAACGTAGTGGCACCAGTAATGGACCTGGCTCCAGTAATGGACGCAAAAATCTTTCACGGTCGAAATTAAGCAACGGAAAAGTATTATAGTCATGGCGACACTTTAAGCATAAAGAATAGGCTTCTATGTATCACATTGACAAATGACATACACCTCGGTCATTTTGTTTAAAAATGGCGCGGCGGCAAAAAGTGTGCTCCGTCATTTTTCACGAATAACCTAAGTTTCTTACAGAAATAACTAAGGAAGTAGGTTTACGTTTTTGATTGTAAACTTTATTTTCTCTAAACAATATTATTTTGATATGATTTCGTGAGAAGCGTTACATATTTAACAATACTTTTTTAAAGTGTTTATTGCATTAGAATCTAATTTGAATGATTTAGAGAGGATGTACATTACTGGTTCCTGTTTTTTGTTAATCTCCAATTATGGTCAATTTCTCCATGATTGGTTTTCATACTGAATTCTGGTTACCCAATTATGGACACCCAATGTTGGACGGATTTATTGGCGAGGTAAATGTTTGAAAAATGCCACCCAGTTTTATTATAATTAGTAGTTTATCGACACAAATATCATAATCCTCTAAAATGCGTTCAGAAACCGTAGGCAAATGACCTTCATTTTAACATCAATGTACTTATGAAAATTTTCTTACCTGTGGTGAAGTTTACCAGCAGTAATATAATATTCATTATAATGTCCTATTTAGTACTATAATGTTTTTTTTTTTAATTTGGAACAGGAAAATTAAAATTCAGTCGATACGAAAGGTCAGCTCGATATAGGTTATTTTTTTGGGATAAGAATTCCGGGAGAAGGATTTCAAATTTTACATTTATTTAAAATTTTAAGAAAAAAAAATATTTTTTTCGAAAAATCGTCATTATACTCGATTTCGACTGATTCGGGGATGAAGATTTCAAATTTTATATTAATTTTGAATTTACAGTGAAAAAAAATTTTTTTGGCGAAAAATCGTCATTATACTCGTTTTCGACTAATTCGGGGATAAGGATTTCAAATTTTATAATATAATACCGGCTACTATAACCCATCTTAGAGTACTTATAATATGTGTGTAGATAATATTACATTACTTACCAAGGGCGATAAAACAAAGAATGTCTTAGATCGCAGGTATTTGCGATCTGAGGCTTTCTTTATTATCGCCCGTAGTAAGTACAAAATTTTATATCACCCCCTGGCCAGGAAGTGGGTTTTTTCGCGCGCGGAGCGTGCGATAATGGCCACTTTATGGCTAGGTGTGACATAAAGTAATGTATGCAACTGTACATAATTAGGCATTAAAACACTCTTGTGACCTTATTATGAATAGCATAAACTACTATTATGCAACTGGTACATCATGAGGAGCATTAAAACACGAGTGTGTTTTATGAAACGAGCCGAAGGCGAGTTTCATAATAGGGTCACACGAGTGTTTTAATGCCTAATTATGTACAGTTGCATACATTACTTTATCTACACACATATTATAAGTACTCTAAGATGTGTTCAGAAGCCGAAGGCAAATGAAATGCATTGCTTACCAGTGCTACCGGTAACATATTTATAGATGCTCTAAATAGATATCAAATTTGAACTCCCTATCCCTGAATTAGTCGAAATCGAGTAAATTGACGATATTTCGAAAAAAAAAATTTTTACTTAAAATTCAACATTAATGTAAAATTTGAAATCCTTAACCCCGAATTAGTCGAAATCGAGTATAATGACGATTTTTCGTAAAAAAAATTTTTTTTTACTTAAAGTTCAAAATAAATGTAAAATTTGAAATCTTTATCCCCGAATTAGTCGGAATCGAGTATAATGACGATATTTAGAAAAAAATATATATTTTTAACCTGAAATTCAAAATTAATATAAAATTTGAAATCCTCATCCTCGAATTAGTCGAAATCGAGTATACAGACGATTTTTCGTAAAAAAAAATTTTACTTAAAATTCTACAGAAATGTAAAATTTGAATTCCTTATCCATGAATCCTTATCCCGAAAAAAAATAATACATTATTGCCGTGGCCGGGGAAAAAAGCAATTGCAGGCTGAGTATTTATTTAAAAGGACGAGCTTGCGAGTCCGTTTAATTATAATACGAACCCTGCAATTGCCATTCCGGCCGAGGCTAATATAGTACTTTTCTCAAAAATGGAGGAAATACGACAAAATTTGGATAAATATTTGATAAACATAACCTTAAAACGTCAAAAACATCATGCTCAATAAAAAATAAACAGCGGAATGTTAATTTTTTTAACAGAATCGCAAGTGTTTTGTTTTACCGAAAAGCGCAAATTATTCAAAACATAAAAAGACGTCGCGTTTCCAACAGACAAATACGAGCTGAATTGGCTGAATACGACCTGTGCCTCCTTTTATATGACAGTTTCTACTTTTTTTTAAAGTTTGGAATTCAACAAATAAAGGAATTTATATGTGAAATTGCAGGCGGTCTACAATGTTTTTAAACCTTAAGGTGTCCAAGATTTTGTGTCCATAATTGGATTTTGTCTGTCCATCATAGGATTTTCGAAGATTTTCGACTTTTTCAGATTTGGAGCAATTTTCTCGGAACTTACAAGTTTATCCAAAACTTTTGTATGTTTATTATAATTAGTGATTATTAAGCTACATTTTCTTTGAAATAACTAACATCAAACTTATAAAATAAGAGAGTTATAGCCAAAAGAAGTCGACAGAGTTCTTAAGCCGTCCATAATTGGTGCCAAGTTACGTTAATTAAATACGTACAGTAACGAAGAGAAAACGACAAGATACGTGTCAACTCACACAAAAAATAACCTAAGTAAATGAGAGTTTTTAACCGATAAGTAGGTAGGTACCTAAAGGGATTTTTAGAGGGGTTGAGAATTTGGGTTGACCGATTTATAGATCTGTACAGCATATTATTAATTTGGTCTCACCGGGTAAAAGTACCACAATTATTATACTGTTTCCTGGATATTAAGATGTTTTAACTAAAAACCGAGCTCTACGCAGACGAAGTTGCGGGCAACAGCTAGTAATGTATAATTTCGAAACAATGGCTTCTTACAAATATTTTGCAGTTTTTTCGAGAGCTATCGAAAATACAAATCCAATTTATTTTATATGTGATTTTTGCTTAAGCCGCATGTGAAAAAAATACTAATTATTAGTACTTAAGTTTTAGTGAATCCCAGGACAAGGAGATTATATACTAACGATAACAAAACAGTTTTTGATAATACTAGTAGTTATTTACTAATACCAAAAAAATTGTCCTTGTAACTACTAATTACTACCTACTAAACTGTTTTGTAACCGTTAGTATATAATTTCCTTGTCTTGGGATTCACTAAAACTTACTAATAATAAAATTAAAACTAATTTAATTAAAATATATTTAAAAAGGGCCCCCGTGGCACGGTACCAAAGACGCTGGCAGCATTCCCTCGCTGTATGGCAGTACTTAAACGCTGTGCGAGGAAGCTGCCAGCTCTAATAATTAGTATTTTTTCGCTCAGTGTATCATATTCCATAACTGACAAGTTTAATGACCGTTTATATAATATTGAAAGTTTTATTAGTCCATGTCAAATGTCTGAATGAAAAACAGTGAGAGTATTGATATCGGACATTTTCTAAGAAGTTTCACACGTCCTCGTCTACCGACCATAAAAAAACAAACAGTACATTATGTAACATGCGGACTAGTGAAGCGTGATTTTTGCCGAGTAGGTATTGTCGCGATTTGTTATTGCTAATATCAGAATAATTTAATTTATTTTTTATTGTTGTCAAATACCACATTACAGGAATCACCGGAAGAAACTTAATTTAACGGGATTCATAATGAGCCATGAGTCTACTTCACAGAACTGTTAATTTAGCAAACCGGCCGTATTTCAGTGAATCCGTCCGCACTAATTCAAATTGCATGCATGAAATGATATCCGTTTTGCGGTTTTCCCTGTTAAATACACTTTGATAATTTTAATTACTTATGATTCAGACATTATAGGGATGGAGTATATTATTAATTACCGTGGAATATACCATTTGTTGATCACCCCTAAAACCATCATCCTCCTAGCGTTATCCCAGTACAGTTGCATCCTAAAGGATGCCTGGGGTCCGCTACCTAATCCCAAGATTTGGCGTAGGCACTAGTTTTTATGAAAGCGACTGCCACCTGACCTTCCAACCCCGAGGGGAAACTAGACCTTATTGCGATTAGGCTTTGTCAAGTTGTAACAGCTTTTGCTCCGGGCATGAGACTAAGGGCGTGGGATGAGGGGTACCCGAGGCCAGACCTGAGTCATATGTGGAACAAAAGGGTAGAGAAAATGTTGGGCGCCTTGAAATTTTTATTAAACTTATGACACAGGCCCCGCACTAACGATGCCCTCGTGGTGTATGGAGTCCACAAAAACAAACCAGTTTGAATGTTTACTTATACATTTATTTGAAAGGATTTTACACCCAGGCGTCCCCAGGTTACAAGTATTCAAACCAAATAACGCTAATGCTTATCTAAATATATATCTAATTTGCCTATGTCGCAATTTATACTAAAATGTTAAAGAAAACAACTATAAAACGATATTTATGGAGGACGGAATTCAACTAAAACCTACGGGTGTGTGTGTGTGTACCTCTAAATGTCTTTGATGCTGGCTAAAGCAGTATGGAACGGACTCACATTTGCAATGCCTGCCTAACCGCTTGCTCTAAAAAGGAACCGTCGTCTTTCCCGTCTCCCGGGGAAAATCCAAAGAGCCTCGCAGGAAACCGCACTCCATTCGGGACTGGTTCCTGAACTTAGGCACTGTGCCCGTGCCTAGGAGCCCTGGAAACCAAACAAGATTATCATTAATACACTACCACACGCTACACCTAACCGCACTTTGTATGGAGACAGAACGGTCAAATATTACTGCCTATAGAGTAATTCCGCATACCGAACTTACCATTAAGGGCTTGAGATCAAGCGAGTAGTCGCTTTATACTCGGGCATGACTAGCGGAGTTGATGGCATCGCCGAACAATGGGCCGGAAGGGTGGCCGATGCCTAGAATTTCATAAATCTGCAACAAAGACGATAGATTCAATGCTCACGCCGAGCTTCATGGTTTGCGTCGAAACAACCAAAAGCTGATGGTATTAAATGAGAAACAACTTACACGAGAGGGCGTCCGAAATCTCCGAGCCAGCCGCCAACATTCTGGGGCGCGATCATACACGAAATTGCTACTTCGCGTGCCGGCGGGGCGAACAAATCCTTCCACAAAACGAGGACAATCAGGCTTACTGGCCCATATCTCTTACACTTCCACCGAGCCTCATGGAGAAAAATAACCTCTTCTCTTGCCGTGAACGAAATCGAAAATCCTCCTCATTCAGTTGACAGCTCAGATTAAAAAGGGAAAAAACTGTCTATGGTAATTTCGACTCGTTGACCTGAAAATTCTGATCTCGAAGTAAATACTGAATTGTAGACTAAAAAGAAATAAAAATTAATCTGAACGAGAAAAACTATGCCTAACATCAAAACAAAATAATGATTTCCAAATTTAGAAAACCGATGATTAATTTCATGTAACAAAACGTAGTCTAAACTTGCTATAACGGAACGCAAACCGGTGAGTGTTGCTACATCAAAAAGAACAACTATGAGACAAATGTTGCTAGTATAGAAACGGAGCTGTTTAGGGTAAAGGTAAAAAATCCGGCGTTACAAAGTGAGTGGGCAACTTGACTGTTAGAAGTTCTCCCCCCCTCACCCCTAAAACCATATTGAATTGAAATGTGTTGTCAATACAATCAATCACACTACGGGAGCTGCTGCAGAAAAATTCAAAGGTAAGCAGTCTCCAAGCGCAATTTTTTTAACCGTGCCAGCCCGCTATTCCCGCATAGTCAAAATTGTCTATTTAGGTACATGGCATAATCAATAGTTTTATGAGAGATGATTTTTAGTTTAAGCTATAGACTGCTTATTCGCTATTTAATAACGAATACCTTTCCAATCTTTCATATGCTCCTGGCTCAGCAGCGCCCGCGTGCCGTGCAGTATGTGAGGCCCAGGTCAGTTCATGGATGGGTGACCGCTTTGAGTGGTTATTAACTGAGCGTTCCCGTGCTTTGAAAGGCACGTTAAGCCGTTGATCCCGGCTGCTGTTTATGATAGCAGTCTTTAAGCAAAGTTATAGGCCTTCGGGCGGCTTGAAAACTTCTAACAGTCAAGTTGCCCAGTCAGTTTCCCCTCGGGTTGGAAGGTCAGAGTCAAGGCACAGTCGCTTCCGTAAAAACTAGTGCTTCCGCCAAATCTTGGGATTAGGTAGCGGACCCCAGTCATCCTTAGCTGGGCTAAACATTTCTATCGGATCTTAAAACATGGTTACGGTGAGAGCATTGTAACATGGACCGACTGTTCTAAGCAAGCGGCATGCACACGAAATGTTTGATCAATTTCCCATTCAATGTGCACACACGGGTACCGTGTTCTGTTACTGGCAGCTTTTATCCATTGCACTTCAATGCTCCATTGCGATTAATAAATCGACAGTGGACTATAGAAACCATTCAGAAAAGCACGATAACCTGCGCTTATTGAAGTCGCTTTAGCTGAAATAACTTAGTCGTTAAAATAATGCGCTATTTCTATCTGCAATGTCAGGGAATTGGAATTACCTAGAATACCTTCTTCCTCTATTCAAAAATCGATATGAAAATTGAAAAGAAGATTTTAAATTTTAGACTTCAGAGAACAGGTCCCCCTATTACGGCTTCAATGAGGTCGGTTAAGGAGTACAGAGGCGAGGGGCAGATAAAGGTAACCTACCCTCTGGAATTAAGGTTCGCCACGCCACTAGCAGTTATCTTTTTACTGTATTTTACTAGTTACTTTTTTACTATATTTTACTGCCCATGTTATTTCTACAAAAAGTTTGACTATAAGCCCAATTGAAATCGGAGCACTATAATACAACCATCAGAATAAATTAGTCATCAAATATTTTGAGGAAGAGGCTCTGGACAGGGACGTCTGGACAACATGGGGAGAGGCCTTTGCCCAGCAGTGGGACACATAATAAGCTATTAAAAAAAAAAATTACTTGGATTCTTTGTGTTTTTCCTGTGAATTTCAATATTCCTAACCTTTAACAAAATAAATATCGTCGGATAATATTTACCTACACAAATCGACCTAAACTCTCAGTAAGCCCTAGGTGGCTAACATAGGTGCCAGACGATTATGTAAATGTCCAAAGTTTAGAAGCTCATCTAGGTTATCTGTAACTAGGTTAACAGTTTACAGAAGGTCATAAAATCATGCATGAAAAAATAGGTAGGGCATATTCAATTTTATTTTCAGTGCTACTTCTAACGTCGTGAGTAAAAGGATGGAAAATTCATGATATTGCTCTGATAAGTTGTTAGATAAGTCCTGAACATACTTCAACTCTATTCTGATTTCTGATATTTAAGCCTGCATCAAATATCTCTTAGTGCGCAGTGTACGCTGTATACCCGCAGCAGAGCAAGTAGTGGTGTTATTATGCCTATACTTTTCTGTAAGGTGGAGGTAGGTACTTCCCTAGTTGGACTGCCACAAATATGAGCGAGATGCCATTCAATTGTCCGTCTGTCTCTCAAGTCTCAACTAGATTGTAAAAACCGTTAGTTTATAATCTAACGTAGCGAGATTTCACGAGATTGGAAACTGTCAAAAGTTTATAATCTACCGAAAAATATAATGCGTTAAATTATAAACTGTATGTTTCGGTCCACATCTTTCGACGTGAAACTTGCAACTTAGATTGGATTCGTTCGTTAATTATCTTGTGTTCCTCAGAGCGGAAATAGAAGCCCCGCGCAGCTGGGTTTCGTCAACTTGCTGGAGGCAAGCACAAAAAAAATCTCTTCACGATCTTTCGATAGTTAACAATGTGTCTAATTAGATTATAAAATAACGGTTTTTACAGTTTTACGGCAACATGTATACGAAAGGGACGAACTTTACGTCAATCGCACATAACTGCGATCATGCTGTATCGTTGGTCAGAGATATTCAACCACATGTCACACTTGTCTTATACAAATTCTATAATATCCCGCAACTTTCGTGTCGTTACCTTACCTTTAATTAAAGACGCCGCAGTAGTTGTGAAAGTTACGTATTCTGTATGTTTCCCCTCAACTTATCCGAAGTATTCGTGAATATTCATAACTTTACTGCTGGAATGTTAACTAGGGTCGGCCCTTCTTACCGTCCTACCCAAGTTTAGGTACCTTAATTGCATCCGAAGTAAGAAGATAAACGGATCGTACGTATAATGCCTTTCTATTAATAATTTAATTGCCTTATTCAGCCATACCATAATGTCTTTAAGTCTACGTTGCTACTTAATTTACGTCAGCGTTATACCCAAAATAATTATTTAAGCTGAAAATTTATTCTGTAAATGATGGTATGCTCTGTAAACGATACTAAACCGCTGGTATTAAGCAATCGCATTCTCGCGACAGAAGGCAGGACTCGTGTCTGATAAATGGACTGCACGTTCTGTAATTTTATTGAGTCAAATATTTTAAAATGTAATTAACTTTTCAGATTTTGTTTCAGTTAATTGTTTCGAGAAAATAATCGGATGTGCAGTTAAATATTCAGTTTAATGATAATTTTTATATTCAGTTCTTCCGATATTTTTCTCATTATGTTGATGTGAACATATATATATATATATATCATCATCATCATCATCATATCAGCCGAAAGACGTCCACTGCTGGACATAGGCCTCCCCCAAAGAGTGCCACAATGACCGGTCTTGCGCCACCCGCATCCAGCGGACTCCCGCGACCTTTACCAGGTCATCAGTCCACCTTCTACCCACGCGGGGGGTCTACCCACGCTGCGCCTTCCGGTCTGTGGTCGCCACTCGAGAACCTTCCTTATATATATATATATATATATATATATATAGTACCCCAAGGTAGGTAACAATATTTTTAAGTGTGATTTTATTTAACGGCCCATTCAGTCAGAATAAACATGTATGCATTCTAGGGCTTTATTTGCTTAGAGATAAAGTCGAATGTGTGTGCATGTGTTTGTGCGACTGTACTATCTAATTTTGTCGAAGTGCTGTCATCGTTACAGACATTCTAGACCGACTTGAACAATCTCATTAGTCCCGAACCCAAATAAACAAGATAATATCCCTCTTCTCTGAGATAAACTGCTCCCTCACAAATAACTCCAGCAAAATGTTTACACTTTCACAACTTCTTTTACTTTAAACAAAAGTTTTATCAACGAGGTTTTATCAACGCAATGTCTTGCTTCATGGTCGTAATAAACATTGTGATAAAAAAGTTGGTTATTCTTTAAATTGAGGATTGTATTACGAGTTATTTATTTATTTATTTAGTTAAAGGAGTACCAACAGCTAATAAAATTAACATAGGAACTTAAGTAGTAACATAAAGCCAATTATAGAAAATAAAATAAAAATAAAAATATAAATAAATAAATTAAAAATAAATAAATAAAATTATTATAAATGTGTTATTAGTGATTATTATAAATGTTATAATCACTAATAGTAATAACGAGTAATAATGGCATTAATCTATAATTATCAAATAAAACAATATTCAGAAAAATAAGATTTTTATTGACTCAATTTACTCGCGTTATCCTACAGAACAGGAAAACATGGTCTAATCCTAACAAGGTTCTAGCTTCGCCTCTGTGTTGGAAGGTCAATGAAAGTCGCACTCGTAAACCTAGTGCCTAGCCTATGCCAAATCTTGGGATTAGCCTCCAAGCGGACCCTTCCCTTAGGATACAACCGAAAAAACGCTAGGAGGGCAGTGATACTATAAAAAACCTAGGGAAATATAGACATCAATAAAATTTGTAGGAAAAGGTAGTCGCTAACAAGAAAATGTTAGCACATTTAGAACTTGTGTTATTCTAAGCAGAAAGTTGCATCTTTGATGTCGACGGCGACTTCCTGATTTATCGGTGCGGAGGCGGTACGATATGAGAAAACTGTCAAATGTCAGTGTCAACTGTCAGTCAACTCAGTACTACTTTTTACTGCGCCCCTGCATTTAAACGAGTGCTTCCGGACTGGCGCGGGATGCGCGGAAGCGGGACGATACGAAGGCAGTAGTCCGCTTCTGCACATACCTAATATTACTACTGCGCAAATGTAATACTGACAGTATTCTGTCAAGTGGGAATCTTTGCGACGTCAGTAAGTTTACGTCAAAGAAGAAAATGACACATATCAATCATTACAAGCTTAGTATGGGAACGGTAACGGAATGGAATAAAAAAAATTTGGGACCCTTTTTTCCCCTACCTATATCATTCGAGTGTACAACTTTCCGTAAAATTTCCGATTCAGGGTTAATACAAAATCGAGCCTCGAGCCATATGTTTACATTGTTTACTTAGACGACGACGGTACGCAGAGTTTTCGTAGCGCTACGCATTTTTCTGTCTATACGAGGAAAAACATGCTATCGGCTACGCGTCTACGAGCAGAGAACTTCCTAGGAGCGATCTTGGCACTTGCACTCTTACCTCTATGCTTGGCACTGAAAGTGTGTACAGGGCCTGCGTGCCCGTTCGAGTCAGGCGTGCAGCGGGGCGAAGCGTGCGGGGCGGAGTGCATGTCCAAATGGCAAATGCAAAACGCTGGCCGCCCCGCCGCACCTTCCACTTCAAACGCGCACTCTCCCATATACTAAGTTGTGCGATGATGAGAAAAAGGTACCTACAACTAATATAGTGGCTCTGTGAGCTGTAGACTTCGCGAGTGTGTTTTTTTTTCAGAAAGTGGCTCAACAAAATTGTATATAACTAATATAACCTGCTCACTAAATTTCATGATAAGCGGTTGAGAAATGTGACCTGATTCTGCCCGCAGAAACATACAAAACTATTGAAAAAAAATTGTTTAAAAAATATCCAATATAAAACTCGAAAAAAAACTTAATAGGTAATTATTGAAACTGCTCACAGAAGAAGTGCGACCTGTAGAAAGAACAACAGAAAATTAGAACCACCCGAAATCCGCCGGCCGGGCATCGTTGACTCTGAAGCAGAAACTGTCGTTTCACTCGGATCTTAACTTACTCACAAATGATAACGTAGAAAATTATAAGCAATATTTTTTTCCAACATAAAATTGCTCTTTTCGTAACGCTGACTGCGGGCTACAGCATTTCAAATCAGTCGGCAGTACGTCGATAATTTCATTAAAACAAGACTCCTGCTGAGAGCTCTCTTTATACAGCAAATTGACTTCGTTATATCCAATCCACGCTGTCGAAGAACACTGGAAATGTTTACATCTAAATAATGTTCGATATGATTTTATATTGCTTGTTTACTAGCGACGATATAATGTATACCAACATATGTATAACATGTAATTTTCGTACTAAGGATACTAGATTTTGCCCGGACTTTCGTCTACCTTTATTCGTTAACCTCCCTAGAGGATTTATTCGTTAACCTCCCCAGACCTCTCGTTGTCAAGTGTTGTTGGAGCCATGCTTGACAGCAAGGAGGCATTGAAGGCGATGGCCTCCTTCTGTCATCACACTATGTCTCAGAAGGAGGCCGCGGAGCGGGAACGCGAGAATAATCCTTTCGCGGATCCGCTCCGCCGGCGACGGGCTGGGGGCAGAGCCAGGCGCTATGCGCATTTAATGCCTCCACCGTAGTAGGATCGTGTGGGGGTCAGGGGATACCCTGCAAAGAAGATCCCACAGAAATCAATGCGCCCGTTCCACCTGGCGCGTAAAGGTTTGCGGCCCATTACCCTGTGGGCTGCCCGTCGGGACGCACGCGGTCGAATACCAATAGTGATCCTGCGGTGCCCCACTTATTAAGGCGTAGCCGGCATTCGTTGGGGTTTTAGACGGTAGTCCAAGGCGTATGCCGCGGTTAGTCACTCATACCCCTGGTGCCCCAACCAGGCGGGATGCGTAAACGCATTTCCCCAACGTTAAAAACGAAGTTACGATTGCAAAATAATTATTGACGAATTTGAATACGGAGATATATTTAATTATACTTGCTAAAATATCCAAAAAAAAACTCGCTAAGTGCGTGTCGGACTCCGCATATTTAGGTTTCCGATCCAACCGCAAAATTGAGTAAACCAACCGTAAAAATTAGGAAATTTCAAAGAAAAAATCTGATTTGCCATTTATCAATAATTATATTTAGTATTTGTTGTCCAGAAATCAAATTGATTAACCTTACATGCCAACTGGTTCACTTCACACGCATTACCTATTTTCTAAATATCACGGCTGTTATTCAGTTTGCGTAGGTAGAAGAAAAGCTAGGGGTGAAAGGTAGTCTAAGTAAATAAGTTCTGAATTGAATACTTAGCCCTCGTTATTCGCTTTTCGTCGGCCACTTATGTGCCCGCCCACGCAGTATTAGACATTCATCTTTGGGCTTCTTTATACAAAGATTGTAGTTTAATAATATACCTTTATCCTTGAAACACGTCTAGAATTTTGACGTAACATATAATACTGCACTACGTGTGCTTATTCCGTTTCGGAATGGGATCCGCAAAAAGCATCTCAACCCACACGTTTGTTAGTTCGTGTCTAGTGTACCTTTTATTGGCCGACAATGGGCAATTTCGTGCCTAAAATAACAAGCCCGGGAAGTCTAATGTAAAAATAAAAGTCATTGGAGGCTAGTGTAGGTTTTGCGCAGAGAAAATTTCACGTCCATCAAGGAAAATGGTCAAACAACTATGAGAAATGTTAAGGAAACCGAATACCTAAGAAGTTGTTAGGTAATGACTTTGTTTATTTTGTATCACCGCCGAACGGGCGAACTAATTTAGCAAAATTATGGCGGAGCAGGTAAATTGTGACTCGAGGCGATTTTACCTGGATTGAGCTGTTTCTTAAAGTACCGAATTAGTTAATCCGAACCTTGCATAAATTGCATAAATTATAATAGCTACAGCAGGGGCCGAACGGGTTATATATTTTTCTCAAAAATGGCCCGCAAACTGGACTTTAGTCGCTACATATTGGAAGGTAAAGTGTATAGTTTAAGGTCAGATCCAAATTAAAAAGTAAAACATTGCAGGCCACATATATGGCCTGCAATGTCACATATAAATTCCTTTATTTGTCGAGTTATAAACTTTTTAAAATGTAGAAACTGTCATATAAAACGAGGCACAGGTCGTATTCAGCCAATTCAGCTCGTATTTTTCTGTTGAAAACGCGACGTTTTTTTGTGTCTCGAATAATTTGCGTTTTTCGGTGGAAAAATACACTTGCGATTCTGTTAAAAAAAAACAACGGGTTGCACTCCGGGAGTGCAGGCAGAAGTGAAAACTCAATAAAGAAAGTAAATAACAAAGATATTCATATCCGTCTCCGTATCGGTATCCGTAAATCCGTATCCGTATTTATATTCATACTCATGTTCATATTCATATTCGCATAATCCATTCACATATATACATAATATGTCCCCGAGTATCATTGTGTCTTACGCATCGTAAATCGTAAGACCAGCTGAGTTTACCCCTCCTAACATCGCAATCATGATACTAAGAGGGGTCAACTAGCTGGTCTTACGAATCGTCGCGAGTTTAACAATTTTCCCCCATCACAAAAAGTGCTCAGCGCCGCTAAAGAAGTTTTCACTTCAAAAATGATGCACGAGATTAGGTGTAAGTTTAGTATTTTTGGTGGTATGTATACAATGACAATTTTTTGATGCGATTATAAAATTCTGGGAACACAATAAGTAAATAAAATATCTTTAACTGCTGGAATAATAGGTATGACTGTTTAGGTGACCCGAGATTGATGATCGATATATTTTTTTGAGTGTTGAGCCTTATTTTAGGTTTCGAAAATTTGGTGATATCAAAAGTTATTTAGGTGATCATTTTATTTGTTCCCGTTATATAAAACCATTAAATATGTAATCAGTTCCTAACAGCTGCAAAATATGTAGGTAGGGGGATTGTTCCAGATACCGTCCGATTAGCGGAGTTGCAAACTTTGTGATGACAAAACAATATGTTGCACTATTGCAAATTATAAGACTAATGTGTCTTTTTAACGGTTATATACTCTATTTTTGTCCAAGATTACGTTTTAAGTACTCACATTCACCATTAGTCAAATAAAAGTATATAAATGAAAAAGTATGGTTTTGCCCAGTTTTCGTCCGATTTGCCCAGTTTCCGTCCACACGGTGCCAGTTCTCGTCCAAGACCTGAGGAGGGGTGATTTATGCAGTCAAAATCCAGTTTTCAGTGTTAAAAAACCTTCAATGTGTATATACTATCTTGTGTTTGCTTGTTTCTGGCTATTATTATCCTACTAATATTATAAATGCGAAAGTTAGTATGTTTGTGAGGCTATTTGTGAGGATGTTTGTGAGGATATTTGTGAGGATTTTTGTGACTCAATCACGCAAAAACGGCTGAACGTATTAAGACGAAACTTGGTATACAACGAGTTTATAACCTGGATTAACATATAGGATACTTTTTATCCCTGAAATCATGCCTCAAATACAAGGTTACGCGGACGAAGTCACGGGAAAAAGCTAATACAATATAAGAACGTTAGCGTTTCATGGAATGTTGATTTGATCTACCAATAACCCTCGCTTAAGCCCATGACAGACGGGCGAGAAAGTACGTAAACTTAGGTTTAGGTTTATAGACATTTATTACTCATAAGAACACAAGTTCACTTAAATGAGATACAAATTAAACTTTAGGTAAAAATATTCCAACACATCTTAATAAATATTTTCATATACTACATATGATCTTAACTTAGTTTTAAATAGTATTTCTGAATTACACTCCTTCACTTCTTTCGGTAACTTATTGTACATTTGTGCCCCATCAGATAAATGAGTGAGTGTGATAAATGTTTTTTGAGTATTTATGGTCAACAGATTACTTTGGCATCACATGTTGTACATATGTAGATCTGCTTGTGCATTGATAATTAGATCTCTAAGTTTTTCTCCAAAGTAAAATAGACAAGTATCATCTGCATATAAAGTTACCTGTGCCGACAGTCCTATAGCAGTGAGGTTATTTACATATATCGAGAATAGGAGCGGCCCCAGTATGGATCCTTGCGGTATTCCGCATTTAATGAGTATTGGGTCGCTACTATAGTCACCAATTTTTACAACCTGGGTCCTGTTTGAGAGATAAGATTTAAAAATGTTATATGCTGTACCAGTTATACCCAGATTTTCGAGTTTCTGCATGAAAAAATTATGGCTTACTGTATCAAAAGCTTTTTTGAGGTCGATAAAGATGCCGAGGACTTAGTTTTTTTGGTCAATATTGGTCTTTATCTTAGTGACAAGATCAACTGTTGCTGATAGAGTATTTGAACGTTTTCTAAATCCGTACTGCTGTTGAGATAGAACATTTATTTTAGTCAGATGGTCGTCAAAACTTAAGTGGGTGATAGACGGAAATTCACGATCTTTGCTCGGAATCGACATCGAGGCAGATGTATATTTGTTTGTACAAGCTATAAAGTCATACTTTATAGCTCGTACGTCTGTCCTGACCTGAATGTCTTGATGTTGATACCGAGCAAAGTTCGTAAATATTTTTCTATCACCCCGTCTATCACCCACTTAAGTTCGCGTTTTCGTTGTCGGTCACGGGCTTTACATGATGCTGGCCAAGAGCAATCCCATTATTAATAATATACATATATATATATATATATATATATAATATAAATATGTAACATTTGTTTATGGCTAAAATTTGACAACTCACGTCATAACTAAGACATTCGACCTATCTTATGTATAATTATTGATTATCATATTATGTAATAATTATTGATTGTCTTGCAGCTTGTCCTAATTTCATTCAAGCGTCGATTAGATGAAAACCGGACCAACGTAAAATACTTGGAAAATGATTCAAGCCAGTTATCCGTCTATGAAGACGAAAACTGGCACACTGGCAAAATTGATGTCCCAGTTCCCGTCCACTAAATTTAAGGATGTTATAGGTAAAATAAGTATAAGAAACACTTAAAATTGTCTTCGTTATGTATATTAGTAGTCATATATACTAAAAATATCACTCTAACATGGTAAAAACATTAACAAAAGTTACTTAGAAATTTTCCTGTACCACTAATTTTTTTTTAGTTTGGCCGAATTTTCGTGGCTCAAAAACGTGGCACAAACTTTAGTTGATTATATCTTGGTCATACATTGTTAATTAATATTTGTATGTAATTAGTACTTTAGTTTAGGTTTTAAGGAACGCAACGAGCCCAAACATGCGTGCGTAATTGTTTATATATTCCTATTCTACGCATTTGTAAGAAAGAAGACACCCAAAAAGACGGGAACTGGCACATGGACGAGAAGGGGAACAATCACC
This sequence comes from Cenopis cana, assembly GCA_951800055.1. Taxonomy (NCBI): domain Eukaryota; kingdom Metazoa; phylum Arthropoda; class Insecta; order Lepidoptera; family Tortricidae; genus Cenopis; species Cenopis cana. Next base: position 8,086,101 of record OX637489.1, on the reverse strand, counting down.
CTATACAACATGTAAATCTCCAATAAGCTACTTTATGTTCTTGCTATATGAAACAAACTTGAATAAAATGAACTGACAATTCACGAAAACAGTGCAGACTTGTCAGTGCATATGTTTGTCTCACATTTTGCGATCTACACGTCATAATTGAAAGAAGAACGGTGGTATGTGTCAAACTGTAAAGATATTTACGTAACAAGAGTTGTAAGCAAAACAATGTACGCTTGAACGTAAAGTTCCAAGTGCCATACTGAAAGTAAACCTATTTATGGCACATTGACAGTAAATCTTATTCTGTAACATGCAATGTCACAATGTGTGTAAATGATTTTATGGAAGACAAATTGTAAACAGAACTTTGGTGCATTAAGTGAAAAGATGAAACTGTCATATACGTTGTAAGCATGTTTTTCGTCATGTAGTGTGTAATAATAATAATAATAATAATAATATCATTTATTTGCCAAAAAAGGGTATGTTTACATGTCTTAGTGTAAATACAGAATTGTTCGCCTTCTTTAGCTGTTACAAACAGCATGCAAATATATCTACACCATATAAAGGGTGTTTGTATGGAATACACGTTAATTATTAATTACTTAGGTATTTATTTATATTAGGTAGTTATTATTAGGTAGACATTTTTATTTAGGTATTTAACACTCTTAATTATATATATCCTTACACTATAACTTTACAACAAAATAAAAATAGATTAGGTTAAACTTGAAATTAAACATATTACACTTTGTGATTCAAATATTCACTGATGCTGTAAAAGCATTGATTAAGAAGCCAAGTTCTTAATATTCGTTTAAACTTATTGCCCTCTAGTGTTTTTATTTCAACCGGCAGCTTATTGTAAATTGTGATGCTCATGTTAAATGCATTTCTTTTATATATATCAGTCCTAACCCGGGGTTGAAATAATAGATCTTTATATTGCTGTCTAGGATTACCAGAACACATGTCAGAACGCTTTGTGAAATATTTTGGGAAGGTTTTAGTGAAGCAGCAAATTTTCAAAATGTAGATACATGCCAAGGGCAATATGTTGAGCTGTTTGAATATGGGCCTACAACTACTATCCATTCTAGCGTTTACTATTGCACGCACACATTTCTTTTGTATCTTAAAAACCCTTTCTACGTCTACTGAGTAGTGTACTGAGTGTAAACTTATTTAAATGTAAAGATATTTTTGACCTCGACTGTACCATCTACCTACTGTGACATCTTAAATTTCCCGTGGCAATTTCCCACATTTTAAATTGAATAATGGTAATAAAGTTATTTTCTTTTCAGAAGTCATAATTTACTATATTTTTTTAGTATGACAATGGGGAAGTTTATACGGGAAGGTTAAGATGCCACAGTAGGTAGATAGTACATGAACAGTATTTTATTGTTTACTTTTATCTATAAAAAATCTTTCTCGGATTGGCGTGTTAACTCGTCAAATTTGAGTACAAATTATAATCACGCCGTACTGAAAGGGTTAAGTGATTTGTACACAAATAATTATTCCAGTCAGGAGACTAATAAAATTAAGTTGTATATATAATATCATTTATTTATTTTTGACTAACTTATTTATGATTAGTATATTAAAAGAAGGATTAAATACGATTACCTATAACTTGATAAGCGATTTGTTTAACTTCTTCAATCACTAACTGGTAAACGAATTAGTGTAGTACAATCGTCTACAAAAAGATGTATCCATTTTTTTCACCTTGAAATGGATGCACGTTGTAGATATCTTCCTGATTTCATGTATTGGCCCAGGCTAAGTGTTGTTTTCTCCAACAATTGACATCCATGTTGAAAATACCTCTGTCCTGACTTTTTCTCAGCATGAGGATGTGGCACGATTGTATGCACTATGTACCTGCAAAACATAACATTAAATAATGAGATGAGAGCGTAGGAGGTATGTGTGTATTTTTGAAATTATGTCCCTAATTATCTACTATACCTATTTCAAAGACAACACGAAGAATAAAGTGGGCTTCATATTCGTTTATCGTATAGCTCACGTAGTTCAATACTCAAACGTTTATATTGCTAAGTAATCAACTGTTTTCGTTGATATTCATTTATGTATGAGCTGCATAACCACCCGGCAAAACAGACTATAGGTAGTCTGTTTTGCCGGGTGGTTAGGTAGGCCTAAATAAACCAATTGATTGGAATATAAATATAACATCGCATCGGTGTAAACAGGGATAGTAAATAATGAATTAAAAAATACTTACTTTACTCGGCGGAGTATCTGATAACTGCTTTTCACAAGAATAATGTAGAAAATCTTATAATTAATTATCTACGATTGTTTTATTTTCAATATGTTGACACGTTATTGACACACGTGCAACACACGTGTTATTTCAATATTTAAAAATAACCATGGCAACCATACGACCATAGAGTATTATAAAATCTGTGACCATAAAGTTGAAAATTAAATTTTTACGATAAATTGTAACGTTCCTTTTCACGTTCAGCTTTGATTAATTGTATTGGGAAAGATGAAATAAAAACGAAACCTGCTTGAGACGGATTACACAAAATATGTCGACATCAAATATAATAGGAGGCAGCACTTTCTACGCCAAATTCACGCGAAACTGGTCTTTTCTTTAAGTTTCCTCCCCCTGTCCATCACTCTTGGCCATTAGGTATTTTGAAGTAAACTGTCACCGTATTTAGGGACAATAAGAACTACTTTCCATGAGAATTTATTTGAAATATGATCTTTACGGAAATCGGTCAGTCTGGCTATCCGATATTGGACTTTGGAAACGCTTTTTTAGGGACAATAAGAGCTACTTTCCATGAGAATTTATTTGAAATATGATCTTTATGGAAAATCTTAGGATTGTCTTAAAACAGTTAGAACCTTGGCTTTCTAAGAAGACCAGCTGGGGACCCCTCGTAACATAGCAATCACGATACTAGGAGGGGTCAACTAACCTGGTCATAGAATTTATCGCGAGTTTATACATTTTTCCCCAGTACAAAAGTGCTCAGCGCCGCTAAAGAAGTTTTCATTTCAAAAATAAACGGCGTGAAAACATGATGTTTTTGACGTTTTAAGGTTATGTTTATCAAATCTTAATTAAATTTTTGTCGTATTTTCCCCATTTTTGAGAAAAGCACTATATTAGCCTCGGCCGGAATGGCAATTGCAGGCTTCGTATTATAATTAAACGGACTCGCAAGCTCGTCCGTTTAAACAAATACTCAGCCTGCAATTGCTCCCTTCCCGGCTACGGCAATAATGTACTATTTTAATAAAGTATAATGTAGTAAAAATATACTACGACATTGTAACAGTACGTTGACATGTATTTTTTCCCGACCCTTACACTTACTTAGGTATAATCAATTAACGACCAAAATAAGCGTCCCCTTGAAGTAGATTCGACTAGATTGCCGCTGTAGTTAGCAGTACGATCAAACAAGCTAAACGTGGACATGGCTGCGTGTGAAGACCTCACTACCTATTCAGATAAATCCACCGACGACAATTTAATGATCCCTATACAACCCTGTGCCTACTCAAACTGGATCGTTCGGAGACGAAAACAATATCTCGGTTGTCGGTTTCATTCAGGCAGGAAAGGACGGCAGAAGGGAGAGCAAGATGGAACATTCACAGGTTGTGCTTTCATGATGTTAGGAGTAGATTGGAATGGCCCGGTATCGACAGGACCGGGATAGAGACAGAACGCGAGCGAGGAGCAATGGGACCCATTTAACATGTCGCCCCTGAAGGCCTCGATAATTGGATTCATTACCAGCCCCGAGAAATATGGCCGCCATTTATTGCTTTAGGACTTATTGACGATCGGCAAGTATTGCCGATATTTGTAGGATAATGTAATATTGTATCACATAATTGGAATCTACGGAATGCTGGTACCTGATATGAATTATTGCAGTCCATCAAACAATTATACATGAAAGGCAGTTTATTTGTTGATGTGTACATTCAGGAATCCTCATAGTAATCGATAGCGATTAATTTCAATTGATTGGTCGAGTTGAAATCGGTAAAGCAATATTTGAATATTATGACAATTTATAAATAGAAACAAATCGTTGTCCAACCAAAACATACTGATCGATTTATTTATTTTGCATACGTTCAATTATGGTAAATCAATTTTCTACAGTACCGCTGCTTACTCGTACATATACGTATATAATACGAGTGTGCCTAATCTAAGTTTCTTCTCATTTAAGAGGAGGGGTAGGGCATGCTCTCTCCATACAAACTTCGTGCAGGATTTTATTCGTTTGTGTTTGCATTAAAGTTATGATTTTTGGTCAGTATGCTTATTTTTCTGTTAGCTATTTCGTTATGTATTTTTTTTCATTTATATTATTTATAATTTTTATTTTTTTTGAAATATTTGAAAATTGCCACATCACTTTCTTCTTAATATCTAATATTTACATCCAAAAAATATTACATTCGTTAGTGCCAAAACCTACGAATAAAACGTGCACAGAGTTTGTATGGAGAATGCCTTGCCCACTCCTGCGCCTTAACCGACGAAGTCTGCTCTGGTCCTTTATCATATATAGGTCATGGGATCGAAGTATTTCTGAGGCCCTCCGCTGACTACATAACTGATGACACATGAATGACTTTGGATGACCACGGATGCGACGATTTCGAGTCGACAAGGTCTCTTCAAAGTAGAGACAATGTTTTGGTAATAGATAGGCAATTATACATTGGTAGGCAAAAATGGTTTAGCTTTAAAATCCGTTATAAATTTAAAAGCTAAAGACTTTTCGAAACCTTCGTACATTGACCAAACACACCAATTATGGCGTGTGAAGCGTCACAATTTGGTAGACGTCGTCGCCAAAGACAGGTTTGCACTTTTGCACCTTAGTCCATTCTAGTAAAGCAAATGTATATTCCGGCAGATTTTCATTCATTCAGCCGTATTCAATCCGGCTAATCGTTGACCCGCCGATATACAAAACGGCTAGCCGTAATGTAATACGGCGGATTATGCAATCCGTCTGCGACATATACCTTTGACATCGACTGTACAAGCCTAAATAACTTGGAGTTCAAAATAATGCTGCAGCTGCATTAAAATCACAATAAGTTCCATAAGTCACGAAGGTCATGGAGAGAAAATAGCGGATTATTTGGAGTAGCCCAACTGGGGAAGTACCTGTGGAGGAACATTACAGAAAACAGTAGGGTATAACATCACTACTTCATCTTGTGTGGTGTTATTTTCCTATTGATGAGTGAAATAAAAATTAATTCATTTTATTTCGACCAACTAGGATCATACAAATAACCCACCGGTGCGTCGCAGTAGAATGCCATTTGTGATCCTGCGGCGCCCCACTGAAGGCGTAGCCGGTACTTGTTGGGTTTTTAGACGGTAGTACGGTCCAACCGGATAGTCCGACATACCCAACCCACCCAGGTCTTTCACTGGGTGGGATACGTAAATGTATTTTCCTAACGTTAAAAAAAAGGATCACACAAATAGGTTCACATAACAAATTTAGAATAAATTTAATTGACCAAGTTAAATTTACAAATCAAAATCAATAAAAATAAATTTAAGTACAATAAAATTACAAAATGTCAGTGTTAGTCGGTAACATTTTTTTATTAAGATCGCCATAGCTCCCGATAATGCGGTGTGTTGAGAGCCGGGGGACCAGCATACTATGTGTCAACACAATGGATATTCAAGTAAATACCTACTTAAAGGGTGGGAATCGCGCTTGTGGTTATTCTGAAGTCACAAGTCTCTATAGGCTACGGTGTCTGCTTCCAGCTAATAACAATCCTCAATCAAGGAAGAATTTTCCCGCGTCAAACGCCTTAACAAAAAGCCCTTTTTATATGCACACCATTAACCCCGAGTTATAACGTAATTATATCAACATAGCTCGCAGGGGACGCGAGTTTTTGAGCAATGCCAGCAATTCCAGTTGGCCTCTTATTCTCCGCTCTGAATGGTCTCGCTGGGACGAGGCTACAACCCGATACCCACCGACTATTGAATGCAATGGAGCTGCATTGCACGCATCACATCCTCGGCTCTCGTAACTTTTTTGTTATTATTCAAAACTCATCTTGCTTTTAAAGTAATACCTTGAGTCAGTCGAGGTAGCACATAAGAACATAATTAACACATTCATTGCCGCTCGTAGCCGATAACATGGTTTTCCGCTTTGTAGCAAAAACTGTCTAAGATCGGAGACCCCGACTCCTCGGCGCTGGATGTGTTAAGATTGATAACAATGTTCGTTCCTCATATAGAAATTTCAAGTTCATAGGTCAATGGGAAGTCAAAAAATTCTTCGGAACAAATTTTGTGACAGACGACGAACGGACGGACGCCTGGGCGACACCAACAGGGTTCCGTTTTGACCTGTTGTATTATCCTTGCAATCCAATTACTCTTGAGCGAACAAGAGTACATCTAAGTTCCGTTTTGACCCTTCAGGTACGGAACCCTAAGGTGACTTCCTGATTTGTCGGTGCGGAGGCTGTACGTAGGAGAAAACTGTCAAATGTCAGTATCAACTGTCAGTTAACTGAGTACTACTTTTTACGGCGCCCCTACATTTAAATGAGTGCTTACTGACTGGCGCGGGAAGCGCGGAAGCGGGACGATGCGAAAGCAGTCCTGGTCCGCTTCTGCGCATAATATCACTACTGCGCAAATGTAATACTGACAGTATTCTGTCAAGTGGGAATCTTTGCGACCTCAGTAAGTTTACGTCAAAGAAGAAAATGTCACATATCGATCCCGCCCCGCCAAGTCAGGAAGTCGCCTAAAAAGAATATTAAACTATTGCATCTTGAAACAAAATATGGAAAGCTCGTACACTCCCAATGCTTCTTTGCTACCGTTCTCAGCCCGACAAGTCTAATGAGTCTGCTGAACTCCGTTGGCTTCTCGCTCCCGCGTGTTTTCGCTTCGGTGCCACTCCCTTGACACTCAGCGTTAAATCAACTGCGTTAGCTCACACACATACACTTCATGACATAAAAGCACTGCTATATTTGCTTACGTAATATTTTAAGTCTGCAATCAACTTTTATTGTGAGGGATCTAGTTATGAGTCTCACTTGTTATATTATATTTGTGGGAGTCATTGTTGAAAACTTTTTAATCAAATCTCAATATCGGTATATACCTACGTTTTCAATGGCAAATCAGCACGTCCATAATACGTCTGTAAAATAGCGAAATAGTACAGTTTTTCGGAGATTTCTTAATTGGCCTGGGATATTGAGCAATTAAGCAATTATTGGAACTAGAAGTCTGAACCTCTAGCAGCCCACTATACAAGAGAAATTGTCAGTGAAATTTTAATCTCCTGCAACAAGAAATGGAGTAGGTAGAGTTGTTTTGTTTTGGGAATTGGATGAAATAAAACATATACATTGAAGTGATTTTGTCCTAACTCCTAGTATTGTCACATTTGTCACTTAGAACCTCAGGAGGGTATTTTTTTCTGCCGCAAAATAATGTTATCTAATCATTAAGACAAAAATTAGCACAATTTTTTCCGAGATAAAGAGCATCAAGTTCAACCGAAATTTTCGCGGATTTTTCGATTTTCGACTACTTAAGTGGCGTTCGGCGCTCGAGGTTACAAACTTGGATTATTCATTGGTATTTGACGCAAGCTCTGATGTATCTAAGTTAGTATAAAAGACACGCTGTTAAAACAAAATAAATTAAATCACAGCGAAGTGTATGACCGATGACTGTTCTAAATGTAGGTAATAATCGGGGCGCCAAATATGTTTTACCAAATGAGAAGTGTAATAACGTTTTAAGTGGCCTTACATGACAACAGAGATACTCATTACTCATGCTATTATATGCTGCACGCCATTACAAGTGACCCTCATCAAAAGTTTCTTTGATGCTTCACCCTCGTTCAACATCGCGGATTAATTTTCTGCTTTTCGCGAATCTAAATTATACACATTAACCTGGGTGGAAAGATTTATAAGTGTTTCACGTTTATCAGCACCTGTGCTTGTTTTGAAATTCTAGTCTTAATTAATTTTTACATCCTTGCCTTACGAAGTTAAAAGATTTATGCATGAGGCATGAGCCTTAGTCGGGGTACTTGGGAGACGAATAGATGGGATATTAAATATTTCAGGTTTTTAAGAATTTTTTGCGCTGCAGTTTTAACTTTAGGCACTAAAGTACCAATTTTATGTTGTGTAAAGATTGTAATATATAAAGAGATGTTGATTGCTCGGTTGCGTTTGATTGAAAATTAAAATTGTAAAGTCTAGCAGTCAAACGTCGGCTTTGTTAGACATATTAAAACCTTCTGTACGTAAGTACTATTCATTATTTTAGTTCCTATGTTGATATATTTAGTGTTGTGCTGAATAAAAATGGTATTAGAGCCATTAATTATTCTGTGCTAATGATAAGTGGTAACAGGTCCTATGATGTAGCTTACTGGTTCAGTAATAGCCTTTTTACTCTTGCTTTGAAGATACCCAGATAGTAATTATCTGGGAAAACAGACGACGGGAGCGAATTCCATTGCTTGGCAGTTCGCATTAAGAAATACAAATGTCTTATCTGTGCTTCCATTTTGAGCTTAAAAGTTCTATTTAAATTCAGTTCAAATAGAACTGAAACACGAGAAAAGACGCAACAAGGGACAAGTTTAGAACGTGTCTAAACGTGTTGGCAGAAACAAAAAACCGTCCAAGTGCGAGTTGGACTCGCGCATGAAGGGTTCCGTACCATTATTATTAATACGGCAAAAAAGACACGTTTGTTGTATAAGAGCTCCCTTAAATATTTATTTTATTCTGTTTTTCAGTATTTGTTGTGATAGCGGCAACAGAAATACATCATCTGTGAAAATTTCAACTGTCTAACTATCACGGTTTTTGAGATACAGCCTGGTGACATACAGCGGAGTCTTAGTAATAGGTCTCGTTTTACCCACTTGGTACGGAACCCTAAAAACGTATCCATCTTAAAAACAACAACGGGTTGCACTCCGGGAGTGCCGTCAGAAGTGAAAATTCAATGACATGATAAAGAAAGTAAATAACAAAGATATTCATATTCGAATAATCCATCTATATACCTTGGAGCATTTAAGGCTCCCGCCTTTGATATAGGTACTTGCCCCTCAGCCAAAAGCATAGGAGAAAAATCTGCCACGTTATTAAAAACTATTTCATTAATCGATTATACTTCAGTCTCAAAATCAGTTAAAGTTTTAATTGAAATCGGAAACCAAGCATCGATTACAAAGTCGATTCAAAATTGTTCGTACTTTGTTCATTACGCTTGGCCAATATTTTGACGTGAACTGTCACCGTATTTAGGGACAATAAGAACTACTTTCCATGAGAATTTATTTGAAATGTGATCTTTATGAAAATCGGTCAGTGTGGCTTTCCGATATAGGACTTAGTTGAACCGTAAATGTATGCGTTAAAGGCTCAATTTGAAATGAGCGGACGGGTGCCGCAACGACACATGCCGGTTACTCTAAATTGGGACTTTTAGTCTTATGATTACCGTTCAATTTGGAGTGCAGTTGTCGTATCGTCGGACAGCTAGGTGACGAGCTGAGTTGACCCCTCCTAACATCGCAATCACGATACTAGGAGGGGTCAACTAGCTGGTCTTACGCATCGTCGCGAGTTTGACAATTTTCCCCCATCACAAAAAGTGCTCAGCGCCGCTAAAGAAGTTTTCACCTCAAAAAAACTTGTTGAGAAACTCGACAACGTATAGTTTCGGTCAAGGCTACTCGTCCACTTCCCGCAGAAGGCAATTAGGGATCATTTGGGTCCACGTTCACGAGGGTGCGGTGATGATTAATGACCTCATGAAAGCAACCTCCCTGTCGTGTAGGTAAGAGCATAAGAGGTCTCTTTTTGTTTATCGCTTCTGATTTTGCATTGTGTAATTTTATTGTGTTTGAGCACTCACTTGCAGGGTTAAGGCGTATCCTCCAAGGGGCGTGAAGAATATAAACTAAATTGAGACCAAGGTGGTTTACTTAACTCGCCAATGTATTGATTTTGAAATAAATAAATAAATATTTGTGGACAATCTTACACAAATCAATCTAGTCCCAAACTAAGCAAAGCTTGTACTATGGGTACTTACTAAGCGACGATATATAGTTCGTACAAAACTGTAAGGCCAAGTACTGTCAAATTTACACAAGCAAAAATCTACCTTACAGTCCGAGCTCTGTCTAGTTTTTCTTGCGTTCGTTTGACAGAATTTAGCCTTAGAGTTGTGTCCGAACTATACATACTTATCAGTTGTTATTTGACAGAACGGAATATATTCCCCCTTTGATACCTCCATCATTCTGATTTTGAATGAGGCACACACATAGGTACACATCTAATATACACAAACATACTTTTAATTTCAGTATTAATAATTATTGTAGGTATTATATTATCCTAATCCTAATCCTAATGATCCTAATAATATTATAAACGTGAAAGTTTGTGCGGATGTATGAATCTAGGAATGTATGTACGTTCCACTTAATCTCAAAAAGTACTAGACTGATCTCTATGAAACTTTCCAGTGTTGTAGTTTAGACATCAGAATAGGACATAGGCTATAATTTATATCAAAATTCATTCCTAAAGGGGGTTAAAAGGGGGTGGTCATTTTGTATGGGAAACAAAATTATTTTTAAGATAGAAACCTAAAACTTCCCTAAAAGACTAAGCATCAAAATGGAAGAAAATTGATTTCAGCATTTTTCGAAATTCGCCCTCTAAAGGGGTGAAACGGGGGTTGAAAGTTTGTATGGGGAGCATTTTTTTTATTAAACGAGGAGCTTGAAACTTCGTTTGTAGACCTAGAATTAAATACAAAGAAAACTGATTTCAGCGTTTTTTGAAATTCACCCTCTGAAGGGGTGAAAAGGGGATTAAAACATTGTTTGGGCAACCTGAATTTTTAAAGTGAGTGACTTCATAGGCACTTGTGGAGACTCTCAGTTAAAATATGAGAAAAGTCATTTGAGCGTTTTTGAAAATTCATCCCTTAAGGGTGTAAAAAAGGGGGTTGAATGTTTGTATGGAAAACGAGCAATATTCGAAGAGAAATGTCGTCTGTAGTAATATAGCAGGTAAGTAGATCAAAACATTAGGTAGCAAAACTAGACTATCCGTGCGAAGCCGGGGCGGGCCGCTAGTTATTATATATACGGATAACTTACTATTTTCAGAGGAAGAGTTTGGCAGAGGAGGAGTACCTAAATAATTAAAATCAGCAAAGATAATATTTTCACTTAGCACCTCCCTTGTATCCCTTTGCTCCTATAAGCTATAAGTATCAATTTTCCTTTTAAAATATTGTAGTTCCTTAACAAATTCTGCGCCGAGGACAGGATGTCGTGTTCTCCGTTCGTAGACAGTTTTCGCTACAAATGAGAAAAACATGCCATGGGCTACGAGCGTAGCGCGTAGCACTCGTAGGTAACGAATGTGTTAAGCATGACCAGGTACCAGAAAAAACTTGGAAATCAAATGCACCTGATGAAACCTGTCGTTGTCGCAAAGGAAATAACAGTCCGAAGTTGTCCTAATTTAAGAACCATCTCAAGTATAAATACGGCCCACTATCAGTTCGCTCAGAGTTGGCGAAACCCAATAACGGGAATAATATATTTGCTACTGCCAACTATTCCCAAGTAATAAAGGACCCAAAAGCCCCCAACTACGTCTAAATACAATTCTAATAGGTCGGTATGAATATAACCGAGAAATTGAAGGTCAAATATATTTCCGAAAGTGGACTAAGAATGCTCTCAGGCGCAAAATTTCCTAATATAGCCACGAGTCTGGGTTGCTTCGTCGTGGGAAGCGAATTATAATCAAATCGAATTCTTGGTTGAGCAATTCGTTTTGATGAAAGGAATACCATTTTCTGTGTTATAAATGCTTTGGATTACGTTCACCATAAACTTCTTTGGTTCCGAGCTCTATACTAAACTGTTTTTACTAATCTTTACATTCACTTCAAAAGTCTTTTATAGGTAGGTAAGTTGTCCATCTCAAAATATGGAAATTATTTTTTAACGACTGTCTAACGATTCTTTTTAAGTGCATATTTACGTAAGTTCGGTCAAATGCTCAAATGAATAGGCTTAGACCTAAGCGCCCTGTAACCCGGGCCACAGAATAAGTAATAGTACAAGTACCCGGGCATAAGAACACGGCTACGGTATCCTCTGCCTGTCGTAGAAGGCGACTAAAAGAGGGTCCTCGGGGCCGAAGACGGTCGTAGTTGGGGGCTGCGATCGTCCATAAAAACATGGCGGGACCCATATAGATGGACTCTAGGGCGGCACTGGAGAGTTCCATGGGAGAGCCTAGAGCCGTCCGAAATAGGTTGAGGAGGACAATCGGGGGGTTTTTAGTCGGTGCAAGTCCGACATAACCTGCACACTGCCCCCGCGGTGCGGAGGTACCCATAAAGGATTTTCCCCCCGTACAAAAAAAAGGCTTAGGCCTAAAATGAGATTTTCAGTCCTTAGTTTAAATCCGTCCAGTTAAGGTTCGTTAGAAAGCACTTATTGAATGTGTAAAAAATTCACTATCGTCAATAAAATATCTTTCTCGAGACTGCTTTCGAAAAAGAAATGTTTTGGAAGAAACATATTCTGAAATACTTGTTGTATACGAGTAACTAAGAAATTGATGGCTTGATAGAACGGAGGTAAAGTTTCATTTGAACTTTCCCGTTCCCTCGATACAATAACACACGTGTGAATGTAATATAATATTGTTAGTTTACTTCCAAGGGATTAGACTGGAAAGAGTTTCTAACTAAGAGGAAACAACAAGATTCTCGAACCGTGACTGCTACTGTAGTTTGAAGATATTAAAAAAGTCGGTAGACTACGCCGACGAATTTGGCAATAATATTGCGTAAGTAAGTAGTATGAAAAGTGAAAACTTTATTAAAATAAACAAATACACGAATTACTTTGTTTCATCATCCTCCTAGCGTTATCCCAGTACAGTTGCATCCTGAAGGATGCCTGGGGTCCGCTACCTAATCCCAAGATTTGACGTAGGCACTAGTTTTTACGAAAGCGACTGCCATCTGACCTTCCAACCCCAAGGGGAAACTAGACCTTATTGGGATTAGGCTTTGTCAAGTGAGTGGGCAACTTGACTGTTAGAAGTTCTCAAGCCGCCCGAAGGCCTCCAACTTGGCTTAACGACTGCTGCCATAGACAGCAACTGGGATCAACGGCTTAACGTGCCTTCCTAAGCACGGGAGCGCTCTGTTAGTAACCACTCAAAGCGGTCACCCATCCAAGTCCTGACCGCTGCTCACGTTGCTTAACCTTATATACCGCAAGCGGTACACATGCACCGCTGGGCCATGAGCGCTCCGACCGAACGACACGAATTACTTTGTTTATTGTTTTTATATTAAAATGAAGAGAAAATAAATAATATTTATTTATGTTGAATAACATTTAGATGTTGACAGTAAATCGAATATATTTTTTGTCGATAAAATATTTTGCTACATCACTTTAGTATAGGTGTCCCGAGTTAGCATAGGTATGAATTAATTTTTTGTAACCTTACCTATAGATTTACTTAGGCGTAGTTATCTGCAAAACTGCTGTTATGTAATAATTGACGTATAATATCCTAAATTTATTTTCTTTATTAGTTTGTGCCATCTATATAGTTATGTAAGTTACTACTACAGTCATCAACATCTATTTATTTACTATCATTGCGGTCAATTGGTCTACCTTACTGAAAATTTCATTAGGTACTGAGAATTTGTACTATTTTTTATCTATCGAAGTTACCTTATCATGTTACATAAATAGCGATCTCAAATACTCTATCGTCATAAGCGCTAGAGTATTTGAAATCACTATAACACATACATAGGTACAGTCAAGGGCACCAATATATATACACTTTTTCACCTTATTCCATTGAAATAAGGTCCAAAAATGTATAAATATTTATGCCCTCGACTGTACAAGTACTTTTATCTCATGAGCGCGGGTTAGCCATAGTCATAGCTGTGGCACATACGAACACATAGACAACGCGAACTCATAGCTCCTACGCTGACGCACGTATAGACAATCTGCATGTGTAGTTCAACACACAACCATGGCTCACCCATATTATACCTACCAAGCTCAGATTAAAATCAGCTTACTAAAGTATTTAGAACAAGGAACTGATTAGGAAATTTTATTGCAAACTACACCGATAACTACCTAAGTGGTAATATCATGAACCCATATAAAAACCGGTAGCAAATACCGTCCTTTAGCGCCGTGTAAGCCCGTCGTTATGCATGGCCGGCGAGACTAAGCTTCTGCTCCACGTCACCCTATAGATAAACTGCACCTCTCTCTGAAGACACGGCTCTAGCAGTATTTTAGACCACAGCAAACATTGTTTCAGTAGGATCAAAGAGTATACAGAAGATTGACGAAGTAGGATAAACTCGTTAAAATCATGGGTGCCAATTGGCACAAACGATTCGTTTTCGAATTTTATTTCAGGGTTCGCGTTTCGGATTTCAAAAACACCGCGATATCGAGTCAGAACAGCGCACGTGACACATTTAAATCAATTTGCAATGCGAAACTGACATTTCTGATTGAGTTTCGGGACATTGTCATAAAAAATAGCACTAATTATCACTGTTTTTTCTTCAATAGAAGTTAATAAGTAACACAATTTAGAAATTCTTCAACATGCAAAGTCGGGGAACCGAATGTCATCAGAGTAACGAAAGCGCACCGACTTCGCTGGCTTGGTCATATGGAACGAATGGGTGATGACCGTGCTGTCAAAAGAGCCTACCAGGGTAAACTGACAGGGGGACGGCGGGTCGGTCGCCCCAGATACCGCTGGACTGACGTTGTGAAGGCTGACCTACGTGAGCTTCAAGCTGAGTCGTGGAAAGATCTAGTACAAGACCGGAATCAATGGCGTGCACTCGTATTGGAGGCCAAGACACACTTTGGGTCGCTGAGCCAGCGGAGTAAGTAAGTAAAGTCAACATGCAATCAAGGGGTCTATGATGGGCGCCTGATAGCATGATAAACGAGAGGATAAAGCTTCTGTCACTTTCTGATACCACTCGATTGAAAGTGACAAATGCTTTACCTTGTCATTGATCACGCCAGCATGTGAATATAATACGGGGCCACGATAAGACTAATATGAAGAGGAAGGACATAAAATATTCTTCTCTTTATTATTTATGTACCTATAATATTCCCAAATGGGATCTGGGACAAAATTTAGCAATTTTCCTCTCCTAACGTTTGCGATTTAATAAGGGTCATGATCACACGTAATCCGCACGGGACAGCTAATCTGACCCAACATTGCACCTTCTTAGTTAAATACAATTCATGAAGTAAATAAAGAGAAGTAAAGGTAAAGTAGGTGGCTACGTGTGGTACTTTGATACTCGTGACAAATGATAATTATGACCACTTTAATTAACGATGTCGCCAACAATCTGTAAAACATGGGATTACAAATGAATTTACCATAGTTTTAAGAACCGATTTGGAACAGGCTTAAGCTAATAGGGATGTTGACTCAAAATTTATTAATACTCCATATGAAAGAATACATATAACTATGCCAAAAAGTGAAAATCCTATTCAAATATCTCAAAAAATAACGAAACTACAACCGTTTGAATGTTTTTAGTTAGAGAGAGAAAACGCTACAGGTCCGTGACGTCACTGACCTCGAGCGCCATAGTAAATGACGATCGTTCAATACAACGGGGCGTTTTGCGGAAAAGGGACAGAAAATGCCCCCTCCTAAAACTTTGAAGACTTATAATTATGTAATTATTTATCCTTTTGGATTACTTCTTTCACTATTTGATTGAGAATTTGATCCTTTTTCGAGAAAATTCGGATTCATTGATTTTTATTTGGTGTCAACATCCCTATTAATATCTAACATCTGCCACCACCTAAACTCCCTCAATAAGAAGAAAATTATTAAAGCATCACAAGGGAATCAGAGGGAAGTAAATCTACGCGTGTTACCTTTCAACCTTTCAACGAGCATTAATTCAGTCCTTAAAATAGGTTGATACCATAGGCCGGTGTTTTCAACCTTTTTTGAGGCGCCCCTTGATATAGAAAATCCGATCTCGGTCGGGTCCAGCTTAGGTTCTTTCAGCTAGGCTAGATTTAGTGAATCAGCGACAAAAATCCCAGTAGCTCGATTCCACTGACACCTCAGATTCAGTTGAAACCGCTCAACTAATCTCACTGGAGCGCAAACTCTTAGAGTATTACAGTGTTTAAACCGTCCGCGTGGTCGTGTCGGAGCATTCTTTTGGAATTTCCCCAGGCTGTGGCCTGGGCCTCCTATTGGTTCTTTGGGCCTGTAAAGCCGCAGTCAGGATAAAAAAACGTGTAGAAAAATGTTTTATATCATAACAGTCATTGCTCTTTAACTTAAAAACAATAAATGCTACGTGACCTCCTTGGAGGTCGCGGCCCGCAAGTTGAAAAACACTGGCATAGGGCAAAGTAATTTATTACGACATAATTTACATGTGCCGAATAAATCTAGTCCATCGTTTATCTACTGTGATTCTATATTGACTGCCTTTGCGCCTTTCCAGAGCACACGAGGGAATAAGTAGATTTACGAACTCTAATCTACGTATTTTCCTTGTAACATTCAATACGTTACTCGACACAGAAGCAGCACCGTTTATGCGCAATATATGAATACTTTTTAACACCCGAAGGACTGCTGAAAGATACTTTCAGATATGGAAAGCAGAATGTTTAAACAGGACTCTCGAGAATTTAAGTTAGAATATGGCTCAGTAAAAATGTGTAAGCTGTTATGTTCCCCCGACAGTAAAAGTCGGGGATATTTTTATAAACGCTTCATATTTTTTTAAATTTTACCTAAATACTTTTTGAAAGTTTTCTGTAGTCAAAAGTAGGAAAACGAGTACCATGTAATTGAACTAAATAGCTTAGTATACCTTAATCTTTTGATCGTGTTTTGAACACATACAAAATTCATCTATTGAAATCAATAAATTATGACTTCAAATAGAAGCGGTTATTCCAGATAACGAGGTAACGCTAGTAACGGTCGTCGGCTAGTTTTTGTTAGAAATTTTATTGCCGGTAGCTCGCGCGCGGAAACTTGCGTCAATCGGCATGAAAATAAGTTAGTTATTTTAGCAAAATGATCCTAACAGGCCAGTTGAATACGTAAGGAACAAATGCCTTGATCTAGCCCACGACGGCCCTCGATCCCGCGGTAGACCTAAGTAAGAAGCGATGACTGTATCTTGTGAAGGTCGACATGAAAGACAACAGGCTCACTAAAGAGGACACCCAGGATCACGCAAATTAGAGGAAAACAAGCACGCCAGGTAACTTTATTATGCTCATCGTTATAAAGCATGCGTCAATTTCTAAGTCGTGACAGAAAGTGATAAATGCTTTATCTTGTCGTTTATCACGTGATAAACGAGACTATCATAGACCCCAGGAAAGCTGCCCATGACAAAAGCCGGGATAACGCGTGGTAGAAGATAAGAATGTGAATTTAGCAATGCAAAAAATTGGCGATTGGTTAGATCTTCATAATCTTCGACTAAATTTAGGAAAATCCAAAATAATTCAATTTAAGCCGTATCAAAAAGCGCCACTACCCATTATAATAAACTATAATAATATAATCCTAGAACCTGTTAATTCAGCTACTGTATTAGGTATCGACCTCGATACTAGTATGAAGTGGAAACCGCACATTGAGAGGTTATCAAAAAAGCTATCTACATTTATATACGCCCTACAACACCTCAAACGAGCGACCGACCTTCAAACATCCCTTTCCGTTTACTACGCATATGCGTATTCAAGAATGACATACGGCCTCGTACTCTGGGGGAATAGCAGCGCGCTAGACAAAATTTTCATCCTCCAAAAGAAATGTATAAGAATACTCACAAATATAGACCAAAGGCAATCCTGCAAACCTCACTTCAGGGAACTTCAAATACTTACTTTGCCATCAATGTATATCTTTGAAACATGTAAATTCGTAAGAAACCATACAAAGTTATTCACCCCTACTACAGCACAAAATAAAAGAAATAATCGCAATCTAAACAAGCTTAAATTACCACTTTCAAAATTAAAAATAGTTACATCGAGTCCCCCTTATATGGTTATAAAAATATATAACCACCTACCAAATTCCATTAAAGAAATAGAAAAATTTTCTCTTTTTAAAAAAACATTAAAAACATTCTTGATTAACAAATCCTTTTACAACATAAATGAGTATTTTAATGACAAATATAATTAGTAATATTGATAGCACTTTCCCTTATGTTAAATTCTAAGCATGATGTTAGATGTTAGTTTTAAGTATCTATTGTTGCTGTGCCCTAGCAGGGCGTCACATTGTTACCTAGCTATTTACTGTTCCATCATTATTATATTGTTATGTGATTTATGCAATAAACCATTTGAACTTTGAACTTTGAATGTATTTTTATTCATTTTGCGAAGAAACGACCAAAATATCACTTACCTACGAGTAAAGTTTAGAAGGCATATGTAGTGAAGTTTTAGTATAAAACGACCTCATTTTTAGGGTTCCGTACCCGAAGAGTCAAAACGGAACCCTATTCGTGACGCCCAGAAGTCCGTCCGTCCGTCCGTCGTCTGACACACAGGTTTTACAGCCAAACGGTTGGAGCTACAGGCTTCAAATTTACACAGTATAAGCATCTTGTTGGCCCAAAGCCATAAAAATACTCAAAACTTATTTTTAAATGTTTTTAAGGTGGGCTCCCATACAGCTAAAGGGGGCGCAAAAAAAAATTATCCTACCCTATCGAGTGGGGTACCATTGTTTAGAGCTCATTGAGTAGATACTTACTATATTTTTAATTTAAAAACATAATTGGAAAACAAATTAATGAGAAGCCACCAAAGTCAGCTTTTTTACGAAATTTTGTTCCGAAGAATTTTTTAACTTCCCAAATACCTATAAACTTAGAATTTGGGAATAATGTTTGTTATTACGTATATTTACCAACCAATACTAATATATTGATAAATTAGATTTTTTCTTTGAAATTTCCTTATTTTTCCAATAAAAACCAACTTAAATGTGCCAAGTCCGACTCGCACTTGGCCGGTTTTTATATTTGTTTTGACATAAGTACCTAGTATTTATTGATCTACAAACCTTTACGTAAACAATGAAGTTGTTTATGAAATATCGAAGTTTCAGCCTTCAAAAATATCAGTCCGCGCGGAGAATACGCCTGAGTATTGACAAACCTGGAATTTTACAGCTAATTACAATAATCACACATTAATGCCAGTACAACTCACTAACAAACAATTGATTATGCGATAAAGTGAATAGTAACTCGCGAATCAACGCATTTGTACAGTAAAGCCCGAAACGCACTGACAGACAGCGGTAGCGGGGCGGCGCGTCGCGGTGCGGAGGCCGTACCGGTTGTAATGTTCGAACTAAAAAGGGTCCGCACAGAAAACCGCCCGGGAAAAAGCGTTCTGTGCGGACCCTTTCATATTAGTTCAAACATTACAACCGGTACCGCCTCCGCACCGCGCCGCCACCGCTGTCTGTGCGTTTCCAGCTTAAGAACGAACGCTAACATCGAGGCTTGACAGCTATATGTTAGAGCTACGTGTTACTAGCAGCTATTCCCAGCTGCAAACAAAGCACCAAGTGAAGTGGCTGCCCGCAACCGTCATGAATAAATGTACGAATCCACATTTCGTGTGCAGCGCGCTGCGCTTGCAAAACAAATACTTGCCGTTATGAAAGCGGGAGAATAATGTGAAAAATAAAATGGCAACTGTGACCTGGATGTTAGAGGGTAGTGATATGATATTCGGGTAAAGGTTAAATTCAGGTGGGAACAATAGGTTTCTGTAGCTTCCAAGCTTCCAAATTACAATCATACATGAGGTAAGATGATGATATTGAGTACGGTTCCAGTAAATGGTACTTACGTACTGGTTGTACTGAAGCTTCAGATTCTTTGTTGATAAAATAAATGCATTTACAAAACATGGATATAATATTTAATAAGTATAATTAAGCCCTAATGACATGCAGCTTTAGCAAGTTAGAGCAATAATTACACATATATGGATGAGTAAAGCGTTGTGTGCGATGGATGGTTAGGTAAGGTACGCATTTTAGAGGATTTTTGATATGATATGTGTCTTTAAGTAAACAATGAAGTTGTTTATGATATATCAAAGTTTCAGCCCTCAAAAATACTAGTCCGTGCGGAGAATACGCCTGATTATTGACAAACCTGGAATTTCACAGCTTATCACAATAATCAGACATTAATGCCAGAAGAATATAGTTTAACCATTTTATATCAACAGCTGAATGTTTTATTAAACAAATAGGAATATGAGTAGAAATTTGAAATCCAACGAAACGATTGCGAAGACCTCGAAAGCTTTTATCGTGATCTGTTTAATTGTTTTTGTTCACAGCCGGAACCTGACACTCAAAATTAAATAATTCGGGGTTAAAAGGTGTACATATCTGGTTACAGACCCTTAATTTAAATAATTTAATAGCTGTAATATAATTACAGCGGGTTTAGCAAACTCATTACTTGAGGATAATTTTATTTTCTATATTAGAGGTATACTAAAACTCACTATTAATTTGCACTCCGGGCGACATGTTTCGGACTCTTTGGGAGTTCTTCAAGCAGAGCGCGTTTGCGACGAAGTGCCACAATGACCGGTCCTGATATCTCATAGAAACTTGTTAAACTTACCATACAATCAGATTTTCCTAAGGGTATTGGGATCAAGAAAAGAGTGTACTCATTCATTTTTAAAGGGTTGGCAATGAGCATGCGACACCTCTCCAATTTAGCATCCATAGGTGACCGCTTACCATCAGATGGATCATACGCTTGTGTGCCACCAATGCGGTGTAAACAATTATATATCGAACACCGCTTATGACGGTTTGGTTTTGGTGCAACCCACCCTGTGAGAGTTGTGTGTTGGACTGTCGGCCGAGTGTACAAGTGATTGATAAAGATGAAGTGCGGGTAGTTCCAAGAACCCTATAGCATTTGTTGATGTCATATATCCATCAAAATTGCGGTACAGTGAAACAATCAACAATGCGCAGTGAATCGTCCATTCGTCCTCTTATTGGGCCGCAGCATTCGATATGTTTTTAAAATTTAAATCGGATCAACTGCTCTACTGTACAGAGGCGTGAACAGAATAAATTAATACAGATGACGCTTCGCGGGGATTGCGACGGTACAGGATTATCACTGGCATTTAGATACTAGTAACGAATGCAAAATTACACGATTGCTTCTTCAGCTTACTTACTACGCTGGCTAGACGACCCAAAGAGGATCTTGGCCTCTGACACAAGAGAACGCCACTCTTCCCTGTTGTGCGCCACCTCACGCCAGTTGGGTATACCGAGGTTGGTTAGGTCTTTGAGGGCTTCGTCATTCCAGCGGTATCTGGGACGAACAACCGAACGTTTTCCACTGGGCCTTCACTGCACGATCGTCCCCCATCCTCTCCAGGTGGCCAAGCCAGAGCAGTCGCGTCGCCTTGACTTCGCCAATTATGTTCGGCATGGCCATCAGCTCTTCAAGTTCCCTAGTCTTCCTCCGCCTCCAGTTCCCGTTCTCACTCCTGGTTGGTCCTAGAATCTTCCGCCAGATTTTCCGCTCTGCCACTAAGAGCTTGCTCTCTTCTTTCTGCGTGAGTGTCCAGGCCTCACACCCGTACATCAAGATTGGCCTAATAACAGTTTTTTAGACACACATCTTGGTCGGTCTGCTGATCACCTTGGACACTAGAACTCTATGGAGCGCAGCAGAGCATCTTAGGGCAGTCTGGACCCGAACTTTGATCTCCTGTTCTCATCGGCTGGTATCGGTTACTGCTTCTTCAGCTAGTTTGACATTTTGACATTGACATTTCCTTAATGTTACTATCTAGATCTATTGCGACCTAATGACATAAATTTTAAATCTATATTTTGGATTTTTCATTAAGAAATTTATTGTTTCAAACATTACTTCAAATGGACCATTTTCCAGCTAAATACTGCGTTTTCCACTTAAATTCTACTACACACAAAAAAGTTAAAAAAGAGCTATGTTACTAAAATTTTAATACAATTATCGGATCCATTAATCACTTCATTGGTATATCAATACTTTGTTCAAAATTTGAACTCAAAAATATTTTAAGACTTGTAAGGCCTCTTGAGACTAATTTGCAATTAACCTTTTAAATGAAAACAAATAACACTATTACCGCCCACAGTGTGACATTAATTGGAAAAGTTACAACTTAAATGTCACGTTTTCTTCATACGAGCTTCCAAAATGCCAACGGGTGCCATGAATAAGTAAGTGGGATATGATAGGACGGACCTAACTTTAGGCCCTGAAATAATTTACATTGCCGACGTGCTGTGGATAAAACTTTCCAAGAACAGATTATCATGAAGCTTCACACGTAGGAAATGCAATGTTTATTTAAGGTGAACCAAAATTAATTATAAGTATATTTGGTTATTTACACAGTTACCAAAATGAATTACAGTAAATTATGGATATTTTTGCTTGAACGCGCTTGAGATTTAAAATGGCTGTAGATAAATAATATATTAATTTTTACACTTCTTTGTCGATTAAGGTAATCGTAAATTTTTCGCACCTAATTACCTATTCATGGTTTGAACACGTCTTGCATGTTGCTTTATTTTATTAGCTAAGTTCGTAATTCTTGTACTTTTTGAAGTGAACGAGAAGTAGGTATAGGTAGTACGTTTTGACCCACTATTTTTTCCACAACGTAGAACAAAGCGGACAAAAATAACCGTTTTGTTCTACGAAAAGTGACATATCACGCCTACGATATAAACAAAATCGTAGGACAAAACGGACTACATCGAAATTCGAAATAGACGCGTCACTATGTAAACTCAGTTTTAGTGTATTTAGATTTCAATACTAGCAACGTTGTTTTTAAAAGCAAGCATAAACAAGAGAAAAATCTAAACGTAGAATAATTTGCAGTGAGACTTGTAATAAATCGTACAATTTAAAGGAGCTCCTTGGTAACTCTGCGCGTAAAATGTGAAATAATAATTTTATAGCTCGCCAGCGGCGTTAGTACAACTGACCGCGTTCTACGCGGCACGAGGAAATGTACTTTTTTCTTTCTAATTAGCATAGTACGGTCACGGACTTTAATTGTTGGGCCATTTACAGCTCACTTTATACGGACACTTTATAGTTAAGCTATGGAAGGTCCAGTATAAAGTGAGCCATAAATGACTCAACAATTATAATCCGTGAGTTTACGACAGAGACGGCAGTTGGTGAGCCACGAGACGTAATTTTTATTCTTCAGACGCTTCGTGAATGTATTAAATTAGGTGCACTCGCAAAATTACCTATTCTTCGAAGTGTTAAGAAGTCACATTGAATGGGACCTTATGGCAGCAGGCGCTTACGCCGGACAATAATTTTGTATACGAACAACGGAAATAAAGGCTTAAGTGCCGGCCGCCATAAGGTCCCTTTCAACGTCGATTATCACATTTCTCTACGGACTAATCAAGAGAATAAGCATTGTGTAGATAATAATGAACATGTTACTCTGAAATGTCGAAGCCTCGCGTCGGGATGTATAGATAATAATACCTCTGTTGTCGACTGTAAGCTAATTACAAAATAAAAAAGTAAAAGTAAATGTAAAAAATATTTATTTACCAAAACACTTTGAATGCTTTAATTAACATTCAATCGGCAACCCCCACACTCATTAAGCTTTTAATAACGTGAAATCTCATGAAAGCACAAATTTAATGTAATATTCCGATAATCGCCTTAAGCATTAATGAATTTCTCCGTTATAGGATGACATCATCATCATTATTTAAGAGTTTCACTCTTGTCGGTGCAGTTCTCTCCAGTCCGTTCTACTTAACGCCAGTATAGGATGACGGTCGTATGAAAAACGTGGCGTTTCATACCTTCATATTCAGAGGTTCTCAAGCTAAATAGTTCTCTAAACGTGCTCCGAATAACTCTTCAAAGTACGTCCTACATATAGGACATAACGCGACGTGTATACTAATACGTTTAATCTATCCTTCCGCACCGTTACGCCGGTCCCTCTATTAAGTATAATAATAACCTTCCTTAGTACCCTGCGGGACTCCACTTTTCTATTACGTTATAAATTGACTTGGTCACTTAGGAATGGCTAAACAGTTTTTGTAGGAATAAACATTTGGAGGTCAGTCAAGCGAATAGTCCTGCCATGTTACTATTATGAGGATCTAGCGAACGATTGAGGTTGACGAAAATAGCATAACCTGCATGGGTCGCGCAAGTTTAATGCCATATAATATATATATATATATATATATATATATATATATATCACTGATTAGCAACTTTATTGTGATGTTATTCTCCTTTATCCTCATAGTTTATTCTGTATCTGACTGCACAATAGTGTATAGTCAGTACCATTTATATGTTCTATAATAAAAAAGCGCGCTTAAAAATATGATCTGTCTCTATATTTAGGACAACCAGCCCCGGCCGTTAGGACATGTCAGAAATGTTTGCCGACTTCGTGCTGATGACTGTACAAGTTTATATTTTTAAATTAGAGATGTACCGACTACATAGTCGGGAAAGCCGACTATCCGGCCACATTATAGTCGGCGAAAAGCCGGTGACTAGTCGGCAAAAGATACCAAATATTCGGCACTTTACGACTTACTACAAACAAAAAAAAGCTACTGATCAATATTTACTTTATGTTTTAAATTTTAAGTATATTATGTAAATACTACAAATAGGATCTTTTTATTTTCAATAAATAATAATGAAATAATTTTGACTCAAAACACGAACGCATGACGAGTGGCACGGCTAGCGGACCGAAACGAACGTTCTCGACTCGATTGCACCCGAACTTAGACGAAGCCAATGATCGGCGTTGCCGACTAGTCGGCCGATTAGTCGGTCCATCTCTATTTTGATTATTACAACGATGGCAAAATAGCACACAGCCTTCCACATCATTACTACGATTTTAATTTCTGTAATTTATCCGATTTTCAATTATTTCTTCCTTCACTACGGGATACGAGATATATAAGTTTCAGTCCAAAATCCACAGTAGTTATCCGCATGATGTTTACATTGAAACCCCTGCGACCCAGTGGAATCCTGCAATTTGGGAGTTTACTTCCTATTTACTTAGTACAAGTTTAATAGAAGCGAGTTATCTAAAGTTTCAACTTACTTTTCGGATCTGGGGAAAATCCTAAAAGTTGTTTCGGACGTTGATAGAGATTTTGTACCCACGCAGTTTATATTATAAGGGAACTTTCTTTAGTTCAAAAGATTCGTGCCCGTACTATATAGTACCTAAATATTGACGTTTTAGCTACCTTATGCACTAAATACGAGTACCATTTCGTTTTTAACAGTAGCTTCGTGAGGAAACTGGTCTAACCCTAAAAAGGTATAGTTTTCCCTTTAGGTTGGAAGGTATATAAATATTGCTGAGCAAAAAACCTTAGGTGTCAGATTATGTGACGATATGTTTGGTCGCGAGCAGAATAATACGGGTATTCAACATCATCTAAAAATATAGATAAATAAAAATTTACAGGAATATTTTACACATATCGAACCAACCCCAAAATAAGCTCAATGTGGCTTGTGTTATGGTTATTAGACAACGATATAGTACCGTAAAATGGGGTAAGTAGGGATTGCGAGGACAGTTGGGTTATGAATGGGGAGAGTAGGCCAGGTATGACAGAGGGGTGAGCTGGTTTTTATACGCTACTGCTACGTAACATATAAATTCTTATTACAAATCATGCTACTATAATATGCATAGGTAATCCCAAAGTGTCGATCCCACAATTTCCCAAACTTGCTTTATTATGAAATCCCACCTCACCCCAACCTACCTGAACTACGGGGTGAGGTGGGATTTCCGACTTTTTGTGTTTATCCTTAAAGTTATGAACATAAAATCATAAAAAAACTAAAATACAAACAACCGGAACACTTTTTTTGTAAATAAATTAATGCGCCACATACAAAAATTAACTTTTATCCCGGTTTGAACTTCGGTTTTGTGTCAACTCACCCCATTTTACGGTAATAGATATATACTGACGAGAAGAGTGTACCCGTTATTATGCTTGTCAGTATAGATATCAATTCATAAATACATTAGAAAACATCCACGACTCAGAAACAAATAGGCATTCGTGCTCATAAAAAAAACAACGGGTTGCACTCCGGGAGTGCCGGCAGAAGTGAAAACCAAACACACACGCACATTCGCGCAAGTGGCCTGCGGCGCCTAAACGAAACAGCAGGCGCAGGCATACATTTTCGCCGCGCGGTAGAAAGAGAGGAGGATAAAATAATTTGTTAGTACTTATTTGTATTAAAACAGGTCACGTGTCCGTCTTCATCATCATCATATCAGCCGAAAGACGTCCACTGCTGGACATAGGCCTCCCCCAAAGAGTGCCACAATGACCGGTCTTGCGCCACCCGCATCCAGCGGACTCCCGCGACCTTTACCAGGTCATCAGTCCACCTTGTGGGGGGTCTACCCACGCTGCGCCTTCTGGTCCGTGGTCGCCACTCGAGAACCTTTCGGCCCCAACGGCCATCGGTTCTACGTGCAATGTGCCCCGCCCACTGCCACTTAAGTTTAGCGATTCGAAAGGCTATATCGGTTACTTTGGATCTGCTACGGATGGCCTCATTTCTGATGTGATCACGCAGAGAAACTCCCATTGCCCTCTGAGTGACTTTGAGCCTTCTTATGAGGCCCATGGTGAGCGACCACGTTTCTGTACCATATGTCATCACTGGCAACACACACTGGTCAAAGACTCTCGTCTTGAGACACTGCGGAATATTGGACTGGATTGGGTGTCCGTCTTACGCTTACGATATTAGGAGGGGTCAACTTAGCTGGTCGTAGAGCGTCCTAGGCGTACTTCCGTCCACTATAATGAGACCTCCTTACGAATCTGTCGCGAGTTTAAACATTTATTTAAAACATTTTTCCCCATCACAAAAAGTGCTCAGCGCCGCTAAAGAAGTTTTCACTTCAATATTTATCATGAATTCGAACCCGAGACCGTAAGCTTGGTAGGCAGAGGCAGGGTCACTAAGCACTAGTCTAAACCGGTCGTCAAAATCTATCGGTCTAGTCCAGCCGCACTGGATTTTGAACTACCCGTACTTGATCTTTATTAATAACTTGTACAGGTTGTCACTAGACCGACACACAAAGCCCTAAAAATGTCCGGTAAAATATTGGACGAATTTTTTGACTGCCTTTTTTGTTTTTTGATTACTTACATTTTTACTAACAAATTGTAAGCCTGGATTCCACGAAGGTGAATTATGAAAACCATCACCGCAGTTTCCTAATAATTTTAAGCCCAGATTAACCCTTTCAATATTTTCAAAGTATAAACGAATTTAAACGATATGCTAGCTGGAATAGATTTTATGAATGTTTACGAATAAGTCTCGTTTAATGTGTAAAAATTGTGCAAGTATAAATCTATACTTAGAATAATGTCTGTGGCACTTACATGGGGTCAGAGACTGCACGGCTCTGCGAGAAATATTTATCTTGGTCCGGCTGACAGTTTGGGCGTATGCTATTTATTTACTCGTAACTTCTCCTTGCATTGTCGTAAATGAAAAACTTTTCTTTTGGCCATTTTTTATTATTTATGTGTAACAACACATAACTTCTGTAAATTACCATGCCCTATGTAGTGAAATTTGTATCGGAGTATTCATTGAAAGTGGTATTGGGTCAGTGTCGAGCACAGGAACGTTTACCTTGTTTTCGTTTTACCGCCAATGCAAAATCAAAACGGTATCTAATTTTGGTGCAACTTTAGAGACAGGAACGTAGTGTCTAAAACTGCACGAAAACTCCGTTTATTTAAACCGGGACAACCTGCAATTCCTTAACTGCAGGCAAGAGCTTGTTTCCATTAGCAATAAAACCGGAACGGTAAAGGCAATCAAGAGCTGGATTACAAACACGGCGCTCACGTAGATAAATTTTTTAAAAGTTTCTCAACGACTGCCTGACTCAAGCCCATAAATCTATACGAGAAAATGTTGCATATCTAGTAGGTACTTGTTTAGGCGACTTCCTGACTTGGCGGGGCGGGATCGATATGTGACATTTTCTTCTTTGACGTAAACTTACCGACGTCGCAAAGATTCTCACTTGACGGAATACTGTCAGTATTACGTTTGCGCAGTAGTAAATATCATGCGCAGAAGCGAAGCAGTACCGCCTTCGCATCATCCCGCTTCCGCGCATCCCGCGCCAGTCAGGAAGCACTCATTTCAATGTAGGGGCGCAGTAAAAAGTAGTACTGAGTTGACTGACATTTGACAGTTTTCTCATATCGTCTACCGCCTCCGCACCGACAAACCAGGAAGTCGCCTACACTGCTATCTGCTACACAAATTAAGTAGTAGTTAGGTAGTGGCTTTTTAGAGTTCCGTACCCGAAGGGTCCTAAAGGCTGGCGTCCACTAGGCTCGCCGAGCCGAATCGAATCGAATCGAAATAATTCGCCTTCATACATTAACTATGAAAGTGCGTCGATTGACGCAGAGCCGCGGCGCGTCGAATCGAATCTACCGGCCGCATCGCTCGACAGGCGAATTTCTGCGCCGACGCGTTTCGACTCGACTCGGCGCGTCTCAGTCGACGCGGGGTGGCGGATGAGATTAGGGCCATAATTTTTGAATTTGGTTTGCTACTTCGGAAAAAGGCATGAAAATGAATGAAAAACTGTTGATATCACTAGTTCAGAAATACCCAGAACTGTATGATCTTGAAGATGCCCGCTATATTTTCTTATTTTATACCTGTTGACGATCCTTTTGTGAATTAATTTTATTTTAAATATGTAAAACACTATGTAATTTTATAAAGGAAATAAATATATCTAATCTAATCTAATCTATCATGACGAGCAGCGCAGAATGAATGTGTGGGAAGAAATATCGGGAATAATGGAAAAAACCAGTAAGTCACACAAACAATTTTATTGTTATAAAATTACAATTTTATAACAATCTAGGATTCTGAAATACTCTCCTGACAACATTTGTTTGCCATGGAACGGAGCCTGTAGATATAAAATAATTTTTGAATGTCTCCCGTATGCCGAATACGGCTTGAGATGAATTGCCGCCGAGCTGAGGCAAATCTGCTAATCCGTCAGTTCTTAAATTTTCCGTCAAATCTTGTTCTGACCAATATGTCACGCTGAAATTGTATCGAAATTTGTTATAGGGCATACGAAAATACCGAAAAAACTTAACAGGGTCGTTTTTGAGATCCAAAAATAAATGGTGAAATTCGCCGAAAATATTACGCTTCTTGTTTATATCGTGTATCCATTGTTTGTGCACTCTTCGCTTCCTTTTTCTTTCGCACTCTTCTTCAAGAATTTGGAACAAGAACATTTCTTCGTCCGAACTATCCATCATCCACAAACACGACCTGCAATGCGACTGACTTCGATTCGTTTCGATTCCTCTGTAATGAACGCACACGGAACAAATGAGACTCGATTCAACGCGGCTCGACTCGACGCGATTCGCCTGTAGTCGACGCCAACCTTTATGGAACCCTATTGCTGCCACTCACGCGTCCGTCCGTCCGTCGATTGTGACAAAATTTTATTCCGAGTTTTTTTTTACCTTCCATTGACCTATGAACTTGAAATTTGGTGACAATTATTACCTATTGTGTATATTTTACCAACAAATGCTAATATATTGTTACATCAGATTTTTTCTTGGAAATTTTCATATTTTTCCTATCAAAAGTTCCTGCGTTCGGTTGATGGTCCGAATTTCGACACGCACTTAGCCGGTTTTTATATGTATACTTATTATTACCTACAGCTTTTTGCTTTTATTGGGTATGCAATGAATCTGCTTGCGTTGCGCAATAGTTCACAAAATTTAATGCTGTATTCTTGATGCAGAAGCAGAATATATCCGATTCTCAAAGAAAAGATTCTTTCAACTTCGACAGGTGCATATTCAAAAAGTTTGTGGTATTCAAAGCTAGCAGGATTTATAACCGTAATACGTTTGAATTTAAATTTTCATGAGTCATTATTATGATTTACTTTTCTTTTTTTTTCACTTCAAACATGTTTTATCCGTTTAATAAAGTATAGTGGTAATACGCTTCATTCTGTTCTGCGGGCCGATTTTTGAGTGTCGAACGCTCGACTTTTCACTCGAAATCTGTCAAACAAAACATGTTTTTGACAGATCTCGATTAAAAAGTCGAGCGTTCGACTCGACACTCAAAAATCGGCCCCCTGCTCTGCCATTACCCTATTGTGACGTCATCGCGACAAGAGTCCGGAGTCTAGTCATGCAGTACACCTCTGGGAAATTACTTGCGCTCTGTGATGAGAGATGACCATCATAAATATTTGTATATTTGCCATCGTCGTAATATATAAATAAAAATCTTGGAGGACATAGATAGTTCAAATTTTAATAACTCGTTATACCTGCTATTGCTATAGGAAACGCAATTTTTACGCACATACTTTCAGAGCTCTAATGTAAGATGGAGATCCAGAATTATACACCAGTGATGCTCAAGTCGCGTCACATTTTAGAGTTGCACAATATTTTATTACCATCTGTGGCTGGGAAATAGCTGCCCTAGTTTGTAACTTATACGGGAGGAGAGAAACTTTGCGTCGCTGGGTATCGTCATATTGAATGCTACAAAGCCACAAACGTTTACGACGGGAAGACATGCATAGAATTGTGAGGTCTGAAGTTTATTAATAAACGATAAAAAAAATATAAATAACGCCTTCCACCGTTTTCATTTTAGACTAGCTTTTGCCCGCAAATTCGGCCGCGTAAACTTTCACTTAAATCATTGATTGATTGATTGACTCCGTATTTCATCCCGTCGAGCGTGAGATGATTTTCGGGAAAAAATGTTCTACACCTACCTATCCAGACTATAAGCTCTTTGTAGGTATACTAAGTTTAATTATAATCCATTAAGCTGTTTTACGTGATTTAGTAACAAGCAACCAAACACAATAGGATTTCACCTTTTAAAAAAATGAGGTACGGATAGCTAAATAAATTACAACTTTAAAAATATGGCAGGCGTTATGGAGGATAAGTACACATTTATCTATGTTTCTTGAACTTACCATTTGGACCTAAATAGGAGCTAATGCTGTCCTTGTTTTTGTTAAGCGAGTAAACGAAATGACACGAGCTCCCCTAGTGCCGAATTTTGGCTCTACGAATCCGTG
The DNA here is from genome assembly GCA_951800055.1 of Cenopis cana. Taxonomy (NCBI): domain Eukaryota; kingdom Metazoa; phylum Arthropoda; class Insecta; order Lepidoptera; family Tortricidae; genus Cenopis; species Cenopis cana. The sequence goes on along the minus strand of OX637489.1, from coordinate 8,054,563 downwards.
AAAACGAGCCAGGAAAGTGGCAACACTAGTAAAACAGCATAAGTAAAGAGTTATATACAGTAAGCATGTTATATTTTACAGCCACTGCTTCAGTTGCCTAGCTATACTAGCAGGGCAACTTTGTAGTATAACTTTGTCCCATCAACCAAAAAGTATTTTCAAACCAAATTTAAAACTCGACTAAAACAAACTGCTCAACTTGTGCAACCGAAAAATGCAAAGTTATGAAAGTTGTCTTGCGGCCGGAAAACGTGTCTAGAAATTCGTACACCAAGCGTTTGTGCATGCCGTCTCTTTTAAAGATTATTATATGAAAAGAGAGAGAAACATCTACAAGGATGGTTTTTAATTTAAATACTTTGAATGGCTTCGTAGTCTGAATTTTACATTTTCCGCAACGCAAAACTGGTTAGGTATAGCAGGAAATTTGTAGAACGCATATCAACCGGACGAACGGATGTCCTGCATTACAGTTCACAATCTAGTTTTAATTAGCTTTGGTCAGGAGGGGCTTACTACCGTGACGTCATCGCGCCGCGCAAAGTACATGCGGCCGACGGCTCACACATTGTGTGACTATTCAATGGCTGCGGAGCAGCGTCACTGATCGCACGCGCACGCGCTTGTACGATCATTAAAAATAATTCTTTTCGTGTAGTTTCGTGTTAAATAATAATGTCAAAACCACAGCATTATTGTATTGCAGCAGGTTGCACCAATAATAATAAGAACATAGACGTAAGAACGGTCATTGAGTTTGGTATTCACCAACGGTTGACATAAAAGAAAACGAAAATGAAAACGTTGGTTTTAAGAAACCTCTTTTATTTTTTAAAATGATGCCTTTAAAAATTATATAAAACTTTGTATCCCCTGGTTACATGTATGGAGTACCGCCTCCCCCTACTTTAATATTTTTTCGTCATTTCATATCACTTTTACGTAGCGGTTCATACGAGTAGAACACACCTTCCTGCTAAATGTTTTGCTGTCACATACAGACGAAAAGACGGACGGACGGGTTCCGTTTTCACCATTTTGGCTACGGAACCTTAAAAGTACTATTCGTAATTGTATTGTAAACAACACTACTAATAATAAAGTACGTATATTAAAATAGGTTCTCGCTGGTGGTAACCCTAGCGCTGAGGGCGGGGCCTCGAAAGAGCGCGTTGCGTGCGATAGAAAGAGATGGCCACGTTTAGGCACGTTTGGCATACCTAAACGGGGAATTTGTTAGCAGAGAAACTTCTGTACTTGTACTATTACTTATTCTGTGCTTTGGTGCACTATAGTATCCGTAAAATGCCAGTAACTAAGCGTAATTAAATAAGGAAATTTTGAACTAATGGAAGGAAAATAACTGAGCCGTAACTCGAACTAATTGAGTAAGTAGGTAGTCATGTAAGTTTAGTAAAAATACTTAATTCCCCGGACAAGTGAAATTGAATATTAAGTCAAAGAATTTGCTAGAGAGCCTGGACTGGAATCGAATTGAGAGAATCGACTTGTACCTAGATAATAATTTATGAATTCTAAATTAATTCAACCATTTATTTATGTATCAAAAATATTTACAAGAATACTTAACAAAATTAAACTTAAATCTAAAAAGGACCTGCCCTTGAGACATTTCCTTCCACGAAAGTTAGAGGAAGAGCAAATCTCCAAAATTATTGTGACTTTCGGAGCATCGGAGCAATTATCTCCGAATATTCACTTACTCTTTTTTTTCTGAATTACGAAGAATTTTTTTTTCTTTCAGTGAGGTACATGTTGGGCGTGCCCCCTTATTTTTTTTTATTTGACCACCTATATCTATGTAGTGGCTTACATTATACAATTACGTACATTTTATTAAGTTGAAATATATCCATATTTGCCATTTTCACTACGGAACCCTAAAATTATGAACAGTGAAAATATTTGAAAGTACGCCTAACCCTACCTAAAAACTAGAAACTCCCCTGAGAATAAAGGACGACTGAAATGGATCGAGACTGTCACAGGCAGATCTAGTTGGTTGGCGGGAAATATCATAAATCAAAGAAAAAGCGAAGAAAGTTGTGACTTTCCATTGATTCTTTTTGATAGTTTTGAATAGCGTTCAGACCTGGGGGTTTTTTACTTGGAAGAAAAATATATATTGCAAGTTATTTATTTTTTAATATACTAATGTAATAATTTTATTTACGTGTTTAATAATATTAGTTACAAGTCATTGATTAAAAAAAAAAAAACAAATTAAATAAAAAACTAAATTAAACTAAAATTACATGCCCAGCAGCCCCCGGTCATAAGAAAAATACCCCGTCTAGTAGGCATGTTGCCCATAACGCTGGCGGCGTTACCTCTCTGTATTGCCAAGGAAATACGTTGGGAGAGGTAAGCGCCAGCTCTATGGTCCCCTGAAGCGTCGACGAGTCGTTTAGATAGAGCCCTCATAAAAGATGTTGTGTCAGCTGACCAGGGGCCCAATGTTTCAACCGCAAGCGCTGCAAGCGCCTGGTCAGCTGCAGCGCCGGCTTGTGAGCGGGTCACCTGGATGTGGGACTGTGCGAACGTATCCACACACGCTGCGTCCCACACCAAGGGTCTACCCAACCTCCACGGCACTAAAGTGGCGCCATCAGGTCGCTTGCCATCGTCTCTTGCCAAACCTGTGGGTTCGAGGATTGCAGGCACAGACACGGTGGCAAGCGAACGTCGGACCAAATCATTAATAGTGCCGTGGCGGTATAAGCGGCCGGCGCTTTTTATACATGAGAGGCCATGTCTATCTTCTATACCCGACTCATCGACGCTTTTGCCACAGAATAATAAAAAAATGCATTTATTTCAAGCTTCAAGAGGCTCATACAGAGAGAATAGACACACCATTAAAATATTAAAATTGTCAGAATAAATATAAAAATTAAAAGTTAAAATTTACACATAAGAATTTAAATTTTAAATTGGGTCCTTATCAGTTGAAAAAGGCTCCGCTATTCAGGCGATTTTCTGTTTAATTAACACTTATCTTAAAAATGTATCAATGTTACTATCTAGAACAGGACTATTGCGATTTAATGACATACTTTTTAAATGCATTTTTAGGGTTTTTCATTAAGAAATATCGTTTCAAACATCACTCCAAATCGACAATTTTCGAGCTGAAAACTGCTTTTTTCCGTTTAAATTCTACGATACACAATAAAATCGAAAAAGGGCAATGTTACTATCTAAAACTTTAATAAAATCATCGTACCCTTTAATCACTTTATTGGTATTATCAATACTTTTGTCAAAAATTGAAATCAAAATATTTTAAAACTTGTAAGGCCTCTTAAAACATCCCAAAATAAATTAATTGCGATTAAGATTTAGATTCAGTAAATAAATAAATTAAATTAAATTAAATTTTTTTTAATACCTTAGATGTCACCTTAGATAATGTTGTTAATTCTGTCAAAAACATAGTAAATATAAGTTTGCGAACTTTTTAGTCCACGTAATGTGACGGGTGGACGACTACGGAACCCTACATTGCGGGTGGCTTGACACGCATTTGGCCGGTTTTTTTAATCCTGTCATAATCTTTATTTAATTTAACATGTAAGGTGCAAAAAACACTAAAAAGATAAAAAAACAACTTTCAAAATAAAGAAATTAATTTTAGTATTGTACAGTCAAGTGCAAAAATATCAGTGCATACAACTTCCTCAAAAATATGTCCCATAGTTCTTATGTCGGTGAATTAAGGTTTTAGTACCATATTTATGAGAGGATACACTCGATACATATTTTTGCACTTGACTGTACCTATGTAGTAGGTCCCCCAACCTCAAGCAAAATAGATTTTCCTAAGGCCTTTATTGGGAAACTTGTTTCTACCTTCTTAGTACAGTCGTGTTTTTAACATTTTTAATTATTATTTCATTTCGCAATTTTTGTTTTTCTAGGGGAACAAACAAACTCACATACACGGTGGGAAACGAGTAATCAGGGCAGTCATGTAAATAAATAATGCGTTGGAGTTGCAAGCGTCCATAGGCTGCGGCGATTCCCTACCATCAGGCTGGCCGTACGCTTGTTTGCCACCGACGTGGTGTTAAAAAACACAGACTCGCATACATACCCTCACGCCTGTATTCCCAAAAGGAGTAGGCAGAGCACATGAAATTTAATTCCAGTGCCACTTTTAGCAATTGTAGGTAACTTTTTTGTTTAGCCTGCTAAATCAATTTCAATTGTTGGTAATTACAAAAACCCTTAAAATAAGTACTTTTGACATCTTAATACGCGTACGTAGCTAGTTTTAGTGTGATCTGTACCTACTCACTTAGTAGATGTTTGGCTATATTTGCTTTCGATTTTCCTGAGGCTTTATGTATTTGCTGTGGTTGATAGAAAACCAATAAAACGATGACAAATTGACACGTGTGATATAGAAAAAGTTTTCAGTGCCTGCGGACGACATATTACATTTCAGTGATGTGGCTTAATATTATTTTAGATATGAAATTGCCCTTCATAGCAAATTACTACCGTCGTGTGTTTTCATTGAGATTTGAACTTGAACATGTGTCAAGTGTGGGTAAAATATAATATTCATTTTGCAATTTTGGTGTAGTTTTTTTTTGATTCCATAAACTACTTTTAAAATGTTTTACTTGTTACGGAACTTTACTTATAGACTTTGTTTTTTTCATATTAGAAAAATCCTGCGTGTAATGTTTGCATTACCGTACTCGCTAGCGACTGCGTAAACGATTTAGTATGGCGATTCTTAGTTCTATTACGTAACCGCCAGAGCCGCTGCACTTTTGTCCATACTAAATCGTTTACGGAGTCGCTAGCGAGTACGGTAATGCAAACATTGCAAACTCATGGTAAGGGTACTGATAGCATCGAAAATGCATTGGATACTAAGAAGGCTTATTGAAGCTGACTTTCAACTACTTATTTCAAAGTGCTAAGCGCGTCTCGCATTTACCTCTTTCCATTATTCAGTAGATGTGCTTATGTCTATGAAGATATTGTAAAGAAAACTGAGCAGACGTCCGCAGACATTGGAGGCTCATATTCAGAGTAAACGCTTCGCTCAATTTGTTATTCAACCGGAAAATTTATGGGAAGTTTTATTTCTAGACAGTAGAATCCATCCTTTATACATTATGGTCGACTAAGGATCTATTCTTATTTAAGAGGAGTTGGTGTGCATTTGAAACTTTGACGCTCTTATTAACCAACGTATAATTCAGAAATAAAATGTTATGCATTCTTTAATATCTTATTAATAAACGAAACGTTTGAATTTCTTACAATTCAATAAATATAAGTACCTAGGTCAAAAAGCTACCTGCTGGTGGGCAGGTCAATGTTTTTTTTCGCACCCTCTTTAGCTGCATGAAAGCCCCCCTTGACAACATTTAAAAGTAAGTTTTAATAATTTGTATGGCTTTGGGTCAAAAAGATGCTTATATTGTGAAAATTTTAAAACTGTAGCTCCAACCGTTTGGCTGTAGAACCTGTGTGACAGACGACGGACGGACGAACGGATGGACGCGTGAGTGACAGCAAGGGTTCCTTATGGACCCTTTGGCTACGGAACCCTAAAAAATAAACTATGGTGTGTATAATTATGACGTTTTGCGGTGTAGGACTTTAGTTAAAAGTAAAATAAAAAGGGGATCAATACGATACATAGGGACATTTAGTATTCTTTTTTATTGATCAATTGTATTTTGCGCGTTAGTGATGATCCGCTAGCTCAACCCGGTTTCCCAAGCGTTCGTAACACATCTATATTAAATTGAAATGCAACATACCTCCCGATGTAACCTCCAGCAATATCGAGGATATTTCATCAGATTCCAAGAAAATCTGTCCCGAGAAATCTCATTAAATAATATATCTCTAGAACATTTCTTTATAATATAAGTACTAGTGCATCTAGCATTTTCTCTTATTTTCGTTGTTAACTCATTTCTTCCAATATTTAACCTCAGTAATACCATCTTACTGATATCCTATTTATTTGCCTGTTTATGAATTTACAAAACACTGCATCATAAGCGGATAACGAGATTTGTTATTGTTTGTTGTCTCGCGGCCCCTGAATAAATGCCTAAAATCCCTTAATAAGGGATTTAGCAATTTAATAAATACGCCCGGAGCGTCTTGTATCACAAGTACGATTCTTTAATTTCCCGCTGCTAACCCAAAGCCGCCGCTTTTGAACTTAAGACTTCAATTTGTGGCTCGACATGATTTTTACGTTTCGCCATCCCGAGATATGAGATAAAATTGTTTAATGTATAAGCTACGCTAGCTTGTTCCTTGCGACTTCGTCAAAGCGCGGTTTTTTTTTTCAAACTTTAAACATATACGTCTCGTATTTATTGGAGTTTTATTGTAATGTAATGGACTTGGAGATTCTATCTATATCAATAAATCCAAATTTTTTACTTAAAGGCTCAAATTCTCAATAAAATGGCGAAAAAAGTAATTGAAAAAAAAATTACGTAATTATAAGTCTTCAAAGTTTTAAGAGTGGGTATGTTCTGTCCCTTTTCCGCAAAACGCACCTTTGTATTGAACGATCGTCATTTACTATGGCGCTACTTAACAGTGACGTCACGGTTAGGTAGCACTTTCTCTCTCTAACTACGAACATTCTAACCGTTGTAGCTTCGTTATTTTTTGAGATATTTGAATATGATTTTCACTATTTGGCATAGTTTTATGTCTTCTTTCTATTGAAGTAATAAACATTTTTGAGTCGACATCCCCTATTGCTTGGCAAAGGTTTGCGTGTAGATTAATTTTGCTATGTACCTATTTTATGTTAAAGATACCATTGCAAATATTTAGGATCTAGCTTTTGCCCGCGACTCAATCATCGCGATAGAATTTAATTGCATTTTTTTTATATTAAGCGCTCAGGCTAGTCATAGCTCTTCCATACAATTTTCCACCCCCTTAAGGGATAATTTCCGGGATAATAAGTATCTTGTCCTTCTACGGGACTCAAACTAGCTGTTTCTTTTCTTTTTCTATAACAAATTTCATGTAAATCGGTTTAAGCGTGAAGCGGACTCCCGTGACCTAATCCAGTTCATCATTCCACCTTCTGGGGCGTCTACCCACGCTGCGCCTTCCGGTACGTAGTCGCCACTCGAGAACCTTTCGGCCCCAACGGCCATCGGTCCTACGTGCAATGTGCCCTGGCCACTCGGTTACTTTCTGCTACGGATGGCCTCATTTCTGATGCGAAGAGAATCTCCCAGTATAGCCCTTTCCATAACTCTTTGAGTGACTTAGAGCCCCACTTTGATTAGATATTGCTTTACTCATATTGGTACTATTTTACCTACTTATTCTGTGCTCATATCTAAATTTGTCAAATTCCGAGCACAGCTCTGAAGAACGTTTTTAGAAAGATTCAGGTTTTTATACGAGAACCGTATAAAAAACCTTAATCTTGCGAGTATTTATAACCGCTTGGCGGGAGTGTCTCTTTTGAAAATACATCAAAATGATAACTAATTATTCCGGGCATGGAATACCTAATGTGGAGCTACCTGGTCGTTATACTGCTCGCGTTACACCGCTCAGTTAAACTACATTTCTAAATAAAAAAGGGTAATAACATTTAGTCCTAATAAGGATACCTTGGACAGTTAATTAGTTGAATTGATAGAGCACTCTGTTTTTTTATTATATGTTTAGTTCTAGCATCGGATCTTGCGTTTTTTACTCTTTGGAAAAAAGAAATACTATCCCATAACCCATCTTATTTCAAGCTATATATCAATTCAATTTATTCCGTTCTCGCAGCCTACGAGATTTCTAAAGCGCAATTTTGCTCAACTGTATTTCATTTTATTACACTTGCTGGTACGGCTTCACTTGTAAGTAATATTTATAGATCAGTCAGTTCATTGACATTCCATCCACGCTTTCTTCATATGTAAAATCGCGATCCATTGATAAACTAATTATACCTATGAGGTGTCGCAAAAATACATTGTGAAAGCGTAAAGGAATTGAATGATGTCTTTGAACAATTATTTGAAAACATTAGGCTTAAAAAATTGTATAAGAATTACGATTAATAACTAGATATTTACGATGTATATTTGTGTTATTGAGTTTTCGATACTTATTTAAATTAATGTAAATATTTGAATTTAAACTTTCGTGAGTCATGTTAAAACTATAACATCTCGCCCGGAGTGACAATTAATACGTGAGTTTAACCGTTTAGTGTAATATAGTGTGATATAGTTTTAATGTAAATATAAGTATCATTTTAATATAAAAATGATCATCATGTGAGTTTGAAATCTCATATTAACAAATTGTTATAATAACCTCTTTTAACACCTTTGCTGGGTATTTATAATTAGAAAATCACTAAGTAGGTAATTAAAACAAGAATATATTTTGAGTAAAGCATGTATTACCGTACATTATCTTCGCTACACACACATAATAAACGTTCGTTGCACGTTTTACTGTCTAGTACGGAGACACTTACATGAACGAGCTAATAATACGCTTCAGGTGTAAATAAATAAAATGCCCTCCCACACTTCTGTCTCCGAAGCGTGCTTCTAATTCGACAACGCGACATATAAGTCAGGAAGAGGTCCTGTCTACTTATAATCTAATCAGTTTGATTCTTCCACATTCCTATCGAATTTGAAAAAGTTTTGCGTGTTCGTTCTGTAACTTTAAATCAGTGTACGTGGAAGCGAGAGGAACACTGAGCGAAAAAAAAAACTAATTATTAGTAAGTTTGAGTGAATCCCAAGACAAGGAGATTATATACTAACGGTTACAAAACAGTTTAGTAGTAATTAGTAGTTACAAGTTACAAGGACAAATTTTTTGGTATTAGTAAACAACTACTATTATCAAAAACTATTTTGTAACCGTTAGTATATAATCTCCTTGTCCTGGGATTCACTAAAACTTACTAATAATTAGTATTTTTTTTTCGCTCAGTGAACACGTTGATTTGCGTTTGGGATGTGAAGCGACGAACAAAAATAGATTTCTCGGTAAACTCGCTGGCACTAAATTGTTAGTGAAGGGTTTAACGTGACGCTCAAGTTCTAAACTTCAGTCTGCATGGGTATTTATAGCTCGCCTAGATTTATCCATGTAGTATGAGGACGGAATATTTCTGGAATTAGGCTTCTAGGCGTCCAGCGTCGGGCATGTTGTGTTGGGCCGCATACGCGCTGACGGTGAGCATCATCGCTCTAAACGCAATGTATGCTTCCATACAGTGATAGCTGCGCCCGACCGACCTACCGCGCTGACCGTTAAGTAATTGATATTATATTCCAATCCGTCAATGTTTCGGAATTTCACCACAAATAGTCAGTTCATTTAAAGATGATTCACGCTAGACCGTTCCGTGCCCGGGCCGGCCCGTTTTCTAGTACAAGAAATCGACGGCCGTCGCGCGTCCGTCGATTTCTAATACTACAAAACGGGCCGGCCCGGACACGGAACGGTCTAGCGTGAATCATCCTTTATACAGTATGGATAAAGTAATTACACTATGCAATTTAAATTAATAACAGACTATGGATGTACTTACACCGTAACATGTACATGTAAATGCAACGTAAACGCAAAATTTGCAAGTTGATTTATCGGGCGGTCGGGCTGCCCTGACGCCTGTAATTTCTCGCTGTTGTTGTGTGGACAATGGGCGTCGAGTAACCTCATATCACTGTGACTTTGATTGTGAGCTCAGTATTTGGCATGGCATTAGGTTTGTTTCAACGTCTGTTCAGGTATTTAAAGCCGTAGTAAACATAATATTGATAATATTTGTCTAAGTCAGCAAGTATCTTTACCTCATCACATGGTACACGAGATAACCGCCATATGTAGATATCTCCCGCCAAACTGCTACACCCGTCTGAAAGAATTTCGATAAACATAATTAAAATTCAAAACACTGCTGATCACGAATCCTACGAAGCATTAGACAACCATCGAATCTACACTGATGGAAGCAAACATGATAGAGCAGTCGGAGCAGCCTTTGTCAATTGTCATACACCATCCGGACGGCAGGCGCACAATAGAACGGAAGAAACTACACAAATGCTGCTCCGTCTTTCAGGCCGAATGCGTAGCGATAGAAGCTGCTTGCGAGTCGTGCATTCAACATTCCCTTAGCAACGTAACCATCTCCTCAGATTCCATGTTCGCACTGCAAGAAATATCCAACAGAAGCAGCACGAACTACATAGTAAACAAAATTCATCATCAAATCCATAAAATCAAACAGGCATAATAGAATTTTGCTGGATTAAAGCACACGTAGGGATTCCTGGAAACGAAGAAGCAGACAGAGAAGCTGAAATCGCCGCCACACTCCCCACAACACCCGACTTTGATCTATACCCCTGTGCAAATCAGAAACCGAAGAATTATGCATCAACCACTACCTATCCTCCACCACCGGAGCTAATCTGAAAAACTGGCTACCAACACTACAGCATATCCAAAATTTCCGAAACTTGACGAACATAACCTTCCATCTCACTCAAATTTTTACCGGACATGGCTACCACAAATTCTACTTACACCGTTATACATATTTTTTTATCTCGTTAAATTGACGATGGTCATCCTCCTTGTGGGTTGGAATGGAGATACTATGGACAAAATACAAACAACCTTGTAATAGTAAGTGGATTACACGATCTATGTCATTGCAAATTACCTACGCAGTTGTGTAGCTACTCGTCTTTAGTGCAAAGACTGATAAAGTTGTTACGGTCAGTAGGCGTTTGATGAGCTCAGGTTCGTAAGGCTTGTGTCAATTACTTTGTATGCAAAGTCACTTCAGTCTAGATCGATACTTACTTGTAGGTTGTAACCGCTGCAACTATGTTATTAAACAGGGTTATTTACGATGTTGATAAAAATAACTAGTATTTTACGTTCGGTGTAACGTCTTAAATATAAAATACGGGTTTATAAGCCGACGGGACCAATTGATTGCTGTTGAGCTACAAAATTATACACTACGACTTGAAAGTCTATAAAATCCTTAAGTTCCTATGTTAGGTATTAATATTTCCTTATAAAACATGATTCAGACACGGGCAGTTAAAATAAATATGGTATCGATGTTTGCTTGCAACTTAATGCTTGATTGTTAACCTTTGTCGTAAAAAAATAGTTTCTAAAATATTTAGCGCTCTGTAGTTCTCCATTGGGATTTCACTCTAACTCAAATGTTTTAGTTGTATTAACTTTTATCCATTGTTTACCTATATAGTTTGGGTAATCAGGTGCAAACTGAAACGAAACAAACATGAAACGGGCGGGCTTGATTTACATTCCAATTTATTTCAGCACTCGGCACCAGTTTTTCCGAGGAAGCATTACGCGCACTACATTTTCTAGTATTTGTCTGTTCAAATAAAAACTTTACCAGCGCTGCATGTTCCCAGTATTTATTGGGGCCATTTGGCAGATTGTTTTTGTTAAAGAAAACATTTGTTGCTTTATGGAAAAAAAAGGGTATTGTCAAAATATGATGATTAGTTGATCTGCACTAACTTATGTGCGGTTCGTTTTTCAAATATAATAGGTAAGTACTTTTTTTATAGTGTCTGTTTACAATAATGAGGCATCTCCATAGAATAAACATTTTCCTCGATCCTTAAAGACGGACGGATAGCGGAGTCTTAGTAATAGGGGTAAAATAGTCCAGTTAATTGATTAGTTTTTCATTTTTATTTATTTGAATACTAAAGTTTATTTAAATGTCCAAAAAAATTTGTTTATTAATAAAGACTTTCGCTGGGTCAAGTATCTTCTCTTTCTGGGTCCACCACTGTAAAAAACACACCTTAAAAGTTGACCACCTGAACTGCTTTTGTAAAATATTTCATCAAAATGATCGCCCTAACTTAAATAAGTCGCTTATTTATATTCTGTAACACATTTTATTACCGACGAGTGCTACGCGCTACGCTCGTAGCCGATTACATGATTTTTCTGCTTTGCAGGCTTGATCAAATAATGCATAATTTTTTAAATGAAATTAAGCGTCCAAAGTTGCCAATCGAATTAAAAAATAAAGTAAGCTCTATAAAAAGGTTCACGGTCTGCGTACCTACATCATGTTCAAATAAATCGTAAAAAAGGCCGTTTTGCTATATTACTGTCGAGGCCACTTTTATAGTGATCTTCCCTACCTTATTAAGTCAGCGACGGACCCTTTTACCCGACCGGCCCCCAAAAACGTTTATGAAAGTGAAAATGTCCTTAACTGCACCTGTTTACCCTATTACAGGGCATTTGCCTGAAATTGAGCGTAAAATTGTCAAAAGGACTAAAATAATTGATGTTAATTACTTTTAAATTTATGGTAGTCGTTATTTTTTATTTCGTTCCCATTCGTTTTATAGGAATGTTGTGGGAGGGATTTTATTTTATTACGCTTTATATTAGATACTTTACTAGTTAAAGTATGTATGGTAACTTATCTTGTATTTGACAAATACCGGTAAGGAAATCTGGACGACAACAGTAACTTTTCTCGCAGTAAAGTACAAAAGTACCGAATACAGATTTTGCGCCAAGAAATTTAAATCAGCTGTGGCCTGGCCGCTTATTTATATTCTTTAACACATTCATTGCCGACGAGTGCTACGCGCTACGCTCGTAGCCGATTACATGTTTTTTCTGCTTTGTAGCGAAAAATGTCTACGAACGGAGAATCCGATATCATGTCCTCAGCGCTGAATTGTGTTAAAAATAGAGCATGTTTTCAGTATTCGATTCGATTCGAGTCGGCGTATTGATTATTGCATTCGGAATTTCAGCAGGACAACAAAATAACAGTGATTAATCTGTTGATGGGAATAAGTTAGCGAATAAAGCGCCGAGGTATTTATTTATTATAACAATATTTATTTTTTATTATTTATTTAATCTCTATTGCACAAAACTAGGTAATCTTATCGTACAAAACTCGGACTTAAAGGCGGTGGTATTCTGATACCGATGAAACTAAACAATTGCTTTAAAAGTATTTTCCACGCGCGCTAGTGTAAAAATGGTGACAGCTTATTCAAGCAAGATAAGCGTGGTATAAATAAACCTTAACAAAAAAAAAATTATCAGGCTTTAATCACAATGTAAACAACAATTTCGCAAAGGGTGTTGGTGCTGCGCGAGGCAGGGTAGACAATAAATAGGATTTGTCATAATGACCGCTCGGCTCGGTTCCATTGAGCGCGCCCGTTCGAATTATCCCTCAGTTTGTAACAAATAATGACCTCGGTCTAGCTTTGGTTTCACAAATAATTGATTATGCAAGCTCGCTTCGACCATTACGGTGCCGCGGATAATACGTTGGAGATCACTGAAGGATTTATTTACCTAAGGACCTACTTTAAATCGTAGTTACAATTAAATGATAACCCTGTACGTACGGCGTTTGGTGCGGTTACGCCCCTAAGCATACGAGGGGTTAAGTGCCTATTCTACAAGCCCCTATTTTACTAACTAGTGTAACATAAAATCATAAATTTTTAGAAATACAGGAAAAATTGAAAAACTTAGGCACCGAGCAGGATTCGAAACTGCGACCTATAGCTCAGTTGGCTAGAGCGACTGGCCGCGAGTGCCGGGAGGTCGCAGGTTCGAATCCTGCTCGGGGCCTAAGTTTTTCAATTTTTCCTTTATAATAATAATTATACTGGACTTTCAGCGCATTGACGGATTGACGAGTACAGTTAAGCCGCAGGCTGCTCGTGTAAAAGCTCTGGCAGTACGCTTTGAAAAGCGTAATCTTTACTTGATTAGAACAACGAGCAAACCTGCGGGCCAACATGTTACACCTCACCGCCAATGCACTGCGTTCTCTTTCAATGTCCATTTGATCCTTAAGTTCGTCGGTAAGATAATGCCCTAGATACTTAAAACTAAACACCCTTCGTAGCGGAGCGCCATTTAGGGTTACAGCCCGCACGTCTTCAAGTATCTTTTCAGGGCGTTTACCAGCGGCCTTAAAGATCAAATACTCACTTTTATTGTCATTATAGCAAAATTCGTGTCGAGCCGCATTTATTTCTAAAATTTGTAGTTGGCGTTACCAGCGTTACTGCTTGATACAAAATTAATAAAATTATAAGTCTTAAATACCTCATAGTCATAGTCTATTACTTTCAATGACTTTATGCAATATTTTTAAGAACGAAATGTCCTCTGGTGTACCTAACCCTTTATTTAGCTTATACAAAAACCGACCATAGTCGCGGTTCAGGTAACACAACTTACACAACCATCGATTTATTTTAAATCGACGAAAACAACATATATATAGCACATCATCGTCTTTTTGACCTCAATACATTGGCGCGGATGCCGAAGGGCGTCTAGTTTCTCTGTGTTTCGCAGACGCCTATAAGCGTTCAATTTAGCTTTATCCCGTGCCGCGGACGCCGACGGGCGTCATGTTGTAGAAGCGTCGGCATCGCGGCCAAAGTACCTACATATTTAGCGCTCGATAAGGAAGCAACGCTAGCCCAGTGGTTCAAGCGTGCGGCTGTCAAGCGGCGGTCGTGGGTTCGAATCCCAGCTCGTACCAATGAGTTTTTCGGAACTTATGTACGGAATATCATTTGATATTTACCGTTAGCTTTTCGGTGAAGGAAAACATCGTGAGGAAACCTGCATACATCCGCGAAGAAATTCAAAGTTGTATGTGAAGTCCCCAACCCGCTCTGGGCCAGCGTGGGGACTACTGCCCAATCCCTCTCATCTATGAGAGGAGGCCTGTGCCCAGCAGTGGGACGTAGATAGGCTGATGATGATGATGATGATGATGAAGGAAGCAACGTAGCATGCATAAAACTGGTGGGTGATTAAGTCAGAAGGTGACCATTGTGCTGGAAAGTAGTCGGCGAAAAATATTAACTTCAAAAATGACATTTTATAACGAAAACATATTCTTCTTAATTTAATTGTTAAAAACAAAAATATGACAATCATTCAAGTTTCTTAGGTAAGTAGAAGCAACCGCAGAAGTATCAGCAATTTACGTGAGTAGGTAATTTAATGACGCAATGATAACTTAAATTTTGTAGGTAGAGTGTCAAAAATTATGAACAAACTAGCATTTGTTTCCGACTTCGTCTGCGTGAGCTTCCGTGCTAACCTGCTAACTTCTATCCTCCGTTTTGGGGAGGAATTTCGAGATATTTATCACAGTATTGTGGGCCGATATTCTATATTTAGATTAGATTAGATTCATATATTTACACTAGCTGTTGCCCGCAACTTCGTCTGCGTAGAGCTCGGTCATCGTGTTAGAATTTTATCGCTATTCTTTTATTTTATTTCAGGCGGTTACCTAGTTACATATCGCTGTTCCATACAAACTTCCACTTCCTTAAGGGATGGGATGAAAACTACTATCCTATGTCCTTTCCTCGGACTCGAACTATATTCGAACTATATATTTAAGCGTGAAGGGGTTACAGACGGAGAGACAGACATACTTTAGCATTTCTAACCCGCCACGACTTAGTACGGGTAGGTCAGTTTTGAATATATTTATCTATATTATATTACTAAAACCGGTTTTGTTGTATTTAAACAGAGACTCTGTAAAAAATTTGAAGTCTCTCTATTAAAAAAATGTTGCTCCCCATACAAACTTTGAACCCCTTTTTAACCCCTTGAGGGGATGAATTAAAAAAAAACGCTGAAATGAGTTTTGTAGTATTTAATTTAAACAGTTACTGTAAGACATTTTAAGTCCTTCACTCAAAAAATTTTTGCTTCCAATATAAGCTTTGAATCCCTTTTTAACCCCTTTAGGGGTTGAATTTCAAAAAAACGCAGAAATTAGTTTTGTTTTATTTAAACAGAGTCTCTGTAAGAAATTTGAAGTACCTCACTTAAAAAAAAATTTGCTACCCATACAAACTTTGAACCCCTTTTTAACCCCTTTAGGGGATGAATTTCGAAAAACGCTGAAATTACTTTTTTTGTATTATTATTAGGAGTTTTCACACAAAGTTTGAAGACTCTCATTTAAAAAAAAATTGCTCCCTATACAATATTTCACCCCTATTTTTAACCCCTTGAGAGACGAAAATTTTAAAAACGCAGATATCACTTTCATTGTCTTATTTTAAGGAGTCTTTGTAGAAAGTTTCAAGTCTATACCTTTAAAAAATTATTGCCCCCTATACAAACTTTGCACCCCTGTTTTACCCCCTTAGGGGTGGAATTTCCAAAAATCCCGTCTTATCCCTTGCCTCCGTTATATAACCTAACTATAGTGTAAATTTCAAATTTCTAGGACCGGCAGTTTCGGCGGGGCGGTGATTAATCAGTCACCCATCAACTTTATATATATATAGATTATAAATTTGTACACATGTCAAAATTACAAGAAAAAATGAAGAGAAGAAAATGTGTAACTGGTGATTATTAAATAAATAAAAAGTTTTCTACGTTTTATTCCCGCCACTGCATCTCTCGTTTAGCCGTTTGTGCATATGATATCAGACATCCTAACTTTACCTATACCCCATTCATAATATTATAATTGTATTCGATGACTTCCAACGTAACATGGCAAGTTTTACTGACTGTACAAAAATACTAGTTAGCTTTTGTTTTTGAACCTGACTGTGGCTTTATAGGGCTGGATTCAATCAAACGATGGGAGAGTAGCGCGGTTGGAGAGTGCCTGGGGAAAATCTAGAAGAAACCTCCGACACGACCACGCGGGTGGTTAAGATAGATAGATAGAAGTACAGGTTATCTAACTTTAGATTGAATACAAGAATGGCCTTTGAGAGTCTTAGTTATCCATTGACTCTCATATATTAAGGTTACTTCAAACTCAAAATGATTTAAAGTAGGATTACTTAAATGAACTAGTTATATATTAACATTTCATAATTCTGTCTCTAGCCTATCCTATTGGGCATAAAAGAGGTCACTGTAACAAGTTTAGCCAAATAATATATTATACTAGCGGCCCGCCCCGGCTTCGCACGGATAGTCTAGTTTTGCTACCTAATGTTTTGATCTAACTTGTACCTGCTATTATTAAAAATTCAGGTTGCCCAAACAATGTTTTAATCCGCCTTTTCACCCCTTCAGAGGGTGAATTTCAAAAAACGCTGAAATTAGTTTTCTTTGTATTTAATTCTAGGTCTACAAAAGAAGTTTCAAACTCCTCGTTTAATAAAAAAATTGCTCCGCATACAAACTTTCTACCCCCGTTTCACCCCTTTAAAGGGCGAATTTCGAAAAACGCTGAAAACAGTTTTCTTCTATTTTGATGCTTAGTTTCTTAGGGAAGTTTTAAGTTTCTATCATAAAAATAATTTTGTTTCCCATACAAAATGACCACCCCCTTTTAACCCCCTTTAGGAATGAATTTTGAAATAAAGTATAGCCTATGTCCTATTCTGATGTCTAAGCTATAATACTGGAAAGTTTCATAGAGATCCGTTCAGTAGTTTTTGAGATTAAGTGGAACGTACATACATACATTTCTACATACATCCGCACAAACTTTCACGTTTATAATATTATATAGTAGGATTTGCTTTTGGTTGGCTTGGATACAAAGAAGATAACCCACCTTTTTAATACTTTCATACGACATAAATGTTTGCGTCATAATGTAACTGCAACAGTTAGCTTGATACGTTCCTAGTGGCATTTTACCTCCACGAATATTCCAGAAACCGTTTTAACATTCAATGTAATGGCTACCAAGTAAGTCACGAACTTGGCCGTAAATCTCTATGACTTCCTTTTCCTTATCCTCTAAGTACCTGTGACAGAGGTTAGCAATTTAAATGTGGAAAGATAGTTATGTATAGCAGATAAGTAGCGAAGAGGAGTAATTTTGGGGGAAAGTTAAAAGTGGATTAATGGGTCAGAGTATTGATTAGTTTAAATGTAAATGAGATTCTTATGAAGTAGGTACCAGGGTAAAAAAAAAAAAGGTACCAGGGTCGTACACAAACCGGCTAAAATAGAAGTTGTCTTTCCATTGAGCTTGTTGTCTTTTTGATTGTTTTTTGTTTTCTTGTAAATTAGTGATAATAAATACGAAAAATCTCCACAATCTGCATCTAAAAAGGTAGTGGTCGCTTTTCTACTTTATCGTCCATGGCCAAGGCACAGTTAAACTCTATGGTTTCATTCATAAATTAGGCTAAAGTCTATAATCTTTGGTCTATTTATGAATAAAACCATAGTTTTACCGTACCGTGGCCGTCGATAATGTATAAAAGCGATCAGTGAGTAACTAACTAATGTTATAACGTAACGTCATTTAGCGCAACCCTATTATTTAAAGAAATCTGCATAAGATTTCGCAAAGTAACTCACGATAAATTAATTACTTAAAGATACCATTAATTTTACGTTTACGTAGTAGGTAGCGTCAATTTATGATCATGTGCCATTGAAACAATTGCTCGAAGAATACGAGGGTTGAGGGAATGTTGGTGCGCCGTCGCCCTAATTTATGAGAAGCAATATTCGCGCTCAGCGTCCTACCTGGTACCTATTCTGATGGACTCGGGTGACAAATTTGCTGGTTGTTAAAAGCTTTGTTCGAGTAATGGTTCAGGGCAAAATGATTCTTTATTTTACCGTTAATGAACTGTGACAAAATGCTCCTAATTTATAACAGTGATAAATTCAGTTTATTATTGAATGGAGGGTGGTCAAAGGTGCAATTCATCATAATATTCATAATTGTTCCACGTTGAGCACAAGCTTAGCTTTCTCTCATGGCCCATGGGTGAGGATTCCGCTCAATGGTATTCATAATCTGCCATGTTTTACTAGTCATGTTTGGCTGTACTATTTGATACTTTCATACTAAATTACTAGTATGTTTTGTCCGAACTAAGAATTGCCAAGAAATTACGTAGGTAGTGAACTTTGACATTATTTTTAATAGCTTGTAATATTACCAATTTAGATCGCTAAACTCATTAATAATAACCAGTCAAGTACAAGCCTTACTCGCGCGCCGAGGGCTCCGTTCTAAATTAGTTTAAAGTTTGTTTGATGATTTGAAAAATAACCTAGATCGAAATAAGGTTATATTTGACCTGTAATATTTACGGTTATATTAATCATATATTCAGGCGACCCGTTCCCAGGCCGGCGCTGCGGCTGATCAGGCCCAAATACTCAAGCGCCGCAAATACTTGTCTCTAGTACAGAGCTACGAGTTTGCGGCGCTTGCAGTCGACATGAAAGCGTTCATGAAGACCTTGTCGTCGCGGCTGGTCCACGCCTCAGGAGACCCCAAAGCTGGCGCGTACCTCTCCCAACGGATCGCTCTCGCGGTTCAGAGAGGTAAAGCCGCCAGCGTTTTGGGGTCTATGCCGCAGGCAGAACTTTTAGAGGGAGTATTTTTTTTGTAATTAGTTTTTCTTAGTTTTGATATGTTCGTAGTTTTAAGTGATTTCATGTTATTATTTATATTTGTTTCGTTATTTTATATACTTTTAAATTCTTGTAATTATATTCTAATAAAGCTTAATAATCACCGTAAATATTATTTGATGATTCTTATGTAATAATCTTAAATGTTTCATAATATAGAATAATTTCAACTCATATTGGTTCCAGAATCGGGCCGAACTGTGTATCCGGACTACTTACTCTTACATACTCGTACAGGCTTAAGAACATAATCTTTATCACTCGAGCACTCCCATGCTCCCTTTATTTTATTCCAGCTTCATGTAATGTCGTCTCTGAAACACGGTGCTATGATAAATGCTAAAACTCTGAGTTATTGGACGAATGTGTGATACATTCTCAGAACGTCCCATAAAGGTGATGCATTTTGCACGAGTTTGTACATAGTTTACGTACAATTTAAGCTGAGTGCTTTTTACCTGCGGTGTACTGTACACCTGAGAAACGTGCAAACTTTACCGTTTACTTGTACTCAGTTGTGTCGTATCTTTTACATTTAGGCGACTTCCTGATTTGTCGGTGCGGAGGCAGTACGATATGAGAAAAGTGTCAAATGTCAGTGTCAGCTGTCAGTCGACTCAGTACCATTTTTTACTGCGCCCCTATATTTAAATGAGTGCTTCCTGACTGGCGCGGGATGCGCGGTAGTGGGACGATGCGAAGGCGGTGCCTTACCTTCTGCTCCGCTTCTGCGCATGATATTACTACTGCGCAAAAGTAATACTGACTGTGTTCCGTCAAGTGAGAATCTTTGCGCCGTCAGTAAATTTACGTCAAAGAAGAAAATCACACATATCACACACATACACACACACACACCGATCCCACCCCGCCAAGTCAGGAAATCGCCTTACTAGGATTGTTTATATTTTGTTTTGGTAATTGTGCCGATTAAGGAACTCAGAGCAACCAAGCTTTCAGATTCTGTGGTGATGTTGACGAGTAACGACAGGTTTGTTTGGACTATAGGCGATAACATTCGAAAACGCGATAAATGGATTGTATAAATTTAACCTCGACAAAAACAATGTGCATAATCACATAGGTATCTGTGTTCTCGAGGGTCTCTTCCTTGAGGCAAGCCAGTAGGCTCGGATGCTAACTTACTCGTATACCGTGAACGTACGATTTACCACTTAGCAGAGCTCCCGAAAGACCTAGGCTGTATGTCCCCTTTCCACCAGGAAATGATATGCACAATACGATACTAATTCTTAGGATCATTTGAGATATAATTGATAACGGGATTTTATGATTTTTCTGGATTCGCTACGAAAATTACCAGACAGCGTGTGCACAGTAAGTTAACAGTTATAATATGGCGAACGGAAATTTAGAGAAGTGAGGGTTGCAACATTAAAACGGAAGTGTGAGTACTTTTAATACAAAGTTACCAATCATCCCACTAAATTGAACAGATTCTTAACTCGTGACCATTTATCGCCCTTCGGCTTAGTAGTTTTTTATGGGTTAGTTTCTTGTAATTAACCATCTAGTTTTTGCCCTCGAATTCGTCCGCGTAAATTTTCATTCCCTATAGCATCTCTTCGAGGGATGATTTTTGGGATAAAAAGTATCCTATTATGTTAATCCAGGCTATAAACTCGTTGTATACCAAATTATCATAATCCGTTCAGCTGTTTTTGCGTGGTTGAGTAACAAACATCCAAACGTGATTGAGTAACAAACATCCAGACGTGATTGAGTAACAAACATCCAAACGTGATTGAGTAACAAATATCCAAACGTGATTGAGTAACAAACATCCAAACGTGATTGAGTAACCAACATCCAAACGTAATTGAGTAACAAACATCCGAAACATGAAATCGTAACTAAAACACGTGATTTATTAGGAAGGAATAAAATCCAAAGCGTGTTTTTGGTAAATTAAACGATCTGGACTTTGATTCGGTTTATCTCTTTCAAAACCTAATCGCATTTCAATAAGTTACCCCATGCTTGCTGCACCGAATCAGGGTGCATTTCCATTGAAACGGGGCGTGCAGAACTAACCAATCAAATAATGCATTACACCGAACTTTGTTTGATGCATCTTGCACGTGTCTCCGCTTCTTCGCAGTGGAAACGCATCCTTAACACGTGATCCTCGCGAAGTACAATTGGAATCGCGCCTCAAATGCTCAATATCTAAATCTAAACTACATGTAATATCTAAGTTATATGGTTTTTAGATAATAGACTTTACTTATAATTATGGCGTTTTGCTCCTGTTTGTAATTAGTAATTACATACGAATCAATTTGCGTGGAGTATTTTCAATCATTTTCAGGGCCTATCATTTTCCCGTTATTTCGTTAATAATTAAATACGGCTCGGTTTCATTTTCGTGCACAATATACTTTCTCTTATGTGTGTTTGTAAACACACAAGTTTACCGTATATAATTTTGAGCCAATTATTCGTTGTTGATGAGACTCAAATATGAAACAGATACTTACTCCAATCAATACAGCAAATAACTGCCTTCGCCAAACGGGCAGACAGATTGATCGCCTTGTGTTTCGTTGTATAAATTGGAACATTAAATAGTAGTTTATGCAACTGGTACATAATGCCTAATTATGTACAGTTGCATACACTACTTTATCTACATCCATATATTAAATCCTCTTTCATGTGTTTCGTGTGGGCACTTCTCGCCGGCGTGCGCCATGTTTGCTTCGACAGGCCGGCCCGCGCCTCCGCCGCCAGCCCGCAGCTGTGTCTTAATTTTGTACGTGATCTCATTTAAGTGTTCTATTTCGTGATCTTATAGGGGACGCACGCAACAGCCGCACAGTATATTATAAAGCGGGGTCTTATCTACGGTATTTGAACTTATAAAAGAGGATTTACTATATGGGTGTAGATAAACCTGTATTTAGGTATGAAATACATATTCATATTTATTTTTTAAATATTGTATCAAATCCAAGCGTTCGTGACTCTTTCGTAACTCAACTTTTTAGGGTTCCGTACCCGAAGGGTCATAATGGATGGGTATAAGGGATATTGCTGTCACTCACGCGTCTGTGACCTTTGTGAGACACGACGGGAGGACGGACGGACGTCCGTCCGTCGTCTGCCTAAAAATTTTGTTCCGGGAAGTTTTTCAACTTCCCGTTGACCTATGAACTGGAAATTTGGTGATAACGTTTATTATTACGTATTTTACCAACAATTACTAATATATTGATAAATTAGATTTTTTTTAGGTTGGTTCGAAGCCCTGAAAGTGCGAAGTGCGATACGCACTTGGCCGGTTTTTTCGTAGGAATATCGCCATTCCTAACACTGCAAATTAAAGCGATAGCGAAGAAGATATTTATATGATTATACCCAAGTTTGAGACATTCATCAATTGGAGTAAGGGCGCATGATAATTACGAGTATATCAACCAACTTTGTTTTTAATGACTATCCTAATTGGATCACCGAAGAGACGACAAGGGGATACATTTTTATTAAATTACGCACGCAAATTTAATAAGTAATTGCGTCTAACATGATTGGAGTGTATGAAATGTGAATACGTGGGCGTGTACAGTCGGCGTCATATAGTATGTAGCAGCCAAAGTAGCGAAATAGTTCGGTAAATCATATATTTTGTATGGCGTACCGAACTATTTGGCCACTTTGGAAGCCACATACTATATGACGCTGACTGTACACTCACGGACTTTACTTAGGGCTCAATTTGTACTGGGCACCATCGAAAGCTATGATGTGTCCAGTATAAAGTGAGCTCTAAATAGTTCAACAATTAAAGTACGTGACCGTGAAAAATTTTTATATGTTTGCGTTTCGCTATGTTACAAAACAATAAGGTGCTGTGTTGTAAATGAATAATACGAAACTGTTAAGAAATTAATGAAGAAATTTGTTGGTGATATTTAGCGTCCCGGGGAAGGACATAGGATACTTTTTATCCCGCAAATTATACATTAAGGGGGTGGAAAGTTGTATAGAAGACCGATGACTTGATATAAACAATCATCATCATCAGCCTATACGTCCCACTGCTGGGCACAGGCCTCCTCTCATAGATGAGGGGGATTGGGCAGAAGTCCCCACGCTGGCCCAGAGCGGGTTGGGGACTTCACATACAACTTTGAATTTCTTCGCGGATGTATGCAGGTTTCCTCACGATGTAAACAATATCAATTAAATTATATCGCGATAAACGAGTTCCACGCGGACGAAGTCGCGGCCAAAAACTAGTGACCTATACGTTAATGCCAAACCAAACAGCTTCGAGTTCAACAGTGCAATTTACAAGCCTTAATAACAGCCAACTACGCAGATGAAGTTCTAATCGTCAAGCTACAACTGTCAGAACGTGTAGGTATTCATGGAAATGTTACGCGGCAAGTTGGTTTCACAAGCCTGTAAGGCAGGATACCTACAGTACTTGAGTCAGAAGTTTTGAACACAAGGCAACTTAGTGCCCCAACATTTAGCGCAATATTGACCAAGTTTGAGTTATGATAATTGAACGATAACAATATAATGTGTACAGTACCTATTCGAATATTAATCGAGTCCATTGATTAAGATGTCTTGATAGCTATAACCTATAACTATTTGAAGCACTTTTTCGACACTTAATTATTTGTTTGCATTTTAAGCAGGTTGCTTTTTACCTCATTCATTACTTGCATGAAGAAACTCATACACGTATTGATAAAAAAAGTAAAATGTAGAACAAACTCCATTTTGGTTACATCTTCCTTAAGTGAAGACATACCTATATTTGGTAAATTTTGTGGTGAATATATAAAGCCGACATCAAGAAAAGTACGAACACTTGAAATTATAACTTGCGCAATTTATGGTGGGTAGTCTTCGATACTTTGCGAGATTTAACACTACCTAAGTATAACACTAAGAATAGAGGACACCTATTAAGAGCGTATTCGCTGGAAACGCCGTGTTTCCGCGTTTTACCACGTATTCATAACAGAAAATCTCAAAAACGGTATAGTTTTTTGTAACACTGTTTACAGATCCGTGAAGAACAACTTATCGACTACGGGAGCTACAGTCAAAACATTTTTTACAAACATTTATTGAAGAAACTCGAGCACTTTTCTCACACTCGATTTCGAAATATTCGAAACCATGTCGTCATTCAAACCTGTTTATTCTGTAACCGATTGAAACTAAAATATGTAATACATACAGTTAGATGCACCGAAAGCCGGTCTCTTTCGCCTACTGTCTGAAAATACACAATTTAAAATTTGGTTTAACTAAAAGAGCCACGGAAAACTCCATATTTTTGGCAAACTTCGCTGCATCATATTGTCACTTTAAAGCTAATAAAAAGGTTTTTAACTATGCTATTAGGGTAAAATAACTTCTATTCTACGATATTAAATAATAAAAAGTAACAAAAAGGATATAAAAATATTAATTTTAATCGATTTAAAAGTTTTAAAACAGACCTTTTTCTCATAGACTCGCTTGCTGTGACTCAGTACCGGCCCAGCGGCCGTCGGGGGAGGATGTATACATCGTTTTTTTGTGGCTCTTCACAAAGCTACCGTAATTACTCTCAGGAAACCAATAAAACATGTGACCTCCGATTAGGCGTATTTATTAAGAACGACACAGTCAGATTATACTGGGGACTAATCGTGATCTAAATTGAGACAAGTTATGAATGGTACGCAACCGTCAATTGATTGTCGACTAACGACTTTGATACTTGGTTGATTTCATATATTTATTATTGTATTTGGACTTGAGTTTTTTGAACTATAATGCTTTATTTTGATAAGCAATTATGTATGAATATAGCCAGCTCCCAGAACTAGTGGTACTGGAAAGTAGCAATAGCAACTAGAAGTTAATAAAAGTATAATAACTATAATATGTAGTGACTCATGGTAAATACAAAGTACAAATACAAATGCGTTTAATTTTCATACATATGAAACAATGTTTTTATAAACATGGTATATTATTGTGATATTAAAAATGGGATATTTACGATTTATATTTGTTTTTGTGAGTTGCCAGTGAAAAAATTTACCTAATCATATACACGTGGGAGTTATTAGTTATAATGAGTGAGTTATTAGTTATAGTTTCTCATCATTTATTTTTGTCATGGATGTACTGTCATCAATTGGTTTCGCTATATCATTTATAACACGGCTAATGATGAGATGTCACTATCGTGCCAAGGGATATGTCATCTGATCCTTTTCAATTTAGTCAGGTTACTATAATTCCATCTTTTTCGATGATGACGTTTGATCTTAAAATTTCTTCTATGCGATTCTCTTTCTACGAAAAACAAATATTCATGGTAAGGCTGCATTTCCACACGCTGTGTGCGGTGTGATAGCTTCCGCTTCCACCAGTGCTATGCTATATGAACAAATGTATATAATTGAAAGCTATCAAATATGTATAGTAACGTAGCATAAACATCTCTAGTGAAAAAGCAGCCTAAATATCCCTTTTAATACATGGTATTAATAGCAAATCTGGCGCAAATGAACAATGCTAGCTTGAAATTGAAATATGTGCTTGGAAATTCTTTTTTAACCTGGCTGTGCCCATTAAAGCGATAGGAGTGCGCTGTTTGAGGGTGTCCTGGGGAAAGAGCAGAGGAAATCTCCGATACTACCACGCGGGCGGCTTAAACATAGAAATACTCTGAGAGTTTGCGCTCCAGTGAGCTTGGTTGAGCGGTTTCAACCGAATCTGAAGTGTGGCTTGGAGAAACATAGTGTAGACCGGGAATGAGTTACCATTACAAATACAGATAGTTAAAGAACCGGCCAAGTCATTGTCGGAATACGCACATTTAGGACCACGCAATCACGAATTAGAAAATTAAGATAAAATATGTCGACGAGTATCCGTACTTGGGCCAATAAGCTTCTTTCAGCCAAAGACAGGACAAGGAAGTTGAAAGACGGATCCAAAATGCTTGGAAGAGCTATTGGGCTTTAAAAGATTTACTGAAGGGAGGCCTTCCGGTAGCTCTGAAGCGGAGGCTCGTCGACATGTGCATTCTGCCTGTTCTAACCTACGGTGCACAAACATGGTCACTCACCGAGACCAAATTGAAGGTTTACCAACGGGCAATAGAGCGCAGCATGCTGGGAGTCAAACTGATCGACCGTGTTCGGAACTCTGTGCTGCGCTTCAAAACTGGTATTGCAGATGTTAGAGCTGGAGGATGTTGGAGCAAGACTGCCAGGCTGCAATGGAACTGGGCCGGCCACGTCTGCCGTATGCATCCACGGAGGTGGGCAAAATTAGCAACAGAGTGGGTTTCGCAATATATTATGCTCGGAGACGACGTGGCAAGCCGAGGCGGAGGTGGCGGGATAACCTAGACACATTTCTAAACGACTGGCCCGAAACAGCTCAAAGCCGGAACGAGTGGAAGTCGAGGGGGGAGGCCTTTGCCCAGTAGTGGGACACCTTTATAGGCTTAGGAAAAAAAAGTAAACATTTCATCGCCAAATTTCAGGTTCATATGTGATTTATGTCCACAAAAATCACCTTTTTTCCTTTGATGTAATTTTTAACTTCCTATTCTTCCTATACTTCTTTTATTTTAATATACGATGTTTTTCTACACAATAACGGTAGTTTTATCCTTTACCGTGGACTTTCACGGCACTTTAGTCGAGGGTCTTATGTTTAGATTAAAGTTTCTCCGAATTGAAATCATCATCATCATCAGCCTATCTACGTCCCACAGCTGGGCACTGGCCACCTTTCATAGATGAGAGGGATTGGGCAGTAGTCCCCACGCTGGCCCAGAGCGGGTTGGGGACTTCAAATACAACTTTGAATTTCTTCGCGGATGTATGCAGGTTTCCTCACGATGTTTTCCTTCACCGAAAAGCTAACGGTAAATATCAAATGATATTCCGTGCATAAGTTCCGAAAATCTCATTGGTACGAGCTGGGATTCGAACCCACGACCGCCGCTTGACAGCCGCATGCTTGAACCACTGGGCTACCGTAACTTGAACTAATAAATTGCTTGAAATTATAAAGCCGAATTGAAATACACACACAAGGGGCTCCTGCGGATGCTCTAAGGAAGCGTCCTTTTATATATTTGCTCCTGTTACTGGCTACACCTTGAATATCATTTCCGATTGCAGTTCTCTTGCTAACGGCAAGCATGCACTCGCGTAGGCATAACTTGGTAGCCAGGGTTACACACCTACCACTACTGACAGATCGATCAAAACGCTCGATGACATTATTATCCCCAATGGCGAGAACCTTGTAAAAGGCCGAGAAGGACATAGTTAGCAAGACTAAGATAGCCTTTCCACCAGAGCTATGCTATTCAATTCAATTCAATACATTTATTTCAGGCATTGCCCATAAAGTGTTAGTAGATACAAATTACAAAATCAGCTATGCAGCTATGCTGCGAGGATGTTATAGTTTTCCGTTTAAACCAATGCTATGTTATGTGAACATATGATTGGTGGATATCAACGCATTCATAGCAATGACACAACTTTGATGGAAAGGCACCCTAAAACTTGAAAGCCGCCGCCATGTTCTTCACGTTGTCTCTTGAAAAGATTCGATCAAGACGCCTCAAGACACTCTCGTTAGATAGCTGGTCAAATACGAAGTATTGATGAATAAGTAGGTAGGTACGAGTATATACTTATTTCATTGACTTGTATTTTCCTTCAATATTACAAAACGCATGTGGATGATTTTCCCACTAATTTATCTTCAACTGATTATATTTTCACATTCAATAGTAAGTCTAATACAAAAAAGATAATAAGATGAATGTAGTTGTCTATCCCTAAACACAACATTTTCGCTGCAAAAGTATCAAGGTTCATACACACACTATACGGCAACTTGTTACAGCATACGAAGATACATGACAGATATCATTGTATACCTTATTGCACTATATTAGGGTTTAAATTTAAATGAAAAGTTATGTGCGATAGTGTTGTTACGAACACATTGGAACGCACCGTGTACAGTGCTCGTTTGTGTGCAGCGAAAAACGTCAAAAAATACCTAGATTTGACTTGTGCCCGGCAACGAAAGCACTCTTAATCACCTCTGTCATCATGATTTAAGATTGAAAGTGTCATGTATTGGGTCAGTGTCGAGCACAGGGACGTTTACCTTAATATTGTCCCGTCATAACGTGGCTGTATTATCTATTGGACTCATTAAGTGGTTATGATACGATATGATACGATTGTATCGTTTCGAAACAATACAATCGTGCAGTTTTATTGTTTTACTATTTTCTTTCCTTTTTTGTGTTGTTGACAATACCTATATATATATATGTCGCAGCCGGATTGTATTAATCCGCCGTTTTACATTACGCCTAGCCGTTTTACAAAACAGAGCCGTTTTGTAATACGCCGGGTTAACGATTAACCGGATCGTCATTGCGATACGTTTTAGAATATAGTGGCTCACGTTTAGCCGCAGTGTACTTGCCGAATTGAATAATCCGCCATTTTATTTATATTTTATATATATATTTTTTTTTTGTGGACAATCTTACACAAATCAACCTAGTCCCAAACTAAGCAAAGCTTGTACTATGGGTACTAAGTGACGATATAAATACTTATATAGATATATATATACTTAAAATACATAGAAAACATCCAAGACCCAAGAATAAATATTCGTGCTATTCACACAAATAAATGCCCCGGCCGGGATTCGAACCCGGGACCTCCAGCTTCGTAGGCAGGGTCACTACCATCTAAGCTAAAGCGGTCGTCAAACATTACAACTAGCCGTTTTACAAAACAGCTGAGCCGTTTTGTATAGCCGGATCGTCATTGCCAAATAGGTGAAACAGCACTGCGAGTGTCAAATAAAAATGGGAACTAAAACCTCACCAACCTGAACCTGTCAAGCTGTCATATCATATACCTATAATTTATAATGTAATGGTTTATTATAAATAAATCTAGAGAAATTCTAAATCTTTACGGCAGTACACTTACTATGTTTCCGTTATGAAATGTACAAAAATATTACTGTTAAATAACTCAAGTACTCCGAATCCGCGATCAATCATAAGATATACTCGTCTAGGTATTACATTAAACAATTAGAATACCATAGGTAATAAAAATTAAATGAAATGACGAAAAGACTTAACTAAAACAACTATAATTTCAACTAAACATTAAAAATTACTATCAAAATTAGGTCCCCTTGGTATTGTGCCCATTACGCAGGCAGCATTCCCGCGCTGAATTGCGATGGCATGCATTTCAATGACGCTTCTCCGCCACTACTAGTAAGAGTAGCAATTGCTAGGTAGCCTCTAGCTACTTACAATTGTTGACTACTGACTAGTGCTGCCCTTTAGCTACGGTCACGTCCTCAGACACCTCAGTGTTTGCCGACCTGATTGCAGCTGCCGCCGGCTGTTTGATCAAGACCTCTGTAATTGAATAGTCTTCGTAATACCTACAGCCCCCGCTGTATTATATTTCAAATTATGCCATCTTGTTTACGGTGTCTTAAGGAAGCTTCAGAAACCATCTTTCAGGGGTCCGTATTAAGTTACAAAAACAAATTAAGTTCGGAAAGTTGGGTAATGTAGGAGGGGAATTTAAAGCATCATTATTACATAGAATTGCGCACCGCGTAGTGGTAAACAAACGATAACGTAATAACTGTAGGTAGTAAAAAGCAGGTGCACCATGTTTACATCAAATTGACTGTGGTTTTGTGGTAGATTTTAAATCAATTCAATGGAAAAAATATTCTCGACGTCGTAATAATTTCCCCTGCAGGCTATAGGAACATGAAGACATTTTGACAACTATCAGCTCGCCCCGACTTCGCACTAGTGTATCTACTAATGAGGACAATGCCATCAATCCCTTTACAGTTCGACCATACCTACTCGTATATGAAGACAACTGTCAACGAAATAATTTCGGCCATAATTCTAACGACAAAAAAAAAGAAAAACCGGCCAGGTGCGTGTCGGGCCACGCGCAAGGTAGGGTTCCGTAGTCGTCCACCCGTTACATTATGTGGACTGAAAAAGTTCGCAAACTTATATTTGCTATGTTTTTGACAGAATTAACAACATTATCTAAGGTATCGATGGAAATTGTACGAAAGTACATTTTTGAAGTTCGACTATTACTCGTTAACTAGTAATGTCTACTTAGTACTACTTACTTTTTCACATGCCTTGGGGCACTTGACCATAACAAAAATTATCACTTCAAAGCTTAATATCACGCCAACCAATTCTTTAATCAAAAAATGCTTAGACAAACCTTACAAATTTTTTGAAAGAGCTGTCCAACGCTAACCCACACGTTGGGGTTTGGAAGAAAAAAAAAATTTCACCACCACTTTACATGTAGGGGAGGTACCCTAAAAAATTTTTTTTAAAGATTTTATTGTACCGTTTTGTCGGCGTCATTGATATGTGTACTCATGCCAAATTACAGCTTTCTAGTACTAACGATTACTGAGAAAAACGGGGGACAGGCGGACGGATGGACGGACGGGGGGACAGACGGACGGACGGACGGACGGACGGACGGACATGGCGAAACTATAAAGGTTCCTTGTTTACTACGGAACCCTAAAAACGGTCTTAGACCAATAGTCCAAGACCGTTCATGTGACACTACAAAAAAAAATCACAATAAATAGACATAAGATAAGGTTAGATAATTAATTAAATTATCATTTCACAGAGAGACAACAGGCCTACCTAATTTGAATAAGAACATCATAAAATAAATCAGGAGCGAATACGTAGAACAAACTCTTAAAAGCTGTTATCACGAAAAAAGAAAGGATTGGGAACTTTCTTTGAAGGGTCATTTTTCTTCCAGA
Source organism: Cenopis cana (assembly GCA_951800055.1). Classification (NCBI taxonomy): domain Eukaryota; kingdom Metazoa; phylum Arthropoda; class Insecta; order Lepidoptera; family Tortricidae; genus Cenopis; species Cenopis cana. The sequence continues at coordinate 8,023,177 of OX637489.1, read as the reverse complement.
CAGATGGACGGAGGCTATTTATTACCTAGCTTTTTGGCGGGAATCAAAATGCGTGTCATCACAAAAAATCAAGCAACGACTTTGCAGTGAAAAATGACAACATTATCGGTTTTTGTAGATTACCAGGTGTTCCCGTGAGAAGTTCTAGGAGTCGTACTGTACTGTAATCAAAAAGGAAGTAAGTATTGTGCTAATTTATCTTAGAGATATTTTTCAAATATCGTAGTGGCAATGCTTATACTCGTAAGTATCTCTGATGATTCAACACGGTGTTCCAAAAAGCCTCAATGGTGAGATTGTAATTGGTAATCAGAGGGGTGATTACCTATGTACGTCGTACGTACGTATTTTCGAGCGTGTTTAGTTACGTAACGTACGTACGTATAGGTATTTTCGAGCGTGTTTAGTTACGTAAGGTACATACGTACGTACTAAACACCACAGAACACCGTAACCTCTACACCAGCGTAGTCACACCGTAACGTTGCCGAAATGCACTCTTTTTTATTTTGGTTATTTTAAATTGAATCATATTAGTCTGTAAATATGGGCCTGATGCAACGATAAACGACATTTTCCATACTAAATATGACAGATCTACCTAAGTTTATGTTTTCATAACTGCATAATTAAGGTCTATCGTCCATTTTTGTAACGGACTGTTGCCTTTTTTGTCAAGTCCTCCCTTCTGGATAAGATTGGCTGAAAACCGGGATGAATGGTGTAGAGCCCTGATCAAATTCCGAGCTAAAATGATGGTAAGTAATGAATTCCATACGAATTTGACTTGTAAAAGTGCTATTGCGGCCCACTTGCAGAATAAACTTCAATTATATAATTTATTTTGAATCATTCCAATTTGGCAAGAACGCATTCGACCATCCGTAGCTTCGTATAATTATTTAGAATCCAGTCGACGGTGTAATAACTCTGCTGAATTGAGCCATCCGCACCAACGTAGCCGGCTAACTACTAATGGCGGAATTAAACTAACACTTGGTTTGTGCTAATTGCATTGTTTGCCGAAGCTCATTTGGCTTGAGGTCAGCCATGAGAGAAAACTACAGTGTACATTAAGAGTTATGTGAATTACTAGGTGCGTTTACGAAATTTGCATTCAATGCCTTTAGTTAGCTTATCCTACCAAAACATTTATGTGAAATAGCCAAAAGTTTGTGGCACTAGATTCTTTACTTTTAAACTAATTTGCCGACAAAACTATCGCAATATGCATTTCATATAACTTGGCGGTTTTTTTTATACCCAATACATTTTTATCATGAACATTTTAATAATATCAGATATTATAAAATAATTTTCACGTGGGTACTGTATTTGGAAAGGAGACATGTACGGTCAACGAATTTGATTTCTGAATTCTGAGCCACTTCGTACCTTGTCACAGTTGTCACAGTAAAAATCTATTATGAAAGCCGCTAGAGACATCATATTAATGTTGCTGTGACAAGTTACGAAGTGGCCCATAAATCACATTAGTTGACTGACCATATAAATAAAAAAGAAATAAATATTTGTGGACAATTTCACACAAATCAACCTAGTCCCAAAGCTTGTACTATGGGTACTAAGAGACGATATACATACTTATATAGATAAATATGTACTTAAATACATAGAAAACATCCAAGACCCAGGAACAAATATTCATGCTCATCACACAAATAAATACACTGACCGGGATTCGAACCAGGGACCTCCAGCTTCGTAGGCAGGGTCACTTACCAACTAAGTAAAATCGGTCGTCTAACCCGGGACCTCCAGCTAGAACAACTAAAAAAGCTAAGCTAGAGCGTTGTTATATAGAACAACGGAATTAGTTTTAGATGTCTCGAAGGCATTTAACCACTTCAAGTTGCCATTAAAACTTCAAAAGACAACTACTGGCTTTTTTCGATCGTAAAATGGCGTTTACACCTTCTTTAAAAGCTAATTTATAAACTGGCCACAACTTTTTTATGAATATGAAAAAGGTTTACAGCTAAGTAGAATAGCTACAACTAAGCAGTAAAACTTGAATGGGCAGCATTCTAACTAAACTGAATTATTGAACACAAAAGCCGACCTTTCTTATGTTCATACAGTTTATGTCTGTTTTCATTAGAAATCCCTAAACTATTTACGAGGCTAAGAATATTTTCTTTTCATCACTGGAAAAACCCAAATCAATTATTTTACTTACCTTTTTTTTATTCTATTACCAAGTTTTAGTCAAAGGACGTTAATTTTCTTAACATCACAAGTGAGTCAATTAGATTTTTGCAACCCTCGTAATTAAATGATTTGCGAGTTTCTTTCATATTACAGAGTTTTGCTTGTTTTTTTTATACAGTTGTTTTTCGTATTCTGTATTATTAAAGATTAACGAGGTTTTCGTCAAAATCCACAGTAGTAAAGTTATCCTTATTTTTCCACTCCTGTAACCATTTATCTACTGCGTTTTTATCGAAAAAAAATAAGTTAAACTTGTTTTAAGACAGATTTTTGCAAGTTTCCGCGCGCGGGTGACGAGTACAGTAGTATACCTACAACTATAGGTTTTGCACCATCCTATTAAGATTCTAGAATATATTACTAAGCGTTTACAGTGTTAAGGGACCCAACGAATCTCGCTGGCAATGTTTTCAAAGTCATTAGTGTTTAGTTTGGGGCTAACGAATAACCCGCTTCGTCGGAAGCCGAATTTAGTATTTAACCTAATAGGTATTAGGGTAATTTAGACAAAGATATAATCTCGTTCCCCCAGTAAGCACCTACTAATTCCCCTATACTGTATGTTGGAACGTCAGAAGTGTAGTGCCTACTCGTCCAAACACCAACACTTGGAGTTAGGTTGCCGCGTCTGACCCTTTGGAGACAACGGGGATAATTATAAAATCGGTACCAAGAAATGACTAAAGGATGATTCATGCTAGAACGTTCCGTGTTCGGGCCGGCCCGATTTTATTGTTCTAACAAAATAGCCGGATAGATTTTTGATAAATGATCCAGTATTCCAATCAATCAAAATGTACTAAATATTCACAAATCTACGCGCAGAGTTCCGTAGAGAGCGGGATAAACTCACGCGTATTAGAGCGGGACGTTTGCAGTGGGACTGCCTTGCCTTAATGGTGACTTCTAACAATTTGATTTTACTCACCTCCGGGGTGCAGTGATTGTTAGAAACTGTCGACCTAGTTAAGCGTGCATAAGTGAAATCCATTTTAATCTACTCACAGCCGGAATAAACTGGTGCTTTACGAGCGTGTCAATTGAAAAACCTTCTTTACTCTTGCACGGTTCTTCGACATAACAGTTGCCATGCTCCTTTTATTTCTACAAGTCTTGTTCTCGAAACCGATGCAAAATAAATTGGGCGCACTATCCGCAAAAGAAGCGTTGCGTAAAATAAATTTATCAGCCTCGTCATCGCGTTTTACGATCGGACATGTTTCTGCCTGAAGTTTATGGATGAATGGCATGCCTTAGGCTTTACATAAATATACTCGTAAATCTCGGAGCGAGATTACGGGTAATAAATATGCGACGACATTGCCGTTATTTTAAATATTCACATTTTTCATTCGAAATGTTACGAAATGCCGTTAATAATACCGAAAATACCCGAACCCCCGGGTAATGTCGAATTAAGGCCGTTTATGTACGATGCACATGACGATTTTAGCTAAGTATATGTATAAATATTAATTAACTTATATCATAACAAATTAATTATAGTAATTATTGTAAATTCAAATGTAAATTGAATTTATTTGGTATTTACTTCACAAAACTATTAAGAACGGTGGTTTTTGAAATTGAAAAGTATAAGGCAGCATCATGAACAAGAATATATATCAATATTTTTTAGTTTTCCGTACCCAAAGGGTAAAACGGGACCCTATTACTGAGACTCCGCTGTCCGTCTGTTCGTCTGTCCGTCTGTCACCAGGCTGTATCTCAAAAACTATTTCTGTTGCCGTTATAACAACAAATACTAAAAAGCAGAATAAAATAAATATTTAAAGGGGCTCCCATACAACAAACGTGATTTTTTTGCCGTTTTTAAAGATAATGGGAAGGAACCCTTCGTGCGCGAGTCCGACTCGCATTTGGCCGGTTTTTTTTATAAAAGTTCTGAATTTATTATAAGTTTTATGATTTTTATTTAAACTGAATATATACGGTAAAAATATTTTATTATCTATACCTAATAATACGTCAGCAACAAAAGCTCTACGTCCTACAATAACCGTATTAAAAAGTTTCCGCTGATAATTCAATAAAAGCTCGTTACATTTTCAGGGAAAAGTCACGGTTACATGGAATCTGCGGTCTTTGTTAGAGAATACCCGGTAATTTGGTGGCTTTGCTAGGGCTGCCAAAAGCTAAAGTACTCTTTAGACCGCGCGCTTGTAATATTTGACATAGACATAGACATAGAAAATATTTATTAAACATCACATTCATATCATGGTATACATGTTCAAGACTTAAAACTAACAAAAGGTATAATGAAAATGTTTAACAGGACTTGACTCAGCATACATGTTGCAGCAAATATACTGCAACGCTGATTTTCAGTCAAACCCTCCTATTGATATTGGTTAGAATATAAGCACGTCGGAACAGTGTACATTTGACTTATCTAGGTAATGTTAATCTAGTTATAAATGAAAGTGTGTATGCGTGTGGTTATGTGTGTGTGTGTTTGTGTATGCGTGCGCATGTGTGTTGTATATAAGGATTATGTATAATGGTAGCTGATAGTGATAAATAGTAGTATAACATATATTAAAAAAAAAAAAACAAGAAGATATCATTTAAAGCCACGGCTATGATTAGGCTTGGAGATATGACGGTAGGACTCGACTGCCAGGAGGTAAGGCTTTTTGTATTCGGAAGAGGTGTCGTTTTAAATGAAGTTTGAAAGTGTTTATATTTTTTATATTTTTGAGTGGTGGGGGAATATTGTTCCAACACTTTGTAGCCGTGTATTTAAAACTACCTCGAAAGGCGGCAGTGCGGTGACGTGTAATTATACAATTTTGGCTGACTTTTCTGATGCCATACTCTGTTGACCTATTTTTACGCCAGGTTAACTTTTGAAACAAATACTCCGGTACCTCAGTTTTTACGACTCCGAACATTAAGAATGATAGGTGAAGTTCTCGTCGAAATGCCATTTTGAGAATACCTGCCGAATTTAAATAGGGAGTTACATGCGATCTTGGAGGAATGCTAAAACAATAGCGCGCACATGCATTCTGCACTCTTTGTACAATGCGGTCCGTACGAGCTAATAGTCGTGGACCATATACCACATCGGCATAATTAAATCTGGATAGTACCAGGGAGTCGCAAAGCTTTATACGTAATTCTACGCTAATGAATTCTCGGATTCGATAGAGTAACTTTAGTCTATAGAAAGAAGTTCTAGCAACTCCTTCTATATGACTCTCAAAATGTAGAGCCTCATCCATTAAGATACCTAAGTTGCGCGACTCTGATACTCGCTCTACCTGATCATTCTTTACGGAAACAACCGGTTTATGACTATTAATCTGTTTTATTTGATTTGGAGAGCCGAATAATATATATTTTGTTTTGCTCGGATTCAATACAAGGCAGTTGGACTCAGACCAAGATGCGATACTTTCAAGATCTGCATTTAATTTATCAACGGCTTGATTAGTATCAGAGGGGTAACATGAAATATAAACTTGAATATCGTCGGCATATAAGTGGAATTGACAGTATTTAATCACTTCACGGACATCTGCTGTGTACATGATAAATAAGAGCGGGCCCAGAATGGAGCCCTGTGGTACTCCTCTGGAAACAGGAGATGGTTCGGACTTCATATATAAACCATTGTTACCCTGTAACTGAACAATTTGAGTGCGCCCACTAAGATAGCTAGAAAACCATGCAATTGCATTTGGCTCAAGACCATAGAATTTCATTTTTGATAGCAATAAACTGGTGTTAATAGCATCGAAGGCACGAGAGAAGTCAAGAAGAGTCATTATGGTACCCTGACCCATATCTTGAGCAGACAGGATATTGTCAGTTACATCCAGAAGAGCTGTTGTCGTGCTGTGTGACTTACGGAAACCAGATTGTAAGACAGGAAGGACATTATTTTTTTCGAGAAAATCTGATAACTGCATGTGCACAAGGCGTTCGAGTATTTTCGATATACAAGGAAGAATGCTTATTGGTCTTAAATCTTTAAAGGTAGCGACATTGCTTTTTTTAGGAAGTGGAGTCACCATTGCCTGCTTCCAGGCATTAGGAAAGGTAGAGGAAGAAATCGATTTATTTATAATTGCAGTTATAGCGCCAAGTGAATGAGGTAGAGTAAGTAGAAGCATGTCTAGGGAAATGCCATCACCGCCCAAAGCATTAGACTTAAGTGATTTAATAATTTTAAGAACTGAGTTGTTATCTGTTTGTTTTAAATTAAATGAAGCATCATGGAAGCGATTGGTTTCAAAATAGTCGTGGTACGATTGTGGAGCTGCTAAATTACCCGCAACTTCAAGAAAATGTGAGTTTATGACGTTTGGATCACGTAGGTGGGAGGGTATTTCTGAATTATGTGGATTTGGAGTTATCCTGACGGTACGTTTGAGATTGTTCCAAAGAGCTCTAGAATTGTTAGCGTTAAGGTTAATATGTTGATTGAAGTATGCTCGTGTTTCGTAATACAGGGCTTTGTTGACACAGCTCTTAAGATCATTATAGTATTCTTTGTGAACGTCTAAACCAGATGTCTTATACCTATTATGAGCTTCATCACGCAGACGCATCATTTCTTTAATTGTGTACGTAATCCAGGGATAGTCCCTTTCTCTGATAGTAACTTGTTTCTGAGGTGCATATATATCAAATAAAGATAATACTATGTCATTAAATGTATTGACCATGTCATTTACAGTTGGTAGCAAAGCTATGTTTTCCCATTGGATTATTTCTATAGATTGATTGAATAGAGTTAAGTCAATATCTTTTAGTGGTCTGTATAAAATATTTTGCGGCACGGGCTTAGATTTTTTTATATTTAACTCGCACGTCAGTAACGCATGGTGACCGAGAGTGGGTATATAGTCTACTACGGTATTTTGAATAGCAAAACTACTACAAATCAAATCTATTAGAGTGCTACTATGGTCAGTAAAGTGGGTGGGCTCATTTACGTGCTGTTTTAAGTCAAAACAAGTTAAAAAGGAGTTAAGTTTTACGGAATGAGTGTCAGTGTGTAATAGATTAACATTGAAATCGCCCATTAACACAATATGATCATAATTAGAGAACGAGGAAATAGTTTCGGTCATACCGTCTATAAACGTATCAATATCTAACCAAGGCGGCCGGTAGGCTGTCCCTATTAGTAAAGTCAAACCATTATTGGATAGCTTTAGCCACATTTGTTCCACTTTGGAGTTAGGAGGGTGGGTGCACCGTCGCACAGTAATGCCGTTTCTCACGTAAAAGCCAACGCCACCGCCGCGCGCGCGCATGGCGCGCGGCCGCGGGACGTGGCGCAGGCGGTAATTGGGCACAACGGGCGCCCTCCCCTCCTCCCCCTCCCGTAGCCAAGTTTCATTAATTGCCAAAATATCTATATTACGTTGCTGTACTGCTATAATAAACTCATTGTGATTAGTCCCTAGAGAACCTGCATTCAGTAGTCCTAATTTCAAGTTCATTCTCTTAACCATTTATACAAAGATATGATATTACAGAGGATGTATGTAGAAGCCAGCAGATATACTGACAAATAAATATTATTATTATTTTAATGACAATCAGCAGGCTATTAAAGTGAATATATATTATAGGAGTGTTATTTGAATGCAGTGAATATGGAGGCATAATTAAATTATGTAATACAGTATAAAGTATTGCCATGTAAGTGTTATGCGGAAAATGCAATTTGGTTATGGTTACAATGATTTTGAAATGGAATATCTCATCCAGCTGACAATAATTATATAGCGTGCGCATTATGTTAAAAGCAGTTTTAATTTTTAGACAGGTGTTAACCATTTCAAATAAATGAACTGCATAAGGATGTAAGATAATAATACTGGTCACAATTGTTAATAAAATTAGGTAACACAAACTACAAAAATCTAAGTGGATATCAGCTAAAATAGAATTCACAGCCAGTGATATGGATATTCTAGGTACAAACCAATTTTGTGTATTTAATATAAACTTCACGATCAAATAGAACGAGCACCAAAAATTTTTATCAGGTCGTCTTCAGAGCGAATCCTGTGCGCCTGAGTGTCAGGCTGACGCCTAGCATATATCCGGCCGTCGCGGGTCCAAATGTATTTCCAACTCAGGCGTGTTCCTTCTTGGCGAGCTTTATAAAACAACTGACGGTTGTTTCGCGTCAGTCGCTCATTTACGTAGAATCTACGAGGAGTTCCGGGCAGGTCGAAGCCGGCGGTGTCCGCGCCACGAGCGCGGCGGGCCGCCTGCAGCAGGTCGTCACGTAGCGCGCGCCGCGTCAGCCGCACCGTCAGCGCCCGCGGCCGTCCGCTGCTACCTCCGTCGCCCTCTACTGTTGCGCGGCGCATGCCTACGCGCTCCGCGCTTACTATGTCCCTCTGCTCTATCTCAACACTCAGCTTTTGCGCCACCAAAACTGCTAAGTGGACTGGGTTCTCATTTTTCGATTCGGGTATTCCGGCTATCTCGACCTCCGTGGCCAGTAGTTCCTGATCCCGGTCGTTGAGTTCGAGCTTCAGTCGCTCGATAGTGTCGCTCAACTCCTTCACTTCGCATAGAGCTCCAGCAGCGACGACGGGTTGTTCCTCTAATATCTTGACTTTCTGTTCTAAGTTTCCGATGCGACTGTCAAGCCCCTGGACGGCATGTGAGAGCTTTTCGAAAATCGAATGTATGCTCGATAGCTCCAGACGCATCGCTGTGAATTCTGATCGGAAGAGCTGCATCTCTCGAGCGAGACTGCTTTCATCGTCTTTTTTTGTATGCGAGTTTGGGCCATTTAACCGCCCACCGTCCACGGACCGACGTGAAGAGAGAGCTTCATCCTTTTTAGGTGGCATAGTGTTATTAACTGTCTTTAATTGCCAAAAATACGAATAGAAATTGCACAAAGTTCAACACAGGTCACCAGGTTTCTGTTCATTGTTGCGGAATCATGACGGTTCTGTGTAGAATAAAAGGGGTGGTAATGGATTTTTAATACGTGTCGCTGCGAGCAAGTTTGAGAAGGTTGTTGTAGAATTTATTCGTTGGATTGAGGACAGATGCCAGCCCTAAAGTGGGCATAAACGGAGGGAAACGGCGGCAAATCTCGCCGCACCGCAATTCGTCCGCTCCACGTAGACCATTTCAGCGGCTCACGGCCAATTGTGCCTGCTTTTTATGATTCCATGCTATTGTTCGTTAGATTTTTTCCAAACCTTGGTACGAGGCCAAATGTAGGTTTTAGCCGAATAAAAAACGCATTAGTACCGCTGTTTGAATAGGATTTAAATATTAATAACTGAGCGCGTTAATTTGCCAATTGTTTCTGCGTTTAGTAAAGCTAGGATTAATGCTATTTTGTGTCGTAGTGTATTGGACATGTAACTAAGTATTCATCGGTAAGTTTTCACTTAACCCTGATTTATTTAAACGATAACCTAAAAAAACTCTAATTTTGATTTACTGTAGGCATACATATAGACCGTAGGCCAGGCGCTAAAATGGTTAGTCATTTCCATATTTCTGTCTTAACTACTTGTCCACGATGGGGCATTAAATAATAAAATCTTGCGTCAAAAATAATAAAAATGTAATAAAATTACAGTGGTTTGTATGACACGCAAAGTGCTCGCTTTTAGGTATTGCGAGTGAATTCTGGTCGAAAGATGATGTGTAATTTTTTGACAGCGGTGATGTGACGTCGCTCTGTTCGTTCGGAAATTAAACCGCTCCGTTGTGCGTAAGCACTACTAATCTTAAATGAAAAAAAAAAATTGAGTTAAGGAGTCAAGTATCTATTATTTAATTAATATTACATAACATTGCTACTTGTGTAACGTAAAAGCGAACTTGTGTGGAGATTCTCGAATCGTGGGCGGTAGACCGTTCCAAAGGCAAGTCACCTGAACGGTGAACGAATTCAACATAAAGCCTGTGCGGTGAAGAGGGCTAGACAGAGAGAGATTACCGGAAGAGCGAAAATGACGGCCACGAGAAGCACCATAAAAACCGGCCAAATGCGAGTCGGAATTCGCACATTTAGGGTTAATTACACACAAAAATAAGTTTTGACTATTTGTACGGCTTTGAGCCAACTAGATCCTTATACTGTAAAAAATTGAAGACTGAAGCTCCAACATTTTGGCTGTAAACCTGTATGACAGACGACGGACGGACGGGTGCGTTAGTGACAGCAATAGGGTTCCGTTTGGACCCTTCCGGTACGGAACCCTAAAAATTAAAAGATATTCAGGAGACTGCGGATCATTAAGATTAGTTTAGTTTAGTTTAGTTTAGTTTTATTCATCTCAAAATACAATTCTCATATAACAAAATACATTTTTGCGTATACTACTATTGTACAATGATCGTTAAGCGCTATCAATTGCGTAATAAATAATGAAAATAAAATAATAAGTAGGTAAGAATATACAGTATATATTCTTACACAACACAAAATTAATGAAAATGAAAATACAAAAATGTCCAATTGAATATAAATAAAAACCACTTAATTACAAAATAATAAAAACTTCGTTCCAATAAGTCATAATATAAAATAAAAATTGTGTACTAATTAGTACTTATCAACTAGACTATGTCAATTTAAATAATGAAAATGTCAGTTACTATGAATAGTTACAATTAAGAAGATAAATATGTCAAATTGATTTTCTATTTGGGTATGTCAATATATTCTTTTACAGAGTAGAGTGACTTCTGCAATAAAAGGTTCTTTAGTCGGCGCCTAAACACTTCCTCGGAACATTCATTTTTTAAGTCATCGGGTAAATGCTCAATTAGAAAATTAGAAAATAGAGTGCAAAGCATGCGAGTATTTCGTCGTTGACGGATAGGAAGCCAGCCGAGCTGAGACCGAAAAAAAAGAACACTACATTGATATATATGGATTTATAGGGATAAGCTCGCCTTTGTACCTACATACATGTCAACTGGGGCCCGATTTTTGAGTGCCGAACGCTCGTCTTCTCACCCGACATCTGTCAAAACATCATAGTATTTTGACAGATCTCGAGTGAAAAGTCGAGCGTTCGACACTCAAAAATCGGCCCCCTGTTCTTGTATTTATGTGTTGTGTTTGCTCATGTACAATAACGAATTTTTCATACATACATACATATTTTGACCGTTAGCTGATTATCCCTATAGCCCTATCCCTACTGAAATTAAAAATGTGAAAGTGTGTCTCTCTGTCTGTTACCTTTTCACGCTTAAACCGCTGAACCGATTTGGCATGGAGATAGTTTGAGTCCCGGGGAAGGACATAGGATACTTTTTATCCCGGAAATCATACCTTAAGGGAGTGGTATTTTGTATAGAAGAGCAATAACTAGGTAAGCGCCTGATATAAAAATGGCAGCCCCCGACGGATTTTTCTGGGCTTGTAATTAAACTCTCAACCAATTAACCGTATTGAAAAAAAAGATGTCTTTATGTACTTATTTCACATTCAGTCGGGGGATTTCCGAATTAATTATTTAATTATTTTTCAATTAGCTTCATCCGTCGGGGGTATTTTCAAAATTTTTAATTTTGTTTTTATTTTGTTCTTTAATTAGAGAAAGAGCTAAGTATATATGAACCCTCGAACGCGCCGGTGCCGGTTGTAGAATCAGCTTCCTACCTAAGATGCCTGATTTTTGCTTGAGGTTTTTATAAGGAACTACAAAAATAGGTGTCAAGTGGCCACTTTCTATCCCCGAGTGTCTTACAATCGAACTTGAGCTCCGATGGCGGGGGGTAAGGCATACGAGGTCAGAAGGCGGATCGTGTAGGGCCGAAGGCACGAAGCTTCTCCTTGGAGCGCGCTCGCTGTTCAAGCCTGAGGGTGGAAGGTCCGAAGGGCGAGCCCAAGCCGACATTTACTGGCCCCGAGTATTTTATAAGCCAACTTGAGGGCCGAAAGCCCGAAGGTGAGAGGCGAGTCAAGCACAGAAGCCATCCCACGTAAAGCCAAAGGCCCGTAGCTTCTTATTGGAGCGCATTCACTATAGAAGCCCGAGGGCTGAAGGTCCGAAGGGTGAGCCCAAGTCAACACTTTCAAGGCTCGAGTGTCATACAAGCGAACTTGAGCTTGAGGGCCTAAATCGCAAAGGTAAGGAGCGAGGCATACGAGGGCGGAAGGCGTACCTTGTAAGGCCGAAGGCCCGAAGCTTTTTCTTGGAGCTTGGCGAGCCTAGTTTAACACTTTCGAGCCCCGAATGTCTTACAAGCAAACCTAAGGGCCGAAGACCCGACGGACGGGCAACCTCACCCTAACTCACATTTACCCCTTCTTCAAGAGGTTTAAAGAACTTTATTCTCAAAAAAAAAACATGAAATTCGCATACATGATATTTACCATATATGTACAATGCACATGGCATTTTCAGTTATATTGGCCACGGATTTTAGGCTTCTATTAATCGCAAAATATTTAAAGCAGTCGAAACACGGTAATCCACCTATGTGCCCACGCAAAGTTCCCTATGATACTATTTTGCGTCATCATCAGGACTTCTGATGTTCATCTACAGAGGCTTCTTAATAAATACTATCAAAACAGTCTTAACACGATTCACTAACTAAATACCTACCTTACTACCCTCAAATATTGTTCTGATCATCAGACCCATAGCAGATCATGTACAGAAGCTGCTCAGCAAACACAATCTAAAGAACCCAATCACGATCATGCCGTCGCAAAGTTCTCTGCGGTATGTTTCTACTCCATCATCAAACCCTCTGAATGTCATACGTTGTACATGAGTACAACGTGTGTTAATACAACATAATCAAAAGAGACCAAAAACAAACGAAGGGAAATCTACCTCTGCTTAGTACTCTACTATTTTTTTCTGCTTCATCATCAGATTCTCGGTATAATAATCTTGGAGAAAAAACGTGAAAAGGGTTTCTCAGGCTGTTGCCTTCTTTGGACCATATGGTCACCTTGATTGAACCACTGAGTCACCATCAATGGACTTAGGAAATTTATACTGATGGTCCAATCAAGGAGACTTATGGAAATCGACATTTTAATATATATTTTTTAAATATTTCAATAATTTTTGTTTTTTTATAGAAAAATTACAGAAATCAATAGGTATAAATATGACGTATGAAATCCTACATCACTTGTTCGTATATATATTCAAACGTAAGTTTTTGCTTGAAGTATGTATTGAGATAGATTTTTCCCATGTATACGCGTATATTTGCGTATGGGTAAAGTATTTAAAATCGAAAAAAAAAAGTTGCCTTGTTTGGACTGGTCTAATGAAAGCACATACATGTGGTCCATTGATAGCAACTAGGCATCAAGTCACAAAAAAAATATTAAAAAATAAAGAAAATAATTGGCCAGAAACTGTTGTTATAAATATGATCATTAATACATTTCTAACCATTACACGGCAGTACACTTAAACAAATGCATAATATAATGCATGCATATTATTTTTAATGCATAATAAATACTTACACGAGTTTTCCTTCGCGTAATATTTAGATCGCCGGCGCTCGAAACACACTTGCTCACGTCACTCGTCACCGAGAAGCGCGGCGCGACTGAGGTTTCCGTGGGGCCAGCCGGGTATCCCAAGGACACTTTGTACCTTGGTTGTCTCTGTCTAGCATGCGCAGATTTTAAAATATTTTGGTGGTTCAATCAAAGCGCCGGTCCAATGATAGCAACCTTCCCCTATGTATAATATCAGGCAAAACGAAATTATAAAATATTAATTTACCTATGTAATTATCTTGCTGGTTTGGCCATAATCAGCTCTCGCGCACTTCGGAGGTGACAATACACTTGGGAATGCGTGCTATGTGGTGAGCACGTGTGATGCCATGATTACATTTTTCTTGCTATCATGTTTGCATGTTTCATGATGACATTTGTCAGCTGTTTTGTTATACAGGGAATTTTCTGTCTAGGTACAGAAAATTCCCTGTAAACCTGTAAAACTGCTGTGTGTACTGTCGTAAAGAAGAAGAAGAAGAGGTAAAACTGTATTTATTCTGTACCGTTATTCGCATCCTGTTTTACTTTGAATGAAATGGACAAGAATAATACTGTTTTCCGGAAAGAATCTCTTAGTATAAAAAAATAGGAGTTTCTACTCGCAAAACGCGCACATTCAAGTACTTTTGTAACAATGTGAATAAACATAATAAATTAGACCGGAAAAACTGCCTTTCATTTCTCAAGGCATACCCATTAGAAGACGTTAAATGTGCTGGAAGGGATTCCTCCAAGAAATTACATTATATTTGATCAGCCCATTTTCTTCGAGTTTTTCCCCATTTTGATAAAAGTAAACGTTTATTTCCTTGTTTATATAGGATGCGGCCTGAACGGGAGCTGTAATTTGAAATTATGATTATTTAGAAAATCCTTAATAGCCCAGGACCTTACTATACTGTCTTGTAAGCAAGTTCGCGTATGTTGATTGTTTTTCAGAGAGGGTGAGTAGGAGATTTTTGGACCCGGGTGGACAGCCGTCACCTTACACCCATACATTTTCCAGCGAAAAAAGAAAAATAATTGTTTTCAAAAACTTATCGACTGAAAGGACTCCATGAGCTGATTCAAAAAATATAGGTACGATACCAATTACCAATTTAGACAGTCGTTTTGTAAAAATAAAACTTAACAAAGTTTGAGCTCTTCCTGACAGCAAACGGATGAATGATTTTTTCTTAAATATACGCGGAATGACTCGTTCTATCCGCATATCTAAAGAAATGAAATGGAAAATGTTATTGCTTCCTTTTTAGGGTTCCGTACCTCAAAAGGAAAAACGGAACCTTTTCATATTGTTGTCCGTCTGTCTGTCTGTCAAGACCCTTTATATTGGGACTGCGAGGAGGTATCGATTTGAAATTAAATTTGAGAAATATACATTTGTAATTATGGAGCCCTTTCATTAGATACCGATAGGTTTTAGAAGAAAAAATGTTTTTTTTTCATATAAAAAATGTATGACATCATAACATAGAAGAGGACCACAAATCAGAAGTCAGAATGCGGTCCGCAATTTTCGAAAACGAACATCTCATTGGAGTCTCCTCTATAATACGTATATCAGCCGTTAACATTATACAATTCACTAACAGAGGGGCCCAAAACTATTTAATTACATTTCTTAACTGGGTCAAAACTACCTCCCAAGATTTGACCCACACAAACACACAAGGCAACTAAACAAAACGTGGGTGGAGTAGTTAAACAATAGTCTGTCATTAAAATAGTAAACATTTGCTTTTAACCTTAATCTTCCTACATTAAGAGCGGGATCCTAATCCCCGAGAAATAGATTTCAGGCCGAACCGGTACGTCTGAAGCTACTCTCAGGACTTTCGTTAGTCTACGACAGACCCCATTTAAGAATTCCGTTCCGTACCCGTCCCGCCCAACCAGCAACAGTCGTATCGTATATAAGCAAAGCTTTTTACAGCTAATGATCGAGAAATAGTCGTAGAAAGGAGTTATAAAAGAACTATAAGTCAACTCTTTAGCATTTTCAAATTTTGGGCCTAAAAGGCGTAAATCTATGTCTACTAAACGTTTACTCGACATGTTTACAGCGCGTTTACTCAATTATTGTATAAAGGTGTAAAATTTCACTTTTGTACCACTGTAAGTTCTAAATTAGCTGTCTAAAAGCTTCTAATTTTCTGATTAGCTGCAGAAGAAGTCTTCATAGCACCGTCAGTCAACAACAACATTGTTCCCGTGGAAGCATTATAATGGTAAAAAAGCTGCTTGTATGACCAAATAGCATCTCAGCACAAAGTTTTATATAAAAGATATCGATTCACTGTTACAGCACCTGCCGAGATAAAGTTCTAAAAGTGATTTTATTAACGTCAAAAATAAAATGTTTATAATTAATGAAGTATGTGACTGCATTGATACTCTTTTGGAGTATTATTTATATATATTTTTAAAAAGAATAAAAAATTAAAATTATATATAAGTCATAAAATATCCTGTCAAACCAAAAATGCTAAAACTATGACGACTCATATCTTGATGCTACCTCTGAATCGGCATTGACGGATGTGCTACGATCTCGTGGTGGCAAGATCAATACTTGAGGGTCCTAACATCACAGTTTCTCCGAATTGAAATAATAATAAAATATTTGGACACAAGGGGTTACTGCAGATGCTCTAAGGAAGCGTCCGTGTTCCGGCGGGTGGCGGCCGGTTCCGGCACGGTGCCGGCGGGCGTACTGTGAATCATCCTCTATATATTCCGATCGACAGCCCGTATCTGACTTTTATAACTTCACCGTGATTTAAAGTTTATACAGAGAGATTTTACTTTAAACAAAATAGTAAACGTGATCCATCATGCGATTGGAAAAGATTTCGGCATAGAAAGAGCTCCCGAGACCATTTCGGGATTCTCTGGGGTAACAATGTTACAACGATTTTCCCGATAAATTTCTATTGAAACCGAAATCGCTACAGAGCCGGTGATGTCGGCGGGTGATTGGATTTGACCAGTAAATGAGACTGTTCTGAAAATCCACTTGTCGCCGCTCGTTCACTGATCATATTTATATCTATAAACGCTGATATACTGAGAATAGTAATATTAATTTTTAAATACGACGCAAGACTTTTTTTTGACAGATTGGGCCACACTTTTTTCATCTCTTAGCTAGAGGGGTTATTTAAAGCGGCCTACATACGGCCCTAAAATCAGAGGCAATATCGGGAGAGTGGTGGGGAGTACCCTAGATTGCTCTCTTGATCGCCTCTTGTGTAGGTAAATCGGAACGGAATCGTAATTACGATTTACCTACACACGAGGCGATCTAGGGAGCTTAACGTTTTCAAGCATGCGTAAACGATTGTAATAAATGTAAAACGCTATTACACTTGCAAAAATAAATCTGCATACTGCTGTCAAGCTTGTAAATATTAAGGCATGACAACCAAACACCAAATGAAACTTTTTGTAGGAAAAATGCAACCAGATTTTTTTATTAAAAAATTCTAAATAACACCGCTGATAAAACTGCCCGGACAGAGTTTCAATTCCAAGCGGCTTCCAAGCGCGAATATTTTTAGTATTTCATAAAAATTGCTCTGTGCGATTGTCCATTCAACTTCGCAATAGATGCAAATACGTGCTAAATAATTTTGCTCATCTCTATTCCTTGGAGCATAGGGTGCAAATTGAATGTGTAAACCGAAAGTATAAGTCGTTTGAGAATGTTCATGTTTACCCCGAGTTAGACAAGTGCAGTGACTTCTAAACTACCACTCCTATTAAAAAGTCGTATCTCACTTTACCACTCATATGTAGATACGTCATTTTTGTATAGCTTTTTAGCAGAACAGCGTATTGCATTACAAGTCACTATTCGCTCGAGCTGTTCCAAAGCCGGTTCAAACAAGCTGAGAACACTTTAGCAAAGACGTGGAAATAGCATCAGTTATGGAATCAGTTTCTACGGATAAATACTTACAAGTGTAACATTATATATCTGGCATTCGCGGCCAATCGCCCTAGCCACTGAGCTACGGGGAGCTTTTCCTTTATTTAGAAGTATAAAAATTCGTCGGAATATCTTGTTTAATATCACACAAAATGGGATAAACAGTACGTGCCGTGTTTGCACAATCTCTTGAGCTCCGGCATAATAGTTGTCGAGATCAGTGTAAACAATGTCTAATTTCCGCTTCTATGTTGCAGAGATTGTTCACCTTTTTTTAATTGGAGAATCTTATGCATTCCGTGCATTAGCATTCCATTAGGAATATTCAGTAATGCAGCCAGCTCATTGTCGCAATTGTTCTGAAGCACTAAAGGCCGACTGCTAGCTTACATAATTTAGCGATACCTCAGGGAAATACTGAAGACAACAATGCGGTATGAATCTGCAATATGCATGCAAATTTGCATGAACATGCGTTATTGCCGCACGTAACATGATTGACGCATATAGGATGTTTAGTAATTGCCTGAGCGGGATAGCGAATTAGTGGAATGGCTAATTATTTGGCATTTTTTTTAATGATGATGATGAGTTCCTGGCCGATTTCGGCCTCAGCGACTGTATATTCTAGGTTTTTTTAATATCCATGGAACAAATCATACAGAACGAAGGAATGCTTTTAGAAATAAGGTTACACTTTACTTTAACATTATTGAGAGATTTGCGCAGATAAGTATCAAAGAAAATAAATACGCGTATGCAAGTATTTCATTTCTTATGTAGGTACCTACCTACCTAATGTCTTCAGCGAGGTCTCTTTTTAGGGCTCCGTAGATAAAGTGGCAAAAAGGGAACTAACTCTGTTCATTCCTTTCAGTCATCTCCATCGGATCAAGATGGATAAGGTATGCCGAGTTAACTCTTACTACACCCCTGGAAAAAACTGATTTTCTAACCTCGCACCACATGGATTGAACAACCGTGACAAATGCGTCAATGGGGGGAACCGTCTTCATCTTCGTCTTCGTCTTCTAACATTTAACACAAACAGTACTTTAGAAATTTTAGAAATAAAGGAAAAAATTAAAAACTAAGGCACCGAGCAGGATTCGAACCTGCGACCTCCCGGCACTCACGGTAGCCTATAGCTCAGTTGGCTAGAGCGACTGGCCGCGAATGCCGGGAGGTCGCAGGTTCGAATCCTGCTCGGTGCCTAAGTATTTAAATTTTTCCTTTAATTCTACAATTTTTGTACCTCAAAACTTATTTAGCCCTCTGTTTTCAAACTTCGCAACTACGGTTTTTAAAATGGGTAGCATTTAACGAACCACCAAATTAGTTGCCGAATGATGCTCTAAAAAATTACATTGATTACCAAAAATACTAGATTCGCACCAAATTTTCAACTCCTTTTAAATATAAAGTGCAACTCAAAGAAGTAACATGTCGATAACCTATTAAATTTAATTGTTACCAAATAAATTAGTCACTACCCAAAAATACTTAATGATCACCTAATTTCAAACACCAAATTTCATATAATTTACATCCAAATATTACAGGGCTCGTAATCCTATTAAAATTATTTACACCCAAATAATTCTTTCGATACCCAGAAATACTACATGATCACCAAATTTCACGCGGCAATTGTTTTTTAACGCCCCACGCGCAAAGCAGTTCCAATCTAGTCTAACCTCATTGCACACTGATGCGGTTTTCCATACGGTCCGTCTCGCTCGCACGTCGCACCGCGTGCGAGCAAGACAGCGCTAAATGATTTTATTTTATAGAAGCTTCAAAATTTCTGTAATTTTAATGAGACACGTACATAACATAATTTAATTTAATATCTTTTCAACAGTGCTTTCCGTACTGGTCGCATACAGCTATTTGTTCTCAGATGTTTTTGCCTCTACTCTATTCGCTGATAATCGTCAATTTGCCTAGGTAGTAGTATTTTTCTATGACATCTATTTTTATTTCAAACTAGTGGACATTGGAACAGTATTGACGGATCTCCGCTGGCGCGGAGCTCCTATTTTGAGTTATTTTGGCCCTTCGGGCCGATGCAAAACTAACATAACCTAAACCTACCTATACCTATTAACTACCTTTAATTTTTCCATGAAAGTCTATCTAAATTAATAAAGTAAACTCATTTGAGGACCTTTATCCATTTTCATAACAAACTAACAATTTAATAAATCAACAAAACTCATTTTCAAATAAAAGTTTTCAATCAAACGCGCTCACGTCAACGCATTAAAAAAATAATAATAAAACTTTTTGCAGTTTGTAAACCAACTGCAATAGGTAGTTAGAATGAAACAGCAATAATAGGTACCTTTCACTCTAACGACAATTTGTATTTGATTGAGTGAGATAGCAGTATACGTGTTATTATTTCACACAGCCACATTGCGCGTTGTTTTTTAAATTAATTTAGAATTTTACTTTCTAATTAATAACATTTTGGAAATGACTAAAATATTTATAGTGCTAAAAACAATTAATTTGTAACTGTTTACTAAAATGTAGCATGCGATGTGTATAATATTTGGATGTAATTCTAATGAAAAAAGGTGCATGAGATTAGGTGGTAGTTTAGTGTTTTTGGTGGTACTTGACATTTTTTTTGATGCGATTATAAATTTATAGGAACGCAATAAGTAAAATAGGTGCAAGTGCTGCAAAAATAGGTAGAATATTTTTGGTGACTCGGAATTGCTGATCGATAAATTTTTTTGAGTGTTCAACCTTATTTTAGGGTTCGAAAATTTGATGATATCAAAAGTTATTTAGGTGATCATTTTATTTGTTCCCTTTTAAAATATAGGCCTAAAGTAGCTCTAAAGTGCTTTGTGTTAAATCTTTTAAAGACGTATTTTCCCACATTGACGCCTTTGACCCGGTTGACCCTGCTTGTAATTTTTTACTAAGCTGAAACTTCCACTAACGAAATTGTCAAGATGTAAACAAAGTGAAAAATTATTCGCCATGATACATTTTAACCGACGACCGTGGCGTTGCGCCTATCGCTCTTAACTAACTGAATGTACCTCACTTGTGGTTGGTGATATTTCATCATCATAATCATTATTATATCAGCTGACAAACATACATATACATACAATATACATCTTGGCTCTACATCTTGGCTCTACACAGTCATCTTGACTCTACACATCTTGACTCGGACTCGTAACATTTTTGCAATTTATTCAACTACGGTGGTCCACACATTTTCTTGTCATTTAAACTCTTTGTAAGAGATGAGAGCCAGAAATGAATGTACAGCTGGCAAATAGCTTTGTTTATACAACGAAAGTGGCCAACAAGCGTACGGTCTACCTGCTGCGGTGTCGGCAGCCTGTAGACGCCCGCAACTCCAAAGAAGTCACTTCAAGTTCAAAGGGAGGAGGCGGAGCTTTGTTTGTATTGTAGAATAATGGATCATGTTCAATTTTAAATATGTAGGTAAAGAACGTCTAAAATGATGATTGCGGGAATGAGGAAACTCGAAAAGTTAGAGAATTCGGAGAAACTCGTTAAAGATCTAAATTGTGATGCTCGTTCAAGTCGGATTTGAAGCTTTTAGCGAATATTACTTTAAATTGTTTGTAAAGCAAATAACAATAAAGACAGTAATTTTCCAGTTTCGTTTTGGCTTTACATGACAAATTGAATTGATTTCACATCATCATCATCATTAGTTAATACTAATATTGCCGATTTAGTACGACAAGACACCAAAAAAATTAGACTTTTTTCGACATTTTAGCAACTTTTAAAATAAGTATTTTGTTTTATTTTTACCATTCTGTAACCCTTGCCTAGGGGCATCTTTTGACACCTCAATCATCCACGTAGCCCTAAACCTCACGAGACCAGGGCAATGTATCACTCTCGCTGAAATTGGAGGCCTTACCGAAGCGATCAAATAAACATTTTTAATGTTAAAATAACGCAAACTACGCAGCGCCTTAGGACAACATGGCGTCGTGGGACGATGCGGCACACGGCACGGCATCGTGTATCTGAACGAAGCGGCGACGTGCCGCACTAAGAGTCCGGACACATGTCCACGGTACGGCGCCGCGCCGTACGCGGCCACGTACAAATAACAAAGGCGGTGCCCGGTGCCGTACCGTAGACATGTGTCCGAGCCCTAAGATGCCGCGCCGTTTCACGTTTACGACGCTGCGCCGTGGTTATGTGTAACCAATCAAATACCTACGCGTTCCAGGATTCGGCACGCATGACCTTTTTTGAGCTATGAAATATTACTAGTAATTATTTTATAATATAAGCGAGTAAGAGAAATATTGTAACATCGGCATCAATTTATAAAATTATTACTTATTTACAAAAGTTACACAGAAAATTAAGTTGTTATAGTACATTCAAAACTACTCAGGGCGGTAAAATAAAAAAATTAAGTATAACCGTTGTAAGTGTAATTTTTCGAACGCATAGCGTGCAGTTTTTGCCATTTTATGGCCAAAGTGTGACATAAAAATATTATTAAGAACCTAAAAGTGTTCCATTAATTGATTTAATAAGCAGAATTGAATCCTATTTAAGTGGCGATCGTTTGGTATAATTAATTTCATGATACGGCTGAAGCGCCCATTTTCCTGTAATAAGCAGAGGTAATATTAAAATTAAATTTATTATTCCATTAACAACGTAAGCGTGACGGAGATACATCTCATTTGATGGGTACCCAGCACCCACGATTGCATACAGATCCGCGCATGCTATTTATACCGCCTCATTTTGCTCAAATTTAGCCTCACAACATCTACTCTTCATATACTTAAATATTTGGATATTATACTAGTTCAGGTAATTTCTAAAATCAGCAATCCTATGCACGAATAAAGACGGGATCGAAAAGTTATTTTAGAGTTTTTTTTCTATCGACCTATCTTTATGATTAATTGGTGTACAAAACTATTAATTATATAATTACTATTTGATTATTGTTTACATTGCTTATTTATTATTATTGAAATATTGTACCGTAACGTAACGTAGCACGAAATGTTTGCATGCCTGCATGCAGGCTGGATACATGGAACTTATAATTTTAATATATAACACCTGTACCTACTGTATTCCTGCAAATAAACGATTTGATTGATTGATTGATTGATTGATTAAAGTTTATAAATTAACCCATTCACGTGTACCTACTTAGTTAACCCATTCACGTGAGGTATATATATAAATAATTTAAACGCGTAGTTATGTTCAACGATTAAAGACGTGTTTGAACATGAACGAAAATAACAATTATTATACGTTCCTACACGACCATCAAAAGATCGATGGTTATGATTTGATAAAAGTAACTAACCAAAGGGAATTTCACAATCTAGATCAGACTTGTTATTTAGTATAGTACTTTTATCTCACGACCGCGGGTTGGCCATTGTTGTAATTGTGACACATACGAACACATAGACAACGTGAACTCATAGCTCCTACGCTGACGCACACATAGACAATGTGCATGTATAGCTCAACATACAACCATTGCTCACGCGATGAGATAAAAGTACTCTACTTGTTTGCAAATATATTTCAAGCGGTAAGTCGGCCCAAAAAATGTTTATCACGGTTAATCCTATTGTTTGAGTGCTGGGTAATCTTTTTACATATCCGCCGGGCGCGGCCGGCAGAATGGACGCGACAGTTTTTATTTTTCTTCTAAAATGCTGCCTTAAACAACTGGTTTTCCGACCAGCTAAAAGCCCTTTTGCTTACCATTTTACACTTTCTAGAAGCTTTTAGTATTTCAATTTATAAAACTTGATTAAGCGCCAGAACTTCGCGTAATTATGTAAAGTTTTGCATTTGAGCTCATTTAAGTTTTTCGTATTACCATTTTGTACTCTTAGGTTGAAATAGAATATTGGTAGAAACGTCTGCCAAAGACGGTCCTTTCTTGGGTGTAAATATACCTAAAATTTACGTCTTGTTGTATTTGATGTTGCTATGTTCATGGGTTTTAAATGTTTTGGCCCACGAGCAATCAATTTTGAGACTAGGTAGTCAATAAAACATATACCTAAATATTGGTTGCGTGTATAAGTACTTTACCGTGAACGTCCACAGCACGGTAATGGTGGTAATACTCTATGGTTTCATTAATAATTAGTCTAAAGTCTAGTCTATATATTCTATGGCCTATTTATGAATATAACCATAGAGTTTTACCGTGGCATGCGTGGCCGTCGACGATAAAGTATAAAACCGGCTAAGTGCCTGTCGGACTCTTAGGGGTCAGTCACCTTTAGGGTTCCGAACCAACCGCAAAACTAAGTTGGTTTTAATAGAAGTAATTAGAAAATTTCAAAGAAAAAATCTGATTTCTCAACATTTTAGTATTTGTTGGTAAATTATAGGTACGTAATAATAAACATTATCATCAAATTTCCAGATCATAGGTCAACGGGAAGTTAAAAAAATTTTAGGAACAAAATTTTGTGACAGACGACTGACGGACGGACGGATGCTTGAGTGGGGTTCAAGCGCCGCAAGCAGCAAGACGCTCGAAAGGTGAGCATTTAGTATTTCTGGGTGCCGGAAGAATTATTTGAGTGTACTTAATTTTAAAAGGATTACGAGTTCGAGTTTGGTTGTAAATAATATCACGAAGTCGCGGGCAAAAGCTACTCAAAATAAATACAAATACAAATAGTTTATTACCAAAAAATTTAAATAAACATAGTAAATATAATATAAAAAACAAATTAAAATAAACATACATATAATAAACATAAAATAAACATACATTCAATTATTTTTACATAAATACAATATCAGCCAAATAGATTCATCAGTAGAACCAACCGAAGAACCGACATACTCGTAAGTACATTATTTGTCATGTTTCCAAACAAAAATGACATTTTGATATATCCAAATGCGCGTCCGCATTCGCGCGGTCGCAAATTGTTCCTCGTCTTGCGACGAATAGGTAACTGGCTGTTACCTATTTCGTTCTAGATTTATCATAGTGCCTACACTATCAGATAGTGGTGCGTTTACATTAGCTACGAGCTAACGCAAGAGGAAGCTCATAAATAAAGACAACATAATATTGACAATCATTTCTATGCCTAAAATTCACGTTTCGAAGCTGAGGACCAAAGCGACACATATTGATTGAGTACCGTGCAGTCATCGAGGTGGCTACCAGTCGTGAACCCTATAGATTTAATTTCATTAGACCACTTATTTCCTTACACTTTGATCTGAAATACCTCGGCTGCCAACCCGTCACCAGAATGCGTTATCAGCCACCGCGTCTATTAACATTCAGCACCTAACCGCGCCCTTGGGTATTCAAGTCGTGAATTTACGGCTAGGGGTGACGTTGACGTCACTCATTACATATACTGGCCATCTCAGCAGTAACGCCTACACTCTTACCTATCTGGACGGTCCACGTTCAAAGGAAAAAAAAAAATGGAAAATGGAAAATGGTTCACCATTTACCACCACAACTACTGTTCGAAAATACAAAGACACAAGTCAGCGCCCCGTAGTGATTAGGCTGCGTTCACTCTGTAATCTTAGCAAATTCGTATCGTAAATCACACGTCACAGTACAAATCATCGTTAACGTCGACATTTGCTTAATATAACGCCCTCATAAACCGTAACGGGTGGGCCTCGCATGGATCCGCAATGCGGTGTTGCTTACACAGTGTTTCAAAATGAGCCTCATTAAAAAATATATTTGAATGGGAAATGTGACCGCTGTATATAAGGTCCGTAAATCATCTTCATTCATATCATCTTAATTTGAGCTCTGTGTTATCAAATGCGGGTGGCATGGCAATGAAACTTACTATAAGGTTGGTACTCTGAAAGTAGTAAGAAACCATTGAAATACATCCTCTTAGCGACGTATTTTTATACTTTACGATCATTTTTTGTATACAAGTATAAAATAGACTAAGGTTCTGTATGGTTTAAGTACATTATAGCGCAATTTAGCGGATTTAGTTCGGCAATATTGCAGAACACATTTATTTACCTACCTACTTCAACTTTTGTTTTGATACATTTTTAGGACCTCTATAAAAGAAGATACGGAGTGATACCGTAGAAATTTGCTACCTACCTATTCCAGTTTTCTTCCCATACTTAGGTTTTAGTGCATTTTAGCGAAACATATATCTAGTTTGCAATCTTTCAGAAGATTCAAGAACAGCTTAAAAATGTCTTCTTCGAATATGACCTTACAATTCGAAATAACCATACAATAAACCCATACGATAAATACGAATCGAATCTTATACTAAAAAAATACATTTACCAGTCGTCGTTGATACAGATCCCGCTTGCATTTAGAATTGTTATTAACGTCGACACACATTCGCATCCTGCTGCAAAATTATTATGATGTAATTCTAATTATGTTCATGGCTCCGTTTAATGCAATAAGAGGCCCGGCACAAAGGGCCGCAATCACAAAGGACGAGCTAAATAATGGCGCAAATTTTTGGCATAATTTTAATTACAGGCTAATTTGCGACATTCACAGGGCAGGAAATTTGCCTGTTTCTATATTTTTCCTTGATAGGGATTCGTTAGATTGCCGAAATACCTACAATGGGATAAGTTTGTCAAGTTTTTGGTTCCACGCTGTCTATTAAGGTTTGCACAGATTCATTTGATTAACTTAATTACAGTAAGTGTGTACGTAATAATTGACCGAAGTGAAACGAGGACTCTGTTTTAGCTTCGACAAAAATGCTTTCGTATGTCCGGCCGGATTTTTGTATGTCCTCCTCTACAGGTCGCATTTATCAACCGATTTTCGTGAAATTTTGTGAGCAGATTCGGTAACTATATACAATTTTTTTGTCGAGTCACTTTTTGAAAATTCAAAAAACGAACATTGTATCAATGATTTCGTGTTTTTCTGCGGCCGTTTTCCCCTACAGGTCGCATTTCTCAACCGATTCTCGTGAAATTTTGTGAGCAGGTTCCATGACTACATATAATTTATTTGTAGAGTAAATGTTTGTAAATTAAAAAAAAAATTTTTTACGTCGTTGGCTGTTCTCCTCTACAGGTCGCATTTATCAACAGATTTTCGTGAAATTTTGCGAGCAGGTTTAGTAATTATATAGATTTTTTTTGTCGAGTCACTTTTTTGAAATTCGAAAAAACAAACTTTGTATCAATGATTTCGTATTTTTCTGCGGCCGTTTTTTCCTCTACAGGTCGCATTTCTCAACAGATTCTCGTGAAGTTTTGTGAGCAGGTTTTATGATTACATAGAATTTTTCAGGCAAGTAAATTTTTGTAAATTTAATTTTTTTTATTTTATTCATTGGTTTGTTCTCCTCTACAGGTCGCATTTATCAACCGATTTTCATGAAATTTTGTGAGCAGGTGCGGTAATTCTATAGAATTTTTTTGTCGAGTCACTTATTCAAAATTTAAAAAAACAATTTTTTTATCAATTATTTTGTGTTTCTGCGGCCGAATTTCGATTTATTCACCTCTAAGGGTCGCATTTCACAACAGATTCTCGTGAAGTATTGTGAGCACGTTCTTTTATTACATAGAATATTTTTGTAGAGTAATCTAAAAAAAATTCTATGTGTTGTCCTCCTCTACAGCAGCGGTCGGCAACAGGCGGCCCGCGAGCCTCCCTGGCTTTATTGTTTGTAAAGGTAAAATTCGAAATTCTTAACATACGTGAAAGCGTCTGTATCGCCAACCACGAATATTTTCACAGTTGGGCAGGACGAGATATGTGTTTGTAAGTATATTTTACAGTTAAATCTATCTATTTTTTTTTTCAATACGCCGCGTTTGCGTTAGACAGTATGAAGTATTTTCCACACATGCATCTCAATGTTCAAAAAATTTCGCGCTCGCTGTGCTCGCGTTTGCGTCTACATGACTTGATGCGTATGAAGTATTTGCCGCATTTGCATCAGTGTTCGAAAAATTTCGCGCTTGCGTTTACATCTACATGACTTGATGCGTATGCGTATGAAGTATTTTCCGCACCTGCATCATAATGTTCGAAAAATTTCGTGCTCGCTACGCTCGCATTTTCATCTAGATGTGTTATGACTTGATGCGTATGAAGTATTTTGCCGCATTTGCATCAGTGTTGGAATAATTTCGCGCTCGCGTTTTTATCTAGGTGTGTTATGACTTTATGACCCGTCCCCCCCTTAAAGTTTCTATATCTGCTATTCTATATGCTTGCATTTAACGAATGAATCGCGAAATTACGATGCGGTTGAAATGCGAATTATCTGGGTTTGGTAAGGAAACTAGCTGGTTTATCTGTGGAAAGTCGGTTTTTTCGTCTTTCTCGTTTTTCAAGTAAAAAGGGGTGCGAATTTTTACTACGTTACTGTCGCGTACGGCGTACCAATTTGTTTCGAGTTGATATCAACACACAGTGATCATTATTAGACAAGTCATCAATGAAATCTTAGAAAAACCTAAAGGCATTAAAAATATCATTAAGAAGGCACTCACCAATATAATGTAAACATAACACATAATAATAAGTATAATAAGCTAACACATAATTTATAATTAAATAACTAACAAATAATTGTACCTTTAACTAAAAGTGACGCAGAGGGCTCCTCCCTCCGCACTCCTTAGTTAAAATAAAATCTTAAAAATTAAAGATTATCATTAACTAAGTAATTGTAAAAATGTAATATGATTTGCTTCAATGAAATAAACAGTTTAAATTTTAATTTTTTTTTTTTTTTTTATTATCATCTGCGGCCCGCGAAGATTTTTTTAGCTACTATGTGGCCCGTGGGTGCAAAAAGGTTGCCGACCCCCCTGCTCTACAGGTTCGATATCTAACATAGTTTTGGAAATGAAAAAAACACTCACGAGGTCTACAGCTCACAGAGCCACTAGTAAAGTAGGTTATACATGCACTTTCATATTTAAAACAATCTTTGATCAAATATTAGCTGTCAAAGTCGTATAAAGTGCCCTCCCCCTTCAAATATTCTGAAAAAGAAATTGAGGTGAGTTTTTATTATTTTGCGCGGACGGCGCGGCGGAGTAAGTATGACTTTATATGTCAGGATCTCACAGAAACTTTTGTCAAAACGGGTAGACCACTTTCTTGGCCGACTGTACGAGTATTATGGTCGCGTGATAAACGACAAGATAAACATCTGTCACTTTCTATCGAGTGGTATCAGAGAGTGACAGATACTTCATCTAGTCGTCTATCACGCTATCATGCGACCATCATAATAGACCCTCTGTACAGAAGCTTTTTTGCTTTAATATAGTTTAGTGGGGATTTATGGACACATGACGGATGCTTGTAAAAAAACTTTATGACACATAAAACTGTTTTATTTACAAAATATTTACAGCTGCACTTAACCAATACATAAAGAGTTTTATTACATTTAATACAGGTTATGAACAATTATTAAGTTCGAGAACATTCATTACGTATCTGGTAAACAATTTCATCAACAATTTGATCTCTAAATTTATATTATGAGAAACAATTTATAAAATTAATTTAAATTTACAATTTGGGAGCGTTTAGAGAACAAACGTAAGTAAAATTTGGAGTAATGGAGAATCATTTATTTTCCTTCAGCCATTGTCTGTTATTTCTTTGTTTAGGAAGTTTTTAGGATAATTGAGATGTTATTGAAACGTTTTCCTTGTAGACAAATGAACTGTGAACGCCATGAATTAAAAATTGGACGTCGTTTTTTTGTGCAAACAATTACAGATTCATATTTCTATACAAAATGTATACCAACCATTTAAAACCACCGTCTCAAACCAACACTCTCCAACTTCTATATATTTATTATTTTATAAATACCAGAACTAATCTATGCATTTAACCAGACGTCAGTATGGTGTCGTTAAGAAGAAGGAGCAACTATTTAAGTATTGCACGGCAAAAAAAATCAGCTGTACACAGTAACAATACTAAGTAATGCACCTAGTGAAACCTACGTGATACTTACTGTAATTCGTTTCTTTAATATCAGTTTCTCGTAATGTCTAGATAGTTGTTAAAAAGTTAGAAAGTTATGCCTTTACAACATTCCGGGAACTGGTCATCTTGTGACGCATTTTCTAGGGAAGTTTTGTAAGGAAACTACTTTGAAAATAAGGATGAGAATTGGTTTTAAGTTATGATATAGTGTAGTGATCAGAGGTGTGTTGCTGTCACCGAATGCGAATAGAAGCAAGAGGGCTGGGTAGTGTGGAAGTAGATTTGTAGCACTGCTCTGCATGGCTGCTGGCCGCTCGCCGCTCACAACGTGGACCACCACTGACGCAGAATCTGTTGAAAAAAAATTATAGCTTAGGGGTGAGGCCAGACAGGCGTAATTTTGTGAGTTGTGGGCCGCGTAATTTCAGCCGAGGCCATACTTGTGGCATTAACCGAAATTTTCGGTTAATAAAATAAACGCATTTGTATTTTTATTTGTAAAACTTTATACATAGTATAGCGTAAGTACATCCAATCCTAAACATTTACAGAATGTCAGGTCATTAATAATGATCCTTCAGAAACAACAGATACCTAATCCATTTTTTCCGCAACTTTATACTCTTGAATATGACACATTTAAACATTGGTAACCTAAACTATATAATAGTAATACAGTAAGTATCCACTTACTACATTACTTTTTCAATTGAAAATAACGGGTCTAACACGATCACGAATTTCAATACTCAGTTATTTATTGCAATATCACAAAAGTAGGAACAGATGTTAACTAAAATCTACAGGTCATTGTGAACCCTGTTGGGCACTGCAATGTTATGGAGAGGACTTATTCATAATTCCTCCTCTCCTTAACAATCTTCTAAGTATTCATTTAGCGTGTAATATGATTTAGCTAGTAGCAGTTGATTTATTTTATTTACGTACTTTTTGTCGTCTTCTACTTTTATAGAGTCAGGTAAATTATTATAAATCTTAATGGACATTTTAATGGGCCTGAAGATAGCAGCTTCAGCTTGGCGGGCGGTCGAACGAGTCTATTCTTATTATGGATAGGTCGTGAAGAGGGAATGTCGTCACGTTTTACGTAGAGCTCTTTATGTTTCCGTACAAACTTACATGTCTCAAAGATGTATAGGTATTAGGAAGAGTTAGTAATTTATGTTTTTAAAGTAGGGTTTGCCGCTATCTGTTTGCTTGATATTGACCAATATTGGGATTAGTTTTCTCTGGATGGTGAAGACAGAAGGTGTCTGTGCTGCTCCCCCAGAATATAATGATATAAATGAACCATGCGTAAGCGTATGCGTAATAGGTAGATAGCTTCCAGGTTAGTGGATTTTTTTGCTTCCCGAAGCGCGTAAACGAATTTTGACAATTTAGCTTTAATTTTGTTTACTTAAGTGACCACGTAACTTCACTAACCTTGCAATAAATTTTGTAAAAGAATAAAATAATACAATAAAGTTTCATTATCAAGTTCGATAAAGCCGTTGCTGCTACGAACATGAAAAACTAAATTATTTTTTCCCAGAGTGCGTTAAGTCTCAATACATAAATATTCCCCGTCATCTTTTAATACCCATTAAGGTTACAAAGATTCATATCGCAAAAACTACTATTGTCATGAATCTTTCGAGGTCGGATAATCTCCCAAAATAATCCTGATGTTTCCGTTCCTTAACAAAGGAGAA
Organism: Cenopis cana; assembly: GCA_951800055.1. Classification (NCBI taxonomy): domain Eukaryota; kingdom Metazoa; phylum Arthropoda; class Insecta; order Lepidoptera; family Tortricidae; genus Cenopis; species Cenopis cana. The sequence goes on along the minus strand of OX637489.1, from coordinate 7,991,771 downwards.
CCGATCAGGATAAATTCGAACTTACGGCCGCTACAATAAAACTAGTCATGTGAAAAACCACCGCTTCCTCGGTAAGTTTTGGGGTTTCATTCATTCAGTTCACCTTTTTTCAGGTTCGCTTTTCGTCCCAATCGCATTCTCACATGTTTCAATTGCGCCTATACTGACACGTTTACGTGCGTTTACGATAGGTACGCGTGAAAGCGAATACGCGCAACAAAATTGAAACGCGATTAAGATTGCAGTTACGGAAAAAATTAGAAATTTTTTTTGTAAAAATAAAATCAAAGACCAAAATTACAATTCACACGTATAATAAATGGTTAATTCAAACAAGTTGGAACAAGGAAGGAACTCGAGCGGGCGTGAAAAAGACAAATGGTTTTCGCGCAATTATGGACAGAGATTAGTGACGATCCCAAAAGAAAAATATTCTGTAGCTGAATTGCGACCATTCTTTTTTAACATATACTTCTACTACGGATATGCTCTTCTTGTCAACTGTCTTTTAATATTTCTGCGTAAATATTTTTATTAAATGGCTCTCACGCCATAAAGATTAGTAGACTTCTTTTCATTCAATTTAACTTGACTTAAAGCCCTGAGATGGCTACAACATAAGATAATATACAATACGATTTTTACAAACAAGGCACTACAAACCGCATTTTGCCACGAAATGGTTACAATTCAGCGTTATGCTAGCAGGGCCAGTGCTGGTCTTCCGTTGTGACCATTTGGTGAAATCACTGCGCATTGACGAAACACGTAAAATTTAGGTAATTTTGCTTTACGGCCACATACTAGTCCTTATTAAAAAAATCAAGCACAAAGGCCTATAAATAACATGCATACAATCTGTTTATTTTGATGTGCTAAATACATCAAATAAACACTACAACTGGCGATGTGTTACGCAACTTCGTTGTGCCAGGTAATCGACTGTGAAAACTCCGGAACTTGACTTGACTCCCTTCGGCCAAAATAAAAATAAAATATTAACGGATACGGTTTTTTAATCATCTAATAGAGATGCTACAGCTAGATCTATAGATAGATCGTCTAGCTCGAGACGCACTCTACATACAACGCAAATGACAAATAAAAACTTGTCACGTAGTAGGCACGCAAAAGAATGGGTGCTTCTACGTGAAAACGTCCAGTGCCTTGTCTTACATAAACTTGATTGAATAATTAAGCAACTTTGTGTATCCTGCTGCTGCGAATAGGTGAGGTGACCTTTGCCATTTATATATTATTACCGCTATTTGTCGTTTGGGACGTTTTTACTACGTAGTCTAGCCGCAATTTATATGACTCACGCCCATGACTCTAATGGCTTAGTTTTTCTAGGAAAGTCTATTTTAGAAGGTTTATATCTGTTATCTTATTAGAAAGAAATGTTAAGAATTGCAGAAAAGGCTAATTCGTGAAATCCGGTATCCATTACAAATGACCACCCTTACCATGAATTTGCAATGTTTTTTTTTTTTTTTTTTTTTTTTTACCGCACTCGCTAGCGACTGTGTAAACGGCTTAGTATGGCGATTCTTAGTTCTATTGCGTAACCGCCAGAGGCGCTGTACTTTTGTCCATACTAAATCGATTACGCAGTCGCTAGCGAGTACGGAAATGCAAACATTGCAAACTCATGGTAAGGGTACTGGTGTAGATTAAAGACTTACTTCCTGGGCTTAATTTTATGATTATTATTCATTTTATCCTCTTAGTTAAGGATTCTATTTCAACTTTATTAACTTAATTGCTATAATTTCGAGAGTCCAGTTATACCCTATATTATGGGCTACGTTTTAAAGTATTCAATAATTAATAATAATGATCGAGTTAGGTACGAGGGAGGAGTAGCATTTTAACTTATTAAATCAAATTAATGTTAACGGTTAAACGATATTTAAATGTAATCAAAAGGTCGGGGTCTGAGGCCAATTCCCGAATATTTAAACTTGAGTCAGGCGTGTCTACTATTCCCCGACAGCACGGGAGGCGTAAATGCATTTCCCCAACGTCAAAAAAAAGGCGTGTTTACTATTGCTTCGTTTGAAAACTGTGTATTAAATAACTAATACAATAAATACATGTTGAATTTAATGTCTAATCCCCCACAGGAAAATCCTATCGATTTAAGAATTATTCCAAGCCTTTTGTTAGAAAAGAAATCCATCTTAAATCAACTTCTTAGCTACTTACTTACGGCAAAATTATAATATAGCTACCTAGATTTTAATTCCAAAAGGCACAAAATTGTATTCTTTGCCTAGGCCCTTAGATTTTAATTTAATTCGCATTTGGCATTCTAAAGTAAAATTCATATTATTTATTTATCGTATGGCATTTATTTCAAACCGTGAGATCTTCGAGAAGACAGTACGGTTATTCATATTAATTTGTTTTTACGCCGGTGATCAGGTCTCAAAGGACGATGTTCAAAGTAAATTGGATTGTGTGACTTGCAGCACCTCATCTGCTCAGTTGACCTCACTTAATGCGAGTACCTATAGTCCCTCGACTTTGCGTTTGAGAAAGTAAATTTTCTTATGCATAACTTAACGTTAACCGGCCAGGTTAAGCTGAAAGTATATATACTACCCGTTCGCTTCGAGATGGCCATTTCTTCCCGTCCCGATACCATCAATTTTTCGTAAGACGATATAAGGAGGTCAACTAATTAAAGGGAGTTTGGGGGGAGGAGGGATGGGGGTTGATAATGTCTTATTTTTTCTCACAGGGAGGTGGAAGGGAGTTTGATACCTCTTGCCTAAGATCACAAAAATGCGCAAGTTAAGATTATGCTTTGAAAAAGCGCACGTAAAAACCAAAGTTGATTATTACCATAATTAAAACCAAAATTATCAAAGAAAATTCTATAGTAGAGCTATTAGAATATCACCGAAAGGGAAGGAATTATGGTAACCTGACTAAATTTCGAAGTATCAGAAGACATACCACTACATATTAGTCGTGTTATATCCCAGCAGCCCACTCTAGTCTTATACTTACTTCATCATCTTTATTCCCTATTTTTTGTAAAAGGAAATTATTATTTTTTGTTCAATTTAACCTTAAAAATATTTGCCTTCAAAATAGGTTTTATTTACTTCACGCATGTTTTAATTTATAAGTGGTTGCCATGTAGGTACTTTGCAAATACTTTCTCATATCATGTTGTGCATAGTTGTAAATTGTAATTGAGCTATCTACTATTGTAATGCCACATTACAGGATGTTTAATCGTATGCTTATATTTGTAGCGTGTAAGGCGACTTCTTGACTTGGCGGGTCGGGATCGATATGTGACATTTTCTTCTCTGACGTAGACTTACTGACGTCGCAAAGATTCCCACTTGACGGAATACTGTCAGTATTACATTTGCGCAGTAGTAATATCATGCGCAGAAGCGGACCAGTCAGGAAGCACTCATTTAAATGTAGGGGCGCAGTAAAAAGCGGTACTGACTCGACTGACATTTGACAGTTTTCTCATATCGTACCGCCTCCGCACCGACAAATCAGGAAGTCGCCTAACTGTGCCTTATTCAAATAATATAAAAATAAATAAAATTATCATTATTATGTTCATAATAATTACAATCATCATCACGGGTTGTACTGACCTGAGCTGCTGGGCGCACACGTATAGTTCCCCGAGTCGCGCGGGGCGGCGCGCGCGATCAGCAGCCGGCTGGTACGTGTGCGTTGCTCCGTTTCCACGCTGATGCCGCCGCGCTGCGCGTAATTCACCACGTGAGGGCCACGGTACCAATAGATGAAGCTGAAACAAATCCAAACTAATATTACAAATGCGAAAGTAGGCTCCGTCTGTCTGTTACCTCTTCACGCTTTAACCGCTGAACAGATTTAGATCAGACATGGAGCTAGTTCTTATCCCAAGGACATAGGAGGATTTTGATGCCGAAAATCATGCCCTAAGGGGACAAAAGTTTGTATGGAGGCATAATACAAACGACTTCCACACGCACGAAGTCGCGAGAAAAAGCTAGTTTAATAATACAAAATTAAGCCATATGTGGGATTTGTAATGTTGATGATTGTGTAAGGTGCTGGCTGTAAGGACACGAATAAGGATCGATCGAATGTAGTTTGAATTGTTTACGAATGGTGAAAGATTTGACGGATGACGGAGTTGAGATCTGAATGGGAGACTGAAAGGTGGATCATCATCATCATCATCATCATCCTCAGCCTGTAGTCGTCCATTGCTGGACATGTGGAAAGGTGGATGTTATTATAAAAAACATATTTTGATATACCTAAACGCTTCTTCAGAGTTTCACTTGGTAAGGCGTATCTACAAATCTACATACTAGTAATTCTCATCCTGCTTGAAACCCACCACACAGGCACTGAGTAGTGTAACTTTTGTGTTTAGTCTTTTTATTTCTGAAAAAAATAATAATAATATTGGAATAGCTCAGGCTAAAAATTGCACGTAGCATGGCAATTACGCAGTGATGCGTTTTACGCGTCACAATGAAAGCATTTGGGGAAGCGATAAAGAGTGTACTCGCTTAGCTCATAATCTCATAAAGTTAGAGATTGCGTTAAGTTTTTTCTCCCAAATGTTTTTGTAAAGAAAATTATTGAAATAAACAGTTTAAAATTTGGTTAAATTTTTTTTAGCTTCAATGAGAGAGATGAAGAAATCACATATTTAACTCTAAAGACTGTTTTCTGAACTCGAACACAAATTAATTTAACGACATCATTAATCAGACTCGGTTGAAGCCGCTCAACCAATCTTACTGGAGCGCAAATTCTTAGAGTATTCCAGTGTTTAAACCGCCCGCGTGGTCGCGTCGGAAGTTTCCCCTAGGGTTTCCCCAGGCCACTCTCCAAACGCGCACTCCTATCGCTTTATTGGGCCCCGGGCTATAAAACCATAATCAGATTTAATTAATTACTGTGTTAGTACCTATGTATATAAAGGAAAGGAAAATACCTACGTTTTCAACTGCCTACGACGCTTATCTAATTAAAAGTTACTTGCGGGTTTTTAGCGGCTGCCATAGACAGCAGCCGGGATCAACGGCTTAACGTGCCTTCCAAAGCACGGGAGCGCTCAGTTAGTAACCACTCAAAGCGGTCACCCATCAATGTACTGACCGCGGCCCATGTTGCTTAACTTTGAATAACGCTTGCTGCACGCAGGCGCCGCTGGGCCACTTTGAGGTGGATGAGGATTGAGGAATCCCTAAATCAATAACTTAATTTAAAGGAGAAGCGCTAGTTTGAGTGCGAGTTAGCCATGGTTGTAGTTATGACACATACAAACACATAGAAAATGTGAACACATAGCTCTCCTGCGCTGAAGCACGCATGCACAATTATAAATATTCATTTATTTCAACACACAACCATAGCTCACCCGCGTTCGTGAGATAAAAGTACTGTAGAGGTTGCATGCTTAACCTCTACAATGCTGCCTATACAGCATCGATGTTCCGATTTTGAAATAAAACGATCACACTAAGTTACTTTATCACCCTATAGAGCAAGCCCGGTGTACTTCCCGTTCATAAGTAATATTTTTGAAGTGAAAACTTCTTTAGCGGCGCTGTGCACTTTTTATGATGGGGAAAAATGTTTAAACTCGCGACAGATCGACAGATTCGTAAGATGGTCACAAATGTCACAATATAGTGGAGTACGACGGACAAAAGTGTTACTTAAATTCGCTAACACTTGCAGGTGCGGGCGTAGTCTAACGGTCGCGCCTTCTGTGCACGAGTTCTTAGGTTCAAATCCTGGTATATCGGTGATCTTTTCGTTTTTTTTTTGTATTTTAATAAAATAACATTTTTAAGAGTTTTTATTAATTAAAACTACAGTTTCTTTACTTGTCGTGTCTGTTGGGATTTTGTTTTGTTTATTTGACCTTGTTCATCAAATTATCGATAAAGATAAGACGGACACGTGACAAACTGTTACAATGTCATTGAGTTTTCACTTCTGCCGGCACTCCCGGAGTGCAAACCGTTGTTTTTTTTTATAATTATATTATAAGCATTGATAGCTAATTTATGTGCATATTTCTTCAGACAAATTCATTCTACTTGAGAATTAGAATAGGTAAACATTTTTTATTACGTCTAAACTTTGGCATCTCGACTTAATCGAATAAGTCTCAAAGATAATTCTGTTGACGGCGTGATAACAATTCTAACTTCGTGTGATGGATACTTAAGATTGCGTCAAGATTTACGCAAATTAAGACAAAAATCTATTTATAGAAAGTTCATGTAATATCAAATCACGCGATTTGGGTAGTATTAAATGCACTCAGGATTAGAGGTAATTATACGAATACGAAATCAAATACCTCAATTCCACTATTTATCTTTAATTTAAGAGCCTAGCTGTCGATATAGTAACTGACTTTCTCTTTGGATCTCGGGCAATTCTTTGAGCTTCTTCTACGGTCTTACTAACATTGACCTTCTCTTTAGTTTGATCCATATAACAGCAAGTCTCGGTCTTCCTCCCTCCAAAAACCATCATCGAGGGAGAGCTAGAGGGGAGGAAACGCAGGCAAATTCAAGTATAGAAGGTCTGGACATCTGTCGCATCGCCGACACCCCGACATTCAACACAATACCTCGCTGAATTTAGCTGAATTCAACATAGGAAAGAGCTCAAGTTGTTCGATGTTGCAAATTTGGATTACTTCTACCCTATCTGCTCTATACACTATACTAAAAAACCGGAACTTGCGATTTTATTGTCGATTTCCACTGGGTTACCGTGGGGTCACATACCTACATCAAATCCTAACTTTACTTAGGATGATTTAGTTCTGGTTTTTAGGGTTCCGTACCCAAAGGGTGAAACGGGACCCTATTACTAAGACTCCGCTGTGCGTCTGTCCGTCTGTCACCAGGCTGTATCTCATGAACCGTGATCGTTAGACAGTTGAAAATTTCAAAGATGATGTATTTTTGTTGCCGCTATAACGACAAATACTAAAAAACAGAATAGAATAAATATTTAAGGGGGCTCCCATACAATAGATATGATTTTTTGCCGTTTTTATAAATAATGGTAGGGTACCCTTCGTGCGCGAGTCCGACTCGCACTTGGCCGGTTTTTTAGTATAGTGTATAGATCAGATAGTAAGTCTAATTCCAACATTCTTTACCTACTTACTTTGTGATATGAAAACTAGTTTTAAAATATACTTAAGTATATTAATTTGTTTTTTTTTTTACAAAAAAGGAATACATTTGAGAAGGTTTGGGTATATCAAACCGATACACGAAAAAACTCACTGCTTGTTCTTCTAAAAATTGTAATCGAGTACGTAAAGCGGATTTAAATCTTTGTTCATCCATAATTCAACGTAAAACTTGAAATGTGACATGAATGGCCTTTATATGTATATTAATGGTTTGATATTATTTTGTTATCTATAGGCACAGAATAAGTAATAGTGTATAGGTACTACTTTAGGAGTATATGTTATAAATTATATAATGTACAATGTGAGGAAATTAAAAACAATAGGACTCAACATAGATGGTGATAATTTAGTACCTATTTTTGGATCGAGAATCATTTAAACAATTTAACAATAGTTAAACGTTTAACTTAATATAATTTTAGTGTTACTATGCATGCCTGTGGAACCATTAGTCATAAATTAAGATAACTCACATCTGTAAATAACAATTACCTAGTAATGTTATGTAGTACCTTAACTGAGCGCGACGCGCCAACAAACTGGTCACTACAGTTTGGCGCGTTTATTTTGTAATAAACTGTAATTGTTTTTATGTCACACCTGGCCATAAAGTGGCCATTATCGCACGCTCCGCGCGCGAAAAAACCCACTTCCTGGCCAGGGGGTGACATAAAATTTTGTACTTACCACGGGCGATAATAAAGAAACCCTCAGATCGCATATTTATCGCCCTTGCCTTCGGCTCGGGCGTAAAATACCTGCGATCTGAGACATTCTTTGTTTTATCGCCCTTGGTAAGTAATGTACTATTATACCTGAATAAATAAAATAGGATTACGAAAACAAACATTACATTGATATCACCATCATCGGGCCTACTTTATCTTGACTGATGATTTAACAGCGTCTGCACGTGAGGAACAACTCCTTCCGTGGCTGTACAATCCAATTCGGGATCGACAGTTTCGTCCACATTTCTGACATGTGAACTGGGGATCCGTAACACTAGCATCCTCTTGACCGTTATAAATGCCTTTTAACGCGCTTGTGGGCTAGATCTTAGAACCAGGTGTTGTCGTGGATTTCGCGGCCTTTTGCGATAGTGTTTCTCCACTCATCGCGATTACCAGCAAGATCTTCCAAAGTGCTGCGGTCGATGTTAAAAGCAACCATGTCGCGTTTCACGCAGGCCTTGAACCGGAGCATGGGACGTCATACATTGCGCTTTCCGGTTGCAATTTGGCTCAACATGATCTGCCTAGGTATAAGAGTGTTGTCCATGCGCTGCACATGCCCAAGCCATCTCAGGCGCCTCTGTTTCAGCAGGGCGGTGATGCTGTGGAGCTATGCGATCTCCAGCACTCTTTCGTGTCTCTAACGAAAGAGACATTGATATAAAGATTGTATGGAATTTGGTTTTTGAAACTTGGTGCTAAATTAGTATTTTTGGCGCGATTCAACAATTAAAAGTAACAAAATAAGGGGAAGGTTGCTATAATTGGACCTCTTAAAACTTCGCTGCCTACATACGATTAGTAAATGATTAGAAGTTTTGGCTGATCAACCTTGGTTTTTAGATTATAGAATTAGGTGACTTATTAAAATTTATTTTAGTGTCTATTTTATTTGTTCCCCGGAAAATGTATGTTAGTGCATCCTGTATAGTAAAACACTTTAAAATAATAATTAAAGTGTAAAGTTTGTATGTACTTTTATCCCACGAGCGCGGGATAGCCATGATACTCGTATAAGTACATGCACATTGTCTATGTGTGCGTCAGCGTAAGGAGCTATGAGTTCACATTGTCTATGTGTTTGTATATGTCACAACTTCAACAACAGTAACCCGCGCTCGTGAGATAAACGTCTTGTAAGCAAACTAATATTAGTATCACCTATAACCTTTTTTTTTTTTTTTTTTACGCTGGAAAATGCTTAATGCATACCGGCCTTCCTGGGGGTTTTAGGCGCGGTGATGTGGGACTCCTGCGTCAGGCTACCCACTAAAAACCAGCGGCTTTCCCTCATCGCCTTTGTGAGACGCCGCAGGATTCGCTTGCGCATGCCACCACGGGCGTCTCGGCATATGCCCGCATCGACGCGGGCTCAGGCCCTAGAAGGGTGCTGCCGTCACTGGCGGCACCCTGCGACAGTTGAGCTAGATCAGTGGTAGGGGCCCCCCAGTCCCTACCAGTGGCTCACTGAGGTGGAGGAAGAAGATGAGCGTATAGTCGCCTTCTTCGTCCAACCCGTCGTCTTCGGAGCGGATTCGCGAGGGGATCGTCCTCACGCGCCCGCTCCGCTGCCTCCTTCCGCGTGATAACGTCCTCGCAGAAGGTGGACAATGCCTCCCAGCATCTCTCGCTGTCAAGCATCGCATTTACGATGCTCGACAGCGTGAGATCTCTTCCCACTACATTTGTCAGGGCGAGACGATGAGGGCCCCACGCTGTACACTCCATCAAAGTGTGGAGAGCCGTATCCTGTGGCGCCCGACACTCGTGACAGACGGGTGACTCCTCTCGCCCTGCCACTCGGTGCAGGTATTCGCCGAAACACCCGTGTCCGGTGAGCACCTGCGTCATTCTATAGGACAGAGTCCCGTGGCGCCGGGTCACCCAGCGAGCCAGATGAGGACGGATCGCCTCCACCGTCATTAAGCCGGCCACAGGGGACTCCAAGTCTTCAGCCCACCTGCGGAGCAAGGCAGCGTATGCTGTTGCTCTGACCCGATTAATGAGATCGGGTTCGGGTCTTTCTCCCCTTCCCCGCATGTCCGCACGATGCTGATACACTTGAGCAAGCACCTCCGCCTGAAGTTCCCACGGAGGGTCTGCTGCCAGAAGTGTGGCCGCCGTCCACGAAACCGTGCGGTACCCTCGGACTGCCCGCACTGCTATAACCTTCTGCGCCCTCCGCAAGAAAGGTTTGTTTTGAGCAGTGAGGGCATCAACCCAAACGGAAGCGCCGTAAAGTGCCATACTCTGGATGATCCCAGAGTAAAGGCGTCTACAGGTCGAGTTAGGCCCTCCTACATTGGGCAACAGCCGCCCAAGTGCCGCTGCAGCACCCACCAGCTTTGGAGCCAGTTGTGTAAGGTGTGCCCTGAAATTCCACCGTCCGTCCAGCACTAGACCAAGGTACTTCATTTGGGTCTTGACTGGAATCGCCTGCCCGAATAAGGTAATCGCCGCTGCCCTCGGGGGACCTCTTCGAGGGCCATGGAAGAGAAGAACCTCCGTCTTATCAAGGCGACGCTCAAGCCCAGTAACTGGATCCTCTGAACCACAAGCGTCGTCATGACCAGACTCAAACGCGAGGCCTCCTCGTATGTGTTCCCCCGGCACGTTACCAGCGTGTCATCCGCGTAACAAATTACACTTGCACCAGGCAGGAGCGGACCGCGCAGTAACCAGTCAAAACCTATGTTCCACAAGATGGGACCCAGCACTGAACCCTGCGGCACACCACATCCAACTCGTCGCTGGTGTAGTACCCCATCTTTACCGCCCCACATTACACTCCTGTCCTGAAGGTACGCCTCCAACAGCCTCCTGAGATAAGTCGGCACTCTGTGATATCTAAGTGCCTCCTTGAGCGTCTCAAAAGGAAGACTGTTGAAGGCATTCCTCACGTCAAGGGAGTATCACCTATAACCTATAAGTCACGTATATTCTGCTGACCAAAAGCAAACTCAGAAAGAAAACCGAAAAAAGTAAATTCCATATATATGACTCCGCATTTTTCTTTGGAACTACCCTAATGGAGCCAACTACCTCATCTTTTCCAATTACCCGCGAACACCTTTCGGCAAAAACGCGTGGTTCAATACGCGAGGACAATTTAATTTCCATGATAGAATGAAAAATTGTTATACTCACAATTCGTTTTGACATCAATATTATACATAACTATAGATCACATTTATTCATAAATGTAAATAAATTACAACTAAAATTATATAATTTATCTATAAAGTTTTTCTTAATATGAGCCTGTAGTGTCCCAGTGCTGGGCAAAAGCCCCCCCCCCCCCCCCCCCCACTTTTTCAATCTCGTTCCAATTCTGTTTTTTTTTTTCTTACATGTTTAAGGTTTAAGTTATTATAAATGTCCGTTACGTTATTTTTGTTAAGTATTCACGAATGGAATTTAAGAGGGAACTGGTTAAAGATTTATGTAGGTACCGAGCATGAGCCAGTTTTATAAATAGATAGGTACGTAAATACATAGAAAACATTAAAGATTCAAGAACATATATTCGTGTTCATCACACAAATATATGCCCTGACTCGGATTAGAAACAACTCCAACTATAATATTATTATTATTATATAATATTATTTAAAATTTATAATTTCCGTTAGCAGACTTTCCTAGCGTTATCGCACTACATTTGCATTCCGAATGATTAACGGGGTCTGGTCTGCCATCCATCTCCAAGATCAACCTGTTAGCAGACGTTATTGCTTAATAAAAATTAAATCATTTAAACTGAATATTATTTTTAATATTTGGACGTCACATATACCACTCTTATACATTTTTTTGTCATCTAAGTACTGTTTCCCTTTCTGGTGAGTTCCCCAAAATATAACCCCATATCTTAATGTTGAAGCAACAAAATGCATGGTATGCCGTTTTTTTTTTAATTTATAACGATGTTTCAGAAACTTGTTACGAAACAGTCCGTGTTTATTAGACTACTTCACATTACCTGGGTGGATCGGGAGCATGCCTCGCAATGCACGTCAGGTTGATATCCGAGCCGGCACGTACAAACAGCTCGGGTCCCGAGAGTATCTCTGCTTTCGACACTGCAACAAAATACACCAATTTATAAGCCTTGAACGATTATACTCTACTTCCTTTAATGGATCTTTTATACTGCAGCAATGTTTTTACGCTTCCTCTAATGATAGCTGAAGAGTACCTATTAAGTTCGATAGTTTGGATGAAATTTAAGATTTTAAGCTCACATGGTCATTTACATTAGAATAGGCGGACAATAGTAGTGACGGTGACACTGTACGGAAAAGCGAACCAGGAAGAGGGTAGATCGCTATGGTGTGTGGGTAGACCGCAACTAAAACTCGCAGCACGTCAGTTACCCCGTAATAATGGCGCTTGCAACAGTGCCGAAATATCGGAAACTCACATATACAAATATAAGTACATGGTAAATATCCCGTTATTAATCGTATTTCTAAGTTTGGATGGTCCAGTACATTAGGTAAGTTAGTAATTTTCGCTGGCAAAGTGTGCTCTATAATAAAGTATGACTTGAAAAATAGTCATTGAAGCCTACGACGGACAACATTACGTAAGAACATTTGATTTCGAAGTCCTATCAAAACATTGATATTTCAGGTGCTTAGAGTTTAAGCTATGTAGACTTAAATTAAGAACGAAATCCTTTCTGAAACCAGAAAATGTTCTAAGTTCCCTTTATCATTTTGCCTCAAACCTTTTGCCTTGTTAATATGGCTTCCGCGAAATTCATTAGCTATTGCAGACAAAGAAAATATTCGGATGCCGAATTCGCTAACATGGAGACATTTCGTGCATTCTTCTTTCACAAAGGTAAAATACGGGAGGGAAAATACTTAGGCAAATAAGAAGGAAGTATTAGGCTCTACAAACGAAATACGTTACAAGACACTCAATAACGCCGCAGCCGCTATTCCATTATTTATCTTTATTGACAGAAGGGGACATCTCGGAGACACAGACAAGTGGGTAGTTCTCTATGACGTATCGGGGCCGCTATTCTATTGACAAAGTGTGATGTGGCCAAATGTCCCCCGTTTGTCAATCATAATCATTTTAAGTCATCTCTGTCTTCCTCATTTTGAAAGATAGAGGCATGAAAGCAGGGATATTCCGAATTCATGTCCCCAATGTGTGAAAAATTAAATGGCGGGACGTCTGTCTGTCAGATTATATTATAAACGAATCTAGAATATTTAATTCGATGTCAAAACTTAACGCAGTATATAAAATCCTTCTTCTGATCAACGTTTAAAAATATTATTACATATTTTCAAATACAGTATATATTATAATGTGGTTGCATTTGTTAGCATTCAAGATAAATGTTGAAGTATAAAGGGTATTGCCACTGCAAAACAAAACACGACCGCTCAGGGCGATGTTCGAAATAAATACAATATCCAACCAACCTTGTAATAACAAACGGCCAGAAACCTGAGGTATAACAAAGGACGTCGGTGTTTATTGAAATGTTTACGTCTCGAGATTGCATAAACACGTAAGTAAAATAGTACACAGTTGCTAAGACAGGAATTTATAAAATGCATTTTGCAAATAAATTAATTGACGTTGCGGTGTGTTCTTGGCGGTGAGGAAGCTCGCCACTCTCGCCAGAGATCCCGAGGATGCGTTGTGTTGAGAGAATAAAAGAGAGAGCAAGTGGTGGATCTGCATTTATCTCTAGTCAGTAGTAGTCAGTATGAACAGCAAATCCCTAAATCAAAAAAAGGTCGGTAGCGCGCTTGAGATTGTTCTGGAGTCGCAAAAGCGCCTATAGGCTATACTAGTGAAATAGAAGCCTAGAATTTAATATAGGTATTTTCTTTATTCAGACAACAAAGGTCCATCGAACTGGTACAAGGTAAAACATTGTTATCGTGTTCTCGGAAATTTTAATAAGCAACTAGATATCGAACTGTAGGACGAATAACCCGATATTTCATTAAAATCATGATTCCCTGATTCCACAAACGAGCTTTCCCTCATAGAATTTCTTCAGTTGCGCCCCTAGGGTTGCCGAAGGCACAAATTTTACCTTGTTGGGTTTAGACCGGTTTCGTCACGATGTTTTCTTTCACCGAAAAGTCACAGTTAAATAGCAAGGCGAGGCAGGGGAAGACCGAGACGTGCGTTAATGGATCAAGCTAATGAGAAGATCAATGTAATGTCGTACCAGGAGCTCAAAACATTGGCAGAGAATAGAACGGAATGGCGATTACTCCACCAACGAGAGCTATGATGATGATTTCATACTAAAGTTTTTTGAAAAGCTCAGTGGTGTACGAGCCAGGCTTCGAACCAGCGATCTCCATTGAACAGCGCGTGCTGTGGCTTCTCATGCGTTTGAAAATAAACCTATTGATAAAAAGACGTCGAGAAAGTAGACTTATTTATGTCAACCCTACGTTATGCCTGTGACTATTGAGAAAGAGTAGGTCTTCCTTGGTTATACCATACCATCGATGAAAAGGCCGCCAAGGTTTCGGTAAAACAGCGAGAGCTGAAGTGATCATGTTGCATGTGTGAGTGTGAGAGTGTTGAGCGGGATTGCTTAGCGTTGATGCTTTATTTGGTGGTGTTTTTTATAAGTTTTTATGTAACTTGCACTGTTTACATGTGGGTCATTTTCTATACTCGATTTTTTTTGTGTCCGAGCTGAAAATCGTATGGTAGCATGAGATAATACGTACCATTTATTTTTTTTCATAAAGAATACATGTTTCCACGTTGAGGTCCACTCAAATTCACCGACTAATTTGTTTTTAAAATACATTAAAAAATACCTAAACGCTCAAATTAAGACTCCGTGCCCTGTCCGGCATCGAGTTTTGAATCAATCAAAAATTCCTATCAAAAACTGTACATTAGAATCACTGATTTCGTGTCAAAAATTTTAACTCGATTATATTTACTATCACTGAGCACAGACACTATTCACTTCACTGTGGTGAATAACTTGTAATTGATGTTTAAAAATCGTCCGAGCGCGAGAGTTAAATTTTGTCGGCAAAATTCAAAGGTCCCTGGCAGCCATCGTTTACATTTGATCAGCTTCGCGTCCTGCTTCACATGTGCTCTCAACTGTCAGCTATTATATATAAAAAATTTATATATAGCAAACCGCGTTAAGTTCGAGTAAACCACCTAAGTACTTCGGTTTCTGGGTGGGCGACAATTTTTTTGCTTTTGCATGCAATTTCGGTGGCCCTTAGAAATTCAAATTTTACATAAGTAATCATTAACATATGTATGCATTATAAAGCACTTTGGTGTCTCTATATAAACGATAACTTAAAATATTATTAACATGCGATTTGAATTTTTTATGATTTTTTTTATATAGATTTCCAATGCCCGTGTCCTAATTCCCATAGCTTGTTTACCCAAAACAGCTGATTTTTGGACACGGGAATTGAGAAGGGTGACTTATTTTGTTAATAAACCTCATTTAATAACAATAATTATGGATGAAATGCATAAATAAATATAATTTGTACTAAGTATATCGATTAGAGTTATAGTTTATGCGTTTATTTAAAGAAAACAGGCCAACTGCTACAATTACACTTAGCTTCTTAAATATTTGAAAAGAGTGACCCATGATTGGTAAAATTAGGCTAAATAACTTCGATACAACTGAACTTTATAATTCTTGATAAATTAGATGGTAAATAATAATTTTAATACATTTTTTTCTAAGAAAAGGCAATTCCCATGGACAGATAAATTCCCGTGGCCAGGTCAAATTTTCAAATTGTAATAACTTCCGTAATTTTATAAGTATAAGTACCCCGTAAGAAAATTTGTGTTTATTAATTTTTTTATCAAATTATCAGCATAGAATTTTCTATGTATTATTGGTATTTCTAAATTCCATGGGAATTGGACAAAAATGCCCGTTTGGTGAAATTCACTCATGTAAGTAATAATGTACAAGTAAGTTGTCCACAAAATCTTCAATCCTTTTTTCAGCTCCATGCATTTATACGATTGATTGAAATTTGGTCACAACTTTCATGACCAACCCGCGATCGTGAGATAAAAGTAGGTACCTACTGTACCAAAAATTTCATTTTTAACAGAAACGTGTTATTAAGAGGAATGCCTAGCTGCGATTTTCCCATACAAACGCTCTCGACTGTTTTCTCTCTGGTTTTTGAACCTAGAGCAATGATTTTTTCAAATAAGATCAATATCATCAATATCTATGCCGCTACGTTTTGTTTTTTTGGATATTTTTATTTTAAAGAAAGTTACAGCCCTCCAAAAATCGCAAAAACGGCTTAGTTGAATTGGCTCCATAAAAAGGCGCAGTATACAAATATGACAACAAATATCCAAAAAATCAAAACGTAGCGGCATAGATTAGTTCTTGCTCTTGCAGTTTCCAAAATTTTATAATGATTGGTTGCGTTTTGGATGAGGAAACAGTCGAGAACGAAACCTCGATTTTTCAGTTTTTTGCAAGGGAATTTTAGTCCGAGCTGCAGTTGTCCTTATCGCACGAATTCGTGGCGGAGTCAGTTTCTAAATATACGTACACAGAAGGAATAGGGATGGGCAACAGTCGTTGACATATATTGTCGATACGCTAGTGGTGAAAAATTATCGATAAATCGTTATTAATCACAAGAAAAACCCTGAGTCACAATGGAAGAATATTGAATAGAAAGGTGACCTGGGAACCCTTGTCTTTGATATAGGAATAAATGCTACTTAGTTAGTGGTAAAGTTATTAACGAATCATAGGTTTTTATAACCCACTAGCTTTTGCCCGCGACTTCGTCCGCGTAGAACTCGTGGCGATTAAGAGTAAGAAAAATGTCATGTAATAGAAATAAACCTATTTTTTTTTATAGATCTACATATTATATAATAAAAAAAACTGACTTCAATGGGGGAGACCGGTGAAAGATGATTATACTTAGATGGTGCACTCTTAAATTCCATACAATGAAATAAAAATCTACATATTACCTAATATAATAATAAAAAAAAAAACCGACTTCAATCGGGGAGACCGGTGAAAGATTATTATACTTAGATGGTGCACTCTTGGATTCCATACAATGAAATAAAAACCGGCCAAGTGCGAGTCGGACTTGCGCACGAAGGGTTCCGTACCATTATCTATAAAAACGGCAATAAAAAAAATATGTTTGTTGTATGGGAGCCCCCTTAAATATTTATTCTATTCTGTTTTTTAGTATTTGTTGTTATAGCGGCAACAGAAATACATCATCTGTGAAAATTTCAACTGTCTAACTATCACGGTTCTCGAGATATAGCCTGGTGACAGACGGAGAGCTGAGCATTAGTAATAGGGTCCCGTTTTATCCTTTGGGTACGGAACCCTAAAAATGGCTATAAGTATGTTTATAATGGTAGAAGAGTAAGTATACGCTCAACTCATCATGGAATCCAACACCAGAACTCAAGTTTGACAAAAATGTAAAAAACAAAAATATACGTGGTTGAAGAGTTCCATTCTGATCATCATATACTTACATACAGTTCTACTTCATCAAATGTCAATTTATTTAAATGTACATGCCTGATTTGTTTGTTAAAATACTAAAATGTGTAATGTAACTTATGTATGCCTTTAACATTTGAGGAGTTCCCTCGATTCCTCATGGATCCCATCATCAGATCTGCATTTTGAACCGAATTGGTAACATCCTCTTTTGAAATCTTGAAATGGGTTCAAAAGAAACCCATACTATAAAAGAATCACACATTGCGCACGTGAACTTTCAACCCTCGCTTAAACCCTTTAGGGGATGAATTTAAAAAAAATGCCATAATCAATGTTTTTCACTATACATAAGAAGCTTGTGACCGAAGTTTCAAACTTCTTACTTGAAAAACAACATTTTTGTCATACAAACTTTCATCCCTTTTTTGAACCCTTTAGGGGATGAATTTTTATACTCAACTCTATATCATTTATCTTATTTTTTAATAAGTAACCTTTGTCTAAGACTTTCCAAATGAACGATTTCCGCACAACGGTTCAACCCCTGTTTCACCCCCTTAGGGGTTGAATTTCGAAAAATCCTTTCTTAGTACACGTCTACGTACCCTAAAGAATATATGTTCCAAATTTCATGGTTATATCTTCAGTGGTTTAAGCTGTGCACTGTCTGTCAATAGTTGTCTAAGTAACGCAAGTTTTATATTTTAGCTAACCAAAAAAAAAAAACAATATTGTTATTTGTTCTTATTTCTGTTTATTATTTTGTTTAGATGTGTAAAATAAAGAGAGATATACATATTTTTATGCCAAGATAAAACGCTATTATTTTCAATATGATATTGCTAAGTATTTCAAGTTAATAAAGTAAAACAAGTTTAGGCGTTATTTTATTTCATTTTCCTATTAATATATTGACGTAAATAAACATTTATTATAAAAGCATTACATCAATTTACTTGGTAAAAAAGCAAAAAGTTCTGTCAAACTCTGGATTTGAACCATGAACCTCTTGATTGCGTGTCAACCATGTTAACGTCTGAGCTAAAGTGGATTCATTTTAGTTGACGAAATTATTGTACAGTTTTCATAAAGTGCTTAAGGGGGGACTTTTTCTATGGTGCGATCTGTACCTACAGCCTAATTTATCGTATGCTGGGTCAGTAAGTAAATTCGCGGGCTCGCGTCTCGCGCCTGTGTGCGTGCGCTCACACATAGACAGCGCCCGCTCCCGCTCCCAGCAGCGCGACAGAAACATTATGTCAAAAATTCAAGATTTGAAAAGTTGGTCAGCTAGGCATTCCTCTTAATCTACATTATCTTACCTACGACAGTGAGTCTGAATGACAAACTGATCTTCGGCTCTGTGGACACCTGGCACTCGTAGCCGCCGGAGTCCCGAGGCTGCGCCGGCGCCACTCGCAGCGTCCACTCGTCAGTGCCATCTGTGTGCAGCGCGGCGAATCGCGCGTCACTGCTGTACGTGTGGACTCCGACTGTCAGTATGTGCAGGTCTCGTTTCCGGATCCAGGACACCTGGTAACATCATCATGATCATCATACATATATATAGATAGTACCTATATACAAGTAGTTATATGTAGATGTAGACGTGTCACCGAGCGACCGGGGGTAAGAGGAAGAATATTCATATATTATAGAATTTATACAACGCAATTTGACCGGTTTACATGTCCAAAGTATTGCTTATGGAAGTGTGTCTGTGCCTGTAACCCGACCATGAAAAAATGCTCGGTCGGTGATAGAGACAAGACATCCAGGCGCTCTTTTCTATTTCTTCTTATAGGAATCGCAATAAGGCTATCTTTCTCTATGAAAGCGTGTCAGACTCTTGTCATCATATCAGCCGAAACACGTCCACTACTGGATATAGGCCTCCCCCAGAGAGTAATCGAAGAGGTCGAATCCCTAAACTTAAGTGGCTGGTAACAATAGGTATTGTAACAAAGTAGTTGTAGTAGAATTGTGTCCTAGGCCTTCTTAGGTCTCAAATCGCCATCTGAAATTCGTAAATCATGCAAAAACATGGGTAATACTATTTACGAAGAGTTAAAATGTAAATGAAAAAGTCAAGCTGGTCGTCAAAGCAAAACAAATTGGATTCATGCCACGTGAATGAATGAAGTAATTTATTCTGCTTCAACTCAGTTTTCATCATAATAACTTCCTTTTAAATATAAATAAAAAACAATTTATGGCGTAATGAGAAGTTTCATATGCATAGTACATTGAAGACTAGGTATCATCATCATCATCAACAATTTAAGAGCCAAGCTCTTGTCGGTGGAGCAATTTCCATGTATCTCTTTCTTGAGCCTTTCGTTTGACCGCCTGATACGACACGACGTTTACTTTTTCCTTAAGTTGGTCAATGTACGTTCTTCTTGGTCTCCCTCTCTTCCGCCTTCCTTCTACCTTCCCTTCCACAATATGCTTTATGAATTCGTCGTGTCGTAACAGGTGCCCAAACATCTTTCCTCTTCTGTTCTCAATAGTCTGCAACAGGGACCTCCTTTCCTGCACAATGTTGAGAACTTCCTCGTTAGATTTTCTCTCGTTCCAACTGATCTTCTCCATCCGCCGCCAGCACCACATTTCAAAGGCTTCAAGTCGACTAGGTAGGCAAATAATATTTGACTGATGCAAGACGAAATGATTCGTAACTCATCATCACCAGCCTAATATACGTCCCATTGCTGGGAATATGTAGGCCTCCTCTCATGGACGATAGGGAATGTGCAGTACATAGTCCCCACGCAGGCCCTGTGCGGGATGGGGACTTTTTCTCACGTTTTTTCAACTTTCCCGGAAAGTCAAAACAGCCTAGAAAACTCCCTATTTTAAAATAATATTAATTAGTTTCTGGTTCAATCCCATTGGTTCCAACCTATCATTTTGGAATTTAATACAGTAGCAACGAATCACAACACAGTTATTACATTCCTTGAAATGATACTTCAATTGAGATAATAACTCCATGTCTCCCTCATTAAAACTTCCATTCGGTCATCCACAAAGCGGACGTACAATAAAAGGGGTGTCTGATTTAAAAAAAAGTTTCGTTATAAAAGGTAGTCCGTAGGAATATTTTAAAAGTCGACTGACTTAGGTAATATACGGTTTTACATGACAAAAGAATAAAGGGGCCGTTGATACGCTTACGCCATTTTCTGCGGAGCCCATCAGCCCATTGGACCGCGACTTACACTTTCAACAAATCCGGGCCGTAGGGTGATACTTACACTTGTAAGCCCACTTTTGTCTCGTTTGCTAATTCTAACCTTCTCTGTAGTTAGTTAGGTATTAGCTTCTGTTTGTGTAATACAAGCCGACTTACTTGGTTGAGTAGTAGTAAGTAAAATATCGGCAAGATTATTGCGAGGCTAGATTGAGTAATCAAATAAATCATTCTGATTTCTTACTAGGTACTTAGTAAATACTTGTTTATTATTATGAGGGTCTCCTCTTAAAGCTCTCCCATCAGTGAAAGCTGAGCATGAGGCTTTTTCCCATCATCCCTCAGAATAGGTCTGTGACCAGCAGTTGGACGTATTAGGCTGTGGTGATGATAATTGATTATAAGGGCATTTTTTTCTTGAAAGTAATGTAAGTTCATCTCTACAGGAATATCAAACGTTATTCCATCCTTGTTCCTATGTGATGATTTATTATTACTGCCATAAAGCCATGAGGTTGATATAATTTGTGTCGTAAGATATTCACAACTCGCATTCCGTTTCAAATTAGATTTACGTTCCCGTGTTTGCTTTCAAAATCTCATGTAATTATTTATCTTATAACGCATTGTAACCTTTCGTAAAGAACCGGGCAATCTCGTAGATATGAAATACTGCGCTTTTACTTGAATTTACCTGTATTATATTTATTCAATATTTGCATAAATAGCTTGATTAGTTACATTCAGTATTAGTATGTGATTATATATTCCTTTCACAAGATTAGCTGAGATCCTCTGATGGAGCAGGTTTATTATATATTGTAATTCAAGATTAAGCCAACAATATATAATGATAATAATCGAATATTCCTCATAATATTTTTTTCCTTCATTAAAATTCTTGTTTATTGATTTTGTCTCACTTTAGTAATTTGTCCCAATGGTAAACTCTTCAAACTAGGAATAAAACTAGGTATTTTTATTGTTCTCAACGGTAACAACGGTTTTGGAACATGTGAATTAATTGATGGAGAGTATAGATCATGCGAGAAAATGAAGCCTTAAGCAATATAAGTACCTCAAAACTACGCATGTGTCCGTAGGTAAGAGAAACAACACTTGATCCAAACTTTCAACAAACCTGATTTTATGACCCTAAAAAAGATTGGCCAGTCTTTAAATAACCAATCACTTTTATTCCGCTGTCTCAAATGGAACAACACCATCATTAACCAAGAAAGCAGCGTCAGGCAATATTTAAGTTATAAAATAAAACAAAATCGCCGCGGCTAGAGCTGGCTTTGTTCCAAAATGTACGGGCCTCGACCCAATTCTCTTTGCTTTATTCCCGAGCTCGGTACTCTGGCTCACGCGACATTTTCTACAGTACTTACTCAGACTCGTTCGGAAAATCAAATGCTATATACGAGGAGCTAAGCCGCAGTGCCAATAAGCGGTATGGAAGACCGGTTGACCGTTCGTGGCTGGAGTTTGGCTAAATTATCCAGTCATACGCTGAGGGATTCACTGGAAAATATTATCGGCACTTTCAATTTAACGAGTTATAAGTAAGAATGGGGATTTGGCACTATTTGCGGCAATTAAAAATGATGTACAGGCAAGTTTATTACCCAAAAACAATTAAAGCAAAATTTTTAGTAGTCACGTTGGGGACATTGCCAATGCCTAAGTCGTCACAATTAGCATCAAATGTGCGTTATAAGTTCTGACCTTTTCAAACATGGTTCTTATAAATTTAAATTCATTTTATTGCAGCAATTGATGACCTTATTTCGCCGAAATTTGAAAAAAAAAACTAGAACTATTATTCTAACCACTTTCAAACCAATATCAGAAAGTAAAATTCAAGTAGGTTGAGAGATGTACCAAAATCAAACCTCGACATTACTCAGGTAAATAGCGTTTAGTAGATCATTTTCAAAACAATGCATTTGAATCTTAGCACTGGACTAGCATTGGACTTACTGCCTATTACCATTTGCCACAATATGTATGATTTTGTCGCTTTGCCTACCGTTGCGTGATTCCGACAAATAGGCCTTGCTACGAGTATTTTTTCAATCACCGCAGTCGGTTCAATTTACAAAAATGTATGAACTTTATTTCATTCACAGAGATCCCATTTTCATTTGCACAATATAGTGGGATACGAGTTTGCAAATCTTAGCTCCGTTATGCCGCGTTTACACATTTTTACGGCTCGTCTGGAAGTTATGTGTGCTCAGCCAACTTTTACACAAATTGTTTATGGGACAACTAAGCTATTATAATACCATTACTTTATAGGTCTAAGCAACGTTTTTTTACAATGTACGTTGACACGTTTTTATTATTACTTTATATTGGATCCACTCTGTAAACGAACGTAATCTAATGTAAATAACAAAATATTTTCCTTGTATCAAGCTTACATAATATAGGTAGGTAGGTTGTTATGAAAACAAAACATAAAAATACGTTATTTTCCCATTGATGTTATTTTATTGCTTCTATTCATTCGTACCTACCCATTGATTCATTTATGCCACACTGGCTCTTAACTGTGTGTTTTATCGCAATTGGTCGCAATTTAAGTAATGTTGATATTATTGAAGCAGCTAGCGGTTTAAGGCCTGTGCAAAAACATTGCATATTTATGAGAAGACTGGGAGCACTCAAGTGAATCTTAGCATTTTTAAGTTCACTGATGCTAAAATGGAAAACGCTATATGCTTTCACACAGATGGACCTTGATCAAATAATAAGAATTTGAGCTCCGTAGTTGTACACCCGTTATATTATCATGCAGACACATAACCAAATTTATTATTACTACTCCTATTAATGTGTCTGACACAACTAACAACATTTGAATTTAAACTTTCGTGAGACATGTTATAACTTTATTTAACCGTTTAACCGTGGTATTTAACCGTGAGTTTTAACCGTTTAGTAAAATAAAGTACTAACAACATTATCTAAGTAATTAATAATCAGTCGAAAGTTTGTTATTACTCAAGTTACTTAAAGTTCAAGTTTTTTCTTCAAATTTGTCTCAAGTTCGGCCATTACTCGTTTACTGGTAATATCTACTTAGCTGTGATATTCCTTTGAAATTAATTAAATAAACTACTACTCTGATTTTCATATGCCCAGCAGAAGCCACCGTTTAGCTGGCAGAGAGAAGGGGGGACCAAGCTGAAATGGAGACCTACGATCGTTTCGCTCGCTCAGCTACTGAAGAATATTAGCCATCTACGCTACGCTATGAATCCATCAGTAATGAACATCCTTTATATACGGACGTATTAGAAAGATTATCAGCCATATCTACAGTGTTCAAGAGCTTACTATGTAAATGGAGAGTTAATTTTGCGATAATCTGTTCGTATTTGCACGTAGGTACCGCCAGCGATATCGTGTGTATTCAACAGAGTTTACTCCTGGCTTAGCGAGGATTTCGGCATTAATGCTATGAAATGTGCTGATGTGACTTTGTTACGTAAGTAGTTGGTGCATCAGGCTGACAACATATGTCCATTTCATGAGGTTTGAGGTTTTTGTATGCACACAATATTGTGGAATGGACTAACGGAACGGATGTTATGTCGCCGATATAGGTATCTTTTCAATTTACGATTAGCAATGTTTTCAAGAAATCACTAATAATATTAATAAACAATATTTTAAAATACCATCCAACTTTGTAGCAAAAAGGGTGAAAATACACCAGAGATGTGTGATATGTTTCCACACATTTGACACTACACTAGCTAGGTGACCACGCCTTGCTCGCTTGATAAAATATGAAACACAGGTTAGCACATGGTGCATATTCACCGTTAGTCAAAAACAAGTACACTGCAATGCCCGAAACGGGTAAAATTCGCCTCGTATCCAAATGTAAATAAATTCACATGCAAAATTAACAGCCCACGTGGTTAGTCGTGTGGCGCAGGCACTTGTTTCGGTTTCCCATGTTGCCGGATTCTCAAAAGCAAATTTATTTGGTGAATTTCCATTGGATCATGCTTTTGTTACTCTTTGCAAGATTGAAGAGAGATATATTATTAACCCTTTTTCCGGAAGGCAGTTGAGAAATGAAAATGAGGTTATCCTTGTATGCTATATGTATATCATACACCGACGAGTATCTCCATAATATCGACCGTCCAGTCCATAAGACACACATGATTAAGATATGACATGATAAAGACAGGTACACTGTTGGATCTTGAAAAATATACCAGGCACATAACTCATCATATCAGAGTATATATTGGCAAATGAATAATAAAATATATTTAGAAGAAGAAGAAGAAGAAGAAACATTTATTTGCTGCACAAAAGACACACAGATACAAAAAATAATAGACGTACAAAACTCAGAACATATAAAATAATGTGTGTCTTCGCGGCAGCAAATCGGTTGCTGTCTCAGCATTATGCTGAGGTGTTAAACACCTGCAGCGCTGGTTTTCAGACAGCACCGTACGTGACCCACGGAACGCAATACAACATAATATACAATACAAAGAGATAAATATCATTAAAAAAAAAATTACGTATTTATGTTTTTATTTATACACGCTGTGACGCAAAATTATTCAAGTGAGAAGCATCTTGGTCGGCTTGTCGAGTTGCGTCGGCCAGCGTTGCATGTAATTGAAGGCTCGAACCGTACCCTTACCATGAGTTTGCAACGTTTGCATGACCGTTCTCGCTAGCGACTGCGTTAAACGATTTAGTATGGCGATTCTTAGTTCTATTGCGTAACCGCCAGAGGCGCTGTACTTTTGTCCATACTAAATCGTTTACGCAGTCGCTAGCGAGTACGGTATACCGTTAATTAAGTATACTTAATGCAAACATTGCAAACTCATGGTAAGGGTACCGATCTCCGAGCCCGCATAGCTACCGATTTCTCCTACAACTCATGTCATATGGAGTCTTGATGCACAGTAGATATACAGATAAATGTGTCTGTGGAAATAGTTTCATAGGTTTATTTTTTGACAATGTGTGCGTCATGGATAAACGTTTTTCTTTTGCGCGTGTTCTGACTTTTAGAAGAAGTATGAAAGCATTCGCGTTTTAAGCATTTCACTTTACCCGAAAGCCTGACGTCAAGCCGTTTCAGACGATAATTATGAAAACAGACGGCGGACCCTGATTAGGTCCGTGACTAGGTATGCACTGTGTAACGAATATCAAATCAGTACACGTATCAGATCAATGTCCAATCAACCGTAATTCTAAAAAGGAGATTTTAATCTATGCTTTCTATGTCAAACAATGTTTGAGAAGTCGGCCTGTAACAGACACAGAGTGATCGCAAGAATCGCATGCACAACACCATAACTATAGGTGATTGAATAAACAATGAAGGCTGACCTACTGTACAGCTGATCCACATGGGTTCTGGCTACTGTAAACTGTATTTTACAAGCCGCTAAAAGGGAATTAGCCGAGCGTGTGATACAAGTGGCACTTTCAGTAACTTTACGGCACTTTGCATCGAGCTGCACCGGAATCCATACATGATACGGAAGTCCGAGGGCTGGACGTTACTTTACGGCTGCCATAATAAGTAAATAAAACTACTGCGTAATATAACTAAATTTACGCCCCTTTACGCCGAATTGCACTGGATATCACACATTATGAAAGTCTTTGGAAGTTACTTTACGTATCCGGTGAAATGAAACTACTACGTAATGCGTTCCTATTTAGCATGGGGAACAAATAAAATGATCACCTAAATAACTTTTGATATCACCAAATTTTCGAACCCTAAAATAAGGCTGAACACTCAAAAAAATGTATCGACCATCAATTTCAGATCACCTAACCACTCATACCTATTATTCCAGCAGTAGCAGCTATTTTACTTATTGCGTTCGCTGAAATTTTATAATCGCATCAAAAAATTCTCAAGTACCACCAAAAATACTAAACTACCACCAAATCTCGTGCATCATTTGTTATTAGAATTACGTCCAAATATTATACACATTACAAGCTATATTGTAGTTAATACATTCAAATTAATTATTGAGCGACATTTCGGACTCACACGCGACGTTGTGGTTACCGAGTGACATGTTTTGGACTAACACGCGCATGTTCGGGCTCATCAAGTGACATGTTTCGGATCCAGCGACATGTCTCGGACCTATCGAGCGACATGTTGGGGTCATCGAGCGACATGTTTCGGATTCACACGCGACATGTTTCGGATCCAGCGACATGTCTCGGACCCATCGAGCGACATGTTGGGGTCATCGAGCGACATGTGTCGGACCGACACGCGACGTGTTCGGGCTCATCGAGCGACATGTTTCGGACGCATCCAGCGACATGTTTCGGATCCAGCGACATGTCTCGGACCCATCGAGCGACATGTTGGGGTCATCGAGCGACATGTTTCGGACTCTCATGCGACATGTTTCGGATCCAGCGACATGTCTCGGACCCATCGAGGTACATGTTGGGGTCATCGAGCGACATGTTTCGGACTCACACGCGACATGTTTCGGATCCAGCGACATGTCTCGGACCCATCGAGCGACATGTTGGGGTCATCGAGCGACATGTTTCGGACTCACACGCGACATGTTTCGGATCCAGCGACATGTCTCGGACCCATCGAGCGACATGTTGGGGTCATCGAGCGACATGTTTCGGACTCACACGCGACATGTTTCGGATCCAGCGACATGTCTCGGACCCATCGAGCGACATGTTGGGGTCATCGAGCGACATGTTTCGGACTCACACGCGACATGTTTCGGATCCAGCGACATGTCTCGAACCCATCGAGCGGCATGTTGGGGTCATCGAGCGACATGTTTCGGACTCACACGCGACATGTTTCGGATCCAGCGACATGTCTCGGACCCATCGAGCGACATGTTGGGGTCATCGAGCGACATGTTTCGGACTCACACGCGACATGTTTCGGATCCAGCGACATGTCTCGGACCCATCCAGCGACATGTTGGAGTCATCGAGCGACATGTGTCGGACCGACACGCGACATGTTCGGGCTCATCGAGCGACATGTTTCGGACTCACACGCGACATGTTTCGGATCCAGCGACATGTCTCGGACCCATCGAGCGACATGTTGGGGTCATCGAGCGAAATGTTTCGGACTCACACGCGACATGTTTCGGATCCAGCGACATGTCTCGGACCCATCGAGTGACATGTTGGGGTCATCGAGCGACATGTTTCGGACTCACACGCGACATGTTTCGGATCCAGCGACATGTCTCGGACCCATCGAGCGACATGTTGGGGTCATCGAGCGACATGTTTCGGACTCACACAACGACATGTTTCAAATCCAGCGACATGTCTCGGACCCATCGAGCGACATGCTGGAGTCATCGAGCGACATGTTTCGGACTAACACGCGACATGTTCGGGCTCATCAAGCGACATGTTTCGGACGCATCCAGCGACATGTTTTGGATCCAGCGACATGTCTCGGACCCATCGAGCGACATGTTGGGGTCATCGAGCGACATGTTTCGGACTCACACGCGACATGTTTCGGATGCAGCGACATGTCTCGGACCCATCGAGCGACATGTTGTGGTCATCGAGTGACATGTTTCGGACTCACACGCGACATGTTTCGGATATGGCGACATGTCTCGGACCCATCGAGCGACATGTTGGGGTCATCGAGCGACATGTTTCGGACTCACACGCGACATGTTTCGGATCCAGCGACATGTCTCGGACCCATCGAGCGACATGTTGGGGTCATCGAGCGACATGTTTCGGACTCACACGCGACATGTTCGGGCTCATCAAGCGACATGTTTCGGACGCATCCAGCGACATGTTTCGGATCCAGCGACATGTCTCGGACCCATCGAGCGACATGTTGGGGTCATCGAGCGTCATGTTTCGGACTAACACGCGACATGTTCGGGCTCATCAAGCGACATATTTCGGACTCAAAATGTGTTATATATATATATATATATATATACAACGCGCGAGCCGAGCGAGCGAAGCGAGCGTGCCGCGGTAGCGGCCGGCGAAGCGCCAGAACCACCACCTGTTGAGTCCGAAACATGTCGTTGGATGAGCCAGAACATGTCGCGTGTGAGTCCGAAACATGTCGCTCGATGACTCCAACATGTCGCTCGATGGGTCCGAGACATGTCGCTGGATCCGAAACATGTCGCTGGATGCGTCCGAAACATGTCGCTTGATGAGCCCGAACATGTCGCGTGTGAGTCCGAAACATGTCGCTCGATGACCCCAAAATGTCGCTCGATGACCCCAACATGTCGCTCGATGACCCCAACATGTCGCTCGATGGGTCCGAGACATGTCGCTGGATCCGAAACATGTCGCTTGATGAGCCCGAACATGTCGCGTGTTAGTCCAAAACATGTCACTCGGTAACCACAACGTCGCGTGTGAGTCCGAAACATGTCGCTCGATGACCCCAACATGTCGCTCGATGGGTCAGAGACATGTCGCTGGATCCGAAACATGTCGCGTGTGAGTCCGAAACATGTCGCTCGATGACCCCAACATGTCGCTCGATGGGTCCGAGACATGTTGCTGGATCCGAAACATGTCGCGTGTGAGTCCGAAACATGTCGCTCGATGACCCCAACATGTCGCTCGATGGGTCCGAGACATGTCGCTGGATCCGAAACATGTCGCGTGTGAGTCCGAAACATGTCGCTCGATGACACCAACATGTCGCTCGATGGGTCCGAGACATGTCGCTGGATCCGAAACATGTCGCGTGTGAGTCCGAAACATGTCGCTCGATGAGCCCGAACATGTCGCGTGTCGGTCCGACACATGTCGCTCGATGACTCCAACATGTCGCTCGATGGGTCCGAGACATGTCGCTGGATCCGAAACATGTCGCGTGTGAGTCCGAAACATGTCGCTCGATGACCCCAACATGTCGCTCGATGGGTCCAAGACATGTCCCTGGATCCGAAACATGTCGCGTGTGAGTCCGATACATGTCGCTCGATGACCCCAACATGTCGCTCGATGGGTCCGAGACATGTCGCTGGATCCGAAACATGTCGCGTGTGAGTCCGAAACATGTCGCTCGATGAGCCCGAACATGTCGCGTGTCGGTCCGACACATGTCGCTCGATGACTCCAACATGTCACTCGATGGGTCCAAGACATGTCGCTGGATCCGAAACATGTCGCGTGTGAGTCCGAAACATGTCGCTTGATGACCCCAACATGTCGCTCGATGGGTCCGAGACATGTCGCTGGATCCGAAACATGTCGCGTGTGAGTCCGCAACATGTCGCTCGATGACCCCAACATGTCGCTCGATGGGTCCGAGACATGTCGCTGGATCCGAAACATGTCGCGTGTGAGTCCGAAACATGTCGCTCGATGACACCCACATGTCGCTTGATGGGTCCGAGACATGTCGCTGGATCCGAAACATGTCGCGTGTGAGTCCGAAACATGTCGCTCGATGAGCCCGAACATGTCGCGTGTCGGTCCGACACATGTCGCTCGATGAATCCGAAACATGACGCTTGCGTTTCTTACATTGCGTAGATCCGGTATTATAGACTAGATATTAATTTGATGAAACAAATGAGGCTTGAAATTAGGTGATCATGTAGTATTTCTGGGTATCGAAAGAATTATTTGGGTGTAATTAATTTTAATAAGATTACGATCCCAGTTATATTTGGATGCGAATTATATGAAATTTGGTGTTTGAAATTAGGTGATCATTAAGTATTTTTGGGTAGAGACTAATTTATTTGGTAACAATTTAATTTTATAGGTTATCGACATGTTACTTCTTCGAGTTGCACTTTATATTTAAATGGAGTTGAAAATTTGGTGCGAATCTAGTATTTTTGGTAATCAAATGTAATTTTTTAGGGCATCATTCGGCAATTAATTTGGTGGTTCGTTAAATGCTACCCTTTAGCATGTAACCAACTTCCCTTATAAGCAATTTATGCAATAATAGAAGAGATTGTGAGACCCAGATGGTATGGACCCAGATATGTCATACTGTGCATGCTTCCATAATAACATGCAAATCTATTTTGTTGCCGCAACACATTACACGCAATAAATCTTGTAAGTTATAAATACTGCAGCTGCAAATATATGAACAAACTCTGCATGTCGGTTACACGTGAGCTAAAGCTAGCGCGCCAATACGATTTCATTCCAACTTCACCTGTTTAACAACCTAAGTATTCAATGGGTAGCATTTAACGAACCACTAAATTAGTTGCCGAATGATGCTCTAAAAAATTACATTGATTACCAAAAATACTAGATTCGCACCAAATTTTCAACTCCCTTTAAATATAAAGTGCAACTCAAAGAAGTAACATGTCGATAACCTATTAAATTAAATTGTTGCCAAATAAATTAGTCACTACCCAAAAATACTTAATGATCACCTAATTTCAAACACCAAATTTCATATAATTTACATCCAAATATTACAGGGCTCGTAATCCTATTAAAATTATTTACACCCAAATAATTCTTTCGATACCCAGAAATACTACATGATCACCAAATTTCACACGGCAATTGTTTTTTAATGTCCGACGCGCAAAGCAGTTCCAATCTAGTCTAACCTCATTGCTAGCACACTGATGCGGTTTTCCATACGGTCCGTCTCGCTCGCACGTCGCACCGCGTGCGAGCAAGACAGCGCTAAATGATTTTAAGAAGTTGAAGTTTGAAATAAAAATAGCTATTTTTATTTCAAACTAGTGGACATTGGAACAGTATTGACGGATCTCCGCTGGCGCGGAGCTCCTATTTTGAGTTGTTTTGGCCCTTCGGGCCGATGCAAAACTAACATAACCTAAACCTACCTATACCTATTTCTACCTATTAATTTCCTTTAATTTTTCCATGAAAGTCTATCTATATTAATAAAGTAAACTCATTTGAGGACCTTTATCCATTTTCATAACAAACTAACAATTTAATAAATCAACAAAACTAATTTTCAAATAAAAGGTTTCAAACAAACGCGCTCACGTCAACGCATTAAAAAAAAAAAAACTTGTAGTTTGTAAACCATCAGCAATAGGTAGTTAGAATGAAACAGCAATAGGTACCTTTCACTCTAACGACATATCAATAGGTTTTATGCTTCAGACAATTCTTTGTATTTGATTGAGTGAGATAGCAGTATACGTGTTATTATTTCACACAGCCACATTGCGCGTTGCTTTTTAAATTAATTTAGAATTTTACTTTCTAATTTATAACATTTTGGAAATGACTGAAATATTTATAGTGCTAAAAACAATTAATTTGTAACTGTTTACTAAAATGTAGCATGCGATGTGTATAATATTTGGATGTAATTCTAATGAAAAAAGGTGCATGAGATTAGGTGGTAGTTTAGTGTTTTTGGTGGTACTTGACAATTTTTTTGATGCGATTATAAATTTATAGGAACGCAATAAGTAAAATAGGTGCAAGTGCTGCAAAAATAGGTAGAAGTTTTTTGGTGACTCGGAATTGCTGATCGATATTTTTTTTTGAGTGTTCAACCTTATTTTAGGGTTCGAAAATTTGATGATATCAAAAGTTATTTAGGTGATCATTTTATTTGTTCCCGTATTCAATTAACTCATGTTAGTTTAATTAATTGTGTTTACTTCTTTGAGTAAGAGTAACACTCGACAAAGTTGAGAAACTTACGGACTAGGATGGGAATATTTGACGACTAGCCATTTTACGACCCGAAAATATTTTTAACTGCCAATAAAAATACTATTACTGAGATTGTAACAGCTGGTGCCAATTGTTTTATTATTATTCTCAAGAATTCGTGCTTAGGTATTTACTAAATTTTATATTATCGATGTTTTCATTTTACTTACAGGTAAATTTTTATTCTTACTAAACTTATTATTATACTACACACTTTAAGCGTACGTAGGAACCTAAGTAAAGGACCAATATTTGATTTGTTTCAATACCTTTTGATTTAATGAATTTGCTTAGCCTGGAAAGCCATCCTAAGGGTGAGCAATCAATAAATTGACCTTTATATTGAATTATATACAAATAGTTGATATAAATAGATTTTAAACTGAACAGGATTGTAATTTAAGGAGCATCAGAAAACTAATGGATTGCCAACTTTTGAGACTTTGCAAGGATCGTTAACAACTTCGTTGTTCTGAACCAAAGGTAACTTATTGATTAATTCAGAAAAACGTGCCGGGGAGGAGTCCTGTCGCGTTAAAGATTTATAGTGATCTCCCCTTTGCGATTCCGAACATCAATTAAGATTGGGAACAAATAAAATGATCACCTAAATAACTTTTGATATCATCAAATTTTCGAACCCTAAAATAAGGTTGAACACTTAAAAAAAATTATCGATCAGCAATTCCGAGTCACCAAAAATATTCTACCTATTTTTGCAGCACTTGCACCTATTTTACTTATTGCGTTCCTATAAATTTATAACCGCATCAAAAAAATTGTCAAGTACCACCAAAAACACTAAACTACCACCTAATCTCATGCACCTTTTTTCATTAGAATTACATCCAAATATTATACACATCGCATGCTACATTTTAGTAAACAGTTACAAATTAATTGTTTCACTATAAATATTTTAGTCATTTCCAAAATGTTATAAATTAGAAAGTAAAATTCTAAATTAATTTAAAAAACAACGCGCAATGTGGCTGTGTGAAATAATAAGACGTATACTGCTATCTCACTCAATCAAATACAAATTGTCGTTAAGAGTGAAAGGTACCTATTGCTGTTTCATTCTAACTACCTATTGCTGATGGTTTACAAACTGCATAAAGTTTTATTATTAATTTTTTAATGCGTTGACATGAGCGCGTTTGATTGAAAACTTTTATTTGAAAATGAGTTTTGTTGATTTATTAAATTGTTAGTTTGTTATGAAAATGGATAAAGGTCCTCAAATGAGTTTACTTTATTAATTAATTAAAATTTAAAGGTAGTTAATAGGTAGAAATAGGTATAGGTAGGTTTAGGTTATGTTAGTTTTGCATCGGCCCGAAGGGCCAAAATAACTCAAAATAGGAGCTCCGCGCCAGCGGAGATCCGTCAATACTGTTCCAATGTCCACTAGTTTGAAATAAAAATAGATGTCATAGAAAAATACTACTACCTAGGCAAATTTACGATTATCAGCGAATAGAGTAGAGGCAAAAACATCTGAGAACAAATAGCTGTATGCGACCAGTACGGAAAGCACTGTTGAAAAGATATTAAATTAAATTAATGTTATGTACGTGTCTCATTAAAATTACAGAAATTTTGAAGCTTCTATAAAATAAAATAATTTAGCGCTGTCTTGCTCGCACGCGGTGCGACGTGCGAGCGAGACGGACCGTATGGAAAACCGCATCAGTGTGCTCTAGCAATGAGGTTAGACTAGATTGGAACTACTTTGCGCGTGGGGCGTTAAAAAACAATTGCCGCGTGAAATTTGGTGATCATGTAGTATTTCTGGGTATCGAAAGAATTATTTGGGTGTAAATAATTTTAATAGGATT
The DNA here is from genome assembly GCA_951800055.1 of Cenopis cana. Taxonomy (NCBI): domain Eukaryota; kingdom Metazoa; phylum Arthropoda; class Insecta; order Lepidoptera; family Tortricidae; genus Cenopis; species Cenopis cana. Next base: position 7,957,540 of record OX637489.1, on the reverse strand, counting down.
ACGAGCCCTGTAATATTTGGATGTAAATTATATGAAATTTGGTGTTTGAAATTAGGTGATCATTAAGTATTTTTGGGTAGTGACTAATTTATTTGGTAACAATTAAATTTAATAGGTTATCGACATGTTACTTCTTTGATTTGCACTTTATATTTAAAAGGAGTTGAAAATTTGGTGCGAATCTAGTATTTTTGGTAATCAATGTAATTTTTTAGAGGATCATTCGGCAACTAATTTGGTGGTTCGTTAAATGCTACCCATTAAGATTGAAAAAAGAAACGACGGTAGCTATGTGTAGAGACAAGTGTAGGTAACACAGAGAAAAAGTTGTCGATAATGTTATTTGACTCAAGATCTTTGTCTCAATCTATTCTTTTTTCTAAAAATGTCTTTTTTACCAAGAACATTTTTTCTTAATTAAATACTGCTTTTTTAGACAACAGTAATTGTCGAATGTCGGTAAGCATGGCATGAATAAAAAAGAACAAATTCGTTCGATATATTCGAAAAAGCAGCAGTCTAAGAGGGAAGTCTATTAAAATTAGAAATACGATAACAACAAAGTTTTCACAATTGTGTTAATTGGACTTTTTTGGGACATTGATAACATGTGTCACAGAAATAAAGTTTTGGTTATAACAAAGTATCATTTTAACAAGAGGATATATTGATACAAGATATTATAAAAATATTTTATTGACTAAATTTAAGGTAAGCATCCGATACCTACGCGCTGAAGCGTGGCTTACCTATCTGGAAAATTTTGAGTGTTATCCTAATAGATATCATACCAGAATATACTTATTGAGTGTTATCAATGAATTGTGTTCATTTATTGTTAAAGTAAGTCTGTACAAACAGTACAATTATTGAGTCTTTTTCATTATATACTTAAGACTGCACCGAGCAAATTTCTGAATAATTGCGATGGTTGGATCACTTGCTGTATTATTATTACTAAAGCTCGAATTCTGTAATTCCTATATATGATATTTAAGGATACACTCTACACGTCATGTGTTTCAGAAACACAATTACTTATAGTTTTCTTCATAAAAATTCAATCCAAAGTTAGCTCTACTAAAGGAAATAAACGCAAACTACAACGTTAATACTTTATGTAAGGTCTTCAATTTTTGAATAGTAACAAAACTACATGTTATCTAGGTCGTATGTGTTTAACATCTGCAAAATGTGGAGATTTTTTTAACAATGCAAAGGAAATTCCGAAAATTTGACCGGCCGCCGTAGTTTTCTTGCCGGCAGATGGGCTCCGGCCCTCAATGGGAGCAGACGTATGCTGCTTTTCTCAGTTTGACATCTCATAAAAACACGCTTTTTGACAGCTTGCTCGTATACAAATACAAAATGTATACCACACACAAAGATTGCATTAATTGAAGTAGGGTAAATAAATGTTGACGTGTGGCTATTGAAGATTCTTTTAACATGGAATTTTTAGTATTAGCCATTCGTTATAACATAAAAATGCAATCTTTGGTCCCCAATGTATACTAATGCAACTAAATTATAATGATTTCCTTTACGAAAAGGCATTTTAAACGTAAAAAGGTTACCGATGTATTTCGGTTCAAAGTAATTTACTTTTTATAAATTGGCCACCCAGAACGGAACGTTATGACATTTATGTCACTCATCATATTTCAAATTAAAATTTGTAAACAAATTGTATTTTTATATTTCAATAATTTAACGAATCTAATGTTATATTTTATGTGTATATGTACGGCGCTTTCACGTCAAACAATGATTACCTAAATATATCGCAGAATCTGCATATACAAAACATATCCCAGAATCTGTACAAACAGGCACAATTATTATGGTGCTTTGAACAGAAGTTTATAAAATATCAGCGTTATACCAAGAAACAGATCTAGAGTGCTCTCTTGCAGCGGGAGCAGCAGAAGAAAGAATATCGGAGTTTCTTCGCCAGTTTGAGTGATGTGGATTTAAATTGTGTAGTGTCTAAGCCGCCTGGTCATAATATAATTATACCTAGAATGAAAATAATAAACCTATGTTTCATTTATAAATATTAAACCAAGTAGTTGCTGGGGATGTGGTGACAATGACGATGTCTAACAAACAAATATGCAGTAATTACTTATAATATTAAACTGCGCTAGTTTCTATCTAAAGCTTTCATGTGTTGGAAATCCCGTTGCTTTGATTTTGTACAAGTAAGTACTTATGTCGCATCGCAATAATTGTCTCGACGTTATAGTAAACGAATAGGAAATAATAATAATTGCTATTTATTATTGATGAAAATAGACGCAATGTTAACCATTATTGAACCTTATCTCGTTGCAATAAGGTTCACGGATGTTCAGTTAAATGTCATCGACGGCACGACTGTATAAAAGTTAATTTGTCAGAGCTGATACAGTAGTGGTCCGGCCAAGTTCCACAATTGCAGAATGTTACAATGACTTTCTTGATGATATTTGTTATATCATTAGGTTTTATAGTGCTTGTCATTCACGATAACGACGATGCGCAGGGAATGTCATACTATTCTATGCGCAATTCTGCGGATTGGGTTACGACGGGAGGTCGTGAATAACAAGAACTACCTAGGGTGATGGCACCAGTAACCGGCAGGCTCCAGTAATCGGCATTTTTTTTACAAGTTGGATTAAAATTAGGACTGCCAACAATTATTCCAATTAATCAACACTGGACCATAGACAGTGTATATTCTACTCTCATCCAAGACAATATCATAGACACAGGCGGTTTTGTTTAAAGATGATAACATGAAAATGATAAGAAAAACAGTGCTTTTGAAGAAAATGAATAATCCTTAAGGAAATAGTTAAGAGAGTGACTGTACATATTTGTCGATTATTTAATAACTATGAAAGATGTTTGAGTTTTTGTTTACGTTATGTATAGCTATAAATATCCTTCAAATAATGTTGTATTAGAAAAAATTAATGTTAGCTTATTCTTGTTAAAAAATATAGTGCCGAATACTGGTCCCGTGAAAGTACACTTTCGCCAGTAATCGGCAGATGGTGATAATAATGATTCTTAATATGCCATTAATAAATTATTAGTAGATACATAGATTTTGCCCGACGCAATGACTCACAATATATCAATACGAGGACAGATAGTGAGAGAAATACATGATTTTCATTCTAACTGCAGTACTAATCTAATATTATCAATTAAAAAAATCAACGTCCTAACAAAACTACTGAACATAGAAGCTTGTTTTTTTTACAGTAGTCTTTCTAGCCTATACTTACTGTTTATCGACCTTTCCAAGCTAGCTCTCTCGGAATATTTCAACTTCTCACTGTCACTTTTCATTTTCATACATTTTATAACCTAAAAGTTTCTTTTAGGTTATATAAAGAAACAGAACACCCTAAGCAACTTTCTACAGTTCGATTCTTTATTTATTCGTTTCATTCAACGATAACTTTTTATCCTGTTCCGTAAAATACATCAAAACAAAAGTACCTATTCGAAATACTTGCACTAAACTAGTGCCGATTACTGGGTGCCGAATACTGGAGACTGCCGATTACTGGGTGCCGAACACTGGAGACTGGCTGCCGATAACTGGAGATTGCCTATATTTTTGGTTATTAGAATGTTTATATTTATCCGTGTCTCTTCAGTCAACAAAAAGCTAATATGTTGTTACTCAGAGATATATTTAACGTTTTTATTCAGTTATTTTTGTCCTAAGTACAACCATATTATTTTTATCATTGATGAAAGTACACAACCTCCGTAAAGTGCCGGTAACTGGTGCCATCACCCTATAAGGTTAGGTACTGGTTCCTCAAATACAAAGTTGATTCACAATATTGCTGCAGTTATCCCGTGCCGTATAAATAGTTTCAGTAGTTATTATATATATTGTAATAAAACTACCGCTTCTTCTCTTAAAACTTGCATTAAATCAGTGTCCATTTTAGAGTTAACCAACTGATAAACAGAAAATAATCAATTTATGAAAAGTTTTGCTTAAAATAACCTATTTAAGGTACAACATATACTCGTATCATGAAAATCACCAAGTAAACTCTCAAAATAACTACCTAAGTCATAAACATAAAACAGTCATAACATGCACGAACCGATTAGGAAAAGTCTTTCTCTGTTTTTAGTTGTATAAAAATGAGTCTGTGAGGAAAGGCCAAAACAAAATACATTTTACAAAACAGGGGTTCAAAGTTTTATTTTATAAACAAGGAACTGAGTATTTTACTACCACAAATTCCAAATTCAAGACATTTTCAGATACAACTAATACTTGAGTTTTGGTTACAGATCAGAACTTGACGATTTTTGTTACACTTCTTTTATGCACCAAGAAACCTTTAAATATTCAAAATCTATATTGTCATAAGTTGACACAAACATGGGTCAATGACCCGACCCAGCAAAATGAGGTAGTGTGCGTGAATAATGCATGTGTGGGTTAATTGGGTAAATTATTTAAAAAATTGAAATTTGACAGGCGCTGAGAATTTACCCCGCACGATAGGCCCTTAAGTAAAGTGATGGACTAAAAATACGTCACATTTTAGAAATCGAAAGTGTCATGACTACTGAGTACCCCTCCCCCTGGGTTTCCCTTGACAAAGGCAGCTTAAAAAACTCTTTGAAACACAAGCCTTCTTAAGCAAATACCGTGTAAAATCAAATGTTGCATTAAGAACATGTCATTGGTTTTAGTCCGGCCGGAGTCAAAGTACAACGAATAATATTGGCTGCCAGACATCGGCAAAAACTGCGTGAAAAACTCGGTCCCTCAATCAGGTCAGCAAGGATACCTCGTATTTCATAATAATGGATGGATAGCTTTTGTTATCTTAACGCTTCGTATAAAGTTTCTTCACATGAGATATTTTGGGTTCTTTCTTGGGAAAGAATAAGTGATTGACTAATTACGGTTGGCGAAGGATTTTACCAGATGACCTCCGTGCCTACCTGTATACCTACTAGTCTGTCTGTTACCAAATATCTTAATTCTAACCATATACGAGTATAAGTAAGAGTTCGAATGACTCTTCGGAATGTTTCTAGGCTCTTAGGAGTTCGATGGCCTCTATGGGTATCATAGGCAGAAGGTAAAATATTACATACTCTTACCGCCCTCAATCTGTCTTATAAATAATTTACGTAGGTATTAGAGTTAGAAAAAAAGGTTTTTTCGTACTATAGTGTGGTTTCTTTGGACTCAGTACTTATTATTGAATTGGGACCTAATATTATAACAGATATTCCTGCTTTATTTTAGTGTAAACGGTTCCTCTTTCAAATCTGCTTCAGCTCTGCCCAAACTTGCAGCTAGCAAAGTTGTGTGCATTTGCGCTCAGCTAAATCTTAACTGAGTAGACATATCTAGTTTCTGAGCTCACGTGCCTATTACTTATTGTTGGAAAGTTTGGGAACCATCATTATCGTAAAAAAATTATAAAGACAAAACATTGCACTCTTTTCTATTTCCTCTTATAGGAATCGCAATAAGTCCAGCTTTCTCTATCAAATCGTGCCAGGCCCTTGGAATTAAGTTATTATAATCATACCGCTCTATCGGCCAAGTTCTTGACGCGACAGTGAAGGTAGGCTGCCTGGCCGACCGCGGCGGTGTAGTCCCGTTTGGTCGCGTTATCGAAGTGCGGCTCCCCACCGCCTTCGGTGACGTTGTAGTTTGACGTCGTGTTAAACAGATCCAAGTCGCTGACGCCACCGCCACCGGAAGACATGCCTGGTAACAAATAAAATGTGAATAAGCTTCTGGAAAAAAGCTTTATTGGCTTTTATTATTTGGCTTAAGTGGCAGTGGGCGGGCATTGCATTGCAAAGGTTCTCGAGTGGCGACCACGGACCGGAAGGCGCAGCGTGGGTAGATCCCTCGCAGGGTGGACTGATGACCTGGTAAAGGTCGCGGAAGTCCGCTGGATGCGGGTAGCGCAGGACCAGTCATTGTGACATTCTTTGGGGGAGTCCTATGTCCAGCAGTGGACATCATTCGGCTGATAGGATGACGATGATGAAGCTTTTGGAAGTTAATAACTCCATTAATACCTATTTAATAGATTAATTAATACTAAATTAGCGTAATATGCCAACAGAAATATCTTTGCGCAATCCTATCAACAAATAAAAAATAAAATAAATAAAGCATTTATTCACGAAAAAAGTACTCTTTTACAACTTATATTAACCTCCGCCAAACTGTATAACAGTTTGTTGGCAGAAATAAGCTCCTTTTCTTTACATTAGTTAGCTATTTGATTAATGGGTACTTCCACAAAAGTTGGGTAACTTTGTGTTCCAGTGATATTTATATGTAATATATATTATGCACCCAATATTATAAATGACTGGCACATGAAATGGCGTATTCTTAACCATGTCACTCACTTTTGTTTAAATCGTATGTTTTTTTTATAAAAAAAAAAACTCATTTTGTATCCCTAATATCAGTCCCTAGCCCTGTCACATTTCCAAAATGCTATATTTTTTCGTCCGGTTCTATGATAATATGATGTTTTTTTAAATTATAGCTAACTTAAACACATTAAAAATTATATTCCTTACTTCACTAAAACAAGTCAATAAACAAAAATAATCATTTTTCATACCTTTTTGTAAAAAAAAGTAGCGTCATCGATAATTACAATCAGGCCCTAGCCACTTAGAAAATTTAAAAATACGCGGTATCCGTGCTGACCGTCTCTTTTGAAACTCATTCATTCAAAAGCAATAACATGAAGTTAGCCACATGCGTGGGCCCATCTGCGTCGGCCATTTTGATGTCAGTGCGGTCGGCGTCCATGCTGAGGAAACACGTGCTGTACCAGTCAATCTCTCAGGCCCTAGGTGAGTTATTTTGCAGAAAGTTAATTAGTTATTGGTTCCTTTTATTTGTGTGTAAATGTGATCTGTTTGTTTAGATATTATAGTTTCTTACAAGTTTTGGTATGTCTTTTCCAAAGTAAATTACGAGTGATTTTGTTCGAATTAGTCAGTCCCTAGACCATCAGGCCCTAGTCGTAAATGTGGCTAGGGACTGACGCAAAGGCTAGGGACTGACGTTCATACTCTTTGAGGCAAGTTCAGCAATATAAGAAACTTGTATTTGTTGTAGAATATGGCGCCTCGAAAGAAAATACCGCTTTCTAAAGAAGAAAAAGCAAGAAAAAAGTCAGAACAGGCAAAAAAACGTTTAGAAAAATTAAAAATGATCCAGTTTTATTAGCAGAGTACAAAGAAAAAGAAAGATTGAAATACCTCAAAAAAAAGGAAAAAGGACAGCGAAAATGCGTGAAAGATATGACTCCACGTGAGCATAGAAAAAAGAAAAAGAACTGGAGCACAGGTTATCGTGTACTTGTCCTTAATTGTGATTTTGTACTCGTCCTTAATTGTCCTTGAGTTGTCCTTATTTGGTGCTGTTGCCCATGGGTAAGGAAAGGTAAGGTTGGGCGAGTGCGCTCGGCCTTCGGCCTCGCTTAGCCTTGCTGTTTTGAAAGATTGAGGGGGGGGGGGACGTGCCTGGCCACTGTTATGGAGGCTCGCAGTACCGAACAACCGAAAATCCTATACAAATACCAGGTTTCGCGAGCCCGAAGGGCGAGCTTCAGGCCGCGAGGCCAAAGGCCGAGCTCGGCGGATGGCCGAAGACCCGGAGCCTCGCCCCGAGCGTCTAAGTGACCCCCGCCCCCCCTCCCCCAAGTAATTTTGCGAGGCCGAGGCCGAGCTACGGGAGGAAAGGGTTGCCCAAGTATTCATAAGGCCCGTGTATGTTACAAGCGAACCTGAGGGCCGAAGGCCCGAAGGTGAGCGGCAAGGCCTCGTGAGGCCGAAGGCCGAGCTCCGCGTAGGGCCGAAGGCCCGAAGCGTCCCATCAGTGCGCGCTCTCCGCGCGAGCCCGAGGGCCGCTTGCCCACCCAGACACTTACTATTCCCGTCGTTGTTAAGACTTAACGCGGACACACGAACCTGAGGGCCGCGGGCCCGATGGTGAGCGGCAAGGTTAAGCGAGGCCGAAGGCCGAGCGCACGCGGACACTGAACCTGAGGGCCGCAGGCCCGAAGGTGAGCGGCAAGGCTAAGCGAGGCCGAAGGCCGAGCGCATGTCGACACACGAACCTGAGGGCCGCAGGCCCGAAGGTGAGCGCTAAAGCTAAGCGAGGCCGAAGGCCGAGCGCACGCGGACATACGAACCTGAGGGCCGCAGGCGCGAAGGTGAGCGGCAAGGCTAAGCGAGGCCGAAGGCCGAGTGCACGCGGACACACGAACCTGAGGGCCGCAGGCCCGAAGGTGAGCGGCAAGGTTAAGCGAGGCCGAAGGCCGAGCGAACGCGGTCACACGAACCTGAGGGCCGCAGGCCCGAAGGTGAGCGGCAAGGCTAAGCGAGGCCGAAGGCCGAGTGCACGCGGACACACGAATTTCTAAATAAATGATTATTGGAAGTTAAACACGTGATTTTATTCTATTAACAATGTTTTGCGTCAGTCCCTAGCATATCCCGTCAGTCCCTAGATCATAGATTTCAGAAAAACACTAATTTCTCATTAAATATCAAGTAAAGTGACTGGCCACTTTGGATACAAAAAGTAAACTGTTATAAGTATTGTATAATATTAAAAAGTTTTCTAATAAATATCTGAAAACACTATTTCAAAATTTGTGCGAAAATTACCCAACTTTTATGGAAGTACCCTAATTTATAAATGTGAGTTAATTATAAATGTTATAACATAAACTATTCTAATAATATTAACTAATTAAGTTTGTTGTATTTTCAATTGTTTTAACATAAGCTTTTTTAATTCAGTTTTTAAGATATTTTTGCTGGCACTTTTTCTAATAGTTAACGGTATATTTTAACACAGCATTTGTATAAAAGATAGAAGTGCGTAATGGGAGAATGGGCTGAGGAAAATCCAGTGAAAACTCCGACACGAATATTATTATTTGGTTAAAATGTAAGTGTAATATATAACCAAAGCTGTAGGCTCATATATGAAGTTGTCAAAATTAATGACTGTTTTATGTTTTAGAAAGTGAAAACTTCTTTAGCGGCGCTGGGCGCTTTTTGTGATGGGGAAAAATGTTTAAACTCGCGATAGATTCGTAAGGAGGTCTCAATATAGTGGACGGAAGTACGCCTAGGACGCTCTACGACCAGCTAAGTTGACCCCTCCTAATATCGTAAGCGTAAGACGGGCACGTAAGCAGGTCTCAATACAGTGGACGGAAGTACGCCTAGGATGCTCTACGACCAGCTAAGTTGACCCCTCCTAATATCGTACACGTAAGGAGGTCTCAATTTAGCCGGGCGAGGAATATTTTCAGGAAGAACATCATATAATAGCGAGTAACTGAATCTAGTGCTTTGGCTGCTTCTGTCTTCTTGGAGTTAAGAAGTTAGGCATAGAAAACTCTTTAATCATCTATAGTTTTATAAAATCTGGCCATGTAGGTACTTTGTTGTCCTAGAATTCTCATAAAATCTACATACCATACTTTTTTACTTACTACCAAAGAGAAGTCAAGTAAGTATTAATACTTACTACTATGAAAATGTCTATCCGTATATGTGTGCTATGTCCCTAAGGTCCCTACTGAAAGAATCGGCAATCGTTTGACACATCCCTCTTAGAATATTTTCCACGATCTTATTCATACTACGTTTAAGCACCACAAACACGCACCGATAAGCTGCAAACAAAGACTTCCGGTGTGATACCCCCGACCCCTCTCCGCTACCCCTCCGATACCCTCTCGATATTAACCGTTACTCCTTGACACTGCGACACCTCGTTTCGAAATTTTATCTCACATCAAAGAAAGAGCAAACGTGGTGTTACGAACCTGTGAATACTATGCTTGAATTTGTGAATTGTCTGACGTATTATAGGAAACTATAATATTTTTATTCAACTAAACCCTAAAAGACCGACGATATGTAGCTAACTACGCATATCGATTTTCAGATTTGGTTAAAAATACTGACATTGCCCAAGACCCGAGTGTGACCTTTGTATGGATCTCGGAGGCGGTGTTATATTTAGAAATCATTTATTCCGCGAGACATAAAATGCCTTTATGTTAATGCAGACTTTTACTTTTGATGTAAAAACGTTCTGTTTCGGAGTCAACCTGAATAATGCAACATGAACCACGTCAAGAGATGACAGGAGGACAGAACTACAACCCGAAAGTTCTAGAGAGCCTAAACTTTACAGGGTATATTACATATATATATATGGTCTTTCTTACCAACAAGACAGAATACAGAACCCCAAAAAGACAACGAGGTAGTGCTCAAACTACGAGAAACAGTAGCTCTAGTATAAGTTTTTTCGAAACATTAACTAATTCGAACGCGTTTGCGTTTTCTCAAAATGTATGAAAGTGGTATGAAAACGTGAACAGTGCCTCTGGTGGTCACTAGTGGAAATTAAAACAGCGAGTATAACATTTGTTGCTAACCGATGAACGCGCGTATTTCAAACTCGGTGAGAGCGTTTTCATACATTTTGAGACAAAACGCAAACGCGTTCGAATTAGTTAATGTTTCGAAAAAACTTATACAAGGGCCCACAGAGCTGCATCGTCTGTTCTTCACTCGTTATTACTTGCTTTTTCTCTTATTCAACGCCGGCATGATTCTAATTATATATTTATTTATTTATTTCGGGGATCTCGGAAACGGCTCTAACAATTTTAATGAAATTTGGTGTGTGGGAATTTTCGGGGACGAGCAATCGATCTAGCTAGGTCTCATGCACGGGAAAATGCCGAGCAAAGCTCGGTCGCCCAGATATTTACTACTTATGACCCACAACCACAGTTTTCAACAAAAAAAATACGGTTTTATTACCTAATATTTATATCTCTGCCAAATTAAGGATGAATCTAGATAGTATGCGATTATTTTAACATTCTCTTTTTTGAACAACCGCAGTACTCTATTTTTATGATATTTCTCGTTGGTCTCGGCCAATATAGGCTGTGAAATAGATAGCAAATCAATTGCTGGGTGGCAATTGTTAAGTTGGTGAATTTAACGACCGTTAAGAAGCAGCCGTATGGCCACTTGTGTAGTTTCAAAGAGGTTTTAGGTTCTTGTTCCGTCTGACTGTGACAATATAAATACTCAATGACAATCGTGTAGTTTTCGATCGCTTTTCCCACGAACGAAACGCCTCGGCACTTACACACCCCGACGCAACCTTTGACATAAAAATCCCAGCACGCGTGCTTTGCACAATTAAACGGCAACAGAGTGTAGTAATCGACATGTTAGCCAGCCGCTTGACAGAAGGCAATTTGTCGTCCGCTGAAAGCTTTTTTCCCGACTCCAATGGGTTTGTCGAGCCCCGGGATTACGCAACGGACGCTCAAGGAACGCAGACCTCGTCAATCATTTTGACGGCTGCCAATAAACAGTAACCTTTTCTCACGTTGGAAATTTTAAGATGATGACGGGGTCCCCAAGTCTTCTTTATTGAATTCAACTTTATTCATTTAAATTTTTTGATAGACCGGTCAGCTATGGATGCAAAAGTTTGGAAGGTGCCGGAAACGGATCGTGTGAATAGATTACCTACATGTTTTTTTAAATGTTTTGGTCAATATTAGAGTCAATCTAAATATAATAATGGTATACATTTCAACGTCAATATATAATATATATTCACTGGCTACGAATACTGTGACTTTCTAATAAAATTGCAGTTTTTATTGCTGTTTCATATAATATAATAGGATTTTGCTCTAATCCTGGTTTCTTTCCAAAATAATCGCATTACACTTTGATGTTTCTCTAAGCAACTACGATAATCCTAATCGGATCAGCGAAAGAGATTTGTCTTTACCGAGATAATTTATTTTTGGAGAAACCTTAAAATTATTGATTAGGTACTTTAAGGGCGTGAAGTTAAATATATCCAATTATTTTTAAGGCCGTTCTGCCCAGACGAAGGGACAATAAGGATTGTTTTTGAGATACATTATTCTAGAAAATATGATATTATTGTTTCTCTGACAGTAGCCGAAACATAATACTTTTATCTCACGAACGCGGGTTGGCCACTGTTGTAGTTGTGACACATACGAACACATAGCCAAAGTGAACTCATAGCTCCTACGCTGACGCACACGTACACAATGTGCATGTATAGATCAACACACAACCATGGCTCTTCCGCGCTCGAGAAATAAAAGTACTTTAGCTTTAAATTTTCTCTATAGAAAAAAAACAGAAGAGTTAATTTTCCTTGTTTTATTCAGCTTACTAAAACAACGCATCATTAAACTATAACTGAGATAAACGAGATAACGTTAAGAGGAATGCCTAGCTGCGATTTTCCCATACAAACGTTCTCGACTGTTTCCTCCCTGGTTTTTGAACCTAGAGCAATGATTTTTTCAAATAAGATCAATATCATCAATATCTATGCCGCTGCGTTTTGTTTTTTTGGATATTTTTATTTTAAAGAAAGTTACAGCCCTCCAAAAATCGCAAAAACGGCTTAGTTGAGTTGGCTCCATAAAAAGGCGCAGTATACAAATATGACAACAAATATCCAAAAAATCAAAACGTAGCGGCATAGATTAGTTCTTGCTCTTGCAGTTTCCAAAATTTTATAATGATTGGTTGCGTTTTGGATGAGGAAACAGTCGAGAACGAAACCTCGATTTTTCAGTTTTTTGCAAGGGAATTTTAGTCCGAGCTGCAGTTGTCCTTATCGCACGAATTCGTGGCGGAGTCAGTTTCTAAATATACGTACACAGAAGGAATAGGGATGGGCAACAGTCGTTGACATATATTGTCGATACGCTAGTGGTGAAAAATTATCGATAAATCATTATTACCAGAAAAGTTGTTAATCACAAGAAAAACCCTGAGTCACAATGGAAGAATATTGAATAGAAAGGTGACCTGGGAACCCTTGTCTTTGATATAGGAATAAATGCTACTTAGTTAGTGGTAAAGTTATTAACGAATTATAGGTTTTTATAACCCACTAGCTTTTGCCCGCGACTTCGTCCGCGTAGAACTCGTGGCGATTAAGATAAGAGTAAGAAAAATGTCATGTAATAGAAATAAACCTATTTTTTTTTATAGCTATCTACATATTATATAATTAAAAAAAACTGACTTCAATGGGGGAGACCGGTGAAAGATGATTATACTTAGATGGTGCACTCTTGGATTCTATACAATGAAATAAAAACCGGCCAAGTGCGAGTCGGACTTGCGCACGAAGGGTTCCGTACCATTATCTATAAAAACGGCAATAAAAAAATATGTTTGTTGTAAGAGAGATATACATATTTTTATGCCAAGATAAAACGCTATTATTTTCAATATGATATTACTAAGTATTTCAATACAATACAATACAATACAAATACTCTTTATTGCACACCTCGATAAATAGAACTATTACAGAGTATGTATATTTAAACACATATATATTACATTTATATTTAAACAGAGTATGTATGTTTATTTCTAGTTAATAAAGTAAAAAAAAGTTTAGGCGTTATTTTATTTCATTTTCCTATCAATATATTGACGTAAATAAACATTTATTATAAAAGCATTACATTAATTTACTTGGTAAGAAAAATAAAAAGCAAAAAGTTCTGTCAATCTCTGGATTTGAACCATGAACCTCTTGATTGCGTGTCAACCATGTTAACGTCTGAGCTAAAGCAGATTGATTTTAGTTGACGAAATTATTGTACAGTTTTCATAAAGTGCTCAAGGGGGGACTTTTTCTATGGTGCGATCTGTACCTACAGCCTAATTTCGATGCTGGGTCAGTAAGTAAATTCGCGGGCTCGCGTCTCGCGCCTGTGTGCGTGCGCTCACACATAGACAGCGCCCGCTCCCGCTCCCAGCAGCGCGACAGAAACATTATGTCAAAAATTCAAGATTTGAAAAGTTGGTCAGCTAGGCATTCCTCTTAATGAGATAACGTTTATGAGGTAAATAATTATGGTGTTTTACCACCTCTAAACTCTGTTAATATGAAAAGGAACATCACACAATCAGAGAAACCTATGTCTATAAAAAAGCCATTCCCGGAGAGTGTTGCATTCCTTTTTGTCGTGCGTAAAATACCTAAGCGTGTCTGGGCCTGGTTGATAGGATCGAGAAATCCCCTTAATCATGTCACTAAACCACGCTTACGCTTCTAGTATTATCATGAAAGTTATTTCGGAAAGATGACGAGCAACATTTTTGTATAAGGATGGGGACACAAAGACAGGCTGACGCTCAAAGCTTTACCCAATCCAGCGCAAGATAACATCTCTTTTTTTATTTAGAGCAGTAAAATACGAAAAATGACAGAAAATTATAGCTCGACAATAATAGACAGTTTGATATTTAAAATTTATGGGCTTGAACTAACCAAGAGACACCCACGCACAGTTATGTAACAGTTTTGTTTTTTTTTTCAAAGTGGCGTAAATTGGAAACAAAAAATATGCTGATTTGTGTATGTGATGCTCTTGTTACGTTACGAATCAAATTATTTTGTTAACATTGTTTTGATTCTTGTTAATTTAACGTGGAAGGCAATTATTCGCTTGATGACGTAGTGATCTCGGTAGTGTAAAGGTAAGCACGCTGGTCCGGCAAACCAGAGGCACGGGTTCGATTCCAGTCTGAGGCTGCGTGCGTGCTCACGGTTAATTTTTCCTTTGTATTTGTTCTCTGTAAGGCGACTTCCTGATTTGTCGGTGCGGAGGCGGTACGATATGAGAAAACTGTCAAATGTCAGTGTCAACTGTCAGTCAACTCAGTACTACTTTTTACTGCGCCCCTACATTTAAATGAGTGCTTCCTGACTGGCGCGGGATGCGCGGAAGCGGGACGATGCGAAGGCAGTACTGGTCCGCTTCTGCGCATGATATTAATACTGCGCAAATGTAATACTGATAGTATTCCGTCAAGTGGGAATCTTTGCGACGTCAGTAAGTTTACGTCAAAGAAGAAAATGTCACATATTGATCCCGCCCCGCCAAGTCAGGCAGTCGCCTAAGTATCATATAATAAAAAAATGTGCAAGATTATTTAAAGACGTTGATAAAATAGTTATAACGTTTATTTATTTTAAATCAAATATCATAATTTTTTGCTTCTTACATTATAAACTCAATTCTGGGTCAATATTCACATATTATTTTCTCAAAAACTGCCTGTACAATAGGTACATTATTATGCCTATTTGAAATAAGTGAGTTTGAGTGCGGTGTCTGAAATGTTTTGGGCCGCATTTTAGCCATATTCTAGGATCTATGATACTTTAAAATCTACTTTTAGTTTCTTGAACATTTAAAAAATCCTTTTTTTTTAAAGATTTTATGTACTATATTGTTTAGGATCTATTGTCATATTTCACGTTTCAGCATAGTGAGCTATAAATCCTTAAGATGAAACAAGCAGAATCTTGACATATCAAGATTTATAAATCTACAATCGTGCGATAGCAGATAGCGTATGTACAGTATACAAAACAAAATTGTATATTATATTGATCGAGATAGTATCACTTAGTGTCGACGGCGTTAGATTTACTGCCGCACCGACGCGCGCCACGCTTTTTTAACATCTCCATCTATTTTTTCTAGTTGTGAACACTTATCTCTAATACAAATACGTGACGTTTTGTTGTGACGTACCTAATTGTCTGTATTCACCGACGTCAAATAAGTAGGTTCTATGTTCCGTATTTATTTGTGTACTTATATCAGGGATTGGCGTCAAAGATGTTGTTTAAATAACAGCAGAAAACGAACCAAGTAGTTAGTAGTAGTGATCCAAAATAATATTGAATGAAATGTGACCAAAAACATTCCGCCAAAAATTTCATTTATCTCTTATCAACATAAAACCAAATTTTTTACGACTGATATATTTCACGCTTAGTTTTCAATACTTAACAAAATGCGGCGATAGATGGCGCTGTATTTGTATGTGGTATTAATAACAATTAATTGGTTTACACTACTATCAGATTTACTGTTAAATACGGAGTGATTTTTACTTTATACTTTTCCCCATTGGTTTTTATTTACACAAGTTACGTTCTATTTCAAATAAGTTACGTTAATTTTACAGTACACGCTGTAAAATAACTGTCTAATTTAGGTCAGACTAAATGAGTAGCGTTCTCCTTACAGCTTTTTGTGTTCATTTAATTTTAAACTTCTCTCAACACGAAAAATAAAATTCGTCTGCCAAATAAAGACTCTAAGTTGGCAATGTACTACCCGTCAGTCTCCTTTAAGCCTTGGCTTGGGGCCAACTTGGGGCCAACACAAGCAACCTTCGTGGCCTTGCGAAGCCACCTGAATTATGTACTAAGTTGACGTTTATACACGTCATCTCATTAAAAAGTGATTAGCGAATTAAGGCGTACTGTCAACCAATTAGAAGCGACGTGGATTTGCTTCAGTCTGAGTAGTTACAGTAGTTCAATACAGACTGTATTGACTTATTACGTAGTCATGAAATAGCGGGTTGGTGGGGATGGGGGTGCTTGAATCCGCCGATATATACCGTGAAACTAAATTAGTTTGGCGTACGAGTCAATCTAAAATTGAAAACAGCTGACACTATGGAACCACTTTTGAAATATCTAAAACAAGTTTTGTATACATTTATAGTTAATTCTTTCCTCTGAAAACATATAAACCTTTAAGGCCTAATTTTGGCAAAGGACACATAAAAAGCTCCTATTCGACTTAGGCGACTTCCTGACTTGGCGGGGCGGTCTCGATATGTGACATTTTCTTCTTTGACGTAAACTTACTGACGTCGCAAAGATTCCCACTTGATATAATACTGTCAGTATTACGTTTGCGCAGTAGTAATATCATGCGCAGAAGCGAAGCAGTACCGCCTTCGCATCGTCCCGCTACCGCGCATCCCGCGCCAGTCAGGAAGCACTCATTTAAATGTAGGGGCGTAGTAAAAAATAGTATCGCGTCGACTGACAGCTGACACTGACATTTGACACTTTTCTCATATCGTACTGCCTCCGCACCGACAAATCAGGAAGTCGCCTTAGGCGACTTCCTGACTTGGCGGGGCGGGATCGATATGTGAATTTTTTTTCTTTGACGTAAACTTACTGACGTCATCGCAAAGATTCCAACTTGACGGAATACTGTCAGTATTACATTTGCGCAGTAGTAATATCATGCGCAGAAGTGGACCAGTACTGCCTTCGTATCGTCCCGCTACCGCGCATCCCGCGCCAGTCAGGAAGCACTCATTTAAATGAAGGGGCGCAGTAAAAAATGGGCGCCGCATCGACAAATCAGGAAGTCGCCTTATGATTTCTATGATCGGTACACATTTTTTTTTTAATATATATGTATGTACCTAAGTAAACCGTTCAGATAATACTTTTTACATTTTCTACTGGAAACCCCTTCGTGTATACTAATTCTCGTAAAGGTACAAAGAATTGACAACATTTCAAAATTTATAATGATGCCTAAATCGAAAACCATTTCGGTAAATATGCTACCTGAATGTAATAAAATAGTTTTTAGAGTTTTTTCTTCGCTAGATTTGAAGAAAATCGCCAAAATGTATTAAACGGAAGGGTGACGTCATTCCTACGACTGTTAAGGAGCAATGCTGTCAAACATAGGTAATTCATAAAAATTACGTCATAACTCACTTACGATTCGCTACTTTTAAATTAGATATTTTTGAATGAAAATTAGGATTTCGGGAGCAATGAAAAAACACGTGGACCTTAAAATTTCATTTTCTATCGATCTAGGATATAAAATGGCCAACTTGAAAATTTGAAATGTTGTCAAATTAACCATCCAAGTCCGTATTTGCGGGCAACATGTTTTATGAGAAAAGGCTTCTTAACATGCACGATTCAAGGATGGTTCACGCTAGACCGTTCCGTGTCCGGGCCGGCCCGTTTTGTGGTACAAGAAATCGACGGACGCGCGACGGCCGTCGATTTCTTGTACTAGAAAACGGGCCGGCCCGGACACGGAACGGTCTAGCTAGCGTGAATCATCCTTTACTCGTTGAAAACAATCAAGCTTTAATTTTAGGGTTCCGTACCCGGTGGGTCAAAACGGAACCCTATTGCTGCGCGTTCGTCCGTCGTCTGTCACACATGTTTACAGCCAAACGGCCTACCGTTCCTTAGCTACAGTCTTAAAATGTATCACAGTATAAGCATCGTGGTGGCCCAAAGCCATACAAATAGTCAAAACTTATTTTTAAACGTCTAAAAGGGGGCTCCCGTGCAGCTAAATGGGGCGTGAAAATAAACCAACTCAATTTTGCAGTTGATTCGGAACCCTAGATGTGCGAATTCTGACTAGAACATGGCCGGGTTTTTTTCCATGAGGTCCACCTAGATAGTCGCAAACAAACCGATCCACCCTCCCTTTGAAGAGGTTGAAAGCCTATTTTGGACGGTCCATCGGCTTCCAACATGAAACTTAAAATTGCCTTTCCATCTTACAACGATAAAAATACAGTTCAATATTGCGGTTACAACGTTTATAGGTAAGCACATACTGGACGTTTCATACGTGCAGGCGAAAAGCAATTTTCGAGCTAGGATATTTTCAAAAACTTTTCAATAACCTAATGGTAACTGGCGTTGCGCATGTTGTACAACTTTTACAAACACGCAATTACAATAGGTTTTGTTGTTGGAACATGCATTGTGGAGCGCTCGTGGCCCAGCGGCGCCGGGTACCGCTTGCGGTATCTAAGGTTAAGCAACTTGGGCAGCGGTCAGGACTTGGATGGGTGACCGCTTTGAGTGGTTACTAAGTGAGCGCTCCCGTGCTTTGGAAGGCACGTTAAGCCGTTGATCCCGGTTGCTGTCTATGGCAGCAGTCGTTAAGCCAAGTTGGAGGCCTTCGGGCGGTTTGAGAACTTCTAACAGTCAAGTTGCCCACTCACTTGACAAAGCCTAATCCCAATAAGGTCTAGTTTCCCCTCGGGGTTGGAAGGTCAGATGGCAGTCGCTTCCGTAAAAACTAGTGCCTACGCCAAATCTTGGGATTAGATAGCGGACCCCCTTCAGGATGCAACTGTACTGGGTACTGGGAGGATGATGTTGGAACATGAATTGTGCTGTCTCTGTAATATGGCAGTCATATTTTACAGAGTAGCGTTGTTCGACGTAACATAACAAAACATAAAGAGTAGGTAGGTATGATTTGTATGGTTACTTTATATTGAAATTGAAATTAATCTTTAACGTTTTTATTATGATTTTAGGTGCAATTTTAACTACTTCAGTACCTACACCAAATGGCTGATTATTAAAATGTTGAGCATTGAATGTTATTATTCTTCTTGGCGACTTCCTGACTTGGCGGGGCGGGAGCGATATGTGACATTTTCTTCTTTGACGTAAACTTACTGACGTCGCAAAGATTCTCAGTTGATGGAATGCTGTCAGTATTACATTTGCGCAGTAGTAATTTCATGCGCAGAAGCGGACCAGTACTGCCTTCGCATCTCCCCGCTACCGCTCATCCCGCGTCAGTCAGGAAGCACTCATTTAAATGTAGGGGCGCAGTAAAAAGCAGTACTGAGTCGACTGACAGTTGCCACTGACATTTGACAGTTTTCTCATATCGTACCGCCTCCGCACCGACAAATCAGGAAGTCGCCTAAATCGACCTTCTTAATTTAATACTGCGAAGCAATTGTAAAGTAAGCGACACGGAAATATTGCAGTCCTGCCCAAAGCACAGAATAGTATAATAAAAGTCAAGACGGACAAAGAACAAAATTATGCCCAATTCGAACAGCGCGGCACTCAGTTCGATCTACATAGGTACTATTGGCCATGTCACGATCAAGCACAGGCGAGGGGAATCTGTTACTGCTCAGGTCCCGTTATAGCGTAACCCATAATTGCATAAAATAGAACTTTCAAAAGATATCACTTTAATGCGCTTTGAAAGGGAATGTATAGTAATACTGTAGTATTCATTGATACATGCTTTTATCTCATTGGAATGTGTATGTTTTTTTATCATGAATCGAACAAGTATTTCTTTTTAGCCCAGTGGTCGACTGTTAGAGAATGCTTAATGGTATTGGGCTTCATGCTTAAACGCCGCCGCCCTTTGTACCTACATGCTTAAACAAAATCGCGAAGCAATAGGTATACTTGGGAACAAAATCGTACATCCTGCTAGCGTACCGTTGCTGTTCATTAAAGTCTTGCTCGGCGAACCTGCCTCAGTGATTTCTTGTAAGTTGGATGTTTGCACCGTTTGATCTCATTCCCCGACTTAACCCCCCAAGGACGTCCTCACCTGTATTTCTACTTTATTTCTCAAACAACACCCCCAACTTTCTTAACACCAAAAGGCAGCCGTAATTGAAAATTGTATTAGTTTTTTATTTAGGCTAGACGACTATTACAAAAGCAATTGTGAAATGGAATACAGGTTAAATACTACCAATTAATTTTAACTTTATTTATCTAAGCTCAAATACGCCTAAGCTTTAAAAAATACAGAAGCTTTTTATAACACATTTTAAAGCCGTTAGTAAAACAATCAGAGATAAAAAGGTGATGTACAAACAGAGCTAGAATAAAAAGTCGCCGAAACGCTGGGCCCCACACATTAAGTCCCGGCCAACGCTAAATTGTGGATAGAGCCTTTCAAACAATGATTAAAAAATTTAGGGTTTTTTTGGGGGCAGAAAAGAATAAACTTTTTCAGAGTTCCGTAGCCAAAATGGCTAAATTGGAACCTTTATTCTGGAGCCTCTTCTGCCAACAAACCAAATTCTGGTTTGGCAGAAGAAAAGATTACTGTAAATTGTAAGGAGATTCTTGAATAAATTTTTTTTTAATAGTTTCGTCATGTCTTTGCTCCGTCCCGTCCGTATGTCTTAGGATTTACTCGGATACTATAAGCACAACAAATTATAAAAATTTGGTATGAAAGTGCATACCTACTATGAACCGCTACATAAAAGTGATGTGAAGTTACATAAAAATATGTGATTGGAGGGTAGGGTGGGGGCAATTGTAATTTCCAGGTACATAGTAGCGTGTGGTATCTAATAGATATAGATATCCTTTAATAATGTAGAGGATTCTGGAAAATGTTAACTGATAAAATAATTAATAACAATTTGCGGACAATCTTACACAAATCGTCCTAATAGTCCCAAACTTGGGTACTATGGGTAGTAGGCGACGATATATATATATATATATATATATTGAGATATTGAGTTATCGCTGAAAAACTGTCTTGCCGAAACAAAAGACCTTTGTTTTTAATAATGTATTGGATAGTGGTTTTGAATATAGACTAGTAGGTGTCGATACGAAACTCTTCATTTTGCGTGACCTGACACGCACTTGGCCGGTTTTCATTAATGACTCGGCCAAAGGTTTGTACACATTTTCGGCTGTCAAATTTCATTTATTTTTATAATTAAATATCTTTCACATTGGCCTACTCACAGAATTGTGATCCAGAAGCAATAGTACGGTCCGAAGAGCATATACGTACACAATATGAATTGAAGTTTGATACATTTCAAGCCTCGTTTATTACAAAAGCGAATGCTTTCAGAAAGGTCGAACAAAACCTTTTTCATAGCTAAGTGCTCCAGCTCCAACCAACCGTTGAAATAAAACTGTTTTTAAAATACCAATTTATATCATTTCAAAGCGATGAAAAGAACTGTACAATAAAATGTTTGTAATAAACTGATGCTGATAAATTGTAGAGAAGTAGACGGGAGCCCATAACGACTTAAGTGACCATGAGTTCAATCTGCGCGCAATTCCCCCTTGCTGTTCCAAGAATGCGGCTTAGAACTGTCACCTATAGACCCTTAAACCAGTTTATTACCGTTCTATATAGTTGGACTGCTTCAATCACGCCATGGGAGTGGGTTATAGAAACGGATGACGTTGACGTAACGGTGGATCATCTGGCTATCTGTCTCAGATCACAGTAACCTTGTATTGTTAGCGGCTCACCACTCCGACAACCCAAATCGCTTGTTAATTGTCCGACTATACTAAATTAGTCCAGTAATGGATACCCAGCCTACTATAACTTTGTTAACAGCGATATGTGAGCACTTGGACTAAGTGTAGTGCTTTCAAAGCCTTATGCGTCCAAGGGATAGCCCAATTAAAGCAAAGCCGTGTAAATGTTAATTAAATTTCCGTGGTGTAAGTGAAATTGATAGGTACTGAAAGTTTGGCACTTTCAGGGTAAGTTATTTAAAGTCGACAGTTTGCAGGGTAATTTATATAATGTTTGAAATTGAATTCTATATCGGTGGCGACCATGTTGAATTGGCGTTAGTTTTACATTTGGTAGGACTTCAATAATAATGTATTTTTTGGTGAACAATAAAGAATATTTGTAATTGTAATGTATTTTTTTAATTTAGTCACGTAGGCTGTAACAGTATTTTTCTTTGTAATATCATATAATAAGACTTCAAAGAAGCTGAACTCGATACTTAAGTGGACAGCCGACCCCAAGTAAGTGGGACCGTTTTATGAGAAGGAAGAGAATGTTGTATGATTTGTTGTTGATGATTTTAAAAAATACTTATAGAGTTCCCATTATATAAATCTTTTAATTTAGGTACCCGCTTAGTTGTTTAGGTATGTTATTAATGGTGAGTGTATTAAAATACTCAATTCACTAAAAAAAGGTGTTAACGCCCGAAATTAAAGTGTTAACCACATGTTAACGTACCTAATAAGATTGAAATTGCTTTCTTGTACGTGGATTTGGCAAGTCACCATTTATTTTGCTTGCCATAGAAGCATTTACCTATTAAATTTTCCTCCATACAGTGACGAGGGGAAATTAGGTACCTCGATTTCAGTAAACCAATATTCAAGATAAATTTAATGTTGCATTGTGGTACAGTAATGTCAATAACAGACGTAGTGTTGCTACTGTGATTAAGTAGTTTGAATACAAAAAATCATTGCAGTGCCAAAAAAAAATCTCGCTTCGTATCTCGTATCTAACTCTTATTTCCATTCAATGCAATGCACGACACCTGTGTGCCATACATCAACGCACATTTTTCGCTCCAAGGCGAAAAACTTGCAGGTACACTTGATGATGTAGTAGCAGACATAGCGAAGATGGGTCTCGAAAGGTTTAAAGAATAGTACGAGAATTCAACTGGGAGATGTAATTTTCGCATTATCTACAATTGAATTTAAATATAAGTATGTTTGAGTGATAACGATACAATTATCTTGGCGGTCTTAGAAGCGAGCGCGCAAAATATAATATAATTGATGTGCGAAATAAATGATTCAGATATGCCCCTGCCCTTGTACTTTTCCTACAAAGATTGATATACGTACGCGTCCTGCTCGTAAAATCATCTCCACTTTAATGCACTCCACTACATATGGGGACCACCATCTGTCTCGTAAATAAAAATTAGCTACTCATTCCGCTAAAGTACTTAATGGTGGTTTTGTGTAGGCCATAAATATAGCTGTAAGATATTATTGCCGGCGTG
Source organism: Cenopis cana (assembly GCA_951800055.1). Taxonomy (NCBI): domain Eukaryota; kingdom Metazoa; phylum Arthropoda; class Insecta; order Lepidoptera; family Tortricidae; genus Cenopis; species Cenopis cana. Next base: position 7,933,960 of record OX637489.1, on the reverse strand, counting down.
CTTATGTCTGATACTCGTAAAGGAAAGCAATAATTGCTAGGCCACTCGGAAGTGTTCAGGGGTGGTTGGTGCTAATAATAATCGATAACCTGTCTGTGTACATTGCAGGATGGTCGAGTTGGCGCCTTATGCCACTTAGATTTATGTTATTCACAATGTGTCTTTAGTTATATTAAAATTACGCCACAATGTATAGGCATTGGCAGTCTATATAATTCCTAGTCTCTGGTAATACTGAACTTTACCAAGCTTTAGTATGACATAAAGAAACTAAAACTTTGTTTTCTTGAAAGAAAGAAAACCACACAATTAAAGTTAAATTATATATGCTTACGACTAACTTACAAATTCTAACATTATAAGAAAAAAATACAAATAGAGAGTACAGATGAACATGTGTGACATTGAAAAATACTAATGTAGTAGTGTGATACTACTGTATTTTGTTTTTTTTTTTCTGAAATAAGCGGCAAATGATGCCTAGTCAATGTTATTAAATGCATTCAGATAGAAACAGAATGTCAGTCTTACATCAAAAGTTACTTGTAATATTATGATAATGATAATTGTAAACAACGCACCAACCAACAAAGTTAAACTTGCTATACACTGTCTACATCAATAATATTCAACACAAATTATCCACTGCGATATATTCTACCATAAAATGTATATCTTATAGGTAATATAGTATCCGTCCGTAACTAACCACCTTCTATTTCGGTGTAAGTCAGTCGTATGTATTATTCATCACTTTAAAGGGAAGCAATGTTGTGGTGTCGAATCGGAAATTACATTATAATTCTGGAAACAATATATTAATGGATTTCGCGCTCTCGGCTCTTATAACGTGAGAGAATGAGCAAACGAAATATTTAGATATAGGATTGGAATACGAATAGAGGCTTTGATGTATATATGGGTTTAATCTTTGAATAAGGCGTAATTAGCTGCATTATTCATTTTGTACGTGGCTCAGTAGTACTGTAGCTTTCAAGTTAATTTTCGTATAGTTCAGGAGCTTAGCTCTTATCGGTAGTGAATGAGCATCAAATACTGTTTTTTCATTAATACCCCAAAATTGAACTTTAAGGCGACTTCCTGACTTGGCAGGGCGGGATCGATATGTCTCATTTTGAAAGTGAAAGTTCTTTTGCGGCGCTGTGCACTTTTTGTGATGGGGAAAAAATGTTAAACTCGCGACAGGTCACGTGACCGACAGATTCTTCAGTTCGTCAGGAGGAAATCGTTAGGAGGTCTCAATATAGTGGACGGAAGTACGCCTAGGACGCTCTACGACCAGCTAAGTTGACCCCTCCTAATATCGTAAGACGGACACGTGACCTGTAGAGATGGATATTGGTAACAGCGCCACCTATGAACAAACAAGCGAAGTTTCTCACAGTGTAGGTTTACCGTGTTAAGTTACAACGGACAGCAGCGTTCTGTATAGTTAGTGCCTCGTTTTGTTCGTAGGTGGCGGTGTTATGAAAAATTTATTAAGTGAAAACTTCTTTATCATGTCATTGAGTTTTCACTTCTGCCGGAGTGCAACCCCTTGTTTTATTCTTTGACGTGTGCTTAATACAACATTTCAGTTTTCTTTAGGTATTTAATAGTACTCAAAAAGGTACGTATTTTTTTTATTCAGTATATTTTCATTAAGTCTCACTTATTTTAGCAATCTAAAACTGCCGCGGTCTAAAAGGGTATGTAATGTACGTAGTTAAGATGAATAAGATTAGCACTCTGGTCAAAAATATTGAATTATAAGTAAAAACTATACTGTGTCACCTGCGACAGTGACAGTGACAAATTTCAGGGGGTCTATCCTGACCACCCGAAGATCGAAATTCGTATATTTCTTCTCTCTCGCTAGAAGCAAATGAGATAGAGACAGAGATATTCGAAAAATTGTAACCCAGTTAGGTTAGTGAAGTATATTACTTGACAAGATAGCCCCCACTAGGTACTGACATTGGCACTGACAAGGTGTCGATGTCAATATATTGTCAATGTGGCATCCACAGACAGTTATTTAGAGCTCATTAAGTAGATACTTACTATATTTTTAATTAAAAAAAAATATTGGAAAATAAAGGAATGAGAAGCCACCTAAATCAGCTCTTTTTACGAAATTTTGTTCCGATGAGTTTTTTAACTTCCCAAATACCTATAAACTTAAAATTTGGTAATAATGTTTGTTATTACGTATATTTTACTAACAAATACTAATATATTGATAAATTAGATTTTTTCTTTGAAATTTCCTTATTTTTTCTATAAAAACCAACTTAACTTTGCGGTCGGTTCGGAACCCTAAATGTCCGACTCGCACTAGGCCGGTTTTTATTGTTTTGATAAGATACATAAGTCATGTCACGGAAAATTGTTATTCAGCCTCGCAATGGCTTCTTGAAAGTATTTTGCAGTTTTTTCGAGAACTATCGAATATTTTGTAATTGTAATATCTTGAATTAAAACTCCCAAATTAATTGTTACAGATTTGTGCAGTAATGGCAGTTGGGCACGTCACAGACAATATCAACTAAAAAGTTCCAATTCCTACACTCTCCCCACTTATTTAAAAAACAATAAATTAAAGAATAAAATATAAACTAGAGTAACTAATTAACATAGTTCTTCTAACTCGTTAGAGCAGTATAACATTTGATTAACGTGACGCTTCCATTTCAAGCCTTCTACATCAATTACATAAGTAGTACCTGGTATAGATTCTTCTATTACTATACCTTGAACCCAAAATGTAGATACTCAGCAAGCCCAAATCTCGAAATGGACTTTTGCATTCAAGCCGCTAAAATAAAATGAAATGTTGTGTATTCGTATCGCCCCGCTTCCGAACATCTCGCACATGTTAGGAATCATTTGTGTGTGCTTCACATTGAAATGTGAGGACGAAGTAGAGACACTGACTCGACTGACACTTAACATTGACAGCTGACAGAATTCTCATATCGTATCGTCCCACTCGTCCCCACAGAGACAAGGAAGTCGCCTTAGTTATTTCATTTACTTTATTTCACCTTTTCAATTTAGCTTCTATTATTTATTATGTTATATACAGTCAGCTGTTGTAACGTAGTGTATGTTTTTGCACGTATTCTCGCCTATTTTGAATACTCTCATCATACTGCTTTTCCGTAAAGAATTTGAAAGACTCGAATCCTCATTAATTTTCTTATCTGTCCCATTTTGCCCAACCTTTTGCGTTTTTTTCTGTTCCTCAAAGCTGTGTGAGTTTCTGAGTGTATATAATTGTAATAATATTATACGAGTCCCTTTGATGACGCATCCTTGAATGTGTGTGAAATTTTACCATAAAATGTGGCTCCGGTTATGGAGCACTCATTTAAATGTATGTAGGAAGCACAATAAAGAGGCAGCACGAATTCCACTGACATTTGACTCTGTCAGCCGTTAGCTTTCTAATATTGTAACGCCTTCTCCGCTCTGAAAAGTCAGGAAGGGTGTATACCTCCCAGAGATGTGCTATGCGGCTTTTGCATTGACACCTCGCACCCTTGACAGCTGATCTTCCGAAAAGAAATAAAATCATTTATTTCGGATGACGGGAATCCATATACAATATACACAAGAAATTGTTAAATAACTCAAATAACTTAAATTAACTAATTATTAAGAACTTTTAGAGTGGTTAAAATCTTTTTAAGTAGATTTTCTGAAAAAAAAAATTCTAACGTGAATGGCTAGAGCGGAGCCTTTGTCAAAGACTGCAAAGTTTGTATACGGTTTTCTTTGTAAATAAGTATACAAATTTTGTAGTTTTTTTTTTATTATTATTTTTTATTTATATATTGTCAGTGTATATATATCTCTCTGATGTAGTAGGTTAGATAGAGGCTTGCTGGAGCTGACATCGTCACACTGACGAAAGCTTCAAAATAAGTAAAGATTAAAAAAAACAACTTAAATTGTTAGTAATCCCTCAAAAAATCACTTTACCTCTCAGCACATCTTTTTACATTTTATAATGGGTCGGTGTGCGCTCACCAGCAAATGGACCGTACGCTTGTTTGCCACCGTTGTTGTATTCAAAGGTCATAAATATGTAAAGTTAAGCTACTTGATTAAATAGACTGTTACTTTAACTTTTCGGTAATAATTATTGTTTGTGCTCCAAGTGGCATTACAACGTAGCCAATTTTGCACGTACTGAAGATTGAACTAAGTTTACCTAGTTATAGAGGCATATTGAAAACTTAGCCGTTAGGTTCGAGCAATTTAGGCGCAACTTTGCTCGAACTACTTAATGTCTAGTTCGGATAGTCATATAAGTTTGTGAATAATGACATAAGGGAACTTATTAATATGAAAACGAATCGAGTGGCCTAAACGAAAACTGGGAGATGTTAACTTTTAAACGATAGGGGGTTAAAAATCTCACATATTTGGAAAAATGACACGTTAGTATGTTGTAAAAGTATTTTACATATTATTATTGTGTATAAAATCATTATACTCGTTTCGGGTCTTTGTAAAACACCAGTATGAGGAATCGTCAGAAAAACATTAAGGGGCGCCGACTAAGAGTAGGTATTATATTAAAAATGTAAGAAGCTTCATTGATCGCTTCGCTTTAGAAGCAGAAATCGGTCGACCAGGCCACATTATTATTCAACACTGAATCGATAATCCATCATCGCTTACGATTAAATCGCAATGAAAATTATCGATTGACGTGTATTTAGTATTCAGGTCTAATGGCAGCACCTCGTGGTAACGACTAGATGGTAGCATTCTTCTTGCTTCTATTTTCTTTTGCTTGTGTTGAAATGCAAAATGCGCGCACCACGATTTTTAGTCGCGCGATAATTTTGTCGCAGATGTAAACGCATGGGTTTATGAAAATCGTGGTGCGCGTTCTCTTATATACTCGTAAACCCATACATACATTTCTGCGACAAAATTATCGCACGATTAAAAATCGTGGTGCGCGCCTGGCCTAAGGTGGAACGTTTCCGTGTAAGTAATTGTAAAAATGAATTTGCACAAGCACTTTCTAAATTAAATTATCTACGTGTTAAATATGTTGCCCAATTAATCACAATTGTCGCGACGGAGGTCGCGATGTAGTCTATATTCCCAGATGAAAACACAATTTGACAACCTCCTTACTAAAGATTGACTTTCTTTAATTTGTTTATGGTAAGATATTTAAAGTTTGTGTCATTTGAGTTCTATACAATGAAAGCTATTTTTTCCATCAACAAGTAATTCCAAAACACAGAATTTACAATGATGATAGTTTTGTACGGTGGTATCCAGAAATGTGGTAAAAAGATGACTGCAGAGCTGATGCTGGATTAAAAGCTAAGTGAAAGCCTTATATAATAAGCATAAGTAATGAGTTAATAATTGTTCTGGAGTTCTGACATTGCATCTTAATAGTAATTACAGACCTTGTTACCAATATACAATAGAGGCCCTCGAGGGGTATGATGTTGGGCTCAAATATGAAGTACCTACACGTGTACCCTCGAGGTTTTAGTGCAGTTCCTGGTTGGAGCACGAATGGTGGTATTCCGGGACATACTTAATTGACCCCTTCCCGTAAGTAGCATGTTCCCAGGGATGGATGGCGTACCACACCGTACAAAGAACGTACAGAGAGTCCTCGTCCGTACAAAGAACGTACAGAGAGTCCTCGTAATCCATGCGCATGTGATGTGTAGAATCTTGGTAAAGATAAGAGTTTTAATCTGGCCTATAAGTGGTATATTCCCTGGGTCGTAGGTGAGATTGGAAAAGGTAATTCTCGGTCAAGATAAGAGACCTGGCCTATAAGCGGTTTATTCCCGTGTTCGTTGGTGAGACTTCACAGTTGCAATGTTAGTACATGAATGATTTGGATGATCCTTATAAGCGGTTTATTCCCTGGAAATGAGTGGTCTGGTAAGGGCTCTAGTGACATAGAAGTCTTAAATACCTTTTAAAACAGGTTGTGATGTGCCGACCACCGCTGCTTCTTGGTCACATCTTGTACATCAGCAGAAAAGTTGAAGTTTATCACCGCAGATTCCATAATAAGGTATGAGATATGTTTTATTACCATAACTAACACACATTCATACAAATTATAGACCAAGTAACAATAATTCGAAGCAGATGCTCATGTTCATTGTGTTACAAGTGATAATAGATCAACTCTGTTTAATTATATAAAAAAAAACTTTTATTTCAGACCCAGTGATCCATATCTTGTTAGTAGCAGAAAACAACTTAAAAACTAATGTTAGTATATATCAGAAACAAAAAGAAACTTATTAGAAGAAAGAAAGAAATTATGCAATTCAGGCTAATAAGTTATAAGTAATAACCCTTTTGTACGCCAACGGATTTCCCCACGGCAGCTACAACAATTCAATGTAAAATTACCCAGATTAGATCCGGGATTGCGTATGGCCGTCATATTAGGATAATTTATTCAATCTAAGTAATACAATCAAATTGAGGTTACCTGATTTCGGCCGTTGGACTGCCTAGCGTGATAGCCATAATATTCCTGAATCGTCCAGTATGGCTAGCACATGATGGCAACGTGAGTTTGTCGGCTTATCTCGAGCTATCCGTCCGCTACCTAATCCCAAGATTTGGCGTAGGCACTAGTTTTTACGAAAGCTACTGCCATCTGACCTTCCAACCCCGAGGGGAAACTAGACCTTATTGGGATTAGGCTTTGTCAAGTGAGTGGGCAACTTGACTGTTAGAAGTTCTCAAGCTGCCCGAAGGCCTCCAACTTGGCTTAACGACTGCTGCCATAGACGGCAGCCGGGATCAACGGCTTAGCGTGTCTTCCAAAGCACGGGAGCGCTCAGTTAGTAACCACTCAAATCGGTCACTTATCCAAGTCCTGACAGCTGCCCACGTTGCTATACCGCACGCGGTACTCAGGCGCCGCTGGGCCACGAGCGCTCCTTAACTACCATCACGTTATATGGCCAAAATGTATGAAAACGTCACATCACGGTATAAGGCTTATACCGTGATGTGTTATGTGACGTTTTCATTTATACTATAAGCGATCATCTTAGCCCCTCTGGTGAATTAGATTTCTACCCATTCACGTGTGCTGCGTCGTAGCATGTAGCATCATTTTTCCGTGTTGTAGCGGAAATCGCTAGGTATACGGGATCTCTTCCAGCTAACCTTGGCTATGGGTTAAAATTACTAATTTGGAAGCCAATGTGACCGCAAGTCATTTAGTGCCAGTTGCACCAACGTACGAATACAGACCGGTCATCGTCAAATATAGCCTAAGGCATTCTTGAATTGTTAAACTAATTCAACTGTTTGAGTTTAGGACTTGTGATAGTTGTGGTAAATTGATTCGCTGGGAATAATGGTTACCAATGATATTATAGTTATTTACGATACAAGGGTTGTAAAACAAAGAAAGGCCGATATCGCAGATGTTTGGGGCCCGAGCCGCAGGCGAGGGTCTCAAATATGCGAGAGAGGGCTTTCTGTTTTACGACCCGTGTTTTGTACACAATTTTACGTCACCACTTGGGCAAAAAGTGGGTTTTTCTGATCGCGCAGCGTGCAGAAAAACGCGCTTTTTGGCAAGGTGTGGTGTAAACGTATTTTTTAGAAGGATGACAAGCTAAAAGTCACGTTGTAGCAGCTAACTGAATAATTACCTAAAATCGTCTAGTCTATTTCCAAATCCTTCTTCAGCCTTAAACTTGAGACTGAGCAACATTTAAATAGAAATGATTCGTGAAATCTAATTTCTCTAATGTCATTCCATTTCATTTTCGAAAGTGCTTCCTTAGTGGCTATGTTCCGTATTTTCCGTAAAAGATTTTATTCCATTGTTAATTTGATTATTTAGCCGGATGAGCGTTACGAGTATATAAAACGAAATGTCGATGGAAATTAAATGTTCTTCATTAGTTATTGGAATTGGAATTGTGAACGATTTTATTAAATTTTCTGTGAAGATTATTTTGATTCGTACGAATACGTGTAAATAATCGTATTACCTTCTCTCATTTTTTTTTAAATAACGCTTCCTTGAAAAATATTTTATACATTTTTATCATAACAATAATAGTAATATTCACCAGCAACTTGCTCTTCTATACGGTCTTGTGGACGTCGAAGTGCCGTACTATAAGTACACACCTGCGCCAGTTCTCGAAAATGGTCGTGCCACGCTCTATTGGGATCGATCTGTCATCACGGACAGGACTATTGTAGCCAATAAGCCTGATATCGTGCTGACAGATCGATCGAAACGCCAGGCAGTGCTCGTTGACATCACCATCCCCCATGACGAGAACCTCGTGAAGGCCGAGAAGGACAAACTCAGCAAGTACCTAGACTTGGCCCACGAGGTAACCGCCATGTGGGATGTTGATTCAACGACCATTGTCCCGATAGTCGTTTCTGCGAACGGTCTAATAGCGAAGAGTCTCGACCAACACCTCAAGAGACTCTCGCTAGATGGCTGGGTCAAGGGTCAGATACAGAAAGCGGTACTCCTGGACACGGCACGGATAGTCAGGAGGTTCCTGTCTCTGTCGCCCTGACCACCGGTAGCCTAGGCCCTGCCTCGCTGCCGGCGGCACTCTAGGATAGGTTTTTATAATGTTTTTATGTTTTGTAAATGTATTTTTTATTTTACTTTTTATAGAAATATTATAAAATCTAACCTGAGAAAGAAAATGAATAAAGAGATAATAGTAATATTATAAATTACTTATAAAAATAAATGAGTATCAGACCTATATAACTTATGTTTTTATTATATTTTACGCTAATCACAAAACACTATCCATTTATATTACAGTCATAAGTTTTTCAAAAACGTCTATTAACACATTCAGCGCCTAAACTCCGTAGAATTATACAATACCTGTATAAGTGTCTGTACGGTCAGGTCTTGTACGTTATTGAGGTCGTCGACGGTCTCGTCCCTCCTCACGGCGAGAGGCACGTCCGGCCCTCGCTGGAGTCAAGTCGGAAAGGTAATATGTCAATTGTCTGTCTGTCATGTCGTTTGTTTGTCGCGTTCTAGTCTAAATTCGTATTTGAATTTAGTCTGTCAGTCAGTCGGCCAGTCATGTCTTTCAGGTCTGTCTGTTCAGAGGTTAGACGCCCCAACAGTGTCTAGTTATTTATATCCGCTCGTTTTTGCATATTTCATTTTATTAAGCCAACATTCATAACAACAGGGCCAGCCACGAGTACCATCGGTGAGAGTTCTATTTTTTTATTTGCTGCCATCAAAGGAAAATGCGGTATTCGGCCGTCAACCATCCGTATCATTGGATAGAAACTGTAACAACGCTTCACCTTATAAGGGACGAGCGTATGCTTCCTTAACTCTTCTCCGCTGACAAGATTGGTCAACAAATCTTCACACTAATAACTAGTGGCTCTGTGAGCTGTAGACCTCGTGAGTGTTTTTTTTATTTCCAAAACTATGTTAGATATCGAACCTGTAGAGCAGGGGTCGGCAACCTTTTAGCACCCACGGGCCACATAGTAGCTAAAAAAATCTTCGCGGGCCGCAGATGATAATAATGATCAGTGTCTGTTGATATCAACTCGAAACAAATTGGTACGCCGTACGCGACAGTAACGTAGTAAAAATTCGCACCCCTTTTTACGTGAAAAACGAGAAAGACGAAAAAACCGACTTTTCACAGATAAACCAGCTAGTTTCCTTACCAAACCCAGATAATTCGCATTTCAACCGCATCGTAATTTCGCGATTCATTCGATCAATGCAAGCATATAGAATAGCAGATATAGAAACTTTAAGGGGGACGGGTCATAAAGTCATAACACACCTAGATGAAAACGCGAGCGCGAAATTTTTCGAACACTGATGCAAATGCGGCAAATACTTCATGCGCATCAAGTCATAACACATCTAGATGAAAATGCGAGCGTAGCGAGAAGAAGAGCTGCGGAAAATACTTCATACGCATACGCATCAAGTTATGTAGATGTAAACGCGAGCGCGAAATTTTTCGAACACTGATTCAAATGCGGCAAATACTTCATACGCATCAAGTCATAACAAATCTCGTTGAAAACGCGAGCGTAGCGAGCGCGATATTTTGCGAACATTATTATGCAGGTCTGGAAAATACTTCATACGCATCAAGTCATGTAGACGCAAACGCGAGCGCAGCGAGCGCGAAATTTTTTGAACATTAAGATGCAGGTGTGGAAAAAATTTAGATAGATTTAACTGTAAAATATACTTACAAACACATATCTCGTCCTGACCAACTGTGAAAATATTCGTGGTTGGCGATACAGACGCTTTCACGATGTTAAGAATTTCAAATTTTACCTTTACAAACAATAAAGCCAGGGAGGCTCGCGGGGCGCACGGAAGGGGCTCGCGGGCCGCATGCGGCCCGCGGGCCGCCTGTTGCCGACCGCTGCTGTAGAGGAGGACAAACCATAGAATTTTTTTTTAGATTACTCGACAAAAATATTCGATGTAATCAAAGAACGTGCTCACAATACCTCACGAGAATCTGTTGTGAAATGCGACCCTTAGAGGTGAACAAATCGAAATTCGGCCGCAGAAACACAAAATAATTGATAAAAAAATTGTTTTTTTAAATTTTGAAAAAGTGACTCGATAAAAAAATTCTATTGAATTACCGCACCTGCTCACAAAATTTCACGAAAATCGGTTGATAAATGCGACCTGTAGAGGAGAACAAACCAATGAATAAAATAAAAAAAAAATTAAATTTACAAAAATTTACTTATCTAAAAAATTCTATGTAATCATAAAACCTGCTCACAAAACTTCACGAGAATCGGTTGAGAAATGCGACGTGTAGAGGAAAAAACGGCCGCAGAAAAATACGAAATCATTGATACAAAGTTTGTTTTTTCGAATTTCAAAAAAGTGACTCGACAAAAAAATTCTATATAGTTACCAAACTTGCTCGCAAAATTTCACGAAAATCGGTTGATAAATGCGACCTGTAGAGGAGATCAGCCAACGACGTAAAAAAATTTTTTTAAAAATTTACAAAAATTTAATCTACACATAAATTATATTCAGCCATGGAACCTGCTCACAAAATTTCACGAGAATCGGTTGAGAAATGCGACCTGTAGAGGAAAAAACGGCCGCAGAAAAACACGAAATCATTGATACAATGTTTGTTTTTTTGAATTTCCAAAAAGTGACTCGACAAAAAAATTCTATATAGTTACCGAATCTGCTCACAAAATTTCACGAAAATCGGTTGATAAATGCGACCTGTAGAGGAGGACATACAAAAATCCGGCCGGACATACGAAAGCATTTTTGCCGAAGCTAAAACAGAGACCTCGTTTTACTCGGTCAACAATTAATAAACTTGTAGCCATATCGCCGGAAACTTAGGAGTGTAACCAAGGACAGGACCCGGTGGTATCGACGCACAGCCAACACAACATTATACACACCAAATACCAATGTTAAAATACATGAGGCTAACACAGTGAATAACTTAAACTTATATTATTGAAAGATAAAGACTTGGTACTTTAAAAGAATCTTAATCAGTAAGAGTGGTTTAGACAGTGGAACCACTAATATTTTAGATTCCATTAAGAGTCTACTTAGTTAATGTATTTAATGAGTGACACTCATTTTAACAAGCAATATGGGTGTCACTTGTATAGAAACAGAATCCAACTCTGATTGAAGAACGATGACACATAGGTGACTTGTCAACGAAGGCATAAAAACAGCATAGTAAATAAACGACTTCATAAACGACACGGACTCTCGGTGTGTGTGCGGAACGGCTCCGCAAACTATGGCGCATAATATATGTTGTCTTGCCCAGCGTGCCCGTACTCCTGCTCCGAGCAAGACCTTCGTGACGCAACGGACAGGGCTTTAGCTGTGGCCAGCTTCTGGTCCCGTACGATTTGACCGGGAAAGGAAACCGTCGACACGAGAAGAAGAAGAAGCATAGTAAAAGCATGGGGAAAAAGACATATTTGACGACCACTTTAGCCTAGTCGGTAGTAGCCCTGTCTACGAAGCCGGAGGTCTCGAGTTCGAATCCCAGTCAGGGCATTTATTTGTGTGATGAACACGAATATTTGTTCCCGAGTCTTGGATGTTTTCCATGTATTTAAATATCTATTTATCTATATAAGTATATGTATATCGTCGACTAGTACCCCATAGTAAAGTTCATTTCAGATAAGGTGGTGAAAATGCAGTTAAAGCCAACCATTACCAACATCCATTGTTTAATTGTTATCTTCAAGTAGGGTTGTAAAACAACTACGCAGGCATGTATTATAAAAAAAAACATTGCATACACGTGCCGCATCGGTTAGCCGTCTGGCTAGTTTTATGGCCTCTCTTTGGTATCTATTCCTTTCATGTTTAGCAACAAAAGTGGTTGTAAAGTCCCACGTCAATTGCATTTTCGCCACCTTATCTGATATGAACCATACAAGCTTTGATTAGTTTGGGACTAGGTCGATTTGTATAAAATTGTCCAAAAATATTTATTTAGCACAGGTAGATGAACACTAACCTTAGCTGTGGACTGACAGGGAAATTTTTGAAGTGAAAACTTCTTTAGCGGCGCTGAGCACTTTTTGTGATGGGCAAAAATGTTTTAACTCGCGACAGGGTCAAATTCAAATTGGTCAGATTGAAAATTCGTAAGACGTGTGGTGCTGTGCACGAGTTCTTAGGTTCGAGTCCTGGTATATCGGTCATCTTTTTGTGTTTTTATTTTTGTATTTTTGGTTATATGCCTTTTCTTGTATTCTTTAGCGGGAAATAATACCTAATTTCAATAAAATAACATTTTCAAGAGTTTTTAATAATTAAAACTACAGTTTCTTTCCTTGTCGTATCTGTTGTGGTTTTATTTTGTTTACTTGATCTCTTTCATCAAATTATCGATAAAGATAAGACGAACACGTGACCTGATCGAAAAACTGTTACAATGTCATTGAGCTTGCACTTCTGCCGGCACTCCCGGAGTGCAACCCGTTGTTTTTTTCACTGTGAATTCACCTCTGACGAACGATTGAAAAATATTGACGACGGGAAGGTTTAACAGTTAAGTGCTGCTGTACACAATTCCGAATACGAAGCCGTCATCGTCAAAGCATGAACTCAATCATTGCTTTGCACATTATTCTCCTGCCAACCTGAGCCTGAATCCGCAGAATAGTGAAATCATCAAATAATAGGATTACGCTGGCTTTGATGGGGCATAAAGGACCCTCATGAAACTGAAACTGTCTGGTTGTCTATAATTTTCCTTTAGGGAGAAATGCCGCCGGGATTAACTCGTTGGCATTATTTCGTGCTTATACAATTTTGGAGCATTTACTTTCTTCATGGCAAGTGCCGTCAAATCTTTTTTCCTTTGCTATAGGATATCATTTAAAGCAAAAAAGTCTCTTTGCCGTAGAAAACAAGGAACAATCATAGGAAAAAAAATCTTGGAATGTTTATAGCTGTGATGAATGAAATATGTTAAGTTGACGTTCCCGTTCGAGACGAGTAGGTACGTACGAAGAATGTTGGCAATATGTGTTCTGTGTCTGTGCATAAATATTTTTTACCTCTTTCAATGTTTAATTAAACAACAGTCGAAATTACTTATTATGACGTGGATCAATTTTATTATGGAGGAGGTGGATTATTTTTTTAGACAAAATTTTAAAGAACGCCTCTGGACGCGATGAAAAGTATCTCACAAAATGATTCCTACATCTTATCGATTAACATAGGGGAAGAGGAACCTACTTTATACTTGGATGGTTCGACCTAAAGAGTAACAACCAGAAGTGGAACAGCAGCCCACTGATACGCCAAACCAGACGCAAATTTACAAGGAGACCCAGCCCCAGATAATCTGTAAACAAATTCAATATCCTTAAAATTACTGCTTAAGTAATATGAAAAAAATCAACGCGACGATAAAAATCATTCAATTTTCACTAATCGCAAACTGAAGGCGAACCTAACCAGTTTCGAAAAGTCACGGTTAAAAAATATATATGTTGATAAACTCCTGTTTTGGAAGTTATTTACTGTATTTCTGCCCCAGTTCGTAGTCGCCCCATAAACTATGTGAGCTCAATCTTAATGACACGGATTAAATTTATGATTCTCCGATACATACTCGGGTACCTACTACGTCTACGGGCTCACGCAGAATTACCAGAATTCCACATTTGAATAATATTAGCTCTAAGTCACTTACGAGCTTTGAATAGAATTGATGAGACGTTGATATGGAACATTAGATCAATTAACTTATTAGCAAGCGTTAATACGTACACGAATTTTGATACTGATTCCCAAATTATTTTAGTAATTATAATATTTTTTTATATCAGCTGTGTTCGTTTCAAATTCGACTTGAAACGAAATCAGCGGCTATACTTTATGTGACACATAATGTCTAAAAAGAAAACATTCATTCATATAAATTTGGGTTTTAGTAAATTCATGATAAGAATAGTAAGATAATCAAAAATCAAAAGTCAAATAAGGGTACACAACAAGTGTACCCGACCACCAGCTCAGCTACAGGAAGCCGTTACATGTGACAGTCCAACCACGAAAATATTACAAGTCGCTTATCAGTGAGGTCAAAGGTGAGCGCCGGATGACGTCATTGCGCGTAGCGCGAGCTGTTTGCCTTCCCCTTGGTTAAGGCAAAACAGCAAACCAAACGAAACAACAAACACTCTGATTACGTCATCAGTCAACGCTGATAAGACATTGACCCGGCGACCGTAACTGTGCATATCTGAACACTGATAATGATAACCTAGGCTCTGATCTCGCCAAATGAGATAGTGTGGACAAATATAATTTCGAGATCAGTCTTACGGCGATTGCTGAGCGACATGGACGCCATTTACTGCAGCGTCAACGACCCGCGTAATTGTATATAGACACATCGCAATTGTAATGGTTTTTATTTTGCATGATGCGTTAGTAAAAAGGTACATCTGAGATATTCGTAGTAAAAAGTTATATATTAATCTAATACCTGAACCAAATAAATGAAGAAATAAATAATTGACAAACTGTAACGACTACATCTCCATTCCACCAAACAGGGATCGAAACTGGTATTTAAAAATACCCCGAAAGAGCCCAATATTTTGAATTACTTTATGGCCTTTACGTAGGACTGAATCATGAATTTACTAATAACTTCGTATTATTGATTGTCACATTAAAAATTAAATAACACGAGTAAACCAAAGAACAAAAAAAGAGTAACAAATACCAGTATTTTTGTATAGATTATATACCGGTATCCGACCCCTGCCGCCAAAGCGTGGAGCTGCATTAAAAGATAAAAAGATCGGTTAAACATAACAAATTCCACATTGTTCCACCAAATTTCCCTCGTCATCCATTCCGGCTCATGCCTATATGGAAATTGATTGAGATCGTTCCCTAAATTATAGGGGCAAGGGTGCGTTAATGGGGATCCGATCAAGTAGCGACTATGTGGACTCAAACAAAATCAATTAATAAGCCTGCTCACTTATCACCGTGAATTCTACTAAACTTTTTACGTTAAAATATTCTACACTTATAGATCTAGCTTTGCTACAAAAAGTCACCAAACCTTTAGTTTATTTGAGCAAATACTTTTTTGTGAAAGACGCCATGATTTCTGATTACTTATACTTTGATTAATTACCGTACTAAGTAGAAGTTTAGTTAAAACTTTGGATTACCATTTAAAGAAGGTCCCTTCTACTTATTATTGCAGGCAGTACAATACGATAACCGAACGAATTGGGTAATAATGACCTTCAAATAAAAATGGTTTTTAGAATCGTGTTCGAGTCGGGAGGCTTATAGGGAACCGATTTGGGTCATAGTTTGAGGCATATGTGGTTTGGATCGTTTTCGAATCAGAGGGCATATAAAGAACCATTGGTAAAGATAGTTGTAGGACTTCTAGGCATACATATATGGGTTAAATCCTGTGATTGAAGCGGATTTGTGTCATGAGGATCAAACGCTTTCATTCGGGCCACCTTTTGGCAATATAGTTATGTAATTACGAATATTTGTACGGATGAATG
The DNA here is from genome assembly GCA_951800055.1 of Cenopis cana. Lineage (NCBI taxonomy): Eukaryota > Metazoa > Arthropoda > Insecta > Lepidoptera > Tortricidae > Cenopis > Cenopis cana. Next base: position 7,917,841 of record OX637489.1, on the reverse strand, counting down.
GAGCGGGGGCCTTCTACGTGTCTGCTGAGGTTATTAATTATTAGGAATATTCGTTGCGAACAAAGCTTTGATGATTCGGATTTTATGATTTTATCACAGGGAAATCCTTTAAACTCATATTTAGGTTTTATATATTGTCATATTATTATCGTGTTTGGTGTCATATGAAAGGGCTTTTAGAGGCGATTCTAAAAATATACCACATCATTACATTTCAGCCATTTTTTTAATTAAATAAAAAAAAATCGAAACATACCAAGTTTGAGGTCCTCCAGACACGATATGGCTGATTTTCATATTATTTGCAGCATAACTTTATATATTTCATTGATTATTTATTTATTTCCTTAAAATTGGCAGAAACAGTGAATTGCACTCAGACATTTTATTTGGTTTTCCAATGTATCTCTAAAGCCCTGATCTGCTCGGCCTTCAAACTCACTTTATCGTTTTTTTTTTGCCTAATGTAGGCAGGAATATAACCCGTATTTTCGTCAGCTATGAAAAAGTGTGTAATCCTGCCAAACCCAGCCGCCCATTGCATAGACAGGGAGATTAAAACCATTCATCGTCTGCTTGCATTGACATGCACATTCAGAGTCAGTCTGCATTAGGTCTATTAAGCAAGCAAGTTCTATCAGTCATCAGTAGAGCTAAACATTAATGACGATATGGGGAAAGTTTTCCTCGATTTGTGGCTTTTCTAGCCGGAACGTTTTCTTGGTCTCATACAAGCTTTTGATCCTGGATAGAATTAGGATCCATTGGCATCAAAAAAAGTTTGTAATAATTTACCTTTTTCTGGCACTCTGTTTTTTCCATATTCTGTAAACGCCAATCTTCATGAATATGAAATCAAGGGAAGGTCTTCTAAGACCATTTTCGCGTAGCAGCACGGGATTTGGTAGCTGCCCTCACTAACCCAAAAAGAAAATCCATCCTGTTCAACGGGTTCCTAGCGGAAATCGTAAATTGCAAAATGATGCATGCTGCAAAAGGGCTTCGACGCATTAAAGCTAAATCTTTTAACTCGTTGGTCGGTTGTCGGTGATCGGTTTGATCGGTGTCGCCGATGTACGATTTCATAACAAAAGATTGTTTTGTTTTGTTTTTTTCGAAATGCGAAAAAAATATTGACGTACCCCATCGACTGGGGTATCGTTGTTTAGAACTCGTTAAGTGCAAAAATGCTGTGGTTTTTGTTTTTAAAAATATTGAAGAATAAAGGAACGTGAAGCTATTTTATAAATTTACCTTGCCCCTATATGGGAGCCCCCCTCAAAAACTAAATAGATGGCTTCAAATTTTCACAGTTCAAGCATGGTGTAGACCCACATCGACACACATCGTCAAAGAATATTTTTAAATGCTTTTAAGGGGGGCTCCCATACAGCTAAAGGGGGGGGGGCGAAAAAAAAATTGACCTACCCCATCCAGTGGGGTATCGTTATTTAGAACTCATTGAGTGCATAAATACTGTATTTTTGTTTTTAAAAATATTGAGAAACAAAGCAATGAGACCCACCCATGAGGCCACTTAAAGGTAATATTCATCCCTTTAAAATCTCATAAAATATTCATCCTAGCGAAAAAGTGCGTAGAACCTTTCTTGTAGAAAATTGTATGTAAATTACTCATGTCTAAGAACATTTTTAGCTATCGGCCACCGTTTAAGAGTTTTGTACGAACTACTAAAAAAATGACCTTAAAATGAACTTTACACCCCCCTCTACCCGTTATCTCCACCCCCATCCCCCAGGAATTTTATTATGTTGTTGAGGACATGGAAAGGATAAAATGGACAGAAAGAGTAACAAACGAAGCCGTCCTGAATAGAGTATCGGAAGAGAGAAGCTTAATAAGCATAATTAAAACAAGAAGAGGAACAATGATAGGCCACCTACTACGACACGACAACTACATCAGAAACATTATAGAAGGGAAAATAAATGGGAAAAGAGGAAGAGGAAGACCAAGGAAAAGTTATATGAACCAAATAAAGGAGGATGTGGATGTCGTGTCGTATCAGGACGTCAAGAGGCTGGCCTCGGACCGACAAGGATGGAGAGAACTGCATCAAGCTGCACCGACAAGAGCTCAGCTCTTAAGATGATGATGATGATGATGTTGAGGACATATTCACCTACAAGTATGCCAAAATTTGCTTATACACGAATTATTTCCGCCAAGTTATCCTTTCATTAACTGGATCAAGTAGACACCAAACTCAAGTCAAACTTAAACTATGTTTGTCCATTACTTTGCATACTTTTTTCCAAATTACCTATTATGTCCTATTAATGATTTTTAACTTTAAAATTGTAACATTATACTTTATACTTACTTTAATTTTTTGTCTTCGAGTCGGAATACGTCTGACCGTAATGTTTGGTTTAGTTTGAAAGTGTTTAGCAAATAAAATGTAAATCCGTAATTGGCCAATAATAAACTAATATGTCACTTTTCTAATAATGTTGTTTTCTTTAAATTACACAATAGTACGAGATATTGTTTGTATTAGAACATCATGCCTCTCGGCCTATGTTACTTCGGGAGGACGTAAGGATCCTTAGGCTGGTTTTCCACTAGAGCTATGCTATGCTACGTTGCTATGGATGCGTTTGAAATCCACCAATCACATTCGAAAAGGGTTCAGCTAAGCTATGTTTTTTATATGGAAAGATGCGAGCTGCGGATGCGTGCTACGGATGCGCGCTACGGATGTGTGCTATGGAAGCGTGCTGTGGATGCGTGCTAAGGATGCGCGCTACGGATGCGTGAGCGCTTCCCCCCTCACCGCGCTACCGCTCCCCACGCCCGCTGTCGATACATCGCATAGCTCGAGCTGCGCATCTTCCTCGCACAGCTACCTCGCGGCTGCGCATCTTCATAGCGCATCTACCTCGCACAGCTGTAGCTTTAGTGGAAACGGTCGCATAGCTCGTAGCGCATCCTCGCAGTATAGCTGCGTAGCATAGCTCTAGTGGAAAACCAGCCTTATGATAGAACACATCTATATCGATTTAGGCGACTTCCTGATTTGTCGGTGCGGAGGCAGTACGATATGAGAAAAGTGTCAAATGTCAGTGTCAGCTATCAGTCGACTCGGTGCTATTTTTTACTGCGCCCCTAGATTTAAATGAGTGCTTCCTGACTGGCGCGGGATGCGCGGTAGCGGGACGATGTGAAGGCAGTACTGCTCCGCTTCTGCGCATGATATTACTACTGCGCAAACGTAATACTGACAGTATTATGTCAGGTGAGAATCTTTGCGACGTCAGTAAGTTTACGTCAAAGAAGAAAATGTCACATATCGATCCCGCCCCGCCAAGTCAGGATAACTGTACTACTTTTTACTCCGCCCCTACATTTAAATGTGTGCTTCCTGACTGGCGCGGGATGCACGGAAGCGGGACGATGCGAAGGCAGTACTTACTGGTCCGCTTCTGCGCATAATATTACTACTGCGCAAATGTAATACTGCCAGTATTCAGCCTAAGGCGTTGAAAATTTCTGGGTAAACAAAGAATCTCACATACATACATGAATCCTGAAATAAATACACTTTTTTTGGGCAGGCGTGTAAAAATATTGGATCATCGATTCTTCACGTAGGTGTACATACAAATACTAGTTATATTAAGATGTGGTTAGGTTTAGCTATTATACTCACCAGCAGAAAATATGGTCCAAATTAGAAAAATGCATTTTAATATATTAACCATTATTTAATTTATAGTTTGAAATCACGAAAAGTTTTTAGGCCATCTACAGGTGAGTGTATGTTATTTATTAAAAAAAAAATCAAAAAACTAAGCAAATAACTGAAAAAGTGATAACGCAAGGTGAATTTACACTCTATTTTACAAAAGTGTGTTGGTTTAATATCACTTCGAACAACGTCGCTACCGCAAGAGTAAGTGTGTTCGGTTAAATAACAGGTTGAAAGTACACTTACGTTGCTAACCTGAGGAAAAATAGCTAACTTTAGGTAGGTATTATTTCTACTTTCGACGATTTCATAAACATATCATGCTGTGTGCACTTGCATGGGATGTCAGTGTCACACTGGTCTTAAAGCTATTGATTATGTGTAAACTCACAAATAACTCTTACTGTGTGATATCTGTTGTAAAAAAAAACAAAAAGTCACGTTCTTTTAAAGTAAAAATACAACTTTTTCCCCTGAGGTAATGCGTAAAGGTAACGGAATACGGCCCGAATAAATGGGGTAATTGCACTATTAGTGGAACAAAGTGGGATAATGTGTGGAACGAAGGTATTTCCGATCCGGCGATATTGGTTTCATTTCATTTAGCCACGCACACCATTATTACGGTTTCGTTTCGCGTTCTCTTTTTTTTGTTACGTAGGTAATAAGTCAGTTGTAAAAAAAAGGGTCTCTACAATTTTTTCCACCATTACTCGAGGTAATTAATACATATATATGACACGATAGTTATAATTCATTGCAACAATATTTTCAAATGCGAATATTGAAATTTACAAACGGTAGCAAAGTGAGCGCACACAGGGATTTAATATTTCAATTTAGTGAAACCACGCGTGGAGGATCCTCGCAGCCTCCAAGCATGTAATATAAAACCACACTTTGTTTCCGCGGATTCCGCGCTTTAAAATTGCGACAGTCACAACATAAAATAAATAACCATAAGGGTAATTGCGTAACTTTTCCAACGACCCAGAGAGGGTTATGCTTATGTAGCATTCAACATCGACAGTTGATATGTGCTGATGTAAGCCTGGTGCGTAATCCTAAAGTTATTCAATGCGGTTCAATGGTAACCAGTAAACTATTTTTTTCTTGCTTTAACTTTAACCCTTAAGGCGCAGGGTAGGGCAAGGCCTTCCCCATACAAACTTTGTGCACGTTTTATTCGTCGGTTTTGGCACTAACAAATATAATATTTTTTTTGGTTGTAAATATTAGATATGCGAAGATCGTGATGTGAGAATTTTCAAATATTTAAAAAAAAAACAAAATAAAAAAATAAAATAAAAAAAAATAAAAAAAATTACATCACGAAATAGCTATCAGAAAAATAAGCATACTGACCAAAAATCATAACTTTAATGCAAACACAAACAAAGTAAATCCTGCACAAAGTTTGTATGGAGAGAGCTTATTGCCCTACCCCTCCTCTTAAGAAGGCCCCAGTTTAACAGTCTCATGTTTTCACATCTTGAAAAACATCTTGGGCAAAAAAAAACAAAATTAATAACCAAACATGTGGTCAATATGTATAATTATGTACTCTGCCTGTCAGCGCATTTGAGTTTCAGATAATCTCTATGAGAAATAGTGACGATAGCTTGTTTTCGTTGGCAGGCGAAGTTCATAAACGTAGATTAATTAATTACTTACACTAAAATTAAATACGGTCTGAAAAAGTACGAATATCGAACGAAAGTTAGATATATCAGATATAAAATACCGTTTTCATTAGTTAAAAAAGTGAGGAGCTTTTCAGTAAATGTTTACTACCTGCTGTCGTCGCTAAATCGCCTCTGCTTTGATAAGGGTTAAACAAAACTCGCAAAAATACTCGAAATATTTTATGTTTACAAGGTATTTAAAAGACTTTTGAAAGATGAAAAGATGGACGTTATTTGACTATCAATAGTCGTAAAGTAACTGTTTGTACTTCCCTACAACTTCATACTTAACATCAACCTGATCAGTTTCTAGTACCTGTAGCCTCCAACAATGTCACTCAACATAGTCGACTCGCACGTATGTGCACATCTTACAATAATATTTGTAAGGACGTTGATATTTTTTGTTTAAGTCTCAATTCATTCAAAAATAGTGTTACAAAATTGTCTCATAGTTAAGTTTATAATATCCATGATCTCATACGATCTCATTAATTTTAATTTATGTAATATTTTAAGAAAATTAGTCTCACATTTATGTTCAGTTGTATAATTTGTTATTTAACATGTTGTGCTTGGTTGTCATAGAAATGTAAATTTAACTCTATTATGATATTTAAAAGGTTTAAAAATAATTTACATTTTGTTACCTTGCCTAAGTAAAATAAAATAAAAATAAAATATAACAGAGCGTTTTTGACGTTTTATTAAAAGTTGCTAATTTGACCATCATTTCTCTTACCCTCTTGGTGACAAAACTGTAACACTACGCTGGTAGTATTAGAAGCGTGTAATATTTAGCGCCAGACGGCGGCCGGTGAATTTTTGATACATGAATTCGCATTTCTATTGTTCACTTCGTCTGTTTTTTACTTAATGCACTACGAATAACTAGAATATCCTTATTTCCGCCTGTAACTATTTTAAGTAGATTCTTATTCCGTCTAATGCGATGCAAAATCTTAAATGTTCAAATTAAAATGCTCAACCAGTCTGAAAATGTAAAATATGAATAGGTTGTTGTTTTGAAGCCACCGGTAGGAATATTAATTACCTGCATTTTGTTACGTTTTCGAACAACTTATTTTTATTAAAATATTTGTAAAAGTAATACGGAGAAAAAACCTTGGATTCACTTGACATAAATCATATATTAAATTAAGTGCGCCTAAAGAAGAATGCCATGAGGCACCTTTACAACCGCCCGCGTGGTCGTGTCGGAGGTTTCCCCTGGATTTTCTCCAACCGCGGCCTTGCTATCGCTTTATTAGGCTCGGCCTATAAAGCCACAGCCAGGTTCAGAAAAAAAGGCTCTTCTTCGATTTTTACTTTATGTTTATCTACAAAATTCAGTAGACACCTATATAATTAAATATATATATATATATCCACTGAAACATTCGACAAAGGTATCCTTAATACAAAACTTAAAATATTAGGCTACATTATTTATTGTGCTATCAAAATGAATGAGATTACATTCAATCTCGATTAGAATTAAACTGTGTGGACAGACAATGAAGAGTCAATTAGAACAAATCCATTAGATATAGTCTGGCTTCTAATCTTAAGTACTAGCTAATACTAAAACCAACTTACCTAAGTATCCAAATAAGCACAACAGCGCCGCAACTCGCATCATTATTGTTTTTATACTTTCACATTATCAAACGACGGAACACTTCCGAACTCATCTCTTCAGTAGCCACTACACCACAAACAATATGAAGAGTATATTTTCTTCCGCTCCTAAAACTAAATAAATATAACAATTACGCACAAATAACATACTAAATAAACAGTTCTCAGGAAAGAAAGAAAAACAAGAGTAACTTATAACAATGCGAAAACATATTTGAGTAGTAAATAAAAATAGTAATAATGGGTGGAGAGGAAAACTGGCAGAGATTCGATGTGTGCCCAACTCGGCCTCCTTAATTCATCGTTAGCAGAAACTTTTGCTAACTTGTAAATACTATCTTACTTACTCGTAAATAAATAAAAAAGTTATTTCTCAACCAATTTTGCGCGCAATGATATACTTTTTATTAGGTACTCGTGGTAAGAATCATTATTAGGCACGGGGAGTTTGTAAATACCTACTTGTTAGAAGATTGAAAATAATTAAATACGTAAGTGGTCATATTTCAGTGAAGTTAAGGATATCTATTCAATTCCTGAAGCAAATTTTGTCGAAGATATCGGATTGACTACATAGACTCTCTATCGGATTCGTTACGCTCTAAATCAATCGAGTTGTAACCTCACCCCTTTGCGCGGCGCGGGTGCGATTGTACGTGGAACCAGTGTGAATTTACTCGAAATATACTCGTAATTATGTAGTAACCGGGTCACTTGATACGGGCAACGTTATAATAATAAACTTAAGCAAGAGAATCACTCATTATCAGGTTACAAGTAATAATAGTATGACATCAACATATCATTTTAATGTATACGTTGAGATGTAATGAGGCTATTTGAGGAGCTTTCATTACGTATTTTAAGCGTTGTTCATGTATCATTAAACCTAGGCAGTTAACGAGCGCGTCATCTTACTGTGTATGTAGTAATAAAATTGTGACTCAGAAACCAAGGATTAATTCCCTTATTGAGTTAATGAAACGAAGGAGCTTCGGCGAGTGAAACGAAGGTGATTTAGCGTCGACAAAAAATCTTTCGCAAAAATGCTTCACATTTCTCAACAGATACTCGTGATTTTTTTTGAGTAGATTCGATAATTGGTTTCGAAGTTTTATTGGAATAAGTAATGTAAAGATTCATATTGTCAAAACTAATGATTATTAGATTTAGTAAAATTAGTAGCGAAATTTGAATTACAAATGACCTCACCGCGTTTTAGAAGCACACAGCTGACATACCTATGCCTAGGTAGTTTTTAAAATGAAAGTAATTATGAATGCTACCTACTAACAAAGACATTAAGCAAAACATCTATAGTAATGATGAACGCTACTAACAAAGATATTAAACAAAACATGAATGTTTAACAAAATATTGATGTTTATTAACTAAACATTAGGTAATGCACGAAAATGTTGGCAATCAAGCACTGCTTGGCTTCGTGAGTGTGGCGTGTTATCTTTGACATCTCATTTTATGAACCCTTTGACTTCATTGGTTTGATAAAGTGGAGCAAATATCAGCCGATACTGAAAGACGTGAAAATATCACGCGAGCTTACGAAATTCTTTGATCAAAGGCAGTCTTTGAGAGCCTACTATATATCTACATACGCGTTTGTGCAATCATCGCTCGTGAGAAAATCTGTATCCTGAGCTCTATGAGCCGCCCCGAGCGCGAGCCTATCACACACGTCGGGGGAACTTTTCTTCACACTCGGAAAATATTCAAAGTTCTCGGGTAAATTCTGAGTTTGAAAGCAAACATTCAATTTGGAACTCAACACACGGATGCGTGAAGTTGTGGGTAGATATTAACGAAGTAGATAGTAACGAATGGATAACGCAATGATAATTTTGCAATCAAAATATATGTTTCTGATTTGCTTAATTGTATGCTGGTGTACTGTTTAGCATATTTAAATCAAATTTCATAATTATCGTATCATGCCCACTATGTTATAATGGTATGCCAAATTAGAAAGCCTTAAATCGAGTTTGAATAATGACATAAAATATTACCAATTTAAACCTGCTTTCCGTTACGAATAAATCCATTAAATTATCATCGAAATAACTGGAATTAATCAATCCAAAGCTATAAATTTAAAATGTCTCGAGATGACTAAAACCTTCTGTTTAATTAAAAGTGAAATTCAAGCTTAATACAAACTGAAGCGAGCCTCATTTCAAGGCTTGTTAAATCGCAATATACTTTATCCGCTACTTTAAAGATATCGAAGCTGCGAAGGGGTTTTGTAAAAATAGTCTCTCCGATAGTCGGGAGTCGCGGCAGTAAAAATTTCACGCTTTGGAAAAAGGCTCTTCTGCAATCAGAGTGGATTGTTCTGGAAGCTGAGCTAAGCTGCTCTAAGCAGAGGCACCGGCGTATTTTGCTACGATTGAATCCCATTATTGATTTACACAAACCGTTTCGCGGATGCGAAAATGCGCGGTAGGCCGATAGCATTATCGGATTGAATTGAAGGAAAAGTGTACTCATTGTTAGGATGTATTGGGTAGTAAATGATGAGTGTTGATATAAGCAGTCTACGATCTTCTGCGTGAATTCTTTGCCTTATAGTTTTGCATTACGTACGGCTTAATTTTAAACAGTTGGCAATTTTTAGGGTTCCGTACCCGAATGGTCAAAACGGAACCCTATTGGTGACGCCCAGATGTCCGTCCGTCGTCTGTCACACAGGTTTTACAGCCAAACGGTTGAAGCTACAGCCTTCAAATTTACACAGTATAAGCATCTTGTTGGCCCGAAGCCATACAAATAGTCAAAACTTATTTTTAAATGTTTTTAAGAGGGGCTCCCACACAGCTAAAGTAGGGCGCGAAAAAAAAATTTATCCTACCCTATCGAATGGGGTATCGTTGTTTAGAGCTGATTGAGTAGATACTTACTTTATTTTTAATTTATGAATATATTGGAAAACAAAGGAATGAGAAGCCACCAAAGTCAGCTTCTTTTACGAAAGTTTGTTCCGAAGAATTTTTTAACTTCCCAAATACCTATAAACTTAAAATTTGGCGATAATGTTTGCTATTACGTATATTTTACCAACAAATACTAATATATTGATAAATTAGACTTTTCTTTGAAATTTCCTTATTATTCCTATACAAACCAACTTAACTTTGCGGTCGGTTCGAAACCCTAAATGTGCGAAGTCCGACTCGCACTTGGTCGGTTTTTTAATTACAACACAATCTTAAAACACTGTCTATTCCGAATTTGGACTTCCTAATGTAAGCTTGGTTCGGCCGTTAATCCTACCCTGCTCATTCCACTCTATGGTATTTGTTGAAGATGAATAACAATTAAAAACACGTTTGCCACTTGAAATATTGTCTTTAATAATATTAGCCGTGTTCCCTTAGACATGAGAATGACAAACAATATATGTCAATTTTGAATATGTAAAAAAGAACAAGTCAAATTTAAATAAAAATTAAAAAAGGAAATATATAAAAAAAGGTTAGTTGGCCGGTCGGCAACAGTGTTTAATAAACGGCGTCTGAAATCCACAATTTAGTACGAAGTAGGCTGACTCGGATATCAGTGGCACGGGTCAGCTTTAAAAAAGTTTTACATTATTTCTTTCAGGCCCTACACAAGTACAAGACACATTTGCGATTTTAACTACATTGCGCGGTATTATAGAGCCATTAAACTTATACCTCCGTGTCCCGCAGTGTAATGTACGTGTGTAAATAAAGCCTTAGTCTACATCGTGGCGTGGACATACGTGTCGCCTCGAGGCAAAAGTTCGAGGTTTCTAGGCTAGGTCAGCGAAGCGTTACTTTATAAAGGGTGTTCTCTTTGATTGGACATATTGTACAGCTGATCAAAAAAACCTCGCTCTACTTTGGAAGTATATATGTGCTTGTTCAGTACTCAACTTGTATACTTGGCTTTATCCGGTTCACGTCACTTTATGGTATGTTTCCGTCCGTAGCCAGTTCCAGTCGTAAGCTGTAAGTCAGGTGGCTCAGGCCGTGTACTAAATAATACTAACCTTAAAAAATTTCGCTTTCAATCATAATCAGGTCATTGTACCTACCGTAAATTCTATTAAGATGAAAAAATGGAATCGCAAATACCACAAATCCTGAGCATATTTCTCCTTAATATTACTCATTTTCCAAGTTTGCCGATCCAAGTATCGATAACCACCGCATTGTCACCATTCAATTGTTTTCATTCGAGCATCCAAAGTTTTAGCGTTAATTTGATTCGATTTCTACTAGAGAATGATCAGATAGAAATTTATTGAGACTGGTGAAGTGGTTTTGAAATAATCGGGCACTGTCTAGGACGACAGATCCATTATTAAGGATGAGTTGCCTGTTCTGAGATGTAAAATAAACAATAAATGATTAATTTATGTATGATTATGTATGGGTTTTATCATTATTGCTCGGCTAAAGCCTCAGTAAACGTGTTAATAGGGTAGTATTGAAATCCATGCAACCGTTTTAACTTGAGTGAGTGAGAGGATTACTAAACCGACAGACAGTCTAAAATTAAGTTTTTTGCAAATGTCATCAATGTTTTCGGCCGCCTACAGCTCTGTTATATCATATAGTTTTGTTTGTTAGTGTATTGTTAAGATAGTGTTCTATTAATAAATTATAAGACATGTTAGGCGACTTCCTGACTTGGCGGGGCGGGATCGACATATGATATTTTCTTCTTTGACGTAAGCTTACTGACGTCGCAAAGATTCCCACTCTGACAGAATACTGTCAGTAATACATTTGCGCAGTAGTACTCGTAATATTATGCGCAGAAGCGGACCAGTCCTGCCTTCGCATCATCCCGCTTCCGCGCATCCCGCGCCAGTCAGGAAGCACTCATTTAAATGTAGGGGCGCAGTAAAAAGTAGTACCGAGTTGACTGACGGTTGACACTGACATTTGACAGTTTTCTAATATCGTACCGCCTCCGCACCGACAAGTCAGGAAGTCGCCTTACATGCAACGTTACACCGTAAACCCTTATTTCCTACCGTCCGTTTATACATATATTCAAAAACGTATTACGTAGTATTTGTGCGTCTAGACACGATTCTCGTTTAGGTATAGGTACGCCTTTCTTTTAAAAAAATCTACTTAAATATATGAGATATCAGATCATAAACTAGAATGCTCAACAATATTTCTTAAAAATCTTATTACAAACCAATTTGCTTATAACCCTATCAACTTATCCAGCCTTATCCTGTCGACGTTTATGAAATATTTCACGTTAGTTTTCCCAATGGATTTCCCGCGTACCCTTTTCGTTCAATAACGCTAGTAGGACCGGAATCATCAGTCTATGCCAAATTCCACCGATGATACCTTCATCAGGTAAAGTGTTACGCGGTCACGATCAGGCTTTTCGCAATATTTCAACAGCGTTTGTCAGGGGAAATGGAAATAGCAGGCGGCCTTCACTCCGTCAGTTCGCCGCGCCGCTGCAAGTACAACCCCGGGCCGCTGCAAGTACATTCAGTGGCGAATTGCTACCGGACGGTCGCGTCGTCTCGTCATTCGCTTGGTGTGGTCAATATTTGTTATTTACCTATTATAATTTGGGTTTGTAAGTTGGCGATTTGTTAACAGTGCAACTTCTGTACGTAGTACTATTACTTATTCTGTGGAAATAGTTTGGAGGATTCAACGCTCGGCAGTGCAAGTATCACGTTGTCTGATAAAATATTCCTGCCCGGCCAGCACGATAGGTTTTATGTTCACTTTTTACTGCTGAAATATCCTATAATGTAACGATATGACATGACCATTAAACCTATTGTGCTAGCTGGGCTGATATGTATGCACCTAGCGGAAAATTTCGCGTAATAGCTTGTTGGCGCACATGTTAGTGTTTGTCGTTCACGACAAAACGGGATGCAACGCTCTCCGGGAATGGCTTTTGATCAGATCACGATAAATATGAATATACATACATTCATAAATATTATTTACACCATTGTGAAGTTATATTCGTATTCCCTGCTCTAAGATTTTCGATGAAGTAAAAGAATTTTATGAGATAAATAATTAAGCATTGTTTGAGAAAGCTGGGTCAAAAAAAGGAACATAAACGCAACGCAACTTTAGATATTTTTTCTACCTCTATAGATTATTTTTAGTACCTAATCGCGTTTTGATACCGATATACAAAAAAAAACATGGGTAATATACCTACCTAAAAGCCATACTCGTATATCCGAAAATTTATTCACTTTGTTCCATATGTTTATTATATTTCAGGTGTTTGAAATATCTCTTATTTTCCAATTCATCTTAAACAAGGATATAAAAATACAATACCTAAATACAGGAATGACTTTGACGCCCAAAATTCCGCCAAAGCAAAGTACCTACTTTTATGACACGTGAGGAGACGTAAAGCTAATAAAAGCATGTTATTAACTTGGATTTTTGTAATCATTTTGTAGCTTTGTTAGATGAAGTTTCAAGCTAGAAAAACACGACTAGGTAGGTACTTAGATAACGTTTGCTCGCCATCTGACCTTTCAAATAAACCTTATTGGGATTAGACTTGTCAAGTGAGTGGGAAACTTGACTGTTAGAAGTCCTCAAGCCGCCCGAAGGTCTGTAAGTTGAATTTTAACAACTGTTATTATAGACAGCAGCCGGGATCAACGGCAACGGAAGGCACGTTACTTCCAAAACACGGGGGCGCACAGTTAATATCCTTATTTCTTCAGTTAATAAACTGAAAGCGGTCACCCATCCAAGAACAGACCTGGCCGGCATTACTTAACCTCGCATACCGCACGCGGCACGCGGGCGCCGCTGGGCAACGAGCGCTCCTGATACTTAACAGGCATTTAATTAAAAGAACCAAAACAGTTTCGAATATTCCAAACCTGTGCAAGAGAAATACCATTGGCATTTTTTGTTTTTAAAACGGTTTTCCAACAAACGACGCATAATTGTTTTCGGAGAACCAATCGCACTGTAGGTTAATCTCGGGTAACAAGAAAAGGCTTGTTTTTGGCATCGGCTTTTTAGTTCCATGAATAAAACAAGTGCATGTCGGGCTTCGCACACTTAGGGTTCCGTGCGAACCGCAAAACTAAGTTGGTTTTAATAGCAAAGCATGGAAATATCAAAGAAACTACCTGATTATTCGATATATTAGTATTTTTGGTAAAATATACGTATTACTAAAAATCATTACAAAAATTTTACTTCATAGGACAATGTGAAGTTAAAAAATTGTTCGGTAAATTTTGTAAAAAATAGCTGACTTTAATGCTTTCATACTTTTGCTTCCCAATATTCTTTTAAACAAAAAATACAGTATTAATCTACTAGACGAGTCTTAAACTACAATATTCCACTGGATGGGGTAAGTCGAATTTTTTTTGCGCTCCTTTTAGCTGTTGGGCGCCCTTAAAAATATTTAAAAAATAATCTCAATTTATGTGGCTCAAACCGTTCAACTGTAAAACATGTGTGTAGACGACAGACGGACGCGTGAGTGACAGCAATAGGGTTCCGTTTGAATTCTTCGGGTACGGAACCCTGAAAACCAGGACTGCTGGCGGGCACTGGCACTAGAATCACTGTCACTTTCATCCCAATGCTGTAATTTGTTAACTATTCTTTACTTTACTATCCGCCAAATCTATCTGTTCTCAAACCCTAAATAACCTTCTTTTAAAAAACATCCTAAAAATGGTATTATCCAACCTACTATAACAGTATAAAGAAACGAGTTTTTATTGATTACGTGATATTTGCACTTTTGCACACCAAAGGTATACATAATAGGTATGATTAAAGTATAATACTAAGTTATGAAAACAAATCATAATAGAGTGTGATATAATATTTTTCAAATAATAACTTATTACAAATTCATCGGTACCCTACCGAACCCTCAATCTAGTCCTACCGACTAAGACTCGCACTTAGCCAGTTTTTTTTTTCTAAATCAATATTGAAGTGGAATTAGCTAAGTCTATGGTTGATCACTTAAGTACTATGAACTAGTACAGTAGTCGATAGGGACGGTAGAAACGGCCTTTAAATAGTGTAATAACATATTGATTTTAGAGGGGCCGGCGCAATAACATATAATGTTTATCAAAATAAACAAATAAATATACTAAGGGCAAATAAAAAAACCGGAACAAACTAAACTTAAGTTCTAATATACATAAACTAACCTTACATTACATATCAACTTACTACGGAAATCGAATAACTTTTAACCTATTCCACAAAAGTTCGCTTCACAACACTATTAAAACACTGCGAAATAAAAAAGAAATGAAACTATAAAAACCTCAACTGTCAGTCCAGTTTCTCTTGTCCCGGTAACGAACGTTCTTAATTTAAAATTTTAATTCGCGTTCGAACGGTCGTGTTTCGTATTTGAAAGAACACATGGCGCAGGCCCGTTCTGAAATCGGCCGGCGAGCAGACTGGGACCCCGCCGCTCAATCCCCCCCACTGCGCATGACACAACCTTTTATTTTATATTTTGACATACCACCCTGCCTGTGACATTCCGCGGTAAAACCTACTCGTAAATTATTCAATTTTATTTACTTATCTACACCCCTGCCGTCGGTTATGACAAGGGTAGTGTGATTCTTCATCTAACTAAAATTGTTTTTGTTTCGTTTTTAACGGGTTTTCTTCTTAAAAGGTCAAACTTGGTAAGTTACACAGCGACTATGTACCCATAATTTAACAACTTGTATACTTGTAACTGCAAATAAATTATTTGAATTGAATTGAATTGACTTGTATGGACAATCATCCGTGCGTTGTAGCGTGACTAAGAAAAGCATACTATCATACTTGAACTATAACCATTAGACAAGTAGTTTATCTTTTTTAAATCGACGGCCCAAAAAAGGAGTATAATGATTTCAGGGTTCATGTAGGTATGCATGTGAGATTCGTTTGTTCCCCAGAACTTATCAACGCATTAACCGATTTAAATGTGTGAGGTGTATCTTTAGAATCCTTACATCACCCCGAGTATCATATATGATGTTGCAATAAAAACATTATGGCGGACTATATACTCCATTTTGTGTAATCTGCAGATTTTTTTTTGGGTGGGTGGGAGTGTTGTCAAAATTTTGTCATTGTTACTATCTAAAACAGGATTTTAATTGCGATCTACTGACATACGAAACGATGTTCGCAACTACACAGCAATGCTTGAATCGTCTGCAATAGACGCAAAGGCCTACTGACATACATTTTAAATATATTTTTTGTATTTTATATTAAGAAATATTGTTTCAAACGTCACTCCAGAGTGACCATTTTTGAGCTAAAAACTGCTTTTTTCCGCTTCAATTTTACTACACACAATAATAGTAAATTACTTACCAAGGGCGGTAAAACAACGAATGTCCCAGATCGCAAGTGTCCCGCCGATGCCCGAGCCGAAGGCAAGTGCGATAATATGCGATCTGAGGCCTTCTTTATTACCGCCCAAGGTAAGTAAAACATTTTATGCCACCCTCTGGCCAGGAAGTGAGACTTTCCGCGCGCGGAGCGTGCGGTAATTTCCACTTTACGGCCAGGTGTAACCTAAAATAAGAAACGAGATGTTTCTATCTAGAACTTAAATAAAATCATCGTATCCTATTAATCTAATTAATGGTTATTGTTATCAATACTTTTGTAAAAAAATACCTCAAAATATTTTAAAACAAAGGAGTCTTGTTTGTATAATTATGTTTATGTCACACCTGGCCATAAAGTGGCCATTATCGCACGCTCCGCGCGCGAAATAACCCACTTCCTGGCCAGGGGGTGACATAAAATGTTGTACTTGCCACGGGCGATAATAAAGAAAGCCTCAGATCGCATATTTATCGCCCTTGCCTTCGGCTCGGGCGTAAAATACCTGCGATCTGAGACATTCTTTGTTTTATCGCCCTTGGTAAATAATGTACTATTAGTTCACTTTTATGCATCGTGTTTGTAATTTTTTTTATAGTTAAAAAGTTTAACGTGTTATTGTCCGTGTACCTATTTTCCTCAGTTTTGTTTATTAACAATGTATTTACAGTAATTTTGTTATAGACCTACTCATTATTTAAAATTAGTTTATATAATTGTCAATATATAATTGCCGTTTCTATTTAACGGAAGTAATAAAGTAAGTAAGACCATGAGAAAATTGTCGCCCATAAGCTGATAGCAAATAAACCGGCCGGGGAAGGTCGAAATCGGTTTTGGCAGTATGCCCGCCCTATTGGCTTATTCCAACTGGACTCGTGTAAAAACGTCTAACTGGTGGAGTGTCATTCGGCGTATTTATCTAAACCTATACAATGGCTGCAGTATCGTATTTAATATTACTTAAGCCGGATTTGACCAACCAGGAAAAGATTCAAAATTATTTCTAAGGTGCCCCCTTGTTTAGCAGAAAATTGTTGCATAGTTTCGCAGAATTTTCATTTCATAGAAACTTTTTATTTCAGAAACTTTTATTTTTTAGGTACGGCTTAAATGCCATTGTATAGAACCCAATTAGACCTACCAGAAAACTGCGATCCTTTTGAAAAAAAAACCACAGATTTCGCAGTCCCGCAAGACTCGGAGCATTGGAAATGAATACAAAAATTTACAAAAATATTTATTTTTATCTTGAATAATAGGTACTTTACAAGCTGAATAATAAAGAATTATATATTAAGTAGGATTTTCAAAATTCCTACTCAAATGCACTTCTCGTCTGCTTCCAAATATTTTAACACCATTACCATGTCGATCAGTCAATAATCACTATAGCTTTTGATGGTTCTTACGGTAAAATGTTTTCTATCAAATGAAAATTCTGCGTAACAATACATCTATAAAACTTCTGTCTGTGTTCTGTGTGTGGCTGTTGTGTCTGTGTGTGTGTGATAGTTTGCATGTAACACCCTCGACTTCGTCATTTCTCAGATTATATACCTAGAGGGCAAATACTGACTATGCATTTATGCAAATAAAAATAATTTAAGGCAGGGGCTACTTTGGGTACCAGATGCTGGCAAAATATAATCGTACTAGTATAGTCTTCAAAGATGTGTACCTATTTTACTAAGCGTCAATTCGACCAAAATATGTAGAAATCGGTTCGGTCTGGGTAATATATAACCTGACAAATGACGAAGTCGAGGGTGTTACATGCAAACTTCGTGTCTATTTATTCGCTCTTGTCATGAAAAGATCCAAGTTTTAGTTTAAAACGGTATGCGGGAAGCATGAATTCCATTGCCGGAATTCCACATTCGTGTTAAGCCACCTGGCTTACGGAAACTTGCAACACCAAATGATTCTCATGCTTCTTGCCGAGCCTTAATTGATCTGAGGTAGCTGTGTAGACAAAAAATAAGAAATAGATCCCAAGAATTGTCCCCAAATCATTATTATATATCAACTAAAATGCCCTAATTTGCTCTTTGGATGTGAAAAAACACGAAAAATTTCGCAACTATGAACCCCACTGTGTACCTACCTATACTCTTTCTGCTGTCAATTATGCGAGACAGGGGAAAAATGGGATAGCCGTATTTCCTCAACGTCCCAGCGACACGTTTATGCAAAATAGTCTAACCAAGAATCCAAAAGGCCCTTGGTGGAGTAGATAAGGGTTGCGCAAAATGGAGCAGTTTGTAACCATCGCTACAATAAACTTAAGTTTGAGGAACTCGTCGGTACATCACTATCAGTCACGTGTACCGCCCATGTGTGGGTAGAACTAGTTTTGAATGAAACGCAGGTCTGAAAAAAGACTTGAGAGACTCTAGTTGTTATACTGCTTTAGCCAATATATTAACTGTGCCGTAAAGTACCAAACGACTAGTGCCTAAGTACCAAGCACACGATTATTCGCCCCAAAGCGTGCACCTGTTAAATCTGGCGAAAATATCTTCACTAAAACTAAATCTCGTTTTACTAAAATGACGCAAAGAAATCCAAACGCTCTAAAACAACCTTTCACATCCCATTTGTTTCACGTACATATTATCGTCACGATGAATTGTATAAAACTTCATTTTTATTACACAAAATAAGTGGTGATTTAAATATCCAGTGAATTTTGCGCTAAAGTTATTTGAGACACTCGCTCGCTTTTTATGCATTTGTTTTTGGATTTTTAGAGTAAACGAAAATAAACGTGTTCAAACATATATCCAACTCTGAAATGCTGTAAACGCAGAAAAATAAGTGTGTAAAACAAAAATTTTGCTTAAACTGAGGAATGTAATTTTTATAACATATAGAAAACGTTGAAACAGGATAAGATAGGCGTTTTATTAAATAAATTGTTTTTAACTAAAGTGAATGAGGAAAATTTTGCCAAGAGCGATCCCATTTTTAATAATAAAAAACCCCTTGGTGCTTGCCGAGATCATCGAAAATCGAAATTAGTCGAATTAGAAAATCGAATTTGACAAATTAAATATAATTGTAAATTTTATGATTTTTTCATATTTCTTCATATTTATTTTACTTTTGTCCGCTTAATGAGCCTTTAGTTGCCGAAAAGTAGAAACGTTTACATTAATTAAATTAGGTAGTAAAGTAGTAGGACTTAAATCTTGATCGAAAAAACTTCCTATCGAATAGTATATCGATTTTAATATTCCGAAAAATGCTGGCACATTTTTGTTCGTGAATAAGAGGGTATAGTTAATTACTTTATACTTACCGACATATTTTTATCGATATATACCGTCACTATTTTTTTTTTCTACTCCTGGCAACATCTCATCTGCCAGTTTACTCCGCGCAATTATGGACTTGACCTTAATTATATATATCTGAATATTTACTGTACTCATTTTCTTTATAGTCTTGAGTAATTAACTTAAATTAAAAGAATATATAAACGGTTTTTAAATACCGAATTAACTCATTATGTTAATTTGTGTTAATTCAAATGGTTTAGAGTTCTTTGTTTCTACGTAAATATAAGTTTTTATTGTGGCATTTTCTTCTTTTATGATACCTACACATCACTTTTTTTTCTTTTACTATAACAAAATCTATGCTTTCATTTTAATATTCTGTAATATTTTTAACTGAACCTATTATTTTATTTATAGAAGTAATTATGGTTCAAATGTATTGCGCAGTATAGCGCAGGACTGGTCATTGTGCCACTCTTTTGGGAGGCTTTTGTCTAGCAGTTGACGTCTTTCTACTGATATGATCATGATGAGGATCTTGAATCTATCACTGGAAAATCACATTTATTCCATCTTTAAACCTACAACTGATAATACTCAAGTTGTACCGAAATTATATTTCACTGGCTCTGTATGCCCCTTTAGAAATACAGGCGTGGGTCTTCTCTTTACAATGAAATAAATCTATGGATCAAATATTATATCAGAATAAGTATTATTTTGATATAATATAAGTATTTTAAATTTCGCTGATGATCGAAGTACAAGACTTTAATATAAAAAAAAGCGTCACTTGAAACTGTGCCCCACGCGTAACTTGAGACTTTGTACTTACCTATAGTTAATTATATGTGCGGAACCTTTCCTACCATAATGTGTTCACAATATATAGAAATTTATACTTACGGTTTCAAGTCGATTTCATTTTCAATCGCTATTCGTCTCCCACAAGATGAGGACACAACGCAAAGCTCTAGATTTTTACAAGCACGTATCTGCGCAAATAAAAAGTTTGCAGATTCTGGGACTATGGTTCTATATACCTTACCCGAAGACTTCTGTCCGGTTTTGGCTCCACGTGTTATTTCGTATTGCATACGGTATTCTCGTTTCTACCTTGCCACCATTAGGGCAAATTGCTTATATAATAAAATTGTTGGCATCAGACAATTTTGAGATTCAGGACGTCGCTTCCAGGTAAGTTTTTTTCTTCATTTTACACAAAAGGTAAGGAAATGTTTGTTTAATAAGCTATCTGCAGCTGCACCGAGAGCGTAAAAAAAGACAGAATAATTAATTAATTAGACATTAGAAATCAAAGCATTACATTAAAAACACAACTCAATGTACTACTTGCAGTCTTGCACTGCTTAAGTTATCTTAACCATTAGTTACCGTCCATGACGTTACCGTCATGGACTCATGGTAGTTGTCATTGTACTAAGTTGTCAATTTACTTTGCAGTACATTGCTGGCAATCAAAGTTTTGTTAGAAAATAAGTGAAGTCGATTTTGGTTGAATAATAAAAATTAAGCGCATGGTTAGGTTAAGAAGCTACGATCAAATAACCAACTTAAAGAAAAGCCCGCTTGCTGGCAACACACGGTAGAATGCCTGCGGATTCTTTGTATAACATAACATCCATGATCACTTGTGCCCCACAGCACTAACTTGGTCCTTACGGAGCTACTCGTGTCATTCAAGCTGTTAGACTTGTTTTGCCGGCGAGGGCTGCTCACTCAGTTGATAGATCAGCTCGTCAACGGCGAATTCTACCGAACTACCCACCGAATCCTTCTGGAGAATGCTATCAAGCTGTCGCGGAGGCTTTTTTGGTTCTACCTGCTTGGTTGCAGCCTTGATGTATTCTGTAAGTATTTGTAGATAGAACATACGTAGTGTTAGTTTACTCCTCGCTAGCTTATAGGCAAGGTTTCTGCAACTCGAAGTTAATATGAGCGTTATTCTTAGGTAATGCTTCAAATGATTTTTTCTCGGAGTGAAAGAATTTTTTTTGATGTCTTAAAAGTTTTCTAGCCATTGATACAAGTAATGCAAATAATTTATGCTTTCCAAAATATTCAATTTCAGAGTCGTTGCTTTCTAAAATTTGTAAAATTCTAATTCGTTGCTGGGCCAATTAAAGGATGATTCACGGTACTTAGCCTACACCGTTCCGTGTCCGGGCCGGCCGTGTCTTATACAGGACGCGCGACGGCCGTCGATTTCTTGTACCAGAAAACGGGCCGGCCCGGACACGGAACGGTCTAGCGTGAATCATCCTTTACACTCGGCACTCTGGACATACAAAGATAGCTCCTTCGTTACGTAAAATTTTACTTAATATTTTCAATTAAGAGTTCCTTATATATATATATATATATATAGCAATATTTGAAGTTTAGTAATCAATTCATAAGTAAAATAAATAAAACAAATCTAAATATAAAAACCGGCCCAGTGCGTGTCGGGCCACGCGCAAGGTAGGGTTCCGTAGTCGTCTACCCGTTACATTATGTGGACTAAAAAGTTCGCAAACTTATATTTACTATGTTTTTGACAGAATTAACAACATTATCTATGGTATCAATGGAAATTGTACGAAAGTTTGCTTTTGCAAAGTACATTTCTGAAGTTCGACTATTACTCGTTAACTAGTAATGTCTACTTAGCTGTGATAGTTTTCCTTTTAAATTCGTCGTATATACTATTACCACACTGCCAACTAGGTTAGAGTGGTCATCTTAGTAACTTTTCAGTTCACATGGTTGTGGCGCCTGGCTTGGGCGGATTTCAAACTTTGCCAGTGAAGATGGAGCTGATATTTGTCGACGCAAACGAGCCGCCGTATTTTGACTATGTTTGTTTTTACCAGGTACGTTTATGTAAATACTTTTATTGACAAGAAAATATATACAACAATACTAAACGACAATAACTTAAATAATAGTAATACGGGTTCTACCGAGGATGCTAGCGGCATTCCTCGCTATATCGCATTGCTGATACGTTATGCGAGGAAGTCGACAGCTCATCGCACACCAGTAACGTCAACCAGACGCCTAACTTTCTTGGCTACGAGTGGAGGTCCTGTTCTGTTCGTTGCTGCTTGTAGCTGGTGTTGAATGTCTGAATGACGTGAATAGGAACTCTACTCTCTTATAGCCCTAGGCCATTCGGTAACGCAAGCCATGTTACTTGCGACCTTTCTGCCGAACACAGCTAAACCACGCCCTCAGTATAAATAGCGTGTTTTATGAAACGCGGGGTTTTATCAATCTACAGACGCCTTGGGAAGCAGTCGCGAGCTCGTTTCCAGTCTAATTTATCTCTATCTGATTCATCTAAACGAAGCTCATCAGCTCGGGGCGCGATTCCATCGTGTTCGGCTATGAGAACAGATGATGTCTGATTATTTCTACTTTTCTGATTTTCTCTCGTGTTACGAGATGTTTCACGCTGCGAGTTTTGAAGATCTAGGATCGAGGGTGGTCGATTTAGAAGCGCAAGGATGTCTTCTCTATCTTAAAGTTTAGAACTAGGGAATCAGTTCATTCGTTCTCAAATTATGTCACGAAACGTGACATTGTGATAGCAACTTTACTTTCCACACTAGATTGCAGGATGTTTCAATGGACTTTCCCAAAGGTTGCTCGATGAGCAAAATGAATCTACCTGATGAATTATTCCATTCCCTTAATGCAAATGTGTAGTAACTAACTTTAACGCCGTTTTCCTTAAATATTTCAACTTAAATTAACAGATTTACTCTTATTTTACGTACGCTGTTTTTAATTGTCTTTGTTGGTTCTAAAGTGGTCCTTATTGACCCTAAACGTTAGTTATATTTTGGCGTAAATGGGTTCCGTCCGGTACTATAACAATAGGAATATGGTAATAAGGAATAATATGTAACTATAAGAAATTTCATAAAGGGTTTATCTATTAGGATTTTAGACCATGACCAGAGAACTTCTTATAGATTCCTTATTTAGAATATCAAAGTATACTAGTTTAGAAAATATAGGATAGCTAGGAGGGTACCACGAATTGCGTATCTCCATTTCTATAAATGGGTAGAAAAAGTCCGATAGACTTGGTGATATATGTTCTTAACCCTGCCCTAATCTGACAATCCATCTTTACACAATAACGTTTCGTCTCCAACTCATCAGACCATTATCGGTTCGCTCACGAACTTTGTGGCCAACTTAAGCACCGACTATTTATTATATTCCATTCAGCCAACTTTCTTTCGGTGATGTTGAATGATTATTTTAGTAAGAACTGTTCGCAATCAGTCGACCGATTGATCGGGTCAAATTGAAAACGGTTTACGGCCCAAAACGCTGAATGGAAAACGAATTTCAATTTCAGTCTGTAATTTTTCAATTATTAGTTCATACGATAATTACAGTAGAAGTGCATTTACTTATGATTTATAATGCTAGTCAGTCATTTAACGCTATTATGGGCGCAGAAATATAATGATCTCTTGAATAAGTAAAATTGAAAATGGGAACTGAATTACATACATAACTATAACTTCCTGAACTTATCGAATCCGTTCACAAAGTTTCATGAGAATCGGTTGAGATATCCGACCTCTAGATGAGAACAGCGGGACATATCTACGAAACGATTTGGCAAAGATAAACGAGACGCATCGCTTTCTCGGTCAATTAATAAACAAATTAACATATTTTTATTTTCAGATTTTGTACAAACCAATGGTTGTATTAACATTTGTTTCGATAGGAACATTACCATGCGCTTTTTTATCATTTGCAAGTAAGTAATAACTTGGACTCAAATCTGTTCATCCGTTTGGCATCAGTTATACGTTGATCATGCGATACACTCATATTACAATACGGATCACTCGTGTATTGATGACTGTTGAAGGAAAATCCATACAATTTCCAATACCACGATAATATTGACACCCCAGAATTATGAGTAATAATCACCGTAAAACTAATGCCTTCTAGAGTTACAATTTCACAGATATAAATGCAGATAAATGTTAATTATATGTAACACTCATCATCTAACGTTTACTAATATAGGTACTATAAATACCTAATCAACACATTATTTGGACACGATTTTGTAAGGGAACAAATAAAATGATCACCTAAATAACTTTTGATATCACCAAATTTTCGAACCCTAAAATAAGGCTCAACACTCAAAAAAATGTATCGACCATCAATTTCAGGTCACCTAAACACTCATACCTATTATTCCAGCAGTTGCAGCTATTTTACTTATTGCGTTTATAATCGCATCAAAAAATTGTCAAGTACCACCAAAAATACTAAACTACCACCAAATCTCGTGCATCATTTGTTATTATGATAATGCATTTATTTCAGACATTAGAATTGCATCCAAATATTATACACATTACAAGCTACGTATATTGTAGTTAATACATACAAATTAATTATTTTTACAATTGAATTAAAAGTTAAACTTCCAATTAAGGTAAACGTCGCAATTTTGACACCTTATGTTGATACCCAATACTCATACGTTAGCGTATGTGTATATAATATACATATATATATATATATACTAGCTTTTGCCCGCGACTTCGTCTGCGTAGAACTCGGTCCATATCAACTTCTATACCGTATTTCGCCGTCACCAGGTACTGCGGGCCGGGCAATCTCACTAAACATTGCGCACGCCGGCTCAACGCGCCCGCATGAAACACATGACAGAGGATTTAATATTATGGATATAGATCAAGTAACGTAGATGAAAATTAATATGATGCAGGTGCGGAAAAAACTTCATACGCATCAAGTATGGAAACGAAAACGCGAGTGTAGCGAGCGCGAAATGTTTCGAAAATTATGATGCACGTGCGGAAGAGACTTCATACGCCTCAAGTGTAGGTAGATGAAAACGCGAGCGTAGCGAGCACGAAATATTTCGAACATTACGATGAAGGTGTGGAAAATACTTGATACGTATTAAGTAGCGTAGATGAAATAATTTCGAACGTTATGACGCAAGTGCTGAAAAGACTTCATACGCATTAAGTAAAAGATGAAAACGCGAGCATAGCGAGCGTGAAATGTTTCGAACATTATGATGCAGTTGCAGGTTCTGAAAATTCTATCAAGTAATGTAGCACGAATGTAAATAATTTTTAATCATTTGCAAGCCTGCTTACAGGTTAGATAGACTGTAGTACCATATCTGGTATTTTTAAGTAACAACTTTGAAAGCTATCTTAGCAAATAAATATTTCTAAGTGCCAAAGTAATTCAATTTTATTTTATTTTATACGCAGTTTATAGTACCTATTAATTTCTCTAAGTCTGTTACAGACATTCGAACTAAATCTGTCATAATAAAGGTTGACACACACATAGTTAAAGCTCGGCACCAGACCGGCGCGGCCTCACCTCACGTAAATCCAACGCAAGCACGGAACCGCATCGTGCCTCAGCACTGGCCGCGTGGCGGTGCCGCGCTTGCCGCGAGGTGTCCACTGGTTGAGGGCTTTTTACGTTTGAAGTAGGCCGTTTCGCCTGCGTCTGTTCACCATGGCTGGTGGTCCTGTCCCGAGCAGGGGCGATGTCGTTACGTAGTGGATAATGGCTGGAGCTCGCCGCTGTATCCGCACTCATCTGGTTTGCCAAAACCTTAACTGTGCGTTGCAGTATGAAGTTTCTAACAAAGAATTGGGGCGGCGCCGGTCTGGTGCCGAGCCTTTATGTGTGCGACAACCTTAATTATTATATTTTATTGAGCCTAAAATGTCCCACTGCTGGGAAAAGGCCTCCCCCCTCTTTTTCCATTCCTCGCGGTCTTGATTATCTGCCCAGTCTCCTTTTTAAAGAGTCCAAATTATCACGTCACCGCCGGCGTGGTCTACCGCGTCTCCGTTTTGAGTCGTGGGGCATCTACTCTGTGGTCTTTTTGGCCCACAGCCCATTCGGCATCAGGTAGACGTGTCCAGCCCAGTCCCACTTTAATTGGGTTGTTTTCCGAGCTACGTCAACTATTTGAGTTTTGGAGCGCAGTGTGGTGTTCTAGATTCGATCCACCAACTTTACACCCAATATGCTGCGCTCCATGGCTCGCTGGCAAACCCCGAGTATGGAATTCTGGGCTTCTGTCAAAGACCAAGTTTGTGCACCGTAGGTGAGAACTGGAAGTATGCTCATGTCCATGAGCCTACGTTTAAGTGAAAGAGGTAGGTCGCCTTTCATTGGGTGATTCATAGACCAATAGCTCTTCCAGGCGTTTACTGTCCTCCTATCGACCTCTTTTTCTTGTCTTTGTCGACAATCTTAATAGCTCATCATAATCAAGTGGTGGCGAAATTACTCAGTTTATAACTACGGTGGAAAGAATAAATAAATCATATCTAAATCATGCAAATACCTATTTTATCTTGCCACTTTAAGACTCAAATTAGTAAATTGTGCAAGTGTAGTTCTACATTAGCTTCCTTCAACTTTAACGAATGACATCTGAATACTGACCAAGGGGCTGACACGCTTTGCTAGAGAAAGAGAGTCTTATTGCGATTCCTATAAGAGAAAATAGAAAAGAGTGGCATGTTTTGTCCCTATCACCGACCGAACATTTTTTCATGGTCGGGTTATAGGCAAAACGCAAACTTCCATAAGCAAATACATTGGACATGCAAATCGGCCAAATTGCGTAGTACAAATTATGTATGAAAATTAGCAAGTATGAGAAAGACATAGCACCGGTCGGTCGTTGGCGCATCTATAACTAAAGAGTTTATATTATATCTATGATCTGTATATTGACACTTGACACACGTCTCTGACATGTCAAACGTCAAATAATATCGTAACATTTACAAATGTCTAGACTCACCTCACCATACGTCCCAATTGTATCTTGAACCTGAGATTCGTGAAAACTGTGAGCATGTTCGGAGGTCAGGCTTTCACTGGTTCTGCAGAGACGAATTTTCGTGGGCATTGTAAATACCTAACATGGATCCGGTTCATAGATTGGAAGTTGAATCTAATTTATCAGTTTGAGGGATTATTTCCAGGATAAAAAGTATCCTATGTCCTTCCCCGGGTCTCAAACTATCTCCATACCAAATTTCATCTAAATCTGTTCAGCGGTTTAAGCGTGAAGAGGTAACAGACAGACAGACAGACAGACAGACACACTTTCGCATTTATAATATTAGTATGGATATATATATATACCACCACCACCACACCACACCATTGTAATTTAAAGGAAAAATAAACGCATTTGTATTTGTATTTTGTATTTTTGTATATATATATATATATATATATATATATATATATATATATATACAACGCGCGAGCCGAGCGAGCGAAGCGAGCGTGCCGCGGCAGCGGCCGGCGAAGGGCCAGAACCACCACATGTTGAGTCCGAAACATGTCGCTGGATGAGTCCGAAACATGTCTCTGGATGCGTCCGAAACATGTCACTTGATGAACCCGAACATGTCGCGTGTGAGTCCGAAACATGTCGCTCGATGAGCCAGAATATGTCGCTGGATTAGTTCGAAACATGTCTCTGGATGCGTCGGAAACATGTCACTTGATGAGCCCGAACATGTCGCTTGTGAGTCCGAAACATGTCGCTCGATGAGCCAGAATATGTCGCTGGATTAGTCCGAAACATGTTGCTCGATGAGCCAGAACATGTCGCGTGTGAGTCCGAAACATGTCGCTCGATGACCCCAACATGACGCTCGATGGGTCCGAGACATGTCATTGCGTAGATCCGGCATTATACTAGACTAGATATTAATTTGATGAAACAAATGACGCTTGAAATTAGGTGATCATGTAGTATTTCTGGGTATCGAAAGAATTATTTGGGTGTAATTAATTTTAATAGGATTACGAGCCCAGTAATATTTGGATGTAAATTATATGAAATTTGGTGTTTGAAAGTAGGTGATCATTAAGTTTTTTTGGGTAGAGACTAATTTATTTGGTAACAATTTAATTTAATAGGTTATCGACATGTTACTTCTTTGAGTTTCACTTTATATTTAAATGGAGTTGGGTGCGAATCTAGTATTTTTGGTAATCAAATGTAATTTTTTAGGGCATCATTCGGCAATTAATTTGGTGGTGCGTTAAATGCTACCCATTTTGTTATAATAAATTCAACAACTTTATTCACACTCAGCGTCGAGGACACGATATCGTGTTCTCCGTTCGTAGACAGTTTTCGCTTCAAAGCAGAAAAACCTTGTTATCGCCTACGAACGTAGCGCGTAGCACTCGTCGGCATTTAATGTGTTAATATCGCTTTACAAATCTCTAGTCCAAACCAAAGCCTGTGTTTATTTTTAATTGAACATTATAATTTTACTTCTATGTCTTTTTAAACACCTTTTATTTTAGATTTAATTAGGTAATTGTTACGAAAGAATATTTCAGTTTGAAATAAACCTGCCTTGCAGACGGGTAAAAAGTATTTAAATAATTTTATAAGAATTTCACGCTCAGCATTTTGGTTGATACACGATACATTTTGTAGAATTGACATAGTACTCAAAGTACTAAGTCTAGATAATAAAAATGTGAATTGATATTCCAGTTGCCCAGTTGGACATTCTAATTGACAACTTTAAACACATGGAGACACTCGTTAAAATAACCAGAGCCGAGAGAAATTGTAATAAAGATGAAGCTTTCAAGGAAGTGTTCAAGGGTCTTCTGCTGCACCACCGAACGATTATAAGGTGAGGATATCTACATTAAGTAATGTGTCCATGTATAAGAAACTACTTGCGTAACAAGAGTTATTATACTTACGATTACGGGTACAGTTTACACCTCAGATTCGGTTGAAGCCGCTCAACCAATCTCACTGGAGCGCAAACTCTTAGAGTATGCCAGATATATCGATTGAAAGAGACACCCTTTGTTTTTCGCTCACGACAAAACGGGATGCAACCCTCTCCGAGAATGGCTTTCTAGACAAATCTCGTTAAATATCTGACTGTGTGCAGGTTTATCAAATTTCCTCTTTTCAGTACCTAGATGAGGTAAAATACCATCATATTAACTTAATCGTGTCTTTTAATAATGCGTTGTTTTAGTAGGCTGAGGAAAAAAAGGAAAATATAGACTTAACTTTGAATTTATTTTCTATCGATAAAATTTTAAGCAATCATGTTTCGCTATTGTCAGTACCACAATCATATATCTGAAAATCAGCCCCTACTGTTTGCTAGTCTGGGCAGGACAGCGTTTCAAAGTCTCCAAATTTCTCAGTGTAGTGCCTTAACCCTTTGACCGCCAAGAACCTATAAAGTGGTTGTGTGTCGTCGTGCCCACCACGCCAACAACCACTTAAAAGGTCGGAGTGAAGGTGTTCATTGATCATGAAAAAAAAACATTTATGAACTGTTTTAATTTGTTTTTATTGGTTTAGAGATTACACCAAAAAAACAGTGCTTGGTGCTTGCCAGTAGGGCACGACGACACACTATCGCTTTGGCGGTCAAAGGGTTAAACCGCCCCCGTAGTCGAGCGGAGGTTTCCCTAGATTTTTCCCGGGCCACTCTCCAACCGCGCACTCCTATCAGTTTATTGGGCGCGGCCTATAAAGCCACAGTTAGGGTAAAAAAAATATTTAAAAAAACTTGCGGTACCCGCACCAAACCTGCACGGTGCAGTCAGCCAAGAGATCATTTCCTTGGCTAAAGGAAAACACACGCTACTAGAAATCGTTACGATCCGACAATGCCTACCGTTTTAAGTGCGCGTCAAAAAATTGACGTCATTAGTAATATTTTACTGAAAACTTCAACTAACCGAGCGGTTTCGTAAAAAGTTCTTACCAATTGCTTACCACCTAAATAAGACTTAACTACTCTGAGATAAAACAGTTCCATAAGACGTTTCTTATATAAATTCCTTCATTTGTGTTTGTTAGCTTTGTCAACACTGCAGAGGCAGCGTTCGGTGGCCAGTTTGCTTTGACTCTCATACTGATGTCGACTGTAATTTGCTTCACTTGCGTGCAATTCTTTTCGGTACGTACATGCTACATACTTTTACTAAAAAAAATCCCAACATATCTGCGTCGTACTTGATAATGGCCTAAAATAATATATCTTTTATTTTTCAGATTGAATCTCCGTCTAATGACTTAGTAGGCGTATTTTGGGTAATGGCCTATTTACTAATTTTCGTCATGATTTTGTTTACTGATTGTTATTTTGGAAACTCCATCTACGTGAAGGTAACTTTATAATTAATTTTATGTTATTTTGCACTAGATGACATTTATTTATTTTATAAGTGTTATTTGGGGTTTTTTTCAATCATTGTATAAGTATTAAATTTGACGACATAAACACCAAAAAAACAGTGCCCCCTATACTAAGCTTCTGGGTGAAAATACACTCTGGATGCCCAAAAATTCTTTTATAATTAATTTAATTTATTTTAACTGTACTTTACTAACAAATATATTAGGGTGTCCCTTATTTTACGATTTTCAGAAATTAATATTGCATACCCCTTAAATCGGTTTCTTTTATCCCAAAACGAGCTGAAAATAAATATCAGGTCATTCCTGTAACTGTAACCCGTGCCGACACTCATGCAATGTATGAAAATGACCAAATTTTTTTCCCGTTTTTTTTTTTTTGTCAACTTTGTATAACACTCTGAAACTATGCACTTTTTGTATACTATATAGTATGACAAAGTCGAAGAGCATTAAATTACCTAAAAGTTAAGTGGTCGAACAGATTTGTAGACTTAATATTAACGGCCATACAGCCGATCAAAGTTAGAAAAAAATAGTAATGGTGGAATTACAGTTATTTACCATTATTTGTATGTTAACTATGTCGGATTAATTATTTTTTCTCACAAGAATACCATGACAGTCTCTCACATGAGAATCACAAAAAATGTATATAAATATATGTATAACTAACTTCTTGCCGCGACTTCGTCCGCGTCAACTTCGACTTCCTATTTCACCCCTTGGTGGGGTGATTTTCGGGATAAAAATTATCTTATTATGTTAATCCAGGTTATAAACTAGTAGTGTATCAAGTTTCATCAGAATCCGTTCAGCCGTTTTTGCGTGACTGAGTAACAAACATCCAAACATCTAAACTAGGTCGGACTCATTATAAGCGATAGAAGTGCGCGGTTGATGGTAACCAGTAGTAATTGATAACCAATAGTTTAGATGTTCGTACGACTGTCAGTCTAGGTCATACCTTATTAATTGCTGTAACATTTCCAGAGCACAGATTTAGCGACGGTCGCCTATGGGAGCCCTTGGTTAGATATGCCGCAGGAACTGAAGAAAAACTTAGTACTTTTAATAGCCAGAGCTCAGAAACCTCTGGTCATAACTGCCTGTAAACTCGTCCCCATATCGCTGCCCACATTTACTGCGGTAATATCTCCTATATTAACTGCATCACGGTAAACTGATTGAGGCATAAATTCATGTCTTAAACCCTGCCTATATTATAGTAACAATCGAACTTGGCATATTTAGGGTTCCGAACCAACCGTAAAATTAAGTTGGTTTTTATATGTGATTTATCAATATATAAGTATTTTTGAGAGAACATTATACCTAATAATAAATATTATAACCAAATTGTAAGTTCATTTATGTCAACTATAAATAAAAAAAATCCTTGGAACAAAACGGAACCATAAAAATGCAGGTTAACAACTAAACCATAAGTAATAAAAAATAAAAATTTAACCGTGCACAGCATCAATGGCAAATAAATATTTCTCCCTCATAAAACAAACGACAGCAATGAAAAATATCTCTTTTTTAGTAATCAATGGAGTGGCGCTTGCTACATAATGTGCTGACATGTTTAGTACAAAGGTTAACCTACCTATGTTTTGAGTATAATAAGCTAATCGTATTTTTTTGACGGGAGAAGTTATCTTTAGTTTTCCACACAACAGGTTATATTTATACACTATTTACTGTTCAAAAACATACAATGAAAGTCTATTTTACATTAATTTAAATGTATCTGCATTGAAATAAACTCTCCCTAGTCTGGAGTACGGCATAACAAATGGAATTTTGAAGTATTTAATAACTTCCATCAGAGGCTTCTAAGTAATTAATCCAGAACTTTCCAATTCTTTTAAATGAGATAATAAAGTGCAAAGTCGCCATATCTCGCATCGATTTTCGTGCCCACTCGGTGGAATGATTTCGTTGCCCATGGATATGAGCACAGTATATTGCTCTAGTACCCAATTTCAGAACATGTTTTCGGTTTATTAATTATGTGAATGCATAAAACAATTGATATTGAGACGGATCCAAAAAAATATATATATTAACTAACATATGAATTTCATTCCAATCCCGTTCATTTCATTTTGTTTGTTTCATTACTTACCACATTTCAATTTTTTTGGATCCATGTCCAGATGCAATGTTTCACTCACACGCACTTTACAAAAATGGCATTCATATAAATGAATGCCATGCCAGTTTAGGTATATTGATTTCAAGCTATAAAACTTATATAAAAACAAGCATTCATGTGCATTCATTGTTGTTGTGTGTTTCAAGTTAGCATTTATGTTGCTATAAAAAGACTAATGATTTGAAGGTCCTATATTCTAAAATAAGTTGAATTAGTAAAACAAATTCAAGGCTTAAACATCAAATAGTGATGCAAATGTAGTAAATATTTCCATTACAAAACTGAGCTTTTCAAACGCATTCTATTTCGTGTCATATAACATAATTGATAGGTACCAATTATGCACTTTTATATTACAGGTTATGAACTGGTCTTACAAAGCTTTTGCCGTTATGAACGGGATGAAGAAATGAAATTCTTCCTGCATTAGAACACTCATAAGTAAAATATTACAAAATGAAACAAAGTCAACTGGAATTGTTATGCACTAATTACCCACACTTAGCGACATAAAACAAAAGGACTACTGCTACTACTGCTAGGAAGGAAAAATAATGTAAATGGGGGAAATTCTTGCACGGTAGGAACTATACTTATAGTAACTGAATGTGTAATTACGCACGTAGAAAATGTGCCACGCAAATATTATGCATATTTCCTAATTAGAGGAAATTATTAAGCAAAATGAAAGATATACCTAATAAAAGTATGATTAAAGAATCTTATCATCTGTACCACTGAGCGTATTTGATTTAAAATTCCTGTTCAAAGTAGCTTGCAATATGTATACTACATACCAAACATTTATATATTTACTTTTACCGAGGAATATTATAGAAAAACCAAAAAAAATTGTGTTTGAGTCGTAAAATATTGCGTGCATTATCTGTACTTTGTTCATAAGTCTAGAGTTGTTATTGTTTATTAAAACATAAGAATACTGATTGCATATTTTAATTTATTTTATACAAAAAAACTTCCGTGTCATAACTTAAAAATGTTGATCATATTTTTTTGAATTTACTATTTGTTGCGATAATTTGATGTTTTAATATCCATATATGGATAATTATATAGCCTTTATGTTAATGATATTGATAATAATTCTGAGGAAACTACCCGGTTACCGAATAACTTTAACTCTATGTCTGTCTGTCTTTGCCTTTGGACATATTGCAAACAAAGTAAATGTGCAAGCTCACATTATCGTTTTGATAACTACAATAATTATGTAAACTAACCTATTCACTATAGCGGTCTCAGGGTCTTGGGCTCAATAACTACTCGACTTTATGTCACTACCAAAACGTCATTACCAATAGCGAATAGCGATATTTTTTCATTAATAATACCAAAATCGGCTAGTGAGTCGGGTCTTTAATCGCCGAGATCGATATCGTCATATAACAGAAATCACGAGTCATCCATTAGTGACAATTAATGTTTGCTGCAATCAGACACGGGCTGCGGCCTAACCGCAGGAGGGTTGAAATTTGCAGTAACTGTACTTGAACTTTAATACAAAGGGTTTTTAGAATGCATTATGTCACCAACAAGCGGGTTGTCCTGATATCTTGATCGAAGGATATTTATATTTAAATCGGTTTCGAAAATCTTTTAGAAACCCTAAGTCACGCGCTTGACTAATGGATACGTTCAAACACTTTGTGTCAGCAGTCGTGGGTGAACAGCTTAGACACTTGTTTAGCGACATCACAGTTTGGACAGTCGTTGAGACACCGAAACCGTCTTATGTCTGAACAATACTGTCAGTAATGTCAGACATTTGTGTCGCAATTAAATGTTGTAGTCTATTTGAGCCCTAATGCCACATCACTGACATTCGCAACTTTAAACGACAGATGCCTGACGTGAACCAATACTGGCCACTGATTGCGCATACTTTTTATGAACCTTGGGATCAAGTTCCTGCTGGGTGAATGGCGCGGAGTCAATACAGGTTGTAAATAGTTAAAAGTCAGGATACTCCATATGATAGCTCTGCTGCAACGCACGCTGCAATTAATCAGCTGCTGTACACAGCTCGCGTAAGGGAACAAGTGTGTATTATGGTACATTCTGGTTGTTTCCGCATGTTTCCTTACGATTTACAGAAAATCTCGAAGTATCTTGGCACTCGTGACGATGGCGATGCACGTTATTGGATTACTGTTCAATACCAATTATGGCACTGACACGAAAACATCTAAAGTTTATGTAATCAAGTAGAAGATGCCCATTGTATTTATATTCTGATGGCTTATTATGTTATATGTCACAATCAATCAGGAAATTATATATTCCCTTATCTTTGTCAAGTTTACTAGAAAGGTTGTTTTTATTCAAATTTATTACGTTTACCGATAACAATGATTTATCCAATTAGTGGGTTCCATTTGATACCTGATTATTTGAATAGTTAATGATTATGCGAATCAGCAGCGCCTTCTCTCTACTGTGAAGTCTGGTATGCTCGGTTTCTTTGGCAACGTCATCTCGACGTAACGGAACGTCCATAGAACGTCTTGTCGTGTCGCATCCACGCGAGTGAGTCTAATGGATTGCGCGACAAATACGAATCTGATTTAAGCGGCAATTACACTTCGTCGTTCGCCGCATGCTGCATGCGGCGACCGCAAAAGTGTAAAGAAGACGTTAGTCGGCCGCATTCAGCGATCGACAGCTGCCAAGTCGCCGTAGTAGGCGGACAGACTAGTGTAAAGACGACGTTTGTTGGCCTAAGTAGTTTAAAATGAATTCGGCGACCGCATTAGGTGAACGACGAAGTGTAATTGTCGCTTTATTTTCTAAGAAATAATATTTCTTAATTTAGGAAATAAGAAATAATATTATTCTATCATGTCCTATTCTAAGGAGTTCGGGGCTGCTTCCGGAATTTGGCGTAGGCACTAGTTTTTCAAAATCGACTTCCAACTGATCATAAAGAAAACTAGACCTTACTGAGATTAGTCCAGATTACTCATGACGTCGTTTACCGTTATTTTCGATTCATATCAAGCCAATATACTTGTGATTTAAGCGAAACCATACCACTAAACTACTATTACAAATTAATATTGATTAATTATACAGAATGCACAGTAATTACGCTACCACAGTTCCAAAATTTCAATCTCAATCTCGAGAACTTTTTAAAGTGTAAATAATAACTTGCGGTAGGTATTGTGACGAGGCAAACGCCGCAAATTGAATTGTGGCAGTTGTTGTGGTTGTGGCGTCGCGTGGCGTGACGTCACGCGTCGGGCGCGCTGTCGACACGCGCCAGTTTTCGACTGAGCAATTTGTAGCTCGCTGCACTTTTAGATGTCTTTTTAGTTGACAATACCGCGGAAAAGTTGATTTGCGACACTGGATATTTAGTGACACTGCTGCAATAACAATTTGAGTAGATGAATATTTCATCAATTTTCATCAACATGGTAGGCACATTTAAGACAAATATATTATAATTAACAACTACTCAAACTTGAATATAAACTTTCGTGGGTCACGTTTGAGAACTATCTTTTACCTAACGGTTAAAACCCCCGTACAGTATAGTATTAATCTACTATTGTCCATATATCCGTGACGAGGCTGCAACGCGTCGGCCGGAGCCGGAGTGACAATTATACGTAAGGTTTAACCAATTTTCCAATCCCCAGATAAAAAAATATCTGTAAGATAAATGTTAGCTCTGTCTTTTTCTTTCAATTTCAATTTATTCAATAATTGCAACCAT
The DNA here is from genome assembly GCA_951800055.1 of Cenopis cana. Classification (NCBI taxonomy): domain Eukaryota; kingdom Metazoa; phylum Arthropoda; class Insecta; order Lepidoptera; family Tortricidae; genus Cenopis; species Cenopis cana. The sequence goes on along the minus strand of OX637489.1, from coordinate 7,880,925 downwards.
GGTGGTTCTTATTTATACATATTAGTAGGTACATCATGGACCCCGTTAGGGTGTAGCAATTTATACGTATCTTAATATAGTCTGATCTATTCTAATTATTATTTATGATAGCTGTTAGTTTAACAATTTCAATAAGTTAGGTAACTAACTAGTACCTAAGATAATATGTTGAGAATAACTTGTTGGACTAGTTACTTATAACACAATTATTTTCTATGAATATTAAATTGACTTAAGGAGTTATATAATTATTATGAAATAGGCATGGCATGCCAGATTTATGACTAAAATAATTATTTTATTAATTTGGATAGTTTGATTAACATATTCATTTTTCTATGAATAAAAATGAAATAAAAGAATTAAATAAATATTACGTAGTTTGTAATTGTCTAATTGCATGTCAGATTCAATATCCGTTTTATTTCTCTTATCAGCCCGGTATTGTTTTCTTCTTCCAAGATATTCGGCGGTATTTTGTTATATATTCTCACACATCTACTATATGGGCCATTTAAAAAAAAACTAGATTTTGGTAGTGCTAATAAATTCTTTGATCTCGAGTTATAATTGCTACATTTCTTTTTTTTGGGCGAACAGATGGATATTTTTCCGGACAAATATTATTGATTCCAAGATATATAGGGATGGAAGTGTGAGAATATTATGTTTGATGAAGTGTGGTCTGCAGCTATCTCTGCCTTTTATGTTTACTAATATTCTGATGCATTTTTTTGCAAGACAAACACGTCGTGTGTATCTGTGCTTGCACCCCATAAAACAAGTCCACATCTAAGCCATGAGTAGGCATATGCATAATATGCTGACAGTGCTGCTTCAAAGTTTGTGTTTGCTTTTAGAATGCTGAGGGCATATATGAATTTGGATAGTTTATTTCGTATGCTTTGTATGTGTGCTTTCCAATTTATACCGATTTTCATTTGACTTCACAATTTAAACCGACGAATAATTTTATCTGGGCATTGAAAAATCTGTCCTTATTAAAATATAGTGTATAAGTGTTAGTATCTAAAAATTGCTGCGGCCAACAGGGTACCTACATTGTTGTAACCTTTAATTTTAAGTTCCACTTGTAAGATAACCATTACGTGCAATAAATTATTGAGTATTGAGTTTAAACAACTACTCAGATACAGGCAGTGGTCCGTTTCTAAATTGGTAAATGGTCAGTCATTGCCATTTTAGACTTGGAAAATTATAACTTGTAGCTTCGTATAACTGGCCGCCCCGGCGGCTGAATCTACATACTTTGTGATCTTATGTTCCTCGTATCAATTGCCGATCAATAGATTCTCGCACAGATTTATTTATTGTTAATTTTAGCAACATTATATTAATTAGAATATTTATATTAACAATAGATAAACATCCCCGAGTACGCGTTTACAGTTAATTGCATATGCAGAACAAACGATGGAAAGGTAGATATAGATAAATATATGATACAACCAAAATAACATATCCTTAACTTTACTTATTTTAAGTATTATTCAAGTTGGCATTTAAAACTTTCCCCGAGTCAAGCTACACAGTAGTGGCTCATAGTGGGAACCGCGTCTTAATCGGTAAAAACAGTTAAGCTTTTCAAGATCGTATTAATTAATAAATATGATAGAAGATAAATTATAATAGTACTAGTAAATATTATTTTTCGTTGTGATAAATATATACGTAGTTTCGACTTCGTGTTTCGGTTTAGGTCTGAAATTAACCCTGTTGTGTAAGACAAGGAAACCAAAGCCCGAACACGGCATCCATTAACCTCCATTTCCTATGTATGTAGTACAATGCTCAATGCATTATATAATGACTAGACAACTTAATACGTGTTTGTAGTTATCAGAACTCACTAAAGGCACATTGTACAAACATATATTAGTACAGATGTTTTAAAACACGACAATAAAATATTTCGTAATTGCTTGAAATATTAAAGTGAAACATAGTAAACATGTCTCGTGAAGTGAACAAATTTTCGTGTCCATTATATTTATATAAGAGTATTTGTTTATAAGAATCTTTACCGGGACTCGAATCCAGAATTCCAGGCTTCTAAACTATCGTCAAATATATCGATGGTTAAGGGCAAACAATCACACTGAAACTGTAATACCACACTGACAATGAACTATAGGTATATATTTCTGGCAGCATTGCCAACTTACAACAAGAGATGTATCAATGTCTACTAAGTACCTCGCGCCGCCACTCCTGGGAATGAAATTATTTTGGACTATGGCTAAAGATGGAAGACGTGTCAAAAGTTCAGCAGCCATATTCGTGAAGGCGACGTTTAGTTGTACGACTGAGTTGTGATCGAGACGATTCACTATTAGTTGGTTTTATTGTGCTGTTGTCATCGTATACATCGAAGCGAACTAGGTGCTCAGAAACATCTGCACAACAATGATGACATTGACAGGAACTGTTATTAACATTAATAGTTTTAATCAAGAAGTTTATGAAATGATTGCAGAATGAAAAAGATGCAATATAACAATGACGTCATTCAAGGCCATATTTTCTAGCTTCTAATGAATGTTCAGCACGCAACCTCCAGCATGTATCTAAACTTCTTGGTTTTAATCATTATAAGCGAAGAGGATATAATCATTAGGTTTATCGAACTTTACAGAAAGTAATGGCAGATCAAAAGATTGGTCGTAATCTTTGATTAATATATATTCAATACAGCAGTCGCGCTTGTTTACACATGTATTTGAAAACAGGTCCACCTTTTCATTCCGCGACCGCTTACCAAATTTTCTTGTATTTTTCAGTAGGTACATATACGCTGATAAAGACTACCCAATAAACATTTATATCTGTATAAAGGTTGTACTATGAATTATTTTTATACTTTAGGCTGTTAAACTAAGCTGCATAGGGGCAGTGTAGTGGCTTATACAACCTTTATACATCTTAAAGGGGCCCCAAATTGTACAGCTTCAAGTGTAGATTAAGCTGGTTAACAGCTGTATTATAGCTGTATACATCTAAATGACAAGCTGACTTAGGGTGTATTATAATTCCATTATACAGGTACAAGTCTAAGATGTGGCTTGTTTTATTCTTATATACGTGCTCAGGCTGGTGAAAGTCTTGATATAAGAATAATTTTATTTACAAAGTAAAAACTTCTGTTTTTTTTCTAGATGTTGTTTATTAAAGTGGCCATTTATAATTTGTGAAGTAAAAATTAAGTTATAGTCGAATATATGATAGTACCCGTTTTTCTATTTTACGTCGAAATTGTGCTTGCGGTTGCTAATTTTCCGTGAATATGTATATTAATTAATAGCAAAAAACTCACGCGCCCTCGAAATAATACACAATAATAGAAATTAACAGTTTATTGATACTACCTAGCCAGTTTTTATTTGTCCTAAAATCGATATGTTTTGTGTACTCAGTACTTTTTTTACTGAAAATAAACTAATTATATTGTGTCTAGTTACTTATTGTAAAATAATTTTCAACATTCTACATTAAAATATCGGATGTGATATAAAATTAAATTTTTAGGTTATGTTTTAATGGCGACCCAATTTAAACAGCTGTTGCTCTTTCGGTGCACTATTATAAAGCTATTTGCTGAATTGAGGAATAACATTAGAATAATTATCAGCTTCAAGAGTAATAATGTCTGTTTATTAGAATTTAATTATTAAAGTAGCTGCTTAGAAGTCGATATTTTGTCCATATTACAGCCATTTGCTCCGGTTCGCTTTTGTTCTTTCCATGGTTTGGCGTCCATAATTTTTATTGCTATTTCATAAAATAACTATTTACACCAGGAACACAATATTAGCTGCATCTTATGCACTATGTGTACAGTGACATTAACAGTTTTACTTTTAAGCTGGATTATACTCTTTACAAACACTATAAGAATTAAAAAGATCCACTGTAATGCAAAATTAACACTGGTGGCTGAACTATACGGTAAAAACCTACACTAATCGCATCGGCTTTAAAATAGAGTTCCACTAAGTTTTATTCAGCCCGCAGCATCTTATTACACTCTTGTAAAGGAGACTGCTTTAAAAGGGTTTCCTAGATAACTATTGATCAGCTATTATCAAGCCTAATATGATAAAGTTACAACGGAGTAGGTTTACACCAATATCCAGCAGTAGCAATATTTTATGCCCTTGTGTAGCGTTGAGCAGTACAAAGGAATAAATCAAGAGCTGTTAACAGTCGTTATATGACTATAGGCATCTAAAACTGCTTTTTGCATTATTTTATACTAATATAAAATGCAGTTTTAGACTAATATAATATTTAATGCAGTGTGCATTTCTGTATTTTGTAATGCTATTAAGAAGCTAAAAGTAAAAATGTCGACAATATACAGCCGTAAACCAGCTGTTCTGTATAATCCACTCAGTTTTTGCTCCAGTACGGCTTAAAGTATGTATGTATCCTCTTAATCATCTTTTATAAAGTCTTTTGCTGTGAATGAACTGGTTTAAAGTTTTTTTTTTCGCCTAAATGTTTATTGGGTATGATAAACATAGCCTGTATTTAAAACTTAACAAACACATTTTAATTTGTATTAGGTAATTCATGCGTTTTCATGTTTAACTGTTTCTTCCTACTACAATTCCGCTTCAACGTGCCGAAAATGCAAATATTTGCGTGCGACAGTTAAACTCTTGACAGTTCGGAAAACACCGACCGCTTGCGCTATAGAGACCTGTCAGTTCACGATTAATGTTAATCGGCCGGTTGTGGGCAGCTGCATCGGACGTTTTGAATTAAAAACGTCTGGATAGATAGATTTTTCACCAAAAGCTTATATAGGGGACATTTTACTTTGAATGCATTATTTACTAAAAGTCATTACATTATCTTAATATTTTTATCAGGATCTTGGATTATTTCGGGAAGCGCTTAAAATGAACTCACAGATTCTGATTGGCTCGCTGCTGCTGAAGTGTAGGCTAATGCGTAAGTGCGCAAAGCACTTGTTTATCTATTAATTTTACATTTGCAAACTATTTAGGCTAAACGAGTTTATCAACAACACCTTGTAAAGTTTATGAGGGCAGGAAACAAAGGTCGAACTAAGCCGAGCAGTGCAAAAGTATATAGTTACGGAGACTCTTTACATCTATGTACATTTACATAGGTATTTTATTCTGACCTTTGAAGTTTATAGCAAAGACCTACTTATAGAATATATAAACCAACATCATTGTAGATTGATAAATGTTTGTATGTCCGTTACGACAACAGAGGATGTCTCTGTCTGAACTCAAGTTCTAATTGTCCCCTACGACTACGTCTCCTACGAGTCAATGTCTCGCTATAATAGTTTCTCAAGTAGCCGACGACCGGCCACATAAGGTACTTACCTACGTAAAAACGATAGCCAGTATTTTCTGTGTCAGTCACAGGAAACCAAAAGGAACGATAACGCCCGACCGATCCAATAAGTACAGCTCGTCAGATAGCTAGACCGAGCAGACCAGTCGAGATCAAATTTCGCGTGAGTCCGCAAATTGTCTGTTTGCGGTGCGATTCGTTAGTAAATAGCTTTTCACAGTTCGCGGCGAACACTTGGCAGCAAAAGTTGAGAACTATAGGTACGTGGCCGAAAGGTCGTTTGTGGGAATTGAATCGAATTCTCAGCTGGATTGTTTCAGGATAGTTGTGATTTCGTTTGGGCATCTCGATGTTCACCTGTAAATAGCTAAAGTTTCTTTGGAATTGGTTGGAAAACATTCTGGAAGCAACACAGCGGTCGTTGCACGTATTGCTTCCTCCGCATACATTCAAAAATTATGTAGTACATGACTGAACCGGGAATCGCTACACGAGAAAAAAAAATATCCTGTACCTTTATCATACCGATCGAAAAGCTTCATCATAAGGATTATTTATTGCTAAATAACATAGTGTCAGCAATAAAAGGAAGATCATGAATTTTAACAAAACATTTTTTTTTCTCGTGTACCGGGTTCGATTCCCGGTTCAACCATGTAGTTATTTAAAAATCTATGAATGAAGTTTAAATTGTTTTTTAAATTAAAATAAAGTCTTCTTTTAGTAAAATCTTCCATCTACAATATTCAAGGTACTTTCCCTTGATGTCCCATAGTCTTGGGACGCCCTATATACTAGTAGTATTTATAAATGTTATTGCAATAAATCCGGATGCCCGGATTACACAAAAAATTAGTCTATCTATTGATGGAATGCAAGTTCGAATGCTCCGCAATTTAGATACACCGTCTTTTTATCGACAATTTATCCAAGCACATCTGTAAGCTTTAGTCCGCGGCCCGTTTCGTTCGCGTTAACATCCATATAAATGAAGAAAGAAATAAAACATTTATTCACTACACAAAAAACACTACGTGGGTAGGTTTGAACTTTAATATATACTCACTGGCAGAAAATCTGGCCCAAATTAGAAAAATGCATTTTTATATATTAAACATTATTTAATTTATTCAATTTATAGTTTTAAATCACGAAAAGTTTTTGGGCCAAATTTTCTGCCGGTGAGTGTACGTAAAACAGAGGCGAAAGGTGATTGATTGTTGGTATGTGCATAACAACGCGTGAATTGTGAATAAGAGCCCACTCGCTTTTTCATGAATGCGAGTATCATTCAAACAATTCAGTACTTTGACGATGCGGCATCCATTTTAAGTAGTTAAATCACACATTGTTTAAATGAAAATCTAATCAGGAATGTACGGCATTCGTATACAATTATTGATTATTCATTTAAAAAGCAATGCTGCAAATATTCCCTCAACCATAATGATGTACTCTAAGCTAATTCAGTAATGATAATGGTATCACCACGTAGAGTGTCGTTCACTTGCGTTTTATGCATCCGACGTGTGAACGCATCCAATTTGCAGTATCTAAAGTAAAAACTTAAGCGTACAAGCGATAATCGACTATAGCATGATAATAAAGTGAACACCATAAGGTCTGAAATTGCTCATGAATCTCTGCGGGCTTTTTATTACTTTCAATTACTCCGACACGTATCAGAGGCAAGCAGAAAAATGAGTGGGTTTCTTTCCTCGAATTCGAAGTAGAAGCTTTTAAAACTATATATAAGCAGCTTCAATGCAACTTACCTCCTACGTTTGAAATTAACTTGACATCGTTAAGACGTAAATCTGAATATAATTATCCCTTTAGTTTAAAATTTACTAGGTACCCTGTCAATCAACGTGGCATTACTTTTAGACTACACTTTTATGTTGATTTCCTAATAAGACTTACTATATTAAGTAGGTATATTTGGTTATTTCAGTCCCACAAATAACATCTAAGTACGACATTAACATAGGAACTATTCCAAATTCAAATTATACTTGACCTAAAAGTGCCGCTTCACAAAACCAAGGCCGATAATTAAGTTAACAATGTATAAAATGACTCAAACTTTTTACCAAAGCAATCAGAACTGTCGTTATCCACACAGCGACACGCCGTGACTCGTTCGAACCGCGTTGATGAAAACCAATGACGACGCAGTTCCGTCTTCGTTTATTCCTTCATTTTGCTTAATTTATACTTGCTCTGTAACAATGAATATAAATCATACCAAAATAGACAATTAAATTAATACTTATACACTCGTTTATTTACTTTCGGATGCAAAAGTTTTAATTAACGATCTTAGAATAACGTTTTAAAATTAAAGAAACAAAAGTTACACTATAATAGTGTTGTGGGGCAAGTAGCTATAGACGGCCCAACGTAGCAAAGTCTGATAAGGATACGAGGCTGGCAATCCAAGGTTATAAGCAACACGTTTTAGAGGTAGTTCCCGGGAACAACTATATGCGATCAAGAAACGTAAACCTGTCAAATATAATTTCTGTAATTCATTCTAGCGTTGTGCTATGTTAATTATAGCACATTATAATATGTTAATACCAGAAGTTCTTTCACACCTAGGTAAATGTAATACACTGAATCAACCAAATTGAGGGTTTCACAGTTTAGTTAAAGTCTTTTACTTGACCGTAATCCGTAATAAACTTTCAAGTGAAACTCAGATAAAACCTATCTCGTGTACCTATCTCTAGTGTAGTAGGTAACTCTAGGTACTATTTCAAAGTTAGTTTAACTTGATTGGACATATTATCCGAAAACTGGAATTTTTCACAGACAATATAAATGAATTATAATTTGGGTAATAATATAATAATATTTCGATCGTTTAATCCACGAAAAATATGTACTTTATGGCCTTGTATATTTTTTGTGGTCGTTTCGTTTTCCTACTATACCTACTTTGAAAACGCTAAGGTGCATACTTCTATTAAGCAGTTTCATATGTTTGTGATGGGCTAACATCCGACGCAGGTCTGCGACACCCTGCCTGTTAATGCAAGTGACCTAAAGAGGGTTAAGGATTGAGGATTTTACATCCACATCATCACAGCATCATTAATTATTCTATGCAAATAAAGAAGTTTGAAGTTTGCCAATTCCTCCCTATACTTCTGTTAATATGGAAAAACTTTCAATGTGCCAAAATATATTTATTATAGATACTTACTTCTTCGTAATATAGCAAAAATAGCGGTGCAGCGGAAACAGCGATGGTTAAGCGGGAGATATCCGCCCGGTCCCGGAAACACGTCGAGGCGCTTCCTCGATGGCGACGCGCGGAAGGACGGCCATTTCACTCATTGTATCACTTATGAAAATGCCACCAGTGAAGCAGAATCTTAACATGATACCACAAAATATACAGAAAGAGACCTGTACCCTTACCATGAGTTTGCAATGTTTGCATTACCGTACTCGCTAGCGACTGCTTAAACGATTTAGTATATGGACAAAAGAACAGCGCCTCTGGCGGTTACGCAATAGAACTAAGAATCGCCATACTAAATCATTTACACAGTCGCTAGCGAGTACGTTAATGCAAACATTGCAAACTTATGGTAAGGGTACTGCGGCGTGATAACGAAACGTTTTCGACCGTTATTACGATAGATCTAAATGTCAAATCCCATACTAAAAATGACATTTAAATATGCCTCGAAAAGTTATGTGATTACCCCGCTGTTCCTCTTGTCATTTCGGCTAAGCTTGACTCTCGCTGCTGCATACTTATTAAATAATAGTAATTTATGCAACTGGTGCATAATGAGGGTGACAAAGTCGTGTGACCTTATTATGAAACTCGCCATCGGCTCGTTTTAATGTCGTGTTAATGCCTAATTATGTACAGTTGCATACATTACATTATCTACACACATATCGTAACTACTCTAAGATGGGTTCAGAAACCGTAGTAAATAAATACAATAATTGTATTAATAGACCCTTTTTACACGGTTGCGGAAATATCGAAATCAGAACTGGCAACCGTTACCTGAATGTTATTTTAAAAAGTAAAGAGTCCCTATTCTGATGTGATCATGTCGTTCTAGCTCAAATTTTGTGCGATATATAAAAAAACATCGAACTGACATTTCGCATCGACTGAATTTGAATTTTCAGTGATACTAGAATAGGGACATATCAACATTGACATTTAAATTTTGACAGTTTTGTATGACGTTTAATATTATAACATTAAATAGGAAATTATAATGAAAATTATATTACTGCTGTAGCCTTAGCCACAGATAAGAAAATTGTCATAAATTCATTGAATGTTGAAATGAGAGTCATTTTCTACGGTTTCCGAACGCATATTAGAGGATTTTTATGATATGTGTGTAGATAAAGTACCTTACCTTCTGGTCCTGCACAATCTGAAACCATCAACACGAGAAGAAGAAGAAGAAATAAAGTAAAGTCTAATTAAAAATGAATACACATAATTGAAAAAGAAGTTGTCGGTATATTTATAATAAAACGCTAAACAAATCCCAAAAGTGACGAGAATGATACTCAAGTAACAAACAGCTTTGCTGAAAGCAAACATCAAACAACAATAAAACAGTTATTAAGCTAATGTAAGCAAATTGCTAAGTTTGTCGTGTTGGAGCCGCCTTTTGGTGAGAAATTACTGTCACGACAATCAGCGGCAGGTTGTGTTACTAATTTGTACTGAGTAAATTTAAAACTGAATTAGTGTTGAGCTTGTAAAGAATGTTAGTTGAATACAATGAAAGAATTACTTTTATCTCACGAGCACGGTCGAGACACGCACGCACGGTTGTGTATTGAGCTATACATGCATATTGTCTATGTGTGCGTCAGCATAGGAGCTATGAATTCGAACTACGAGTACAAATATAACAATGGCCAACCCGCGTTCGTGAGATGAAAGTACTCTACTTACACTTTATACATGAGAGCAGAATATGATGTTACCGTCTAGTCTAGCATGGAATACGGCTACGATATCTTCTGCCTGTCATAGAAGTTGACTAATAGGGAGGGAGGAGGGAGGGGCTGCGATCGTCCATAAAAACATAGTGGAACCCACATACCTTCGACAGAGTCTACCTTCTAGGGCGGCACTGGCGCGTTCCATGGGAGATCCCACAGCCGTCCGAAATGGGCAGAGGAGGACAATCGGGGGGATTTTAGTCGGTGCAAGTCCTACATAACCTCTGCTCTGCCCTTGTAGTGTGGCGGTATCTATTATCGGTACGGATTTTCTACCCGTCCAAAAAAAAGGTAGATCTAACAACTGTGACGATCCCATAAAAAAAATCGGATTACCTTACGCAAGTTTGAAACGATACATACTCGTAATCACTCACGGTGACTTCTATTAATTCGGTGTATCTTATCATCATCAGGCTCGCAAATATTTTTTCACAAATCCCACACATAAATTGCATGAATCCTAGACAATTTTACCAGTCGACAAATTGTGAAGAATATTAATGGGGAAATTTCAACTATTCTGGAGAAATTGAGATATAAACCGCCAGCCATTTGGGTCAAGAGGCCGTCCTCGTTAGGATGAAATAGGTTGGATTCCAGCGTTATGGATCTTTAGTTGCCGTAAAAAAAGTCGGTAATTATCATGACTAAGCGATGTCGAGGCAACTTTAACAATTGGAATGATTTAGTGATCGTCTCAACTCTGCTACTACATAAATACAGCCTTGGCCAAAAGTGTTGAGCACTCACACGTTTTCCATATAAAAGTTAAACTTTCAATCAAGCATTTCATATTATCCTTTTATCAAAGAAAATTAAATTTCTTTCAAAAACTAGCTACTTTCGTTGACGTTAAAGATAATTGCACGGATAAAATGAAATTTGTCCTTTTATTGCAAGCAAACCCGTCTATTTTTAGTCTTCAGTTAGCAACAGCTACTTCGGAATGATATTATCTAAAGTTCTCTAGATGTTCTTTAGTATAAACCTTTTCATATTTTACGTCAATGTGCATTTTTGTAATTAAAAAATAATAGTTTTTTTATTACAAAGGAAAATAGAGCCAGAACAAGCAGATATACAAAACGCAATAAAAGCATACAAGCTTTTGATTTAGCACTCGTAAAAACTAGAGATTGGATTTTTCTTAATTGACTTTATGTGATCATTCTTTCAGTTTTTTTAATTATGTAAGTCAAAGTTCCCGTCATCAGTCATCTTGGGCCTGCCTAATACTTGACAGTAGTTGACAGTTTCAATATTATATCAAAAGTAAAGAGGCCAACAATGTGTCTTAACTATAAGGCACTAAAGTGTCAAACATTAGGGCATTAACCGTACCTAAGAAATGCGACACATATAAAATACAATATCTGGGCGACCGAGCTTTGCTCGACGTTTTACCGTGTATGAGACCGATGCTTTCGATTGCTCGTCCCCGAAAACCCCCACATACCAAAGATCCTTCGCTTCGCTTCGCTCCCGCCTTAGTCTTCTGACCCTAACCACGCTCGCTCGCCAGGTAGCTAAGTTTGTTGTGAACCCTGACCGAACTTTGGCAATACCTATCTGACAGACATGCATGGAATCAAGCAAGCAAGCATGCATGCATGCATGCCAGCAAGCAATCGTGCAAACAAGCATAACTTTTTGAAGGCGCATAAAAAAAAATCCTAACACCAGAAGACTAAGGCGGGAGCGAAGCGAAGCGGAGCTTCTAAACCTAACCTAACAGAGTCGGTTTCGCTCCGGAAGGTTTTGCTCGCTCGCTTCGCTCGCTCGCCCGGTAGCTAAGTTTGTTATTTGATTAACCTGAATAAAAAATAATGTACGCATTAATTTTATTTTTATTTTAACCTACCTATTACATTGAACCCGTTACTTAAAGGCAAATATATAGCATAGCCTAACCTTGCTAAATCGTGCCCTATGATGGTTGCGACATACGTGATTTCACGATAGCTTCTGAAACTACTCGATAAAAGTGACAAATACATTATCTTGCCGTTTATCACGCCATCACGCGACCATCATAGACCATTTTTGTGTTTTTGTGTCTTTTTAATAAGTAAAAATTATGTTTATTCAGTATTAGACAAAAAAAAACAATTAGTCAAAACGTTATTCGACTATATGATGATTAGTTAAAATAAGAATCGACCAACTGATCTTTAAGTGAAATGATATTAGACAAAACAAAAGTTATGCAAATAGACATTTAGGCAAAACGTTTTTCGATTAACTGATTAATATGCAAAATGAAATTATACAAATCGATATTCGACAAACAATTCATTATACGAACTGAAATTAGGCAAAAAGATTTTAGGCAAACCAAGGGAATACCCGGCTCAATCATCAACCATAAATCATTGGAAGAAACATCCATAAAAACCTATATCTTCTATTGAACAATTGCATCAACAAATAACTGAACCTGAAAGATATTTTTAACGTTCTTTAAACCAGGTAGATCGGAAAAAGCCTTTTTTTAATAATACGACTGTTGGTGTCACCACGGTGCAGCGCGGACTCTAACACGATAAAATTTCCAATACATTGGCGGCATTGTGGGTACTGGAACAAATGTTTTTATTCTTCTGATTTTATTTTTAACAGTGTTTATTGGTATGTTAAAACTGTACTGATGTACACTGACCGTATATATTTGTACCTTTAAATGAGGAATGGTCCAATACCCAACAAATAATAATGTTATTCGGACTTCGGAGTTAGGTAAGCTACAGCTATTCTTAATTTATTCAAAACACAATGTGAAGCGGAACATTCTCATGGCGACAACGTTAGTTCCACTTAAGAGTAAGGACCTATCTCAACGATCCACGCGGAAAAATAAATTTTCCTTTCCTGTATTCATACAAAAAATAGCTCGAATTTATATTCGACTTTCTGGAGAAAAGTATTTGTTTGCAAGGTAATGGATTTTAAAGAGTACAACCTACTTGTGCTGATTTAGCCCTGCGGCGGAAACCACATACTGAAATGGTAGGAGTATGCTAACTCACTTAAATTCATTATTGGATTTTCAAGGACTAAATGTTTCATCGATAAGCGATAACATACCACCTGTTGAATGTTAGCCAGTGTTCTTATAATACCTGTAATGTTAAGTGTGCGTAAAAAGTTTTTTATACAGCTTCAAAGGATTGTAAATTATAAGTATTCGTCATTTTAATTTCAACTTGATACCGACTCGCGTGTTTGAGAAAAACCGGCCAAGTGCGTGTCGGGCCACGCGCAAGGTAGGGTTCCGTAGTCGTCTACCCGTTACATTATGTGGACTAAAAAGTTCGCAAACTTATATTTACTATGTTTTTGACAGAATTAACAACATTATCTCAGGTATCAATGGAAATTGTACGAAAGTTTGCTTTTGCAAAGTACATTTCTGAGGTTCGACTATTACTCGTTAACTAGTAATGTCTACTTAGCTGTGAAAAATTATCAGAAATATCAGAATAAATATAAAAGATTAAAAATTAAAATTGAATTACAAATAAAAATAAAAATTTAAAACATTAAAAACAAAAATTTAAAACATTAAAAAACAAAAATTTAAAACTTTAAAAACATTTAAAACATTCCAGAATAAATTAATTGAAATTGGACAAAATAAAACCGCCCAAGTGCGGGTCAGACTTCGCACATTTAGGGTTCCGAACCAACCGCAAAATAAAGTTGGTTTGTTTTCGTGCCCCCTTTAGCTGTATGGGAAAAACCCCCCTTAAAACATTTAAGTTATTTTGACTAATTCTATGGCTTTGGGACACCAAGATGCTTATACTGTGTAAATTTTAAGACTTTAGCTCTAAGCGTTTGGCTGTAAACCTGTGTGACAGACGACGGACGGACGTGAGTGACAGCAATATGGTTCCGTTTGACCCTTCAAGTACGGAACCCTAAAAAGTACCTATAGGATTTTAAACCGAATCCTTTCACCTGAAGTCCGGTTAACAGCTGCGAACTCGGTTTATTGTAAATTCAGTATGCTTTTACATATTTATTCGTTTGGTTCTTTGATTATAATAATAAAGAGTGGACAACAACAATTAGTTTTTTATTCAAACTGCATAATTTTGACTGGTTTCAGGATCATTTGGATAAATACTATATAATATACTATGTAATAATGTATGTAAATATAGCACAGTGGGTGTACAATACATTAATAAAAGGTATTTGATCCACTGCAACTGTCACTGTATAACCGTATTATCATAAATGCGAAAGTATCAGTAAGTCGTTATGTACCCCTTACCACTCAAAAGCTACCCCTACTACCTAGCCCAGAGATTGTATGGTATTCCGTATCTTCAATACACAAACCTATTCCATTTTCTTAGCAAAACTAATGTATAACTAGTTTCTTGCTACCTGCCAACTTCATTTTATAGTATCGGACGAAGTTTATTTCTACTTATGATATGCGGACGCTCGTCGTTTATGGCTCCAGGCTATTCGGTAACAGGCTGACAACTATTGATGATTGAATTTATGTTTCACTTTGCTACATTTTGATGTATTTATATTTTGTTTTCTAAGTAGTAGAGTACTTTTATCTCACGAGCGCGGGTGAGCCATGGTTGTGTGTAGTTACACTGTTAATAAATTATGTAATAAAAAGGCAGTACAAAACTCCGACATTCAGCAATATTGAATATATAAAACGAGGATTTCCGTAATATTGAATATATAAAACGAGGACTTCCGTAATACTGGTTGAAGATCAGAATAAACAAAAGAGAGGATTCATATTGGCGCGCCCAATATTGTCTTCAGCCCGGGGTATTTTTACTCACAGTATCGCACGCAAGTTATGCGTAATGTGGGTGTTTACGCAGATTCGAACAAACAACAGATATCTGATTGGTATCTTGAAAGACTCTAGGTATATGTAACGAAATGTGTACATGATAATTCTACTCTTTCTAGAGTTCCGTAGCCAATATGGCAAAAATCAGAAACCTTGTATATATCATAATCCTATTACTTAGGTATAAAAAAATTTAAAACTAAATAAATACGATGAACTATGTTATGAACCGTATCGATAGGCTCATTCGCACTTTCTCTTCTCTGTTTCTTGTGTTCGACGAAAACAATGTACCTATATCGAGGATCATTAAATCATAAAAAAATATATTATTAACAACACAATTAACATAATTTTCTTGACCCATTTCATCGTAATCCTATACATGTATCGCCGTACTTAAGTAAATGATGGATGCAGGCATAGTTCCCAGCTATAAAAGTAAGTACGCAAGAAGTTGAAGAATATTGCACGAGCTAATGTAGAGGGCGTGTCACCCGTCGGATGCTACGCGGCTTACCCTCGGGATAAATACACACACTAAAAGCTGCCTCTTCAGACATTGAAGCGGATTCCCTCTAAATTATGGACTGCCTTGAGGTTTTATTTAACTTGCCCCGGTTCACTTTTTATTTTGTACTTCGTGACGTCTATTTCAGTCGTTGCGATTACGGGGAAAAGCCAGTATCTCATGTATAATGAAGCTGCTAGTAAAACAGTTTTAATCCTAAAAAAGTGATATCGAAGATTATTATTGATAAAAAAACCATTAAAAAGGGCTGAATCAATATTTCAATTATATCTCATTCACTGTCCATTTATTTTTCACTTATCTATTTTTAATAAACTTATTTGAAAAGTTAAAAGAAGAAGAATAAAATTAAAATTACAGGACTAAAACATGGACTGATTTCAGTAAACTTTAAGAACCAATTAAATAACAAAACAACAAAACATAGTGTTAACTACATTAATTAACAAAATGAATGTAGTTAACACTATGTACAATAATGAACCTCCAGGTCTTTTGTATATTTTTGTACATAGGTACATTTCATGTACTGTCAATTTGGATATCTTTATGTGACTGTTTGTGTTCTAAATCAATTTAAAAAAAATATTTGAAAATTATTAAAACACAAAAGAAAACATTATAATTTGCTAATTTAATGTTAAACGAAAGAATGTAATAGTTTTTATGGAACTGTCCTTTGCTTTTATTGTGTTGACATAATAAAGCTTGATAAATTTTAACTATAACATAATAATTGTAATAAAATTGATCACTTGTAAGCTTGTATGTATCTAATGTAATTATTACATGAGGTACAAGTACACATATAAGAGGAGGCATTTATTATTTTCGGAGTGAACCCGGTTCCAGTTAATAATGAACAGCATGTAGGTACATGTCTGTAGAAACATTTTTTCCGAAATCAGCAAGAACAAAAATTTTAGCGCATTTTCGTCACAAAACTGGTGCAGGGAATTGCAACATACCTACAGTGAGCAACAAATGTATTGCAGAAGCAAGCGATCGTTGTAGAACATCCGAGGATGCCTTGTTGCTATTTACATAAGTATTATTTTCTGATTTGACAACAAAATAGTACTTAGTACTGCAGACACTCAAACAATGGTTATGCAACTAGCACAGCTTGTTTCATCGCACTTTGTTTAGATTCTAATTATTAGGTTTCAGAGAGCATGTACGAATTAGAATTCAATTTCTAGTAAAAGGAATAAAAGAGTCCACTGTGGAAGCGTTGAATATTGCCGGAGGCTTTATTTGTCCACTATTCTGTGAAAATATGTCTGTCTGTGTGAAAATATGACCCTTGCTCTATATGGTATTTGACATTTGACCATGTTTGTTGTGTCGAGTTTTATTAATGGCAGATGGAGTTTCTCGTGTCCGTAGGTCTTACCCTCTAATACCCTTTGACGATACGTGTCTCCCGGTTGGTGCCAAACGAGCAACAACCTGAGAAAGTATTAGGCGGTAGGAAATAACCTTTAAATCTCTGGTTTCCAGGGCGGCGGAAGCCAAACATCCTTATCGTATGTTATCGCGCCCTTAAATGACAACTCTTCGCCACCTGAACTTAAAAAATACTTCATAAACGTTAAGACCTACACACCTTTGTGAAATCGTTTACAATTTCATAGTAATTTGATTACCCTTTACATCGTTCCCAAATAATGACTGTCTTATTCTGAAGCATTGTGCCTACCAAGAGCGAAAACTCTTTCAATATTCTAATGTCGGCAATAAAAGAATCGTATTAGCATTGGAAACGGTCGGTCAGAGCGGTTCGAGACTGCATCACATATATAAAATGCTAAGTAACCAGTGCCAGGTCTTGTCATGAATACCTTATTTGCCTTGCTTTGCCTAAAAACGTGTAAAGTAAACGCCGTTATCTCTTTGTGGTTTCTGCTACTGTTAGGGCGCGTTAATATTGACAATAGGAAATAATGAGGTACATAAAATAAATGCCAAAGGGACTTTTATGGGGGTTTTGATAGTACATTTTATTTCACATTGTTTATGTGCATTTTCAGCGAAAGATCATGACTTCTGGTACACTCCAGTGCAATGCTAGTGGTAAATCAGTATGAACATTCGATACAAAATGTACAAAATTTCGAAGTAATCTGGTATCATGGCTCTTGACAATTTTATATATCTTTTTATGAATACTTAACACCTTAAAACGAAACAAATAGTTCAAATTGACCTTATCCGCTACGAGTTATTTAAAACAGAAAAGGGACTGTTAATATTAGGTACTTACTTGGATATTTAACCCCTTATATGAATCAGACCCAAAATACAATATATTGTATTTGATCGGCCGAACTGCGGTTTCTTTAGGCCTGCTATTCACAACCGACCTTTACTTGTCGCACTATTTGTCCCCAGTGTAACTGGGCCCAATAATCATCCCGATTTTCATACCAAAATCATAGATCTCACACAGGACCGCCTGTTGTGAGGTATCAATAAGGGTTGTGAATAGTACTAGCTAGGCATCGCGGGACTCTATCAAAGGTGGATTCCAGAGAATTATTACCTTTTACTCAGGTAAGGACGCGGTATTGGATATTTCATCCATCTCTATGAAAGTACCTATAATTCTATTGAGTGTTTTGATAATATATGTTAAGTATGGTCCTAACGGCGAAAATTAAGTTTAAGGACGGCTTTAACACAGCTGCGGCTGCGTCGTTCATGAAAACTGACTAGTTGTTCACGTCAATATCAATTCCATTACGTTGGCAAAAGTTAATTATATAAATGTCATTATCGATTATTTTAAAGTGAATCCAACGACAAGAATCAACACGATAAGCAAGTATAAAAGCCTGTCTGCATCAAACATGAACCTAGCTCACAGCAAATATCATTATATTTACTGTTCCATAAATAAGACGGCGAAATATCGCTCACTGGCTTGAAACATTTTGATTTCTCTTATATATCGTAGAAACAAACGGTGGATGCTACTGTTTCTGTATTATTCTGATATTACTGTTCAACCGAGTTACATAAACAATGGCTAGTTTGACTAGTTTGCTTCTCTCTTTATTTATTTATTTTCGAACTTAGGTCAGGGCTTTTAAAAATATAATACCAAAATACTAAAATATTATTTAAAAAAAACTACCGATGGTTAAGACGACTGAGAGAGGAACCTCCTGGCTATTCGCGAAGTGTCCAGAGACACAGCCATATAGCGAGTCTCTTGAGGTGTTGGTCGAGACGCTTCGTTGTTAGATAGACCGTTCGCTGAGCCGACTATGGGGCCGACGATCGTCGAATCAACATTACACATGGCGGTTACCACATACATGTGCCAGGGTACTTGCCAGTTTTATCCTTCTCGTCCTGTACGTGAACCAGTGCTCAGAAATTTACTCTTATTACTATTATGAGCAACATTTTGATGACTTGCGTAGTACTAAAGTACATACCCCGCTAGGTAGATGCTCTGCCAACTGCTCGATTGCTCGTAAGCTTTTTCTTTAGAAGAAAAAGAAGAAGAAGAAAATCATTTATTCCATAGAACACACAAAACAAGACTTTTATACAGATTGTGGAAGGGATGTAAGAAGGGAAACGCACTGCATCAGCTACGAGCGTAGCGCTGAAACAACATTTTGTCATTGAAAGTGTTGATTCCGACGGTTTTCACTGTCTGTTATGGGCTCTTATCTTACGATGTTTTGATAATTATGTAAGTACCTAAATACCTAATTAAAATTTGAATTTTATATTTGTGTTTCTACCGAATAAATAGTCCTAACTAACGCGGTTGCTGAAGCGCATTCATTTTTCTGTGGGCTAAGGCGACTTCCTGATTTGTCGGTGCGATGGTGCGGAGGCAGTACGATATGAGAAAAGTGTCAAATGTCAGTGTCAGCTGTTAGTCGACGCGATACCATTTTCTACTACGCCCCTACATTTAAATGAGTGCTTCCTGACTGGCGCGGGATGCGCAGTAGCGGGACGATGCGAAGGCGGTACTGCTCCGCAAACGTATTATACTGACAGTATTATGTCAAGTGGAAAATCTTTGCGACGTCAGCAAGTTTACGTCAAAGAAGAAAATGTCACATATCGATCCCGCCCGGCCAAGTCAGGAAATCGCCTAACTAAAAATCAACTGAATAGCGCAAGAAAAATTCGCGTATGAATTCTTTCTTGCCTCGCTGACGTTTACACATACGATTGCAACAAACCAAACAGTGACGTAACAATTTATCCGTGTCGAGGCAATATGGGAGCCAGGTGCGGCGCGTTGAAATTTCATACCGGTTTAATTTTCACGTTTGTCGAAAACAGTTTTAACATATTTGAGTTATGAGTTCGTGTTGTAATGGTATTTTTACCCTTTATTTAATGGCCAACATTCGAGTCGTATTTGTGCAAAAGTAATGTTTATTCGATTATAACGTTTTCCAGAATGGACACTGAACAGTCACTCACTAGATAAGATTTCTCGTAATAAAATTCAAATCATTTCAGATTGTCATATCAAAGGTATTTATAAATGTATTGGAAATTCATCAAACCGTTTTCAACCACTCGTAGGTTTTTAATGGATCGCTATATATGATGTAACTGAAAGGGTAAATCCGCTTTGGGTCGGTCAGTAATTGAAGCAACTTAGTTAGGAAAATCGTTAATATAATATCAGTGGAATAAAAATTAAAATTGAGTAAAAGGTTTTTTTCAAAACAGGTAATTTTTCAGGTCAGGATAAATCAAATAGTCTTGGAAGGCACAACTCGGTAAATTCAAACGCAATGTTCCGTAGTTCTTATCACTAAGGCTGATCAGATGACAATTCCCTCCCCAATGAGGCATGAAGTTTTGTATAGATTTGGGCCCCACCTGAATCTAGCCCCACCAAGGTGTCAGGTGTCAGATGTGGTGGTCGGACCGATAGTCACGTCACATTAAAAATGAATAAACTCGAAACCAATTAAAATACATCTATTGAAGTACCAGATTTTGAAAAGGCGCTATCATGTATTGCTTGGCGCTCTCTGTGTAATTTTGGCTTGTATCTAGGGCTGCCATCTCGAATTTCGCCAAACCCGGACAAAGATCCAAAAAAACCCGGACATTTGGCGTAAATCGAATTTTTTCCCCGGACGAGTCCGAAAATAATATTTTTAAAAAACAAGACCTTTAAATTCAATAAGGTGCTTCCTTACATGGTTTTCACCCCGGACGGCCTCCAAACTAGGACAAATCCGGGAAAACCCGGACGGATGGCAGCCCTAAACTTGTATCTAAGTATAACATGTAGGTACGTACACGTACAGTACAACGTGCAATTGTTGTAGTTATGTAAAGAGTAAAAAAGGTACCTACATGGATTCATTCCCGTGGTAAATACCTGCAATTTTAATGGTATTCAGCACTTTATGTTCTTAATGAGGCACAGAAACACAGCAAATTAGAATCTCACTCTGTGGCCTACATATCTACTTAATGAAAACATTACTTAGGTACTAAAGTATGTAACTAATTAAAGCGGGTGTTCGGACCACATTTGCCACAATCCGGACCGTACTTAGGTCAGCGTTGTGATAAGCACTTTACGACTACATATAGTCGAGGCCGCTTATTTGGCTAAATAATTACAATTTTAATCTGGTAACTTCTAATAGAATTGAATGAAAGCAATGATCCACTTACGTACAGTATCATAAGTAGACATATATACATATAGTACATTTAGGTACTCCATATTATGTATTTGAACTAGTACTAAATCTTACTATTAACCTTAATGAATATTATACATTGAGTATGAGTAATACCAGTCGAAAAATAAACCGGCCAAGTGCGATCCCGGACTTCGCACATTTAGGGTTGCGAACCATGGGATTAGCTGTATGGGAGCACCCCTTAAAAATATTTAAAAATAAATTTTGACTATTCGTATGACTTTGTGCCAACAAGATACTTATACTTTGAAATTTTTAAGACTGTAGCTCCAACCGTTTGGCTGTAAAGCTGTGTGACAGACGACGGACGGACGGACTGACGCGTGAGTGACAGCAATAGGGTACCGTTTGGACACTTTAGGTACGGAACCCTAAAAACTTCCATCATTAATCTAAGCTGAATGATCATTACAGTTTTAAATTATACTTGCCTACCTATCGAATTTTTTTTCTTACCAATTATATATGATAACTCCGAAATAAATGATTTTTATTTTTTGTAAACCATACTAATATATTAACTCCATACTAATATTATTAAATTTGGTATGGAGAGTCCCGGGGAAGTACATAGGATATTTCATCCCGGAAATCATCCCTTAAGGGGGTGGAAGGTTCTATGGAAGAGCGGTAACTGGGTAAGCGCTTGAAATAAAAGAAGAGCTAGGTACGAAATTGTAACGCGATGAACGAATTCTGAGCGGTGAGCGGACGAATTCGGGGGCAAAGCTAATGAGCTTAGTCATATTATACACTACAGAGCAAAAATAACGCATACACTTTGTATTGAATCTCCATAGAAAGTGTATCCATTATTTTTGCTCTTGAGTATAGTATCGTCCAATAGTTCCAATACTCGTCAGGTCAACTGCAACTCATATTTCGCATTCCGAATTTATATCGGCGAGAGCTCCTAATTGATATCAAATTGTTAACTTGAAACGTAAAAAAGTAAGTGACTAACTCCCACGGCAACAGTAGTGTATGTACAGTGTGTAATAATACACCTCATATTATTACAATATTAACGCTATATTTGCGTAAGCGCGAACAGCAATTTGGAATGATTATGCACTATTAAGCAAGCTCGACATGATTACCGCTTATTGAATATTGTACTAATTGTGCTACAACGTCCTAAATTAGCAGTGAAACGATAATGCTTGTTTACTAAATAGTAGCGTGATCAACGAAAATGTGCGCAGTCATAAATGCATAAATTACAATTTATGTTCAAAATATACACAAAATAAAATTTTTATTTGAAGGATACCCACGACTGACGATTTTTATATAGTTTGATTTTATTACAAGCCAATTTATTTACTCACAGGTAAACTTAAAAAAGTTGTTTTGAAACAATAAAAATCAAGAATTCAAGTAAACCCTATATCATTCATAAGTCCTGAATATGTTGCATATAATATTATGTTTGCTCTCAGATCTAAGGTTTTAAATAAAGAACTAGAAAATTTTCGAATTAAGATCGTCAATTTACAAAACCTAGGTACCTGCTTAATATAAGCAATAAGCATGCTTAAGCAATAATACTTAGAGGTCCGAAAAAATATACACAATTTAATAAAAATGTAAGTACCACAATTTAATAAAATTACCTAATTTAGAGGAACCAATAAGCTGTCGAGTTTATACGAGGAGGTCTATCTGACTCGACGATTTGACATCAAAAATGATTTTTTGACGCGTTTAAATTGTATTAACATCGTTGGCTCCTTCTAGCGATGTAGAGTTTGCAAAATAAAGACACTGCAGCCAAGTTTAATGACCCTAGAACTTCATCTGATTCGATGGATCCGTAAGTAAGACATGAACATGACAATTTTGAACGCTCTCGTTTTAAAACGTTTACCTAGTAAGTGTCTATAAACGTGTCTATAAAAAAAATACGTCAAAAATAAACTAATTTGTAAAGCTTACTACAGCGCCAAGGATTATCTTACTGATAAAAATGCATGGGATTGAAATACTCAAATTCTTAAAAAAAAAAAACAATTTGACATACCTATTATACCTATTGTTATATTGGCAATAGCATTTATGTTTTTTTTTTAAGTTTTAATGACATGATTGTATAACAATACTGTTTTTTTCTATTATATATAAAATTGACATTGTTTTGTACAATTTTTGATATCTTTGTTGTTGTTAATTTTTATTTTTTTTATTCTGTGACTTTTCTGTTTAATGTATGTTGTTGTTAATTTTAAGCCTTTTGACATGATTTTATTATAATTTACAGTTTTATTTTATTTCATATTAATTTTGACATTGTTCGTTTGTACAATTATTGATATATTTTTTATTTTGTTATTGCATGACTTTTCAAAAGTGCTGTGTAATGGCCTACTTGAAAAAAAATTAAATTGAAAATTGAACGCACATTATCCGCACACTTTCACACAAATTTGTTCCTGCCTTGCTAGGCATTTGACATACTTGCTAAAAAGAGATGAATGTCACATGCGTATCTCGGTAGCGAATGCGTTAACAATGTTAATATTATCATTGTGAATCGTAATAGTAGTTTATGCAACTGGTACATAATGAGGGGCATTAAAACACGAGTGTGTTTTATGAAACGAGCCGAAGGCGAGTTTCATAATAAGGTCACACGAGTGTTTTAATGCCTAATTATGTACAGTTGCATACATTACTTTATCTACACACATATTATAATTACTCTAAGATGGGTTCAGAAACCGTAGTAAATAAATACAATAATTGTGTTAATACAACCTTTTTTGCACGGTTGCGGAAATATCGAAATCAGAACTGGCAACAGATACCTGAATGTTATTTTAAAAAGTAAAGAGTCCTTATTCTGATGTGATCATGTCGTTCTAGCTCAAATTTCGTGCGATATATACTAAAAAAACATCGAGCTGACATTTCGCATCGACTGAATTTGAATTTTCAGTGATACTAGAATAGGGACATGTCAACTTTGACATTTAAATTTTGACAGTTTTGTTTGACGTAATATTTTAACATCATATATGAGATTAAAATGAAATATTTTATTACTGCTGTAGCCTTAGCCACAGATAAGAAAATTGCCATAAATTCATTGAATGTTGAAATGAGAGTCATTTTCTACGGTTTCCGAACGCATATTAGAGGATTTATGATATGTGTGTAGATAAATCTAATTTTGATATCAAATCAAAACGTTGAGTCGGATAGACCTCCCAGCGAGCATAGTTACTTAAAATAAAATTAAACTAGTACCTACCAACAAATAGCCCCTGCATTTCTCGGTTTCTAAATGCTTCGCGGACGGACCTCGGGATGCCGGAGCAGAAATTCTCAAATAAAAGTGCACCAGTTTTAAACGTGACTTTGAACTGTTTGGAGGGAATTTCCTTTGGATAAACTTTAATTTCCAACGACACCTTTTTACCTCCAAGCCTTTGAGCACGCGTCAAAGTCAAGTTCGCAGTTAGAAACTGGCATGAAAGGTTCCTTGCCTCTTTCAGTGCGGAAACTGTGGTTTGCCGAGAAATTCATCAAAATTCGCATTTATTTTAATTTCCATGATATAGTATATGTATTTTACATTTATTACACTAAGTATTACACTTTACAAGAATAAATGAAATTCTATATACCTATTTTACTTAATATATTTTTTTAGCCCCAAAAGTCATGAACCCCTCTTATGATATTTTTTTCTTTAACCCTTTCGAAGAGCTACGCCTGATTTAACAAGCACAACAACAGCTTTAGAGCTTTTTGTTGGTCAATGTATTTGCTTATTCCGAGAGTGTGATGCCGGTACCGTAATTATATCACGGTTCGAAATAAATGCCATACGATAAATAAATAATAACCGTAATTATATAATAAAAATTAAGAGACTAAAATCGCTCAAATAAATACAACAAGGTACCTTAATTTTGATATACACTATGCATGATTTTTAACCGTGCCTGAATAATAAACCACTTAATAAAAAATATCAACTAAACATTGTGTAGCAAAAGTAATCCAAACTATCTACATCCAATTTCATTTGTGCGTTTGAACTTTGAACGCGGCTAAACCAAGTGTATTATTCGATTCGATTGTGTTGTAATTTAGTCAGTAAATACAGAGATAATAACATAATGTCACCGAGTTTACTCTTCGAGATTAGTTAGTTTCTTTACTCTCTGCCATTTTTGTTTATATTAATGCATTTTCGGTGTATAATATCGTCACATTATCTAGAATTATCTATCTTATCGGCTGATTTAACGGCAACTTAGCTTAGCTTTGCTTAGTTTAAGTGTTGAAGATAAGATTGTCCACTAATATTTATTTTATTTATCTACTTTAACTACACAACTTCAATGGCTCGTGACATTATGCACCTGCTACGAAATAACTACAATACATTTGCACCATAACACTCACTAATAATTACTGAGTGTTATGGTGTAGAGTATTATAATACTCTAAATATTTTAAAACAAATACCTTTCATCTTATATGCATATAAAATAAGGTTCGATATCTGATGAAAAATACTACCAACTCAAAATTGGTCACTACTCGTGTTTTCCGAGATGCAAAAGACAGCTATAAAGGTTTATAATATATAGTCACTCAGGTCCAATTGCTTACTTACTATGTATAGCTGGGAGCGTTTATTTGTCAACGTTTTTAGTTACCTCTTGGGTATTAAAGTGGGTGTACAATTTGCGCAAGGTTGCGAGATTATCGCAGCGGAGCGTGGGGGCGATAATCAACTTATTTCCTTCACGTCAATCTAGAGCAGGGTTGTCACGCTAGTAACTGTTCATAGAATTCCGTAGATGACTCATGTTACAATTTATAGCAGTGTGATTTTAATGATAGAAAACCTTAAAATTATCACAATAGGTAAATAGTAAATTAGACAAATTAATCAAAAACATAAAAGGTTATAATAAGACTATAAAGATTCGAAATTCGCAAGAAAAATTGTTGTTTTTTATAGCCCATAAGTAAATTGAAAGTTACCAATAGAATTCTAATGTTTCAATAAAAAGTAAATTGTATGGTAGCTATACATAAACGCAATATTTCACGAGCAAATCGGCAATTCCCCCTTTCCTCAGGGATCGTCCTAATTGGCGTGACTTTAACTTAGAATATTTACTAGTAAAAGTCGCGAATTCGCGCGATAATCGCGTAGTCGCGTTTGTTTTAGGACGATCCCTTTAGGACACCTATTCGAGTTCAATATATTCGCGAATTTCACTTGCGCGATCGCGCGATCATCGCGTTGTATTAGGACGATCCCTCACATAACGGTAAGTAGTACGAGGAAGCACGCGTGACGTCAAGTATGTTAATCAGTATGAAGCGTTTTCATTACTCGTCCGCTATTCTATACTTTGCCTCTCATTTTCATCTTTTGTGTTGTTCTTATTATAGGTGGCCCCATACAAACATTTGAACACCTCTAAAAACTGGTTCGAATGACATGACAAAAAAATTGTCATCATGCCTATTAATGCTATTAATTACTAAGTAAATAATAATAATAATAAGTGATAATTATATACAAATTATAGTTTAGTATAGTTTAGTTTTAATTTTTAGTTTTATAATTAGATTTTAGTTTGTAGTTTACCTTTAATTTTAATTAGATATATTTAAGTTAATTTTATATTTGATTTAGGCTTTAATATTTAATATTATAAAAGTTCTATACAAATAACATGTAAAATTATTTATAATTTTATCAATTAATATCTCAATCTGAACCTCAATCTCACAGCAGTTACTTTGTGATTTTAATATAAGCATAGAAATTGTCAGCCCTGCGTTCTGACAAGGTTAGCACTCCGTCCTTTCCGGTCCAATCTCGGTCTGCATTCAGCTCGGGTGTGATTTAAAAGTATATTTCTTATATTATTCTCCACATTTGCTTTCAGTGGACGTTTATTCGCTGCACATTCATGACTAGTAAAATTTACTAGTGCTAGCAGAATGTGCAACGTTCAGGATTCTTAACTCCTAGAGATACCTGGCCTATTAAAATACATATGTATGTCAATAATTCGCACCTGAATATTATGTGATACAAGTAAAAAATCCTACATATATATAACCCAGAAAAAAATGAGAACAGTTGAAAAATTAAGATTTTTCATTGTATGGAATGTATGGTCATAATAAAAAAGTACAAATATTCAAAAGAATATGGTGCATATCTTAAAACTAGAAGACTTTATACGTAACAAACAAGCGTGGTCTAGTTTTGTGGAGCGATATATAAGACTTACTTTGTACTTATGATTAATAAATAAATAATAATAATAATAATAAAATTTCTAAAACGACCTCCTCTGTCACCCCTTAAAGTCTTTACACCTACTTATCTACCAAACATCCTGTATGTATGGTAACATTTATGACAAGATCTTCGCGTTAGGACGTATCATAATATTGTTATGTATTTTTTTAGGGTTCCCTAGTAAACAAGGAACCCTTACAGTTTCGCCATGTCCGTCCGTCCTATTGAGTTCACTTTCACTTGATCCACATATAAGAAATAAATAAATAAGCCACATAACTTTAACTATAATTTAAATTTATAATGATGTTAATTTAATTTCAAACAGTAATATTTTTATTTATTAACCGCCCTTCATGTTCCAGCCTCGGATTCACATTGTATGTAAACATTCAAGTATTATGAGCACCAACGACAACATTTTGTTACAACAACTAGGTATTTAAAAGCCAAGCACTCGACCACTTTCTTGCGTAATGGTGAGTTTAGATGTGTGCGTGACGTTCGTTTTTGTTCCTTTGTGATGGACTATTTTCCTGTCGGTTTCCAATCACATTTTAATTTATGATTAGCATCCACACACGCGGCGCGCGGTATATGTAGATTTCTTAGAACGAGCGCTCGAAACAAAATACGATTGGAATATGAAAGATAGGTTCATATCCCAACCGCATTTTTATTTCGAACCGAATTGAGGACTAGCTCATAGAATGTGGAATACATAGTAATTTAAATAAAGTGTTTTATTATCAAATTCACCCCACGTCTTTGCTGCAAATTCCGTTTTGGGCATACATCTATAATACCTCTATATACAGTAAAACAGCTCCCTAGCTGTAAGGGATATCTCCCTAGATATCCCTTAAAAAACGAATTGCGGGGATGCAGTGTCATTTTGACCACAACCTTTTCATCCCCTTTATAGCCTTTGGGATTGGTATCCGGGAAATGGTTTTTCTTATGTGGATATTGATTATATCCCCTCTTTGACTGCGATCGGTAAGAGTTTGAGGTTTTTCCACGGCGACGAAACCAAAACTTAGTAGTTCTATTCTGTAAAGATGGTAAAGGAAACTGAAACATGTGCGTTGCTATCCCTTGTCATAGTGTCAATAGAGTGAAAGCGAACGTGTTTAAATTTCTTTGGAGTGTAGGTACTTTCCTTTACAATACAGTCTTAAACAGTTAATAGTGCAGGGAATACTCGCTTTATCATTGCGGCGTACTTTTTAATAGGTAGCTTTTTTTAAAGGGTACCGTCTTCAAATTTTATATAGAAACCTTTTCTAGAATGTAACAAAAGTTTTTTTCTGAAAGCTGCATCAAAGTCGGCCCAGCCAAACGTGAGATAATCGCGGACAAACATATATACAGGTGAAAATTATGTTACAATACAATTTACAACTTTCTAAAAACTATGACATTAATATGAAATATATATATATAGTTAGTGCGGATCTTTCGTTACTTTAGTGTCAAACAACTGGAAAAAATAAAATAAAAAGATTGATATTTTTGTCTTTATTTATTTTATGTTTACACAACAAATTACGTAATAAAATAACCCTAAAAACAAACTAAGCTAAAAACTTTTGTCTTAAATTATTCTATGACGTTGACAGGGTACTTGACATATTCATTTTATATAGTGACATTTAAGTTTTAGCAAATACATAAATATATGTAGTTCTACATATATTTATGTAGTATAACTTCACAAAGGCTTTGTGAAATGGTTAAACAGGAATCTGAGCTGTCCAAGCGAAAACCCGCTTTGAAATCTGTTTATCTTCATTCGTCCTAGAAAATCAAAGTTGCGTTTACGAAGGCCACAGCTTAATCACCTTAATAATAGTAAGTCAGCAGCAGAATAAACAAACAGTTATTTACTTCATAGAAGCAGTCCATTGTAGAATAAATTTATCATCCTCTCATATTGTTATTATTGTACGAACTCCATGAAAGAACCTCATCCTTTTTCACCCAAAACTCTCCAGTTACATTACCCATTATCTCCGCAGAAACAAAACACACACTTTACCTAAAAGCGATAAACATGTGCGAAAGAGAAATGCGTTCCATCGATTCCATGCCTCGGGGACGCGCGTACGTGACAGAGTAGGGTATTACGACCTGTAAAACCCACCAACGCACGTGCTGAATGCGTGGCCGTGATACACATCCCTGTGAAGTCGTAAAGAGACGAATAGGGCTGGCTGATGACGGCTATTTTAGAAACTCTTATTCAGATGTATTGATTACATTTTAAAAGGCCTTTTGGCAACAATATTCTCTTCTCGTCGTCATACACAGCCCAGTGAGTTCGTTAAGTAAGGAGACGAATAGGGCTGTTTACTCGTACTCATATACAGTAGGTATTGAAGAGCTATTTTAGAAACACTTTCAAACAGTTTGATGTACTGATTCGATTTTAAAGGCGGCTTTGTAAAGCTTACCCAGACCCATAACAATGTCTAACGATCTCATGCGCGGTCGTCTTACACATTCCTGTGAGCCGTATAGAGATGAATATCTGGTATTTGAACACGAAACAGGTTAGATGTATTGATTACACTTGGTGTTTAGTCACTTCACTAGGTAGGAGGTACTATAACAATTTCGCAATATACTAGCACTTCAGAAAGAGTGGCGTCTCCTCAGAAGTTATCTTATATTGCTTACTTATACGAAAGTTCCTACTCTAGTTCGTAGGTCAATGCAATAAGTCTATGTAATAACTTCTTCAAACGTTAATATTTTTCCCATTATTGTCAATGATGCTGTCAATCCCCAATTTAATGCTACTTGTTTTAGTTTGATCATAGTGTCCTAAGGAATCTCAAGATATTGTTAACTAAGCATTCAAATTAATTTTCAGTAATATATTATTATTTATTCTAGAAAAAAAGTACAGGAATAGAAAAATACAATAAAAATAATCAACTAAAACTAGACCTAAAAATAACTAAATGAAATACCTTTCAGTTCACATCGACGATGTTTATCTCAATTGAATTGTGGATAAACATCGTCGCTCGTTGCGCCAACGATTCACAACTGCCAAAACGTGCTAATACCTACATGAAAATAAAAAAAAGGAACATAAATTATGTCAATCCTTTAAATTATCTGTAATACTAAGACTGTTATTCACAAGTATTTAGTTAACTAGTGTATATTCATATATATATATTAGTTTTCATTTATATTATAAATTATAATTACTTTACATATGCAACAGAAAGAAGTTTCGTTACAAGCAAAATCTCATAGTACCTATACCTAAAAATACACCAGCTAACATTATGCGGCGATGTTAATTATTGGGCAGTAAATTACTCAGCAGTAAATTACTCAGCAGTAAATAGGTAATATAACATTTGACGACAGCTTTAGCTTAGTTGGTAGTGACCCTGCCTACGACCTATG
Source organism: Cenopis cana (assembly GCA_951800055.1). Taxonomy (NCBI): domain Eukaryota; kingdom Metazoa; phylum Arthropoda; class Insecta; order Lepidoptera; family Tortricidae; genus Cenopis; species Cenopis cana. Next base: position 7,849,768 of record OX637489.1, on the reverse strand, counting down.
AAGCTGGAGGTCCCGGGTTCGAATCCCAGAAGAGCACGAATATTTGTTCTTGGGTCTTGGATGTTTTCTATGTATTTAAGAATCTATTTATCTATATAAGTATGTATATCGTCGCTTAGGACCCATAGTACAAGCTTTGCTTAATTTGGGACTAGGTTGATTTGTGTAAGATTGTCCACAAATATTTATATTTATCGTGTTTAAACATTTTAAAATAAATTATTCATTTGTTTTCTCAAAAGTCAATAGCACCGACCTCACTGATATACAAGCATGAAGTATATAATATTTTCAAAATGTCACTTTGAACAAGCTGACAAAACGAAAACTCACTTTGAAAAATTCAAATGAAAAAAGGATATTTGGTTACAAAGTGGTTCTAGAATACATGTGGTTGGAATCTCCTAGTAAACTTTGCTATGTATAATGAAAGTAAACTTAGTTTGAGCTCACTAAGGCAACTGCGGCCACTTGCGGCACCGCAGGCTGCGGCTGTCTTTCATGCATTCTGTATGAAGTAGCACATACTCGGTGACTCGAGGTTGGACCGCGTAGCCGCAAACCGCCAATTAACATATGCAGGCTCATTCTACTAATTACTTGGTAGTAATTCTCTGACGATGATTCCAAAAAGCTGGAATACTTAGCTATGTACCTATTTTGTACATTAATTAAACAAAATACATTTCCGTCAACCTGCCACAGTATTGAAAGAACAATTTCCAATTGTTGGCACCTACTTGGAAATTGTGCAATGACAATATAGGGTAGGTTATCAAATAGGAAATCATATTATTTTATGTTACTGCTGTAACCTTCTACCACAGATAAGAAAATTTTCCTAAATACATTCATTGTCATAATGCTGGCCAAGTGGCCATTGCCTACGGCTTCTGTACCTGAAGTTTTTTTACTTTTATAGCAGTTTTATAGTCTACTAGCTTTTGGCAGCGACTTCGTCCGCGTAAAAGGGATGATTTTCGGGATAAAAATTATCCTATATGTTAATCCAGGCTATAATCTCGTGTAAGTATACCAAGTTTCATTATAATCCGTTCAGCCGTTTTGCGTGATTGAGTCACAAACATCCAAACATCCAAACACACTAACTTTCGCCCCCGCTTCAGCCCCGAGCCGTGGACGGTGGAAACTTTGCAATTTCCTACTTCGTGTGAACGAGTGTTCACACGAGGTACGCCAATGCTTTCAGCATTTACCTATGAAATTCTTAAATAATTTTGCGTCAAATTGCTCTTTAATGTGTGGTGCTACCGCATTGTCGTAATGCGAATACGGAAATGGGTTCCGTATACAACAAAAGGGTTGGAAATGTATAAAAACAACCTTTGTAACATTAAAATACCATATTGTTTAGCTTGCGACTTTAATCGGTGCGAGCGTGAAGTTTGAGAAGTTAACGTGTGAATGCAAAGTTATATTATTAAATTCAAAATATTTTAATATGAAAATTGGCACATGTTAAAATTAAAATGTGTATTTCTACCCCAGAATGATACTCTAGCAGATAGAGTATTTATTTAAGTCAAAATATAATGGACATGAGTTTTTACACGACTGCCCAAAAAAAGGAGTGTAATATATTTAGTACATTAATTATTTCTGTCACTCATTGAAACATCATACTTTAAACAAATATAGATTCACGAAATGTGCGAAAAAATTTAAGCAGACTTTCTCAACATCGTCTATTAATTAAAACTATTTAAGGACCTAGTTGAGGTGGATGCTTAAGTTTTGTTCCTCGAGCCAAGATTCCCTCGTTTTTAAGTTACTTGTACTCTGAAAATTGCATAGCGAAAGATTTTACATAAAGCTGAATAAAGAGTTACATCTGTAACTAGCTTTAGCCCGCGACTTCGTCCGCGTAAACTTACCACTACTCCCTATTTCATCCCTTCGAAGAACGATTTTCGGGATGAAAGTATTTTATATGTTAAATGTTAATCCAGGTTATAAACTCTTTGTGTACTAAGTTTCATCATTAATCCGTTCAGCTATTTTTATGTAATTGAGTAACAAATATCCAAACATCTTAACTTTCACATTTATAACATTAAGTAGGATAACTAAATTATTTGTTTGACCTCCCATAGAAAGAGCCTAATTTCTTTGTATCATACCTACTTTGAAGCAGTTTATACTCTATATATGTATGTATGTAAGCACTTTATTGCACACAAAAATAGGTTAAAACAATATACATGTCACATAAGATTAAAGTACAAAGTAGAACTTATCCCTATGAGGATCCCTCTTCCAGCTAACCTTTGAGGCATTAAATAGATCAGATAATAGACAATTCTCTTCAATATATTAAAAAAACATTTAACGTTATTTGAAGGTTATTTTTAGCTTTAATTTATTAATTTATTATTATGGACGTACCTACTATAACATTAATTGCCCCTATTGTTCAATTCTATAGTTATATATTAAGATTGAAATTTTTATCATTTTATCAAAGATCGCTTTTTTTTTGTTTCGTACGACATAAGGTCAAATGGATAAAACCGTAAGTCGGCTGAAATGCAGGTTTGTTTAACAATTTTTCTTTGTGTGTGTTTCCCTGACCAGATTTCCCAAATAAACGCAGGTTGTTATAATGGTTAGGTACAATATACTAGTGTCATCGCGGTTAACTGCGCTTGGCAGGGAACCCAAAAACCGACGTCATTAGCATAAAAATGCAATAATTCTAACGTTCCCCGCTGAAATAAAGCTAGTGCCATAAATCCCAGTGGTTAGCTCGTTAATTCGGATAAATGCTACGTTGTTTGTTAAGTCCAATAAACAATTACCTACCGTACCTACTGGCTACTGGCTAATTATCGGATAAAAATCTAACAGTGGGTTGACAGTCTAAATATGCTCACGTTATTTGCAACAAAGTTCAACTATTACACGCATTATTTGGACTTAGATTTTCGTGAGTCCCGTTCTAACACGCGTGAGTTTACAATTAACCATCCCGCTCTCTACGCAAGCTCTGCGCGTAGTTTCGTAAATATTTAGCTGTAGTCATTAAGCCAATCATTTTATCAAAGCAAATCCAGCGAATTTGTCTATAAGTATTTAGGGTCTTTCATTGAGTACAAAAATTTAATGTTAAATATCAGTAATATAGCCACAGTATTGAAAATACATTCCAAAAAGGGGTAACTTCGCAATTTTTTTCTATCGAGTGAAATTCATTAGGTCATGTAACTGACTGCGATTTTGACTAGACAAGATCCTTATGTAACACATATTTTTTTTTAGATTTTATGACACTATATTCTATGTCTCAGATGGTTTTAAAAAAATCAAAAGTGGTAATACACAGCCTTAAACAAATACAACAAAGGTCGCAAGAGTCGCCCAGAGTTACAATTAATAGGCGAGAAACGTTTAATAAAATTTGCTTTTACAAGTATTATGTTTCAGTATAAAACTCAATTTATATATACGACTTTTAAATCATTTATTTACACTGTAGGCAGATACATTATACATTTTCACACTTAAGACATTCCAGGTTTAATACAATGCTGTGAAAAATAATGAGCAGAAATAGCTACAGCAGGGTTCTGTATTGAGTAGAGCTGCCCCATCGTTGAAGCTAAAAAAATGTTTCGTCGATCTGAATCTATTTGTTGTCCCGCGGATACACATAAGTACATATTACGTCTTGAAAGGTGAAAGAAAGTTATATTTTTAACTGACGCAAAATTTATTTTATTTGTAGACATTTACTAGTGGCTCGGATTATGGAAATTGTAATTTTAGATCTTAACCAGCCCATTACAACGCTTAAGGATCTGTCCCAACGGTCAGAGATAGCTTCACCTAGATGTTTGATGTAGGCGGACATTTGTGGAGCGAAGACTCCGTCGACAAATGTGACGAGGGAAGTGTTCAGTGTAAAATAGGTTTTGTAATAAATAAATTGAGTGAATATTTTTATTCATCCTTCATACCGCCAATACATAAATTTCTTCAAAAATATAGATAATTTCGCAATACGCACCAAAGCGAGTACTCAAGACTTGACATAAATTTAAAAAATCTTTTCATATCTGATATGGAAGTCTGACTGTTTGACGGTACTAGCTTTTCGAACATTAACTGAAAAGTTTCCGCAAACCGTGCGGAAATATGTATATTTTCAACAGATACCAAGTATTTCAAAGTGACTTCGAAAAAATGTTCTAAACTTCTGGCCGACAGCAAACAAAAGTTTTGCATTTGACAGGCAATGTTATTGAGGTTTCACCGTCTACATTTTTAATGTTCAGTAAAATAGTGTTTTTTTATGAATTTAATCATTCAGTGACCTATCCTAATTAAATACCTTTGTCGTACCTACTATTTATGACAAAATAAAGAGCGATTTATTTATTTATTTATTTATTTAATCTTTATTGCACAAAAATAAATTCAAGTACAAAAGGCGGACTTAATGCCATGAGGCGATTAACTTACTTATAAAATAATTTCTGAATTAATAACGAAGGTAATTTCAAAAAATGCTTACAATATCTTATTTTACCTACTTATTCACAAGAAAAAACACACATCACTAAATAGCCTCTGATGTACTTCTGTTTGTGTTATAATTAAAAATGTACTTTACTAACAACTAAAAACCTATGGAAATATCCGTAATACAGAAATATAATTTAATAATAATTAACGTAACGGTAGAATTAAGAAAAGAAAATGTGCAAAAACAACCCATCGATAAGAACATTTTCACGAAGCTTAAATGGCTTTATTCATAGGTAAGTTATTGTAAGAAATTATTTAGAGGATCTTTTCCCTAAATCTCTCTTTTGGACAAGTTTTATTTGAAAAGAAATGAGGTTAGGCATAATCGATGCGTTTAATTTCTTTGATTGCTTGCCTCGGAACTCCACAGATTATAAGCTACGAACCTAAATGAAGATTGGTACGTTGAATTACTTTAGAAATTAATTGTTCATGATTTCATTGTTTGAAACACGAGAAACTAATTAGGATGTAATGAGTATACTTCGCTTCGTTTCTGTTTAATAGAGTTATAAATATCACACACATGAAAACCAAAAAAAAATCTCTGTTTTCTTTCTGACTAAGTATGAAGTAATATCGGCATAAACCACTTCCAATATAGTGTTGGCTTTACAAGCCAATAAAATTCCTTCATCTGACAACCTATTTCCATACATTTTGATAAAATGGCGATGTCAAATCTATCCTTAAATAGTGCTAGCAGGAAAATGTGACTTTATGTTCTCTACATTTCACCAACCGTAAATTGTGGCTGCAATTTAGTTGCCAGAATTGGAAAATTGGCGTAGCGTTGTTATGCAATAGAAGCGGGTGCGCGAGTCTGAAACTGTAATCGAATCGAAATGCGGTCTTTAAAGTTTTGATTCCACATAAACATTCAATGATTGCACGTAACAAGATAAAGAGAGTAAGAAATGTTCTGTCAGTTCGATGCAATGTAGAAATACATGCGAAAATTGGCGTGGGACCAAAACACGTGACGTTTGGAAATAGTGAACCATGGCAAATACTCGTAATTCATGTGCATGGCACAGGACTTCGTACTGTGAAAATACAAATCTACTGTTCTATATCGGGTTTCCGAATTTGAATCAGTTTTAAAAAGTCTTATAGTTTTAATATTTAGCAACGATACAATGTCTTATCCTGAAGGATAAACTAAGACCTCCACGACCTAACGCCTCCTTCTAAGACATTCTCGTCTAACATACAAACTTAAGGATGATTCACGCTAGACCGTTCCGAGTCCGGGCCGGCCGCGCGCAAAGAAATCGACGGACGCACGACGGCTGTCGATTTCTTGTACTAGAAAACGGGCCAGCCCGGACACGGAACGGTGTAGCGTTAATCATCCTTTATATGTGATATAACACTGTTCGAAAAATTAAGAAATATTGCCTCCCATAGTCACAATTTTATCTCTGTAAACTCCCATGATAACTTCTACTTTAATTTAGCAAACAGAAGATAATATTTCCAAAAAATACAAATAAAGATAATATAAAAAAAACTGTTAACATTTGTGACTGACGTCCACAAAAATTCCTTTTGCCGATAAACTATGCATGCAAACCGCAGTTCCTACCACAAATTGAGTTTTCAAAAGGCGATTTGGTTCTGTGGAACACGTTTCATTTTTTTCTCTTCCAATACGGATACGTTGCGTTCACCGCATTTTTTCAACCGTAACTAAAAAAAGAAGGCTTGACCCAAAGGCGGTAATACCTACCGGTATTGCTTTATTTTTTTCTTCAAAGTAAATATTGTCGTTATTTACGTTTAAATAGTAGTATTATAGAATACTTTTTGATAGTTCGTCATCCGTAAATTTCTTTCAAGCGGTGTAAAGGATGATTCGGACACGGAACGGTCTATTATTTCGTTGTGTTGTCTCCACCACCCATTTGGTTTTCTGGAAGAGATCGCTTTATAACGATCAGACGATTTAATTTATATCTTGTTATCTTTTGTATTTTTTGATGTAAAATAGATAATATTTACATGAATTGTATTGTAACACGACATGATAAAAACTTAATTACCCATGACGCCGGCACTATCAATGGCATTAGAGCCCTATATGGGAAATGTCAGTACTCAAGTGACAACCGCGACCAAGATTATGGTAGTTTTAATACGTAAGCAACAAAACTATTACCCTTCTTAACAAGATTTGTTTGGTCGTTAGCGAGCACTAGCAGGATATAATAATAACAATGCACTTCTAACACAATAGCTCGCCCTTCAGCAAAATGTCCAGTCATTTGAGCTTACGTTTTATACCTTGTACATAGTCGTGACAACAATGAGTGAAATTATGTTTACTGGGTTTTGTCCACCGTTTTGTTTGTATAAAATTGATATTCACTTGGACACAATGCACATACGGCTGAAAAATATTTACCATAGATACACCACAACCACGTGACAACTTTCATTGAGAATGATAGCGAAGATAAGTACCGGCAAAACAGCGGAGTTCGGTATTGTAACTATTTACAAAATGTTAGGCAAATTAGGGCTAAATTTCCTCCAAGGTCTGTAAACGGATTTTAACGTCCCAATTCTCTAAGGACATCTTCATTTAGAAATCAAAATTGGTAACTAAAATATTCAATGCTGTACAAATTGCTTTTACAATATGAAGCCGCCCTTAGGCGACTTCCTGACTTGGCGGGGCGGGATCGATTTTCTTCTTTGACGCAAACTTACTGACGTCGCAAAAATTCTCACTTGACATAATACTGTCAGTAATACGTTTGCGCAGTAGTAATATCATGCGCAGAAGCGAAGCCTTCGCATCGTTCCGCTACCGCGCATCCCGCGCCAGTCAGGAAGCACTCATTTAAATGTACTCACTCACTTCTTTAAAAAAATGGCTTCCGTCTAATTTATGATGATTTCGCCAATATCACGTGTTCAGTGACGTTGTTCAGTAACGACGCCATGACAGTAGATAGGTATTGTACGGTAATGTAATGGATTCTGCTCGTCGTCGCCCCGGGCACGTGTGCTCACCAACGCGGCGACGACCAAAATCCCATTTAAATGTAGGGGCGTAGTAAAAAATGGTATCGCGTCGACTGACAGCTGACACTGATATTTGACACTGACATTTGACACTTTTCTCATATCGTACTGCCTCCGCACCGACAAACCAGGAAGTCGCCTTACTCCTACAAAGAGATATTGGATAAATGTCACAGCATCCGGGCTCCAGTGACCACGATCTCAGAATAACAGGACGCAGGAAATATATGACACAATTCTGATACCTAGGGTTTTCTACGGAACGTCGTTTTGAGACCTGCTTTTATGTCGGGCGACAATGGATCGCTCTTTTTCGTTTCAAAGTATAAAGGACACGTACTAAGTGTTTAGGCTTAGGCGTTACTAGTTCCATTTAAATGTGTAACAAATGCAACATTATTATTTTTTTACCTGTCTGTGGATTTGTAGTTTGGGCCCAATAAAGCGATAGGAGTGCGCGATTGGGGAGTGGCCTGGGGAAAATCCAGGGGGAAACCTCCGACACGACCACGAGGGCGGTTTAAACACGGGAATACTCTAAGAATTTGTGCTCCAGTGAGATTGGTTGAGCGGCTTCAACTGAATCTGAGGTATTAGTGGAATCCCAACAACGCGTCAGGTTTACTTACACAGACTCAGTGGCTGTTCTCTTATGCACGAAAACAATTTTGATGCAGGCTAATACTAGTCTAGTCAGTCAGATATTAAGCTAGGTACCTAATAAACTGTCTGGTCTTGGCTTAGACCAGCAACTAACTACAATTGCCAGTGGCAGCGAAATTTATATTTGTGTGTTCTGACTACCCCTGTTGGAAGTACAAGCGTAAATTTATATTATGTTGCCGTCTTTAAATAAATAATTTTATGCAAATCGACCTGTTCCCTAGTATTGTTTATATAAGTTTCTGACAAAAAAAATATTTCAGGTAGAAGTCGTTATTGCCGACTGTACTTTTTTCCACGGTCATCAATTACTCGTCGAGACGGTTCTAATAAGCCTGAACATGGCGGGTGTATCTGGTGAAGTTTAGCAGTTGCTATAGCAACCTCCTGTCTCCAGCATCGGATCAGCTTGGTGGTACCATAATATTGTATTGTTATCGAATGTACATAAATTATGCAAAGTTTTCAATCTGATACTGGCAAGTGGCTGAAAAAATATTGCAAATTTTGAGGACAACTTACATACGAACACGCAATAAAAATATGTACCTAAATAAAAAAAATATTGGGTTATTGAGCCAACGTACATATATGTACAGATTTAGAGCTGAAAACTGGCAGATGCCGAAGCCATTATTTTAAGCGATAAAATTTTTTGATGTTTCCCGTGAATGGGCAAACCATTTTTAGTGAAAGATATATTTATACGACAGTTTTTATTATACAGTTGCCGCTGGGAAAGTTTATTCTAAAATATTGAAGCACAATCCAGAAATAACCGCTAGTATAGTTGACGAAATATAAGCTGCACCGATTCCTCGAACAACTTGTATGGCGAATCGGTGCAGCTTATATTTCGTTAACCATATATATAAATATGTAATATTAGTATATTCTACCTATTGTTTTTTTTTTCAAAAATAATAGTACATTACTTACCAAGGGCGATAAAACAAAGAATGTTTCAGATCGCAGGTATTTTACGCCCGAGCCGAAGGCAAGGGCGATAAATATGCGATCTGAGGCTTTCTTTATTATCGCCCGTGGTAAGTACAATATTTCATGTCACTCCCTGGCCAGGAAGTGGGTTTTTTCGCGCGCGGAGCGTGCGATAATGGCCACTTTATGGCCAGGTGTGACATAAAATACTTTATAACAGTCAAATAACAGTTTAATAACGTTTGTAGGCGTGACGTCACATCTGCTTCCTCGTACTACGTTTTGCTCGTAAAATATTGCGTTTAAAAATAGAATTTATTTTTTACTGAAATATGATAATTCTATTGGTAACTTTCAATTTACATTTAGGCTATGAATTTGCTATGTGGGGGTTTTCGGGGGCGAGCAATCGATCTAGATAGGTATCATGTCCGGGAAAACGCCGAACAAAGCTCGGCGGCCCAGGTAAAAGCGTTACTCGGTCATCACAATATACTTTCAAGCGACAAGCAAAATATGTCAACAATCGTATCTAGATGACGGAGTTAGACTTGTGATAATTTTATGGTTTTCTGTTTATATAACCACATGTTATTCTTAAAAAATTCTATATGCGATATAGTATTTTTTATAGTTCGGACGATTCTAAGGCAATGTTTCGTCGAGGAACCGATTTAGAATTAATTTAACTTTCTTAATTTTCTTTAATAGGATTATAGTTATTTCTTCTTGCATACAAGACAACACGATTGGTAAATAATAAATTTTCCTTGTATCAGTTTTCTGAATTGGCAACTTTACGGCTGCCCCAAAGCCCTTCCGGGCGCACATCAGAGCCCCTGCGTGAGAAAGAAACACTCTCTACTCACCATTACGAATTAAACATATTATACGTTAATCTCCCGTCGAATCTTCAAAGTTTAATAACCTGGACATTCCTACAATCAGTGCCTATGTGTGAAAATATTGGAGATACAGGCTGGGTGCTGCTGTGCAATCTACAAATTTACGACATATTATATCCCAGAAACCACGTTGACGTGGTCGAAGGCGCCTCTGGATTCCGGTGAGTGGCCACTCAGATTAACCGCCTCAACAGGCAGTATTTTGTCAAATGAACGAATGCAAAAAACGACTAAGAGCTTTGGCTATAAAGTAGGATTTTGGTCGTCGCCGCGTTGGTGAGCACACGTGCCCGGGGCGACGACGAGCAGAATCCATTACATTACCGTACAATACCTATCTACTGTCATGGCGTCGTTACCGAACAACGTCACTGAACACGTGATATTGGCGAAATCATCATAAATTTGATGGAAGCCATTTTTTTAAAGAAGTGAGTGACTATAAAGTAGATTCTTGCTTGCATTACAGTTTCGGACGTATACACTTCCATGAAAAGCTCAAATTGCCTACATAATCAAATCGTGTTACCATCGACCATCGACGGCACGATTCGCTGACCATTTGTGAACCTTAACAAAAGATAAGTTCTACTAATAGTGAGTAACGAGGGGCTGTTGTACATTCCTCATTATGATAGGCAAACCCTTTGTTAAGTTAGGCTATTTTGGCCCTAGAGTTAAGTTAAGCTACCTACATATAAACGACAATGGGATTTAAAGTTTACCTCGGTCAATCTGTATGAAAAGCAACATAAACTTAGCTCTAGTGGAAAAACACCTTTAAGGCCCGGGGTACTGTGAATGACCTTGACCAGTTAACGATGCTTATCACTCATGACTCAAGCGACATCTGTTCAACAATGATCGCGTTAGCTCGATTCGCTTGTAAACGGGCTGCCTTGATAATTGACCTGTTCCGCTGTTGCGTCAGTAGATGGCGCTCGGATTGCCCGGTGAACAACGCAGAGTAGTGTTTGTATCAGATGAAACAATATGAAGAAACATTCATATTTAGCTCATTGTTTTTTGTTTTATAGTTGACGAAATATAAGCTGCCCCGATTCCTCGAACAACTTGTATGGCGAATCGGTGCAGCTTATATTTCGTCAACCATACCTACTACGTAGTAGCAGTGGCGTGCACAGAGTTTTTAAACAGGGTAGGCAGATTTTAAAAAAGCCACGAATATTTATTATTTGCAGGTAGTACCTATTAGTTAGTGTCAAATTTACGATTCATATTCCTTTACTAATGCACTAATTCCAAATCAACGGTAGTGAGATCAAATTGAGAAAGGGTAGTGTACCTACTATCCGTTCTCAATTAGGTACTGTACGAATATCGTTAGTTAATGAATAAAGTTTTCCTGTGATGATAATTATAAAAAGAAATAAAAAAAAGGTACTTATACTTACTTGCTTCATTTCGCAAAATAAAGTTTCCAGAAGAACACACGTAGTAGGTACGTACCTATTTATCATCTAAACAGAATTTGATATTTATTATTGCGATAATAAAAAAAGTCAATAAATGCTTTTATTTGAATATAACTTCCTTATTAAGTTATTAAATAATAACAGATTAATACACCAAGGGGATAAAGCACTGTTTTATGTCACGGGCGCGATAATGAATCCTGAATGGAACGAAGGACCCGAGCGAAGCGAGGGTGTAATGAGTTAATTCCCATAATTAAGACTGAGTCCTGAGTGTAGTGAGGGATTTAAGCACGTCCAAGACAAAAACAGTTTTATCCCAGAGGAGTATACTCTACTTTTCTACTGCGAGACAATAGAAAATACCAAGACTACTATAAACAAAATGTTTTCAGTATTTAATAGTACACTGACGGCCGCTTTAGCCTAAATGCAAGTGATCTTGCCTATGAAGCTGGAGATCCGTGGTTCGAATCCCTTTATTATTTTATTTTATTTATTTTATTTTATTATTATTTATTTATAATTCATTACTGCAAAGGCCGTGAAGGAAGGAAGGCCAGCTCTAGCATTTAAATAGTGATTAATTTTTCTCAATACCTAAATGTAACGAAGTTTCAAAATATTATAAAAAGCCTCCACTTCCCGAATGGCATTCTAAAGATTCAGTACTTAATAATATGTAGTATCTAAAAACGCGCTTGGCGCTTGCGCTGCAGCAGTCCGCGGCCCCGCGCGTGTGTTGTTTCCGGGCGCCACACCAACCCGAGAAGCACGCGCGCCCCCGCCGCCTTGCGGACTTCACGAAATTAGACTTTAAGGACATAACAATAAGAACTATAAAAAGTGAAATCACATTATTACCCGGCGGGTTATAAGGAGACTTAGTACAATATTACAACCCGGCTTAAGCCAAGGGTTATAATGATTTGCTTTCGGTAAGGTTTGCATAATAATTGGGTGACTGATATATAATTGGGCAGTGGCGAGCAGATGGTGTGAAATAGTACATTGTGCATTTAGGGAGGTAAGCAGGTTAACGAAAGCTATAGAAGCCCGACGCCGAAGGCGGAGGGCTTTTATTTACTTGAGTTTGTAATAACCCTTACCAAGGGGCTTGCAGTGGGAGGCGCGCGTCGCTTTAAATGCCTACTGCTCGCTCGGCCCGGGGCCGGCCGTCAGTCGAGGGCCGCCCGCCGCCGCGCGATCGCGTCTATATGCACGTTACCGCTGCCGCCGCAGACTAGAACGCGACAACCACACCAATCAAAAATTGACGAACTTGACAACTTCATCTCCAGTATCACTGCGAGAAGAACGCAACGCGCAACCAATCACAGAGCAGTATTCTTGCGGCGCGCGGCCAACTAGATTTTTTTAAACCAATCAGATCACACACAAACTCATAACTCCCACGGGAGTTATAAAATTCCATAACTCCCGCGGGAGGTAAATCTGCTATAATTGCTTTATACGCACGCGTGCAATAACACACTTTACGAGCAAGTGTGATGAAAAGATAATTAGTTACTCTTCAGATAAAATATTGCTCTTACGAATATTTATGAAGAATTAACTTAGATATTTTACAATAATTAAGGGATATGCAAAACCGTACAATTATTTAGAGTGTACAATCGAGGTCATAAATATGTTTTCACACCACCTTACCGTAAGCAAACCATAATAACCCTAGTTTAAGCCGGGTTGTAATATTATATTGAATCTCATTATAACCCTCGGGTAATAATGTGATATCACTTTTCATAGTTGCTATTGTTATGCCCTTAAAGTCTAATTTCGTGAAGTCCGCACGGCGGCGAGCAGACTGCATACCGGCGCCGTGTTTTGTTTTGTTTGGAACGCCGCCTTCGAAATAAAACACGGTACCGGTGCGCTGATAAGTTGTTTTTTTTTTTCAAATGAGTTTATAACTAGTATTTACAAAAACGAACTGTTTTAAATACACTATTATTCTGTTTTTACTTACTTACGGTTCAGGTTCAATGGATAAATTGTCATTTGGTGGACCATCATCGGATTCAGATTCATTTATTTCATTAATGTAAATTACAATATAAGTTTGCATCGATGTCAAAAATATAAGAATTCACATAATGATCTTCAAGTTAGATATAAATAAATAAAGAGAATAATGAGATAATGAAATGAAAATATTCTCCTAATAAGGATCTTCTTAACATAATTGAATACGCGCGCGACGACCGCTTTAGCTTAGTTGGTAGTGACTCTGCCTACGAAGCCGGTAGCTCTAGTATAAGTTTTTCCGAAACATTAACTAATTCGAACGCGTTTGCGTTTTGTCTCAAAATGTATGAAAATGCTCTCGCCGAGTTTGAAATACGCGCGTTCATCGGTTAGCAACAAATGTTAAAATACTCGCTGTTTTAGTTTCCACTAGTGACCAACTGACCACCAGAGGCGCTGTTCACGTTTTCATAACACTTTCATACATTTTGAGACAAAATGCAAACGCGTTCGAATTAGTACCTAAGTTCATTTATTACCAAATTATGAGATAGACTGTGAATAAATCACCAAAATAACGTCATCATACAATCCGAAAGATACCCTACTTGATATAATTATAAAATAACAAATTAAAATAAAACTAAAACTAACCTAAATATACCTAATAAAAACCCTAATCTAAAAAACCGCTGCCAGTGGGTAACGTTCCCAAAGTGCTGGGCGAATTAGTTAATGTTTCGAAAAAACTTATACTAGAGCTACAGGGCATTTATTTTTGTGATGAGCACGAATATTTGTTTTTGGTCTTGGATGTTTTCTATGTATTTAAGTATCTATTTATCTATCTAAGTATGTATATCGTCGCTTAGTACCCATAGTACAAGCTTTGCTTAGTTTGGGACTAGGTTGATTTGTGTAAGATTGTCCACAAATATTGATATTGATATCGATATTGAATACAAAAATTATAGTATAGGTACAAATTGAATTAAGGACAACGATGGCAATACAAATAAATAGCGAAGTCAAATCAAATATCATTTTACAAACGTAAACAAATGTCAGGATCCTCATGATCATTTTCAAAATGAATCGAAGTAGTATTGAAACAACAAAATGATATACGGCCTCTTAAAAGTCCAACTATAATAGATAAGTATAATAAAACTGTCTTACAGGTTGTATGTCTCTATGTGTCCGCACTACTCTGTGCAACGGGAATCGGCTCAAGCTCGGTGCAAACTTCCAAACTAGATAAGTAAACAAATATCTGACAACAGCGCTGTGCCTCGAGCGAAGCGAAGTCGCAACGTCGCATTCACTTTCATATTTGTGGGTAGAAAAATTGTTCAAGTCTCACATATATTATGTAGGTAATATGTGAGATTTGAAAAACAACTTTTTGCTTTTAAAAAAAATACTACACATTTTTATATACATTTTACTTGCTTTTTCACAAAAATATTCACTGTCATGATCAAGACTGGCAGTAATTTACCACAGCGCTAGAATAGCGCCTATCATTTTATACGAAGCAAAGTTTTCAAGTTTGAAATTCATATTACAATACTTAGACGAATATTAACTACAACAGAAAATAGGTTAAATGCTCAAAAATAACTGAGCTTAATTTGGAAACTTAGAATTCTGTCGTAACCGAATAATGCTTGCACAAATTTTGTTTTTAATGTTTCTTAAGCGTGGTTTTTTGTCGTAATTACAATGTATGTGAACAAACTAACTACAACAGCAAATACTCAAGGGTATGCGTGTCCTAAATATGTACTTTGCAGGTCATTACGTTCAATATATTCTTCAAATATTCTGCACAAAAACACCTCGATTTCAATACTTTGCCCACCTCTTCACCTTAAGTATAAAACCATTTAAAACCAATATCAGCTACGAGTCACGTTTACGCTTAATCAAGCGCATTGAAATTAATTTCAGCTCGTAGGTAGTACTCTATAGACCAATTAAAATAACATTACAAAGGCAATCTCACGTGAGAGCAGCCTTTATCTAGCACTGGACAGTTATTATGAAATGTGGTAGTACTTTCTAATTGCATTTCCTGCTCAACGTGACTCGCATTCTAGCTGAAAGATTGTCCTGTTTTATCGTTTTAATAAGTACTAAATATTGAATTTATTGTTTGCCTCGTTAATATTTAAATGATTATTTAGCTAGGAAGATTGCTTTTATGTCGGACATATAGGATTCGTGGCTTACTAATACGCGGCCTGTAGCTCTAGTATAAGTTTTTTCGATACATTAACTAATTCGAACGCGTTTGCGTTATGTCTCAAAATGTATGAAAACGCTCTCACCGAGTTTGAAACACGAGCGTTCATCGGTTAGCAACAAATGTTATACTCGCTGTTTTAGTTTCCACTAGTGACCACCAGAGGCGCTGTTCACGTTTTCATACCACTATCATACATTTTGAGATAAAACGCAAACGCGTTCGACTTAGTTAATGTTTCGAAAAAACTTCTACTAGAGCTACTGGTCGGGAAGTCTTTTGTTTGGAGAGTTCAATGTTTATCATGCCAATATTAATATTTGTTAGCGTAAAATTATCAGTCTATTTATCCGAATTTCCATTCTCTCATGGAGCCTTCCCGTACACACAATATATCTTATCAAGATCAGAGTAAGTATCATAATATAAGGCACACAATTATTATTAACTAAAACATACTATTTTTCATCTAGTTTTTCTTTTAACTAATTATTATCATTTATATAAAAATCTTCAACTGCCTTCTTCCAACTTTCTATGATCAGGAACATATTACAAATTTATTCAATGCTTTCCATTGAAATATACTGACGTGCAAAAATAGCGGGTACACTTTGTATGGAAGTTCCATAGAAAGTGTACCCGTTATTTTTTCTCATCAATATATATTAACTTTTATTCTTTTACCCCATCGCAAAGTTAAGAATACGACCATAATGTCCATAATTATCAAATGATCATTTTGTCAAGTATCATACGAGCTTTTATGACGTTGTAAAAAAGGAGTCTGATAAAAACACAGACAGACCACGAAGTGATTTCATAAAAGTTTTTTTTTTCCTTTTGTGGTACGGAACCCTAAAAATCTATAGTGTAGGTAAACATATTTCGCAAGACATTACATATGCGTAAACCACATGTCATTATCATATTACATACCTAAGGGTTACGGTTATCCGTAATAGAATATCAAATGTAATACAATCGTGCTACCCCATTATATTACGTGCCATAAAGCTAGACACACTTGAATATCAATTTACTCAAATAGTAAGGGAAACAGCTTCGCAGGGGATTTCGATAGTCTATTCAATAGCTACATTATAATGTCTATGTATATTTACATTAAGGCGCGCGGTAGGTTAAGACCTCCTCCATACAAACTATATGCACGTTTTATTCGTCGGTTTTGGCACTCCCGAATGCATATATTTTTTTGCTTGTAAATATTGTATATACGAAGAACCTCAAGAAAAAAAATACAAAAAAAACCCCAGGTTATGGCTGACAGAAAAATAAGCATACTGACCAAAAATCATATTGTGTAGTGCAAACACAAGCGAAGAAAAACTTGCATAAAGTTTGTATGGAGAGAGCTTGCCCACCTCTGCGCCTTAAGTATTATAATTAATGCACGTACTTGAAGAAATGTAGGATGCCATACATTTAGTACATAATTAGTATTAATATTTTCATTCATTTAATTCATTAAGCAGTGATATAATTAACAGTATAGCAATCTTTCAGCAAACCCCAAAATAAATTCCAATTGCTGTATTCGACTGATATGATGTATTATTAAACATATCTCAATTTTTGATGAAGCTTCGAATACAAAATATTGTTTCCAATGTTGCCAAGTCTTTTCAAGTTGCCCAGCGACTATTACGCCCGACGGTTGGAAGTGGCCACAATTTAAGAATAACATGTACGGAACTTTTAATCAAAAAATAACCTTCGGTGATTTCGGTGGTATCATTGAGTGCTGTATGTCAGGTCAGGTTTCACCGTGATACATTATTATTGGGGAACGGGACTTAATCGCGTACAATTATAACTAATTTACCTTTTTTAAGGTTTTTGTCGACGTTTAAAAAAGGTAAATTAGTTATAATTGTACGCGATTAAGTCCCGTTCCCCAATAATAAAGTGTGAAAATCGTGTAAGTTTAAATCAATATATTGTTCACCGTGATAGTTTTAGAAGCTGCAACTTGGATTTATGGCCAGCGGTATGAATCTTCCAACACCATATCAAATATTAAACACTGGAACACGCTTTGGGAGTAGATTTTTAGCAGCCGTAGCCTATTTCATCCTATGGTTGCATTAATCGGTACTATCGGTAACTAGCTGTAGCTATCTACGGATTGCGTTGTAAATAGTACGTTTATTTCAACGTACCTACAAAGGCAGACTGATGACAGATAGCTTTTTCTATCGTCAGTATGACAAAACTTATGGTAAATTAAACATAGGTCCGTAACCCAATTTGAAGTAAAATTATGCGTTTAAAACTAAAGATAACTGCAACTACCTCACTCACTATAATGCGGGTGAGAAGCCAGGCTATCGTTTGGCGTCCGGGCTTAGTATAAAGCCGCTTTGATAGATCCGCGTGAAATCACGGACTTATAGAAATAATGACGAGGCGCAAAAATAATACCCACAAGACGGAACGCTTGGTCAAGAACTAAGACAGATTAAAGGTGAGTCCATTATAGTAGTCGTTCCAGTTTGTTGCTGGCATGCACGCTTTCCCTTTAGTAAGGTATGGAAAAGTACGTATTTGCTTAATCTAACCGCGAGTATAGTAATTGCTACGTAATGAGAGGCATTAAAATACGAGTGTGGTTTTTCGAAACGAGCCGGAGGCGAGTTTCATAATAAGATCAAACAAGTGTTTTAATGCCTAATTCTCTCCAGCACATATATTAAATCCTCTTTCATGTGTTTCATTTTGAAGGTTTACATACCTACAATAAAGAAATAAAATTTCATCAGTCCACGTCTACCAACGCTATAATTCACGTTCAAAAGATATCCTGCAAAATTATAAGCTAAACTTTACTTCCGTCAGGGACAGAAAATAATTACACGATGAAAAATCTTCATTTTGCCAAAATAACGTTCTCTTGCTCCACTAAGCAAACAGGTTCAGGTTTATTAGCAATATGTTACGGCAATGAAAAATGTAGACAGAGCGGGGTCAAACAGCGTTTTTTCTTACCTCGGACTTTACATAGGCTAATTAAGGTGAAAGCCCCGGCCCTCACGGGGGCTAAATTTGTCTACTGTGAGCACAAACAGGCCGCCTGTTGTACGAACTTAATTAATTATTAGCCAGGAAATGTGACGAATAGTATGTCCAGCTATTCGTATCATAAGAAAACTGAAGTAAATTTAAAATGTCACGGGTGCAACCACACTCCGATTACATCCGAGGGAACTGAAGAGATAACAATAGCATATAAATACTCCAACGCCAGCATTCCCGTTATCCATTTATGCAAGAAGAGAAGAAGAGACAATCCCGTTATACATTTTTCATGAAAAGTCTGTAAATGAAATGTTTATTTGATTAAAACAAGCGGCATACAAGATGCTATACCATAAATCACACCAATGAACCAATCTCATATCTACTAAAGCTAAAGTCTGTTGGGGGAACAAAGATTCGGCGTGTAGTGTTGACGCCGAATGACCAAAGTTGGGTAAAGAATGAGGCATTAAAATCATAAATCACTTTACGCTTTGCAATTTCAGCAACCTTTGGCAAAATTACCTAAAATTAAACGAATATCGTCAGTGTTGTTCTTTCCCTTGCATGTAATAACACCATAAAGTAAATGTATTAGTATAATGCGTGTATGTACGGTAATAAATATATTTCATATTTCACATAAAAAAGGAAATGAGGAGATCTTTTTATGCTACGATTTTATAACAATGCATCTAAAGACAGAGAGAAAATAAATTCTGATTTCTGAGAATTCCCTTGACGAAGAGAATAAATATAAATAAATGCCAATTCACGGAGAAACAGTTTGCTTCAATGAAACGTTCATGAGGTCTCGATATTTCCAGTCTAGTAAAGTAGATAAACAAGAAATTATAAAAAATATTTCTGATACGTCGAGCGAATATTCAAAGCAAACACTGAAAGATTTGAAAGGATTTACTAAAAGCAAATAATGTATAGGTCGATTCGGCCCAAAGAGGAATTATTTGTAGGTTATTCATTCTGCAATATTGATAATTTCTCTTCTTTTGACGATAATGTGTCTATATCCATACTGCCAATAAATTATTAAATAACATGCAATACATAAATTGCATAAGTAAGTAGGTATGCAATTATGTTAAAGTAGGTACCTACTCGGCTAAAAGAGGCAAATTATTTTAAGTATGACACTGACATCATATGTTCTTATTCCATTAGATATTTTATTTTAACTAACACTAATGTAATAGTTTTGATTACATTATACCAAACTTCTTCTTCGTAGTCGATGTCTCATGACTGAGGATCGCGACCGCACGCAATTGACAACATTTCATATTTTTAACTACTTTATTTTATGAACTAGTTAGAAAATAGGTAAAAATTTAAGCCACCCGTATTTTTTCTTTTTCAATTTAAGGCGCTACACTGAGAAATTTGGAGACTTTGAAACGCTGTCCTGCCCAGACTAGCAAACAGTAGGGACTGATTTTCAGATATATGATTCTTGACTATATGATTGTGGTACTGACAATAGCGAAACATGATTGCTTAAAATTTTCTCGATAGAAAATAAATCCAAAGTCGAGTCTATATTTACCTTTTTTTCCTCAGCCTACTAAAACAACGCATTATTAAAAGACACGATTAAGTTAATATGATGGTATTTTACCTCATCTACAAGAGGTAAAATACCATCATATTAACTTAACGGTACTGACAAGAGGAAATTTAATAAACCTGCACACAGTCAGATATTTAACTAGATTTTTCTAAAAAGCCATTCTCGGAGAGGGTTGCATCCCGTTTTGTCGTGAGCGAAAAACAAAGGGTGTCTCTTTCAATAGATATATCGCCTTAACTCATTATTTCATACAAAAAAAACACGTTGAAAAGTAGGTCATTCCAAAAGGGCGTAAGTAAAATATGACGTCATCTTCCCAACAAGAATCCAGAGCCACTTCAGAGCAGCGATTGTCTGTACTCTGTACTAAGGTCTCCCTGAATACAGCGAGGAAGATGACGTCAACTTTCGGTTTACAGGAATTTGCGATTTTTTTCCAAAATTAACGGGTAAAAAAAACTAAAAAAATGTTTTTTGTGTACTTCACACGTTTTTACCGAAATGGTTTTCGAATTAAGACGTTTGGAAATTATGAAATATTGTCAATTGTCCTCCATGCAGTTCGGTCCCTCGTCAAATGGATCGCACGGGAAAGGCTGCATTTGGCGGCATTCTTCACTGCATTGTATCAAACTACACTGTCCAAAATGTGTATATTTTAAATGGAAGCTATTACATTAAGTTAACCAATATCGAAAAAAATCTATGTAATAAATAACAAATAAAATAGTCTTGAATTACATTATCATTCGGCTATATTGTTCACTTCACCATCCGGCCCGGTCCTAGTTGGCCGCAATATCTACTGCAGTCCAACTTTATTCAAATCGGAGAGTTCTACAACGGCTTGATTACTTAATCCAAACCTATATTAAGTGCAATACCAAGCTGTGGCAAGACAATCTACTCTGGGCTTGTTTGTATTTTGAACTTTGCTGCCTGCTGTGTCAGTTTAATTTAATTTGGTATCTTACAAATCATTGTTGGATAAAGAGAAGAAAATATATAAAAAAATTACAGAGTATTTAAAAATATATTTTTATTTTCATTATTAGAAATGGGATTGCTCCTGGCAAGCATCTAGCTAGGGGGCAAAGATGAGGCCGACGGTGAAGCGAGCTCACCCGGAAAATGCCTTTTCACTCGTGCTTTAAAGAGGTCTCTTTATTATAGCTGACAGATCTATAATCTCTTAACTACATTTAAAGTTTACTATTTCTATCTCCAAACATAATATCAACTCTGTTGTTTCTATAATTACCTACTTTAAAACTCATAGAAACTTGAGAAATCTGTTTAAGAAATCTTAAGTTGGGGTGGTTTGAAAGGGGGCGTCTCACGAGATATAACAACCTAATACCTATATAATTTCATATTAATAACGTTCACAAGGGTTTGAGAGACGGCTTCCGTTGAATCGTTTTTCCGTGCATTAACTTTCAGCATTCGCGTTTTCCCGCGATCTTTTTGTTTCACACACGATTTCTTGGTCCAGCTTTTATGTAATAGCGAAAATGTATATTCGCTTATGTCATCAATCGCAACATTTTGAAAAGCAAATTTTCTCAACATCAGTTATGTTTGTTAGATATTATGAACACAGCCAACTTTTTAATTGCATCCAATTACTGCTTTAGGTTTAGTACAAAATACACAGTAGACGTAGAAGACCAATGGATTAAACTACTTACACATCGTCTTTGCAAGACGAACATCAAGTACGAGTACTCATGAGATGCATACAGCAAGATCTCTTTAACGCCATAGCATGGTATTTTACATATATCGTTCATATAAAGCATTTCTCTTTTTAGGGTTCCGAATAGTAGCCAAATATAGAGCAATTTCTCGTTGATTTCCGTGTTTGCAACAGAGTTGAATACCTTTGTGTAGTCTACGCGCAAGTGAGCCGCTAATCGCGTTGCACACTGTAATCGTATAGGTACGCTACTAACATTTTAAAACTTATACCTACGGAATAAAATCCAATATTGTTGAACTTTACCACAAGCGAGCCGTCGGAGTTGTTTATTTTGCGGATACATTGCCCCGTGTATTCGAAAAGGTTGTATTTGTAATACAAAATGCATGTCACTTAGGTCTAACAAGCCTGGAAGGTAGTACAGTGACCACAGCTCCCCTCGCAACGGTTTGCCAAGCACTACAAGTAGGTTGGATTCGCCCTCTTCGCCGGCTAAAAACTTTAGTTGCCGACCAAACAGATTGTACCTATCGTCGTAACGCCGCTATGGTTGAAACTTTTGACTCTATAGTTTTCTGTTTTGTGCACTTATCTACGTTCATTTGGAGAATCGAGTTATCACTTTCCCCCCACGTATAGTCTAAGAGCGCACGACATGAAACCTAGTTCGATAAGAACTAGACCTTATTGGGATTAGGCTTATCAAGTGAGTGGGCAACTGTTAGAAGTTCTTGAGTCACCCGAAGGCCTCTTGTCCTAGACAGCAGCCGGCAACAACGGCTTAACGTGCCTTCCAAATCACGGGAGCGCTCAGTTAGCTACTAATAACCATATTTCTTATTCTTATGAGCTAAAGTATTCTTTCGCTCGCCTTGAGTTTCATGTTTTATTTTATGAGAGGTAGCAGCAAAATTTCAAATTTAATGGAGCGGCATTATTTAAAATTTAATCAAGCAGCCATGCAATGTGAATGTTTATTTGACATTGACAGTTATAGTGACATCGTGTTGCTAAAGACCGTACGAGTATTTAAGTGGAATGTCATTGATATCACTTAGTGCCAGTTGCACCAACGTACGAACACAGAGCGGTCATCGTCAAAATATGGCGCCGGCATCTGTCATCCCATAGACACTTGTCAAACTTTCCATACAATCAGATTTGACGAACACCGCTTACGATTACAGACGGTTTGGTGCAACCCAGCCTTAATTTAATAACTTGTGAACTAACTTGTGATGAATAATTATTTTAATTTTCTAGTGTTTATACTTTTAACCTTTAAAATTTAGGTTCCACGTTATTAGCTAACGCAGACAAATGTACACGGTTCGCGGGTTATCGCAGCCACTATTTGGTTAATCCGACTAAAGTGAATCCATTTAGCGCTCTCCTAACTGAATTTAAATTTAAAGCTGCCTGAAAAGCTTCACTCTAGTCTCTCGTCTTAGTAGTAGTGTAAATATGTACTGAATTAATGTATAGTTCATGCAATCGAGTCGCAATTATATAACTATTTTATACAATCGTTTTTACTACGAGTCAATCGTAAATATAATTAAACAGTCTTGTTCTGCGGAACTGTTTCGGAATGTTTCAGTCATATTTTTTTTGTAGCGTTTGGCGTCTAGGTCTTCAAGACGGGCGCGGTCGAAGTCGTGTCATGACTGTTAAGTTGATTTTTGAAATCGCATTCTGATAGCAATTATTGCCGTAACTGGTTCATACCATTAAATCATTTTTGTGATACCCTTTATATGACTTTTATTATATGTTACACATAACTGCACATAATAGAGCCGCACACGATAAAAAATAAACCGATTAGAGCACACAATTTGCTCGATGCGGCAAAGACGGTCATATTAAGTTATACCTCCATTAACAATCATTCTTAACATAACACTTAGCTTAAATATGTTTGTAACATTTAATGGAGGAATAAACGTATCGATATAGAGCGCTCGTTATCTGCGATGCCTAACCCAAAGTGTATTTCTTCAATTGCGATAGTTTTGACATATTGCTTCCTACATTCACAGCAATGAAATAGATCGATTCGTTTATGAAAGTAGTTAAAATTAAAAAACCGGTATTTGTAATTTTTCATACAAAATAATTCATATCAGCCGCAAGACGTCCACTGCTGGACATAGGCCTCCCCCAAAGAGTGCCACAATGACCTGTCCTGGGGTTAAATTTTTGAGTTTCGAACGCTCGACTTTTCTCTCGAGATCTGTCAAAAAACTATGGTATTTTGACAGATGCCGAGTGAAAAGTCAAGCGCTCGACACTTAAAAATCGGACCCCTGCGCCACCCGCATCCAGCGGATGCGCTGGATGCGGGTGGCGCAGGACAAAATAATTAAGCATTATATATTTATGCACATGTGGTAAAAGGACCATTTAACTCAGAATTACCATTGACATAATACCATTTAACATCTATGAACACAACAAAAAAGCTCCTAAAAGATGGCGCTAGTGTTAAGCAGAGGTCTAAGTGCCATACGAAATTAATGGCACAGAGACATGTCCATACTGAAACAAGCTACAGCAGTTTCATTATTTTAAAGTTAAGCCACTATGTATGCACATTGGCAGTATACTATTTGTCTATGGTTGCTGATTGTGCAAGTCGTTTATTGCCTCCTTGTCGCTCAATAATTCTTCTACCTGCAGCATTACGTAAAGTTCCAAACGTACGTAGTCATCTTTAGGGTTGCGTACCCAAAGGGAAGGGTCCAAACGGAAAACTATTTCCGTTCGTCCGTCGTCTGTCACAAAATTTTGTTCCGAAGAATTTTCTAACTTCCCATTGACCTGTGAGTGAACTTGAAATTTAGTGATAATGTTTTTCCCGTTCACGGGACAATGGTGTCCCGGACCTTTGGGCGGCGTGCGCGGAGCCGAAGTACCGAGGCACCGAAGTACCAACGAGTACCACATAGTCAACACGTAGAGGCCCTTTTGACAATTTAATGAAATGCAAGGGATACACCGAGCGGATGCTGTCCCTGCCCGTGTCATGGGACGCACACAGAGACAGCACCCGCCAGGGTGTATAGGAACTGGGCTATTGGGTGAATATGATGGACTAATGGCTGGGCTATTGGGTGAGACGCCGGACGCCTGCCTAATAAATCTGTCTCAGATTTTTATTTCCGGCAGACGGTGACTCGCTCTCTGCTAGATGGGCCCCCATAGAATAGCGACATGATAATGTTTATTATTACGTACATTTTACTAATAAATACTGATATATACAGCGAGAAAATCAACTTGTGTTGGGGAAATAATTGCCGAGCCAACTCGGATATCCTATTAATGACCAGGCGACGCGTCGTTCACACCACGCTGTGGTTTTAGCACTCGGGGGCTATCTGCGTCTGTTCTACAATGGAATATTTCCCATTGAGCTGATTCAATGAAGTGTGAACTGGATAACACGAATGACTTCATATCCAACAATGGGTGCGCTTGTGGTCGGTGTACAATGTTTGGATTTTAAATAAAATAAAACTTAACTGTGCGTAAGTAGTGTAGTTTTTTATCAATTTTAACATGACTAAATATATTTTTACTTGAATTATTTATTTGTTAACCATGGATTATATTTTTAGGGATACATAACAAGTGCAGTTAGTGGTTTTTTTAAGTAAATTAGCAAGACACCCGGATTTTTTACAAAACTACAAATTATAGAAATTGAGGGAAAAATTTACTTTTTAGGGTTCCGTAGTAAAACAAGGAACCCTTATAGTTTCGCCATGTCCGTCCGTCCGTCCGTCTGTCCGTCTGTCCCCCGCTTTTCTACTAACCGTTAGTACCAGAAAGCTGTAATTTGGCATGAAAATACATACCGACAAAACGGTAAAATAAATTCTTGAAAAAAAAAAAAAAACAACGGGTTGCACTCCGGGAGTGCCGGCAGAAGTGAAAACTCAATAAAGATAGTAAATGGGTCATTGTCAGATTTAGGTGCGCGTCTTTTCGGTGGACAGGACATGCCAAAAGTTAAGGGCTACAAAGCTTAATTTTCGATTGATCTGATAACCCGCGTAATCTGTAATTCCGTGTCTATAAATCCATATAATAAAAACGTAAATTACTTGTACATGCACACAAGCCGTTAAGAGGAGGGGTAGGGCAAGCTCTCTTCATACAAACTTTGTGCAGGATTTACTTCGTTTGTGTTTGCATTAAAGTTATGATTTTTGGTCAGTATGCTTATTTTTCTGATAGCTATTTCGTGATGTAATTTTTTTTCTATTAAATATTTTTTTTTAATTTTTTAATTTAGATTTTTTTTTAAATATT
This sequence comes from Cenopis cana, assembly GCA_951800055.1. Lineage (NCBI taxonomy): Eukaryota > Metazoa > Arthropoda > Insecta > Lepidoptera > Tortricidae > Cenopis > Cenopis cana. The sequence goes on along the minus strand of OX637489.1, from coordinate 7,823,358 downwards.
TGAAAATTTTCACATCACGATCTTCGCATATCTAATATTTACAACCAAAAAAAATATTATATTTGTTAGTGCCAAAACCGACGAATAAAACGTGCACAAAGTTTGTATGGGAAAGGCCTTGCCCTACCCTGCGCCTTAACTATTGTCCACCGAATGGACAACTTTTGTTTTTCCGACTGACAATGACCCAAATAACAAAGATATTCATATCGGTATCGGTATCCGTATCGGTATCCGTATCCGTACTCATACTCATGTTCATATTCATATTCCCATAATCCATTTACATATATACATAATACGTGCCGAGTATCATTGTGTCTTATGCATCTAAGACCAGGGGCCTGTACCACAATACTTTACAAGCGTACAATTCGACTTTGTGAACTTTTTCTATGGAAAATTGTGCAATTTTGTCAAATTGTAGACTTGTAAAGTTTTGTGGTATAGGGGCCAGCTGAGTTTAGCTGAGTTGACACCTCCTAATATCGCAATCACGATTACTAGGAGCGGTCAACTAGCTGGTCTTAGAATCTTAGAATCTGTCGCGAGTTCAACAAATTTTCCCCAGTACAAAAGTGCTCAGAGCCGCTAAAGAAGTTTTCACTTCAAAAATTGTAAGCAATACTACCTATTTCCCATTTTTATTTCTATAGATTCGTTGAGTGTGCTCAGGAACTCCATGAGCTCATACCGCCTTCCCCCTTCTTCCATCAGATATCCAGACGACGTACGACTGGCTACTTTCATTACCTGGTCAAAATCATCTTTTTTTATAATGTTTACTGGTTTGGTATTCGAATGGCGTATGTAGGTACTTCCGAGTTCAAATAACCTGGACCTTTTTAAGGTACGAGTGAATCTTCTGGGTGAGCTCGCATAAGCGTCGGCCTCATTTTCAATTTAAAAAAATATATATGACTGGTTAGAATTAGGCGTTTATTTAAGAAAATTTAATTTAGCTGTTTGCTCTAAGGAAGAACCCAAATTTGGTGTATTTTGAAAATTAATTTTATTTTTTAGGAAATATTATATTATTAATATCTATTCATTTAATGTGACTCGTTTACTTTCTTTGTCTATTCTAACAGAATCGTGCTCTATCAAGGTCATAGGGGCCCCATTACCCTAATGTGCCCAGGGCTTCAAATTGGTTAAAGACGGCCCGGCCCTGTGCGTTTCCGTTACTGTCACCCGGGGAGGTACCCTAAAAAAAATTTTTTTTTAAGATTTTATTCTACCGTTTTCTCCGCGTCATCGATATGTATACTCATGCCAAATTACAGCTTTCTAGTACTAACGGTTACTGAGAAAAACGGGGGTCGGACGGACGGACGGACGGACATGGCGAAACTATAATGGTTCCTTGTTTACTACGGAACCCTAAAAACTGAAAAAATCAAATTACTTGAATTTCCCGAAACGTGGGGTAATCTTCAGGGGATTTTTTTATTATTTGTTGGTATCCCGAAATCGAATTATAAACCGACTGAATGATGGGACATCAATTCTAAGCTGGCTTCTATGGTAGATTTATACTACGCGATTTGATCGGTTTATATGTGAAATGTTTGGAGGTTATTTTTAAATTAATTTACATATTTTTCCTATTTCATCAAGTGTCTCATGATATAACTTATGATTTAGCTCAGTAACTTGGTACCGGTGAGATTTTAGAAATAAACACGGGTCCAAAATGCAAAGAAAATGTACTTACGCAAATTACGCATGGAATGTAACATCCGCCTTTTTTCGGTCGAGTTTGCTTTTACAGCCCAACACTGAACACCCCACCATGTTTGCACTGAACACCCAAACACTACGGATCTGATAATTGGCAAATTATTATTCATTTAAACCAAACTTATCATTAATTCTCCATTTATAAAATGCACTACCAAATATTGTCAATTTGTTTTGCAATCTTCTTGACACAAAACTTTGACACAAATACAAAATTTTTCGATCGGTGATAAGGACAAAACATCGCACTATTTTCTACTTCCTCTCATAGGAATCGCAATAAGGCTATCTTTCTCTTACACAGCGTGTCAGGCCCTTGGTATTTTATCCATCACTCTTGGCCACTAGGTATTTTGAAGGGAACTGTCACCGTATTTAGGGACAATAAGAACTACTTTCCATGAGAATTTATTTGAAATATGATCTTTACGGAAATCGGTCAGTCTGGCTATCCGATATTGGACTTTGGAAACGCTTTTTTAGGGACAATAAGAGCTACTTTCCATGAGAATTTATTTGAAATATGATCTTTATGGAAAATCTTAGGATTGTCTTAAAACAGTTAGAACCTTGGCTTTCTAAGAAGACCAGCTGGGGACCCCTCGTAACATAGCAATCACGATACTAGGAGGGGTCAACTAACCTGGTCTTGGAATTTATCGCGAGTTTATACATTTTTCCCCAGTACAAAAGTGCTCAGCGCCGCTAAAGAAGTTTTCACTTCAAAAATTAAGTGTGTTGTTATAACTAAATATGCGTTAAGCGTATTGAAGCGCTCAGTCCGTTAGCGTATACTTAAATCTAATCTGTCGTTGTCTTGGGTAGTTAAGTTTCGTATTTTCGTTTAATTACTTTCGTTCCACCATCCATACCACACAATGATATACATTGATTATTGTCATTAAGTCCATTTACATAGTGATGACGCTCGATGACGCTTACCGCAACTCAACAAATGAGTTATCAGTTTCAATCAACTTCGGATATTCGCGAATTACGTAAATTGTGATTTTATTTGATTTGCTTTCAATAATCATGATATTTGCTAGAGTCTACCGCAGGCAACTAGTTGTGATACGTAAAATAAATATTTACAGAGCTTAGTAAACACAGGTTGAATGGAGTAAGAGCGATGGTAAACCATTTTTGAACAGAGTTGAGCATAAAATAAATTTACATTAGTACCTTCTTTGTATTCGATAGGTGCGTTCGTTGTATTTGCGTTGTTGCACTATAGGTATAGGTACAGTCTACACTAATTTAATTTGCAAGTCAATAGACATCTATGAAAGGCCTTCGGGTGGCTTGAGAATTTCTAACAATCAAGTTGCCCACGCACTTGACAAGCCTAATCCCTATAAGATCTAGTTTCCCCTCGGGCTGGAAGGTCAGATGGCAGGCGCTTCTGTAAAAAACTAGTGCTTACGCCAAATCTTGGGATTAGGTAGCGGATCCCGGGCATCCTTCCGGATGCAACTGTACTGGGATATCGCTAGGATCGATGAAAAGTTGCCAAGAGTGCAAATCATCTACGCGAGAATATTTTGTCTAAGCATACGTCCTCAGACTATTTTTATAAAGTATTCATTTTATATAAATATAAGAACTCATTCTCTTTACCGAATATTAAAGGATACTTCAATTAAAATAAGTTGGACGCCGCAAAAGCGTTATTTCCGTGCCACGAATAAAATTCCGTGATTATTGGAGGTGACCTGTCAGTTACTCCGAATCCATTATAATGTACTGGCACTCTGAATGACACGTCACTGGAAAAATACCGGCGCGGACGGCATGGCATGACGTATGACGTGCCAAATCCATCTGCCGAAATTCACAAATTGAATTGACCTTTTAGTTATGGGGATATTTTATACTTTATGGGTTCGTGTTTTATCGAAGGCCGATGTTTAGTGTAGGGGCCACTTTACACGCAATAAACCCATCATACTTACACCCGTAGCGGAATCTTGTCATTTGATAAAAATGCTAATATAATGTTAAAGCATTACAAGAGATGGAATGGAATGCAATGTAAATAAATATTAAAATATATTATATATACTTACACAATTCAAACTATAGTCCTCTATTAAGTTCAGTTGTACTATCGAACCAACTGAATCGTGACCCACCGTGGAACCTTGTCACAGAAAATGTCACAGTGACATCGTACGCCTGACAAGGAAAATTATTATGACATTTTCTGTGACAAGGTTCCACGGTGGGTCACGATTCAGCTGGTTCGATAGTACAAATACAGAATTAAACTGTTTATGTACCAACATCAGTAAGTAGTGTTTATTTTTGTGAGTACGAAATTTCTAATAATTTACAGATTTATTCACGCTAGCGTTCCGTGTCGGGGCTGGTCTAGCGCGAATCATCCTTAAAAGTAGGTAAGGTGCAACGGGGCTATCTAGACTGCGGGAAATTAAAACTAATCGAAAATATCTTCCGTGTTTTACATCATTTCTTAGCTCGCTAGCTATGCCCGGATAGCGGAAAAGCGCTTTCCCAATGTCGCCAACATAGCACTGTAGTAAGTGATGTAAAACAGAAAATATTTCAATTAGTTTTAATTTTCCGCAGTATAAGTAAATTGCCCCGCTGCACCTTACGCTTTTTCAAAATGCAGGTTTTAGGGTTCTTTATAATAAGGCGACTTCCTGACTTGGCGGGGCGGGATCGATATATGACAATTTCTTCTTTGACGATAAACTTACTGACGTCGCAAAGATTCTCACTTGGCATAATACTGTCAGTATTACGTTTGCGCAGTAGTAATATCATGCGCAGAAGCGGAGCAGTACCGCCTTCGCATCGTCCCGCTACCGCGCATCCCGCGCCAGTCAGGAAGCACTGATTTAAATGTAGCGGCGCAGTAAAAAATGGTACCGACTCGACTGACAGCTGACACTGACATTTGACACTTTTCTCCTATCGTACTGGCTCCGCACCGACAAATCAAGAAGTCGCCTAAGGCGACTTCCTGACTTGGCGGGGCGGGATCGATATGTGAAATTTTCTTCTTTGACATAAACGTACTGACGTCGCAATGATTCCCACTTGACAAAATACTGTCAGTATTACATTTGCGCAGTAGTAATATTATGCGCAGAAGCGTATACCAGTACTGCCTTCGCATCGTCCCGCTTCCGCGCATCCCGCGCCAGTCAGGAAGCACTCATTTAAATGTAGGGGCGCAGTAAAAAGTAGTACTGAGTTGACTGACAGTTGCCACTGACGTTTGACAGTTTTCTCATATCGTACTGCTTCCGCACCGACAAGTCAGGAAGTCGCCTAAGGGTGCTAACGGAACTCTATTGCTGGCCGTCCGCTGTCCGGTCATCCGTCAGTTGAAATAATTTAATAATACGTTTTACCTGTTGCCGCTGTACGTAATACAAATAATAATTATTATAAAACTTAGCTTATATAGGCCCTGATGCCTCGCTGCCGGCGGTACAGTTAGGTTAGGTTTGTATGTTTTGTAAGCGTATTTTATAATTTCCTTTTTATAAAGATATTGTAAAAACCCAACCTAAGCCCTACCCCAACCTACTAAAAATCCAACTTAAATAAATAAAGAGATAATAATACAACGACAAACCAAAGAACAACAACAATTAAAGGGGGCCCGATACAGGAAACCTAATTTTTATGGTATGTAATGTACGCGTATAATAGGCAATAGCGTACAGAATTCCTCTTCAAACCGACTCGCACTTAACCGGTTTTTATGTTTCCAGAAACTGATTTTTAAAACCTATGAAATGTAAAAGTTAAAATGCGGGCAGTAAACTGGAGCAAAGGAAACAGCTTGGAAAGCCAGTCGAAACTAAACGAGGGAAATTCACAAGTTTCAGGGCACGTATAGAGTTCAAACAGAACGCATGTTTGCTGGAAGAGAGCTGCTGCCCGTAACTACATAATTAAGTTCACAGCCTTTGTAAGGTTCAGCAAATAGCCTTAAAATAACAAACGGTATGCTCTACAAATTCATGTAAGGAAATTATCTACTATATTCAAAATAAACTGATGAATTAATTATGCATAAAATTCGTCGGTTCTCGCTGTGTTATATGGATAATCCTATAATAACATCAAACTATCATAGATGTTATACGAATACCTGCTATAATATTTTGGGTAATTTAGCTTCAATATGTCCTGAACGCACTTTTTGCTGACAAACTTTGCACGCGTGAAATTATGAGCAGGAAATAGTAGTAATACCTGGCATTGCCCACTCACTTAACAAAGGAAGTTCGAAGTGGCACCACGTCCGTAGGATGTACCCACCGCTACCCTACACGTGGCCCCCTGGGTGGTATTAAGTGCAACTAAACTGGCAACCGTACTGTCTTCTCAAAGATCTCACAGTTCGAAATAATCGCGATACGCTAAATAATCGAGTAAGTTATATCCCAAATGGGTTAAGTTCTCTTTTAATTTTGTGCTATTATACAAAGCAGAAATTCCATGTTATTGGCTACGAGCGTAGCGCGTAGCACTCATCCGCAATGAATGTGTTAACTACAAAATGCTACGCGTATCAGTGCTACAACTTTCGTAGCTTCACCATGATGGGCATGATGGGCGGGGCGGAGCTGACCCCACATTTCAATATTATTATTACTACAATTCAAAACTAATAGATAATATAAAAGATATTGTTTTAATAAAGCAAAAGTTTTGTAATGCGTTCCCTTAAATTATTAATCACCAATAGACTTTATTACAGTCGCTAATAGCTTTCACGCCCCGTAGATTTCTATCGAAGCAACGTACCGCCGGGAATCTACTATTAGTAATCGTTTCGCTTACGATGGCCTTAATGCATAATTGATAATCATAATTTTGTAATTAGGGCTGGTATTCCGCCCACGACAATCAGCAGGCATGTGTCATGAAGTCTATCATATAAGTAAAAAAGTGGTTATACGTAAGCCTATATCAATTATTAGCTGTTGCCCGCAACTTCGTCTGCGTAGAGCTCGGTCATCGCGTTAGAATTTTATCGCTATTCTTTTATTTCAGGCGGTTACCTAGTTATCTCTGTTCCATACAAACTTCCACTTCCTTAAGGGATGGGACTCCCTCGGACTCGAACTATATTCACGTCAAATTTCATCTAAATCGGTTCAGCAGTTTAAGCGTAAAGGGGTTACAGACAGACAGACAGACATACTTTAGCATTTCTAACCCGCCACGACTTAGTACGGGTAGGTAAGTTTTTAATATATTTTATGTCACACCTGGCCATAAAGTGGCCATTATCGCACGCTCCGCGCGCGAAAAAACCCACTTCCTGGCCAGGGGGTGACATAAAATTTTGTACTTACCACGGGCGATAATAAAGAAAGCCTCAGATCGCATATTTATCGCCCTTGCCTTCGGCTCGGGCGTAAAATACCTGCGATCTGAGGCATTCTTTGTTTTATCGCCCTTGGTAAGTAATGTACTATATCTATATTATATTACTAAAACCGAAATTTCTAGTGGCTCACTTCGAATTTATTAGGTACTTACTCTTTTTCCATACTAACATTCAACACCCTTTTTACACCCTTAAGGGATACATTCTCAAAAAACTGCAATTACCCTTTTTTAAGACATTTTAGGGATGAATTTCGAAAAACGCTGAAATTTGTTTTGTTGTGTTTAATTAAACAGAGACTAAAAAATATGAAGTCTCTCACTTAAAATTTTTTTACAAACTTTGAACCCTTTTTTAAGCGATTTAGGGGATGAATTTCGAAAAACGCTAAAATTAGTTTTATTGTATTTAAACAGAGACTCCGTAAGAAATTTGAAGTCTCTCACTTAAAAAAATGTTGCTCCCCATACAAACTTTGAACCCTTTTTAACCCCTTTAGGGGATGAATTTCAAATAACGCTGAGATTAGTTTTGTTGTATTTAAACAGAGAGTCTCTGTAAGAAATTTGAAGTCTCTCACTTTAAAAAAAATTTGCTCCCCATACAAACTCTGAACCCCTTTTTAACCCCTTTAGGGGATGAATTTCTAAAAACGCTGAAATCACTTTTTTTTATTATTATTATAAGGAATTTTCATACAAAGTTTGAAGACTCTCACTTTAAAAAAAATTGCTCCCCAATTCCCCATACATTTCACCCCCATTTTCAACACTTTAGGAGACGAAAATTTTGAAAACGCAGATATAACTTTCATTGTCCTATTTTAAGGAGTCTTTGTACAAAGTTTCAAGTCTGGACCTTAAAAAAATTATTGCCCCCCATACAAACTTTGCACCCTTGTTTTACCCCCTTAGGGGTGGAATTTCCAAAAATCCCGTCTTATCCCTTGCCTACGTTATATACCCTAACTACAGTGTAAATTTCAAATTTCTAGGACCGGCGGTTTCGGCGGGCGGTGATTAGTCAGTCACCCTATCAACTTTATATATATAGATCACGGATGGAATAGAGGCTCGCTCATAGCATTGATGAAGAAAGAGTTACAACAATTTAGATATAATACTGTCTCTTATTATGCACCGATTAATTGACGCTGTCACACAAAAAGGCACAGTGTGCCATTGTGTTAACTCCAAAGTCAAAACTTAATTTTTGACTCGGTTACAAAGGAAGCCGCAAAATGGATGCACACCAAACAATCTAAAATTTGAAACTGAAACTTTCTAACTAAAGCATAAAGTCGTAATTTGAATGGTAACTTTTTGGTAATTAGTTCCTTTTCGATGTTGTACAATTGTCTTATTCTTATAGTTAGATGCACGGCCCGAAGCCACTCTAGTGTAGTGAACTATAAATTAAGTGTTAACAGTGTTGCCTGCGACGGCATGCTTAACATTTTTAGCTCGTTATTCATCCCTTTCTGTCGCAGTTTTTATTTATGGCCAATGATTCTCCGCAAGCAACACCGTTTTAAAATATTTTATTCACGAAATCAGACCAGCGTTCATGCTAATTTGGTTGTTAAAAAGTTGGCTCATAACTTCTTTGAATTGAGGAGAGGGTTAAGCGGTCGCTAAGGGTATCCGCAGTTAGGTATTTGAAACGGTTTCGGAAGACATTTTACAAGTAGGTACTCATAGCCTATCATTTACGATCATTATGTCAGCCACCCTTGTTGAAATTTGATAAATATTTAGAAAAATCTGCTACTTTACTGAGTAATAGCGCAACAAAGAGTAATTCATTAGTAATATGAGAGTAATTCATTAGTAAGGGCGATAAATATGCGGTTTGAGGCTTTCTTTATTACCGGCCGTGGTAAGTACAACATTTTAGTCACCTCCTGGCCAGGAAGTGGGCTTTTCCGGGCGCGGGGCGTGCGGTAATTTCCACTTTATGGCCAGGTGTGACATAAAATGCATTTGCAAGATTTTTCCAACTTTACACTTTACGTTTTATTAGATGTACCGTCTACTTACACAAAGCATTACAATATATACTGGTAGTCGTTAGATAAACCCATCCCATTTACTTGTTTCAACAACAATATCATTTGTTACAACAGTCTGGGCACGTATCTGTATGCAATCCATTTTTATGATGTCGACCCCTCAGGGCCCAGATATTCATGCTGGGAATATCGTACGTTTTCTGCTGCCCATTTAGTACGCATACAGCGAATACTGGTTGATTAATGGCTCCGGACAGTAGAAACGGAATTTGTTACGCTGCAGTAATTTGAAACTCTTTTGAAGTACGCTGTGGAGGGCAGCTTATATCTCACCAACAATTGACTTTTCACGCCACTGCTCGGATATATGGCTATAGATGGCGGGAATTGGGGCGTCAAAATTGTCAATAGTAGTAGACTCATGAACAGGTCAACTATGAACCTAAACCACATCTAAACCACACCTAAACCGCTACAACAATGTTATATTGTTGTAGCGGTTATAATAGTGCTATCGTTCAATCAGAACACGCCCGTACTTCATATGACACAAAATCAACCAATCACAACTCGTAAAAATTAGGTATTTTATGTTATGAAAAAGAAGGTTATTGAGAGGCGTTTTTAAGATTTTTATGTGCTTTGAAAGGTTTGCATTGAAGATGTATTACATAAAAACGCCTTTGAATTATCTAATTACACACTGGCCATTAAGAACGTACTCGAAAAAAAATGTAGACGGGAGATTTTAAGGTAATTGATTGGCGTTTTTAAGATTTTTAAATGTACTTTTGATAGGTTTGCATTGAACATTTATTAAATAAAAACGCCTTTGAATTATATAATAAGTTGTAATAACACACTGGCCATTAAGAACGTACTCGAAAAAAAAATGTAGGCGGGAGATTTTAAGGTTATTGATTGGCGTTTTTAAGAGTTTTATGTGCTTCGAAAAGTTTGCATTGAACATTTATTACATAAAAACGCCTTTGAAATATCTAATAACATACTGGCAATTAAGAAGGTAAGTACTGGAAAAAAATAAGGCGGAGATTGTGAAAAAAATATTGTGTTGCTGCAACCAACAAACTATAAAATTGGATTTGATTTCCTCTCAGTAGACGTGAAAAGCACTATGTTAAGCCTCGGCCGAAAGTGCAATAGATGGATCTCGTACTTTCATCTATTGCTTATCATCTAGCCTCTACAACAATGTACTATACATGGAAAACTTTTTACTACCTCTATATCATTTTTACAGGCCTATCCAAAAATATACTCTCGCAACTGTTTTTCATCCTCCGGTTACATGTATGGAGTCATCATCATCATCATCAGCCTATATACGTCCCACTGCTGGGCACAGGCCTCCTCTCATACATGAGAGAGATTGGGCAGTAGTCCGGTAGTAGGCATGTATGGAGTGATCCCACTAAAATATTTTTTTTTCCGAATTCCACATCACTTTTATGTACCCTAGCGGCTTATAGAATACATCTTCCTACCAAATTTCATAATTGTAGTACTTAATGATCTCCGAGTAAATCGGTTGTGACATACGTATGGACAGACAGACATGACGAAACTATAAGGGTTCCGTTTTCAGCATTTTGGCTACGGCATCCTAAAAAGTTCGCAAACTTATATTTACCTACTATGTTTTTGACTCAACTAACAACATTATCAAGGTAACAATAAAAATTGTACGAAAATTTCGGTTATGTTATTACTCGTTAACTATTAATGTTTACATAATAGCAGTGGCTTTTAAATTCATTATTTAAAGTACTTACTGTCGTTTAATTTTATATTATACTATTGTTTTCTCGACGTGAACAATATGTATATTCATCCTATATTACAGCTTTCTAGTACTAACGGTTATTGAGCTAAAAAGCCGCGGACGGACATCGCGAAACTATAAGGATTCCTTGTTTGCTACAGTAACTCTAGTATAAGTTTTTTCGAACATTAACTAATTCGAACGCGTTTGCGTTTTGTCCCAAAATGTATGAAAACGCTCTCATCGAGTTTGAAATACGCGCGTTCATCGGTTAGCAACAAATGTTATACTCGCTGTTTTAGTTTCCACTAGTGACCACCAGAGGCGCTGTTCACGTTTTCGTACCATTTTCATACATTTTGAGACAAAACGCAAACGCGTTCGAATTAGTTAAAGTTTGTAAAAAACTTATACTAGAGCTACAGAACCGTAAAAAGTACGGTGCTACGTTCTTAAAGGTAAACAAAAACTAACACATGGCTCTTAAAGTTCTTACCTACTTTCCTAACTGGATCGGTAGCGTCCTGTTGCAGCACTTAAGTCTTAAGTTGAACTTCACAACAAAGTACAATTCAATTGCTGAAGTTCGCGGAACAACTGGACAAGTCTCCTTCAATTTAGAGTAACTCAAAATTTTAAGAGAGCTTACATGGCTTAAGGCGCCTGGCCGGGCCGGAGTACCTACTCGGAATCGGCGTGACTTCCCTTACCTAGTTACTTCGTTTAAAAAAAGACCAGTAGCTCTCAAAATCAAAATGTATGAAAGTGAAAACGTGAACAGCGCCTCTGGTGGTCACTAGTGGAAACTAAAACAGCGAGTATAACATTTGTTGCTAACCGATGAACGCGCGTATTTCAAACTCGGTGAGAGCGTTTTCATACATTTTGAGACAAAACGCAAACGCGTTCGAATTCGTTAATGTTTCGAAAAAACTTATACTAGAGCTACAGTACCACCTATTAGTTCAGTGAACGTGTTCGTTTATGTTTTGTTTCGAAAAAACTTATACTATAGATACTGAACATATCATCTGCCGTAGGCAAACTTATTATAAATCATCATTCGCTTGCCCTTTTCCCATTTATTTGGGGTCGGCGCAGCATGTCTTTTTCTTCCATACATCTCTGTCGCCCGTCATCTCTACATTCACATCCTTCTTATTCATATCGTCTTTCACACAATCCATCCACCTTTTCTTTGGCCTACCTCGTTTCTTGCGTCCATCCACACTTATATCTAACACTCTTCTTGTTACATGCCTTTCATCCCTCCTCATTACATGGCCGTACCACGCCAAGCGATTGGCTCTTAGTTTTTCCGTAATGGGTGCAACTTTCAGGCTTCCTCTTATATACTCATTCCTAATCCGGTCCATTCTTGTCACACCACACATCCATCTCAACATCCTCATCTCTGTAACATGCATTCTCGTTTCATCCGTCACCTTTGAGGCCCAACATTCCGATCCATACATGATGACAGGTCTTATTACGGTCTTAAGGCATACTTATTATAAATACGCATAATAAAACTAAATCTTGGAGGGCATTTACTTTTTAAGGTTCCGTACTACCGAAAGGGTAAAACGGGACCCTATTACTAAGACTCCGCTGGGAACATATCATCTGCCGTAGGCATATTATATATTACTAGCGTAAATACGCAAAATAAAACTAAATCTTGGAGGGCATATACTTTTTAAGGTTCCGTACTACCGAAAGGGTAAAACGGGACCCTATTACTGAGACTCCGCTGGGAACATATCATCTGCCGTAGGCATATTATATATTACTAGCGTAAATACGCAAAATAAAACTAAATCTTGGAGGGCATTTACTTTTTAAGGTTCCGTACTACCGAAAGGGTAAAACGTGACCCTATTACTAAGACTCCGCTGGTCCGTCCGTCTGTCTGTCCGTCTGTCACCAGGCTGTATCTCATGAACCCTGACAGTTAGACAGTTAAATTTTTCACAGGTGATGTATTTCTGTTGCCGCTATAACAAAACATACTAAAAAACAGAATAAAATAAATATTTAAGGGGGCTCCCAATGCTCCCATACAACAAACATATTTTTTTGCCGTTTTTGTTCAGTCATAGTTAAGTTATATTTAAGAAGTTTTATGTTATCATGTTATGTGTATGTTATTGTGTTTTTAATAATTAATATTATAATAACAATAACTTGAGATAATAAAAGCTCAGCTCAATATTAACCTATTAAGTGTTTATTAAAATCAAATAATTAAAAAAAAACAAAACTAGCTCAATATTAACCTATTAAGTAGTTTGTTCTTCATTGTATTTAGATTTCAATAAATTCTCATTAATAACTAATACACTTTAACACAAACACATTTTCCAAATATATAATAAAATCTGTTCTCGTATCGAATTAGATTACAAGTTTTGCAAACAGACATTAATTTGAACATATCTAAATAAAGTACAATTCTACAATAATTACGATGTAATGGAACTCAGACCGCTGTTTTATTCCGTAAAATTTTAAAACCAAAATCATTTTATTTGAAACGTTGGGTTTTACGAGGATAACCCACAGCCTTAATGGAAGCATGCACGGGTAACCCCTTTTCTCGAACTCAATACATTTGGAGTGGAGTTCCCTCTATTATATCAAAGCTTTTCCGCGTTCTCTTACAAATGACGAGTAGCGATTACGGCATCAGCTAACGGATCTGTCGCAGCCGGATTGTATAATCCGCCGTTTTACATTACGGCTAGCCGTCATACAAAACAGAGCCGTTTTGTAATACGGCGGGTTAACGATTAGCCGGATCGTCATTGCAATACGTTCTACAATACGGCGGCTCACGTTTAGCCGGATTGTATTTGCCGGATTTCATAATCCGCCGTTTTACATTACGGCTACCCGTTTTACAAGATGGCCGGATTGTCATTGCTAAACAGCGCTGCGAGTGTTAGAAATAGAAACTAAAAGCTGTCAAAGAGGTGACAGCTAAAACGACGCTATTTTGCGAAAAGGCTAGCCGTAATATATTACGGCGAATTATACAATCTGACTGAACCGCTTTTTTGCATTACGGCTAGGCGAATTGAAGAACGCAAATCGCCGAACACATTACGGCGGACTTTCATTCAGCCGTATTCAATCCGCATAGTCGTAGAACCGCCGTAATACAAAACAGCTCTGTTTTGTAAAACGCCTAGGCATAATGTAATACGGCGGATTATACGATTTGCCTGCGACAGATCCATCAAAACGGACAGATCAGGTACTCGAGACAAAGGCCCGCATGAAAACCGCGATCATATCGGTTTCCGACAAATTTTACGCCGCTTGGATTTGACTTGTAATGGACGGTGCCGTTAAATCAACGACAAATTTAAATGAAACCAATTACTCTTAATAATTCCGCCAAGTCAGGGTCACGACACTTTTAAAGAATTACCATTATCCACTGGCTTTGTTTATAAAACAGTTCTTTATATCCTCGATAACAGCTTAATGAAAAGGAATTCTTACCTCTATTAAGGTGGTTCGCTTTCCATACAAAACGTCTATTGACATTCGCAGGCTAACGGAGTGATATTTTAAGAAACTTAAGTAACAAACATTCATAAATTGGCTTTCCATTTGCGCGAAATTCCCCCTTTCCTAGAATAAACTTCTATAAACTAGAATAATTTGAGATATTAGTTTGTCACGTGAGTATCACGTGACATCATTTTTTTCGAATTATTCTAGGTTATACAAGTTTATTCTAGGAAAGGGGGATTTACGCACAAATGAAAAACCAATCTATGAAAGTTTGTTACATAAGCTTCTTGAAATATCACGCCGCTAGCCTGCGAATGTCAAAAATCGTTTTGTATGGAAAGCGAACCACCTTAAGGGGAAGGTGCAGGGGAATATTTAACTTCATTGACAATGGCGCAATTAATATTCATCTGCCAGATCACCACTCGCTCTTTTTAGAGTTCCGTACCGAAAGGGTAAAACGGGACCCTAATATTGAGACTCTGCTCTCCGTCCCGTGATAGTTAGACAGTTGAAATTTTCGCAGATGGTGTATTTCTGTTGCCGCTATAACAACAAATACTAAATTACAGGATAAAATAAATATTTAAGGGGGCTCCCATACAACAAACATGATTTTTTGCCGTTTTAGGGTTACCCAAAGGGTAAAACGGGACCCTATTACTAAGGCTCCGCTGTCCGTCTGTCCGTCTGTCACTAAGCTATATCTCAAAAACCGTGATACTTAGAATGTTGAAATTTTCACAGATGATGTATTTCTGTTGCCGCTAAAAAATTAATAATAAAAAACCAGAATAAAATAAATATTTAAAGGGGCTCTCATACAACAAACGTGATTTTTTGCAGTTTTTAAAGATAATGGGACGTAACCCTTCGTGCGCGAGTCCGACTCGCACTTGGCCGGTTTTTTATTATTAGTCTGTTTTCCACTTGGAAACACTTGAAATACAAAAAAGGTACATTTTAATAATCGCAATCGCGGACTGCAATGACTAAACCAGATTAAAATGTCAAGTAGGTACGTGAATTATGTCTCTCATTCATTGTCCTTTGTTAGTGCTGAGCGCATAGTTCCACTAACTGATTAGATTATATTGAGATCTTCACAAATATTTATTTACAACAAGTCAACAAGACTGGAAAATTGGATAAAATCTTTCTCTTCTTCGACTGACGTTTTGTTGAACAACGGATTCAATAAAGATGCCCATAATAAGTAGGTATCTAAGAGTTCTCTTTATCACGATACTCAGTAAGAGTAAACATTTTATTTGTAAATATAAGGAAAAATGTGAAAGTAAGTATTGGGATAAATTATTTCTCTTATTTTCGCAGGTTTTTGCCACCTGATGATTAAGGTGGGACGCATTCCATACAAAACATATTTTGACATTTGCAGGCTACCGGCGTGATATTTTAAGAAACTTATGTAAAAAAACTTTCATAAAATTGGCTTTCCATTTGCGCGAAATGCCCCCTTTCCTAGAAAAAACTTGTATAAACTAGAATAATTTGAGAAATTAGTTTGTCAAATTCTTGTTTCTATATTCTAGTTTATACAAATTTATTCTAGGGAAGGGGGCATTTCGCCCAAATGGAAGGAACCCAATTTATGAAAGTTTGACTATACAAAGATTAGACTTATAAATTACACTCAATGCGGATGTAACTTATATTGATATATATTCAATAACTCCTTCATCTATCTCATGCTATAAGTACCGGCTCAGAGATGCGTGTTGACAATAAATAAATACTGATCGGTTCAGGGCCCTCCTAATCTGTCCTAATTAGGAGGTCAATCTGACCCGACCATATACGTCACCGCGTGAATGTCAGCGTATTCAATTCAAACCACGTACACGTGTGTGTGGGCGGAACATAGAGGTACTATATTGCAATG
Organism: Cenopis cana; assembly: GCA_951800055.1. Lineage (NCBI taxonomy): Eukaryota > Metazoa > Arthropoda > Insecta > Lepidoptera > Tortricidae > Cenopis > Cenopis cana. The sequence continues at coordinate 7,807,010 of OX637489.1, read as the reverse complement.
GGATTTCATATTTGAAAATCGTGTACCTACTCCTCAACTTCATATCACTTCTACATTTAAATGCAGCGCCTACGTTCCTTTCATTTAATTTATGTTTACGTGATGGAACTGCGAAAGTTAAATGTAATTAGCGTTTCGAAAGTTTCACAACTAAAAGTCTCTCAAGTTTCGGTCCTAAAATAAATAAATTCTCAATCAAAGAAAAACTTAATAAAATTACTTTTACTTCTTTTTCTCATGGTTTTCTATAAGTTTGTATTGAATAAAATTTATTTGTTGCGGCATACCTAGAAATCCTTTCGTTTTACCTTTTGCCGTAGCTATTAAATATAAATAATAAAACATTTGGTCGTACTGAGGGGAGTATCTCTTTACGTTTTGAACAAACAACCTAAGGCCCGTTTTTTTTAGACTAAAAATTTACTACCTTTAAACGGAACGTAAACCCCTTAGTTTTTGATGAAAAATAAGCAACTCTGCTTACATATTTAGCCAATATTTTAATTCATAATTTTCTTTATCCGCTCGTTAGTTCCAATCGAATGAAGTTTTCTGATTTCGCATCTGTCAAACACAAGTGCCAGAGCTGTATCTGGAAGAAGATTTTTTTTTTTACATTTTACGCTTTATAAGATTCCAACTACATGTAATTATTTTCACAAATACGCTCCATTAGACATACTCAAGTATAATGTCCAGTTAATACTGGGTATGATATGTTGGTAAAGCTTGAACAAATAGCAGACTAACTACTATAAGTCAGTTGATATCAAAAGACAGACAGTCGTTTGCCGGCAGTTATTTTATTGTGTTCAAAACCGTCAGTATCTAAATCTAAATGTCATGTTTGTAACGGAAAATAGCAGCTGATTTGTCCTAACGCTCATTCGAAAAGTTACTCAATTACCCCTCTGGGCCAACGTAGGCAAATCACAATGCTTCCAGCATCTTTTTCGGAAGGAATCCGGCCGTGCGTAAAAGCGAGTTGGCGAGTTGGTAAACATTATTGTTTTGCTACGTGCCAGCACGCTTTTTAAATTAGGCAGCTCCGGGCCTTCATTTCGCGTGGAAGTTGAACAACAATTCTTTTTCAACACAATAAGTAATTTCGTATTTTGAAGACCGGTTTAGCTTAGTGATAGTGGCCATGTCTATGAAGTTGACGGTCCTGGGTTCGAATTCCGGTTGGGGCAAATATTTGTGTGATGAGCATGAAAGTTTGTGGTATTGCTTTTTGGATGCTTTTCATGTATTTATAGGGAAAGGTTGCTATCATTGGACCACTTAACTTAGCTGCCTTATAATGTACAAAATTTATGTAAGAAAATAAAATAAGCTTATTAATTTTTTACTTTTGAAATATATTTATTCATTTCCTCAAACACAACACAGTAAGGTATAATAATCTTGGAGAAAAAACGTGAAAAGGGTTTCTCACGCTGTTGCCTTCTTTGGACCATGGTCACATTAATTGAACGACTGAGTCGCCATCAATGGACTTAGGAAATTTATACTGATGGTCCAATCAAGGAGACTTATGGAAATCGACATTTTAATATATATTTTTTTTAAATTGTTTTTTTATAAACAAAATAACAGAAATCGACATTTTAATATGCGTATACTGTTTATTTAATATGTGTATTTGCGTATGGGTAAAGTATTTAAAATCGAAAAAAAAGTTGCCATGATTAGACCGGTCCAATGATAGCACATACATGTGGTCCATTGATAGCAACTAGGTATCAAGTCACAAAAAAATAATTAAAAAATAAAGAAAATAAGTGGGCGGAAACTGTTGTTATAAATTAATACTTTTCTAACCATTACACGGCAGTACACTTAAACAAATGCAAATATAATGATACTTACACGAGTTTTCCTTCGCGTAATTTTTAGATCGCCGGCGCTCGAAACACACTTGCTCACGTCACTCGTCGCCGAGAAGCGTGGCGCGACTGAGGTTTCCGTGGGGCCGGCCGGGTATCCCAAGGACACTTTGTACCTTGGTTGTCTCTGTCTAGCATGCGCAGATTTTAAAATATTTAGGTGGTCCAATCAAAGCGCCGGTCCAATGATAGAGACCTTCCCCTATGTATTAAAAGTATCCTCGTTTGATACCCATAACACGAACCTATGTAGTAAGCTTTTTCTATACCTTTAGAAGTCATGGTCATGGATAAAAGCATCACAAATGAATCTTTGACACTAAGTATTATTTATTTTAATGAATGTTTACTTTTAGTTGTTTATTTTTTTACATTTTATCGATGTCAAATGAAATGGATGTTTTCGAGAAGAATTGATGCCATGGTATTTTTGCTTTATCTCAGTCGAAACTCACGCCGTTCCGTTGAAAAGACGGCAAGCACAAAAATTGTCTTCCCAGTGCAAATTGAATGTTTAAAGGAAATTAGCTACGGCCACATTATTCTTTTCAAAAAGAAATTAAATCCAGGACATCATCGGCATTGAAAAAAAAAGATGTTTACGGGGAACGAACAAGATGTTTAGGCTGACTAATTGAGATGAGAGAGCAATTTTTCAAAGGTACTTATTCAAAATTTCATCAATAAGCAAGCAAAATAATTTAAGTAGGTACCTATGAAACCAATTACTTTAGTTAAACTAACTAATTAATATTCATATAACTACATAATATTCATAGTTGAATTCAAGCTTTGCACTAGGTAGATTTTAATAACATTTTCTATCCTCTGTATTGACTTGCTTCAATACACCAAAATGTTCCCGCAATAAAGCAGCCCAACTTCAAAATACTTCAGAAACTCCGATAAACTCTGATCTCGAACGAGTCTACAGTCTGTCATGACGTCAACAGCCTCTCGATCAGGACAAGTTTCCGTATGTCACATCAGAGATCGCGCAATTAATTTAGAAGGTCACCCAGCTCTGTTTGCCGACGACCCCTGTAATCGAATTCGGAGCCCGCTTCGATGTTGTAAATCACTAAATTTAATTTCGAACCCCCACGGTTTGCATTTAAGGCAAACTTGACTGCACTTCTATTCGACTGGATGTGTGCTGCACAGTATATCGGCGTGTATAGTGCGCGCCATTCACGAAGGCGCGCCCCTCCACAGCCCAAGCCATATGCGCACTAGATTAGTATGAGATTCGCTGTGGAGTGGCGCGTCGTAACTCGTAGTGGATGGCGCGCACTATAGAACGCTCTTGAGATTTGGTTGCCGACGTGCCGACGGCAAGGAAATTATGCAGCTCAGAAATGTTTAAGTGATTAATGGATTTAGCTAACTTATATCTATTAGCTAGCCAAATTAAGTAAAGAAAAATATCAAAAGACCCAGGCAAGCACTTTTCAAAAGTTACATAGTATCAGAAGGTCCTTCACTTTTATATGTAGTTCGTTGCTTTAGGCCTTTTTCTCTACTGCCAAATGCTCAGTTTATAACGAAAGATCTACATTTTGACTTTTGAGATGGGTCTCTGTCCAGAGAGAATAGCCGATTTCCATTTTACGCCAAATTTGTTAATTTAGTCACGCAAACTACTCACTCAAGGGCATTAACATTTTGGGCACCGGTCTAGCTGACCAGTAGCATTGACGAATATTTTTTGCTGTGAATATTTAATGAAGGGTTTCCGAGAAATTTCGGGTTAAAGACGTGCCAACATAAATAACGCGTTCTTTGAAAAGCCGGTACGTTACCCAGTGCTGGGGTGCTACCGCGAGCAACAAACGAAATTTTCTCTCTCTGTCAGAGACGGAAAACTTCGTTTTTGGTTTGCGGTAGCAGCCCAGTTTTTTACTAACCGATTCGTCTTCACCCCTCAACCCTTTTGTATATATAGACACTGTAAGTGACAACTAACATTTGACAGTTTCCATATAAAAACGGGTGAGGGGTGAGGTGATAGGTGAAGACGAGTCGGTTTGTGAATCGAATAGCAGACGAGGAAACAATTAGAATTGATTTTCAGATAGGATTTCGGATCACCCTAGATTAAATTGCCTCAATTAAATCCAAATAGACAGACAATTAAAAAACCGGCTAAGTACGTGTCGGACTTCGCACATTCAGGGTTCTGAACCAACCGCAAAATTAAGTTGGTTTTGATACGAAAAATAAGGAGATTTCAAGAAAAAAAAATCTGATTTATTAATATGTTGGACCCTTCGGATACGGACCCCTGTAAAGTATCAAGTTGAGAGACGAATATGCTGTAAAACAGACAATTCATCTTTTCATGATTAATTAAATAAATAAGTTAAACACGTCAACAAGTTTTCGATAGCTTTCAATCGATATATATAGGCGATATATCGATTGAAAGAGCCGCCCTTATGTTTTTCGCTCACGACAAAACGGGATGCAACACTTTCCGAGAATGGCTTTTTTAGACAAATCTCGTTAAATATCTGACTGTGTGCAGGTTTATTAAATTTCCTCTTGATGGAGTTTAGATGAGGTAAAATACCATCATATTAAACTTAATCGTGTCTTTGCAAGGCTGACAAAAAAAAAACAACGGGTTGCACTCTGGGAGTGCCGGCAGAAGTGAGAACTCAATAAAGATAGTAAATGGGTCATTGTCAGATTTAGGTGCGCGTCTTTTCGGTCGACAGGACATGCCAAAAGTTAAGGGCTACAAAGCTTAATTTTCGATTGATCTGATAACCTGCATAATCTGTAATTCCGTGTCTATAAATCCATGTAATAAAAACGTAAATTACATGCACACAAGCCGTTAACTATTGTCCACCGAATGGACAACTTTTTTTTTTCCGACTGACAATGACCCAAATAACAAAGATATTCATATCGGTATCGGTATCGGTATCCGTATCAGTATCCGTATCCGTACTCATACTCATGTCCATATTCATATTCGCATAATCAATTTACATATATACATAATATGTCCCGAGTATCATTGTGTCTTACGCATCCTGAGTTTAGCTGATATGACACCTCCTAACATCGCAATCACGATTACTAGGAGCGGTCAACTAGCTGGTCTTAGAATCTTAGAATCTGTCGCGAGTTCAACAAATTTTCCCCAGTACAAAAGTGCTCAGCGCCGCTAAAGAAGTTTTCACTTCAAAAATTGAAAGCAATACTACCTATTTCCCATTTTTTATTTCTTCAGAATCTTCAGATTCGTTGAGTGTGCTCAGGAACTCCGTGAGCTCATACCGCATTCCCCCTTCTTCCATCAGATATCCAGACGACGTACGACTGGCTACTTTCATTACCTGGTCGAAATCATCTTTTTTTTATGTGTACTGGTTTGGTATTCGAATGGCGTATGTAGGTACTTCCGAGTTCAAATAACCTGGACCTTTTTAAGGTACGAGTGAATCTTCTGGGTGAGCTCGCATCACCGTCGGCCTCATTTTCAATTTAAAAAAATATATATGACTGGTTAGAATTAGGCGTTTATTTAAGAAAATTTAATTTAGCTGTTTGCTCTAAGGAAGAACCCAAATTTGGTGTATTTTGAAAATTTATTTAATTTTTTAGGAAATATTATATTATTATTATCTATTCATTTAATGTGACTCGTTTACTTTCTTTGTCTATTCTAACAGAATCGTGCTCTATCAAGGTCATAGGGGCCCCATTACCCTAATGTGCCCAGGGCCTCAAATTGGTTAAAGACGGCCCTGTGCGTTTCCGTTACTTTGACCCAGTGCCTTGAACGCACAAACGCGTTCATAATATTTAGTGACTTTCGCCCTGTGCCTTAGTGCCTTAGACTTAGAATAGTCGGTTGAACTCACATGTGCCTTTGGGGCACACAGCAAAGTGCGGCACCTGCCGAATGTCCAGGAAAAGAGGGTGGCACTGGCAGTGAATGCGTTAAGAAATGTTTGACGTACTGAAAGCCGATGTCTAAATGCTAACTTAGCTGTCAATAAGACGATTTAAAGAACACGACGCACACTACCGCTTTGGCGGTCAAAGGGTTAATAAGTTCGTCAAGCAGTACGGTAGACTTGATCGAAACCTAACCTGAATAATAAAATTATATAAATTAAAAAAATATTAAATAAAAAATACCCTAAAATTTAGTCGGATAATACCTACATAGTTACAAGTGATCGAATTCCGTAGTAAGTCGGCATTTTAATTCACCAACTAAATTTACACAATATCGTAGGCGATATCGTAAAATAATTGATCCCGACCGGCCACTCTTTTTGTGATAATCTTACCTATATAGGTATATAAAGTTATTTATTACCGTTGCGTAAAACGGCGGTTTCACTGATTCAAGTCATTTTCTTCTTGTCGCTCGTCGCTGGTCGCTGGTCTTGTCTTGCTGCTCGCCGCTTGACTTGCTGGTCATCACGTCACCCATAGAACCATGCTAAATGTTAAGTCTCTAGTCTGTAGACGATAAAAGTAGTAAGTAATTACTAATTACTATAAGTAATAAGTAACCTTAAAGTGCCTACTACTTACATGCTCCTTTTTGTCTTTCATAGATAAATTAGGTATGTCGTTGTTGAAATAAAAGGATAAACTTTAAATTAGAACGTAATTTACTTAATATATTTATAACTTTATTTACAATAAATAAACAAATATCTACTTATAGATAATTTTTACCCAATTCTCTTTTCCTGTTCCCTCAGTCTTCAAATCCATTTTTTTCGGAATCATCCTCTGTTGAAAAACTGAAAAAATTAAATTACTTGAATTTCCCGAAACGTGGGGTAATCTTCAGGGGTTTTTTTTATTATTTGTTGGTATCCCGAAATCGAATTATAAACCGACTGAATGATGGGACATCAATTCTAAGCTGGCTTCTATGGTAGATTTATACTACGCGATTTGACCGGTTTGTATGTGAAATGTTTGGAGGTTATTTTTGAATTAATTTACATATTTTTCCTATTTCATCAAGTGTCTCATGATATAACTAATGATTTAGCTCAGTAAATTGGTTCCGGTGAGATTTTAGAAATAAACACGGGTCCAAAATGCAAAGAAAATGTACTTACGCATGGAATGTAACATCCGCCTTTTTTCGGTCGAGTTTGCTTTTACAGCCCAACACTGAACACCCAAACACTACGGATCTGATAATTGGTAAATTATTATTCATTTAAACCAAACTTATCATTAATTCTCCATTTATAAAATGCACTACCAAATATTGCCAATTTGTTTTGCAATCTTCTTCACACTTCATGAAAGATTGCCTTTACCCGACCGTGAAAAAATTTTCGGTCGGTGATAAGGACAAAACATCGCACTATTTTCTACTTCCTCTCGATAGGAATCGCAATAAGGCTATCTTTCTCTTACAAAGCGTGTCAGGCCCTTGGTATTTTATCCATCACTCCATTTTGAAGTGATCTGTCACCGTATATAGGGACAATAAGAACTACTTTCCATGAGAATTTATTTGAAATATGATCTTTACGGAAATCGGTCAGTCTGGCTATCCGATATTGGACTTTGGAAACGCTTTTTTAGGGACAATAAGAGCTACTTTCCATGAGAATTTATTTGAAATATGATCTTTATGGAAAATCTTAGGATTGTTTTAGAACAGTTAGAACCTTGGCTTTCTAAGAAGACCAGCTGGGGACCCCTCGTAAGATAGCAATCACGATACTAGGAGGGGTCAACTAACCTGGTCATAGAATTTATCGCGAGTTTATACATTTTTCCCCAGTACAAAAGTGCTCAGCGCCGCTAAAGAAGTTTTCACTTCAAAAAGGAAAATATAGACTCAACTTTGTATTTATTTTCTATCGAGAAAATTTTAATCAATCATGTTTCGGCTATTGTCAGTACCACGATCATATATCTGAAAATCAGCCCCTACCGTTTGCTAGTCTGGGCAGGACAGCGATTCAAAGTTTCTAAATTTCTCGTTGTAGCGCCTTAAACGGTAAAATGGGAGATGTAGTTGTAGTTATTTTACAAGAAGTTACAATCCAAAGACAAAAAACGAAACGTTATTATACAGAGTACTAACCAAATTATACAGAGTACTAACGGGCAGGTATTTACAACAATAATTATGTACGACAGCGCGATCAATGATCTGTTTGCGAACGCAGCCGCGGGTACAGCCAACCTTAACAAAAACAAACTAGTCATCGTGGCGCCATTGAAACCAGATGGCTTTGATCACTTCAGCTAGTTAATGAGCAATTGAGCAGTTTGATTGGATGCGATGCCCTCTAAGCGTAATCTCATCACTAGCCGACATCGGCGCGTCATCCGCTCAGAAATACCCAAATCTGCGTAAAGTTACGCAAAACAGGAGGTCATCTACGGTATTTTTAACCGACTTCAAGATTTCAAAAGAGGAGGTTCTCAATTCGGTTGTATGTTTTTTTTGTTTTTTTGAAGTGAAAACTTCTTTAGCGGCGCTGAGCACTTTTGTACTGGGGAAAAATGTATAAACTCGCGATAAATTCTATGACCAGGTTAGTTGACCCCTCCTAGTATCGTGATTGCTATCTTACGAGGGGTCCCCAGCTGGTCTTCTTAGAAAGCCAAGGTTCTAACTGTTCTAAAACAATCCTAAGATTTTCCATAAAGATCATATTTCAAATAAATTCTCATGGAAAGTAGCTCTTATTGTCCCTAAAAAAGCGTTTCCAAAGTCCAATATCGGATAGCCAGACTGACCGATTTCCGTAAAGATCATATTTCAAATAAATTCTCATGGAAAGTAGTTCTTATTGTCCCTATATACGGTGACAGATCACTTCAAAATGGAGTGATGGATAAAACACCAAGGGCCTGACACGCTTTGTAAGAGAAAGATAGCCTTATTGCGATTCCTATGACAGGAAGTAGAAAATAGTGCGATGTTTTGTCCTTATCACCGACCGAAAATTTTTTCACGGTCGGGTAAAGGCAATCTTTCATGAAGTGTGAAGAAGATTGCAAAACAAATTGGCAATATTTGGTAGTGCATTTTATAAATGGAGAATTAATGATAAGTTTGGTTTAAATGAATAATAATTTACCAATTATCAGATCCGTAGTGTTTGGGTGTTCAGTGTTGGGCTGTAAAAGCAAACTCGACCGAAAAAAGGCGGATGTTACATTCCATGCGTAAGTACATTTTCTTTGCATTTTGGACCCGTGTTTATTTCTAAAATCTCACCGGAACCAATTTACTGAGCTAAATCATTAGTTATATCATGAGACACTTGATGAAATAGGAAAAATATGTAAATTAATTCAAAAATAACCTCCAAACATTTCACATACAAACCGGTCAAATCGCGTAGTATAAATCTACCATAGAAGCCAGCTTAGAATTGATGTCCCATCATTCAGTCGGTTTATAATTCGATTTTTATCGAATCGATCGGATACCAACAAATAATAAAAAAAAACCCTGAAGATTACCCCACGTTTCGGGAAATTCAAGTAATTTAATTTTTTCAGTTTTTCAACAGAGGATGATTCCGAAAAAAATGGATTTGAAGACTGAGGGAACAGGAAAAGAGAATTGGGTAAAAATTATCTATAAGTAGATATTTGTTTATTTATTGTAAATAAAGTTATAAATATATTAAGTAAATTACGTTCTAATTTAAAGTTTATCCTTTTATTTCAACAACGACATACCTAATTTATCTATGAAAGACAAAAAGGAGCATGTAAGTAGTAGGCACTTTAAGGTTACTTATTACTTATAGTAATTAGTAATTACTTACTACTTTTATCGTCTACAGACTAGAGGCTTAACATTTAGCATGGTTCTATGGGTGACGTGATGACCAGCAAGTCAAGCGGCGAGCAGCAAGACAAGACCAGCGACCAGCGACGAGCGACAAGAAGAAAATGACTTGAATCAGTGAAACCGCCGTTTTACGCAACGGTAATAAATAACTTTATATACCTACTAGCTGTTGCCCGCAACTTCGTCTGCGTAGAGCTCGGTTTTTAGTTAAAACATCTTAATATCCAGGAAACGGTCTAATAATTGTGGTACTTTTACCCGGTGAGACCAAATTATTAATATGCTGTACAGATATAAATCGGTCAACCCAAATTCTCAACCCCTCTAAAAATCCCTTTAGGTACCTACTTATCGGTTAAAAACTCTCATTTACTTAGGCTATTTTTTGTGTGAGTTGACACGTATCTTGTCGTTTTCTCTTCGTTACTGTACGTATTTAATTATGGACCTGTAGAAATTTCGTTTCAAACATCTATCCAAATCCACAAATCCTGAAATCATTTACTTAAACAGTCTTTTTGTGAAATAAAAGTCTCTCAATTTCCCCATACAAACTTTGAACCCCTTTTTAACCCATTGAGGGGATGAATTAAAAAAAACCGCCGAAATTTGTTTTGTTGTATTTAAACAGAGACTGTAAAAAATTTGAATTCTCTCTATTAAAAAAATGTTGCTCCCCATACAAACTTTGAACCCCTTTTTAACCCCTTGAGGGGATGAATTAAAAATAAACGCTGAAATTGGTTTCGTAGTATTTAATTTAAACAGTTACTGTAAGAAATTTTGAGTCCTTCACTCAAAAAATTTTTGCTTCCAATATAAACTTTGAATCCCTTTTTAACCCCTTTAGGGGATGAATTTCGAAAAACGCTGAAATTACTTTTTTTGTATTATTATAAGGAACTTTCATACAAACTTTGAAGACTCTCACTTTAAAAAAAATTGCTCCCCATACAATATTTCACCCCTATTTTCAACCCCTTAGGAGACGAAAATTTTAAAAACGCAGATATCACTTTCATTGTCTTATTTTAAGGAGTCTTTGTACAAAGTTTCAAGTCTATACCTTTAAAAAATTATTGCCCCCCATACAAACTTTGCACCCCTGTTTTACCCCCTTAGGGGTGGAGTTTCCGAAAATCCCGTCTTATCCCTTGCCTCTGTTATATAACCTAACTATAGTGTAAATTTCAAATTTCTAGGACCGGCAGTTTCGGCGGGGCGGTGATTAATCAGTCACCCATCAACTTTATATATATAGATATAGGTAAGATTATCACAAAAAGAGTGGCCGGTCGGGATCAATTATTTTACGATATCGCCTACGATATTGTGTAAATTTAGTTGGTGAATTAAAATGCCGACTTACTACGGAATTCGATCACTTGTAACTATGTAGGTATTATCCGACTAAATTTTAGGGTATTTTTTATTTAATATTTTTTTAATTTATATAATTTTATTATTCAGGTTAGGTTTCGATCAAGTCTACCGTACTGCTTGTGTGTAACTGTGTGTGTAACTTATTAACCCTTTGACCGCCAAAGCGGTAGTGTGCGTCGTGTTCTTTAAATCGTCTTATTGACAGCTAAGTTAGCATTTAGACATCGGCTTTCAGTACGTCAAACATTTCTTAACGCATTCACTGCCAGTGCCACCCTCTTTTCCTGGACATTCGGCAGGTGCCGCACTTTGCTGTGTGCCCCAAAGGCACACACAGTTCAACCGACTATTCTAAGTCTAAGGCACTAAGGCACAGGGCGAAAGTCACTAAATATTATGAACGCGTTTGTGCGTTCAAGGCACTGGGTCAAAGTAACGGAAACGCACAGGGCCGTCTTTAACCAATTTGAGGCCCTGGGCACATTAGGGTAATGGGGCCCCTATGACCTTCATAGAGCACGATTCTGTTAGAATAGACAAAGAAAGTAAACGAGTCACATTAAATGAATAGTGGTGTATATCGATATTGGAGGGTAGATTCAGTCTTGCATTAAATACGATACTAAACGCACGTCTTTTATTTATCACTGGCTGACGAGGTTGGTTATTTAGCAGTTATTCGGTGTTTTAAGATACAATTCAGTGCGCGTGTGATATTAAATAATAACGGTCAACATTTGGAACTATGGGTGTCGGTAAAATAGATGAATTTGACGTTAAAACTGGAAATTGGACTGTTTACTGCGAGAGGTTGGAAATGTATTTCCTAGCGAATGATATCCAGGACAATGTGAAGTTACCGACATTAATAGCGGTAATGGGAGAAGAAGCGTATCTATTATTGTCCACATTGGCAAGTCCAAGACAGCCCTCACAATTGACCTACAGCGCCGCGCGGACTCTGCTGACAGATCACTTACAACCAAAACCATCCATCTTGGCCGAGCGTTACTTATTTCGGCAGCGACGACAGAGAGACGGAGAAAGTATTGCCGAATATGTTGCAGAGTTGAAGAAGCTCGCCAAAACGTGTGATTTCGGTACCAACCTAGAAGACAACCTTCGCGATCAACTCGTTTGTGGGATAATTAGCGAGTCGACACGGCAACTGCACTGTCTGTACAAAGTCAATGTTTAAACATGGAAATTGATACTGGGTCAGCCTTGTCATGTATTGGACTAAATACATATCGCAAATATTTTATTAAATTGCCAGTACGTCCCTGTAATTTAAAATTAAAATTTTACGATGGTTCAATAATTCAACCATTGGGGTACTTACGAGTAGAAGTGTTGTATGATAACGTTAAAAAAACACTAGACCTATATGTGATAGATCACGGTACTACTAATCTTCTGGGTCGACAATGGCTCTCCGAGTTAGGTATAAAAATACCTATTCTAAAGGTGCATAATGTGAACTCGGAAAAGTTAGATAAAACTGATATTGTAAACAACATCCTTTCCAGACATAAGTCGTTGTTCGATGGCACCCTGGGGCGGTACACGGGCGGCGCCGTGCGGCTGCACGTGCGCCCGGACGCGGGACCCGTGTTTTGCCGTGCGCGCCCGGTGCCGTTCGCGCTGCGGCCGCGACTTGACGCGGAGATTGACGCTATGCTGGATGCGGGCGTCATTGAGCCCGTCAGTCACTCCGACTGGGCTACTCCTCTGGTGATTGCTCGTAAGGCGGACGGCGGAATACGACTGTGTGCGGACTACAAGGTGACTCTCAATCCTCACTTATTGGTCGATAGGTACCCGGTTCCGAGGGTCGATGACCTATTTAGTAACCTCAGCGGTCATCGATACTTCACAAAATTAGACTTGTCCCAAGCTTATAACCAGTTAGTCCTTGACGATGAGTCTACTAAATACACGGTGATTAATACGCACAGGGGGTTATTTAAATATAGCCGTTTAGTATACGGATTAGCCAGTAGTCCAGGTATATTCCAGAAAATTATGGAAGATCTGTTCAAGGGTGTCCCAGACGTAGTTATATTTTACGATGACATTTTAATAAAAAGTAAAGACTTAGATAGCCATATCAAAACGATTGAGCAAGTTTTAGGCATACTAGAGAAAAGTGGCTTAAAAATTAAAAAAAGCAAATGTGCATTTTTTACCGAAAAAGTCCAATACCTAGGGTTTGTTTTGGATAAGGAAGGCTTAAGGGTAAATACCGAAAAAAATCAACCCATCATCGACATGGCTCCACCTAAAAATGCCCATGAGTTGAAATCATTTTTAGGTATGATAAATTTTTACGGAAAATTCGTCAAAAACTTGTCATCCCTTTTAACACCCCTATATGCCTTGTTAAAGAAAGGAAAGCATTTTGTATGGGGCAAAGAGCAGAACGATGTTTTCTTAAAAGCAAAAAAAGAATTGTGTGGAACACATGTATTGGTTCATTTTGACATGTCGCGGACGAGCGTGGTGACGTGCGACGCGTCATCGCGGGGCCTGGGGGCCGTGCTGGCGCAGCGCGCGCCCGACGGCTCCGAGCGGGCTGTCGCCTACGCGTCGCGCGCCCTCACGCCCGCCGAAGCTAATTACAGTCAAATACACAAAGAGGCGTTAGCGATCATATTTGCCGCGGAAAAGTTCCACCAATACTTCACCAATACTTATATGGCAGGAAATTCGTTCTTCGCACAGACCATAAACCTTTAGTTAGTATTTTTGGCCCCAATGTCGGAATACCTACTACGGCAGCTAGCCGGCTCCAGAGGTGGGCGATTAAGCTTTTAGCTTACGATTTCGATATTGAGTACATAAATACGGATAAAAATACGGCTGATGCGCTATCGCGTCTAATTAAATCCCATAAGGATAAGTCAATGAGCACGGAACAAGAATTGCCAGAGCAAACGTACTTGCATTTTGCATCAGAAGCCCTCTTATTAGACTATAAAGTTTTAAGGAAAGAGACTGCTTCAGACCCTGTTCTGAGTAGGGTATGTAGTTACGTCGCAGATGGGTGGCCAAACGATGTAGATATAAAGGAACTTAAGCCTTATTATAATAGGCGGAAGGAAATATATACGGAACTGGGATGCGTGATGTGGGGACACAGGGTAGTTATTCCCACATCCAGTCGAACAAAGGTAATTAATGAATTGCACGACGCCCACATGGGCGTCGTCAAAACAAAAGCCTTAGCACGGAGTTATGTGTGGTGGCCCGGAGTGGACGAGGCGGTGGAGGCGGCCTGCAGCAGCTGCGACGTGTGCGCCAGCGTGGCGAGCGCGCCGCCGGGCCACGCTCCGAGCCCCTGGCCGTGGCCTCATCGCCCGTGGGCACGATTACACTGTGATTTTTTAGGACCTATAGTAGGTAATTCTTTCCTTATTGTAGTCGATGCAGGCTCGAAATGGATCGAAGCCATCCGAATGAAAAGTACCACTGCAGCGGCAGTTATTGCAGAGCTACGCTCTTTGTTCGCGAGATTCGGCCTACCGAGGCAGGTGGTTACGGATAATGGGCCGCCGTTTTCGAGCGCGGAGCTTGATATTTTTTTGAAAAGAAACAAAATTGATCACTTATTTTCAGCGCCCTATCACCCAGCATCAAACGGGGCTGCGGAGAATAGCGTTAAGATTTGTAAACGAGCGATAAAAAAAGCTATTAAGCAAAAGTTAGATGTCGATACGGCCTTAAGTCGGTTTTTGTTGTCATATAGAAATACCGAGCATTACTCTACTGGCGAAAGCCCTGCCAAAATTTTGCAGGGCAGAAATCTACGAATGCGTTTAGATAATTTAAAGCCAGACCGTTCGGAACGAGCCAACAAACGCCAGCTGCAAGCAGCGGTCGAGGCGCGAGGGGTGCGGGGGCGCGCGTTCGAGCGCGGCGACGACGTGTGGTGCCGCGACTACCGCGCCGCCGACCGCTGGCTGCCGGGGCGAGTTTCAGACGTTCTAGGTAATACTGACTATAAAATAACGTGCGATAAAGGAACCGAGGTACATAGGCATATCGACCAATTGAGACGCCGAAGGTCAAAGGGTACGGGTGAAGTACGCACACAGTCAGATTTCACGCCCTCCCGTAGGAATAGCTCTTTAGTAGTCCCTTTAGCCGAGAGCAGCGAGTCAGCGCCGGAGGAGTGCGCGACCGAGCAAGCGAGCGCCAGCGGGGTCGCGGGGCCAGCGGGGGTCGCGAGGTCCCCGCCAGTGGGGTCCCCGTCAGCGGTGTCCCCGTCCCAGGGTGTGCCTGGTGCCATAGCGAAAAGAGTACCTAAACCCCCAATTCGTTTCGGGTTTGACGAATTCTTTTGATAGCTATTTAGTAGATAGATTTATTATTGTTATACCTATAAGTAGTCATTAGGCCTCCTGTTGTTCACCTCAACTTAATTTAAGCCTAATGTTCTGTATTGCATTCTCTTGAGGTGTGTAATAAAGAGTAGGCATGTGTATTAATTAAGTAGGTACATACCTAGTTTTGTAAGACTTATTCAGTATCCGTGGAGTAAACAACCACCTAACAAAACCTTATTGTAATGTAATGTTTCAAATGTAACCTTGTCATAATTATTATTAGTACCTGGCAGTGGCGGCGCGTGAAAAATATTCTTAGCGAAGCCGGAAGTAATCTGCCTTTCTTATTCTTCATGAGCCGTACTAAAATAACTGGACTGGCTGAAAATTAGGCAAGCCGGTGGGAATCGAGTTGTATGGACGCTCCGCCACTGGTACCTGGCGTAAAGGCACCGATTAAGTAGTAAAGGGATAATAGTTGGATAAGTGAATTGTGAGGCAAATATACTGAAGCCATTTAATGTCAAGAGAATATGTACAGGAATTCAACAATAACTTAAATAATTGTAATGCTAACTTAGATCTAAAACAGTCGCCTGACTCAGTGTAATTATGTAATTTAGTTAACCTTAGGCATGGTCATTCAATTATGATTTGAACGTAGGTACAAAGTTTACATAGAAACATAAGTCATGTTTATTGTTAAATATTAGTAATTAAGGGTGGAGGTATTGGTGTATATCGATATTGGAGGGTAGATTCAGTCTTGCATTAAATACGATACTAAACGCACGTCTTTTATTTATCAAATAGATAATAATAATATAATATTTCCTAAAAAATAAAATTAACTTTCAAAATACACCAAATTTGGGTTCTTCCTTAGAGCAAACAGCTAAATTAAATTTTCTTAAATAAACGCCTAATTCTAACCAGTCATATATATTTTTTTAAATTGAAAATGAGGCCGACGGTGAGGCGAGCTCACCCAGAAGATTCACTCGTACCTTAAAAAGGTCCAGGTTATTTGAACTCGGAAGTACCTACATACGCCATTCGAATACCAAACCAGTACACATAAAAAAAAGATGATTTCGACCAGGTAATGAAAGTAGCCAGTCGTACGTCGTCTGGATATCTGATGGAAGAAGGGGGAATGCGGTATGAGCTCATGGAGTTCCTGAGCACACTCAACGAATCTGAAGATTCTGAAGAAATAAAAAATGGGAAATAGGTAGTATTGCTTACAATTTTTGAAGTGAAAACTTCTTTAGCGGCGCTGAGCACTTTTGTACTGGGGAAAATTTGTTGAACTCGCGACAGATTCTAAGATTCTAAGACCAGCTAGTTGACCGCTCCTAGTAATCGTGATTGCGATGTTAGGAGGTGTCATATCAGCTAAACTCAGGATGCGTAAGACACAATGATACTCGGGACATATTATGTATATATGTAAATTGATTATGCGAATATGAATATGGACATGAGTATGAGTACGGATACGGATACTGATACGGATACCGATACCGATATGAATATCTTTGTTATTTGGGTCATTGTCAGTCGGAAAAACAAAAGTTGTCCATTCGGTGGACAATAGTTAACGGCTTGTGTGCATGTAATTTACGTTTTTATTACATGGATTTATAGACACGGAATTACAGATTATGCAGGTTATCAGATCAATCGAAAATTAAGCTTTGTAGCCCTTAACTTTTGGCATGTCCTGTCGACCGAAAAGACGCGCACCTAAATCTGACAATGACCCATTTACTATCTTTATTGAGTTTTCACTTCTGCCGGCACTCCCAGAGTGCAACCCGTTGTTTTTTTTTATGTTTGTTACTCCAGAACTCCGTTATCTCTGAACCGATTTTGAAAATTCTTTTTTTGATTGTAAGTATATACATCCAAGTTGGTCCCGTTTTTGTCAAAACGCAGTTCTGATGATGGAATCCATGAGGAATCGAGGGAACTCCTCAAATCTTAAAGGCAAACATATAGTGATTTTTGTGTTTTTATCAATAAATCAAGCATTTTCATACAAAAATGTGACATTAGATGGAGTGGAACTGCTGATGATGATCAGAACAGAACTCTTCAACGACGAAAAGTTCACGATTGGCGATTGGTCCTCCTAGCTGTGTTTGTTAAGCAAGTTCTATGTTCACGACTAATTTTTGTCATGCTCGAGTTCTGATGATGGGATCCATGAGGAAATGAGGGAACTCCTCAGATGTTAAAGGCATAATACATACCAAAGAGCACCCCCGTTATTAAGCCGTGCCATTTTCAAATTCATGCCTGGGATATTGACCCATAATATGTGTTTAGATAAAGTAATGTATGCAACTGTACATAATTAGGCATCAAAATACTCGTGTGACCTTATTATGAAAGTCGCCTTCGGCTTGTTTCATAGAACACACTCGTGTTTTAATTCCCCTCATTCTGTACCTGCAGTTGCATAAACTTACTATTATTTCATTGTATGGAATATAAGAGTGCACCATCTAAGAAGGTATAATAATCTTTCATCGGCCTCCCCCATTGAAGTCGGTTTTTTTTTCTTAAAAATTATTACAAGTTTAGAAATAAAGGAAAAATTGAAAATCTTAGGCACCGAGCAAGATTCGAACCTGCGACCTCCCGGAACTCGCGGCCAGTCGCTCTAGCCAACTGACCTATAAGTGCGATTACTACCCGGCTCCAAATTCCTCAAGGCATGCAGTACAAAATTTAGTATCGGAACCGCATCGTAACTAACGATTTCTCAACATTATTTGAGACGTTAGTGCCGTTAATGAAGCCTGAGTCTTCTGGTAGATGTCGCTGTACGCCTCCCTCCTCTAATGAGCTCTAAATCTATTTTATCTCCTGTCTAAAAATAGACTAAACCCTAATCTTGCTAGAAGAGAGGGTTCAGCAGTGGGAATGATTAAATCTTGCTAATCAGATGTATTATTGGATGGCTTATCTCGCAAATCTAGATAATAAAATCCATGTTTTGCTAAAATGATTATCTAGTCAGTTAAGACTCTTTTATCAAAGCTTACTTATCCAATAAATGGATTGAGTGTTACTGTTACTCTACATGGCACAATAGACTTTTTTTCCATGGAATTTAGTCGTAAGTTGCGTCATATACTTTACGAATTTAATGTTACCTTTATGGACTTACGAATATAGTGTCATAAAATTATTTATGTCACACCTGGCCATAAAGCGGCAATTACCGCACGCTTCGCGCGCGGGAAATCCCACTTCCTGGCCAGGGGGTGACATAAAATTTTGTACTTAACACGGGCGGTAATAAAGAAAGCCTCAGATCGCATATTTATCGCCCTTGCCTTCGGCTCGGGCGTCAAATACCTGCGATCTGAGACATTCTTTGTTTTACCGCCCTTGTTAAGTAATATACTATTATTTAATAGGAGACACATAGTTTATGATGCAGGGGATGAAACCGGTCGGTGCCTAAGCAAAAATTGCCTGTATTGTACACACAATCCTACACACAATCGCTTATAAATCATGTGGTGCAGGCTTGGTGCTAACATGTATTATATCATACGTATTGTATTGGAATTCAATCATTAATGATTGATGACCATTCTTGAATTGGGCGGTTATACTGTAACCGTTTTGCAAGTCGCTCTTGCGTCAATGCACTTTGAATTCTATGAACTATGGTTATTATAGAAAACATTGTTCGGTAGTCGCCGGCGGGGACGTCCACCGCGCGATCGCGACAACACAGACATATAGTCCCTATTCGTCCCGGTACCGCCGCATACCCTGTAGAATCAGTCCAACCCAGGTCGGGCCTAGCTGAGTTTCTTGCTGGACTCTTCTCAGCTAGGCTTAGGGAACCATCGACAAAACTCCCTGTAGCAGGATTCCACTGACACCTCATATTCGGTTGAAGCCGCTCAACCAATCTCACTGGAGCGCAAACTCTTAGAGTATTCCAGTGTTTAAACCGCCCGCGTAGGCGTGTCGGAGGTTTCCCCTGGATTTTTCTCAAGCCACCCTCCACCGCGCACCCCTATCGCTTTTTTGGACACGGCCTATAAAGCTACAGTCAGGTTCAAAAACAGGTAGTCGCTGACATCGGTTAGGTATGTACTTAGTCATTTACACTTGGGAAGACGTCAGCATCATAATAATTACTATTTAGGAATTAGGTAGACATATCATATCTTTGATCTTCAGTTTTGTTTGATTTATAATAAATCATGGTACAATCAGTCACATTAATGAGCTCTTGGAAATAATTTATGTTTGAAGGAGACTTTGTCAAAGTGCCGGTTAATTAAACAACGTTCTACAAAATTAGTTTGTTTCTATTAAATGCGAGACGACCGGATTTTGCGGCCCGAAATTTGGATTGTTCTAAGAGTAAAAGTAAACTTTTACATTAATTAACTTTGTATTGTTTTAAAGCTTTCCAGAGCGAAAGAATTTACATGTACAGTATCTTAACAACATTGACATAAAATGTATTTTACACTGGCATATGTTTCTTCAATAGACATATTAACCTACTTCATAATTATCGGAAACTTTAATCAAAATTATATGTATACATTTTGTGTGAAAGAGTGCATGGTGCATGGAATAATCTTGGCTCGAACAGCCAAGCCATACCCAAAGAAGGCCGGAACATCTATTTATTATTCCACAAAAACCGGCCAAGTGCGAGTCATAATCAGAAATTTTATTGATGAAATGTCATTTTACATGTCAACAAATTTATAGGAATTATTAAGTTAAGTTCCAAAATATTATGTAGACTTCGCGCATTTAGGGTTCCGAACCAACCGCAATATTAAGTTGGTTTGTTTTCGCGCCCCCTCTAGCTGTACGGGAGCCCCCCTTAAAACATTTAAAATAAGTTTTGAAGTTTTGTATGCCTTTTGGCCACGACGATTATGATGTAAATACTGTGAAAATTTTAAGACTGTAGCTCCCACCGTCTGGCTCTAAGTAAAAATGTGTGACAGACGACGGACGGACGAACGGACGCGTGAGTGTCACCAATAGGGTTCCGTTAACAAAGACAAACCTTAGACAAATTAATTTTCCAAACAATGCAAAAAACTAATACATCGTCTTAATTGCCGACACATTAAGATTGAACAAAGGACGCTGTAACAAAAACTTCATTAGCCTCCACAAGTCGACGTCAAAGGTATGTTTACATTTTACACGTTATAACACTGGAATAAGGTGCAAAAATGTAAACATATCTGTGACGTCGACTATACAAGGTTCAAAAGGAGCGGCATAAAGCGCGCATCCAGGCACGAAATTAAACAGCTTGCACCAACTTGTTAATCGTCTGGACTCCTGCCAGAGCACAATTTGGAGATATAGCTGACGAGGCCGCAACTTCTGCCAGGGGCTCTCTAATTGAATAACTCTTACACGAATCCTAAGCTTGTTAGCAGACAAATATATCACACTAAGCAACTTGAAAATATTGTTATGTTATGTGGGATAGGTACCTATAAAAACTTTTCAAAGAGGCCACCGTTTTTAACTTGGATTTTTTGCTCATTTGTGACTGTTTATCTATAGAAAGGTCAAAAGGAATCATTAAGGAAAATAATTAATAAGCTCTTACTGGCAAATATTGATTGCTTTTGCTTGATTGATTGATTGAAGATGTTTTGTCGTCTAGTAGGTACCTATAACACAAGCCTTAGTGAGCTTACCCCTAGCCCCCTAGCCTGGGCTTGGTCGTAGTTCGATTTGTGTAAGATTGTCCCACAATATTTACTTATGTGTTTATTGCCTTAGGCATACTCATACTCATTTTATTGATAAAATATAAAATTTTACATGTCAAAATATTAAATAGAAGGTAATTAAGCATGTCAAAGTTTACATAGAAACATTATTATAAATTACAATTAGAATAATAATTATCAATTAATAAGTTTTTCACACCACCTGCTCGATTTTGCTCCATTATATATCATACAAACCTTTCGGAAAGCAAATCATTACACGTGGCCCTTGGTTTTAGCGGGTTATAATTTCAAATTATTACCCGCCGGGTAATAATTTCATTTGAGTTCTGATAGTTCTTATTGATATGATTTTAAAGTCTAATTTCGTGAAGTCCACACGGCGGCGAGGAGGTGGCACACCAGCTCCGTGTTTTGTTTGGAACGTCGCGTTCGAAACAAAAGACTGCGTCGGCGGCCGCCGCCTGTAGCGGGTCAAGCGCGTGATTTTAGTTCCGTTTTTTTTTCTTTTTCTCAAAAAAAATTACTAAAACTATATCTTTCTTTTTGTAAGTTAAAAAAAACCATTTTTTTTGCAAAAAAATCGTCATTATACTCGATTTCGACTAATTCAGGGGTAAGGATTTCAAATTATATATTTATTTTGAGTTTTAAGAAAAAAAAATCATTTTTTTGCTAAAAATCGCCATTATACTCGATTTCGACTAATTCAGGGATAAGGATTTCAAATTTTATATTTATTTTCATTTTTAAGAGAAAAATATTTTTTTTGCGAAAAATCGTCATTATACTCGATTTCAACTCATTCAGGGACAAGGATTTCAAATTTTATATTTATTTTGAGTTTTAAGAGAAAAAAATATATTTTTTGCGAAAAATCGTCATTATACTCGATTTCAACTAATTCAGGGATAAGGATTTCAAGATTTAGAATTAAGGATTACTAGATTTTTAATATTTATTTAGAATTTAAAAAAAACTTTTTTGTTAAAATAGTCATCATACTCGATTCCATATTCAATAACATAAAGTATAAAATTGGCCAAAGGTGGTGAGAAAAGTAGAGTATACCCCACGGGGATAAAACTGTTTTTGTCTTGGGCGCGCTTAAATCCCTCACTACACTCAGGACTCAGTCTTAATTCCCTCGCTTCGCTCAGGAATTAAGTCATTACTAAAATCTAGAGTCCTTCGTTACGTTCGGGATTCAATATCGCACCCGTGACATAAAACAGTGCTTTATCCCCTTGGTGTATAATCTACTATTATTGATATATACTCCACCTTAGTAAATATAATTATAAACATGGCGTGAAATGATTCAGCGCTTTAAATTTACTTATTAATAATACAAAATAATACAATAATACAAAAGCCTAAAAGAGATCTAAAAGCTGACCACTAAAAATCACATTATTTAAATAGTAAATGGGATTGCTCGTAGCTAGCATCTAGCCAGGGGACAAAGATGAGGAAGTAACTACACGTTCGGATTTCAAATATTCTTTGCACTCTTGTGGATAAAATTCAGCTTTGCTATCTGATATTTTTAAAGAATAAAAATTGGCTTTCCGAGCGATTGAGGTGAAAATTAATTTTAGGGGCAATTTTGCAGTACCTTCACAAGCATCATATTTTTACGAGTACCATAAGGTAGGTAGCAGACGGTATATATTGTGCAAAAAATTCGGAGCCAGCTAAAACAACAAAAAAGGAAATATCTGAGAAGGAAAAATGACAATTTTAGATTAAACATGAATCACGCACCTTTGATGAAGTCGATTGTCAGGAACGACTTTGAGTTGACTCCCTTGGTTTTTAACTTTATTGACAATAATCTTGTTTAATCGATCACAAAAACGGACAGACGACCTATAAATTTAAATTAACATGACTAACAGAACACCGTTTTTATTTCCTTTTTTATCTTATAATATAAGGAAAATTGGTCTCTCTCTTCTTTTAGAGACCGTTTGCGACATTACACTCTGGGCGTTCGCCGACGTAACGCTGTAGCAGACTTAAGTAGAATATAAATAGTATTTGAGATATAAAGAAGATAATTTAGAGAGAGACCTAAGCTAAGCATTGGTCGGAATTAAAACTGTAACTCTGTCTCTGGCCGAGCGCCGATGCCGCGAGCGTTCGTAGGAAATGAAATATTTTCTCGACAATATATCGACATGTATTGGACCAAGTCTTCGCTTTGTGTGCCGCCTGCGATTTATTTGCCGATGAAAAGACGACTATAATTTTTTTTATTGCCTGCGTACCTTTTCTATAAGTAATGATTTTCCGACTACGTATATTTGTCACAATACCTATTCCATTTTTGGAGATTTGTGGAATACCTTTTTGTGGTTTTGCTATTGTGTTGCTATGATTCATAGTACCATTCTTTTTATGTTTTATAGGCCTCGTCTTTTCTGAAATGACGTGTTAAGGCTGTGTATAAGTTAACAACTTAATTTACTTACTGTCGACTTAAAAACATATACCTACCTGTAGGTATTGATGTATTAATTAAGATTGTGTCAGAAACAAATGACGGTACAGTCTATTCATCCTTACGTGTCTTATCATGTCAACAAATTCTCTTGAAGACACTAATCATCATCACCCTTTTCTCTAGGATTACACAAGTATCATCACTTGAAATGTTGATATGATGAATGAAAATACTTAAAGAAGCTCACAAAGTATTGCAATCCTAGAAAGTGTGTTAATGACTAACGATTTCAATAATAGTTTGTTTACTTGATAGGACAAGTAAGGATGAATAGACTGTAAGTAGTAGTAGTAGTAGGTACCTACACGTAGGTGAGGCAATAAATAACGTACAGTAAAAATACAAATATTGCGTCTTCGCCTACAAAACATTACTACTTAGTACCTATTCGTGTTCCTATTTTTATTTTGAGTATATTCAGATTAGGAACGATAGAAGAAAGCATATTGTCTATAAATTCAAAGGTTAAAGGTTTTGCGTTACTTAACTGATGTTCGTTTCTTTTTTTGTTAGCTGATATTCACCTAAGTATGCCTACTCCGTTTAACAATGAGGCAGTGGTCGTTAACCTTCCATCTCTCTACAACACACTTCCAACACTGATTCTGCCTTTTTTCTTCAGTACCTAATGGAATGGCAAAGCATTTGACTACTGTGCTCTGGGCGACTCGTAGCAACCCACTCGGGCCGACCTCAGATTACATGCTGGTGTACCATTTTAAAAATAGGAAAGCACCTACTTCAACAAATCAAAAAAATATCATACAGAGGAACATAGAACCGCCTCCTTTTTTGAAGTCGGTTAAAAAGGTATTGCTTATACTCGTATATCACATAAAACTGTTAACAAATAGCTACAGAGATGTTGAACTAATAAACGATTAAAGGCAATAGCAATTCGTTCTCTTCAGACAACAAGGGCAGAAAGGGTAACTTTATTGCTTCGTAAAGTACGAACGCGCAAATGCCTTTTTGTGAAGCCGAGGCGATGTGTGAAAATACTGAAAATGTATGTTATCTTGAATGTTAGCGGACATCACGAAAACGCAGTCTAGATTAGATATAACTGCATTGTCAATAGGCGACTCCCTTCACTTTTTTTTTATAGGCTTTCCATCAAATTTATGATGATTTCGCCAACCACGTGTTCATTAGACGTGTTCGGTAACGACGCCATGACAGTAGGCAACTGGTTTTGTACGGTAGTGGATTCAGCCCGTCGTCGTGAAGAGCACGTGTGTCAAATCCAATAGGCGACTCAATAGTGGGAGTGGGAGATCAACTGCGTCGCTCTAATACAAAACCTTTAAAAATGGTATTAAGCTATGAGCTTCACCGCATCTATTCTCCAAGTAATTCTAAGCATTTCTAGTCCGGACCACAATAGTTATTTGTTATACAAGGGTGCAAAGTTGTATTTTAACCGCGAGTGTGGAATTGGAACACGAGCTAGCGAATGGATTCTAGGGTTGAACCACGAGCTAGCGAATGGATTCTACGGTTGAACCACGAGCGAAGCGAGTGGTTCGAAAATAGAATCCTGAGCGAAGCGAGTGGTTCAAAATTAGAATCCTGAGCATAGCGAGTGTTGCAACACACGAGGTAAAATAACTTTGCAGCCGTGTGTAACACAAATTTTTTCACCTCACTAAAGCGAGGAAATAGAAAAAGGAAAAAACAAAAGTAAAACAATAAAAAAAGTTGGGTTTCTTCCAATTTTTCATTTCATTAAAATAGAAAATAAAAACTAAATTTGAACAAAAAAACGCGAAAAAAAGTTAAGCAAAATTCAAAAACAAATGCTAAAGTAAATATATAAAGCAAAATATAATTTGAAATCTTTATTAGTCGAAATCGAGTATAATCACGATTTATTGCAAAAAAAAAATTCCAACTTAAAATTCAAAATAAATGTTAAATTTGAAATCCCTATCCCTAAATTAGTCAAAATCGAGTATAATGACGATTTTTTGCAAAAAAAAGATTTTTTTGCTTAAAATTCAAAATAGTTATAAAATTTGAAATCCTTATCCTTGCATTATACGATTTTTTGCCACAAGAAAATTTCTTTTAGCTCAAAATTCAAAATAGTTATAAAATTTGAAATCCTTATCCTTGAATTAGTCGAAATCGAATATAATGACGATTTTTTGCAAAAAAAAAATTTTTTTAGCTCAAAATTCAAAATAGTTATAAAATTTGAAATCCTTATCCTTGAATTAGTCGGAATCGAGTATAATGACGATTTTTTGCAAAAAAAAAAAATTTTTTTGCTTAAAATTCAAAATAGATATAAAATTTGAAATCCTTATCCTTGAATTAGTCGGAATCGAGTATAATGACGATTTTTTGCAAAAAAATTTATTTTTTTGCTTAAAATTCAAAATAATTATAAAATTTGAAATCCTTATCCTTGAATTAGTCGAAATCGAGTATAATGACGATTTTTTGCAAAAAAAAATTGTTTTCGTCTTAAAACTCAAAATAAATGTAAAATTTGAAAGCCCTATCCCTAAATTAGTCGAAATGGAGTATAATGACGATTTTTTGCCAAAAAAATAATTTTTTTTTCTTAAAATTCAAAATAATTATAAAAAAAAAAAAAAAAACAAAATAAATATAAAATCTGAAATCCAAGGACAGATTTTTTTCACACCACCTGAAAAAAAAATCAGATGGGCGAAAATTGTCCTGGCTGTTTTGTGTCCACCCACACTAACCGATATCGGATGCGATACGAATCTGACCGATATCGGATCGGATAGTGTGAGCACTAAGCAGTTTTCCAAACATTTTTATCGGTACCTAATGAATCCTACACCGATATTGTATCGGATAGTGGGAACACGGCCTTACATGTTATTATGTTAAAAAAGTAACTAGGAACACGTTCGGATTTCAAAATTACTTCGCACACATGTGGATAAAATGCAGTTTTGCTATCTGTTTTTAAAGAATAAAAAAGGGCTTTCCGAGCAAGTGAGGTGAAAAAATAATAATGCCGCTGCGCGGGGAGAAGGGGGTGCAAAGGCCCAACACGCCAAGCACTGTTGAATAGATGTAACGTTTAAACCAATAAAAACAATTTTCACACCACCTGCTCGTCAATGCCCAATTATATATCATGCAAACCTTACCGAAAGCAAATCATTATAACCCTTGGCTTAAGCCGGGTAGTAATATCGTACTGAATCTCATTATAACCCGCCGGGTAATAATGTGATTTCACTTTTCATAGTTCTTATAGTTCTGTCATTAAAGTCTAATGTCGTGAAGTCCACTAAGCGGCGAGGAGGCGGCACACCAGCTCCGTGTTTTGTTTGGAACGTCGTGTTCGAAACAAAAGACTGCGTCGTCGGCCGCCGCCTGTAGCGCGTCGCGCGTCAAGCGCGTCGCGCGTCAAGCGCGTGGTTTTAATATAGTACTGAATATTTGTAGAATTACATTTTGGAGTTTTCTTATGCATTATTCTCATATTTAATTACATTTTTAAATAAAATCAATATGTAATATCCGTGCCGCGGACTGGCCTTCCTCCCTTCGCAGCAGTTGCAGCAATGTAAATAAATACATACTTACGTGTGGCCAGTCTTACACAAATCTACCTAGTCCCAAACTAATCAAAGCTTGTACTATGGGTACTAGTCGACGATATACATATACCTATAAAGATAAATATATACTTAAAATACATAGAAAATATCTAAGATTCAGGAACAAAATACTTGTGCTCACCAAACAAATGAATGCAAGCAGTCGTCGATGTACGAGTACTAGGTATTAAATACCAAAAACAAGATCCGCGTGAGTTACAAGACGCTTAATTATACGGAGTAAAACAGATTCTATTAAAATAGATGTAAAGAAACTATACTTTCTTCAATCTATTATTTTTATGGTTACGGCCTCTATGGTCGGGGAACTTATGTTACCTACATCAATAATGGTTGTCAACACTGTCGCTTAGCAACGCATGTTTACTTTGATAGAATATAAACTCACTCACCATTATTGAGCATATTGTTTGTTTGTAAAATTATTAAAATAATGATTGTGTAAATAGAATAATCATAAAAGGGAATTGATAGTAAGGAATAGACTTTAAATGTCGTTTCTTTGTTTTCAGAGCAACACATATTGTTTATTTGATACAATTCCTGGTAAAATGAGAAATATTGTCTTATAAAACGACATTTCTAGTTAAAATAAAGAAAAATGGAGAAACTACGATTTAAATTTGTGGTATTGGGGTCAAATGACGGGAAAACAAATCTGATTTGCGTAACTTCTATTGAGACACCGGACGGATGTATTTTTGAGGTCCCAGATGAGTTTAAGCCCGTAAGTAAACACACGGCCCTATTGTCTACAGACGCCTATACTAAAATTAGAAACTCCTTAAAAAAAAGACATCAAACACGCTCAATATGGATTCCTCTAACTACGGATTTGAGGAAAATATATTTAGATGAAGGTGAAAATGTACAGTTTGGTGATCAGTATTTAGATGAAATTACGGGAAGGACAATGCCGTCCCAGTCTTCCCATGCTAACATTGCACCAGAGAAAAAAAATATAGGAAGAACTGCTGAAAGGTTTTTAATAGAAAATTTTTCGAATAAAACATCAAATGCTGTTCAATGGATAAGTGAATTCGAAAATGAATGTGAGAGATTCGAGATTCTACAGGACGAAGAAAAATTGAGATTTTAAAACATCTTCTTGAAAGGCAGTGCCTAGATTGGTACAGCAGTATGTTAATAAAATTGACGGTGAATTCTGAATGGGCAGTGTGGAAAAACAACTTCTGTGAAACATATGGAAATAAAGGTTGGTCCCAAGTCAAATATGCTTTTACATTTAGATTTCAAGCCGGATCATTACTGGAATATGCTACAAAAAAGGAAAGACTGTTATTAGAGGTCAACAAACACATTGACACCCAAACAATGATAAATCTTATTGTAATGGGATTACCGGATTATGTAATAGATAAAATTGATAAAGAAACAGTAAAGTCAACCTCAAGCCTGTACAATGAAATTGGAAAACATGAATATGTAACTAACAAAAAGAATTTTACCTATAATAAAAGAAATACATATGATTATAAAGGGAACATGAATAATTATAAAGGAAATACATATGATTATAAGGCAAAGGCTGATAAAATGACACCATGTAAAACTTGTGAAAATTTGAATAAAGGTATCCGGTTCCATCCTGAAGAAAAATGCTGGTTCAAACAGACTGAAGATCACAAAAGAAACCATAGTAAAGCCGTTAATAATTCAGTTATTGACGTTGAACTCAAAAATGACGATAAAAAAACGAATAACAACACCATTAATTAAAGTCAAACTATTATTAGAGGAACAATTAGATATATTAGGAATTTATGATTCTGGCTCAAATGTGTCTATAATAAATTCTAAATTGATAAGACTAAAAGAAGAAGGAGAACATAATTCAAAAAGTGATAACTTAATCACAATTAATGGTGTTAAGAAAACTGTGGGTTTGACAACTATTAAAATAAAAATTTTTGATATTGAAGACAAAGCTGATGTTTATATAATTGATGGAGAAGAATTTCAATACGATTTTCTAATAGGACTGGATATCATAAAACAATTTCGACTAGTTCAGGGTGAGGACTTAAAAATCACCCAAAAGAGAGAAGATATTAAAATAGAAAAGAAAAATCCTACGATTGAGGATAATAATGAAAACAAAACTTCTAAGGAAGTAGAAAATGAAACAAGTACATGTTCAATAAATTTCAATGAACACATAAAAGAGGAAGATTTTAAAATAAATATGGGAAACTTAAATAATGAACAGAAGTTAGAAATAGAAAGACTAATAGACAATTACAGATCAATATTCGCTAAGGACAAATATGATATTGGCACGGTCAGCGAATATGAAGCACGTATTGATCTACTTATGGACAAGTATTGTAGTAAAAGACCTTATAGATGTTCGGTTGAAGACAAAAAGGAAATTGAGGAACAAATAGCAAAATTACTTGATAATAATCTTATAGAAGAATCGTATAGTCCATTTGCGGCACCAGTAACTTTGGCTTTCAAAAAAGAGGACAATAGGAAATCAAGATTATGCATAGATTTTAGAGACTTAAATAAAATAGTGGTACCTCAAGCTCAACCGTTTCCCCTGATCGACGACCTAGTTATTAAGACAAGAAATTCCACATATTTTACAACACTTGACATAAATTCGGCCTTCTGGTCTATCCCGTTAAGAATTGAAGATAGGAAGAAGACAGCCTTTGTCACACAGGAAGGTCATTATCAATGGACATGTCTACCATTTGGTTTGAAGACATCACCAGCTATATTTCAAAGGATACTAGGTAACATTTTGAGAAAATATAAGCTTACTGATTTTGCAGTCAACTACATAGATGACATACTAGTATTTTCTAAGACTTTTTCTGAGCACATTGACCATCTGACGCAACTGTTAGAGGCTATAAAAAGGGAAGGTTTTAGACTGAAATTCACGAAATGTACATTCGCTTCAGATTCCGTGAAATATCTTGGCCATATAATACATAATAATACAGTAAGCCCAATAAGCTCAGCAAACGGCCTCATCCTCAATGCCACGAAGTCCAACGTGATGTTGTTCTCAGCCGGATGCCCTACAAAAATTCCACTGATACAGAGTCCGATCCCGCGCTGTGACTCGTGCAAGTTCCTCGGTTTCACTATCGATGCCAGGATGAAATGGAAAATACACGTTGACAACTTGTGTGGAAGGCTGAGTAGTGCAGTATTTGCGCTGCGCAAACTGAAACCAATTGTCTCCAGTGACGCATTGCTTCAAATTTACTATGCCCATTTCTTCTCACTTATGTCATACGGTATTCTTTTGTATGGAAACTCGACCGACTCAGACAAAGTGTTTAAATTGCAAAAACAAGCTGTACGAATATTGGCGGGAGTGAAGCCGAGGCACTCGTGCAGAGATATATTTAAAAAATACAATTTAATGACCCACTACTCACTTTACGTATATGAGATTATAATGTTCACACGTGAAAATATTAATTTATTTAAACGGGCAAATATTCCTGGCAGAATCACCCGTCAGACGGGGCGATTACTGCCCGTGCGGCGTCGACTCGCGCTGCTCGACCAAAATCCGCGAGTAGTTGGCCCTGCATTTTATGAGCGCCTACCCGCTACTCTCAAAAACGAAATCTCTGACGATAAATTTAGGCACCGACTTAAGAAATGTTTATCCTCGAAACCGTTATATTCCGTAAAGGAATATAACGAGGAACTATTTAATATTTGAATATTTTTAAATTGTTATTATCATTATTTAATATTATTAATTTGGACACTTACGATTGTATTTTATATTTTTGACATTGCATCTATTGACATTCTGATAATAATTAGTCTTGTAAATTCTTTTATTTATTATTTCAAATTGATATTTGACATCACCTAGGATATATCCTAGTCATGTATACCTACCTACATTTAGAGAATTTTTTATTATTTCATGTTCTGACATTTTTTAAATTATCAATATTATTATTTTGAATTCCAATTGTATACCTGTAGACGATCCTTTAATGAATCCATTTTATTTTATTTTAATGTAAAATAATAATGTTATTTTCTAAAGGAAATAAATGAACTATCTATCTATCTATCTATCTATCTAAGAGACAATTTAATTTCAATAAAAAATTTCCCAATACCTAAAACTCAAAAAAATGTGAGACAATTTTTAGGGAAAGTTAACTTCTATCATGAATATATACCGAAAAGTGCAGTTATTTTAGAACCTCTTCATAATTTACTTAGAAAAAATCAAAAAATTATTTGGTCTGCAGATTGTCAAAAATCATTTCAAGATATAAAAGACTTATTGTGTTCGCAACCAATATTAGAAATATTTGACCAAAATTTACCAATAAATATTCACACAGATGCATCTTTAGAAGGTATCGGGGCAATCTTAAAACAAACACAACCAAATGGAAAAGATAAACCAGTGGCGTACTTCTCAAAAAAATTAAATAATTTACAAAAGAAGAAAAAAGCTATTTATTTAGAATGTTTAGCTATCAAAGAAGCAATTAACTACTGGCAGTATTGGCTCATAGGGAAGTCGTTTACAGTATATTCTGACCATAAGCCATTGGAAAATCTAAATATCAAGTCTAGGACAGATGACGAGCTAGGAGACCTAACATATTACTTATCGCTGTATGATTTTAAAATTAAGTACTCTCCGGGAAAAGAAAATATAGAAGCAGATTGTTTAAGTAGGAACCCTGTATTGGAGCCAAATGAAAATACAGATGAACAATTAAAAATTGTTAACATGATAAAATTAAATGATATAGTTACAGATCAGGCAAATAATGACGAAATACAAAATAATAAATCGAGATTAATATTTAAATACAATATTTACTATAAAAAACATAAAAAACGTGAAAAAATTGTTTTGTCAGAAGATTTCAGTAAAAGACTTATTAAAGATGTACATGAAAGTATGTGTCATTTAGGTGTAAAGCAAATGCAATACAAAATAGGTAAGGTATATACCGCAAAAAAACTAACGACAAATATAAGTAGTTATTGTAAAAGTTGTGAGATATGTATAAAAAATAAAACTAGAGGACAGAACAAGTATGGTTTAATGTCACATTTAGGTCCTGCCACAAAACCATTTGAAATAGTCTCAATAGATACGATTGGAGGTTTTGGAGGCTCACGTTCAACGAAAAGATACCTACACCTTCTAGTGGACCACTTTACACGCTATGCTTATATTGTTACTTCAAAAACACAAAGTGCTAAGGATTTTGTTAAACTGATTAATAATGTAACAGATTCTAATAAAATTCAAATGCTTCTGACTGATCAATATCCAGGTATTAATTCTAAAGAATTCAAGACATTTTTAAACGAAAAATCTATACAAATGATCTTCACTGCAGTAAATGCACCTTTTTCTAACGGTTTAAATGAGAGACTTAATCAGACGCTTGTCAACAAAATCAGGTGTAGAATAAACGAAAAAAGTAAAAAGATAGCATGGACTACCATTGCTCATGAGTGTGTAAACAAATATAATAGTACTGAACATACAGTTACTGGGTTTGCACCAAAATATCTTCTAGATAGTACAGATGTTTCTTTGTTACCGAATGAACTTAAAAGAGATAAAACAGAAGCTGAATGGGTTAAAGATAGAATATTGGCATACGAAAACTCAATAAAGTCACATAATTATAATAAACAAATATTTGACAAAAACAGAACTCAATTTGATTTTAAAACAGGGGATATGGTATATGTAGAAAATGGCAATAAACTAAATAGAAATAAATTGGACGAGCTGAAGATTGGTCCGTTTAAAATTGTTGAAAAAATATCAAATTCAATATACAAGGTCAATATTGGTCATAAAAAGTTGGAGTCAAATCTCTTTCATATCAGTAAACTTATACCGATACCTATCATATAAGTGATACTAAAGAAGGAATTTAATATAAAATGTAGAGTTAGTTTTAGTTATGTACGTGTATATAAGTGAAAATTTGTGAAAATTTTCTTCTTTGTGGAGGGAGATGTAAAGAAACTATACTTTCTTCAATCTATTATTTTTATGGTTACGGCCTCTATGGTCGGGGAACTTATGTTACCTACATCAATAATGGTTGTCAACACTGTCGCTTAGCAACGCATGTTTACTTTGATAGAATATAAACTCACTCACCATTATTGAGCATATTGTTTGTTTCTAAAATTATTAAAATAATGATTGTGTAAATAGAATAATCATAAAAGGGAATTGATAGTAAGGAATAGACTTTAAATGTCGTTTCTTTGTTTTCAGAGCAACACATATTGTTTATTTGATACAATTCCTGGTAAAATGAGAAATATTGTCTTATATAGATACTAAAATTTGCTGCGATTGACTGATTTAATTCTGTTTTTAGTAGCCTTGGTTTTTTATTGCCTCGCAAAAGATGAGAAAAGTAGAGTATACTCCTCGGGGATAAAGCTGTTTTTGTCTTGGGAGCGCTTAAATCCCTTACTACACTCAGGACTCAGTCTTAATTCCCTCGCTTCGCTCAGGAATTAAGTCATTACTCCCTCGCTCCGCTCGGGAGTAAAATTTGGAGTCCTTCATTACGTTCGGGATTCAATATCGCACCCGTGACATAAAACAGTGTTTTATCCCCTTGGTGTATAATCTACTATTATAAATTCATAATAGATTTTATTCATGATCAAAGTACCTACACCTTCAGCCCGACCTTTTTAGTGGTTGTTGGCGTGGTGGGCACGACGACACACGACCACTCTCCACTTCACCACTGTGGTGGGCTTGAGGTTCTTGGCGTTCAAAGGGTTAAATATTGTTACACAAAACGAATTAGCACTCGTATAAATAGCGGCCTTAATGCCTTCTCTATCAGTCAACCATAAGGCCAAATGGAAATTAGGACCAATTCTCTTCATACTTTTTACAAATGATCTAATAACCCAGGTATATAGGTACAAAATAAGGCTTGCAACACGAAATTGGTAGTTTTTGCTGATGATACCAATGCTGTTGTATCTGCAGATAACATCTCACATCGGAGCGCTCGTGGCCCAGCGGCGCCTGCGTGCCGCAAGCGTTATTCAAAGTTAAGCAACGTGGGCCGCGGTCAGTACATGGATGGGTGACCGCTTTGAGTGGTTACTAACTGAGCGCTCCCGTGCTTTGGAAGGCACGTTAAGCCGTTGATCCCGGCTGCTGTCTATGGCAGCAGTCGTTAAGCCAAGTTGGAGGCCTTCGGGTGGCTTGAAAACTTCTAATAGTCAAGTTGCCCACTCACTTGACAAAGGGGGGTCGAAGTTGCACCACGTCCGTAGGGAAAGTACCCACCGCTACCCTACACGTGACCCCTGGGTGGTTCTAAAAGTGCAACAAAAAACTGGCAACCGTACTGTCTTCTCGAAGATCTCACGGTTCGAAAATAAATGCCATACGATAAATAAACATCTCACATCTAAAAGACAGAGTGAACTATGTATGATGCTTATGCTTTTGAATTCGTGGTTTAGTTTGAGTTAAATAATCTTAAGTTAAACTGCAACAAAACAGGTGTTATCCTTTTTAAATCTACAGCAAGACAAAAAGACTCACTTCAGCTTACCCTTAAAGGAGAAGAAATACCTACTACTTAAAGCAAGTGGAAACGGCAATATTTCTTGAAGTCTAAATTGACAGTACCAACCAAGGTATGCTCAACTGGAAACAGGAAGTATCGGCGTTGGTGGGCTCAATTAGTACCGCATATTACGCGCTTAGAATTTTCGCGATGAGCTGCAGTTAAATCAGCTAAAAATGGTCTACTACGCTTTGGTAGAATCCAAAATTCGCTACCAGTATACAATTCTGGGGCAGCTATAAGTATAATTATTAATGTCCGGTCTGTTTTTGTTGCCCAGAAGAGAGCAATTAGAACGATGGCTAAAGTGCCCCAGCAGACATCTTGCCGAAACTATTTTGGTACCTACAAAATACTTAGGTACTGTTCCCAGCTTGTACAATGTACATCTTAGTAGTGCTAACGGACTGTAAAACATGATTATGAATGACATAGACACAGAAGAACAAAGGGAAAAACGTCTTTCAACACGACATATGGACTTGCCTAAGCCTGCCATCACCAAACTCAACGTGCTGCGCGAGCTACCAGGCCATCGTGCTATTTGAGGCCAGGCAGTCCCATTGCAAATGTCCCGCTCTAACACGCGTGAGTTTACAATTAACCATCCCGCTCTTAACGGAACTCCGCGCGTAGTTTTCGTAAATACATATTTAGTACATCGCATTGCATCGCATCGCATCACAGTCGCTAGCGAGTACGGTAATGCAAACATTGCAAACTCATGGTAAGGGTACAGTGTACAGTATATACACGATATGGTATCGGATGATGTGGACACGCCCCTATCAGTGTTGGATCCTACACCGATATCGTATCGGGCGATGGGAACAGGCCTTTTATTTATTTAGCAGGGTCACACAGGCGAACTGTCAAATTCTCAATGTCAAGATTGTCAATTGTCATTGTCAAGCAAAATGAAGTTTACTGATGCTAACCTAAAATTGCAAATAAACCAAATCAAATAAAATAATATGTAATGAATTGTTTTTAATCAACTTACTTCAGTTATTCGTGTAATTCTTATCAGTTGATACAATGGAGGGTAAAAAAATATCTTTCGGTTTCACCAAAACCAAAAAGCTTGAGAAACCTGTGGTCGCTGAAAGAAAAGAGTATATTGAATGTTTGGAAGAGAAATCGATAAAAGTCGTTGGGTAAGAAACTTGTAATTTATTGCAAAATGACTCCCTAACGTGTGAAGAATAAATACTCGTAATAATTCACTGCAATGGAAATTTCCCATAAAATAATTTTACTCTTGATATTGTTTTTTATCTGCATACATGTATTTATACACTTCCATTGTGCAGTGAGAAAATAATTAGATGAAAATTACATATACACATCAAGAACATTGTAATAAATTATTTGTTATAATGAAATTGTTACTGCATAGTTATTATCACAATATTACTTTGCTGTGATGTTGTTTGTACTTTACATGAGGAATTAGTTTAAATTCACATTTACATTAATGATGTTTTGCCGTGTTTCAGTGGTGAAATAGTGGAAGAAAAGGCACCTCTAGTGATTGTGATGAAACCAAACACTTTGATCACAGCGGAAAGACTGAAGCAGATTGCTGAAGAAGTAGAAAAGGGAGTAGAAGAGGTGCCAGCACCGGGAGATAATGGCACAAAGGATATTAGTGACCTTCAGCCAACAGAAAGCGAAACATTAGACCAGATGGCTGTCAGAGAATTGCTCAATCAAGCAAAGCAGGAAAAAAAAGTTGATGGGCCTGGTTTGACTGTCCCTGTGCTTTCTCAACCTACTTTGGATGGTCAAAAAGAGGTAATTATGTGGTCTAGTGACAGTGGTAGATAAATGTCTCACCAGTGAGTTTAGAACTTTCCAAAATTATGAAACAACATTAAAAATGATAATGTTAACATTACAAGTGACGAAATTTGGCAATTCTGGCTAGGCTCAGTGTCGATTTGCAGCCAAGATACACAAACAGAGGCAGTTTTACCTGTATTGGTGCAGGTGCAGCAGTCCTAAGGGATGCAGAGCAGCGCTGAGCGCCACTCACCTCTTACTAGAGGGTGCTAGGTTAGATTTGTACATGGGTGCTACATGGGCTAGAGATGCCACTGCACACAAAGGCACATTCTCATCAGCCAAGCGGCCTCATAGTCACTTTCTCACCTGGCAAAGGCCCTTCGGCTGCGTACGTAACCTGAGATTCGTAACCAGCTGCGAAAGAAAACTTTCGGTCTTGTTCGAAACCGGTTGCGAACGAAAATTATTTTGTTCTTATACAAAACCAGTTACCAACAAACACTTTTTGTTCTTGTACGAAACTGGGTTCAAGGATACTTGATGTACTCAATTGAATGCTTTATCAAGTAGTTGAATGTTGTTTACCAGGTCAATACCTAAATAATATCCTCAATGAATAGGTACAGTCAGCATCATAAAATGTATATACTTTTCGACCCTATATCCATGCAATGAGGTGCAAGAATGTATACATGTTTATGATGCTTTGCATATTGGCCTATTGAGGCCCAATATTATATACCCAGCTAAGTGGCTACTACATTGAGGTAATAAGTTTAAAGGGCTCTTAGTGCATGCCAGAGTTTAATAGCATCATTTGCTATTAAGTAATCTTATTTAATTAAATTTTGTATTAATCCATTTATTTGTATATTTCAGTCAACTTTAGAAGATTATGATGCTGTACCAGTTCAGGAATTTGGTATGGCAATGCTCAGAGGCATGGGTTGGACTGCAAGCAAAGAGCAACAGTAAGTTAAAATTGGTATGGTTGAAATTCTTTTTGTTGAATGTATTTCTATTAAAATGTTATTGGATTTTGAACCTTATTGTTTGCACAGTAAAGTAGCTATTTGAAGAAATTGATTTGGTGCATTTCGTTCAACAGAAATGATTTCAAGTATAACATCACAATCTATATTGAATCATTGTAAAAATCAATTTTTGTTCACTATCACAACAGACCAGTAATCAACTAACTTTATTGCACAATGAATATAAGCACAAAAGGCGGGCTTAATGCCATGAGGCCTTTTCTACCAGTCAACCGCAGGGCCAAACAGAAATTTGCAAATGTGGGTGCAGTGAAAAAATAGTTCTTGAAAACTTAAATCATTTTAAAATAATAATATATACAAAAAAAACTGTACTCCTCTGACACTAGTGAACTCTGCTATTGAAATAAAATGCACTGGGAACTCTGGGATGGGAACAAATGAAAATAGCCCATCAAACTTGATTCAATAGAGTTCAAAGTAGTATGTCTTCACATCATTAGTTTTGTCACATTGTTTTTTATTGTTGTGTTCATTAAACGTTAATTACTGAAATAAAATCTTGTCTACCTATTAACGATGATTGCTGTCACATATATGTAACGAAATATGTTTCAACTATTTTGTTTATGTATTTATATTGAATTGACTGCCCACCCCAGCGAGGTTTCTTTTTGCTTCCCTATAACATAAAATCAGTAATAATGTCAATCTGTTAAATTCTGTCTGTATTTTTGAAGCTCTCTAATGTCTTCTGTGTCACTCACTCACTGTTTATAACTATGAGTTTTAATTCAGCCATTCTGAAGTGATGCCTGAACATAGTTGTCAAGATTTTTTTTTTTATATTCAATGTATTAATTGGTAATTTCCAGGCTCAAACATAAACAACCAGAATTGAGACCTAAGGGCCTTGGTTTAGGAGCTGATAAGGTGATCAAAGAGAATCAGAAGAAAAATGTGTCCAAAGACAAGAAAGATGAGGAATTGTCAATTGTGAAAAACGCCTGTGTCAAAATTACTACAGGAAAATATAGTGGCTATTATGGAAAGGTATACCTAAATTTTACCTATTTTATATTTTACTAATTTCCTTCTACACCCATGTTCTTGCATATAAGTGATACAGACGCTTTGACAGAGCACTTTGGCAATGACCACAGAAACATGGCTATCATATGTTGTATGGTTATCATTGAAATGTAAATTTAATTCTGTTTTCATTAAGCTATTTTAAATAGGTTAAAAATAATTTACATTTTGTTACCTTGCCTAAGTAAAATAAAATAAAATATGACCCAGGAGAAGCTTAATGTCGTATTGTACATTACAGGTGGTCAGTCTTGACGAAGACAATGGTCGTGTGATGGTAGACATTACCATAAAGAAAGAGACGGTCAGTCTAAGCGAGTTCATGATGCAGGCGGTCTCCAAATCAGAGTATGACAAGCAGTCCAAAGTGTTGAGTAAGTTACCGTCTATCATTGTCTATAGCTGTATTTAATTGTGTTAATTTTGAAATTGTCCATGTGTTTGTTATTTCATATGTTATAGTTCGGACACAAGTCTAAGGCTAAATTCTGTCAAACGAACGCAAGCAAAACTAGACTGAGAGCTCTGACTGTAAGGTAGATTTTTGCTTGCGTTAATTTGACAGCACTTGGCCTGTACAGTTTTGTACGAACTATACCCTCGTGTCTAATTACACTGAGTCAACTTGCGCAAAAGACCCACACAGTGTAGATATATGCATGGCTGTGTGAAAGCTTATGAAAGAATTTTGTATAACTTAACATTATATCTTTCTTAGTAGCTCTAACGTGCAATCACAACACACAAATTTGTAATTGTTAAAATTCAAATATTAAATCTGCAAAGCTTTTTAACTGAGACCGATGTAGGCAATGTTACATTTCTGTTTTAATCGTTCTGACTGATGAGATCAGGTGTACAGTCAAGGGCATAAATATGTATACACTTTTGGACCTTATTTCAATGAAATAAGGTGAAAAAATTTATACATATTGGTGCCCTTGACTGTACTTTCTTGTAGATACATATTATTTTGAGATGATGTATCCAAAGTTAGAAATTTAGAGTTAGTAAATTCTGGTTTCTGTCCACAGATCCAGTGGTAGATGACATGACAGACGAAATACTGTTTTGTTTATACATAGACCGAGGGCTTTAAGGTACAACACTTGGACAATTGTTTTTGTAAAGCAGTTATTACTTTTCAATTTCACAATGTCTAGAGGTTTTTTTTTTTCATATGTACGTACAGATTCATATCCAAATATTTACATATATGAAACAATCTATACATATATCACATCACAATTTTCTTGTCATAAAAGGGCTTGAATAAATATAATTAAGAGGGTACGAACATTTCGCTCCAACTCATCCTAGCCGCGATCTCCCTGCGAGCGGCCATGTTTAGCTACACACTAAAACGATTACTGTGTGCGTGCGGTTCGAGTGCTGCCGGTTGAACTGACAAGTCTTGATCATTGTTATAGAGTTAGAGTGGGGTAGGAAAAAAATGTGGTGAGTTTTAAATGTTTTTATTTTATTAACATTACGTACCTACGCACTTATTAAGGTGGTTTGGGAGCGTGATAACTGTCATGTACATTGTGACGTTCGGCCTGGTACTTTAAATTACTTTCCACAGAAACTACTTGGCCTAAAAATCTGAAATTGGACATACATATAATTCGGTAACTAGTCCAAACAACGCAGTCATAAATTATCGGGCGCTCGTTAAGAATAAAAAAATATAAATGAATATGAATATGAGAGTAAATTTACACAAAAGATAACAACCAGTAAACATATGTTGGGAGACTATACAAACGATTTTTAGAGGTGCATGAACACGAATTAATCAACAAAATTGGAATAAGTTTGTCAGGAAAAAAGTCAAATTTGGAATGATAATTACGTGGAGTCCACGTGTTTCGGGGACTAGTTTTACTTTAAATTACTTTCCACAGAAACTACTTGGCCTAAAAATTTGAAATTGCACATACATATAATTCGATAACTAGTTCAAACAACGCAATCATAAATTATCGGGCGCTCGTTAAGAAAAAAAAAATATAAATGCATATGAATATGAGAGAAAATTTACACAAAAGATAACCAGTAAACATATGTTGGGAGACTATACAAACTATTTTTAGAGGTGCATGAACATGAAATAATCAACAAAATTGGAATAAGTTTGTCAGGAAAAAAGTCAAATTTAGAATGATAATTACGTGGAGTCCACGTGTTTCGGGGACTAGTTTTACTTTAAATTACTTTCCACAGAAACTACTTGGCTTA
This sequence comes from Cenopis cana, assembly GCA_951800055.1. Taxonomy (NCBI): domain Eukaryota; kingdom Metazoa; phylum Arthropoda; class Insecta; order Lepidoptera; family Tortricidae; genus Cenopis; species Cenopis cana. Next base: position 7,765,980 of record OX637489.1, on the reverse strand, counting down.
AAAATTTGAAATTGTACATACATATAATTCGATAACTAGTTCAAACAACGCAATCATAAATTATCGGGCGCTCGTTAAGAAAAAAAAAAAATAAATGCATATGAATATGAGAGAAAATTTACACAAAAGATAACCAGTAAACATATGTTGGGAGACTATACAAACTATTTTTAGAGGTGCATGAACATGAAATAATCAACAAAATTGGAATAAGTTTGTCAGGAAAAAAGTCAAATTTAGAATGATAATTACGTGGAGTCCACGTGTTTCGGGGACTAGTTTTACTTTAAATTACTTTCCACAGAAACTACTTGGCCTAAAAATCTGAAATTGCACATACATATAATTCGATAACTAGTCCATACAATGCAGTCATAAATTATCGGGCGCTCGTTAAGAATAAAAAAATATAAATGAATATGAGAGTAAATTCACACAAAAGATAACAACCAGTAAACATATGTTGGGAGACTATACAAACTATTTTTAGAGGTGCATGAACACGAATTAATCAACAAAATTGGAATAAGTTTGTCAGGAAAAAAGTCAAATTTGGAATGATAATTACGTGGAGTCCACGTGTTTCGGGGACTAGTTTTACTTTAAATTACTTTCCACAGAAACTACTTGGCTTAAAAATTTGAAATTGTACATACATATAATTCGATAACTAGTTCAAACAACGCAATCATAAATTATCGGGCGCTCGTTAAGAATAAAAAAATATTAGAGTTTGAATTTTACAATTAAAGGAAAGATCCGAAATGTTCACAGAACGTCAAGAACATAGAAGCACATATCCATAGAATAGAGATAGAAATATCACTAGCAGCAATAGGTAATAGGTAACATGGTGCCTTAAGGTATGATTCCGCTGCCGACTGCATACAACAACTGCACCTTCCGCCGCACTCCAAATTGAACTGTAATCATAAGACTAAAAGTCCCAATTTAGAGTGAGCGGCGTGAGCTGTTCCGACACTTCTCCGCTCATTTCAAATTGAGCTTTTAACGCATACCATTACGGTTCAATTTGGAGTGCGGCGGAACGTGTAGTTGCTGTATGCAGTCGGCAGCGGAATCATACCTTTACCTTTTAACTTGTGTGGCCGTAGTACTGTTGGATTTTTTCGTCCCAAACAATTTACGTTTATTGCCCATTTCTGTAAAAAAATCATATCACTTTAGTGCTTTGAGAAGAAATAAAATAAATAAATTTAGCATGTTAACTTACTTACCAAGTATCAAATTATTAATCTGTAGCAGACGCGCTACAACTACAGAATAGCAGTATCGGTGTGAGCTTGGTCACCGACCTTAACGCACCGAGGAGAGCGACACGTGCGTTCCTTGGGAAGGCCCGGCGCGTAATGAATCGAACAACGTTGTCGCGCGCTGTTATATTGTGAATTATAGTGGTTTTTAAAAAATCGTCTAAATTAAGTGGGTTATCCATAAGCGTTAAAAAAAATAAGAAATATCAAGCAAAACCTGTAGTTTTATAATAATAAGTTTTTTTTTTAAAATATTATAAAACATGTAAGGAAAAAAATGTTTAAACAAACCGATTTAGACATTTTGTAGTATTTTTTTTAGATAGTAAAAACCAATATTTCAGAACTAGTGCGATCGCTATGTACTAAAAGACTATACATCCTATTGTAAAAGATAAACATCCAATCGTTTTTGACAATTTAAAATGGAAATATTGTACCTGAAAGATAGCTCTGACGCGTATTTTTGCAAAACACTCCGACGAAAACCTGACTGTTTTAAATAATCGTACATATAAATAAAAGTTTAGCAACGCTATGGTCTAGAATAAGAGTTTATCTATACAAAACAGAAGTTTACTTTAACAATGTAGTCACTTGAACAAAGATATGACGTTAGAAAAAACCGAATATTTTCTAAAATACCAACTTTTTGTTCGTACAGTCTTAAAACCTAATTACTTTTTAATTATAAATATTTTACCATACAGTACTTTTATCTCACTAGGTGGGTGAGCCGTAGTTGTGTGTTGAGCTATACATGCACATTGTCTATGCGTGCGTCAGCGTAGGAGCTATGAGTCCACAATGTCTATGTGTTCGTACGTGTCACAACTACAACTATGGCTGACCCGCGCTCGTGAGTACTATAATAGAATAATAAAGATATCTTGTTCATCCTTAGATGCGGATTCCTATGAAGAATACAAGAAAAAGGAAAATCAAAAAGAATCAAACCGAGATTCCAAAAGAGATGATAAGGAACAAAGAGAACCTTCATCAAGTCAAAAATCCACTGAACATAAATCTAGAAAGAATGATGACCACAGAAGTCGGAGAGATAAGGAAGACTCAAATGGTAGACAGGAACGGAGGCATCGGAGTAGATCAAAAAGTTATGATGATTCCAGAAATAGAAGAAAACATAAGAAAAGGTATAGCAGTAACGATTCCCTTAGTTCATCACCATCAGACTCAGACAGACGAACGAAGAAAAAAGATAAAAAACGCAATAGTTCAGAATCAAGTGATTCCAATGATAATCATAGAGACAGGCGGAGGAAGTCTAGTCCGGACAAAAAGAGAGACATTGATAAAAAGAGGAAAGGCAAAAAGAAGAAGCGTGACAGGGATCGCTCGCCGAACTATAAGAAACATAGGAAATAAGATGTAAGTGGAATAAATCATGATTTTTACAAATTCAGTATTTTTTGGTACCAAATTACCTCTTGTGAGAAGTAGAGATATAAGACTGTAGAGAGATAGAGAAGATAGAAGATAGAGAAGTAGATTATGAATCCAGCCTTAAAGGCCGATTTACATTGGCAAGAATTTTCATGCAAGTTTCTTTATATTGCGGGCCTGCGGGCTACCGAGGTAAGATGAATACGATCAAACCCTGCAATGTAATGAAAATTCACTAAAAATTGCACACTGAACCATGCTTAAACTGCGACTACAGCGGTGAGGATCGCTCTGAACGCTCGTATGCTTTCATACAGCGATAGCTACGTCGGTCGGCGCCCGACCGACGGTACGCTACGCACTGACCGTCGGTCGAGCACTGTTTCCAGCCTAAAGGCTTGGTAACACAGCGTTTCGCGACGTCCGCGCGACGCGACCGCTGCGCGCCGGAACGTATGGTAACAAGTTAGCGACGCCACACAGGCTGCGCGACGCGAGCGGGACGGTTTCATACATCTTGGCGCGCAGCGCAGCGTCGCGCAAGCGGTGTGACCAAGCCTTAAGCAGCGGAGTGATCGTTCCTTTAAACCTCGTTTCTTTGTACTTTTTGATGGCAAATCCGAGTCGTCCTCCTGATCATACAAAAACGCCATCTAACAATGATATCGTCAAATCACTGCACGAGCTGCGTCGCTGCCGGCGTTTTCCTGGTATCATAACTACGCCATCTAGTGTAATAGAGTTGTACTAGGTAGTAACGTCATCGGAGTTATTCTGCTGCTAAAAGCGAAATTGTGGACGTCGTTAATATTTCCTTATCCCGTCCTTCATCGGGACAGAAATGTTATCTAAATAAATTCAAACACATGTATTCAGCGTATTATCTGTACCTGTAAGATTTTTTAATTTGCCGCCGGTTTCAAAGCACACGACTGAAGGTTGTCGCACACGTAACCGCTCGGTACCCGATCGGCGCCGCCTCAACTCCAGTATTCCCAGCGTCCAGTATGCTTTGTTAGAACCTTCATACTGCAACGCATGTTTATCCACTCTGTAACGGCATCGCCCGAGCTCGGGAACAGCCAACGGTGGTAATTTGTCTCAAGTACCTATGAAAATACCTAGACAAACTTTTCTTTGTATTTGAAGGATGTTGGTATCCTTCATACTTACCGTAAGTAGGTACGGATGTATGACAGTTGTTACAAAAGTTATGCGCCCATAAAAATCCATCAATATTTTATGGGCCCGATGTTATGTTAGGACTTTCCCATTTCGATGTTTTCATTTGTTTAGGTACTGTAGGGCCACTGTGCTACGGGTGTGTAGAGAAACTTTTGAATAGATATATGTTATCTTTTATATGTATATCTAGACTTTTCTAAAACCATTTCCTTAATATCCTAATAACGTAACATTTCAACTACCTTCCCCTGTATTCGATTGACTTTTGTTCCGTATTCTCTTCTTCGTTCGCTTTCAATTTCCACCTAAGTATAAGTATAATTTATTGAAAAACATGTTGCACAATAATAATAACTATAGGCTAGGAGCTTACAATTAGATGAGGATAATACAAAAGTTGACCTTATAAAACATCTTTAGCAGCCACGGGGCCGCGTCGATGACTGACCTAATTCTCTGCTGGCAAAACTAACCAACCGACTAAAATGAATTTACATTTTTTATGTTCCTTTGGTTTCAAAGGCAGGCCGGTACTTAGCAAAAGTGCCTACGCGGCGCGGGTGAAATGTTCAAAATTATCTAGACAAACTCAGTATTTAGACATTTTGGAACACGGAAGTAGCAATTCTGTTCTGATATTCATTAAATGTGACGTTACAGTATTTTTAGAAGGGTCTTTAACGTATTGCGGTCCTGGGCACTTTAGGATAATGGGTCCCTAGGAAATAGTATAAAAGTCTGAACTGACAGGAGTTAGAAGGCCCACAGAAGCTGTCAGTGGTGTCTGGGTGCTTGCCTAGTGACTAGTGACCAATGGCAAAGACAGTCCTTTACCTACGAATCTCATAAAGCCATAAGTACATTCTGTTTATGAGTTAGAAAAGAAAATACCAGTAGTAGAATATCATATCACAAACGATACAGCATGTATTGGCGTACTTACCTTGTATGCTTCTGTGTGTGAAAATAAAACTATTTGTTTCAAAAAGTCACTTTATTTTAGAATAGATTTGGGTAGAAACACTGGGAGTAAGTAAAGGTTACAGTCATATATCACATTGAACATTCAATTTTTATATTGATTAGTATGGTACCTACTATACACTGTTTTACACCAAAAATAGATATTTTTCGTCACAATGACATATTCACATATTTCAATATTTTTGAATAAGACACAATTTATTTTAATTGTAGTCAAGCTCCATTTTTTTTATTTATTTACTTCAATTTTAAATCTCTCTTCCCATAACACATAGGTATCTAGGTTTCAGGACACGTATTTTCTAAGTTTCCTACACTTACGTACCTATTATTATTATTAGAAAACGGGATTTATCGCGTACACTTTAATTTATTTACCTTTTGTAAGGTTTTGCCCGACGTTTCGAATGTACCGCAACATTCGTGGTAGCGACATTATTACAATTATTAACAATGCTACATACTGCTTTATTTTCAAAGCGTTAAAGAAAATTGTAATCTAAATAGCAACGCCCTTAAAAGTCTTGTATAAAACTTATATAAAATGTACTTAGTTTTGCAAATGAGACTAAAAACTATAATGAAATCATGTGTGTTTTATAGGAAGGTACATTATATAAAATTGAGCTTGATTTATGAATTAAAACCTTTATTAATCATAGTCACAAAGTGTTAACTAAGTAGAAATATATACAATAGAATACGTAGATTCATTTTGCAGCTCAACATTTAGAATTTCACCATAGCGACAGCGTCACTCCCTTTCACGAAATATTGATTAAACGGGTTAGGTTAGGATTCGCTACTAGTCGTTGTAGAGATCATTTGGTTTGACATATCGCTAGCAAGAATAATGAAATAGTGTCAATGTTTTGGCTGGCTTAAGGCTGGGTTTGCACCAAACCGTCTGTAGGTAATCATAAGCGGTGTTAGTCAAATCTGATTGTATGGAAAGTTTGACAAGTTTCTATGGGATGACAGCTGCCGGCGCCATATTTGACGATGACCGGTTTGTGTTCGTACGTTGGTGCAACTGGCACTTGACCATCGACTGCCGATAGGCTAATATGCTTTAGAAGCGTTTTAGGGTATCATATTCTCACCTGATGGAAAGCGACGACAAGGCCTAAGATGTAGCTCGCTGGTTCGGTAATAGTCTATTCAATCTGCCTAGATTATAATTGTCCTCATAGCACTAAAACCAGCCTGTCAGCCTGTGTACTCTCCGCTTGAGCGTCGCTGCACAGTGGTTCATGCAGCGTCTATGTAAAACATGTACAAACGCACACGCCCAGCCACACGCTCTGCATCGAGCGGGCAGCAAGGCCGCGTTTACATCGGCGATAAACTGCGCGGCATACCGTGTACACCTGTGAAACTCTTTCTTTGGTTGGATTTCCACACATTCTGAGTGACGCGCACGCGCGCTATGTCGCGTGCGTTTCCGTCTGTGCGTGAACGCGGCCTTAGCGCAGCAGGTTCGCTTCCACTTCCACGCGTGCTGAGCTAACCTCTCAGAACGAATGCGTACGCATTGATATCATATTGGTATGCGATATGTCGAGTCAGATTGATCTTCAGACTTTGCACGCTTATGCTAATCTCATTTTATTAATTTTTCATGGAAGTCGACAGCGGCTACAATATTCCATCGAGTAAGTAGGTAGCAATCAAATTAACTGGTGCTAACCGACCTACTAGGTACAATTTACTTTAAATCATTTTAACTGTCCGACTTGTATCAAAATAGTCCGTTCAAAAAGCGACTTTACTGTTCAACCTAAAAGATTCAAAATCTAATGACACTTAAAATCTCGGACATTTAAAATAATTTCAAGTATACAGTCCTTCAGGGATCGTCAACTACACAGCGTGTAACTTAACATGGGTACTACTCGAGATGTGTTACCATTACCACACATAAATGGCTTTCAATGGCGTAAGTTAAAGCGTAGCGTAGGCAACTTCGATCAACATGTTAACGGATTTAGAAGTATAATACTGGGCTTGAACTTTATGGACACCGTATTAATAACACAAATAAATCTAAATATTTATTCCGCTATTCAAGTGTTTGGTACTGAGAATAAAATTTACTACAAATGGCGTCTTGTAATTTTTTTTTAATTTTTTGTTTTGTAATTTGTTGTCTAATTTTATTCTCACACTGAATTCCATTATGATCAAAGTTTAGCGGCTATGTAAAATGAAAAATAAAGATAAGAAAGATACAAAATATATATATATAAATAAGTTATAAATATACATACCTACAATTGTATATCTAGTCAAAAAAGTACGCATAATAGCAGCGGTAGATAACTATTTCAATACGTTAACTTGGTCTGCATTCTGCGACAAACACAATACGTACTTATTAAACATGAACTGAACTCGTACCTAATCTGTTGAATGCACCTGGCTTAAGCGCATTATTGATATAAGCCAGATTTGCCTGCAAGCAAATTTAATGTCATAATCGATGGAAAAAATGCTATTAGTACATGCTGGAATTGTGATATCAATATTCAGCAAGGCTGTTACCATCAAACGTTTGGTGTTTGTCTAACAGAAACCTACAAATCTGAGCGTGACGTATGCACTCTAAACAGATTACATTTGCAATATTTGTACAATATATTGATTGAATATTGATGTTTCAGTAATGTTAGTTGCAGAATACAGACCCTTATCAGCTATAAGCGTCGTCACACCGATCACAACGTGGTATCTAGGGTACTATTCTAAGGAAGACACTATAGGGTTTTTTACAGAGACATTCGGAATAGTAGAAAATAATAGTTTTTGGTATTAGGTATTAGGTACAAAAAGTAGAAAGTGTGTGCGTTTAGTATACGTTAACATATAATTATGGATACACTGGAAGGATTTACACGTGTTTTAAGCCTTATTTACACACGTAACTACGAGACTCGCATGCGAGGCTTATTACATTGCGGATATTCCAGGATATACAAATAGGTACCTAATCTTTATTGCATACCTCAAAAATAACACAAGTACAGAACATTAGGCTCAAAACTAGAGGTAAACAACAGGCAGTCTTATCGCTAAAGAGTGATCTCTTTCAGAAAACCTTTGGGTAGCGGGGATAATGCAACATTACATATCTAACAGGTATAATGTATTCAATCGATCTATCAAACCGCGCAATTTAGTTAAGACTCGTACGTGTGTACAAAGGCCCTAAAAACAACCATAGATAATAGAAGTATTTCGGAATGGTAGGTACACATATGTATATATCTGTCTAACATCTAAAATTACTGAAATGGCAAACGTTTGTAATGTTTCCAAACATTCCACAGCTTCTATTACAGCGTGTTTGTTTTCAAAAAGTCATTAAGCTCGAGTTGGCTCGAGTTAATTAACTTCACCAAAGACTTAACTCAAACCAATGACCCGTGATACATTGTTAGTATTGGTGGCGGGTGACGGCTGGTAACCCCTAATACGGAATCTCGAAAACTATACGTAAATCATATATATATGCATGTATTCGTGTGCTAAAAGAGTGGGACTAGGGTAGAACGAGAATTAAAAGTTATGCTTGCTTACTCTCGAAAGCGAAGCAGAAACATTCCAATTACATAGTGCGTCTGACATACCTATATGGCCTGTATCAGAATTGTAGAATCTGTTCTGATTGAGAAAAAGCATTAAGATATAAAGGCGTCCTCATATCCTAACGCTTCTTCTCATTCCGCGAACAGACTCTAGTTAACATTAGCTCTTAAATCGCTGTAGTCTCATGTATAATGTAATCATATTCTACTATGATTTCGTAAGTTAATGCATACATGAAATGCTGAACCTTTATTTATAAACCCAACTTTCGTTTGACGTGCAAAATTATTCGTGATCATTCTACATGACATCGGTTGGGAAACCTTACTCTCTCTTTAAAATTTTCAAACCAACCTTCTTCCAACGAGCCTAATGAGTAATGATAAACCAGATACGTCCGCGAATTATTTATTTGGGAAAACTAAAGTACTTACTTAATTGTAAACGGCATCAGCAAACCATCACTTGATAGATGAATGATATTCGTCGCAGCGACATCAATTATACGGCTCTTCTTAAAAGATTAGCGGTCATCCCCGAAGTACCACATTCTCAAACTAGACGATTCTCTCTTTACCAGATTCCTAATGTTCCAAATCAAAGTAGGTACGTAACATTTGGAAACCCTGGTCAATTTTGTCGAAACGATGAAACGCTAAGACTAATTTTATTTTTAGAGATATTGCAGAATTGGAGTATCAAAGTACATACCTACTCACATTCGTTGAAGTAGGTGTTCGTTCTGGGTACATTACCGGAATGACATGTACCCAGAACGGCTACCATGACACCGCGCGCAAGATAAGGCTACACGACACCGTTATTTAAAACACTTAAAACGAGATGGGAAGTTTACCTCGCGCGCTTTCATAATCATAATGCTAACTTTGCTGGTAGGTATATTCAGAATGGCGTAATTTGGAAACGTTCGTGCAATTTGAGAGTCACGAATGCTTTATACCGACGAGCATCGTGATCACCTCTAGATCTTTCAACCCACCACGACGACTCACTCCTCGTTGTGTACTAGTTTGTGCTTTATTTTTTTCGGTGGTGTTTGTGATGGTGGGTTTGTTTAAGTGAGCTCCTTCGTGGATTGAAAGATCTATTGCTGACTTGTAAGCCATTATTGAAATACGGTCAGAGTACCCGCTCGCACGGCAGCAGCGTGCGGCGGAGTAGCAGCGACATTCATATGTTTTACGTGGACGCTGCTCGCTCCGCCCAGCTGCACGCAAGCGGAGCGGGTACTTGGAACATACAGTGACGCATCCCATCATCACGCGCCGCTAGTTCCAACTGCTCCTAATTCCCCATCTGTCGTCCCTCGTTAGCGTTTAGTGAATGGGTTGTTCCTCGCAGTAGTGCGGGCGGCGGCCGCAGCCGTCTGTGTGCAGTTGCAGAGCGCGTCAAACATGCGAAGGACCAGGCCTCGCGCGCGACCCAGCCGCCGCTTTAGGTTACCTGCAACAATAAATTTAATTATTATGTGGTTTTCTAAGAAAATACACCTTAAGACAGAGACAGAGACAGAGACTTAAGTAAGAGACATGTAATAATGTATTGTAATTGTTATTTGGATTAAATTCAAGGTTCCCAAAGAATTCTGATGAGGACGGACGGATTTAACTAGAAATACCAATAATAATGAAGTAATTGTTGTCGATGTCATTTTTGATTGAAATGTCAGTATGTTAATGAAATAATGAATTTTCTGATTCAATTCGATGAATTATGGTACGGGGACACCAATGGCGCCAATCAATCTGACTGTATTAAGTACCTATGGAAACCAGCGAACGAGGGGATACCTATAGTCCATTAACTTTATACATCAGATCTTGCGTCATATCCGGGAGTTCTGATTTTTTGCAGAATTGTTTATGATTTTGGCCCAATGAATCCAAGTAACTTTTTCAAAAATCTAAAAAACTATTATAACTCTAAATGACTAATTGCTGATAGTACCTTCTCAGGACGTTTTAAAGTAGGCAAAATATGTTCTGACGAATTTTGGTCGTCGCCGCGTTGGTGAACACACGTGCCCGGAGCGACGACGAGCAGAATCCACTGCCGTACAAAACCAGACGCCGAACAACGTCACTGAACAAGTATTGATTATCGGTATCATCATAAATTTGATGGAAAGCCATTTTTAAAGAAAAAGAAGATGAAATATTCTGTCAGCTATAAAAACCTTGAAATGAAGTTTTAAAGCGGGTATTACACTGTCCTGAATTCAGGACACTTAGAAGGGTTCGGACCTATACGTTAGAGCGAGATGCTTCAACTCCCCTCCACTAGTCAGGATTCTGAATTCAGGACAGTGTAATACCCGCTTAACGCCCTAAAAACTTACGGAAATAAGATTCCGTCACACTAAATCGCGTGCTATGTTTTTAACACTTTCACAGCCCTCACAAGTACCTAATGTTTAAAGTTGATTGATGATAGCCTTCACTTTTATTTATTAAGTATAATGCGGCGGTAATCGTATGGCGTAGTTAATAAAAAGGCAGCGAGCACGTACTGTTAGAGCCAAAATAGAGCAGTTAGTATATTACCTAAAGTTTATAGAATAGACATGTATTATCCTTGCTATCATTACTCAGAGTAGGTAGGTACGTTACAAAGGTTAACCCATCGTCTACCAGTCCCTGGTATACCACGGCAGATAACAAAAGAATCGCATTGTATATTTTTTTCGCCGGGAGAGGACGGCTAAAGCTCTTTACTGTAACAGGTCGGTTTTATTTGCTAGTCTCTATCCGAGAAGTGCTTTAAACGCCTTAAACAAAGTCCTTTACAGCGAAGTATCGTGTGTAAGGTACCTGCAATGGCTTAGTTCTCGTTTCATCAACTACTAACTGTTAGCTGTTTTCGTGTTCCATTTTGCACAGGGCTACCACATTTCGAGAATAAAGAAAAAAAAATATTTATATATGTTTTTTTTCCCCTACCCAAACGAGGTATATTCTTATAAGTCTTACAACTAATATTGTGTCAGTCTCAAATGGAAGGTACCGTTTGTCGATGCTAATAAGGACGATTTCTAATCCGCTATTTGACTTTTTTTATGGTGCCATTTGAAACAGTTTTGAGAGACGATCAAACCAACCCCAAGTTTATGGGACCAACTACATTGGCAATATGCATCTTTTTTTAATGATTCCATGGAACAAATGTTTGTAATGAATGGATGTAGGTAATGAAAAGGCAAAATGAAAATGTGTTTCAAAGTACAGCGTAATTTGCTGTTTTGGTTGTGAAATATTGCGTTTAGGTACATAGTTGTAATATTTTGTTTATTTTCACATAGGAATAGTGGTTTTTAAATTAAGTACTTATAGTCAATATAAAAATTAAAAACTTCACACCTGACCTGACATCACACTAGCGCCTCTAGTGCCGAATTCATGTTAACATTAGTACACATTTGTTAACTACGTAACAGCAAAGATTATTATTGTACCCTATAATCTTTAGTAATAGGTAGGTTAAGTATATCGAATTTTTTTTTGTAAGGTAAATGACAGTTGGTTTATTCTACCGCTAGTTCGAAAAGTTACGCAATTACCACACACCCTGGTTAAAAACTTAAAATTAACTAGACAATGTGACAATCACATTATGACAATATTTATTGTACTGTTTTTTAGGGTTCTGTGCCCAAAGGGTAAAACGAGACCCCATTACTAAGACTCCGCTGTCCTTCCGTCTGTCACCAGGCTGTATCTCATGAACCGTGATAGTTAGACAGTTGAAATTTTTACATATGATGTAATTCTATTGCCGCTATAGCAACAAATACAAAAAACAGAATAAAATAAATATTTAAGGGGGCTCTCATACAAGAGACATGTTTTTTTTGCCGTTTTTATAGATAATGGTACAGTCGCCATCAGATATATCGGAGTAAACGAGGTGCTCACAAATACGCTCTATTGTCAAGGCGTTAGAGTGCATGTTCAGATATTTTTGAGCAGCCTGAAGAGTACAGATATATTTGATGGCGACTGTACGGAATTTTCGTGGCAACCCTGATTACACTAGCGCTGTCTCTACTATATGTACAGTTACCCTCACCTTACCTCATTCTTTTCATGAGGGGCGTTTAGAAGTCAGCTGGGGCGGGTATTGATCTTCGAAATGCTCCATAGAATTATTTTATTTGGATGTCGAAATCAAAAGAGGGGTTGTTCGTTTTGAAATGTAATAGGTAATAACTTTTTTAGAAGAGATTCGACCAGACTGATTTGAGCTTCAAAGTCAAGTACCTAAATATAATCTTGTTATAAACGTTATTAATATTCGGTCAAATTGACACAGAATATTCAAAGACGCTAACCAAAAAACAATAAAAAGCTAGTTAGTTCAGTGCTCTTAAGTAGACTACGGCATAAGACTATGGACTAACTGAGAATAATATAATACTTACTCACATATTCATTTACATTAGATACATGTGTACAAGTACACCGTAGTACATATTTAATATTTATCTGCCTGCCAATTTTACTCAATTAAAGTGAAATGGCTGAGAGGAGAACGCTCGTTTACCAAGCTCGCAGAATGTCAATCCAATCTAGTTAAAATCAAATTAACCTGAAAGCTGATACCTTTTAACAGGTAAGATCACATCGGCAAAACGAAATTAAATGTATTGACAAAATCATGAAAAATATGACGTGACAAAGTGTTCTCACTTTTTATAAAATTCTTACAGTTACATATGTGTGCCACGAAATAATGTAAATTTTCAATCGCCAGAATGTTTAGAATCAACGGTTCTTAAACGGTCATTTACAACAAAGAAGATTATGGGACGTCTGTCAATTAATATCTTCGGTTTTTACTTATTCTTGAGGAAGAGCTCCCGAAGAGTTCGAAACATGTCGCCCGAAGTGACAATTTAATACGTGAGTTTTAACCGTTTAGTAGAATAAAGTTATAACATGTCTCACGAAAGTTTAAATTCAAGTAATTATATGTTCTTACAATACAACCTTACAAATTACTAAGCTCCTATAGATCCTACTCATATCTCCCAGCGCTGTGTTAAAGCCATTAATTTTCCAATATCCAGCTTTCTTCACATTCTCATTGTATCGGGCATGAAGCGTACGTGCCAACACGATCCACGTACGTTGAAGTGAACAGTTTGGTCACCTATTCAAATTGCTCACCGGACATTTCATTTCCAGACGACCGCTATAAGCCCGACCCCCGACTACACATAGTATATAAGAGCCCAGGGGTCAAATTAATGCATTCGAGTAAAACGTTTTACGAATAGATTAGTAACGAGAAAACTTGGCGAGCCTTTTGATAACGAACACCGGCACGTACCCATACAGCCTTTCTGTCCTCTGTACGAAATATCTACATAGATGGGTCATTGTCAGATTTAGTGCGCGACTGCGCGTCTTTTCGGTGGACATGTCAAAAGTTAAGGGCTACAAAGCTTAATTTTCGATTGATCTGATAACCTGATGCATAATCTGTAATTCCGTCTCTATAAATCCATGTAATAAAAACGTAAATTACGTGCACACAAGCCGTTAACTATATTGACCACCGAATGGACAACTTTTGTTTTTCCGACAGACAATGTGATGTGAATATTCTAACGGGGGGTAAAACGGATTATTCGTGATTCCTACTTCTATTTCTGCTCGTGGCTCTACCAATATGTGTCTCATATGTTCGTTCTCTCATGGATCAGTATCGTCTGTGAAATATGGCAGACGGTGGTCTACACACACTAAGTATAATTCGCACTACATTTCGTGGAATGATTTGTCTCCATCAGCTTCTGTCCATTACGTCCCTCGTCAAGACGAGTTCTTTACTTGTAAGTAAGTATCAGGCAAGTTATTTATCAACTTCTAGGCCATTTGCGATCAGTTTTGCCAACTACTATTAACTACTAACACTTACTAATATATTTAGCCAAAGTATGCTCGAGTTTACTGATGAACTATATCCATTAATATTAAAGTCCGTCAATGTATTCTAATTTCATTCATAAGCCGTTTTTTCACTGGTGAGATAATGCGACGATTGAATTTACACTGCGAAACAAATTATTTATTCTCCGTTCTGATGACTGATGACTGAATTTTCCGTTTCACTTCAAAGTGGAACTCCTCCATTCCCTAAACTTCCAAAGAATGCACAAATGTCGTGCAAACTTTGTCCGTTATCAGTCATAAGTCAGTCTCCGATAAGTGGCGAACAAAGATCGTTATCTGCCGTGTCTCCGGGAGCTATTGGTATGTAAATTAGTTCTAGATAACGCGATGTTTGGAAACATTTGTGAAGGCAGGTGATTTTTGTAACAAAACAATGTGAGATATCTTCAAGGGACATTATTGAAACAAGTACGCCTATGCTAGTATTATATAGGTGCATTTTCTATACAAGTGTAACTTTGAAACATGTACAAGAAAGAGGCATTTCATCTTTTAGAATGCATGCTACATACCTATAAAAGATCATCACACACATCCTTATATCAAGCTAGAGGAGTGTAAAACCAAGTCGATACCTAGGCTAGGTATGAAATTTCAAAAAAATTGTGCCAGCCATTCCCGTTACGTATTAAATATACATACATTTTAGTATAGCAAATTATCGATACGTCCCTTCTACTATCGTTTCTCACATAAAAACATTTTCATAGTAGTCCGTGACAAATCAATAAACGTGCAAACAAAAGCAATAAATATATTCAACGAGCACCGAAAAGCCTATTTTTAAGCCTCTCTGAAATGCTGTTAGGGAAAGCGTCGAAAACAGTGGAGGTAAAACGCTACGTCCAGAAGGGAAAGGAAGTAAGAGTCATTCAATCACATGTTAGTTACGCTCAACTCTCTCACCCTCAACTGTCGAACGCACGTTTCTAACGTTTTCAATATGTGGGAAATTGCTGATGGTTGTGTCGGCTATTATATGCCAGGTAACATTATTTTATTACGATGATATATTTATTTACGATGGGAATTGGTATTGAATTATTGAGTGGCTTCGAAAAATATTCGTAGGACTAGTTTGTGGAGAGTTTAATTTTAATTACATGACAACAACTGAAGATAATTATATACATGAACTATTAGTAATTAGATACAGGGGTATGATCCCCATATGTATAGGTAAGTACAAATATGCTTTATACTAAGGCAGTTACATTAATGTAGACATGTCATTTACGTAAACTTAAGTTGGATCTTGAAAATTTCAACCGTGAAATGTATGATAGAGAGGGTTGTATTCTTCAAACTGACTTCTAATTTGTTTAATTATCCTGTCTTAACTTAATGTTAGGAACACTCGTACTACTTATTAGGTAAAAAGACAGCCAGTAAAACAAACTGATGAATTTCATGATCTTAGGCTACAAACTTTCATTCGTTCATTCATTCATTCAATGGCTGAGCAATCCAATAGGTAATTGAAATATGGAAATGTGAACCCACACTTAGGTTATTTAGGTAACAAGATATTCTTCCTACAGACATATTAGGTACTCTACAAAGGTAATTGGTATGAACTGTCTGTTCTTATGCCTTCAATGTTTAAGACAAAAGAAAAGATCATGTAACATACAAGTCCCTTAGCTGCTAGAACAGGATAACCCAGTTCGCCACGTATGGGGCCATTGTCGAGCACACCACAGGGACGTTTGATCTTACATAACACACGTATTTAATTCATGAGTCGTTTTCAAATTAGATGATAGATAAGATTTAGGTACCCTTCAAGGAGTTAAATATATTACAAAATCAAAAATAAACCGACAAAACATAGCTGAGAACTACATCCGCCATCAATCCATCATGTTTCGATACAAAAAAAACCGCAATCAAATCGGTTAATCCGTTAGGGAGCTACAATGCCACATAAAGATACACATGTAAAGTTAAGCACCCTTCTTTTTCGTTGCGCGGTTCGCACATCAACAATTATCACATCAAAGAATGTAAACTAGACGTATCATTGATTATCAATCATTTATTCATAAAACCAACAATGAACGCTTATTTTCATAGCCCGACGGTATATCGTGGCAACTACTTTTGTCTAAATGAACATTTACATAAACGAAACGATAATGAACATAATGAGAGAGTGCGCGTCACGGACAAATGACCTGCCATTTACAGTGAAAATGTATTCGCAGCATTTACTATCACAGTCGTATCGTACGTTTAATTAAACATGAGTTAGTGATGGGCTGTCCAATAAAAAGTTTATACGAAATGAACTTGATAAAAACATAGTTTTATCGTCTGAAAATCGTCCTTTGATGGATGGGGGGGTTGTAAGTTAGTTTACTGGGTATTTTCCGCAAGTCGACATCCAACATGCCTATTTTGCATGAAAAAGGGGTAGCGCTACTCTAACGCATGGGGGGCTGAGATCAATAGGGAAGTTCACGCGGACAAAGTCGAGGGCGAAAGCAATTTTCAGAGATACAAAATACCTACTCCAAATATATAAGTTCTAACGTTGTCAATTAAGTGCAAGTTTGTATGGGGGGTGCAATTAATAGCTTCTAGCGGAGCCCTTAATTAATCCGTCCACACTAAATTCAAGTAAATATGAAAAGCACTAACCAACCGTCGAGGCTGAGTGTATAATCTGCAAGAATCCAATGAATACCTAATGAGACGCCTAGGGTAAAATCGATTCATTGGAAAAAAAGTTACACGTGAAGCCTGCCTTACCTTTGAATAAACTTTAAAAAAAGTAAAGTATAAAAAGTAAACTTAAACTTAAGAGTAAGCTCGTCCGTAACTGAAACAACTAAAAGGACTGTTTGTAAGACGCTGCCTAAATGGTGTATGTAATTAGCAGTTGAATGAACTTATGGCTTATTTACTCTGGGTAGATAATATAATTGAAATACAATTCCAACAAACCTAATTAAAAGATGCCCTAAAGGCCTGCCACCAAAGATAAGAGATTTGGGACGGATACCCTACAGGTTCGAGTTAGGCTGTTTGTTGTCGTCTGTTTTTCTCTTGTTATCAGTGATGGGCAATGTGTGAAACATTCCATAATTTTCCTGAACTGTGAAACACTTGCAAGTTACTGAAAGAAACGTTAATAGTAGATTGTTAACCAAGGGTTGAAAGCGACCCATTTCAGACGAGATATTTTGGCGCTCGAACGTAGTGAGAGCGCCAATAGTTCCAGGCTGAAATGGGTGGTTTCACCCGAGTTAAACACTCTGCTTTTCATTCCGAATACGAGGAAACTAAAAAAAAAATTTTTTACTTAAAATTCAAAATTAATATAAACTTTTGAAATCCTTATCCCTAATTAGTCGAAATCAATAATGATTTTTCGCAAAAAAAAATGTTTTTACTTAAAATTCAAAATTAATGTAAAATTTGAAATCCTTATAGAGTTAGTCGAAATCGAGTATAATGACGATTTTTCACAAAAAAAATCTTTTTTTTACGTAATATTCAAAATAAACATCAAATTTGAAATCCTTACCCCTGAATTAGTCGAAATCGAGTATAATGATGATTTTTCACAAAAAAATCTTTTTTTTTCCTTTAAATTCAAAATTAACATAAAATTTGAAATCCTTACCCCTGAATTAGTCGAAATCGAGTATAATGACGATTTTTCACAAAAAAAAACTTTTTTTTACTTAAAATTCAAAATAAACATAAAATTTGAAATCCTTACCCCTGAATTAGTCGAAATCGAGTATAATGACGATTTTTCACAGAAAAAATTTTTTTTGCCATAAAATTCAAAATAAATGTCAAATTTGAAATCGTTATCCCTGAATTAGTCGAAATCGAGTATAATGACGATTTTTCACAAAAAAAACAACTTTTTTTTACTTAAAATTCAAAATTAACATAAAATTTGAAATCCTCATCCCCGAATTAGTCGAAATCGAGTATAATGATGATTCTTCACAAAAAAATCTTTTTTTACTTAAGATTCAAAATAAACATAAAGTTTGAAATCCTTACCCCTGAATTAGTCGAAATCGAGTATAATGACGATTTTTAGCATTTTTTTTAAATTTTAAATTCAAAATTAACATAAAATTTGAAATCCTCATCCCCGAATTAGTCGAAATCGAGTATATAATGATGATTTTTAGCCATTTTTTTTCTTTTTTCTTTTTTTTTACTCAAAATTTAATAGTACATTACTTACCAAGGGCGATAAAACAAAGAATGTCTCAGATCGCAGGTATTTTACGCCCGAGCCGAAGGCAAGGGCGATAAATATGCGATTTGAGGCTTTCTTTATTATCGCCCGCTAGGAAGTGGGTTTTGTCGCGCGCGGAGCGTGCGATAATGGCCACTTTATGGCCAGGTGTGACATAAAATTAATATAAAATTGGAAATCCTGGTTGGCATTGGCTGATTTGGCTGTCGACGTGTTTTGTGATTGGTGGATTCAATGTGGTGAAGCATTTGGATTGGTTAATTTTAAATGTTTTGGAATCAAAAATATGTATACATGTTAGCCCGTGGGGCGCAATGGCCTACTTTCAACCCGCTCCTTAGGTCAAATATGACCCACTTTCAGAGTATGAGGAATGAAAATATTTATAATGACGTCTAAATAACGTTAAGTATTTCACTTAAGTTACTGATATATTTCCGTCATACACTCGCGGTCAATAATTTCGGGTCACCCTAGATTAAATAGCCTCCATAGGCTTTGTTAAATTTTCTACACTCGTTTTATTTACATAATATACTATTGTTCGTAATGCCAACTGTATTAGCAATTTCCGGGATCCTTTCATAAAAATATCAATGTCCAAAAATGACAATTTTCGCGATATCTCGCTCCGTTAACGTTGTTTTTTTCATGGGTTTTTACGAGTCCGATTTAAACCTGGAAAAGTTACTTTTTTGGCTGTTACTTTTGCAGTATAGATGTAAAATTAAATAAAGATAATGACATGATTAAAAAAACTTACAAACTCGCAGTATTTTAGGAAATATGACGGTTTTTTACCGACCCGTATTCTTTGTCCGCGAGTGTAATTACTTTTACCACTTTTACTCATCAAATGAAAATTAATGGGCTGTCTAAACCAGGAAATTTCATGTAAGTAAGAAAGCTAATTGCATAACAATATATTATATTAATAAGTACACATTATGGTAACTGAAGGCTTAGAAACAAATCCAGAAACAACTGCAACATAAGTTTTCACTTTGGAGAGTTACAAGCCGTCCATCGCTACATGTTTGTCACGAATAAATGATTTTTCAATCTGTAAATAAGTAACACGGTGCCAGTCAAACTTCAAAGAAAAACGTTACAATAAAATAACTGATTCTTTGGTACCTAACGATGTAAGGCGACGTCACAGGAAAATAATTTAGCATACCTACCTGTTATTTTTACGTGACGAATTCGTCTTTGACATCAGTTTTTTACTGCGATTATAATCGGTTGGAACTGTTTATTCAAGTATTTTGACACTTTCCGTGCTTCAAAATCAATTCTAGTTTGTCAATGTTCTACAAAACCACACCTAGTTCAGCAACAAGTCATTACAATTGTGTCAAAACAATTTGTAACTTACCTAGTTACGAAACAACTCAAACCTACGTCCGCCACGAAACCCACGCTTTGTTTGACCTGAAACCCTCGCTATTCAGATAAACAAACATAGCTGAAAAACATTGGAGAGCTGCACTCTCATATGAAATGGGAATAAATCACATTTGTAGCATTGTTCTGGCGGTAACGGAAACAATGACGGCTTGCAACAGAAATGAACAGTTTCCGCCCGTGTGCGACGGATAATCTCCTGCGTGAGTTTTTAGTTCAAATTGGATTTTTCTGTCTAGACAGGGGACTTTTTACTCTTAGGTTTTTAGACTACAAAACTCCTCCCGTTCGCCGTCTATTGTCTGCCTTTCTTTTGCAGAGTTTGACTCTGTCTGGATGGGGCCCGTTTCTATTAGGAAATCATGCGATTCAACTGGACTCGTGCGCATTTAATTTGTGACGGTCATAAGACTATGAAGATGAGAAACAGAACAATGCTGTTCGTTTATCAAAAGCATGATTTTAAAAACATATTAATTTGTACCTAATTGTTAATATTTTCTTCATTCTGCACTAGCCGGTAGAACTTCCATGGAAGACCCTGCACAATCGGCGGCATTAGGACGAAAGATTTTTTCATACCGAAGAATTTTTACAATCATGCAAAAATATCCGCAAAAGAATATCGAGCATAAAAGGGGCTTAGGGGCTTACTCGACGGGGATTATCCGGGCCGAGATGAACCCGGATCAAAGTGAAGTACGGTGAGCTCTCGCCAGGGTATTGTACATAACTATCTTATATCTTTATCGTGAGGATTAGTTGTGTCGACCAAGGTATATTTGCATAGTGAAACGGTTGACTATTTAGCTGATAAACGGTGTAGAGGTGGTCAACATTTATTAAGTAAGAGGAGGGGTAGGGCAAGCTCTCTCCATACAAACTTTGTGCAGGATTTACTTCGTTTGTGTTTGCATTAAAGTTATGATTTTTGGTCAGTATGCTTATTTTTCTCATAGCTATTTCGTGATGTAATTTTTTTTTATTATTTTTTTTTAATTTTGTTTTTTTTTGAAATATTTGAAAATTTTCTCATCACGATCTTCGCATATCTAATATTTACAACCAAAAAAAATATTATATTTGTTAGTGCCAAAACCGACGAATAAAACCTGCACAAAGTTTGTATGGGGAAGGCCTTGCCCTGCCCTGCGCCTTAAATACAGTAATTAAGTAACGGTAAAGGTGAGTAGTAAAATATGTTTGTTTGTTTTATGTCTCAGGTCACCAACCTATCTAAACTTTAAAGAAGTGGACTTTCAATTCGTTTTTCACCTCCTTCCTTACCGAAGATTATTTATTATTTATTTATTTATTTACAAAATACATTTATCAGCATAACAGCATACGCCAAAGCGCTGGTAAACTTAAAACTATTTAAGTACATAAATATAGAAACTATATATAAAGCAAAAAGAGACTAATAGGTAACATTTAAAACTGACGTTCACAGAATTTCTTAAATAAAGGGAGAAGTTTGCACCACTTATAGGCAAATAAATCACAATCTGGTGTATGTGCAATAACTTTGTTAAGCAGCGCTTGCGCGCTGACAATTGGCGAGTGCTCGTGCGCCGCCGTGCGAGCCGCCTCCTCCGCCAGGAGACGGTGGCTGCGACCGCGGAGGTATTTATCGGGAACATACATAGAGCACATTCTAGAGACTAAGTCAAGGCAATCGGATTCCCCTCTCATAAGCCGACAAGCAGTGGTCAAAAGTTCGCTGTTGCGCCGGACCTCCAGGGAGTTAAAACCTAACATTCCAAGTAGGTATTTAGTAGGGTAAAGAAAGGGAAAGAAACCGTAGGTTTTCTTGTAGAGAAAGCGGAGAAAAGCTTTTTGTACTTTCTCTAAAAGAAGAATATACGATTTCTCATGTGGGTTCCAGATTATTGACGCTGATTCAATTTTGCTTCTGACTAAAGCTGTATATAGTAACTGTAGCACTTTGGGATCACGGAAGTCCTTTGCATTTCGAATGATAAATCCTAGCCTTTTATAAGATTCCTTCGCAAGCGATTGGATATGTTCGTTAAAGGTAAGTTTTTCATCAAATATTACGCCAAGATCTTTAATAGAGTTCACGCGAGCGACTGGACTATTGTCTAATAAATATATATTGTGTAGAGGTGAGCGAGTACGGGAAAAAGTCATACTATTGCATTTTGAAGTATTGAAAAGTAATTTGTTAGTTTTACTCCATTTGAGCACTGCACCTATATCTTCCTGTAATAGGAGACAGTCGGCAAAACCATTTACACCACGTACTAGCTTAAGATCGTCTGCGTAGAGTAAACAGTGGGAGTGCTGAATAACGGTCTCAAGGTCGTTAATCATCAGAGTGAAAAACAGTGGTCCCAGGATAGAGCCCTGGCTTAATCCAGAACGGGTGTGGTAAGGTGGGGAAATATAGCAACCGTGGCGAACGAATTGTTGCCGATCCCTGAGATAGTTAGCAACTAGCCGGAGCAGTTTCGGGGTGAATCCAACAGTGATGAGTTTTTCCAGGAGAATATCATTATCAACGCGGTCGAAAGCCTTTTGAAAATCAAAATATACAACATCAACTTGAGAACCTTGGTCTAAATATCGGGATATTAAATCAGTAAGGGAAAGTAAGTTACTGTTGACTGACCGCCGCGCACGAAAACCATGCTGACAATCGCTTAGGTACGGACTTACTTGAACAGTGATTTTCTGATGCAAGATGGATTCAAACATTTTGGATAAGCAGGATAAAATGGCAATAGGACGGTAGTTTTCGGCTTTTGAAGAATCTTTAGACTTTGGTATAGGCTTTACTCGAGATATTTTCCACTGAGTTGGGTATTTACTAGTATTTAGAATTAGGGTGAAAATGTGATGAATAGGATGAACTAGGAATTCTATTCCGGCTTTTATAATGTAAGGAGGCACGTTATCGGGACCAACAGCGCTTCTAGGCTTAAGTTTATTAGTTGCAGCTTTTATGTCCTCCAGAGATATATTATTTACTTCTATTAGTGTGGCGGATTGGGAAGTATCTTTTTTCATTGCTAGGTCAGGGTCTAGTAATGGTATATCTGGTTGAAATACGCTGGAGAAAAAGTCGGCAAATGCCAATGCAGCATCAGCACCTTTATGCTCATTTCCCCCGTATGAAACAGTGTCTTCGAAACCACCTTTGCACCTTAGACTATTGACATGATTCCAAAATCCCCGAGGATTAGCTCTAATGTTTCCTTCAACAGAACTAGTATGATCGTTATATGCGTTGGCTGTAAGTACTTTAACATTCGTCCTAAGCTGGCTAAAAACTTGGTAGTGTTGCATATCACCCGTGGACTTCCATAACCGGTGTTGGGAGGCTTTTTTGGTAATTTGTCTAATGATTTCTGGTGTATACCATACTGGATAACGCCTTACCTTCTTGTGCGAGCGTACCTTCTTGGGAATGCAAACATCAAAAATACTGTAAAGGATATCATAGAACGCATTTACAGCACTATCTACTTCTGTAGCATGAAAAACAGGAGACCAGTCACAACATCGAAGCATTTCGTAAAGTAATTCGTAATCAGCCTTAAAGATAAATATATGTGCCCTTAGCAGGGGGACTATATTGCTTATCAGGACTAAAGGACTATGTTTACTTAACTAGGTAGTAACTCAAAACGTTATTCAGAAAGAAGTCCGCAGAAATTAAAATAAACTAGGTTCTAATTGACAACATCAAGTCAATATAGTGACTTTAGCTCAAACTAACTCAAAATCAACACGCCAATCAGTGGTTGGTGGAATTATCATTTCAAATAACACATATTGATTACCTTTCATTTCACCAACTCGACAATTGTCATCTGACAATGACAATTCCAAGTACACTTCTGAGTCGTCACGTAAAGATGGTTGTTGGATAGCAGTGGCGGCGCGTCAAAAATATTCTTAGGAAAGCCGGAAATAACAAATTATTATTAAGAAAGGCAAACCTTTCTTATACTTCATAAGCCGTAGTAAAAGAACTGCACTGGCTGAAAATTAGGTAATCCGGTGGGAATCGAGTTGTATGGACGCTCCGCCACTGTTGGATAGCAGCGATACTAACCGGCCCGGCAATGTAAACCGAATTGTCATTGTAAAGTGACAATTGTCAAGTTGCTGAAATGAAAGGTTAATATGTGTTATTTGAAATGATAATTCAGGTATCACATGTGCTTTAATCAAAACACTCTGCTTACCTACCTGACCTATATTACGGCTCATGATATACAAGATCGCACTGTCAGACGGATGGACAGAAGGACAGAAGACTTAGTACCTAATAGCAGAGACTAGGAATTATATAGACTGCCAATGCCTATACATTGTGGCGTAATTTTAAAATAATGGGCCTGCTGTAGCTAGTTTCACTATGGAGAGATCACTTTACCATTTAATTCGTATGCCACTAAGACCTTCTGCTTAAAACATAGCGCCATCTGTTGGGAGCTTCTTCATTGTGTTCATAGAATTACGCCACAATGTATAGGCATTGGCAGTCTATATAATTCCTAGTCTCTGCTAATAGGTTTCCGTTTGCACCCTTTGAGACTAAAAAAAAGGCAAATAATAGGTAGTGAGATTTGTTAAAATAGTACATTACTTACCAAGGGCGATAAAACAAAGAATGTCTCAGATCGCAGGTATTTTACGCCCGAGCCGAAGGCAAGGGCGATAAATATGCGATCTGAGGCATAGCTCTGAGCGGCGATCTGAGGCGGGGCTAAAGTAGTTCATTTAAGCCCTAGGGAAAATATGTATACATATTTATGATTTACAAAACATTTCAAAATACTTCACCTATTAAACAACAACCAATCAAAATACTTCACCTATTAAATCCACCAATCACAGGACAGTAATTTGACAGATTAAAAATTATTTGGTAAAAATATCAACCAACCAGAACACAGCTGTACTAAAATTGATCAATCAGGAAAGACGTTTTTCAGTTGTCTAAAGATTAAGCGGTGTTTATGGTCAAAGCAATTACTCCTCTTAAAAGAAAAAAAAGCGCATGTTGCTTCTCTTTCTTTAATATAGCAAAAGAAAGGGAGGCGAATACGCAAAGCGAACACGCATAGCGAGGCATGGTGCTGCCCTTAGAAAAAAAAACAAGCTGTCAAATTAGACATACGCCCGCCAATGCGTTAAATTATTCATTTTAGGTAGATAATTTGCGTTTATGTGTTTTCTCGCAATTGAAGTGAAAAGTACAGTGTATAACTCGGGCCTAAAAGCCATATTACCACTCGAACAATTTCCCTTCACTGCGTTGCAATATGGCTTACTTTAGACCCTTGTCAAACAATCTACTATTAATACGGGTCTTCAATCTACTAACTCAATTTTTTTTTGTCGCTGACAAACTTGTTCCCATGCTAAAAATGTTTTAAAATCATTACTTTTTAAGGTTCCGTAGCAAACAAGGAACCCTTATAGTTTCGCCATGTCCGTCCGTCCGTCCGTCCCGTCCGTCCGTTCCCGGCTAAGCTCAGATACCGTTGGTATTGGTACTAGAAAGCTTTCAAACTAATCAATGACGCCGACGAAACAGTAGAATAAAATCTCGAAATAGTACATTACTTACCAAGGGCGATAAAACAAAGAATGTCTCAGATCGCAGGCATTTTACGCCCGAGCCGAAGGCAAGGGCGCTAAATATGCGATGTGAGGCCGTGGTAAGTACAAAATTTTATGTCACCCCTTGGCCAGGAAGTGGGTTTTTACGCGCGCGGAGCGGAGCGATAATGGCCACTTTATGGCTAGGTGTGACATAAAAACATTTTTTAGGGTACTCGTACCTCCCCTACACGTAAAGTGGAAGTGATTTTTTTTTCTTTTAAACCCCATCGTGTGGGGTGTCTTTAGATAGCAGTGGCGGAGCGTCCATACACCTCGATTCCCACCGGCTTGCCTAATTTCCAGCCAGTCCAGTACTTTTACTACGGCTCATGAAGAATAGGAAAAGCCAAGTATTTCCGGCTTCCCTAAGTATATTTTTCACGCGCCGCCACTGTTACATAGCTTTTGTCTTTAGATAGTTTAGATAATTTTTGTTATGTTACCTATAGGGGAGGGAGTAAGTTAAATGGTGGCTACTAGCACAAAATAAAGAATATACAGAAGGTCCGTTCCCGCCGTTCTTGAAAATACATACCTAAACTACAGGGTTGCTTCTGTATTGATTCTGAATTTTAAAAAGGAGCAGATAAATTAAAAATTCTTCAACATGACATTTAAATATGAACCAGCGTATCTTGGTAAAAAACCGGCCAAGTGCGAGTCGGACTTCGCACATTTAGGGTTCCGAATCAACCTCAAAAATATGATTTATTCATATATTAGTATTTGTTGTTAAAATATACGTAATATTGAACATTGTCACCAAATTTCAAGTTCATAGGTCAATGAGAAGTCTAAAAATTCTTCGGAACAAATTTTGTGACATACGACGGACGGACGGACGGACGTCTGGGCGACACCAATAGGGTTCCGTTTTGACCCTTCGGGTACGGAACCCTAATAAATTGATGCGTGACCCGCTGCGAGTTGTGACTTGTGACCGGCGGCGGTCGAGAGCGCCAACAAAAATATACCTAATTAATTAGGTACCTACTTAACTAAACCATAGTACTACTTAAATACTGGCGTTTTACCAGCGAACGATAAGATGAATGTGTAATGGTTGATCGTCGTTATCAAAGCGGCAAGTTTCAAAAAATTACCTACCTACCTAGGTATTGTAACTACCAAAATGAGAAAACCGTTTTATTTACCTTTCAATATCGTTTGAAAATTTGAAGAAAGTGTAGGCACCGTTTTTTGTTGTATTTAAGTGTATTTAAACAATAAAATACATTCCAACTGTAATAATATCGGTTATTCATTTTGACGTACGTGACATAAACTATCTACGTAGCGGCGAGGACGTCAAGTGATCAACGCGCGCACAACTAGCACTCGCGACGCGACAGTGACAGTCGCGACTAAGCTAGTCCGAAATCAACCGAGAATGCCTGTAAATGTTACGTCATTGTGCGTGCGGCGAAAATGGCACTTTGTACTGAGCGGACTCTCTGCTCCGGCGCGCGCCGCCGCTATTTACTTTGTGCTACTAGCCATGTGAAAAGCAGTACAATTTCCATTTATACTTTAGATAAAGTTGTGTCAAAAACATAAGTCAATTATGTTTGCGAACTTTTAGGCTCACATAATGTAACGAGTGGACAACTACGGAACACTGCTAGTGGCCTGACACGCACTTAGCTTGTTTTTAACTCATTTTAACCCGTCTTCTCCTAGCGAAAAAACAAAACAAAATATAATTTTGTTATCCGGCCAGGGTGCCAGGGATCCCAGTCACCGGTAGCGGACAACTCATGACTTACGTTACTCCTAATAGTATCTAATCTCTCTTACTACTAAAACGATAATAACTGCCTCCTTAGAAGAATTTTCCAAGTGTTTAACTTACAGACCGGAACGCTTGACTCGAAGAGCCCTCACTCCACACAAACTGATGCTCCTCGGAGTGTACCTAAGCGGCGAGACCCTCTCAAACTTTTACAAAGGAAGCAACTTTTCAAACTAATTAGTAGCCCAAGAGTTAAAATAGGTACTTAAAATGCATAAAAACTCTTTAAATACTTACCGGAATCCGTATCCTGAGATTCCTGTAACAAAGCAGATGTGTTTAGTGTTACATACATTAGTTTACTTAATTACTAGATTTCAATAAATGCAGAAGCCGGCAATCATAATTTTAAAGATAATGAATGATTGTTAACGATGTGTTTACCTATGTTGAAATTTTCATAAAGACGTCATTGCATTTACCTAATATTTTTGAGGACATAGGTACCTAACCTAACCCACCTTCCTAATAATAAAAACGTGTGGATTTTCTTTTTTTTTTATTATTAATCTGATCAATGGATCAGGTGTAGAATGCTACAGCGGGCTAGAACCTAAACTTGTCAATGTCAGTCGGTCTCACAAGGGGCTGGACACCTTTATTCCGTGTCGCTTTGAAGTCATGTTTAGATAGATAGATATAATTTATTGTATTGATCATACATTGTCAAGAACATTATCAAATTATAAATAACTTAGAATAAATTTACAATATAAATTAATCAATAGGAACAATTGCGAAAAATATATATTAGATTTAAATAATAATATTAAATTTAATTAATAATAATGATTTAATTTGTAATGAATGTCAAATACATATCATGTTTTGATACATTCATTCACCAATCGTTATTCGTCCAGAATCTCTTACTAAACGTACCTATTGCCTTTGAAGGGTTGAACTTACGTATTGTGTTGTTATGCCTATTATCATTGTTGTGTCGACATTTAAGTATAACAAATTTAGACGAAAAAGATCCAAATCATAACAGATCATTGCAATTTGATGATTGAAATTGATCGTTGATTGATATTATGAAAAGCATGTCATTTTTTCAAATTTTATATCGTGTGAGATGGATCCTTATTCCCAATAACTAATATTAAAATGGGCGAAGAAAATGTGTGCGAGGCTGATTAGGTACTGGCCGACAGAAACTAATTTAAAGAAACTGAAACTTGTGCGACTGCAAAGTAGTTACTTACATAAATACAAATGATGATTTGTTTCATTTCAGTCATAAATAGTACGAACAATAGTTAAGAGTAATTTGCTGCCATTTCTAAAGTGCCGCAAGGTAACAAAGGTAATTGCGAACGTCTATAGGTAGTTAACGGCACGTCATGGCAGCTGCCATTTGTAGTTTCAATGTAGTCTCTACAATACGAATAATAATACAGAAATCAAATCCACTGAATTCATGTTACCGCGTCCATTTATTAACTAAAATAACTCTTAATAAATCTCAATAGTTGTGTTAAAAAACGAACTTTGTTCTGTAAGTAGGCCGTAATCGTAATGGCACTTTTACAAGTCAAAAACTCTATGAATATGTACTAAGTTAAAATATTTTTATGTTAGCTACCTATCATAAAAATTGTCCAAAAAATCGACTTCGCGCTTTGAGTTTCATAATAATCATAATATATACCGTCCTCGCTGTATATCTTATATCTTTAAACGAACAATTCTTGTATAAATATATATCTGTATTTATTTATTTCGGGGATCTCGGAAACGGGTCTAACGATTTTGATGAAATTTGGTATGTGGGGGTTATATTGGGGACGAGCAATCGATCTAGCTAGGTCTCATGCCCGGGAAAACACCGGTCGCCCAGATATTATAATATATAAGGACATCATTTATAGATCCCTTGTGGCATGAAAAATATCAGTTCACAGACTGTGCAATCACTGCATGACACTGGTAGGAGTGGTAGGTAAAAAAAAATGCTATTAATCAAAACTTACTACTTACCTAATCAAATAGACTTCCAATGTATTTATCCAATAGAACTAACTTAATTGTTTGTTGGGTTATGTTATGTTGGTTGAAATCCCCGAGTTAGTTATTAGTTCAGTAAATTTAGGTAGCGAATTGTACTGTATTAAATTGTCGACCTTATCAAATCGCAATTGATTAAGCCGACCCCTTCGGCATGTGCCTAATAGGCACAAAGAGCACGCACTCCAGTGGTCTTTGATGCTATTTGCAATCAAGCTTTGTTGATACCCTGCCAAATCTGAAACTTAGCTAGCATATTTCGGTCATTTATGAGTTTTAAAAGCCAAATGCAAACAGTGAAATAGCTATCACGGCAATAAACCCCACATTAACTGCCGTATATTTCAGGCAAACAAACGGAAAATACGTGAAATTACTTCATAAACCATTTTAGAAACACAGCCTTTATGACTTTCAACAGCAATGTTCGACGAAACCTAAGTAGTAGCTGCGATTGAATTCACGTTACATATTTATAAGTCCGTTAAAAGGCATCAGAACTAAAGATTTTCGGGTCTAATCTGATCCGTTTTTTTGGTAGAGAATGCCTTTAATAAAGCAAGGAGAGCTGTGAGCGTGTCAGCGTGTGGAAGGGAAGTGCTGTAAAATTGGTAATATTTGCCATTTCCGGTTTTAAACGCATGCAAAAGTTGTGCTTGATCTTCTTTTAGGATGCAAGCGGAGTTATAGTAAATATACCTACGTATAATATTGTATAATACAATTTTAGTAAAATATTAATTTTCATTCCCCCTGTTGAATATCACTCCTATTATTGTCTGTGCATAAACGCAGCCTTAGGTAGCGCGAAGAAAACCAGTTTCAAATTATTGGTGCATTTAGTGCTTTACTTAGGCTCCATGCGAAAAGATTTTCAGCTAGCCTGCATATGCGTGCGTTACGATTACGCCCACCGACTCAAGTCCAATTGCTGTTGTGAAACTGTTGCCTACTAATGAACCAAATCCCAAATAATTCCAAAACCAAACGAGCAAAATGTGAATTTGTTGACCAAACTAAAACGAGCGTGCTTTATCTGATAAGCCTGAGTCGATTGTTCAATAGTCGCACGCGAATCGATCACCAAAACATGGTTGATACGGCCTAATGAACAATGATGGAAGGCCCGATAATGATCTATGTACCTACTTGTCCCAATATATCCGTCACGACTGATAACAGAGTCATCTCAGCTTTGCAAAATAATGTATAGCAAACAAAGGGCGTCAACTGCTTCTTGTTATTTAAACCGACTTACAAAAAGATAATTGAGTCGTTTTCAAAAAAAATGTACATAGTTAAGGGCTTAATGAAAACAAAATTACGATCGCGTCCTTTGTGTAACGAAAGTTAGCCATACAAAATATGAGTCATCGTTACACAAAGGTATCAATAGTTAAATTTTGTTTTAATTAAGGCCCTTAACTATATGTACAAATTTCAGAGCCGGATCTAGGGGGGGGCAAGCCGGGTTCCATGCCCCGGGCGGCAAGTTTAGGGGGCGGCAAATTTAGGGGCCGTAGGGGAGCGGCAATTCGAACTTCTTGACAGGACAAAAAAATTCGCGCTCGCTGCGCTCGCGTTTTTTATGACTTGATGCGTATGAAGTATTTTCCGCGTCTGCATCATAAGTTTGAAAATTTTCGCGCTCGGTGCGCTCGCGTTTTCTATACATAGATGTGTTATGACTTTAAGACCCGTCCCCCCTTAGAGTAGATGACTAGTAGCTACTTTTACTGTTCTGAAATGGTAGAGGTAACAATTTGTAAGACAATATATGCAGACGGGGGCGGCATTTAGTAGTTTTTGCCCCCCCTCGAAAAATTTCTAGATCCGGCGACTCAATTCTCAATTCGGTTGCATTTTTGAATGTTTGTTACATGAGAAATCCATCTGCAGTTGTGGATCACTTTTGAAAATTGGTTATGAACTTGAAAGCTAAACAATCGCATTTTTCAGTATTGAGTTCTGGTCGATGATTGGATCCATGAAGAATCAACTGAACTCCTCACCGTCGGATCGGATTGGATCAATCACTTGATATTTAAATTTATGTGGTCTTTTATGTATGGATCCTTTATGTATCGTAGGTACACGTAAATATATAAGTAAAATATCTGAGAGCTATGAAAGTAATCTACGCTTAGTTAACCGTATTTAATGCAAGAATGTGATTGAAATACTAGGTAATCATAAGTGATCTATGTGTATTGAAATGTGTAAATATAAATACAGATGACAAGCATGCGTAGTTGGAAGTCTAGATTTTGTGTTAGATATCATGACAAAATAAGAGCTGCTATTCGAAGAAGCCGAATGCATCTACAGCGGCTACTCCAGAACACTTACCGCCCTATCAATTCCTTTTATTTCTTTTCCTTACGTGGTTAAATATACATTGATACTTACGAATTTACTTCGCTCTTTCTGTTTTTGTTTAAGCTCTGCCTCTTTTTTAGCTTGCTGTAAAAGTTGGTCTACAAACTCATTGGCCTGTCGTAATTTATCCGGGTCGCCCTTGAATTCTGCTATCCTCTCAGTGAGATTTTGGTCGTGCCTCATCTTGAAATCCTATTTATTGTTCCGGAAAAAGTTTACAACTGTTCACAGGTGGTTAAGTTTCTCTTTCGTCACTGAAAGTGTCACTGGGATGTTGTAAACATTATGGGCATGTATGTTTAATGTCTATTTTATGCATAGTTGGGGGTCCGTTGGATAGAAGAGGGCGTCGCGCCAGGGGTTGCCTGCATGGGTGCGCGGAGCGGCCGCGTGCGTGTCGAGTGCAGACGACGCAAGGACTGGCCGGGCCGCTCCGCTCATGCGCCCTGCCGTCTATCTGCGTGCTCCGCTTGGCTTATTAACTATAATCGCGAGCGCTCATCAAACTGCCTACACTGCACCGTGGGATTAAACTTGTGTTTGACAACGTGTAATTGATTACTGTGGGGTATCTACCTGCTATTTACGTAGGTATTCATATGGTTTTGAGCAGAAGGACTATGAGTTTAACATTTGCTGCTGACGAACCAATAGAGCTTTCTCGGGCTACATACAGGCACAGAATAGTATAACTTCAGGTAACTACCGATTTAGGGTCCAGTGATGAGTGGATGACTTAGCACGTTATTCGCTGTGCAAATCGATCTGACAATGTCACAAGTCCAACTGACAGGTGGACTGTGCATTCAGTAGGGAGATGTGACTCCACAGTAGAAGCATGGACTTTATTACAAAATCTAGATGGGGCACTACAGTGCCGCTTTATCCATTTAGATAATATTCCGAAGAACTGTTCGCGGGTAAAACATGAATATAGGTAGGTAGGTTAGCGCTTTATGATCATAATGGTTACCTTAGTTACCTAGTAACTTCCTACATCAATTATATACATTCATATTTATGATGCATTGCATACACAGACAATTTATTTGCATTGCATACATAGTGATCAAGCAGAACGATTAAAAACAAGATTTCATTCTAAACACGTTTCCACTACCTCGCCATTTTACTTTCTACTTGCTGAGAAATGAAAACCGGAATTAATAAAGTTATTTCGACGCTACAAAATTCAAGTATATTCTAAAAGAAGCATAATAATTATAAAGATTTAGGTGGTAAGTAATGTCTCTACTGTTTCCGCTATAATTAAGGACAATGGGAAAAACTGCAGCTCACAACTCCAAAACTGTACCTACCTACTTCAGGTTTACTGTCAAAGAAATTGACGAACGGCGATGTCTTAGGCGGATAAATGCATTAGACCTCCGATTACGAGTTGTTATTACGAGACCCGGTGTCCAGATATTTTAGGGGTGAACACTGCTCACCTCACTCTTTACGATTTAAACGTGTTAAAGAATCGCATAGCTGTAAGTGTGCATCGAATAGGAGTGGTTATTCGTTTGATAACATGTCATTTTCCTAATGAATTACAAGATGAAACAGTGGGGAAGCGATGAATCGGAAACCCAAGAGTATACCGACTTTGGTCGCCATACAGCTTGCTGCCAAGTCGTATCTCGCGCGACTCCGCGATTTCTATCTCGCTTGAACTGTGTGAACTAGAAAAAGGAGGGCAGATAGTTCTCTACTCGCGTCGCAGCAGCAGTTGTAGGTACTACCCCAATCCAAATCCAAATCTAAAAACTCCAATCCAAAGGGACAAGTACAACCACGGCAACCGGGCGAGAGAACGACACCTACCAGTGAAAACTTAAACTTTACACGGTACCTACGTTATTTTACAAGAAATAGCCAAATCACTGTAAAATATGCCATATTTAAAGAATTCCTCATATTTATGTAGTTAGACTTGAAAATGTGTTAACTTAACCAGCTACGCAGGGAAAAGTAAAAGCAATAACATGTTACAGGGAAACAAATAACTAATAAGCGACCGTGAAAATAAGGATGAAAACAAAAGAGTAAATCTGCGTGGAATACAAATGTCCCTATATTGCGACGTCGTGGCGTCGATGAAGGCTGGAGGTCGAGATTACCATTGCAAAGGATCGCTCCGGGGCCTCCGGGCTGTATGCGTGCGTTTGCTTACACGATGTGGCCTGGAGGTCAATCTGACTCGACATTTCACACTGTAAAATGAATATCTGAGCAGTTTTCAAAAAAATTGGACATAGTTAAGGGCTTTAATTAAAACAAAACTTAACTATTGATTCCTTTGTGTAACGATGACTCATATATTTTGTATGGCTAACTTTCGTTACACAAAGGACGCGATCGTAATTTTGCTTTCATGAAGCCCTTAACTATATGTACAATTTTTTTGAAAACGACTCATCTGTGTTGCGGATTCGTTCTGATGCTTTAGCAGCGCGCATATAAAACTGCGCGTAACACTTTCATATCAAATTGGAATGCAAAATGTATGTATTGATTGACTGTAGACGACCTGTAATGTATTCTGAGGTTTAGCACACACATATCCATGGAGGGTACCTTTTCTCTGCAGCTGACAGTACTACGTGCACTGCTTGAGTTAACGTCATAGTAAATAGAACACTAAGGGCTGTCATTTGTACATTACTTTGCCGTACATTGCTGGCAATTAAAATTTTGTTAGAAATAGAGTGAAGTCAAAATTTTGGTTTAATAGAAAAAAAAGCATGTTTAGGTTAAGAAATTACGTTTAAATACCCAACTTAAATAAAAGCCCGCTTGCCGGTAACACAATGGTAGAACGAGACGGTATGTATAATTCGGTAAACATAAAGTCTATTCTAATCCAATACGAACGTTAAGCGGAATAGACCCCTGACCTTCATACATCATACAGCGAAAATTACATTTAAATAATGTGGACGTTGATGACACAACTAATTAGCACGAATCTATTTATTAATGGCGTTAGCGACACTCCCAAATTGAAAGCACAATGGCGTCTCATGGGATTAGTCGTGACCAGTTCATTACTTACCTAGTTTTAGTGAGGGATAATTGGAGCTTGGAAAAACCCTAATCATGCTGTTATTTACTGGTTAAACGTATTTAGACACTTAGGTATTATCAATAAAATTTCATCTTCCGAAAGTTAAATGATGTTTTTCATTTCGCCTCGCCAGTGGAAAAGCTTATACCGTGTGGAATGTAATTCTACGTTAAAACGGAAAGAATAGGTACTCAATAGATTTTTTTATTTAATATACTAAATATATTTAATTTATAGATAGTTTATAACAAAGACTAAAAGCCAGTATAATATGACTAATATGGTAGGTACAATCCGTAAATTCTTAGTCGTGAAGTCTTCGGGTCTGTGGCTGTACCTACTTCCGTCTCGTTTACACACGAAAAGTCTCAAATCCCTAGGTAGGGTACGCGTCTACAGTGGGCTGTACTTACACATTATTGTGCCAAAATAAGCGAAATCACCCGAACCTAAAGACAGATCTATCAAGTTCCGTTAAGACCTCACGGATCGTACCCCCGAGTCCCTAAAGTTTGTTGTTATTAAATATATATGTCGCAGGCAAATCGTATAATCCGCCGTATTACATTATGCCTAGGCGTTTTACAAAACAGAGCTGTTTTGTACCTGTTGGTTTTGAAATCCGGCAAATACAATCCGGCTAAACGTGAGCCGCCATATTGTAGAACGTATTGCAATGACGATCTGGCTAAACGTTAACCCGCCGTATTACAAAACGGCTCTGTTTTGTAAAACGGCTAGCCGTAATGAATGAATGAATGAATGATAACTTTTATTTCGGATATTTTTTTTACATCCATATGTTGCGCCAAAGTAAAACCGCGGATTATACAATCCGGCTGCGACATATATATTAGGTAGGTACACTCAAAATTTAAGACTTAGCACAAGGATTAGCAGGTTGGGCCTTCGCTGGTTTGCATGCTGATTTATCGGGAACGTACTCGTAGTAGCAGTGGCCGTCCCACCACCATGGCGTGCCGGGCGTTGGCGGGCATGCAAAATTTATCTGACGACAAAATATTTTTTTTTTCTTAACCTGACTGTGGCTTTATAGGCTGGGCTCAATAAAGTGCGAGTTGGAGAATAGCCAGGGAAGGGGAAAATCTTAAAATGTCCTCGTATACGCCCCGGGCTAGCAAAACAGTCTACGCCTACTTCCTGCCGCACACGCACGGAATTCAGAACGGAATCGGAGGGGAGGGGAGATGAAGCCTCTCCCTCTAAGAGAGAGGCTTCAACTCCCCTCGCCTCCGATTCCGTTCTGAATTACGT
Organism: Cenopis cana; assembly: GCA_951800055.1. Taxonomy (NCBI): domain Eukaryota; kingdom Metazoa; phylum Arthropoda; class Insecta; order Lepidoptera; family Tortricidae; genus Cenopis; species Cenopis cana. The sequence continues at coordinate 7,729,763 of OX637489.1, read as the reverse complement.
GCGTCTGCGGCCAGCCTACGAATGGACTAAAGTCGCATCCAGACGGTCGAGCATTACAGTCCTGCAAGATGTACGATAGAGCGAGAAAACCAATCAATAATCAGCTCAATGGTTCCTTCTACAAGGGTGCTTGAATTACGTCGACCGCGGGTTGAACAGTCGGCCACTAGACCACCGTCGCAGGTCCAGTATGGGTAAATCTGATCTCGAATTACCAACGGAAGTCAGGATCAAAGGGAAGAGAAGGAAATTAAAGTCTGTTAGGACTTACGTCACTGGGCTTCAAGTTGGTAATAGTTTCAGGTTTCTTCGTACAGTCCAGAGGATAGGCGGGACCTTGACCCAACGGTCCTACAATTGGTGGCTTCACACTGTCTCTGGCGTTTCTATCGCAATACCATTGATCGTAGTATTTATTAATAGACTGAGGTCCACGAAAAATATCAGGGGTTGGTATTGATCGAGGTGATAAATGAGGAGGATAACGAGGGTGAAGCTGGGGTAATTCATGTTTTCTTCCTAATAGAAACTCACGAATTTTTCGTAAAAATGCAGATATATCTCTAAAATCCACTTTTCCTGACATGTTTTTGTATTATATCTGATCAAATGTAATAAAAAACGTTTCTGTTAGTAATAATAATCAGAAAAAAATATTACTTGATAACGACAATCAGATGACAAACACATGACAAATTTGACATTTAACAAGGTATTTACATACGTTATAGTATCTCCTTAGTAGTTTGTGGGTATTAAGAACATAACAAGAAAGTACAACCATGGTACAACCTCTCAAACCAGCCATGCTCAGAGGGGCTACCGCGAACCACAAACGAAGTATCTCCCTCTCTGTTGCTCCAATATGCAAGTGCGACAGAGAGGCAGTTATTTCGTTTTTGGTTCGCGGTAGGCCCTCAGAATCGACTTGCTACCGGTTGACCAGAGGGGCTACCGCGAACCACAAACGAAGTATCTCCCTCTCTGTTGCTCCAATATGCAAGTACGACAGAGAGGCAGTTATTTCGTTTTTGGTTCGCGGTAGGCCCTCAGGGCAAATTGCTACGTGTGTAATGGCCTTATCGGTCATTGACTCCCAAAGTATCTTTGATCAGTAGTCTGTGACGCTCAAGCACGGCGGACGGTACGACATACAAACTAGAACGAGATAGGTATACGAAATCATTCGATAACGATAAGTGCGTACGTTGTCGATCGGCTGCTGGATATGAGCGTAGTCCTCGTGAAGGTTAGTGAATGGACCGCTCATAGGAAACACATTCAAAAACTTATACATTTTCATTGCTGCCGTACGGCCTTATGTAAACATATCCCTTTTGAAACTTTCAATAAGTTCAATTCATTTAAAAACTTTTCTTATCTTTTCCAAATATCTATAAAAACACAAATCGTTTTTATGTAAATGATATGAAACATTAAGTTTATTCCGGTGACTTGACAGTAATATCGGAACGTGTCTCTAACTCCCGCGTTTTCCGACTATCTGTCAAACAATTTTCATCAGTCTTAGGAAACTCTCATAGAAGACATATTTGTATGGAATTCCAGTTACAGTATGGCCAATCTAACAAAAAAAAACTCAATAAAGTAGCAACACTTAAAATCAGTTGTCAAGTCAATCAACAAAACAAAAACAATGGCCGCCGTGCCTTTCGCGATGTTTTCTTTTCGTCATTTACCCCATTGTATAACTTTTCGCCAGCTGTACAGGACGTCGAGTTGAGCAAATATGTTCCTCCGTTTCGTAAAGTGTGTGTGAATTTGTGAAAAGTTTTTATCAATCGTTCTTGTGAACTACAACGTTGAGTTGAGCAATTTGCTCCTCCGTTTCATCGAGTCGATTATTTTAGAGACAAGAGTCCAGAGACTCAATAATGGGTGGAAAAAGCAGGATTTGTGAGATTTGTGGAAGAAGGGAACGACACAATCCTGGATTCTTTGGCAGTTTCCCGAAAAATGAGCAACGGTATGTACCTATGGCTGTCAGAATTACATGTATTACAACCTCAAAAGTATATTTATTATTACGATTTATACAAATAAAATGCTTGTTATTAACGCTGTTACATTTTCCATTCAAGATATTTCAACATGTGGTAATTTATTGCATCTTTGAAAGTAGTTCCAACATTATTACTGAAGAGCACATTTATCTGCATTAAATACCTATAAATAATAACATTGAAACATTAAGATTCTATATCCGTTTGACCTTATAATCAGTGGTACACAAAGGTCACAATGCAATTTAAGACAAAGTCTACCATTTGAACTTACTTTTGTCTTATATTTTAAGATTTTGACATAATTAAGAATAAACATGAAATAATGTTCAATTTTGTCAATATTTCTAACTTCTTATTATAAGAATGTTGGTAACAAAGTGGAGGGATGTGATGCATTGAAATAGGTAGAAGAAGAAGATAATAGAACAGAATTATTGTTTTGTTTGCAGGTGTAGATCATGGGTGCAAATTGTTGGTAACAAGGATTTAGTCCATATACCAATAGAAAACCTGTGTGCTGTAAGTTTTATTTGTGGTGATCATTTTATAAACAAGGACTTTAATAAAAAAGGCAATCGCCTGAAAAAACGAGCCTATCCAAAGTTGCAACATTTGCGGCAACCATTAACTGACTATCAAATTTGAGGATTTCCTGCACATGTTGCTAGTAAATCAGGTGTGTATTATATAATCATACAACAATCTTACAATACAAGTATAAATTAGTTGTTATTTAAAAGATGAGACATGCCTTTATTAAATGTGATGGGTTTATGTTGTGCAGCTTAAAGAGTTCTTATGGGCATGGCCACAGAATAAGTAATAGTACTCCGTACAGAAGCCTTACTGTTAACAAATCCGTGCGAGGCAAGCTAAACGTGCAGACACTTGGCCATCTCCTTCTATCGCACGCATCACTCGCTACATCTCTTTTTATCGCATTAAAAGTCAGCCTAAGGCTGAACTTTGAGCGGCGCGATGACGTCACGCGAGTGAGACGGCCCCTGGCATGGCCACCTTCAATCTCCATTATCAAATCATCTTCAAGATGCCAAATTAGTGTATTGTCATGTGAACTACATACATATTATTATTATTAGAGCTTCATACTAATGCAAAAATAAATATGTATACTCAATTTTGTAATCCAGCCATTAACCCTAAGGCATATATGAAATGATGAAACAGATTGAACCGTGTTGGCCCGGAAAGTAGTTGAAGACTTAGGTGTGAATCCCGCTGCGTCATTATTTTTTTTAATTTTTGCTTCAATATAAACATAAATAGAATAAATATTCTTCATTGCACACCTCAATGTAAAAGAAAAACAGACACAGATAACACGTAAAATGTAATAGATATAAACAACAAGTGGTCTATATCATAATTCATAAAACTTAAATTGTACTAAAACCGTATGTAAAATTATGTATTTATTTATCAGAAATAATGGCTATTTGAATGTGAAATTAAGTGAAGCTTTTAAAACTAGACTTTGTTATGCTTTTAGTTCCAGCGCCTGTCTGCTCAATGGATTTGACCGCTGTCGAACCCACAGCTTCCACCAGCAAAACACCACTTGCAACTGCCACTACACAAAACAAACCAGGTAAGAATTCTGGGGGATCAGGAGCTGTAAAATGTAGAATATCACGAGCAGCAAAAATTGAATTCAATAGGAGGTGACGTCTCACGCAATGACCTCATGGTTTCATTTATTACAATTAATGATATTATTATGCCTTTTTATATGTATTAGACTTGTTTGTTTACGTGTATAATTGAAGGAATGGTGTATAATTGATGACTGGTCGACATTTGCTGTAATTTCAATTGCTCTTGATAGAGTGTCAACCAGTGCAGAGCGCTCGTGGCCCAGCGGCGCCTGCGTACCGCTTGCTCAGGACTTGGATGGGTGACCGCTTTGAGTGGTTACTAACTGAGCGCTCCCGTGCTTTGGAAGGCACGTTAAGCCGTTGATCCCGGTTGCTGTCTATGACAGCAGTCGTTAAGCCAAGTTGGAGGCCTTCGAGCGGCTTGAGAACTTCTAACAGTCAAGTTGCCCACTCACTTGACAAAGCCAAATCCCAATAAGGTCTAGTTTCCCCTCGGGGTTGGAAGGTCAGATGGCAGTCGCTTCCGTAAAAACTAGTGCCTACGCCAAATCTTGGGATTAGGTAGCGGACCCCAGGCATCCTTCAGGATGCAACTGTACTGGGATAACGCTAGGAGGATGATGATGATGATGAGAGTGTCAACCAGTGTAAGCAGTTACGTTGTTTTTGTAAACATGCCTTCATCATCATCATCAATGATGATGCTTTCCCAGGAGACAATTATTTTTGACTTCGTTTTTATACTTTTAGCTCCAGCACCCGTCCGCTCAATGGACGCGGCAGCTATAAACCTCGGGGCTTCCACCAGCAAAACACCGGTTGCAACTGTCACAACACAAAACATACTAGGTAAGTAAATAATTTGGTTGGATGTGTAGACATTTTACAATAGTGCACTTCTGATTCTGCTTTCATCTGATCTAGGGGCACGGCAGTCCCCCCGCCAAGTCGAACAAAAAAAAAATGAGGCACGGCCGTACCATCCCTTTCTCGATGCCATTCAGGCCATTTTCAATATTCTGCAATTCTGTGCTGGCTAAAGCTAGAAGTCTGAATTTTCAGTAACATATAGAGAATAATATTACTTAGAACTAAATAAAAACTAAGAAATAATAAAAATACTAACTAAAATATACTAACCTATAAAAAGAACACCCCGTCGAGCAGGTCGCATTGCGGCATGGTCCCCATCACGCTGGCGGCGTTACCTCTCTGAATCGCCAGGCCGATTCTTTGTGAGAGGTAAGCGCCAGCTCTGGGATCACCTGTGGAGTGGATCAGCCGCTTCGACATGGCCTTAATAAAAGACTTCATGTCAGCTGACCAGGGACCCAATGTCTCCACTGCAAGCGCCGCAAACTCGTAATCATTAAGTAATGATGAGTACTTGCGGCGCTTGAGACATTGGGCCTGTTCAGCTGCAGCGCCGGCCTGTGAGCGGGTCGCTTGTATGTGGGACTGGGCAAAAGTGTCGACGCAAGTGGCGTCCCACACAAGGACCCGGCCCAATTTCCACGGTACCAATGTGGCTCCGACGGGGCGCCTGCCATCATCCATTACTTAGATATATTCTCAATAACATTCAATTTGAACCTGTAGTTTAAGAACTATTGCCCGTTAAAGTTCCTAAGTTTTGTCACTGACAGTCACTGACTGACTGATCATTATAATTCTAAGGCACACAACCTCCAAATTTAAACGTAATTAGTTTTTAGCCTATCAATTCATAAACAACCTAAAAATATTGCAATTTCAGTCACATTTCAGAGATATGCAAACTATATAGATTTTGTTGCCTTATTCATAAAACCATCTTCAAGATGCCAAATTATTGTATTGTCATGTGAACTACATACATATTATTATTATTAGAGCTTCATTCTAATGCAAAAATAAATATGTATACTCAATTTTGTAATTCAGCCATTAACCCTAAGGCATATATGAAATGACGAAACAGATTGAACCGTGTTAGTCCGGAAAGTCGTTGAAGACTTAGGTTTTTTCCCGCTGGGTCATTTATTTTTTTAATTTCTGCTTCAATACATATAAACATAAATAGAATAAATATTCTTTATTGCACACCTGAATGTAAAAGAAAAACAGACACAGATAATACGTAAAATGTAATAGATATAAACAACAAGCGGTCTATATCATAATTCATAAAACTTAAATTGTACTAAAACTGTATGTAAAATTATGTATTTATTTATCAGAAATAATGGCTATTTGAATGTGAAATTAAGTGAAGCTTTTAAAACTAGACTTTGTTATGCTTTAAGTTCCAGCGCCTGTCTGCTCAATGGATTTGACCGCTGTCGAACCCACAGCTTCCACCAGCAAAACACCACTTGCAACTGCCACTACACAAAACAAACCAGGTAAGAATTCTGGGGTATTATTTGTCTATATCTAAAGAATGTTTTTTATCAGTGATCAGGAGTTGTAAAATGTAGGATATCACGAGCAGCAAAAATTGAATTCAATAGGTGAGGTCTCACGCAATGACCTCATGGTTTCATTTCTCAAGTATTTTATAGATAGCATAGTAGATACATAGTAATAGTTATATATGTGAATTTATAGTTACCGAAGAGACTCAGATCCCACAGTCAAACTGTGAAAACCGTTTTGTGGGACAGACGTTATTTGTAAGATTGTACCTTTTATAATAATAAATAATAAATAATTTTTTTTATTACAATTAATGATATTATAAAGCTACGGTAGCCCAGTGGTTCAAGCATGCGGCTGTCAAGCGGTGGTCGTGGGTTCGAATCCCAGCTCGTACCAATGAGTTTTTCGGAACTTATGTACGGAATATCATTTGATATTTACCGTTAGCTTTTCAGTGAAGGAAAACATCGTGAGGAAACCTGCATACATCCGCGAAGAAATTCAAAGTTGTATGTGAATTCCCCAACCCGCTCTGGGCCAGCGTGGGGACTACTGCCCAATCCCTCTCATCTATGAGGAGGCCTGTGCCCAGCAGTGGGACGTATATAGGCTGATGATGATGAATGATATTATTATACCTTTGTACATGTATTGGACTTGTTTGTTTAAGTGTATAATTGAAGGAATGTTTACAAAAACAACATAACTGACTAGACTGGTCGACATTTGCTGTAATTTAAATTGTTCTTGATAGAGTGTCAACCAGTGTAAGCAGTTACGTTGTTTTTGTAAACATGCCTTCATCATCATCATCAATGATGATGCTTTCCCAGGAGACAATTATTTTTGACTCCGTTTTTATGCTTTTAGCTCCAGCACCCGTCCGCTCAATGGACGCGGCAGCTATAAACCTCGGGGCTTCCACCAGCAAAACACCGGTTGCAACTGTCACAACACAAAACATACTAGGTAAGTAAATAATTTGGTTGGATGTGTAGACATTTTACAATAGTGCACTTCTGATTCTGCTTTCATCTGATCTGGGGGCACGGCAGTCCCCCGCCAAGTCGAACAAAAAAAATTATGAGGCACGGCCGTACCATCCCTTTCTCGATGCCATTCAGGCCATTTTCAACATTCTGTAATTCTGTGCTGGCTAAAGCTAGAAGTCTGACTTTTCAGTAACATATAGAGAATAATATTACTTAGATGTATTCTCAATAACATTCAATTTGAACCTGTAGTTTAAGAACTATTGCCCGTTAAGTCACTGACTGACTGATCATTATAATTCTAAGGCACACAACCTCCAAATTTTAACCGTAATTAGTTTTTAGCCTATAAATTCATAAAAAAACTAAAAATATTGCAATTTTAGTCACGTTTCAGAGATATGCAAACTATATAGATTTTGCTGCCTTATTCATAAAACTTAACAAACCTCTGCTAACTAAAATGTTGTTTGTCCTTTTCTCACAAACGTAAATGTCAAAGTGATAGATAAGGACAAACGATCTTTAGCGGCTTGTTAACTAATATAGGTTTGACGGACGTTTATGAATAAGGGGGTTAGATTTCAGTTATTACACAATCAAGCCTTCATTATAAATTACATTAATGTGAATTTAAAAGAATCTCTATTGTGATCGTCAATACATTGAATAGAATAAAATACAATAGAACAATGGAAACATTAAATAAAATTTCTCCCAAAGGGATCGTCATATGAAGATACAGATTAATAATACTAGTGACTCTGTGAGCTGTAGACCTCGTGAGTGTTTTTTTATTTATTTCCAAAACTATGTTAGATATCGAACCTGTAGAGGAGGATAAACCATTGAATTTTTTTTTAGATTACTTGACAAAAATATTCTATGTAATCAAAGAACCTGCTCATAATAGTTCACGAGAATCGGTTGTGAAATGCGACCCTTAGAGATGAACAAATCGAAATTCGGCCGTAGAAATACAACATCGTAGATAAAAAAAAAATGTTTTTTTAAATTTTCAAAAAGTGACTGGATAAAAACATCTGTAGAGTTACCGCACCTGTTCACAAAATTTCACGAAAATCGGTTGATAAATGCGACCTGTAGAGGAGAACAAACCATTGAATAAAATAAAAAAAACTAAATTTACAAAAATTGACTCGCCTAAAAAATTCTATGTAGCCATAAAACCTGCTCACAAAATTTCACGAAAATCGGTTGAGAAATGCGACCTATAGAGGATGAAAAGTTTATTTTTCTTCATTTCAAAAAAGTGACTACAACAAAATTGTATCTAGTTACCGAATCTGCTCATAAAATTTCATTAAAATCGGTTGATAAATGCGACCTGTAGAGGAGAACAAACGGAAATTCGGACCGGACATACGAAAGCATTTTTGTTGAAGCTAAAACAGAGACCTTCGTTTCACTCGGTCAATAAGTAAGTTTATCTACACACATATCATAAGTAAATAAAATTGTATTGTATTGACATCGTTGCCCTTAATTCAATTTGTATACCTACTAATAATTTTTGTATTCAATTATGTTGTGACGATCCTTATTAGAAGAATATGTTCAATTCATTATCTCATTATTATGTCTTTCCCGTTCACGGGACAATGGTGTCCCGGACCTTTGGGAGGCGTGCGCGGAGCCGAAGTACCGAGGCACCGAAGTACCAACGAGTACCACATAGCCAACACGTAGAGGCCCTTTTGACAATTTAATGAAATGCAAGGGATACACCGAGCGGATGCTGTCACTGCCCGTGTCATGGGACGCACACAGAGACAGCACCCGCCAGGGTGTATAGGGACTATTGTTGGTGGATGGAATCTAAATGAACCGTGTTATTAGGTGAAGATGATGGACTAATGGCCGGGCTATTGGGTGAGACATCGGACGCCTGCCTAATAAAACAGTCTCGCATTTTAATTCCGGCAGACGGTGACTTGCTCCCTGCTCGATGGGCCCCTATTAAACAGCGATCATTATTATTATTATTATTATTTATATCTAACTTGACGATCATAATGTGAATTCTTATATTTTTGACGTCAATGCGAACTTATATTGTAATTTACATTAATGAAATAAATGAATCTGAATCCTCTAAAATGCGTTCGGAAACCGAAGAAAATGACTCTCATTTCAACATTCAATGTAATGTATTTATGGAAATTTTCTTATCTGTGGCTAAGGCTACAGCAGTAACATAATTTTCATTATAATTTCCTATTTAATTTAATGTTATAATGTTAAACGTTGGTTAAACGTCATACAAAACTGTCAAAATTTAAATGTCAAAGTTAATATGTCCCTATTCTAGTATCACTGAAAATTCAAAATCAGTCGATGCGAAATGTCAGCTCGATGTGGTTTTAGAATATATCGCACGAAATTTGAGCTAGAACGACATGATAATCAGAATAGGGACTCTTTACTTTTTTAAATAACATTCAGGTATCGGTTGCCAGTTCTAATTTCGACATTTCCGAACGAATCCGTGCAAAAAAGGTTGTATTAATACAATTATTGTATTTATTTACTTCAGCTTCTGAACCCATCTTAGAGTAATTATAATATGTGTGAAGATAAAGTAATGTATGCAACTGTACATAATATTTAAGGCATTAAAACTCGAGTGTGTTTTATGAAACGAGCCGAAGGCGAGCAGAAACTGCAAAAGTAACTTTGTAATCACATGTATTTTGTATAGGATTACAATAGTAGTTTATGCAACTGGTACATAATGAGAGGCGTTTCATAAAACACACGCGTGTTTTAATGCGTGTGTTTTATGAAACGTGCCGAATTTCTGCAAATAGTAATAGATATAAGATATAAGTATGAAGTGGAAGAAAAGAAGGACTGCCTACAAAAAGAGACGAGATCCCATCAAAAACATTACATGTGGGGTTTCTGGTTCCTAGATAAAAAAATCTTTTTAAGCCGAGGATACACTAGGGGACAAATGTCCTGCGATACGTGTCGCCAGCGACATCGGGTGAAGTAGCGCGACGTTGCCGAACTTCGCTCGACATGTCTGGCAACATCGCGCGACATGACATCGCTACGGAAATAAGTCGCGCGATGTCGCCAGATATGTCAGGCGAAGTTTCGCGAAGTCGCACGACTTCGCCTGACGTCGCTACGGACATAAGTCGCGCGATGTCGCCAGATATATCCGGCGATATCGGTCGGCTTCGCTTGACATGTCGCCGACACATGTCGTAGGACATTTGTCCCCTAGTGTATCCCTTGCTTTAAGAAACTGTAAATAAGATTTTGTATTATTTGTTCCAGGCGTTTCTGCTGCAGCATCCGTCTACACGATAGAGGGGACAGCTGGAGAGCCTGTGGTGTCCAGAAAGACGCCACTTTCGACATCTACGACACAAAATATAATGGGTGAGTAAATAGCCATTGAATGTGACATTGTTTAAACGTGAGTTGTTTAAAGTTGGTCGATTGGTCAACTCTGTCGCGTCGCGTAGTGTCGCGTCGCGTAGTGCGGTTTACCTCATACATTTACATACAAAGAATATTAGAGCCGTGTCGCGTAGCGTCGCGTCGCCTAGTGCGGTCTTACCTTAATACTAACGGTTACTGAGCTAAGCCGTGGACGGACGGACGGACGGACATGGCGAAACTATAAGGTTTCCTTGTTTATTATGGAACCCTAAAAAGGTAGTATCTTCATAGAGAACTCATGGCACTTAAGTCCTTTTGTTTGAGTGTCCTGCTCAAACAAAAGGAAAGTTTTTCAGTGATTTCTAATCGTTTGCTAATACCAATACTATATTCTGATTCTGAACCAATAATCAAATAACAGATGATGTATCCTTTGAATCAATGATCCATACTAATATTATAAATCCGCCTCCCAAAGACGTAAAAAAAAATTCAGTCCTTTACTTTCGACTGAAACCAGGTTTAAATGATAGTTAAGAAAATACTTTAAGGAATAAAGTTCGTCTTCTACTTGTACCGCGGTGGAATACCCGTCTGCCAAGCACATGAACATGTAAAAAAATCAGTCATTTCCTCTCGCATGAAATTTTGTCAGATGATAGTTTATTATGAATAAATAAATTCGTCTTCCACTTGTATCGCGGTGGAAAACCCGTCTGCCAAGGCCCTAAACATTATATGGGATGAAAAAAATATTCAATGCACAACGGCGTGTGGGGTATCTATTGATAGGCCTTTGAGATATTCGCTGACAAAGTCTTAAAAAGTGCATCGCCCCTCTCTAATTTCCAAATTATGCGGTCAAAATTTCTGAGAAAAATGAGTGTGTAAATAAATATATACTTTCAAAAGATTTTGGTTTGAATAAATTACGTCAAATGGTTTTTGAATAATCGCTGAAAAACTGTCCCGCTCAAACAAAACGACTTAAGTGACGTGAGTTTCCCATAAGGCCTTTTTTGCTTCGATTTATTGGATAGTGGTTTTCAATGTGAACTAGTAGGTGTCGGTATGGAACCCTTCATTGTGTGTGATCCCAGACGCACTCTAGGGCGGTTTGAAAGTTATTCGACAAGCCTCATCGTATCTTCATAGGCTTACTGACCTATGATGAACGATAGAAAAACTGAAAAAAATACTGTGGCAGACGTCTACAGTATGTTTTATACGTCTTTCTTAACCACTCTACGTACAAGTTTTCGTGCGAGAGGAAATGACTAACGATTTTAGCGCCTTGCCCGCGGTCTATTTGTTCTTTCATCATGCCTAAACGGATGGACCAATTTCAACAGTTTTTGATTAGGATTAATATCAAAACCGGCCAAGTGCGTGTCGGGCCACGCGCAAGGTAGGGTTCCGTAGTCGTCCACCCCGTTACATTATGTGGACTAAAAAGTTCGCAAACTTATATTTACTATGTTTTTGACAGAATTAACAACATTATCTAAGGTATCAACGGAAATTGTACGAAAGTTTGCTTTTGCAAAGTACATTTCTGAAGGTCGACTATCACTCGTTAACTAGTAATGTCTACTTAGCTGTGATAGTTTTCCTTTTAAATTCATCGTATATACTACTACCATGATTTTTTTCACATGCCTAGTAGCCACCGTTTAACTGGCAGGGGGGGGGGGGGGGGAGGACACTTGACCATAACAAAAAATATCACTTCAAAGCTTAATATCACGCTAACCAATTCTTTAATCAAAAAATGTTTATAGAAACCCTATAATATTAAAAGAGCTATCCAACGATTCCCACACGATGGGGTCTGGCAGAAAAAAATTGCACCACTACTTTACATGTAGGGGAGGTAGGTTTTCTCAGTAACCGTTAGGTTCTAACGGTTACTGAGAAAAACGGGGGTCGGACGGACGGACCGACGGACGGACATGGCGAAACTATAAGGGTTCCTTGTTTACTACGGAACCCTAAAAACTGTTGAAATTGGTCCATCCGCTGCACATTCCTAGACGATTATAGGATACTTTTTCCCGACTATGGAAAGGCAAAATGAGGGTTATGAGTTATGACGTTTGCGAAGTCTAGGAGGGCGCGCGGTTTGCGAAGTCTATATAGGTATAGAAATAAATTAAAATGGTTCATATTTTTTTCTGTAGTTTCTGCAAGCATCTGCTCCATGGAGACAACAGCAGTGTCTACCCCAGATGTCTACCGGTGGAACATCTCTTGCGACTTCCATGGCACACAAAATGATAGGTATGATACCTGGTGAAACGTTGAACCTACTACTATTTGATTTTCTGCGCTGTGAGTGTGACCAATTACTAGTAAGTAAGACTGGGGCCTATTGCATAACAAAGTACAAGCTAATATTATTAGCGGTTTTGGTTGTAACTTGTACTTTTATGTTGCATAATAAAGTACAAGATACAATATACAAGTATCTAAATTACAAGCTAATAATATTAGTACCTCGACTTGTAATTTATAATTTTATGTTGCATAATAAAGTAGCAGTAATAAACTACAAGTTGCAAAATATTAGTACTAATAACTCATATAATTAGTGAATTTTACTAGTTTCTGTTGCAAAATGAAAGCAAAAACACAAATTATTAGAACAAACTTGTAATTATTTCTACGTACGTCAGGGGCACCATATTTTTGAAATATTAGTATTCCATTGATGAACCGTTAAACCGTTATATCAAAAATGAACCATTTATTAAATTCATCTGATGTCGAAGATGCTGAATTTATTCTACAAAACGAAAACATCGCGAATATAGGTCCAATCTTTATTTTCTTTTAAAATACCTCTCTCTCTCTGTGCATATTGTCCAATACTTTTCCAGGCATCACATCTTATTTCTTTTGTAACGGTTGCGGAAAATGGACCAAATAACACGTCTTTCTTTTCGTTCATTTTTGCCAAAACGCACATTTTCAATTTTAGTTGTTGTGAATTCACGTTTTCCCGTCATTTTTTTATAATATTGAAATATACGTTTGTACTCAAAAACTTTAATCATATTTTGTTAAATAGCTGTCGCTGAAAATGTGTCAATATTCGGTCTTCAAATTGCCGCCTAAATGTTACTTTAAAAAAAAAGCATGACATAGGCAAAGGTTTTACTCATTCAGCGAACAAATTAACTTATAACTTTATTTTACTAAACGGTTAAAACTCACGAAAGTTTAAATTCAAATTAACTTATGATTTGTATAATTTGCTGATAATATTAGCACCAATGTTACAAGTTCCAATAAATATATTATGCAACAGAATATATTAGTACTAGTAATTTGAGATCTTATAACTTGTAGTTAAGAAATATTATTAGCAATTTATGCAAGAGGAATATCCTTGTATTATTAGTAAAATCAAAAATGGTTATGCAACACAAATAAATACGACTTGTAAATCATTGACTTGTAACTAGTATTATTTCCTAGTATTATTAGTAAAGGACTTGTAAGTTAGAATGGATGTTTGAATAAAAAATTGGGATCTTTTAATCCTAATGCGGAGATGTTGGCAGAGAAGTGCCATGTAAGCACATGGGCGAAAAACTACTTTTTAGAAACTTGATAAACAGCTTCATATCTATTACAAAAGATGAATTAAACTTTGCTACAACATTCTTCATAGAAGGTGTAAAAGTTTTAAATATGAAACTAATAAATATTAAAGAGGGCTCCCATACAACAATCGTGATTTTTTGCTGTTTCTATAAATAATGGTACGGAACCCTTTGTGCGCGAGTCCGGCTCGCACTTGGCCGTTTTTTTTGTAATTTTAATTGTTGTTTTCATCTACAGGTAGCATTTCTCAACCGATTCGCGTCAAAATTTTGTGAGCAGGTTCGATGATTATATAGTCAGTTTTTTTAAATCTTAAAAAAAAAACTCTCGGGAGGTCTACAGCTTACAGAGCCACTAGATTTATTGATTTATTTATATTTCGTTTCGGTTACAGGTGTGAATACAGTACAAGCGAGGCTGTTGGAGGAATTAAAAAAAATTAAGGCAACCGTCAGGTCCCTAAGGCGTAATGCCAAATTGCTGGAACAAGTGAACTCTCCAATGGTGAAGGAAATTGTCGCTTCCGCTTTATCGAACCAGAATAGACTAGGACCATTTTTGAAGAAGTGTGAATGCAAGAAGCAAATCTTGTAATGGTTGGAGTGACAACGTTTTTAGGGTGTTTTAAGTGTATACGTGCCGTCAATAGAAAATGGAAATGATGTAAACCAATTTACCTTCATTACTTCGTAATCACGCACTTTTAAAGAACGAACACAGTCTCACCAACATTTTATAGACATAATCCTTGTATTTGCATTCATTTTAAGCTATAATATCTTTTAATTATTCATATTTCAATAAAAACAATTTTCGTTTACAATGATTAGTTATGTGACAATAGCTTGTCAGTTTTTTTACTCATAAAAATGCTAGGAATCTATATTGTCATAGAAAAAAAAGATCGTTTAAGTGATGGGAATATCAGTATATCGAAAAAGTTTAATGTCATTATAGATTCAATTACAAATAACCTCAATTCTCATAAAAATATGAATGTATATTTGTTATTATGAATTTTCATTTATTATTTATTATTATTAGCTGCCATGAAGTTAAGAGCCACACATACTCGCAATGAATATTCAATAAAATAATTTCTCGAGTGTCTAGTGGATTGCTTAATTATTGTTTATAGTCTTTCCTCATCACTATTTTACAACAAATCCATAGACGGCAAATTAATTGTCAGTCAGATATTTGTTTACATAATTTCCATTTTCTATTGACGGCACGTATAGGTCTGCTATCTTTCATAAGACAGAATCATGGTATGGGCTGAACTTTTTGGGCTGAATTTCGGAATGGCGACAGGCAGATCCGTATTCTGCAGGGTCAATACCCTCAGATTACGTTGTCACCTCAACTGTTTTTTTTTGTGTTGCTCCTGATACTTTCAAGTTAAGCCGAAATCCCGGATTTGAAGTAATTAAACAATTCATGCATATGTAAGCAAACATTGTGGGGCTTCCATTCTAGCGCGGTTCTTAAGTGAAATTATAGTAAGTAATCTTTGTGATATAGTTTTATTCGCGGATGATACATCTTTAATCTTTAAGGTTGACTGAAAATCAGTTGACTATAGTAGAGTTAATGGCACACTAGACAAAGTACTTGACTGGTTTACCGTTAACAATCTGTTAATGCGAAGAAAACTAAATGTGTCAGATTTTCTTTGCCTAATGTTAGACCGGTGGAAACTAGTATACTCTTAAATAACGAGTGCTTAGAAATAGTAGATAAAGCAATATTCTTAGGTATAACATTAGACAAAAATCTACAATGGAGTCCCCACATAGCCGTTATGGCGCGTAAATTAAGTTCAGCCGTATATGCTATCAGAAAAATCAGGCAACTTACCAATGTAGAAACAGCTCGCCTAGTTTATCATAGCTATTTTCATAGTGTTATGTCGTATGGTATCCTGGTTTGGGGTAAAGCAGCTGACATACAGACAATTTTTGTGTTACAAAAAAGAGCCATTCGCTCCATATATAACCTAGGCTCACGTGAATCTTTAAGAGAACTCTTTAAAGAAATCAACATTTTAACTGTAGCGTCCCAGTACATCTATGAGAATATTGTTTATGTCCTTAAGAACATAGACTCCTTCTGTAAAAATTCTGATATACATAATTTTAATTGTTTGTATTTTCTTTTTATTGAGTTATGCCAAAATAAATGCTTATCTGCAGTAGAAACATTATAATAGGTTAAGTCGCCAAGGTTATTGTCAGATAACGCGTTTGACGAAGAGATGACTCACGCATGAATAAATTAACCTGGTGCTAGTAGGTTGAAAAAAAAAATTAATACTAGAAATAAAAATAAAATTGCCACTAAAAAATTTCGTGTCCGTAAAGTATACAAATCTTTTGTAGGTCAATGTGTCCGTTTTTATAATAAGTTACCTGATGAAGTTTTGAATTTACCTTTTCCAGCTCTTAAAAAGTACTTGAAAAAATCATTGATGTCGAAGGCTTATTACAGGGTTGAGGACTATCTAACAGACAGAAAAGCATGGCCCAAACCAGATACTTAAATAGAGTAAAGATTCATATATGTGTATTTTTTAATTTTATCTAGTCGACACAGTTCTTGCAAGAAAACAAATCAAAAGATTTATAACTAAATTTATAGTCTAAAGGATTCCATTTTTTTTACCTAAATAGAATTTTATAATGCTTAGGTATACAGTTTCGAAATGTTTTCTTGCAGAATTACACACTGTACATAACTGTTTTTTTTCCTCATTTTATTCTTTGTTTTTGTGTTGCTTTATATAGATACTTAGATTTCTTGTTCTTAAGTAGGTTAAGTATTATCATTGTAATAAGCATATTTTTGTGAGAAAATGGCTGACTGTCGAGTTTCTTTCGGCGTTTCTTCTCGGCACGGCAGTGGCCTCTGTGAAACGCTAGTAAGGTTTGACTTGTAAAAGTGCCATTGCGGCCTACTTACAGAATAAAGTTCATTTTATTCATTTTAAATGTACCTCATTATAATGTAAACAGAATAATGGAAGTTCGAAAATGTATGATTTTATTTAAGAATATCAAATTTGGTAGCATTTTCGTTGCAAGCATCACTAGAAGTCTATAGTTGAGGAATTCAATCGAAATTTTTCATTCGAATTAATATCAACAATATTAGTTTTGTACAGTCGCCATCAGATATATCGCAGCAAATAATGCAAATACAAATGCGTTTATTTTTCTTTCTTATGCGTTTTTTATAATGCATTCATAAACATCTGAACATGCACTTTAGCTCCCTGTCAATAAGTGTCGTGTCCAGACATTTATGAACGCATTATTTGCTGCGATATATTTGATGGCGACTGTACACGCGAATGGATTCTAAGATTTTTTTTGCTAAGTCTTTTTTTTTTCATGTTTAAGTATGTAGGTATATAGGTACCCTTCGTATTAGAATTGATTGGAGCCTATTACTAAGACTCCGCTGTTCGTCCGTCTGTCACTAGGGTGTATCTCATGAACCGTCATAGTTGAGACGGTTAAAATTTTCACAGATGATGTATTTCTGTTGCCGCTATAACAACAAATACTAAAAAAACAATAAAATAAATATTTAAGGGGGCTCCCATACAACAAACATGATTTTTTTCAGTTTGTTTTCGCTGTTTCGGATACCTTCGTGCGCGAGTCCGACTTGCACTTAGACGGTTTTTTAAACAAAGTAAAATGAGCTAACTAACTTAAGGTTTCAGGCCCATTATTTTTTCCCACACTGTATGTATTTCTATACTGACCTTTTAGTACTATTTACAGTTATTAAATACAAAGTCCGCTAATTCACTACCAAAAGAATTATGTATCATAGGGACGGGTTGGAGATAATCCCATACCCATTTTCATATAACCAACCACCCATCAACCATCAACCATCATTAATCGGAAACTTATTGAAGGATCTATTGGACATTTTTATTCATATTTGAGACAACTGGAAAAATAATACTCATGGACAAAGTTGCACGGTTTCACGGTATGTAATAGTACATTACTTACCAAGGGCGATAAAACAAAGAATGTCTCAGATCGCAGGTATTTTACGCCCGAGCCGAAGCCAAGGGCGATAAATATGCGATCTGAGGCTTTCTTTATTATCGCCTGTGGTAAGTACAACATTTTATGTCACCCCCTGGCCAGGAAGTGGGTTTTTTCGCGCGCGGAGCGTGCGATAATGGTCACTTTATGGCCAGGTGTGACATAAATGGATATACACTCTGTCATGTTTTAAATTAAATATGTATGTTGGATTTGTATTTTTGTAATTAGATCCTAATTAATGTGACATTATTTAGAAAATACAGTGGTTATTATGAAAAATAAGTTCTTATGGATGTCAAAGTTTGCTCATAAAACTTCACTTCATATATTTGTACTCTATCTATACTATATGTATTACAAACCTCTGTATATGTAAAAACAACATACAACTGACATGTTACCTTACCTGACATTGTATTAATATAGTAATATAATCATATATTATGTAATCTTCACGCATAATATGAGGGTGTTCTAAGGAGGATAAGTTTCATTGTATTCGTTTCAATAAATAAATAAATAAATAATTTCTAGTTTCATTCACAATAATCATAAGAAAATTAAAAATTTCCCAGAGGAATCCCCAAATTGTCGATAACGATCGATAACCATCGACCTTGGACGTCACTAGTATCGAATTTTCGCAGCACTATCTTTGACAGATCATCTGATCAAAATTAATACTGGTAACACTCAATATTCCTTATGTTGGCAGCAATGAGACTGGAATTTCATACTAACAAAAAATGTATGAAGTTCCGCCTCTTAAAACGTAGTGATTATATTCTCTTTGAATTTTCATCGTGTGTTGAAATGAACACAACTTGAAAGTATTGTTTGTTACTGTTATTTCTGAAAATATCTGTGCAGTGTGTGTGCTACTGTGCAGCAGACATTCGTTTTTATATCACGCTATGAAAACGAACAAATCTGTTGAGAATGTGGAGATCACACCATCTAAAAAGAAACTGACACAGGCTCGTCTGCCTTTCAAGCTTATTAGTGAAGATGCTACAACCCCAGTGGTTCCTCAGACGAGGAAAAGGAAGTTGTCAGTCGATGGAACGGAACCCGTCCCGAAGGGTAAGATTTGTAAAGAGAACGACGCAATTGAAGACTTGGTTGTTATTAGTGATGACGAGGGCAAAGACAACAAAAAACTCGAAAAGGACGCGAAAGCGATGAATCCTTTCGTTAAACTTGTCGATACCGCCTTTAAAAAAAAGATTCAAAAGGCAAAGACCCCCAAAAAACGTAAAGGTAAGAAAAGTGATACTAAACTAAATAATTCTACTGAAAACAAGACTGCTGATGAACCGGGTGCTGAGGATGTGGAAATGATGGATGTGGACACGGAAAACCAAACCGAAAACAACGACAAGTCCCCTAAAGCAAAGTCTAAGGAATCTAAAACAAACAAAACCGTAAATGAAAACAAATCCTGTGAAATAGACGACATTGTAGTTCTTGAAGATTCTAATAATTCTTCTGACGTACAAAAATTGACTGATACACAAGACAAAATATCAGATCATGATAAAGCTGAAGTGAATAAAAATAAATCTGCACCCGTCACGCCCAAAACGTCAAGAAAATCAAAATCTGATACCATGGACAAAGCAAATGAAGAGAAAAGTGAACCCACTGAATCTGGTTCAAAGACCCGTAAAGCTAAATCTGATGCTAAAGACAAGTTCAACTTATCAAGCACTAAGATGAATGAGTCAGTTAGTTCAAGTCCGTCAACTCCTAAACGTAGCAGCAGGAGCTCATCAGTTACAACCAGCCTTAATGATTCCGTCAGCGAGTCTGCGGGAACTCCTGCAGCCAACTTGACCCCTAAACAGGTAGTTAATTTTGTTAATAAAAATAGAATCATTTATTAAGCAAATATAGAGAAGTAAGACATAGATAAATCCAAATCCGCTATGCAGGCTTTGTCAGGTGGATACAACCATGAATCAGCAACAGGCGTCGTCATATATAGGATAAATACTCACACAACAATGAAACAATCCGCAACAGGCTTCGTCAGTCAACCCTAATACACAATACTAAATAGGATCGCCCCGAATCGCAGCCGGCTCAAACTTCCCCATTATGCTTGCAGCATTACCGCGCTGTATAGCTAACGAAATCTGCTGAGCCAGATACGATTGTTAATTGATCTTTGTAATTGCGAAATGTTTAAACATAATGCTTCAAAATCAGAGAATCTGGTGCCAAAAGTTCAATAATTATATCTATTTAATGTTTATTAACACTTATTATTTGATACAGAGAATAAAGAAAAAAATATTTTATGTCACACCTGGCCATAAAGTGGCCATTATCGCAGGCTCCGCGCGCAAAAAAAACCCACTTCCTAGCCAGGGGGTGACATAAAATTTTGTACTTACCACGGGCGATAATAAAGAAAACCTCAGATCGCATATTTATCGCCCTTGCCTTCGGCTCGGGCGTAAAATACCTGCGATCTGATACATTCTTTGTTTTATCGCCCTTGGTAAGTAATGTACTATTTATACTTGTCTTGGGATTGTGCAAGATAATGATTTTTTTCTTTGTATTAAGTGGCCTACACACAGCCCTCAAATCAGAGGCAACGTCGGGATCGGGGTGTGTAGGGAAATCGTATACAATAATCATATACAATTTTACCTACACACATGGCGATTTAGGGAGCAATCTAGGGTGCTCCCCACCACTCTCCCGATATTGCCTCTGATTTTAGGGCTGTGTATAGGCCGCTGTAGTTCTCTATTGAATAAATGAACATTGGATCATGGTAACTTCATAAGTCAGAATATATTTCTCAAATAATTTTATGAACAAAAATTAATAAATTATTGTTATTTATTTATCAGGCAGACATTTGAAACCACTTTTGAAGACACTTCTTTAAATACAATATCATTCTGTGGCTGAATTTAAAATATGCCTGTCTAATTTATTGTTAAATAAATATATAACCATTGGGAGCTGAAACAAACATCTATACCACAAAATTTTACAAGTGTATAATATGTAAAAAAATCTGGGGGCACGGCAGTGCCCCCGCCAAGTCGAGCGCGAAGCAAACACTGCCGTACCATCCTTTACTGGAACCATTTCGCCGCATTTTCAGGCCCCTATTTGAGAACCTCTGGATAAGACCAGAACGCAGAAATTTTCGTCATCCAGTAAGCTATAATAACATACTTAAAATCCAAAATTTCAAGTCTGTACGTCATTCAGTTCCGAAGTTAAGCGAAATAAAGTTTCATATTTAAGACACTCACTCACTCATAATCATAAAAATGGAACTAGTACTTCCCATAAACTCAGAGAGCTGAAATTTGGTACAGAGTTAGAGTTTAATGGCCACATAAATGGAAAACTATAAAATCTGGAGTACCTGGTGACCCTGAAAAGAAACACAAACTGCATAAGTAAGTTTGTAATTCTATACAAAATACATGCGATTACAAAGTTACTTTTGCAGTTTGAATGTTCGTTACAAGAAGTCGTACCTGAAAAGAAAAAAGAAGGACTGCCTACAAAAAGAGATGAGATCCCATCAAAAACATTACACGTAAAAAGATGCCAGTCTCGCAACACAGTTCTTCTACAACAAAAAAGTAATGATATGTAATGTTAAACCAAGTCGGTTATATTTTAGTCAATAGCACCGGAGGGGTGTCCACAGAACAAGACTTCCACCGACTTGCATCGTCGGCATTACTTTATTTTTTTAAATATATAAAACGGCTTGGCCATCGCACGGCTACATTATGGCAAAAGAACAATCGTCAGCTGATTAAAATATTCCTAGAGCGAGTTTGAGCGATACACATGTTTATACATGTAAAGCGTTGTGTGCGATGGCCAAGTCATTCTATGTATTTAAAAAAATAAAGTAATGCCGACGATGCAAGTCGGTGGAAGTCTTGTTCTGTGGACACCCCTCCGGTGCTATTGACTAAAATATAACCGACTTGGTTTAACATTACATATCATTACTTTTTTGTTGTAGAAGAACTGTGTTGCGAGACTGGCATCTTTTTACATGTAATGTTTTTGATGGGATATATTTTTGATAATTGTACAATTTTGTTGAATTGTGGACTAACAAAGTTTCGTGGTATAGCCTGGATTAAAATGTTGTTATTATTCTATTGTAATATGTGACTGATTCATACTATATTGGAAAGATACTTTTATTACATTTTCTCTGAGGTTCATTTAAAATCATTGAACCTAGTGTCTATGCCATTAATTCAGAGGACTTATGCTCCTTACTATACAGCCAGGATAAGACTATTATTATGTTGGCATTATTTAAAGCAAGTACATATAAAACCCTTTTTAATTACATAACTCTCGGCTCTGTTGGTTTTTGGTCCACTCTGCATACAAAGTTGCCCACGGTTGGCAACAGCCATACCCACCTACCCTACCTGCCTGGTAGAGCTGCTTTTCATCACTGAAAGTTATATTTTTAATCTACATTGATATTTCAGATACAAAAGAAATTAGAATCTGCAAAGAAAAAGGAAGAACGAGAAAAAGAAAAGCAGGACCGTGAGAAGAAAAGGCAAGAGGAGAAAGAAGAAAAGGCTAGACAGAGACAGGAGAAGGAAGATGCCAAGAAGAAGGAAAGGGAGGAAAAAGAGGAACAGAAGCGGAAAGAGAGAGAGGAAAAAGAGAAGCAAAAAGAATTGGAGAAGAGTAAGTGTTGTTCCTTATTTTTTAGGCTAGCACACTTAACAAGGCTTCAACTGGTTAAATCTAAGCCACTCATTCCATCGAGTACACAGTAAATGTCTCACATAGAAACTGGCTTAGTGACCAAAAGAGTTACTCATACTTACTACTTCTACTTCACCAACATACATATTATTATTAAAAATTCTCTAAAGAATAAGAATAATTTTACTGCCCCAAACCTTAACAATATAATCTTGAAAACAATCGACAACAATATTATTTCTTATTAAAAAGCTCTACTATGTATTTATTCATAGCAGAGCTAGGCAGGTCGCAAGTTAACATTATAAATAACCATTTAATAGTACATTACTTAACAAGGGCGGTAAAACAAAGAATATCTCAGGTCGCAGGTATTTGACGCCCGAGCCGAAGGCAAGGGCGATAAATATGCGATCTGAGGCTTTCTTTATTAGTGCCCGTGTTAAGTACAACATTTTATGCCACCCCCTGGCCAGGAAGTGGGATTTTCCGCGCGCGGAGCGTGCGGTAATTGCCGCTTTATGGCCAGGTGTGGCATAAAGGTATATTATAACATTTTTGACAGAATTGAGAGAGGAGAAGGAGGAGCAAAAGAAAAAGGAGAGAGAAGAGAAAGAGGAACAAAGAAGAAAGGAAAAGGAGGAAAAAGAAGAACAGAAACGCAAGGAGAAAGAGGCCAGGGAGGAGGAGAAACGCAAGAAACAAGAAGCATTAGACCTAGAGAAGCAAGAACAGGAACTTAAGAAGAAGAAAGCAGCAGAAGCATTTGTCAACTTCTTTGTACCAAAGCAAAAAGAAAAGGATCAGCCCAAAGCCGGCCCCATCAGCCAAAACAGTATTCTATCCAGCTTCACTATAAAAGTAGACATGAGATTAGCACCCCTAGTCCGTGTGGAACTCTCTGATAAACAAAAAGACACTATGGAAAGTCTAATGACTGAACAAAAGCTGGATGAAAGTGATTTGTATTTGAAGAATTTAAAAAAGGAAGGTACTGTGATAGGCTCCAGTGGAAAGACTTGGCCACTGAGTGATAAGGATGATGATGATGTCATGATAATTGGTGAGTTTTACTTGCATTTTATTTTTAATTAATACAAGCCATTTCAATTACCCTAAGTTACCACTAACATCAACTGAGCTCTATTTTGTATTCCTAATTCCTAAACCTAATAACTACAAATTTTGACAAATATCATCAGAGGTTTATTAAAGATAAAGTATGAGTAGTGTATTAAATAGAGCAGGTTATTGCACTTTAAATTAGCCGTCATTGTTTTGAGAAGTGGTGCTAAGTGGCAGTCAAGGTAATCGGTTGGTTTTGGTACAAACAGCAAGAGGAATTAATTGTTTTAGAAGTTTGAGTATGTTTTAAATGTGTAATTTAAAAGAAGTATATTCGTAATAATCTTAGTTACATTATACAATACAAATAATTATACTTAATTGCCAAAAAAAATACAAAAGGAAAAGATTAAAATTAATCATGTACATGGTTAGAACACAAGCGGTATATTTTTTTATTTTTTTCATTCAACGCAATGCGTTTTACGCAACGTATTTGTATGGATCGCATGCGTTTAACCCATAAAACAAACGAGCGAAACGATATTGACATGTTTTAGAAAAACTGAGTCTGATTTGGAAATATAACTACTGAACCCAGTGTGTGAGTTATGTATATAAATTGCAATAGATGCTTGAAGGTGCACATGTTATTGACTTGTCATTTACATATCCAAAGAGAATTCAGTCCATTTTAGAATTTTTAGACTCAAATAATGTTTGATGTCGGCATAAAGAACACATCTCAGTCTGCACCACTCATCAAACTTGCTTTGATATTTCAGAGGACGAATTGCCTCCAATAGAGGGCGCTGATGAAGTATTAACCTGCGAGCCGGCTGCACGGGAGAAGCTCCGACCCAAGCTGTTCAGCTTCCATGAAAACAAGAGACCGCCCTATTGGGGTACTTGGCGAAAGAAAAGTGCCTTTGTCAAACCTAGAAGACCTTTCGGTCAGGAGGTAAGGTTTTTTTATTATTGACATTTGTAAACATTATTTAAAAAAGTAGTCACTAGAGATGTACCGACTAGTCGCCGACTATCCGGACACATTTCTAGTCGGCGACTAGTCGGCTAAAAAGCTCGACTAATCGGCTCATTATGACGCTCTGGAAATCACATTCAAAATCGTCAAAAAATGACCACACTCGCGATTTCCTTTTCGACAGTATGCTAAAGAAGAGCATTAGTTGTTTAACACAACAATTCGATAATTTCACTGTGTTGTCTTTTTTTTTGCTATATGAAACACGCCGGCTGGTGAAGCGAGTACATCACTAAAACGTAAACAATACAAATACGAACGCATGGCGAGTGGCGCGACGAGCGGACCGAAACGAACGTTCCCGATTGCGCCTGAACTCAGCCGAAACCTATGATCGGCCTTGCCGACTAGTCGGCCACCTCGGCGCCGACTAGTCGGCTAGTCGGCCAAATCCATAGTCGGCACATCTCTAGTAGTCACAATAACATCATTATAGTGCGCGCCATCCACGAAGGCGCGCCCCTCCACAGCCCAAGCCGTACAACTGCGCACAGATTGGTATGAGATTCGCTGTGGAGGGGCGCGTCGTCGTGGATGGCATCCTGGGTGATGGTGGTGAATAATGACGCTCAATTACCGAGGATGCGTGCAATGAAGAGTAGGCAACGCGTTTGTGATTCTTTTAGGCGTCGCAAGTGTCTTTAGGCTATGGTGTCTGCTTACAGGGTGTTTGCTACCATTGTTGTGTAAAAAAAGATGCTGCATTGAAACTACCTCATTGAGATTAGGCGGAAGTTAGTCGGTAAATTAGACTGTCACAAGCTCACAAGTTGTGAGGCTACCAAAAGACATCTTGGCTTAATGACTTGATGTGTCCTTTGAAGCATGGAACCTGGCCCCTATTTCACCAACTTGACAATTGTCATCTGACAATGACAATTCCAAGTACACTTCTGAGTCGTCACGTAAAGATAGTCGTTGGATAGCATCGATACTTACCGGCCCGGCAATGTAAACCGAATTGTCATTGACAATTGTCAAGTTGATTGAGGTGACAATTGTCAAGTTGGTGAAATAGGAGCCCGGCCTTGAGCTTCCATAGCTCAAGTCATCCTATTTCACCTACTTGAAAATTGTCACCTGACAATTAAATTCTTCCTACATTTCTGAATAGACAATCTGTATGGGAACTTGTCTCAATTGTAAGAGTGAATTAGGCAGTAAATAATCTTAGCATGTGTGTCTTTGTTTTAACTAGTTTCTCATCAAAACTATCCCAATTTCAGAAACAATTGGACTACGACGTAGACAGCGATGAAGACTGGGAGGAAGAGCAGGAAGGCGAGAGTCTGGACGGCAGTGCGGCGGGCAGCGACGAGGAGCCCGAAGACGACTACGAGGTCGACAACGAGGTGTTCGTGCCCCACGGGTACCTCAGCGACGAGGTATGGATAACACTTCTAGACTATTATGTGCAGTAGGAAGGCGAGAGTCTGGATGGCAGTGCGGCGGGCAGCGACGAGGAGCCCGAAGACGACTACGAGGTCGACAACGAGGTGTTCGTGCCCCACGGGTACCTCAGCGACGAGGTATGGATACACTTCTAGACTAATATGTACAGTAGGAAGGCGAGAGTCTGGACGGCAGTGCGGCGGGCAGCGACGAGGAGCCCGAAGACGACTACGAGGTCGACAACGAGGTGTTCGTGCCCCACGGGTACCTCAGCGACGAGGTATGGATAACACTTCTAGACTATTATGTACAGTAGGAAGGCGAGAGTCTGGATGGCAGTGCGGCGGGCAGCGACGAGGAGCCCGAAGACGACTACGAGGTCGACAACGAGGTGTTCGTGCCCCACGGGTACCTCAGCGACGAGGTATGGATACACTTCTAGACTAATATGTACAGTAGGAAGGCGAGAGTCTGGACGGCAGTGCGGCGGGCAGCGACGAGGAGCCCGAAGACGACTACGAGGTCGACAACAAGGTGTTCGTGCCCCACGGGTACCTCAGCGACGAGGTATGGATACACTTCTAGACTAATATGTACAGTAGGAAGGCGAGAGTCTGGACGGCAGTGCGGCGGGCAGCGACGAGGAGCCCGAAGACGACTACGAGGTCGACAACAAGGTGTTCGTGCCCCACGGGTACCTCAGCGACGAGGTATGGATACACTTCTAGACTATTATGTACAGTAGGAAGGCGAGAGTCTGGATGGCAGTGCGGCGGGCAGCGACGAGGAGCCCGAAGACGACTACGAGGTCGACAACGAGGTGTTCGTGCCCCACGGGTACCTCAGCGACGAGGTATGGATACACTTCTAGACTAATATGTACAGTAGGAAGGCGAGAGTCTGGACGGCAGTGCGGCGGGCAGCGACGAGGAGCCCGAAGACGACTACGAGGTCGACAACAAGGTGTTCGTGCCCCACGGGTACCTCAGCGACGAGGTATGGATACACTTCTAGACTAATATGTACAGTAGGAAGGCGAGAGTCTGGACGGCAGTGCGGCGGGCAGCGACGAGGAGCCCGAAGACGACTACGAGGTCGACAACAAGGTGTTCGTGCCCCACGGGTACCTCAGCGACGAGGTATGGATACACTTCTAGACTATTATGTACAGTAGGAAGGCGAGAGTCTGGACGGCAGTGCGGCGGGCAGGAACGAGTAGCCCGAAGACGACTATGAAGTCGACAGCGAGGTGTTCGTGCCGCACGGGTACCTCAGCGACGAGGTATGTACACTTCTTCAGTTAGACTGTTATGCACAGTAGGAAGGCGAGTCTGGACGGCAGTGCGGCGGGCAGCGACGAGGAGCCCGAAGACGACTACGAGGTCGACAACAAGGTGTTCGTGCCCCACGGGTACCTCAGCGACGAGGTATGGATACACTTCTAGACTATTATGTACAGTAGGAAGGCGAGAGTCTGGACGGCAGTGCGGCGGGCAGGAACGAGTAGCCCGAAGACGACTATGAAGTCGACAGCGAGGTGTTCGTGCCGCACGGGTACCTCAGCGACGAGGTATGTACACTTCTTCAGTTAGACTGTTATGCACAGTAGGAAGGCGAGTCTGGACGGCAGTGCGGCGGGCAGCGACGAGGAGCCCGAAGACGACTACGAGGTCGACAACAAGGTGTTCGTGCCCCACGGGTACCTCAGCGACGAGGTATGGATACACTTCTAGACTATTATGTACAGTAGGAAGGCGAGAGTCTGGACGGCAGTGCGGCGGGCAGCGACGAGGAGCCCGAAGACGACTACGAGGTCGACAACAAGGTGTTCGTGCCCCACGGGTACCTCAGCGACGAGGTATGGATACACTTCTAGACTATTATGTACAGTAGGAAGGCGAGAGTCTGGACGGCAGTGCGGCGGGCAGGAACGAGTAGCCCGAAGACGACTATGAAGTCGACAGCGAGGTGTTCGTGCCGCACGGGTACCTCAGCGACGAGGTATGTACACTTCTTCAGTTAGACTGTTATGCACAGTAGGAAGGCGAGTCTGGACGGCAGTGCGGCGGGCAGCGACGAGGAGCCCGAAGACGACTACGAGGTCGACAACAAGGTGTTCGTGCCCCACGGGTACCTCAGCGACGAGGTATGGATACACTTCTAGACTATTATGTACAGTAGGAAGGCGAGAGTCTGGACGGCAGTGCGGCGGGCAGCGACGAGGAGCCCGAAGACGACTACGAGGTCGACAACAAGGTGTTCGTGCCCCACGGGTACCTCAGCGACGAGGTATGGATACACTTCTAGACTATTATGTACAGTAGGAAGGCGAGAGTCTGGACGGCAGTGCGGCGGGCAGGAACGAGTAGCCCGAAGACGACTATGAAGTCGACAGCGAGGTGTTCGTGCCGCACGGGTACCTCAGCGACGAGGTATGTACACTTCTTCAGTTAGACTGTTATGCACAGTAGGAAGGCGAGTCTGGACGGCAGTGCGGCGGGCAGCGACGAGGAGCCCGAAGACGACTACGAGGTCGACAAGGTTTAAAAATTGTTCATTTTATAATAGCCACATTGTTATTAGGGTTCCGTACCTGAAGGGTCCAAACGGACCCCTATTGCTGTCACTCGGGCTTCTGTCCGTTCGACGTCACAATATTTTGTCCCGAAGATTTTTTTAACTTTCCATTGTCCATTGTAATATATTGGTAAATCAGGTATTGTCTTGAAAATGTCCTTATTTTTCCTATTAAACCCAACTTAATTTTGCGGTACCCTTAATGTACGAAGTCCGGCACGCACTTAGTCGGTTTTTTAATTGTATGTCTATTTGGATTTAATTGCATAACTTTTTTCATAAACAATATTCTTTGTTTCAGGAAGCAACTATGGATGATGAGGGAGAAGACAATGTGCTATCTCTTTCCCCAGAAACGCAAAAAGCTAGACTCAAAAACTTAGAGGACGAATTCGAATCTGAAATGAAGAAACCTACTGAGAAACTGAAACCTAGACTGTATGGTATATTATGGGAAACAAAAGACAGCGGCAAACCAGAAAAGTGCGTTGATGCTCTATGGAATTACTTTGGAAAATTATCTATGATTATGGATGACGAGGCAATTGACAGTTTGTTCCAACCCCCGAGTGAGCCACAGGAGCCAGAAAAGAAAAAGGTCAAAAAGAAGAAAACTTTAACTGAAGGGGAGCAACAAAGTCCAAAAAGTGAAAAGAAGAAGAAAGTCAAACCTGAGAATAAAGAAGCCAAGAAATCTAAACCTGAGGTAAAACAACCTGAAGTAAAGAAAAATCAACCTGGTATTAACACATTTTTAACTAAATTAAAATCATCGTAAAATTGTAGTGAATGCAGAATCAATGAATGTAACTATTTACTTATTTATAATTATTACAGACAAGCAAGATATTGTGAACATGTAGCATTAGGTATGTTGGAATGATTATAGTTTTATGTCATTTAATTTATGTTCATAGCAATCAGATAACTATTATTATATGCTGGTTAGAGTTATTGCCAAGGCCACGACGATTTTGCAGCGGTATAGTCACGATGCAGGTTTTTCCCGTATACTTAACGATTTTGCATCGGGCCTCGCATTTCTATTACTCGGTATCGCCTGACAAAGCTGCAGTTTTGTATTGATTCTGGATTGCTTAGGCCACAAGGTGCAAAAGACTTAAAGCAAGGCTTCAGTAATGCGTTCAGGTACGCCCGTTTGTTTTGCCGCTTAAGGTTCCGTCGTTCTAAGTTGGCACCAAGTCTTAATATGCCACACAATGCATGTTACTACAGATTCAGACTTCCTCGCATATTTTTATAACTCGGCAGGTACGAACAAAGTTGTAAATAGCATTCAATTTATAATCCTAATTTCGTTTACATTATAATTGTAGCATAATTTGAAATATACGATAATTATTATATAAGCATTTTATTTTTCGCAACTCATTAAAATCGAGCCCTTCTCTTGAAATGATTTCCAAAACAAGAAAATATGTAATACACTCGTAATACGTATTTAATGCCAGGAACCTTCTAGATGGACCCTCCGCTCTTTCTACTCTCTACCTACATGTACACAGTGGCAAAACAACTGAATGGAATTAATTTTCTCACTTAACCTTTTCCCACCTGATATTCAGAAGAGTCATTGTAGCCCTCGAATGAGGGATCAAAGTCGTACTTTTCCTCCCTCATTTTAGGACAACAATGACTCTTTTCCTCATAGAAGGTGTGAAAAGCAGCATGTGTCACTTGGTAGCAAAATTATTTTTAAGACATTTCATGTTTTTATTAGCAGCGGGCCTCATACGAAAAGCAGTATAATTTATTTTCTTCTTAGGCGTAAAGACTTGATCCCTCGCTACGCTCAAGATTCTACTTTAGAATGTTTCGCTTCACGCAGGATTCAATATTCCACCCACAGTTGGTCTATGATTCCGCCCTTGCCGTAAATATATAATTTTGTTCCCTTGGGAGTTGAGAGACGATCTTCTATTTCAGAGTCTCCCATAGAATGAGAAATACAACATTTCTCGAGTACTTTACTGTGACACAATGTCTATTTAATACAATGGAATATATTTGTGACAAAGGAAATGAAAAATATTTTTACTATGAATTACTACAAAGTAATAGCAACATGGAATCTATTAATCAGCTTCACAGTTTTTTACATATCCGACTTTTGAAAATTGGGCAGAATGGGCTTTTTTCTTGACCATTTCAGATAAAAAAAATGTTGACAAGTAATTGGTATGTTCTCTATTACCACATCAACAACAATCACAATGGCGTTGGTACCATTGGCGGATATTTGCTGCGGGAGTAATTTTATTGATCAGTGTATTTGACAATTTGACAGATCTTGTCATTGTCACAGGTCGGTCAACAAAAATCATTCTCTTGTCCGACGTTTTTTACAGAAGTATTATTTTATTTTTAGGTAATATTTAGAAAAATAATGTGCTAAGATGGCTGGTTTTGGAGATTATACTGGTTACAACAGGCCGTATGGGTTGGATCCGAACAGAGAGACCAATGACTTGTACGACTCCCGATATCAGCAAATATACGGGTACCATACTCCTCTAACCGAAGAGTACCAGGGTCCCCCTCTTGTTATGGATGATAATTCTGAAGAAGGTATTTATTTTTGTATGTCTATAGGTACAAGTAGATTTAGAACAACGTTTTACTAGTAGTTAATGTTGCAACAGTTTTTGATAATAGTTCGTAACATAACACATAACCATAACATAACGTATCCACTTATCAAGAATATCAGTGAATAAAAGCATGTTTGGTTGGACTTAGTCGGCTAGAATCTTCTATTGTTTTCATAGCTAATATAAGCTTGTTGATTTAGATCCTGTTGCAAAATTTTGATATTTAGTGTAGTAGTGGTTTTATGATTTTTTTTCTCTATTTCAGACAATAATGCATATGTGACAACAGCAATCAGTGTCGCCAGTTTAATTACCGAGAATCTTCTCAGCCATCCTTTCATTGTCTTGAGAAGGCAATGCCAGGTATGATTCTATTTAATCTTTCAGCCTGTAGATTAGAGACAGATTAATGTAATTAAATAAATATAATAAATACATATTTGTGGACAATCTTACACAAATCAACCTAGTCCCAAACTAAGCAAAGCTTGTACTATGGGTACTAAGCAACGATATACATACTTAAATACATAGAAAACATCCAAGATGCAGGAACAAATATTCGTGCTCATCACACAAATAAATGCCCCGGCCAGGATTCGAACCTGGGACCTCCAGCTTCGCAGGCAGGGTCACTAGCAACTAAGCTAAAGTGGTCGTCAGTTTATTAGGTAGCGGTTGTCAATTAGTTAAATAGGTTTAGAGAAACCTAGTAAGGTCTGTCTGATAACACTGGTAACATAACTAACTTTCTTTACCACACTTTGCATATAACAAAAGAATGTTTTCTTTGTTAGCCGGGAGAGGATGGGTTAATTATATTTTAAGTGTGATTATAACAGGTTCACAATAATCTTCGCAACTGCCATATAGTTCCTTACACATTAATGCCAGTCGTGTTGAGGCTGCACAGGAGACAGGACTTGACGACGCTGTGGAAGGGCATCGGCTCAACCTGCATTGTGAAGGGTCTCAACTTGGCTGTGGAAGATGTTGTAGCTAAAGCGACAGGGTGGCCCAAGTCAGTATGGTTATCATTTGTTTGCTTTCATATCACATAACTCGTCATCACACACACACACACACACACACACACGCACACGCACACGCGCACGCACGCACGCACGCACACACACAGACACACAGTCTACAGTTACAAACCCAGACATTTGTATAACAAGTGTTATATGTATTTATACAGGGTGGATTTTCTTTTTGGGACAGTGAGGGCAGCTACAGGAATATCCATAAAAAATCTGTTAGTTTATTCAGAATGTACAGTTGTAGCTTAAAGAATTTGATCTGATTATTACATAACATTTTATATTATTGCAGGGAGGTCGCAAAGTGCAATTCTGTGTTGCAATTCTTTCAACATGTAACTCTAAAATGGTAAATGTTTTATTTTTAATATGACTCTTTTAGTTTAATGATTTTTTTTGTGACTATTATATTTTCTAAAAACTAAAATGGTCTAATATATTTTTGCTATAATATTCCATTTCTTTCCAGTATAAGTTTAGCCATCATCACACCATTCTACTCGGCAAGCCTAGTTGAGACAGTGCAAAGTGACATAGCCAGTGACAAGCCTGCTCTATTTGATGTGTTCCGTGAGGGTTTCCTGCGTATCCTAGAGTGGGGGACGCCTAGCCGAGGCCGTATGCTGCCGATATGGGCTATAGTCATGCCTACAGCTGCTTTTGGTGTGACCAAGTATCTGGCTCAGTAAGTTTTATATTTTACATACTATGCTGTATTTTTATTGAACATGTGCGGGCGCCATTGTAGGCGCAGGACGCGTCAATGTGGTCTTGATTTCTTAGTTAAATAAATAAATATTTGTAGACAATCTTACACAAATCGACGTAGACCCAAACTAAGCAATATAGAAAACAAATACATAGAAAACATCCAATATTTGTGTTCATCACACCAATAAATGGCCTGACCAGGATTCGAACCCGGGACCTCCAGCTTCGTAGACAGGGTAACTACCAACTAGGCTAAAGCTAGACTAGGCTAGGCTAAAGTGATCATCACTCACCAGTTAAGGCTTTATTTGTTGGTCCATTTGATAAAATTAAAAAATAAACTGTTGATAAAGTACTTATCCCAACTCATCTTTGTTTTGCAGCATAACCTTAAGAAGCGTAACAGTCAGAATCCTCCGTTTCCAACAACGTCATCGCCACGAACTAAGCGACTCATACAGCCTTCACCACCCGAAACAGTCACAGAACCCTCTCATTGAGGATATCAACCTGAAGGCGAACATATTCTCCTTCATCACTATGGAGATATTGTTCTATCCCATCGAAACGATCATACACAGGCTTCATATACAGGTACTGGACACATTAATTTATCTCAAAGACCTAACTAGAATAAGGAATGCAACTATTGTACAACTCACATCATGGTATTATAGTAGTGTTCTAAACACAACACGCTTGTGTAGTGTACAATATGGAGGCACTGGGACTCCATACACATGGACTCCAGAGGGGGTCATGTGTATAATATTTTTTAATTTAAATTAAATTAGATGTAATACTAACATAGGGTTTAAGATTTATTTTTTGCATCTGTTACTAACATATTTTATGGACATTGTCTGATTTAAATAAATTGAATTGAATTGAATAAACAAATACATTGTAATATACGTTAAATTCCCACGAATTCTCGCGGCATTACCACGCTGTACAGGTATGGAGACCTGTTGGATCAGCCATGATTCAGAGCGGTAGCGTGGTAATGCCGCGAGCATTCTTGGGACCCTTGGATCAGGTAGGACACAGATAAAAGCGGGTAATAGGAATAGGGAATTTTATTTAGTTTTAATTTAATTTTCTGTTTTGTCTTTATGTCTGTTGTATTTTATATAATAAACCATATCATCTTGGAATTCCCACTAGTCTCTTAATCTGTTCCCTCCTGGCGAAAAACGACAAACAATAACATTGTTTTGTTATTGTGCCCGGAGGGAGATCTGCTGGGCTCGGAAGATGAACATTCAAAAATCTTTCGCGCCGTGGTTTTAATAACTGAACTAAATGGTGCTGCCGTCATTCATTCTGTTGTAACTGAAAATTGAACATTATTTTTTCTTCTAGGGAACCAGGACTATAATTGACAACCTTGATACGGGTACTTCAGTGACGCCAATACTGACAGGGTACGAAGGCTTCGTGGATTGCTACAACACCACCATAGCCAAAGAAGGCTTGTCAGGGCTTTACAAAGGCTTTGGTGCTTTAGTCCTTCAGCTAGCAGCCCATTTGGCAATAATAAAATTGACAACTTTAGTTGTGTCTGAAGTGTCCAATCTTCTCAAGCCTGCCAAGTCTCCTACGAGCGAAGATTCAGCTCCTTCACAACAAAAGTACTTGTTTAACTAGAGATTTTAGATAAAGTCGGGATTTGTTTTAAGAGTAACACGGGAATGTAATCTGCATGCAAATTGTTGCATTTCTTGCAATTCCGTTTGGCAAGCAGAATGAATAGCCCTAATTTCAACTGTAAATTATGTGATGTTTGGTGGGATGTTGCCTTTGTCAATTACTTATAGAATGGCAGTGTCGACAGAGCTCATCACATTCTGAAGTGACCACATTCCGAAAATATTAATAAAACCAGATGAACTATGGTGGGGCAATTTAAAATCATCACAGGACAATATACCTGCTGAGCTATGGAAGAAACTAGGCGCGAAGGGAGTAGTATTTCTGACCAAACTCTTCAATACGATCCTGAACCAAGGAATACCAAGTGAATGGAGGAAAAGCCACCTAATTCCATTCTACAAGAATAAAGGAGATATTAGACTCTGTGGTAATTACAGAGCCATAAAACTCCTATCTCATACTTTTAAGATCTGGGAGCGTATTATAAGCAGAAGACTACACCAGCTCATTGAAGTTACAGAAAACCAGTGTGGCTTTGTCGCCGGAAGATCAACCACTGACGCAATCCACACCATCAGGATCCTCATGGAAAAGTTCAGGGACAACAGGGCTGACCTACACATGGTGTTCATAGACTTAGAAAAAGCATTCGACAGGGTCCCGAGAAATCTAATCTGGCAAGCATTGCAAGCACAGAACGTACCAGAACACTACATTAAAATTGTAGATGATATGTACGACGGTGTCACAACCAGAGTGCGCTGCCCAGCCGGTGTGAGTGATGAGTTCGAAGTAAATGTCGGTGTCCATCAGGGGTCAGCTCTGAGCCCCCTTCTTTTTAATTTGGTGATGAACCACCTAACAGCTAATTTACAACAACCACCGCCGTGGAACCTACTCTATGCGGACGATATAGTCCTCATCAGCGAGAACGCACACGACCTAGAACATAAGTTAGAAGATTGGAGAGTTGCTCTAGAGGACGCAGGTTTACGGATTAGTCGCCAGAAGACGGAATACCTGCATTGTAACTTCAGCGGTAGCCAAAACTTACATACCATCGCTCTCGATGGAACACCATTAAACCGAGTTAGCAGCTTCAAATACCTAGGCTCAGTAATTTCTAATGATGGGACCATTGACGCCGATGTCGTCCACAGAGTAAATATAGGCTGGATGAAATGGAAAGAGCTAACTGGGGTTTTATGCGATAAAAGAATGCCGGTACCCATTAAAGGAAAGGTCTACAAATCCGCAGTTCGACCAGCCATGGTGTATGGCGCCGAATGCTGGCCCCTCAAGAAGCAACTAGAAGACAAACTCCATGCCGCAGAAATGAGGATGTTGCGCTGGGCAGGCGGTGTCACCTTACTGGACCGTGTTCGTAACACCTATATCCGAGGAAGTTTCAAAGTGCGACCCATTCCCGAAAAATTAACAGAGGGACGACTGAGATGGTATGGACATGTCATGCGCCGAGAACCTGAACACATGACGCGAAAGGTGTTAGACATGCTCCCTCCACCAAAGAGACGAGGAAGACCCCGACTGACCTGGATGGCCACTTTAAGGAGGGATATGCAAGAAGCCCAAATCCCATCAGAGACGACCCAGGACCGACAATCCTGGCGAAAAATAACTAGGAGAGCCGACCCCAAATAATGGGAACAGGACAAGGAGAAGAAGAAGAAGATATCCCACTTGGTGACGTAGATTGGTCTGTCAATCAAATAATTTATCAAATTATCATGCTCTTCACCAGATTTCCAATAACCAAGACTGATGAATGACAATGATAATATTACATTATTCAGAATAATCCTACTCATTAATTGCTTAGCTGTGATAGAAAAGGTTTTAGACCTGAAATGGCTGAAATATCCTTAAATCTTAGGCTTATGGGGTGAAGTGGTGGGAACCTTTGAACCCCACAATTTGGTAAATTAAAATTGTTATTTTGAGAATGTGGCCAGAATACCAGATTGAAACTCTTTTTACATGCCCAACACCTAAAACTGGTGATCTAGACAAGCAAGATGTCCTCTTTCACTCATATATATATGCTGATAATTGACTGACACAGTATAAACCTTACTTCTTGGGAAATATGGATAGTGCATTCATAGTGTATGAAAGGAATTCTTGGCACCATCTTGGCGAGAGTCACATCTATTTGTTTTTGCTAAATGGTTTCATTCTTTATTTCGTAGTTAATTTATCCCTTCACTGACTCTGGCAAAGGCTTTCTTTTATAATAATAATAACAGTGTACAAAGGGTTATGAATTACATCACATTCTTAAGTTGAAAATACTTGACTCTTGTATGATTATCCAACTTCCCGGCAAAGGCACAAACAGAATCTATAATACCATAAAATTGTTATATCCCATCTGCATGATGTATAATATTCAGTGTTTGTTTTTATGTTTTTTCTACAGTAGATTATTAAGTAAAATGCTTATAGTTCAAAAATAAAAAGAAGTTTTAAATGTGAAAACCAAGTTGAAAAAAAGAGATTTAATAAACAATCTGTTGCTGTTTTAAAATGCTTTTTATTTTATTCTAATGGTCTAATAATAACAAATATTTTAGTCTAGTGTGTCAAAACATGTCTGCCTTTCAATATCCTCCGCATAATGATCCTCCGGCCTTCAGGTGTAGACATCCTTGCTTTCCAACCATGCCGTCGCACTCTCTTTACTTCATTTGGACGCGGAAAATAACAGCGGACATTTGTTCTAATTGATTGTAATGAAAAGCTTTCTGGTTTTACTAAACTTGGGGTCGGAGTTACTTGTGTGATAGTGTGCAATCCTTGCCTCAGAAATCTGCAAACGGCAATTATTAAAATCACCTGTACGTTACATTATTATATACACAAATTGTTCATCTAAAACCGCCAACATAAGAGATATTGAACCCTGGAACAATAATGCTCAAGAGTTAGGTTACTTTTATATAACTTACCGTAAAGGTTGTAAAACCGCTGCCATTAATCCCGACATAATTCAGTAAGCTAGATTAAGTTCTACAATAATGCAAGTCTTAAATTAGGCTTGAGCTTGAGTATGATCTCGTAATACCTACTACCGTACGATTCAGCTGCATGCTGGGCTGGTTCTTGGTCGTATCGTATGAATGACGACAGCAAAGATTGACAGCATGCGTAAGCGTAAAGGCCTGTTCCCATCATCCGATACGATATCGGTGTAGGATGCGACATCGATAAAAATGTATAGAAAACCGCATAGTGTTCACTCATCCGATACGACACGATATCGGTCACATACCAGATGTTTTGCTGGCAACATTGTTAAACTGTTTGAGCTGTGATATAAAACGTTAACTGTTAATGGTTAAGCATGACAGTTTCTAATAAAAATCGGTATTTTCAAGTACATCCCTATGGTCGGTATCGATATGAAAATTAATATGGCGGACCAAAATAACAAGGGCGCTAAAAGAATATTTTCGGTAAATTGTAATTGAATCACCGAGCCAGTGACTGATAGATACTTTATATCATAGATTTGTTACATGCATACTTTGACATAGCAAGTTTTTCAAATGTATTGAATGTAAGTATTTTCAATGCACAAGTCATGACTTGTAAACATTATGCGAGCTAATGTCCAGAATTTATTGAGTTGTATTGCCGTGTTGCTGTAATATTGAAACGCTTTTCAGATTTAATATGTCGGCTATAAAAGTGAACTTCGAGATCGGACACGATACGTCACTGCGCACGAAGAAAACTCCAGAGGGGTTCACTCATGACTGGGAAGTTTTCGTGCGAGGACTAGAGGGAGCAGAAATCAAACACTTTGTGGACAAAGTGGTTTTCAATCTGCACGAAACCTTCCAGAGACCTAAACGAGGTAAGATACATGAACTCTTATAAGATCTATTTCATGATCACCAATTGACAATCAATGATGATGAAGAATTCGCGGCAATGCTGCACTTCTATAGTGTAATAAGGAATGTCTCGCCTATAAAATCCTACTTTAGACAAGACCTATTCATTTGTCTTGTTACCAATCAATTTCACATCTCGGAATGTCAAAATAACTATTACAACACTTTACTATCTGTCATTAACTTAGTGCTTGAAATGATAAGCCTACTAGGCTCATATTTTTCATTACCTATTTATATAACATCAACAGTTTACCATAGCTTTTGTAATTGTGGTTATTTTAAGAAAAAAAATGATAGTTTTTCCCAGAATTAGAAAATTTGATGTTATTCTTATTCAAAATCGTAAATGAATATTATTCTAATGTGATAAAATAGGTATTACTGTAGTTTGGAGCTCCGTTGTTTAACACATTCATTGCCGACGAGTGCTATGCGCTACACTTGATAATGATGTTTTTCCGCTTTGTATGGAAAACTGTCTGTGAGAGCCCAACTATCGGGTCCTCAACGCTGAATGTGTGCTGCTGCGAAAGGGTTAAATACTTTCATTTTCAATGAAGATCAGTCATGCCGAATATTTAATATTTAATTAATTCCACCAACACCTTTATTAATAAAATTACCTTCAATTTTCTTTACTAAATGATGGTTCTAGAGCAGAGGTTCCCAACCTTTTAACCTATGCATCTCACCTAATGTAAAGCCAAAATTCGACGCCCCCCTTAGGGGCTGAAATTTAGAGTGTAATATAAGAAAATAGAGATTTGTAATTTTTTTGAATAAGGGGAAATCTGGAGCCGCTCGCTCCGCCCCCCTTGGAATCGCTCGACGCCCTCCAAGGGGGGTGCGCCCCACTGGTTGGGAAACCCTGGTCTAGAGTGTAGACCAAACAAGCATCCTTACATTGTACTTACAATTGGTTTACTGATAAGAAAACTTACATACTCCATTACTCAATAGTTTACACTTTAGTGTGTAAATCCTCCATATAAGATTATATTCAGCCATCTAAGGTGAAGCAGATGGAGCGTGTGTATCTCTATCTAATCATACAGACTAATAAAGTTAAAGAAGAATATACAATGGAAGAAGAACATAATATCAGTGTCACTTACCTGTACTTTGTATTTAATTATCGGAATCTGATTATTTTCTTGACCTATTGTCTGTATTTTCTTAGTACTGATTTAAATAAGAAGTAGTAGCTATTCCATATGTAATATATTATAAGCATGCAATAATTTAAAGGTCAAATCAATACAATGATATTCTTTTTTTTTACAGTTGTCAAGGACCCGCCATATTCTGTAAAAGAATCTGGATATGCAGGTTTCATTATTTTAATTGAAATCTATCTGAAGAATAAAGATGACCCCAAAAAGATAACATTCAATTATGATTTGAATCTAGCTCAAGGTGGATGGATCAAGGACAGGTATGTTTTTCAAAACCCCAATGAAGAATTCAGAAAGAAGCTTTTGAAAGGGGGAGGTATACCCATTTCTAACAATGTATATTATGCTAACCCAGACCAGGAGAATAAAAGTCGTGACTCATTCCCAAGTGAGAAGCTCAGTAAAACCAAACTATCTTCAGATAATGTCAAGAAACACAAATCTAAAGAGCACAAAGATGAAATACCACACAGAACCAGTAGTTTTGAAAACTTGTTTGGTCCCCCCATTCAAAAGCCACCTAAAGTTTCACCAGATCCTAAAAAGCTTGAGAAATCCAGCACTGCCATTAAACCCGATAAAAAGGAAAAAGACAATAGCAGCTCAGATAAAAAGTCTAAGTATGAGAATAAAGAACTGAAACCTGATAAGGCCAAATTGAAAGAAGAAAAAGATAAACCTCGTCCGGATAAAGTTAAAAGTCACAGCAAAGAACCAGAGAGGTCTAAAGAAAAGAGTAA
The DNA here is from genome assembly GCA_951800055.1 of Cenopis cana. NCBI lineage: Eukaryota > Metazoa > Arthropoda > Insecta > Lepidoptera > Tortricidae > Cenopis > Cenopis cana. Next base: position 7,688,959 of record OX637489.1, on the reverse strand, counting down.
AAAGAGACCAAGTGAAAGGCCACCTTCTCCAGAACCACCTAAGAAAAAGCTCGGAATAAGCCCCAGCAGAAAGGCAGCTAGCCCTCCTCCCCGCTCCAGCAGCGCCTCCAGTGTCAAAGAGGAAACATACAAACCGCCTAAACATGGTTCAGAAGCAATGGAGCATAAGAAACAGAGAATTGATGAAAAACCAATCAAACCAGAGGAGGTGAAGCCAGATAAAGATCTCAAAGAAAAGAAGAAAAAGGAGAAGAAAAGTCATGATAAAGATAAAGAGAGAAAGGAAAAGAAAGAGCATAAAAAGGAAAGTCACAAGACTAAAGAAACTCCTAAAGAAATTGTCAAGGAAATACCTAAACCTAGAGAAGTTCCGAAGGAGAAAGAAATCATCAAAGAACCCATACGAGAAAAACCTCCAAAACCTGAAAAACCCATCAATAAATTTTCTATTGAAAACCTTAGAAAAAGCCCTCCACCTGAAATAGAGGAGCGGCCACCTGAAAATCACAAATCAAAAGAGAAAGGTGACTCTGAGAGAAAACACAAACACAAGAAAAAAGATAAAAAAAGAGATGAATCTAAAGAAAAACACAAAGAATCGAGTAAAGAGAAAAAACACAAGCATGATAAAAATCGGGAAATGCCGCCCGAGAAACCAGAAGTTATTGAGCGCAGGGAAACACCTACTTTCAAAGAAAGAACTATACCAGAACCAGCTTCACCAATATCATTAGATACAGCATCTCAGTGCAGCTCAAAGAGTGGTCTAGCTAAGATGTCTCATATTGGTGTTGAGGATGCTAATAGCAGTCACTCGGACTCTGAAAGTTCTATGATTGGTGACGAGGAAGACACTAAAAAGGTGGAAATCGCGTCACCAGTGTTACGCAAGCGTCCACCATCACCCGACCCTGAACCAGAACCAGAGTTAGAGCCGGAACCGGAGCCTGAACTAGAGCCAGAGCCTGTAGTCGAACCCCCAGCACCACACAAAGAAAAAGTAAAGAAACACAAAGACAAGAAAGATAGGAAGGAGGAGAAACGCCGCAAACGAAAAGCCAATGAAGAAGACGATCCAGAAGGACGAAAACTCGCCAAAAATGATTCAGGGCCAAACCACGATGACCATGGTGAGAGCAGCGGCTCAATGTCCATGGAAACTAAAGTTCAGGACAACGGGGTATCTAGCAGCTTAGGGGAAGATGCGGAACCCGGAGACCTATCCCCAGACTATATGGTGCAATTGAAGGGCTTACAAAAAAGAATCATGATGATTAAAAACAATGAAGACCTTGAGAGAGTAGTGAATCTAATAGCAGAGACTGGGAGGTACGAAGTCACAACCCAAACGTTTGACTTCGATTTGTGCCTATTAGACCGTTCCACAGTCCAGCAGCTTATTCAACTGGTCGGATGCTAGCTCCGACATTTTCGATCTTATTTAACTGTAAATAGTGGCTAATATAGTAGATAGTTTGAGTTGTACAGTTGTTAAAGTTATATGCCAGCGGGCATGCGCGAGCGCGAGCATGTGAATTGAAAAGTAAGGAAACCTCATAAATTTTAAAATAATTATAATCTTCACACTCAGTCACTTGAGTCGAGTGCAATACTGTATAGGTACCTTTATAAAGATATAAGACTGTTGAAAGATTGTATAAAGCAATAATGTACTTTTTGTGCGTTATTGTATTTATTCATTAATATATTAATATAAGTTAATCAACTCAGAGGTTTTAACTAAGTTTGTTATAAGGTTAGCTAAACCTGTTTTTGTGAGGACTTTCTGCAAATATCAAAATTGTGAACCTACGTTTAAATCATGATAGTGTAAATGAATATATATGATTTGCATTTCTAAAATAAAACTACACGTGGTTAAGTTTGTGCACATTGTTAATATTAATTTCTTTATCTCTGTATTTAATAAAAAATTGCATTTTGCATTACTTAGGTTACTACTGTAATTAGTACCCATTCAAACGATTGGATGTAAAAGTAAACACACTAAATCGTCAAAATTATCTGATAGTTATTGCTCACTGGCTCGAGTTTTGTAAACTTGAGCTTTTAAGCTGTTGTAAATTATGTTTGTTACATAACTTATTTTTTAATTTATCTAGTATTTTAGGAATATATTAAAGAGTGTATACAAATTATTTGTTTTATTCATAAAATAGCAATACGACAGATCCTTTAATGGATATAAATTTATATTCGACACTCCATATTATTTCCGTCGTGATAAGAAAATGAAGTCTAACGATTTATGGGAACTTTCGTTACACAGTGGAAATAATTAAAATGTACGCATATTTAGCAATCACCCCAGTACTCGCTAGTAATAGTACATTACTTACCATGAATTACCAAGGGCGGTAAAACAGAGAATGGCTCAGATCGCAGGTATTTGACGCCCGGGCGATAAATATATGAGATCTGAGGCTTTCTATATTACCGCCCGTGGTAAGCACAATTTTATGTCACCCCTGGCTAGAATGGGGGATTTCCCGCGGTATGATAGTAGCGGTAATGTACACCGCCTAATGCGGAAGTGGTCAGTAGTCGAACATTTTATTACAAGTAATATAATAAGTATGTATATTATAAGTAGTAGTATTTATATAAGTAGTGTTTAATTCGCTTGTCTCACCCGGGAATCGAACCAGCACCAAGTAAAATAAACATTTGCTATTTTATTCCACCAGTTGGTACAGTAAATGTTAAAGATAAAAATTTCTCTAAGAAACATTGGGTTTTAAACTCGTCTGTCGTGCGAGATAACCATAATACCTGATATTAAGTGCACAAGTTCTTAGAAAATGATATTATTTTTTTGAAAATCTTTCAATGCAGTTTTGTTTCTTTTTAAATATAATAGTACATTACTTACCAAGGGCGATAAAACAAAGAATGTCTCAGATCGCAGGTATTTTACGCCCGAGCCGAAGGCAAGGGCGATAAATATGCGATCTGAGGCTTTCTTTATTATCGCCCGTGGTAAGTACAAAATTTTATGTCACCCCCTGGCCAGGAAGTGGGTTTTTTGGCGCGCGGAGCGTGCGATAATGGCCACTTTATGGCCATGTGTGACATAAAATAATTTTCAATAAAACGACCTAACTTAATTCTTTAGTTCGCCTCCGCCCATACTTTTTTCCACCCTGTATACACTGATTCAATTAAATCTTTGTGAATATTCATCATCGTCACTCGTCAGCAAAGCAAATCAGACGAAAGACGTCCACTGCTGGACATAGGCATCAGTCCACTGGAGTCCACCAGAGTCCACCTTGTGGGGGGTTTACCCACGCTGCGCCAGTGGTCGCCACTCGAAAACCTTTCCGCCCGAACGATTCTACGTGCGATGCGCCCCGTAAACTGCCACTTAAGTTTAACGATTCGGAGGATTAAGTTTTTTTTTAAATACCAACGGTGGCAAACAAGCTACGGTCCACCTGAGTACATCGATTACTTTGGTTATGCTGAGGATAGCCTCATTTCTCCCAGCGCAGCCCTTTCATTGACTTCGAGCCTTCTTATGAGGCCCATAGTAAAAAGCATCGAGTAGATTATAAGGAACAAATAAAAATACATGGATATAGTGAACGAAACATTTATTCAAATGGATGTATCAATAATAATAAATCTTATAAAATCAATACATATTAAACCAAATAAATCAATGAAAATCAGAAAATGGATTTGACGATTTCATGAAAATGATGATGATTTGCGAGAACTTCCCCAAGAATGAAATGACGTGATAGAAATGATTTGTCAACGGTAATTCTACATTGATGAAAATCATGAAAATGCGTTACACTATTTCACTTTCTATAAACTTTTCAACTTAAATTTAACCATAGATAACAATTAACCATCATAGACCGATGGATTTCCTGCTCATCGCAGCGCTGCGCTGGATTCGAGTATATTCAGCCAATTCCGGAACGCGACAGAAACGTTCATCTTTTCTTGCCGCTCTTGTTTATGGTTTGCCGCCATTTTGTGTAGAAGTCGCCGATGTGTTGGACGGTGATGCCAGCTGCTTGTGCCGCGCCTGTCAAGCTGAATTCTTTATACTCTGGGTCTGATCCGGGAGGGTTTCCTACGAGGAGTATGAGGAGGGGGCTGGACTTCCCGTGACGGTCCGGCTCTCCCTGCCCGCCTGGTTTTTCATCAGCTGTGAGGTGGTGGCAGAACTCGAGGATTTGTATGAAGTTGTTGACATGTGGAGGCGCCTTTAAAAAAAAAAAATTATAACCTAACAAAACTTCAACACAAGCCAGGCAAAAATAGATCTAATGATAATCTTAGAAAGAGACATGCTTTCAATTAATTGACCTAATCAATGTTTAGTATAAAATCAGATAGGGGCCATCACATCAGTATAGATAGTTATCATAATAATTATTACGAATGGAATGCTAAACCCGTATTTACGAATGGAAAATACAAGAAAACAGGTTAGCACCATTTGGCTCATCTCCAATTTCAATATGACAACAACAACATAACGAACGATAATTCAATTCTGACTTAGAATCACGAGTACTATTGATTGAGATTTTCCATACAAATTTTGCTGTGTCAGTTTTGTGACGAGCCATATAAACTGTATGAAAAAACCGTCACAAAACTGACTTTTTTTGGAGGGACACTTTTTTACCGGATTCTGCAGGCTTTTTTACTTCAAGAAAGTCATGTTGCTAAAAGGCTCACAAAATGCCGTTCAACTTGAAATAATGTCATACGTTAATCAGTCTAAATGGGTGTTTCTGTGGTGTGTGTGTGTGTGTGTGTGTGCGTGAGAGCGTGTGTGTGTAGGCACCGACCTTCTTGGGATACTTGATGAGCGGCAGCGGACGGGCCTCGGCCGGGCGCTGCGCGCGCAGGAAGCGCGAGCCGCCGCGCAGCGCCGCCTCCAGCCAGCGGATCTAAGCCGGCAACTGTGCGCGCGCGCATGTGTGTGACCGTGTGTGTGTGTAGGCACCGACCTTCTTGGGATACTTGATGAGCGGCAGCGGACGGGCCTCGGCCGGGCGCTGCGCGCGCAGGAAGCGCGAGCCGCCGCGCAGCGCCGCCTCCAGCCAGCGGATCTAAGCCGGCAACTGTGCGCGCGCGCATGTGTGTGACCGTGTGTGTGTGTAGGCACCGACCTTCTTGGGATACTTGATGAGCGGCAGCGGACGGGCCTCGGCCGGGCGCTGCGCGCGCAGGAAGCGCGAGCCGCCGCGCAGCGCCGCCTCCAGCCAGCGGATCTAAGCCGGCAACTGTGCGCGCGCGCATGTGTGTGACCGTGTGTGTGTGTAGGCACCGACCTTCTTGGGATACTTGATGAGCGGCAGCGGACGGGCCTCGGCCGGGCGCTGCGCGCGCAGGAAGCGCGAGCCGCCGCGCAGCGCCGCCTCCAGCCAGCGGATCTAAGCCGGCAACTGTGCGCGCGCGCATGTGTGTGACCGTGTGTGTGTGTAGGCACCGACCTTCTTGGGATACTTGATGAGCGGCAGCGGACGGGCCTCGGCCGGGCGCTGCGCGCGCAGGAAGCGCGAGCCGCCGCGCAGCGCCGCCTCCAGCCAGCGGATCTAAGCCGGCAACTGTGCGCGCGCGCATGTGTGTGACCGTGTGTGTGTGTAGGCACCGACCTTCTTGGGATACTTGATGAGCGGCAGCGGACGGGCCTCGGCCGGGCGCTGCGCGCGCAGGAAGCGCGAGCCGCCGCGCAGCGCCGCCTCCAGCCAGCGGATCTAAGCCGGCAACTGTGCGCGCGCGCATGTGTGTGACCGTGTGTGTGTGTAGGCACCGACCTTCTTGGGATACTTGATGAGCGGCAGCGGACGGGCCTCGGCCGGGCGCTGCGCGCGCAGGAAGCGCGAGCCGCCGCGCAGCGCCGCCTCCAGCCAGCGGATCTAAGCCGGCAACTGTGCGCGCGCGCATGTGTGTGACCGTGTGTGTGTGTAGGCACCGACCTTCTTGGGATACTTGATGAGCGGCAGCGGACGGGCCTCGGCCGGGCGCTGCGCGCGCAGGAAGCGCGAGCCGCCGCGCAGCGCCGCCTCCAGCCAGCGGATCTAAGCCGGCAACTGTGCGCGCGCGCATGTGTGTGACCGTGTGTGTGTGTAGGCACCGACCTTCTTGGGATACTTGATGAGCGGCAGCGGACGGGCCTCGGCCGGGCGCTGCGCGCGCAGGAAGCGCGAGCCGCCGCGCAGCGCCGCCTCCAGCCAGCGGATCTAAGCCGGCAACTGTGCGCGCGCGCATGTGTGTGACCGTGTGTGTGTGTAGGCACCGACCTTCTTGGGATACTTGATGAGCGGCAGCGGACGGGCCTCGGCCGGGCGCTGCGCGCGCAGGAAGCGCGAGCCGCCGCGCAGCGCCGCCTCCAGCCAGCGGATCTAAGCCGGCAACTGTGCGCGCGCGCATGTGTGTGACCGTGTGTGTGTGTAGGCACCGACCTTCTTGGGATACTTGATGAGCGGCAGCGGACGGGCCTCGGCCGGGCGCTGCGCGCGCAGGAAGCGCGAGCCGCCGCGCAGCGCCGCCTCCAGCCAGCGGATCTAAGCCGGCAACTGTGCGCGCGCGCATGTGTGTGACCGTGTGTGTGTGTAGGCACCGACCTTCTTGGGATACTTGATGAGCGGCAGCGGACGGGCCTCGGCCGGGCGCTGCGCGCGCAGGAAGCGCGAGCCGCCGCGCAGCGCCGCCTCCAGCCAGCGGATGGCGTCGCGCGCGCCGTGCAACGTGCGCTTCAGGGAGTCCAACTCTTGCAGTACTGGAATACGACAAGTATAGGGTAGTTGACTCAAATTTTATTATTAAGGCCCTTAAGGAGCCAACAGCAGACATCTCCTGCAAGTTCCGCCGCACACTACCTTACTGCCATAACCGAGACTCGCATGAGAGTTTTAACTACATTGCGCGGTTTTATAAAGAGATTGAACTCGTAGTCGTAATACCTACCTAGTCTTCTAGCATGCACAAAAGATGACCCGCGTCAAAATGGGTTTATAATCATCATTAAAACGCATGTTTGGTACAGTGCGCGCCATCCACGAAGGCGCGCCTCTCCACAGCCCAAGCCGGACGACTGCGCACAGATTAGTATGAGATTCGCAGTGGAGGGGCGCGTCGTCGTGGATGGCACGCACCATATATTTAAACCAAAGCAACTATACTTGGATAACGATAACGCTAGGAAGATGATGGATGACATACCGACAGTAGGCACGAGGAGCACGAACGAGCGAGCCTTCAGCAACTGCTTGACGCGGCGGAGGTGGTTGTAGAGCGCGGCCGCGTCGAGCGCCAGCAGCGCGGGCGCCGCGGGGCTGCGCTCCAGCTCGCGCACCTGCGCCGTCAGCCACAGCCGCCCGAGCCGGCGGAGCAGCCCTGAACCCTCCTACAACAAATATGGTAAAACTTTGTACAGTACCCGGTACAATATATTATTATCGACCTTTGGAAAGAGATTCGGCTAATTTCGGCTTCATAGAGCGTTGTCTCACACAACCTATGTGACGTTTGTCAGTCGTCCTCAAAATATATAATATAGAGTTGTTAAACCCCGCCCCCCAACTCCAAATTGTGCGAAATGATACAATGATTGTTTGACAATACTTTTTCTAGTAGTTCTAACAGCTCTCTATAGACATCCGAAGTTTACATGTCACCGAATTGACGTAAACTAGCAAGTCCATAAAGTGCAGTATTTTTTGACATGAAACGTCAATTAATAAATAAGATAATTAATAGATGTTTGCCAGTGTTCGGAAATCGTAAACGACTGATTGTCTCTTTCTAAAGCCCGACGCGCAATATAATATTGCCGGGATTCTTATTGTTCCCCTCATGGGCCACCATGCCCGTCTTTGGTGGATATAACAATAGCTGGTTCAACATCTAAAGGTACAAAACACATAGGTAAATTATTACAAAGGTAAATAAAACTGTCATTGGATTTTGGACTTTCGAGAGTAGACAGTAAAGTCGCATTTTGAACAGATCACTTTGATACGACCATAGAACTGCCCAGTCAGTCAAATAATTTCAAGTATACTTTTGAAGTGAGCGCGAGTCAGAGCGTAGCCGGTATTTTAATACACGCAGGATCTCAGTAAGTCTTCGAAAGTTTTATTTGTTGACATTTCATTTCTTAACTTATTTTTTTAATCTCAGGAGTTAACAAGGATTGATATCTGTCCGCGGCTGGCTGAAAGAGGTATCATTTGACCTGGTTATTAAATACCCAACGTATCAAGGGATACAAAGATACGACACGCAAAATAAACTGCTTTAGTGTGAAACATAATAATAAAAAAAAAAACAAAAAAAACCTACTGTAAATGTTGCGTAATATTTAAATTTTAAAATCCATCTGCTACCATAAAACTAACTAAAAGGAATACTTTATTATTAAATTATCCTTGGCCTAATAGTAATATACTTACATAGGGTGTCTTTGAATTGTGCCACTCCCGACTCTTTTTGTGATTTATTTTCGTGTTCAATTTTGGAGCTGAACTCTTTTTGAAATAAAATATTTTCAAGGATCTGTTAAACCTGATTCTGGGAACAATTTTCGCAACTTGATTGCCAAAATCTATAAAATTCAGGATCCTTATAACATTTTCTTCATAGACTGATGGTTTGTACTTGTCTAGTATCTGCCATTCGGCAGCATCTTTATCAAACTTGCAGATGTTAGTACCACGTAAATTGAGATCTTCCGGCAGTGGAATCTTTTTATACTCCAATTTCAACTTTCTAGCAATATGTTTAGCATAATCCAAGATTTTCAACTTGCTAGGGCCTTCATTTCCTTTGGGGTAAAAGTGAAATGTGAATATATTCAGCAGATCAACAACACATTGGAAGAGTGATTCACCGCTGTCCCCACACGATAAAATGAGCTCTTTTTCTGATAGAACCCAGTCTAGTAGGAGTTTGATGCTTGGTAAAAAATTATCACCCAGCAAAAAGCTTTGAATTTCTTCTTCTTTTAGTTCATTTTCTTGACTTTTCGTATCTTTAGTCTTGTCACTGTGGCAATCTGTACCATTTACTTTAGCAGGAGTAAGATTGGCATCTTCTGTTGGTTTGACAGATTTTTCTAACTCTCCATTTTGTTCTTCTATTGGTTCATCTCCATCAGAATCATTGCATATGGATTCCTCACTCTTTGACTCATCATCAGATTTATATGTTGAATCTGACACATCAATATCATCATCATCGTCGTCAGAAGCATCATCAGAGGTGTCACTGCTTTCAGAATCTAGATCACTCAAGTCTGAGCTCCCAGAAGAAGCTGCGCGTCTTCTACGTCGGCGCTTAGTCACTGTCTTTTTCGCATTTGCTTTACTATCACCATTTTCTAACTTTTTATTATCATCATCAGCAACCTCTTTTGAGTCCTCAATTTCTGTTTGTGGAGGTGTTTGCTCCTTTTCAGAGTTAGTGGTATTAACTACTTCAGTTTCATTTGCAGTATTAACATAACTATCTGCTTTTTCTTCAACATCATCTACTGATACAGATTTGAATCTATATCTTCTTGCAGGGTTTTTAAAACCTAATTCTTCCATTTGCTTAAGTAGTTTCTGTAAGAGCTGGGATAACAATGCTAGTGTGAAAGCTTTTGCAGCAAATGCTTTTTGTTCATCTAATTCCATCATTTTCGATATTGTGAACAAGCAAATCTGAACAATTTTATGAACAAGGTTGCCATTTAAATATGATGGATTGGTGTTTTCTTCCTCCACTGCTTGTGCATACTCAGAATAATTTTTATTCATGTCTGGAAACTGTGATTTTGCAAATTCCATTGCAATTCTCAGTTCCTGGGCTATCTTATTACACCTTTGTGGCACATTGGTGTCATTTTTGCTAAAATACCAAACATCAATTAGCGACAAGAAGTTAGCAACTGTGTTTTGGATGTGTTCAGCCTGGGTATAGGTTTCTTCATCATTTAATGATTCACAATACTGTGTTTGTTTTTCTAGAATCTTTACCAAGTTTCCAGTAGCTCCTTCAAAAGGTGTTGTGCAGCTGAGACAGTGGATGTAATAGCAGACAGAGTCCAGGTTGTAATTTTTGTCCAGATATAAGTTGCCTAGTTGGTTAAATGGCATTCCGGAGCACATATCAATATGGGCTGCTTGCAGGTAATACCGAGCCGCTGTTGAAGGCTCGAAGTTGTGGAATATCTCAACCTGGTATCTGCTTAAGTCTCCAAGGTAGATTAAGCATTGGTAAACCACATAGCGTCCAAACTGGACTTCTTCCTCATTCTGGTTTGCTTCCCCCTCATCCTCTGGGTCCCCATCCTCCACCATAAGCTCATAATCTAATTCACCAGGCAGAATTTTAATAAAAGATTGCATCCTGTTTAAGATGTGATGAAAATGGCCTATCCCACACACAATATGAGTAAACAGGTAGTTATCGATGGCAGTATCCGAGTCCTGGTATTTCCTTGAAGCAGATACAGTTTCGTAGTAGCCCTTCCTCCATAACAGCTCAAGGGATTTTTTGCCATAGTTCGTTGGATCGAGAAAGAGCAATTTTTCACAATTTTCACGAAGTTTTTGACGAAGAACTTCAATCTTGGTGGAAAATAGGTCGACTATCGACTTGCTGCCAGCTGTCGCCTCGTCAACACGTCTGGCTGTGTCACTTACGTACCTGGAACCGAAATGTGTTGATAACACATGGCAACATGGGAAAATTCTATTGTTTACAACCTCATCACACCTGTCGCGTTTGACCTTTCACTTTGCGATTCTTGTTAAATACTCAATATTATTATGGTAGAAATAAATAAAACTGATGAATGTCTTACCGATAAAGTTTTTTGGCCTTTTCATTGCGTTCAGCAACTTTAGCCTCCAATATATCGCTACATCCTTTCTGCATCCTCAAGTCATTTTATAAACTTGTCAAGATGTTGATTGGTAAAACACTTTAAATTCCATAATAATTTCACAAATGTTTATGATCCAACTCATTTCCCTACAATCATGGTTTTCCTTTTTTTTCTTTTACGTAAAATTTAATATTGCTTTGACAGTCAGCTTCCATAAGCATGGCTGATAAGAAACAGATAGCAACATTAGCAACAAAATAGAAAAGCTAACCGACCATAAACAAACGGAATCCATCCACGCACCACCACACCATCCAGCTGTAACTTGATTCGATTTTCAGGACACGACCGGATAAGTGGGTGATGATACTGATCCGGGTGTGAAGTAGGGACTTAAGAGTGAATGATTTAAAATGTCAAATTCATTACATTACATTCTCAAAACAAAATGTTCGTTCATTGATCATCATTATGACGTGTGTAGATGAATTGTGCTTTTGAGTTTTGTTAACAATCGCAAGAAAAATACATTTGTTTATTTTGATTTCTAATACCTTTTGTGTCGTATACACATTATTATTAAAGTCGGTTGGGACACATTTGTTTTAAATTACTGTGACCAATTTATAATGGAAAGTGCACCTTGCGTATTTTTAGGCATCAAAGTAAAGCCGGGGCCGATTGAACGGTTCAAATTAGAAAACTTTGCCCTCGATAACACGGTAGAGAACCTTAAACTTGAAGCAGAAAAGAAGTCTAACGTGCCATCTGAATCTTTGGGCAAGTATCCAACATATTAGTGCCATTTCGAAACCCTTACATATAGTTGTTTATATGCACTTTGTATGGTTCCATTATGTTCGAAATAACTCGCTGTTCGTATATCTTTCTTTAAAACCTTCTAGATGTTGAATGACGATATATTATGTTAAATTAAGTCTTATTTTTGACTACTTGCAGTTCATAATCTATTTAAATAACAGTGAAGATAAATAAGATATTGTATCTAGTCTAAATTAGGTTTAACCCATTCATTGTCAAGTGTAAGTGTAAAACAAGCTTACAGGCTGCCTGATAATAAGCAAATATCATTTTTGTGGCATCACACAGGTAGCTGATAGCATGTTTTCCAATTTGTAATGTAATTAAAATATATAAGTCCGAAAGTGAATCCTAGCAGTGGTGGACGAGAACACTTAGGTTGTGAAATGAGCTTCCTGCTGAGGTATTCCCAATTTGCTACAGCATGGGACTCTTCATAAAGGTGAAAACGGTTCTTAGGGGTCAGCAATGTGTGAGTGACACCTCTGGTGTTGCAAGAATCTATAGGCGACAGTAGCCACTTACCATCATGTGCGCTGTCAGCATGTTTGCCACTGATATGATATACAATAAGTAAATAAAAAGAGTAGTAAAAATATGAACATAATATTGTGTTTGTTTTTTAGAACTAATCCACCATGGAAAAATTCTGAAACCGGAAGCCACTCTGCAAGACAGTGGCGTGAAAAGTGGTGAAATGGTTCATGTGGTCAAGAAAAAGGTGCCGGCAGCTGCCCCTCCTCCTCCAACTTACACTGATGCTGAGTTACTACAAATTGCAAACTCATTAAGGACTTTAGGATGCACACCCAATGCTCCTGGGTGGACGAGGGCTATGCAGGTACTACTATCATATGAGACTTGTTCTGTGTGAGTTTTAGTGCTACTAAATAGCCACTAATCAGTTGTTTATTATTTACATTCATATTTAAATGAAAGCTGTCTATTTCGCCATTTAATTTTCCAATATGTTTATTAGAAGGAAACCTGAAAGATTGATAATTTTAGGTTTACCAAAAAGCACCTACAAGAATATGTGTTACGAAGTTTTCTAAAACCACCATTCACTCCACTGTCAATCTGGGGTATCCTAAATGCTTCACAGTCTATTACATGTTGAAAGACATGCATTTTCATGTAAGATATTGTGAAACACAGCTTTTTAAAATAGCAACCTAAAGCTATAAGTTAGATAATTTTTTAATTAATCATTTATTTCAGGTATTTGTGGCCCATAATACAAATACTTTAAAGACTAACATACATATCATTATATTTCCTAAAACTAAATAAATAGTATCACGTTGGGACGACCACGCGAGGCGCTTACTCTGGGTGTCAAATAACTGGTTGCGAAACCGCCAGAAAACTACACCTTTTGGCCAGAAATCCTCCTTCATGAAGTTCGACAGCTTGTCTGTTGGGACCCTCACTACAAATGAATTGAAGTTCACATTGCCATTGCCTAAAAACTCCAACAATCATGTTGCACTAAATTGAATACTATTTTAGCACGGACCCACATGCCACTTGCATTTACTGGTCAGATACTTATTGGAACTCATAATATTTCCAGCTCCTAAATGACGAATCAGCTATGAATGAAATCCTCGAACACGCCCCATCTCTCCGCGAAGATTGCGTGACGCTGTCGATGCTGCACTCTGTAGAGCTGCTGGCAGCGTTGGGTGCTAACGTCAACACTATGCGTCGCGCCGCCGCCGCGCACCCGGACCTGCCGGCCGCGCTCACGCACCTCGCGCGGCTTGTGCATACGAGGGCTAACACTAGCACGACCGGCGACAATGGTTTGTGTTTTTTACCTTTATATTATAGAACTAGATTCACAATCAGCCGAAAAAAATGGCTCACAATACTACTGGGATGTAACTGACAGTGTCAAATTGGGCCACATTTCCCGCCATTTATTTCTATATTTTAAGTCAATGCTTTAGATGTTGAATCAGTTGTTGTTATATCCACCAAAGGCAACATGGTGGCCCATGAGGGAGACAATAAGGATCTACCAAATTACATGTTATAACAGATTACAATAATATGAGCAGCAACTGCTTAAATGATAAATCAGCCGTTTTGTTAAAAGTATCCAATTCAACTTGTCAGTGAACCGAATCACTCTCATTCCCAATACAGGGCTTGTCAATGAATGTGTGAAAGTTTTCTAAGTATTGGCAGCTTGCATGTCACTGAAGTTGCATTGGTCGTTGGACTTCTGCTTACATCAAACAAACCGCATTTTATATGTATTATCAAGTTAATTATGTATCAGTATTCGACGATCTCCATATTGATATAAATAGAACCACCTATTATCACGTAAGTGTGATCTTCACCATACAAATTATAACTTAGTAATCATAAACGTAATATGATTGTTTCAGTACCAACATCAGGCTTCTCGTATTCTCTGGAAGCACTCTCTGAAGATGAGGATGCAGATGAAGAGGAGACTGAAGAAGGGGAAAGGAATACTATCACCCAGGAACAGTTTGCTGCAGCTCTGCAAGTATGTTGTGTGGTCTACTTTGTGTCTATAAAACATGTCTTTTTTTAAACCTGACTGTGGCTAAGGCCGTGCCCAATAAAGCGATAGGAGTGCGCGGCTGGAGAGTGGCCTGGCCTGACCACGCGGGCGGTTTAAACACTGGAAGAGCTTGCGCTCCAGTGAGATTGGTTGAGCGATTAAATCGAATCTGATGTGTGTCAGTGGAATCGAACTACTGGGAGTTTTGTCGCTGGTTAATTAAACTTAGCCTAGCTGAGAAGAGTCCAGCAAGAAACTCTGCTAGGCCCGAAACATATCGTTATTAATTGATTTCTTTTAGCATAACTACATACGTAGCACAAAGCACAGAGAACTTTAATTAAAATCAGATATTGACGGATGTAACATACTATGTATTACCGACATTTTGAAACGGGCAGCTTTTGCTTGGTTTTCTAACGATCCGTTGCACCTTATGTCATTAACCTTGCCATGAGTTTGCAATGTTTACATTACCGTACTCGCTAGCGACTGCGTAAACGATGTAGTATGGCGATTCTTAGTTCCATTGCGTAACCGCCAGAGGCGCTGTACTTTTGTCCATACTAAATCGTTTAAGCAGTCGCTAGCGAGTACGGGAATGCAAACATTGCGAACTCATGATTGTCACGATTGTCAGGCGGCGACTGAAGCAGTGTCGTCTGGCAGCCGAAGTGGCGGCGCGACCAGCCAAGACTCGCTGCTGCGGCTGCTGCAGGCCGGCTCTAGCTCTGGACGGGACACCGAGCCCGCCGGCGCAGGTACCATCCCATCCCACTGTTTTTATACCACGTCGGTGGCAAACAAGCGTGCGGCCCGCCTGATGGTAAGCGGTCACCGCAGCCTATGGACGCTTGCAACCCCAAGGGAGTCACACGCGCGTTGCCGACCCTAAAACCCCTAACCCTCGCTGCTGCGGCTGCTGCAGGCCGGCTCTAGCTCCGGACGGGACACCGAGCCCGCCGGCGCAGGTACCATCCCATCCCACTGTTTTTATACCACGTCGGTGGCAAACAAGCGTGCGGCCCGCCTGATGGTAAGCGGTCACCGCAGCCTATGGACGCTTGCAACCCCAAGGGAGTCACACGCGCGTTGCCGACCCTAAAACCCCTAACCCTCGCTGCTGCGGCTGCTGCAGGCCGGCTCTAGCTCCGGACGGGACACCGAGCCCGCCGGCGCAGGTACCATCCCATCCCACTGTTTTTATACCACGTCGGTGGCAAACAAGCGTGCGGCCCGCCTGATGGTAAGCGGTCACCGCAGCCTATGGACGCTTGCAACCCCAAGGGAGTCACACGCGCGTTGCCGACCCTAAAACCCCTAACCCTCGCTGCTGCGGCTGCTGCAGGCCGGCTCTAGCTCCGGACGGGACACCGAGCCCGCCGGCGCAGGTACCATCCCATCCCACTGTTTTTATACCACGTCGGTGGCAAACAAGCGTGCGGCCCGCCTGATGGTAAGCGGTCACCGCAGCCTATGGACGCTTGCAACCCCAAGGGAGTCACACGCGCGTTGCCGACCCTAAAACCCCTAACCCTCGCTGCTGCGGCTGCTGCAGGCCGGCTCTAGCTCCGGACGGGACACCGAGCCCGCCGGCGCAGGTACCATCCCATCCCACTGTTTTTATACCACGTCGGTGGCAAACAAGCGTGCGGCCCGCCTGATGGTAAGCGGTCACCGCAGCCTATGGACGCTTGCAACCCCAAGGGAGTCACACGCGCGTTGCCGACCCTAAAACCCCTAACCCTCGCTGCTGCGGCTGCTGCAGGCCGGCTCTAGCTCCGGACGGGACACCGAGCCCGCCGGCGCAGGTACCATCCCATCCCACTGTTTTTATACCACGTCGGTGGCAAACAAGCGTGCGGCCCGCCTGATGGTAAGCGGTCACCGCAGCCTATGGACGCTTGCAACCCCAAGGGAGTCACACGCGCGTTGCCGACCCTAAAACCCCTAACCCTCGCTGCTGCGGCTGCTGCAGGCCGGCTCTAGCTCCGGACGGGACACCGAGCCCGCCGGCGCAGGTACCATCCCATCCCACTGTTTTTATACCACGTCGGTGGCAAACAAGCGTGCGGCCCGCCTGATGGTAAGCGGTCACCGCAGCCTATGGACGCTTGCAACCCCAAGGGAGTCACACGCGCGTTGCCGACCCTAAAACCCCTAACCCTCGCTGCTGCGGCTGCTGCAGGCCGGCTCTAGCTCTGGACGGGACACCGAGCCCGCCGGCGCAGGTACCATCCCATCCCACTGTTTTTATACCACGTCGGTGGCAAACAAGCGTGCGGCCCGCCTGATGGTAAGCGGTCACCGCAGCCTATGGACGCTTGCAACCCCAAGGGAGTCACACGCGCGTTGCCGACCCTAAAACCCCTAACCCTCGCTGCTGCGGCTGCTGCAGGCCGGCTCTAGCTCCGGACGGGACACCGAGCCCGCCGGCGCAGGTACCATCCCATCCCACTGTTTTTATACCACGTCGGTGGCAAACAAGCGTGCGGCCCGCCTGATGGTAAGCGGTCACCGCAGCCTATGGACGCTTGCAACCCCAAGGGAGTCACACGCGCGTTGCCGACCCTAAAACCCCTAACCCTCGCTGCTGCGGCTGCTGCAGGCCGGCTCTAGCTCTGGACGGGACACCGAGCCCGCCGGCGCAGGTACCATCCCATCCCACTGTTTTTATACCACGTCGGTGGCAAACAAGCGTGCGGCCCGCCTGATGGTAAGCGGTCACCGCAGCCTATGGACGCTTGCAACCCCAAGGGAGTCACACGCGCGTTGCCGACCCTAAAACCCCTAACCCTCGCTGCTGCGGCTGCTGCAGGCCGGCTCTAGCTCTGGACGGGACACCGAGCCCGCCGGCGCAGGTACCATCCCATCCCACTGTTTTTATACCACGTCGGTGGCAAACAAGCGTGCGGCCCGCCTGATGGTAAGCGGTCACCGCAGCCTATGGACGCTTGCAACCCCAAGGGAGTCACACGCGCGTTGCCGACCCTAAAACCCCTAACCCTCGCTGCTGCGGCTGCTGCAGGCCGGCTCTAGCTCTGGACGGGACACCGAGCCCGCCGGCTCAGGTATCATCCCACTATTATAGTTCTTTTGTCTCACGAGCGCTGGTTGGCTGTGGTTGTAAAGCAGACGCGTCGAATAAAAGGAATTTCGTACATTGACTCATCATTATTTGTCTCTGTCACTCGCCCGCAACCCGCAATTATGTTGGCGTCGCGCTTACACAGTGATGATCAATGTCACACTTGTATGACAGATGAAACGGAGTACCTAACGACCTTTTTGCTCCCTATTGTTTTATAGCGACAAAAGCGGAAAATATAAGTTTGTTTTTTTGTTTTTATAGTCAATATTCATCCATAGTTTTGGTCATATCATTAGTGATCGAATTTTATTCATCAGGTAGTAGCGGGCGTTCCGTGATCACGCCGGAAATGTTCAGCGAAGCCATCACAGAGGTGTTCAACAGGACTGGATCTAACAGGGCGTCTAGTACGCCCATGGAACAAAGTACAACAGGTATATAAGCAGGTTTTATAACTAACTACCACTTACATAATAGTCTAACTTGCATAATTTGAAATATGAAACCGCGTCTTCAACTGTTTTTCGGGTAATGGCCGATGATAAAATAACAGCTAAAATATTTGGACTAAGGTAATGGGCGACTCACTCGCGTGACGTCATAGCGCC
The DNA here is from genome assembly GCA_951800055.1 of Cenopis cana. NCBI lineage: Eukaryota > Metazoa > Arthropoda > Insecta > Lepidoptera > Tortricidae > Cenopis > Cenopis cana. Next base: position 7,671,023 of record OX637489.1, on the reverse strand, counting down.
GCTCAAAGGTCACCTTTAGGGTGATATTCAATGCGATAGAAAGTGATGTAGCGAGTGATGCGCGTGCGATAGAAGGAGATGGCCAAGCGTAGGCACGTTTGGCTTGCCTCGCGGGGATTTGTTAACAGTGAGGCTTCTGTACGTAGTACTATTACTTATTCTGTGCTAAGGTATGGGTCCCACCGCTGGCGAGAAGCGAGTACTTTCATACTATTTCTACTCGGTTTGTCGCTCCAGCGAGTAAAATGACTATGAGAGTATTCGCCGGCGTTGGGATTAGTTCCTTAATTTTTAGTTCACACGACACTTCTAAATAGGCGTGATCAGATTAGTCGTTAATGTTACATACGAAAGAAATAATCTGTGATAACTTGAGTCCTTTTAGAGATCAGGTAATTATTTTTTGCAGACATATATGAAGCAATATCAGATCATTTTATAGATTCAGTCGTTATGATAGTCGGTATTTGTCTCTCACCCTTACATACTGGCTAGTATACTTAAAATTATTTGAACTGTCCGAGTTGGATCAAATTAGGCCGTTCAAAAAGCGACTTTACTATTCAAGCGTGAAGATTCAAAGTCCAATGACAAGTTTTATAAAATGTCGGAAATTTTAAATAATTTCTACTATAAGGGGCGCACTGTGGAACGAAAAACCCCTCTCCATAGAAATAGGAATTTATTTTTTTAAGTGTATGTTTTTTTGATTGAAATTCAATCCTCTAGTTATCTTTAGGTCAAAAAATGAATATGGGCAAGTTTGGCTGAAAAACCGATGAGTTATAATTTTTTGACGAAAATTTTGTATGGAGAGTATGCAAAAAAACGTAATATCTCAAAAAGTGCAAGGAAAACCGTAATATCCTCCCGCATGAATTTAGTACTAATTATTTGTGATTTTTTGGCATACTTGTTATTTCCCGGACAGGTGCACTTTTTTTTTAAAAAATCAAAAACTAAAATATTAACATTTGTATGTATTAAGCTTGGTAATAAGACGAAAAATGAACAAAAAATATTTATAATAAGGTACACAAATAAAAATAATACCAAAAATAAAGTAAAAGGAACAAAAACTAAATGCTAGAAATTACCTAATATACAAATAAACACTAATTATCAATAAACTAATTAATGTCTTCGGTTTCTGCGTCACTGACATCGGGAAGAATGCTCGTAATCATAAGATAAATGTCCTAATTATCTAATGAGTACTAAAAGTAATATTTCTAATTTCTCTAATGTGCTCGTAATGGATATCAATTAGGATAGTATTGTATTTTTAAGGGTAATTACCAGCAATATTCCATAAATAGACTGCACTTTCATTGCATTATTTATTACGTTTTGAACGTTTTAGCTGCTAACACCATAACTGCATATGTAATGGAGAGTTTAGCGACGAACTTAGACCTGTACGTTATTTTGAAAAACCAGGAGGCTCCTTTTGACCACGAAGCCTTGCTCACAGCAGTGGTTTCCAGGATAGATGGACAACTAACTGAAGAAGAGTACGATACCCTCAAAGAATTTTGCCGAAGATTTTCAAGAGCTGCTTCGGAAAGATGGAAGAAATGCCGAAGAGATACGAAGAAATTTAGAAACACTTATGAAGATTGGCTAATGCAAAATGTAGATTGGCCAAGCTTCGTAGTTTTGCGAGTTGATTCACCCACGGAAGAACAATTTGATATAATCGATCAAGAACCGTCGACGTCATCGGTCGGAACAATGACTACAATAAAACGTAAGCCATTTGAAGATCTGGGAACCAAGCAGAAGAAGAAAAGATTAAGTGAATTACTTGCCGAAGATGCTGATGAACTGGCATATGCTGCTGCAGAACGTCTGAAACAGGATGGCCGGGATGATTTTGCGGCAGTTATTGAATTCGTGCTCAAGAATCCAGAAGCAGCATCTACATTGAGGGAACAAATTACAAGAACGTTTCATGGCGGAAATGAACCTCTTGATAGATGTGGTCAAACAAGGTTCTGGGACCACTAATGATGGAAACACGTCGAGAAAGTTTTTCCAGAACCCTGGTAAAACAGCACGCATTACAGGGCTAGATGAAGAACTGATCAGAAGATTTGCAGTAATCGTGCAAGCAATTACCTCGGGAGAAGTTATAAATGTGGAAAAATATAGAGAATATGCCCACCAAACGGTAAAAAAATATGTAGAACTCTATAACTGGTACCATATGTCCGCAACTGTACATAAATTACTGGTCCATGGAGCGGACATTATTGCCCACAACGCAGTTTTGCCGATCGGTTGCCTTTCAGAAGAAGCATCTGAGACCCGAAATAAAGATTTCAGACGGTTCCGGGAACACAATTCTCAAAAAAAGAGTAGGCAGGATTCGAATCGTGACATTTTAAATATGTTACTGCTATCCTCAGATCCTAAACTAACTGCAATGAGGCCAACACTACACAAGAGGAAGAGACAAACCTTATTCACTGAAACCCTGAACCTTCTAGACGATTCAGAATCAGAAAATCAATCGGAAATGATGTACGCTTCCGAGATAGACTCCGATTCCGAAGTGGATGATGAAATAAGTGACGCAGAAACCGAAGAAATTGATTAGTTTATTGATAATTAGTGTTTATTTGTATATTAGGTAATTTCTAGCATTTAGTTTTTGTTCCTTTTACTTTATTTTTGGTATTATTTTTATTTGTGTACCTTATTATAAATATTTTTTGTTCATTTTTCGTCTTATTACCAAGCTTAATACATACAAATGTTAATATTTTAGTTTTTGATTTTTAAAAAAAAAAGTGCACCTGTCCGGGAAATAACAAGTATGCCAAAAAATCACAAATAATTAGTACTAAATTCATGCGGGAGGATATTACGGTTTTCCTTGCACTTTTTGAGATATTACGTTTTTTTGCATACTCTCCATACAAAATTTTCGTCAAAAAATTATAACTCATCGGTTTTTCAGCCAAACTTGCCCATATTCATTTTTTGACCTAAAGATAACTAGAGGATTGCATTTCAATCAAAAAAACATACACTTAAAAAAATAAATTCCTATTTCTATGGAGAGGGGTTTTTCGTTCCACAGTGGGGCGGGTGTTTTATGTGGGACATAAACGCGGACATAACAAGACCAGCTCCATTTCATCGTGGGATGTTTGCATGTGCCTTCGCGATCAAAAAGTGAGCCAGTATATTTATGTCACACCTGGCCATAAAGTGTCAATTCGTGTGCGGGAAAATCCCGCTTCCTGGCCAGGGGGAGACATGAAATTTTGTACTTACCACGAATGGTTATAAAGAAAGCAGTAGATCGCATATTTACCGATCTTGCCTTCGGCTCGGGCGTCAGATACCTGCGATCGTATTTATTTCCGTTGTAATAGTCCCAAAGCGCTAAAGCGGGTATTACACTGTCCTGAATTCAGAACGTTTAGAAGGGTTCGGACTTTCGGACCTATACGTTAGAGCGAGATGCTTCAACTCCCCTCCACTAGTCAGGATTCTGAATTCAGGACAGTGTTATACCCGCATAAACATTGAAAGGGTCGTTGGAGTTGCGGGCGTCTATAGGCTGCGGGTCCATCGGGTGGACCGTACGCTTGTTTGCCACCATCGCCGTATAAAAAAATAAAAGATTGCTCGACCATACTATTGTTACAGCATCTTCATCAGCGAGCCCAGTGGGCGGTGATTTTTCTACGCAGCTGACACGCATGCACGAGATGGGTCTAAGGGACGACGCGCTCAATGTGCGCGCGCTGCTCATCTGCTCTGGTAAGGGGATGCCTAGAGCCTTGTAAACCGGTACACCATGATAAAACACAACACGAGACAACAATAAACAAGACATGCACACACACACAACAACCAGACACGCACAACAACAACACAGCAACAAGAACAACAAGAAACAACACAACAACAGCACAAAAGAAGCGTTTGTCTTTCGAGCACTAGAAAACGAGATGTAACACTATTCAGGAACCAAAGCTTTTTTTTGGTCAAATTTCCATAAATATCGAACTTTACAGCATCACCCATCGGCTTGGCTGAGAATGGATTATTTTTTACCTGACTATGCAAAGACAAAAGAGAGTTTTGATTTTAGCAGTCTAGTCTGTAGTTGAATAAATTTTGTATTTTATTGAGACTTGTTCTCGAGGTGCAGAAACATTAGCTCTAAATCAATTTTGATTGTTTCTTTTTCTTATCCGGGTTGATAAAACAACGCATAACGGCGATACGCCAGCCCACTATGACACTAATGATGCGATGACTGACCTTATTTTACATGTGATAATGATAATGTTGCCACGGATGTAATACAATAGGAAGTAATGCGTGTTTTGTTTCAGGCGATGTCAATGCGGCAATCAACTTGGTGTTCAGTGGCGCTATTGCTGACGAGTAGTTATAGTTCGAACCTAGGGTTCAATTTAAATAAACGTGTTGAGATGCAATTCCAATATACTTTCTATCGAGCACACTCCCAAAGCCTGCGTTTCCACTAAAGCGAAGCAGAACGGAGACCTGCAGAATTGCCCAGTCAAATTAATATGGTTACGAAAACCTCACTACTGATCACGTTGGGGGGGGGGGTACAGGTACAAGGAAACCTCGCGTGTATTTTTTTTCTGCACCTACAACACCGAGAAATGATATCTACTCATGTAGCATTTTCTTAAAAGATAAGAGAAATTACACAATCACGTTTGCATAACGCATATACCTACCAAAATAAGCACAAGATCAACTAAAATAATAGGTGGTAATAAATTCAAAAAATATACGCGAGGTCGTCTAGAACATCACCAAGGGGGGAGGGGGGTCTAAAAGTGGGCCAAAAAACCTCGCGTGATTTCTGGATGAACTCAAACCCAGCCTCAATGGATTTTAGGGTTTATTTAACTCAACATTAACGACGGTAACCCGATCGTAACCCGGCCTGTCAGGGACGAGGTAACCGACCTCGGTGCGGTGGGTTCGTGTCCGTTCTGTATGTAATACTATATTTGCTCTGAACAAGTATCCCGCGACACAATGGGACATTGGCGTGCTGTCAGACGAGCATGGAAACTTTTAATGCGGGTGTGGCATCGTCGTTTATTCTACAGTACCCGGCGATAAATATTGCATGTGTCTCTGGACTGGAGAGACTGCTAATTTTGGCTTCGTAGAGCATTGTAATTGTAGCACACTACTTATGTGACGTTAGCCATATCATGAAGTGCAGCATTTGTTTGATATGAAACGCCGATGAATATTGTACATGTACACGTGTCCAAAGAGAATATAACCACTACGTGCACGTGTCGCCCTCGGCGCTAGCGACACGTGTCGCGGGACATTTATCCCACAGCGAATCCTTGGCTGACGTGTCAGAACGAGTACGCGCAATTATTCATCCGATTTCAATCCAGCTTGTTTAGTCTGTCTATGGCCCTTGGCTATTCTGAGGAATTTGACCTGAATAATAAAACAATCTAGATTTTTAATCGAATTTAATTAATACCTGTAAATTTTAAAGATTGCTTAAATTAAATATCACTGGATGTATGAATCCATAAGGGCAAGTGTAAATAATACCTAAGAAATAAACTAATACTATTTATCAATGTGTGTTTACATTAGCCCACTTTAATATAAATACCATGGTAAAGTAGCTAAGTAGTCATGTCAGAAGAATAAAATACTCTGTTGTATTGGTACATTAGTGACTTGTATAGTGAAGGAGCTATAAGTGCTCGCTGCTAATAGTCAAAAACTATGTGTCACTAAGTAAAATTACTTTGCAAGATTCATAGAAATAGTACAAAAAGTAGAATTGATGTCAAAGGAAAGCTGTTGGCGACAAGCATTGTCCAAGCTTGAAATGCTGAGTAAAAAAATATTTATATGTAAATAAAGCACCTTCAAGGTGGCCTCAACTATGAAAGATCTCACAAATGCTTATAGCAAATGCAATACTTTTAGAATTCTGGTAACAGCAGAGTAGCGCAGATAGTGTAGAATGAAGTGAAGAATATTAACCAGCCAATCCTGGAACCATTACATAACAAACCGAGGCTAAATAATATTGGCGTTATTGTATGAATATACCGATATTATTTGCTAGTAATTCGCCATGTGATCGGCTCCTCTACCCTACGAGCAACATCACAACAATCTACATGAAACCATTCTAATCTGCTTTGTAATACTAGCAGCATCCATAACAACTCTTAATGATTACTAGCGCTTCAATTTGAAATTCATGTTTCGCTTGGACTGCTTCCTGTGGGTACTATTGTCTGCCTTCAGGCGGCACTGCTCTCGTTTTTGCATACGCCTGTAGTACCAAGCCGCGCTGTTAGAAGGGCGTTCACCAAACAGCTCATGTTCAAGTTTCTTTCTAGGCTCAATGCGCATCAAAGCGCGTTTTTCGTACCAAGCCTCTTCCTGCTTTTGTTTGTGTTTGTCTTGCTTCGACGGCTTTTCCTTCCGCTCGTCTGAAGTTTGAGTATACTTCACGTTCTCTTTACCGTCTGCAAACTGGCCAATGTAATTGCTGCGTTCAAAATTACGACTAGGCATGTTCTTGTATGGATTTTTAAGAATGAAGTAGTTTTCTTGAGAAGAAGTTACTGAAAACTCATCATCATTTAGATAGTCGTTTTTAATTTCCCACTGTTCGTATTTATTTTTTCTTTTCTGTTTCTTGTTTAAGTGTCGTCGGTCGTGTTTCTTCCTTTCCTGTTTGTGCCTTGGGGCCATATATCGGTCATCTTTTCTGAACTCTTCTTCGGAATCGGAAACGGATTTTTCCATAGTTGAGTCAAGCGACCGTTTTGATCTTTTCTTACGATAATCTGTCCTAGTGTCTCTGCCCTCAAGGTTATTTCTTTCGGTAATTTGTTTTGTTTTGTTATCTTTATCGGATCTCAATGAGTCTGCATAAGTGATTCTCTTTACTGGTGTAGATTTCGCGTCATCATTATCTTTTATCTCGGGTTCCTCATGACTTAGGACGATGTTAAGATTAATTCCTTCCTCGGATTTGTCTTTTTTTTGTTGATTATTTAGTTTCTCCAACTTCAGTGCGCTTTTGAAGCTTTTCTTATCTTTTGTAGCTTGTTGTTTCTCATTTTTTAATCTCCTTGCGATAGCTTCGTCCAACCAACTTCTGTTTTGCATGTAAACATTTTTGAGCTTATCTACGTCACGTAGATAATCTTTTTCGAACGCTGGTTGAAATGCATTATTTTCCAGCAACTTCTTCTCATTGTTATTTTCATCGTCCAGGCATTTCGTCAGTCTCTCTACATTCTCGCTGTTAAGAGGCGCTTCGAACATTTTCTTACACCGAGGTTGCTTTATGCCCAACTTGTCAGTTGTTTTTTGTTGTAGCTTGATGTTGTTTAACAGGGTTAGTTCTTTCAGCTTGTTTCGTAAGTAAGCGTTTTCTTCTTGGAGTTTGTAGAGGTTGGACAGTATTTTGTTGACTGAAGGTGTTGTGTGCATGCTGCAGTCATCTCTGACTCCCCACATGTGTCCGATGGCAACACCAGCGGCAGTGATCACGCTGCCGAGCACTATTATGTTGAGGACGGTGCTCAGCCTCTTGTTCCGTCTATGAACATAGGTCTTGAGTTTCCCTCTGTTGTCTCCGAGGAAGTCATCACTCCTTACAGATTCGTCGTGCTCTTTAGCACTGTCGGTGAAGGGGTCGACCGAAATGAACTGGGGTATGTGGTCTGTTGGACGGTCCTCTTTTGGCGTGGGAATTTCTTCGTTAATTTCACATGGTATCGATTCTGGTTCACTGTCGGTGATGACGGAAATGCCATCCGTATCTTCATCTTTGTCATTCTCCGCCGTATCTCTGAAGCAATATAAAACAATAAACTATAAGTGCTGAATGTAAACAACTTAAATTATACAAAGTTACTTCAAACTTAATAAACAACTGTAGGTATGTATGCGACAAATGTTAATCATTATTATTTTGTGGTTTTTCAATTGTCAATGGTGATTGCATTTAAATCTAAATAGTAATTTACATAATGTGATGTAGATGGCCAGAAAGCCAGAATACAACATAATATATTAACTGTTTGGTTCCTTTGCCAGACGTAGCCTCTTTATTGTACAGTCGCCATCAAATATATCTGTACTCTTCAGGGTGCTCAAAAATATCTGAACATGCACTCTAACGCCTTGACAATAAGGTCGTGTTCAGATATTTTTGAGCACCTCGTTCGCTCCGATATATTTGCTGGCGACTGTAAGTCAAAATAATTATCTCAGGGATTAATGATAGCTCCTTATTTCAATCAAAGTACTAAGATTAAGTAACTTTGTAAGCGCCAAACAGACATCTCCATTTACATTTTAATTTATTTATGATAATAGTTGATAGAGTCCAGAATCCTGTTGCTCTTGGTAGAATCTTCTTCTTTTCTTGGTTGGTTCGTGGAAATAGTAGACACTCTTGTCCAGTTGATGATTAGCGGGTTCAACGTACAGTCAACCAATTTATTTCTGGGCCACTTTGTACCTTGTCACAATGAAAACCAATATGAATGCCGCTAGAAATCTCATATTAAAAATTTACTGTGACAAGGTACGAAGTGGCATAGAAATCAAATTAGTTAACCATACTAATGTGCGAAAATCGTGAGCGGTTAGTATCGCTCGAGTTATCGAGACACGTGCCACGTGCACTTTATGAGTTTGAAAACATAGTTACAATTAAATTAAAAGAAAATATGGTTATTTTCGAATTGACCGGTTCGTCAACGCGGATCACGCGACTACCTATATAAAAGTGCAACTAAACTGGCAACCGTACTGCCTTCTCGAAGATCTCACGGTTCGAAAATAATTGCTATACGATAAATTATAATAAAGTATTCACATTTAAATACCTATATTTTTTGCTGTTAAGTAGGTATAAATACGGAAACATAAGTTTTGTGAAATTCGGAATTGCAATGTATTAGCACATTAACATCGTGTAAAATCTTATTATCTTTATCAAGGCAGGACCTGTGTAAATAGGTTACCTAAATGTTATTGTTACGATTATAGCGTCATCATAACAATGATAAGACGTTATCAACGTAATGTGAGCCAATGTCAGTGAAAGTAGGAAGGTAATACGCGTGTACAATACATAGTATGTCATTAGATATTTAGTTATTACACTTATTACGTATTACACGGGTGTATTAAAAACAAGTGATTTTTAACCTTTTCTACACCAACGACGGATATATCCGTCAAGATGTGCAGTGCGATATCAATCTACATGCATCTCTATAGGGTTTAACTTCGCGTTTGAGTCTCCCATCTAGGGTTGGCAACTTGTGAGCCCAGATTTGCGGGACATTCGTGGTAGATTTGCGGGACGTGGCTAAAAAATGCGGGACTCACGCAGCCGGCCTTATCCAGATGCAAATGATTAAATTTTAAACCCTTTTTCGGCAGCGCGCATATATGAGACTTGGAGTTGCAAGCGTCCATAGGCTGCGGTGACCGCTTCTCGTTTTTTTTTTTTTTTGGCATTTGGCACCAAAGTGGTATAGAAAAAAAAAGGCGACGTGTTGTGTCGATCGAGCGAGTGCATGAGCGTACACGCGTTTACGTGTTTATTTACCAGCGGTGTTTGCTTAGATTCAAATCACGCGATCTTTACTCAATTAAAACAATATTCGATCCGGCTCCTATCGCGAAGTGCTGGATTTTGATAATGTTAAAATTTCCCTGCGCACTATCAAAAATATTATACTATAAACATTTTAATGATTGAGAAAGAAAGAAAATCTATAAAACACTTGGTTTTTTACCGAATTATGTAGCTACAAGTAGGTAGGTATGAGCTTTAATGTAATATACGAAACATAAGTACTATTAATAATTCAACCATAATGAGTAGGTAATTCCTTGTGTTTTTAGTAAGGTTATGTTGAAAACAAATATGGTATATGAACGTTTTACAATGGTGGAGGCCGCAGATCACAAACAGAAGAACTATGGTTGTTAACAAACATTTAAAAACTCAAGTTTTTACTTATATAACAACATAAAGTTCAAACAGACGCCGCGCGCTGTTTAAAAAAAATCGAAACCTGTAATCGGGGAAATTAAGTTATAAATATTTGAGTGCTACTCAAATTTGAAACCGCTAATCTCTATACAAGGAACAGGATATTTTTTTTGTTTCGTAAGAAACATTTCTTTAAATACGACATAAATCCGTTCTGACCATTTTTATTTACCACGAACAATAAAAAATCCTGGAAATTCTGACCACACGTGAAAACGGGACAATCAGCGTCCCGCACGCACTCTGTGCGGGGCGCATCCTCTAGGGTGCTGGAAACGGGACGTCCCGCCTGAGGCGGGACTGTTGGCAACCCTACTCCCATCCCATGCCGTGGCGTGTTGCAGCTTTTGTGTCTAAAATGGCGTTATAAATATTATAGCTCACAAAAATAATATTATTTTAGTTACAACGAAGGAGTGTCATGGAGTGAAGCGTTATGTCCTCTTATGTCATTATGTACCTAAACATGTTGCATCCTACTGAAAACTGGACTCGGAATGAGCTCAAGTTAAAATAAGCAGTTGTGATTGTGACACGCCAATTTCGTCGTAACATTCTAAAAGCAGCATATTTGGAACTAGTTTTACCAATGCCTTAAATGTCTATACATTGTCATATATGTGTTGAATTATACTTTCTTTGCTCTCCAAATATACTTCCGGATAAATGCTGTCTCGAAGCAAAACAAAGGCCTTCAGGTCATTCACTGTTATTTGGCTCCATTCCAGCGTAACCATGTTAATAAGAACCAGAAAACATTCTCCAAAGTAGGTATGTTATTGCGATTTAATGTATTTTGCGCATTTAGTTAGGACAGCTGAATAAATGCTCACGATCTTTAACCCAGGAACGGAAAAACGAATGAGACAGTGAATAAAACCGTTATTGTGAATAAATTGAAGAGAAACAAAGAAATCTGGAATCCGTGAACCTCTATCGTGCATTTCGGTCTGATGATGTTTTATTCATAAGGCCTGCCTGATGGTAAGCAGACACCGTACCCTATGGACGCTTACGATTCTAGACGAGTGCGTTGCCGACCCTTTATTGATTCGGGGATTAATTAATGCACCCCAATTTTTTTTAACCTGAGCGTGGGTTTATAGGCCCGGCCCATTAAAGCATAGGAGTGAGAGTATCTGTCGAATTTACACCGGGATGACTGCTTGCAGGTTTACGATAATACGAAATAAGTCTTAAGCTGGAAACGCACAGACAGCGGTGGCGGCGCGGTGCGGAGGCGGTACCGGTTGTAATGTTGGAACTAATATGAAAGGGTCCGCACAGAACGCTTTTTTCCCGGCCGTTTTTCTGTGCGGACCCTTTCATATTAGTTCGAATATTACAACCGGTACCGCCAACGCCCCGCAACGCCCCGCTACCGCTGTCAGTGCGTTTCGGGCTTTATACCTACCTATGTAGAGCAAGTAAATAAACTATTTTACCACTTGATCAAATATTCATTTCATGACAATGACAAAAACGAGCAAGTGCGTGGTAATTTAAAGGGACCTAAGGCACCTAGTCCGCTTTTTACCTGTTACCAAGGGTACAATTATCTACTTCAATAGTACTTTTAGTCCTTTTGTATTTTTATTTTGTAAGTTTTACCTGCATTTTATAAAGCTCGCAAGCGTGCTGCAGGATCGGGATTAATCGTACTAAGTTACTTCTGGAAAATCTACAAAATTTTAAAAATGTATATTTGGATTCGGATTATTTAAATCGAGTGTTTTCAGGGATGACCTCTATAATTTATATTTTATAGATAATAAGTGTTAGTATGACTACAATATCCTCATAGCTTAACATAATTTTTTGAATAAGTGCAAAAACTATATGGAAAACTAACAAAATGCTGATTTAGACACGGTACGATAGGTACCTATAGGTAACTACTAGCTTACAATAATATTGATTTCGCTCCTCGTCACAACACAAGTCAAGGTCGCCTCAGTACAATGCGTTCCAGCAGTAGCGATATTATTAAGTTACACAGTAAATATTTAACATTCTTACCCCTTATGTCTGGGCGTGGGGTCACAGTAATCTAATGCATCATCACCATAGGCAGGAGTATCTTCCAGTAAAGTCCAGCTTTCACCAGAATCGGAATCACTGTGATCGATGTTGGACCCGTCCATTTGTTTTTCTGAAATAGTTCAATACTCACATGAATCAAAACTAACTCAGTATTAACTACGCAAATGCGCGAAACACAACAACAAATACGCCGAAATTTTGCCCACCTTTGCGCACTGTCGCGGAGAATTTATATTGTTCTAAAAAATATTGTCCAGGTTCCGGTTACACTAGAATTTTGATTTAACAAATACAGTAATCGACATGTTTAGAATCACTTTCGATTTTTTTGTTTAGTTCGACAACGCGATTATGTTTTGTTTTGAGTAAAGTCAACACACATGCATTCAACCTCCGCGTTCAATGGTGAATGAATATGAATCACAGATACAGTGTTGCCAGAGCACTTCCGTCAAAAAGCACGGTCGGGTGTCCAAAAAAGCACGTTTTTGGAATAAAAAGCACGTTTTTAGGGTTCCGTACCCGAAGGGTCGAAAATGACTCCTATTGCTGTCACTCACGCGTCCGTCCGTCCGTCCGTCAGTCGTCTGTCACAATATTTTGTTCATAATATTATTTTTTCTTCCCATTGACCCATAAACTTGAAATTTAAACTGTTCATTATTACGGGTATTTTACCAAGAAATACTTATATTTTGATATAACAGGTTTTTTCGTTTGCAAATTTCCTTATTTTTCATGTTAAAACCAACATACTTTTGCGGTTGGTTCGGAAACCTAAATGTGCGAAGTCCGATAAGCTGGGTTTCGTCACATACAGAGTACCTATTGAGCCTTTACTACATCGTGTACACATTGCACGACACGAACGATAGAGCTTGTAGACCGCGGGCCACAATGTTAAAATCGTCAGTCATTTCCTCTCGCACGAAAACTTGTACAGTGATTAAGAAAGATGAATAAAAAATTACTGTGGACGTCTGCCACCATTCCGTTGGTGGATTGAGGAGCAGCAGCCTCCCAAAGACGTAAAAAAAATAATTAAATTCAGTCATTTCCTCTCGACTGAAACTAGGTTTAAATGATAGTTAAGAAAATACCTTAACGAAAAAAAATCGTCTGCCACTTGTACCGCGGTGGAATACCCGTCTGCCAAGCACGTGAACATGTAAAAAAAAATAAAAAAAATCAGTCATTTCCTCTCGCATGAAATTTTGTCAGATGATAGTTTATGGATTATTATGAAGAAATAAATTCGTCTGCCACTTGTATCGCGGTGGAAAACCCGTCTGCCAAGGGCCTAAACATTGTATGGGATGAAAAGAAAAAAACAATGCACATCAGCGTGTGGGGTATTTATGGATAGGTCTTTGAAAATGATATAGGGGTTTCGAAAAACTTTTCCATTTAAGTCAACAGTTGGTGAGATATTCGCTGTGAAAGTCGTAAAAACTTCATCCCCCCTCTTTAATTTCCAAACTGTGAGGTAAAAAATTCTGAAAATAATTGGGAGGGTGTAAATAAATAAATACTTTCAAAAATATTTGGTTTGAATAAATGACGTCAAACGGTTTTTGAATAAACGCTGAAAAACTGTCTTGTTCAAACAAAACGACTTAAGTGACGTGAGTTTCCCATAAAGTTACAACCTTTTTAGCTACGATTTATTAAATAGTGGTTTAAAATGTGAACTAGTAGGTGTCGGTATGGAACCCTTCATTGTGTGTGATCCCAGACGTACTCTAGGATGGTTTGAAAGTTATTCGATATGCCTCAGGTCGTGTCTTCATAGGAAACTCGCGTCATTTAAGTCGTTTTGCTTGGGCAAGACAGTGTTTCTTTTCATCCCATACAATGTTTAGGCCCTTGGCAGACGGGTTTTCCACCGCGATACAAGTGGCAGACGAATTTATTTCTTCATAATAGGCCATAAACTATTATCTGACAAAATTTCATGCGAGAGGAAATGACTGATTTTTTTTTATTTTTTTTACATGTTCACGTGCTTGGCAGACGGTTATTCCACCGCGATACAAGTGGCAGACGATTTTTTTTCGTTAAGGTATTTTCTTAACTATCATTTAAACCTAGTTTCAGTCGAGAGGAAATTACCGAATTTAATTTTTTTTTTACGTCTTTGGGAGGCTGCTGCTCCTCAACCCACCAACGGAATCGTGGTAGACGTCCACAGTAATTTTTTATTCATCTTTCTTAATCATTCTACAAGTTTTCATTCGAGAGGAGATTGGTAATCGTGACCTGTCGTTGGCCCGCGGTCTATTGCAGTTGCAGGACAAGTTCTTTCCTGCAACCACAGGTAAAACATAACTTTTAACTTTACGATATTAAAGCGTAGGGTAGGAGAGAAAGATTGTTTAACACAATGATTGTTAGAAAAAAATACAGTTTTAGAGAGTACCAAACCAAAATTACCTCCCCATTTTTAGTAGTATAGTAAAATATTAAAGCACCATAGCACTTAAAAAAGCACGGTTTTAGCACGTTTTTGGGGAGCGCACGTAAAAAGCACGTTCGTATCCAAAAAAGCACGTAAAACCGTGCTAAAAAGCACGTTCTGGCAACACTGCACAGATAACAGACTACTTTAAAGAAGAATTTAGGAATGAATGAAATAGTGTTGTGATCCGTTCGGAAAACCGTGCGTCTGCGCCCATATTATATTAAAGCTGCCTACACAAAGCCCTGCCTGCAGGGCCCTGCTTGCAGTGCCACTGCCAAATCGTATTGTGTGTAGGCATGCAGGGCCTATTTAACAGATAAAAAAATCGGCCCTGCATGCCTACACACAATACGATTTGGCAGTGGCACTGCAAGCAGGGCCCTGCAGGCAGGGCTTTGTGTAGGCAGCTTTATGGGGAGTCGAATGTCGAATCCTATATCCGCAGATACGTTAAGTTTTAAAACTTGGTTAAAGCCATAGATATAATTTATATACTCTTTAGTTAACCAAGCCAATGACCCATAATATATTTTTAGCGACATGGCCAGGTTTATAGGGTTCCGTAGTAAACAAGGAACCCTTATCGTTTCGCCATGTCCGTCCATCCGTCCGTCTGTCTCCAGCTTAGCTCAGTAACCGTTAGTAATAGAATGGTAACAAAGAGAATATAACCACTACGTGAATGGTAATAAAAAGATGTAATTTGGCATGAGTATACATATTATATTAGTTGAATAAAATATTGAAAATAATATTTTTTAGGGTACCTACGTCCCCTATTTGGTGGCGGATTTTTTTTTCTTTCAAAACCCATCGTGTGGGCTGTCGTTGGATACCTCTTTCAAAAATAATGTAAGGTTTCTATAACCATTTTTTTGATTCAAGAATCCATTGGCGTGATATTAAGCTTTAAAGTGATAATTATCAATCCATTCAACGCAATGCGTTTGACCCAACGTATTTATATGGAACGCATGCGTTTGACGCATAAAACAATCGAGCGCCTAAGAGTATTCCAGTGTTTAAACCGCCCGCGTGGTCGTGTCCCCAGGCCACTTTCCAACCGCGCGCTCCTATCACCCGGGCCCGGCTTATATAGCCACAGTCTAGTGTTTGTCCTCATTTCAGTGATTCTGGGAATTAAGAAAACTTTATAATTGTACACCCCAGCTTTATTATTATACACCCTAGCTTTTGCCGGCGACTTCGACTGCGCAGATCTCTTTCACCGCCTTAGAATTTAATTGCTATTCTTTAATTTCATGCGCTTATCTAGTTATACCGCACTTCCATCCCATTAAGGGATGATTTTCGAAATAAAAAAAGTATCCTCGTATGTGATTTTCCAGGACTCGAATATCTCTATACCAAATTTTGTCTAAATCGGTTCAATCGTTATCGGTAAAGCGTGAAGAGGTAACAGACACACTTTTGCATTTATAATATGGCATTAGTGGTAGACACCAAAGCCTACGGACACCTACGATTACAAAGGTGGGATGCTAAATAAAATGCCTGTTTAATTAATATTAATTCAATTGGAATGTTATTATTCAAATTTATTTACACTGGGGTCTTCAATTGCATATCTCTTGTCACATGTAAAAGAGACTGTTATAGCATATCTAATGCCTGATGTAACTTTTTCCACAAAATGCAAGTTCTCTGCACCACTAGTGAACATGCTCACTCTGCCTTTCCTCGGTTCTACAGTTCTGTTATATTTCTCATCAATAAATACAAATCTTCCTCCTGTGAAGTCTTTGCCATAATCCCCTAGATACAGTAATGTTGTGTAGTGGAATGACTTGTAAGTTTCCTGAAACATGTAAGGTATATATTACACACACAAATATTTTTGCTTCAACTGACATTAATACATATGTTGTCTTAAGATGCTCTACTGCCAACAGGGCAAAGTGGATTTTTCATAAACTTGGCAATAAAAGTGTTAGCTGATTATATGAGAAAATCTGCTTTGCCTTTTCGGTGGGAAAGTAGTGTTTTGTTTTCATACTTTGTCAACATGAGGGTGCCAGTATTCATCATGCACAGTGACTGCTTCTTTTGGGGTGATCTCTGAGAAGAATGTGGGATGTGTTAAATACATTTTATCTGGGGATACTCCAAAGTGGTGTGCCACACTGTGCCTGATTTTCTCCTTTACCACCTGTAAAGAAAATACTGAGATATTTATTACTTTAATAATTAGGTTTATGCCGGTGGTACCAAATTAAGCCGTCCGCTACCGGTGACTGGGATCCACGGCCAGATAACAAAATAATATATTGTTTTTTGCTGGGAGAGGACGGGTTAATTAAATTTTATACTTACTTTGTAAGTATTAAAATCACTTTCATCAAAAACATTGCTCAATTCTGGTATTTTGTAAAAATTAACAAAATACTGTCCTTTTGACATAGCTCCACTGTGTAGATCCAATATTGACGCCCCTCCGTTTGAACCACCATGTTTTAGGCCTTTCTTGGCTATTGCTAACAGTTTGTCAGCTTCAATGTCCGACACTACCATGTCAGTAACAAATCTTTTACAATATTTAGGGAAACATCCTTCATATATGTCTACTTCTTTCATGTATGATGGAGAACAGTCTACTATTTGTCCCTTCCCAGGCAGCTTCTCAGACTGTTTGGCAAATATTTTAACACGTTCATCATTAGACGAAAAATAAACAATTATTAGGAGACCAAATATGACTACTGTGCGAGATAATACTTTCAGGGATATGTTCCGGTTAGAAGTCCTGAAACATACACGTTTATTTAGTACGAATTCATGTCAAATAATATACTTGTGGTATAAATACTTACTCATCTTTTTTAGGTTTCAATTTATCGCTTTTTTCATTAATAATTTCTTTGTTATCTTTTTCCTTGGTTACATTTCGTCTTTTGACTTCCTGCATTCTAAATACGGTTTTGGTAGTCTTTCTTTACTATCAGTATTACGGCGCTAGGTTGGTTTTATCTAAATTTAAATCGTAATTAGATTGATAACAGTTGGAATTTGTACATTCACGAAATTTAGAATATTGATTCTAAATTCTAATCGAAACCCATGACAACTGACATTGACAATATTATTTAAATTTTAAATTGTCATTTAAGTCATTAGTGAATGGTGAATGGAAAATAAAGTGAAATACTATTCCAGTTGCATATTAAAAGGCTTATCACACTACCCTATCGGTAGGGTCCTAACTCGGGGAACGGAGTTAATAGACCGCGGGCCACAATGTTAAAATCGTCAGTCATTTCCTCTCGCACGAAAACTTGTACAGTGATTACGAAAGATGAATAAAAAATTACTGTGGACGTCTGCCACCATTCCGTTGGTGGGTTGAGGAGCAGCAGCCTCCCAAAGACGTAAAAAAAAATTAAATTCAGTCATTTCCTCTCGACTGAAACTAGGTTTAAATGATAGTTAAGAAAATACCTTAACGAAAAAAAAATCGTCTGCCACTTGTATCGCAGTGGAATACCCGTCTGCCAAGCACGTGAACATGTAAAAAAAATAAAAAAATTCAGTCATTTCCTCTCGCATGAAATTTTGTCAGATGATAATTTATGGACTATTATGAAGAAATAAATTCGTCTGCCACTTGTATCGCGGTGGAAAACCCGTCTGCCAAGGGCCTAAACATTGTATTGGACGAAAAGAAAAAAACAATGCACATCAGCGTGTGGGGTATCTATGGATAGGTCTTTGAAAATGATATAGGGGTTTCTAAAAAACTTTTCCATTTAAGTCAACCGTTGGTGAGATATTCGCTGTGAAAGTCGTAAAAACTTCATCCCCCCTCTTTAATTTCCAAACTGTGAAGTCAATAATTCTGAAAAAAATTGGGAGGGTGTAAATAAATAAATACTTTCAAAAATATTTAGTTTGAATAAATTACGTCAATTGGTTTTTGAATAAACGCTGAAAAACTGTCTTGTTCAAACAAAACGACTTAAGTGACGTGAGTTTCCCATAAAGTTACGACCTTTTTTGCTACGATTTATTAAATAGTGGTTTAAAATGTGAACTAGTAGGTGTCGGTATGGAACCCTTCATTGTGTGTGATCCCAGACGTACTCTAAGATGGTTTGAAAGCTATGTTCGATATGTAGTAAAGCTAGCTTCGATATGTCTCAGGTCGTGTTTTCATAGGAAACTCACGTCACTTAAGTCGTTTTGTTTGGGCAAAACAGTGTTTCCTATGAAGATACGACCTGAGGCATATCGAATAACTTTCAAACCATCCTTAGTCCATAAACTATCATCTGACAAAATTTCATGCGAGAGGAAATGAAATGACTGAATTTTTTTATTTTTTTTACATGTTCATGTGCTTGGCAGACGGGTATTCCACCGCGATACAAGTGGCAGACGATTTTTTTTCGTTCAGGTATTTTCTTAACTATCATTTAATTTAAACCTAGTTTCAGTCGAGAGGAAATAACTGAATTTAATTATTTTTTTTACGTCTTTGGGAGGCTGCTGCTCCTCAACCCACCAACGGAATCGTGGCAGACGTCCACAGTAATTTTTTATTCATCTTTCTTAACCATTCTACAAGTTTTCATTCGAGAGGAGATTGGTAATCGTGACCTGTCGTTGGCCCGCGGTCTATAAACTATCTCGCTCTAATGAGTGAGATGCTTTAAAGCTGCCTACACAAAGCCCTGCCTACAGGGCCCTGCTTGCAGTGCCACTGCCAAATCGTATTGTGTGTATGCATGCAGGGCCGATTTTTTTTATCTGTTAAATCCGCCCTGCATGCATACACAATACGATTTGGCAGTGGCACTGCAAGCAGGGCCCTGCAGGCAGGGCTTTGTGTAGCCTTCTTTATTCTACTACGATATTTGACACTTCTGTGTGAGTGTGACATTGACACGTCTGTTTTGGTCAGCACTCAGCAGTCAGCGTTGAATCGTCGTCATTTTGTCAATAATCAGATTTGTTTCTCCTCTTTTATTTATTGTTTATTGCATTAAATATTGTATTCCACATTCCACATTTACGAAACGCGTTTCTACATTTAATTGGCACTCAAATAAATAATGTAGTATTAATTTGGCGATTAAGCATATTTCAAAATGTCACAGGCTAATTTACTCGAGATAGTGCCGGAACAGCTATTCCAAAATTATTTCATCAGCGACATAGACCAAGTGCAGAAAAAACTACAGTATGAAATCGAGAGGAAACGAGAAGAGCTACGCGCCATGGTTGGGTAAATAGCTGCCAATGTACAGTGAAATTTTGAGTACAAAAACAATAGTAAATAAACAGTATTTATTTCAGCTTACACTAGAGATAAACTACGATAACATGTCCCGCGCCTCCAAAATTTAAAACGCTTCTTTTTAATCCTGAAGTATTTATAAAGCACCACCAAGACTCCCAACAGACAGCCATTAAACAAAAAAAGGTGCTTTATAAATACTTTCACAATTACATAGAACGTTTTGAATTTTGGAGGCGCGGGACATGTTATCGTAGTTTATCTCTGCTCTACTACTAGGCCTCTTACTTATCCTGCTAGAGTAGAAAGTTGTGAAAGCCTGATTAAAAATAATCACTAATTTTTTTTTTAATTTTTTTGTGGCATCGACTTTTCAGAGAGAGGTACCGAGACTTGATTCATGCGGCTGACACTATAGAAGAGATGAAGACGACAACAGAGAGCACTTTAAACCACATCACTGGCATGATGGAGACTTGTAAGAGCCTGCATGATACGAATCTAGTTGGATTCAAGGTGGACAAAAAGCACACACAGGACACAAGGTAATATTTTATGCATGTGGGGATGCACTTACAAATACATAGGAAAAATTACTAGAATGTGTTTCTATGCCCTACCTGAAAGTAATTCTCGCAGTGCCCATGATTTTATGATTTGCAATGTAGTTGGCGACTCTTAAGCTATTAAAGGAAGATTATAAAATAAGAATTTTGATTAATATTTAGTTTGACATAATTAATTTTTCTTTTTGCAGTAAGATTGAGCTGTACGTTAACTATCACCCAACTTCTCAGTTTCACGGAAGGAACATAGTGTGCCAAATAAAAGCTTCTTTTGGGTCTAAAATGGAAACTATAAGAGCTCGACCCAGACTAAGCTCTTTGAGCTTCATTAGACCCTATGCCTATTAGTAAGTTTTTATAGCTGTACAATTAAGACATATTTTTTCATTGTATTTTCAGTTTCATCAATGTGAACCCAATGAATGGTATATCAGTACAAGTGAAAATGCTTATGGAGATCCCGGAGAAGATCTGGAAGTGCATTGAGGCTGAGGATTTTGTGAAGGCCACCAGGTTGTTTATAATGGCACGGCACATCAACACTGGTCAGTGTTTGTTTTGTGTGTACAGTTAACCAATTTGATTCCCTGGCCACTTTGTAACTTGTCACAGTGAAAAGCAATATGAAAGCTGCTTAGAGATCTCATATTTATCAGATAGACTCGACTTTTTTTATTTTGATAAAATCGGGGTTTCCTACTCAGAATCGACAGGACTTTCGACCCTAATTGGAGAAAAAAAGTGTCCCAAATTTTACATACAATTTTCGGTATTGCGTTCTGTTTCCACCATACAAGCATTACAAGTTTAGTACGAGAACGGTAATGGAATGGAATAAAAAAAAAATCTTGGGAAACTTTTTTCCCCTATATCATCCAAAAGTCTTCAATTCTGAGTAGGAAAAAACCGATTTTATCCAAATAAAAAAATTAAAAACGAGTGTACAACACCTCGTAAAATGGCGTTTGGTCTCTATTTTTCAGTTTATATAATTGGAACATCAATTTGTCATAATTCTTACCCCTATATTGCTTTGAAGTTATTTTATAGGGAAATAACTGAATTCCAGGTCTACAACTACAGATAGGTGGCAAGAATGTGAAGCCCGGCTTGCAGTCCCTTCAGCGACTGATTCAGATGCAGTGGAGCTCCATCTCAAACTTCAATCAGACCATTATAGACGTCTGCAGGGAGAAACTGCAAGATGTAGAGATCAGTGTTGAGGTGAATATAAATAGGTCTCAAGTTGTTTGAGAAATGATAAAATATCTCATATAAGTCTAAGACAAGACAATATTGAATGTATTTTGACTAGACAAGATACTTATGTAGCACATATATTTTTTTAGATTTTAAGACACTATATTCTATGCCTCAGATGGTTTTTAAAAACTCAAAAGTGGTAATTATTATTATTATTATAGCTTTGTTTGTTCCACAGTCCTTTTAGGTTCTTGTTTTTTTTTTTTTTTTTTTTTTTAACTAAAATTTGTTTTGGGGCAGACTGCAGATCCCATCTGCTGGGTGAAAGCCTCCTCACTTTTTCTCCACTCTTTCCTGTCCTGGGCTTTTTGGAGCCAGTTTTTTCCTGCTACAGAGGAAATGTCGTCTATCCACTTCTTCCTGGGCCTTCCTGGGCGTCTCCGTCCTATAGGTCCCGTCCATTTTGTCGTTTCTAGTGTCCATCTTCTGTCCCCATATCTGGCTATATGACCTGCCCATTGCCATTTTAGATGGAGAGTTTGTTGAAGAGCGTCTGTTAGTTTGGTCCTTCGACGTATTATTTCGCTCCTGATTTTCTGTATTCTTCTTATATTTAATATACTTCTCTCCATAGATCTTTGACAGGTTGTTATGGCGTTACATGCTTTTTTTGTGTATATCCAAGTTTGGCTTCCATAAGTTAGACTTGGCAGGATACAGGTGTCCAATACGATTTTCTTATGTGCTATGCTGTAATCACCTTTCAAGATTTCTTTCTGGGACCAGAACTTTTTCCAGGCTATGTTCACGCGTCTGTCTACTTCTTCCTCGTTGTTGCATGGACTGAAAGATATGCGTTTACCCAAGTATATGTATTCATTTACATATTCAATTTCAGTCCCTGCTACATTAATTATTCTTCTTCGACTATTCGTCATAGCTTTGGTTTTAGATGTATTCATGTGTAGTCCTACTTTCTTGCTTTCCGTGTCTAGGGTGTTCATCATGTCTTCTAGTTGGGTTGCAGATTCTGCAAAGATAATAATGTCGTCTGCAAAGCGTAGATGTGTTAGACGTCTATCCAGTATGTTGATTCCTTTATTTTTCCACTGTATGTTCTTGAAAACTTCTTCTAGTACTGTTATAAACAGTTTCGGCGAGAGTGGATCTCCTTGTCGGACCCCTTTGCCTATAGCTATCTCCTCTCCTTTCCTCTCCATTTTCACTCGGCTTACACTTTGGCTGTATATGTTTATTAAGATGTTTATGTATGTTTTGTTGATTTTACATTTTTTCAGGGCCTGCCAGATAGAGCTGTGTGTAATGCTATCGAAGGCTTTTGAGTAGTCTATAAAGGCTATATAGAGGGGGTAATTATATTCTATGTATTTTGCTATTATTTGATCCAAGGTGTGGATATGGTCTATAGTTGAATATCCGGACCTGAATCCAGCCTGTTCAATAGGTTGGTGTGCATCTGTATTTGGCGTTAGTCGGGTCTGTAGTATGGATGTGAAGAGTTTGTAGATACTGGACAGCAAACTGATTGGGCGATAGTTGCCAACATCTAGCGGGTTTCCTTTCTTGTACAGTAAGATGATATCAGAGCTGCACCACTGTTTGGGGACGGTTTCTTGATATAAGACCATGTTGTATAATTGAGCAAGGTAGGGTAGCAGTAGTGGGGCTCCAATTTTGAGTGCTTCGTTACTGATATTGTCGGGACCCGGGCTCTTTTCGGGTTTTAAATGAGATATATGTTTGGATATTTCTACTTCGGATATTGGTTCTACTATTTCCTGGTTGTTCTGGTTTGGTTCCAAGAAGGTTGTATTGTCGGGTTCTTTATCTGGTTTCTTATATAATTTTTTGTAGAAATTGGTAGCATGTGTGATAACGTCCTTTCTATTTTTTGTTTCTTGTTCTCCATCTTGTAACTTTTGTATCCAATCTTTATGATTTTTGAGTTCTTTATAAGCTCGTTTGGAGCTTCTGTTGGTAGTTAAATTTCTTTTGATCGTTTCTTGTCTGTGACTTCCGTAATCTTTTCTAATAGCTTTATTTGTCTTTTTAAATATGTTTTTTAGTTCTGTTTTTATTTCTTTTGTCTTATTTTCTGTTGCTAATAATTCTGTGCGTTTTTTAATAAGTTCTATTGTTTCTTGCCGTAGTATTTCCTTCTTCTTTTGTCCATCATTATTGCTTTTTAGGCTATTTGTTATTGCTTTTTCTAGGTTATCATAATAGGTTTGTGTGTCTTTATGTTCTTTATTCGGGAAATGTGTCAGTAAATTTTCGTTTAAATCTTGTAGATATTTGTTTTTTTCTTGTTCTGTTGATGGTGGTTTTGGTAATGATCTGTAGGCCTTTCTGCTTTTTTTAGGTGTTTCAAGTAAGAAGGAGGCCCTTAGAAGCCTGTGGTCTGATGGGAAGGACAATTTGTTTAGAATTCCCACATTTGTAATTTGTTTTGGCTTATTACATAGGATGTAGTCAATCTCATTCTTTGTTTTATTGTCAGGTGATACCCATGTCCATCTTCGTTGTTGTTTCTTTTTGAAATATGTGTTCATGATAGATAAGTTTTGTTCACAAGCATATTGTAGTAGCCGTTTTCCTCTTTCATTTCTTTCGCCATAACCATACTTTCCCATTAATAGGTGTTCGGATTTCTTTGGTTGACCTATTTTAGCGTTGAAATCGCCTATGACTAGTACGTTTGTATCCTGTGTGTCTTGAGCGCTCTTGAGTTCATCATAGAATTTCTGCATTTCCTCCTCCTTCGCTCTTTCGGTAGGTGCGTAGGCTTGTATTATTGTTATAGGTTGATTTCCAATTTTTAATTTCAACACTGCTACTCTTTCCGATATTCCAATGAAATCAATGATATTCTGTTTAAGTGCTTTCTTTATTAAGAAACCAACTCCATGGAATCCTTTCGTTTCTCCTATATAACACAATATAAAGTCTTGATGTTCTTCGATTTTACATCCTGTTCGTCTTACTTCTGCGAGTCCAATTATGTCATACTCAATTTTTTCTAAGGCTTGTGTTAAATCTAGCAATCTTTCTTGTGATGATAGTGATCTCACATTGTATGTGCATATTTTGAGTATTTGTTTTTGTTGTGCTTGTTTGTTCCTTTGGGAGGTGTGAGGGTGGTGGTCTAATTCCCCACGAGGACCAGTCGGCTTGGGGAATGCTGTGTTTGTTTGTTTGTTTGTTGTGGTTGTTTTTATGTTATTTGTTTTTGTTTTCCGGATGGTGGGGTTTTCTAGTTTTTTGGCTGCGCTGCGATGAGTGAGTTGCTTCTATTCAATTCTTGGTTGAGTTTTGATTGTTTTGCAGGTTGATCAATTTTTTCCTGATTGTCATTCCTGATTGTGTCAAAAGTGGTAATACACGGCCTTAAACATACGCCCCTGAAGTTGCAAGCATCCATAGGCTGCGGTGACCGCTTACCATCAGGCGGGCAGTACGCGTGCTTGCCACCGACATGATATAAAAAACACAGATCAGAAAGAACAGTTTTACATCTCAATCATCATTTGAACGCATTTTATACAGGGTGGCCCAAATCTTGACGTCCATAATTTTTTTTTAGATTCCTCAGGTCGTTGGCTATCAGAATATACTATATATATAATTTCGAGTTATGAATTTTTAAAGTTTTCTTAGCTAAGAAATTCTGACATGAGGAAATTTAATTATGTTTGTGACAGTCAGTGACAGTTGCCCGATGCTATCGTCAGATTCGCATGTGTTGCTACTGTGTTGTTATGAATAACAGGATTTTTTTAAAGAAATAACTAATTTGGGAACTTTTCAGAATTATGTTACAAAACGAAACATTCAAAAAAGTTCAACAGTTTTTTTTTAATGTTAATCATGTTTGGGCCACCTGTATATAATTTCTTTGTTTTTCTGACAGGTGGCCTGTTCCTGCCTCACCAGCCTATACATCCTCGATTCCCAAAGCATGGTGGAGCTTTTAAACACGTTCATCGGCCTACACAGCAACACCAGCCTTAAGTCCACCCTCCAGTTTGACCTGACCCACATTCTAGACGGAGATGTCAAGGCGAAGATTAGAGAGAAGATTGTCAATGCAGTCAAGATTGTTCTAAAGACTGTTGTTTTGGTGTATGCTTGTTTTGTTGGTGAGTTATTGTTGTATGTTTGTTCGAATGTAGACTTATTTGAAGATGAGGTCTACTTATTTTTTTTATTATTATAGCCTCATGTTGTCCATCTAGGTTTTTTTTCCTCCGTTTTTTTTTTTAGTTTTCATTTCTATTTGTCCTGGATGTCCACTTGCCAATCGGCAAAGGCCTCCTCCAGCCTTCTCCACTCGTGCCTGTCTCTGGCGCCCCTGCTCCGTGTGACTCCAGCAACTGGCCTTATGTCGTCGTCCCACCTTTTGTGCTGCCTTCCTCTTTTCCTCTTACAGCCCCTTGGGTACCACTGGGTCACCTTTTTGCTCCACTTGTCACTGCCTCTTATAGTGTGGCCAGACCACTTCCATTTGAGTCTCCTGATTTTTGTGACTATGTCTTGCACCTTGGTCTGGTTCCTTATGGCTTGATTCTTTATTTTATCGACTCTCCTTACTCCCAACATACTGCGTTCCATTGACACTTGGCAATTAATAAACTAGAACTACCCACGATTTGAAATAAGATTGTGTGGGTTACCGTGGCGGAGCGTCCATACAACTCGATTCCCACCGGCTTGCCTAATTTTCAGCAAGTCCAGTTCTTTTACTATGGCTCATGAAGAATAAATAAATAAGAAAGGCAAATTATTTCCGGCTTGCCTGACAACATTTTTGACGCGCCGCCACTGGTAGGTTAGGAAATGTAGTAAAATAGAATACGTTACTCCAGAGTTTAAACTAATAAAATGTAAGTTATAATAAGTAAAACTAGGTTCTGAAAATGTATTTACCACACAATAAATTAATTGGTCCACTTTTTTTTTCAGAAAATAATGGAGGAATGGTGCTAACACAGTTAAAGGATTTGTTCCGGAAAGATTCTGAGACTTTGGTGGAAATAGTGCAGTTCAGTGATCCCTCAGCGATCAAACTTTTGCCCCCTGTCATTGCTAACTATAGGTTTGTATAGTCCTAACAAAAATGTTTTGAGTGGTAGCGTCTGCAAAGTTAGTGATTTTAAGGGACTAGAAAATACGAAGGAATCCTCAAATCAAATGAGGACAAATGGTCATAAATGCTGCAACTTGTTTGTGATTTTTCTGAAGTCTCATATGTCTGTAAGCTGTCTGCTTATAATCAGGCAGGCCGTATGAAAGGTTGCCATCGTCATATAGAGTGAAGTAGTTCCTATTACTATAACGTTAAAGTCTAATTTCGTCAAATCCACTCGCTTTCTTGAATTGCAAGAGCTATATTATAAAAAAATCTGCTTAATGTCTAACCCCCTTCTTCATAAACGTCCATCAAACCTATTTTAGTTAACAAGCTGCTAATGTTCGTTTATCCTTATCTGTCACTTTGACATTTACGTTTGTGAGAATGGGACAAACAACATCTTAGTTCGCAGAGGTTTGTTAAGTTTTATGAATAAGGAGGTAAGAAATTATGCTAAAGGTAAATCAAGATTTATTATGCCACGTCGGTGCCAAACAAGCTTACGGTCCACCTGATGGTAAACTGTTACCGCAGCCCATGGACGCTTGCAACTCCAGGGGTGTCACATGCGCATTGCCGACCCTTTATAAATATTATGTCTCTGTTTAATTTTTTGCGACAAATTCAGATTGTCATCAAACAAAGAAGTGCAAGACCTAGCTAAAGACGAAATAACAAGTTGCGTGCAGAAATGGAGTGTGTGGGTGAAATCCTTCATAGACGATAATGTTAAAAGCTTGCTGCAAAACGTCACCCGGGTCAAAATGCTGCATGAGATACGTGAGGAGGCTTTTAAAATTGGTAAGTAGAAAATATGAGTAGGTATGATTGAAATTCTTTTTCTTGAACGAATTACCCTTCTCTTTGTGCCTTCTAAACAAAAGCCCTTTCTTTCATTGTTAGGCGTAACCGCTAATTGATACCTGTAAACTAAACGAAGTAAACGTTAACACTTTCGGCCAAAAGGCGGCTTTACTTACAAGGAAAGAAGGTTCACATTAAAAAATACGACTTATCAGTGTTGACTTTTTTGTAATTAAAACAGAAATAGTATCCGTAGAGCAGCGTAGGACGACTAATAATGTTTAACAATAGAGTCACTATTCGAGTAAAGTATTTATGAAGCATGTCCTTTTCATTTCGAAGTGTTTGTGGCACGTGGCTAAACCAATGCTTTGTTGGACCGATGGGTCCTTAAGATAAGACCCGTTCTAAAAAAAGAATTCCAACTATACCTAAAGCTCGAAACGCACTGACAGCGGTGGCGTCGCGGTGCGGAGGCGATTCCGGTTGTAATATTCGAACTAATATGAAAAGGTCCGCACAGAAAACCGGCCGGGAAAAAAGCGTTCTGTGTGGACCCTTCCATATCAGTTCGAACATTACAACCGGTACCGCCTCCGCACCGCGCCGCCACCGCTGTCAGTGCGTTTCGAGCTTTAATCTTGTTTGGTGTTTGGTAGAACAATATTATAAGGTTTGATATTGAATACCATGTACTAAATCTTGGTCCAGGCGGCAATCAGGAATAGAATTGATTCATGCATAAGACATACCGTTCTGGATCCATACATCACCTTAATATACAGGATCTTCGGTCGGTGGTACTTTAACCTAACTATCCTAGAAAATACATGAAACCTGAAAACATTACACTCCTTTTTTTGGGCAGTCGTGTAAAAACAGCTTGTTAGAAGACCCTATACAAGTATACCTCCTATAATGAAATTCAAAACAAATCGTAACCCTGTCTATTTTTAGGAAGTTACAAAAAAACTATTTACTGATAGAAGAAGAATAAGAATAATTTATTATAAAATCCTTACAGCGAATGTTACATTGTGCTTATAATTCTACATACATATTTCGTAAATTGTTACATGCGCCTAAACTAGGATCATATTCCTGTATCTTAGGCAAAGATGTAACTTATTACTTAAGAAAGTCAAATTAAAATCATGCACATGAAAGATTATATCTATATGGCTTTTTTTACAGAAACTCCCGAAAACTGGGGCGCCATATGCTCATCCCTAGACATACCAGAAGTCCACGTCTGGTGCCACTACTTCCAACCTCTCCTGACCGCTAGAGTAAAAATAATCATAGACAATCGCTGGACCAAAGTCTATGATGCCTTCAAGACGCAGATACTGGTTGATCTAACCAGAACTCAGGATAGCGAAGGGGAAACTGATATAAATTGGTTCGTGTGGAAAGACCTTATTGGTGATACTGTTATTGAGTCCAGGAATGAAGTTATAAAGGTCATGAACTCACTGATGAGGGGTAAGTAGTTCAAAAATTGTTTGTGGTACAATGCTCATAAATGTTTGTCACTCCAGAGCCTCATCCCAAATTACAAGTCTTTTCTACAATAGAATTCTGAGCGTAGCGAGCGATTCTAAAGTTAAAATCTTGAGCGTAGCGAGTGATTCAAGTGTTTAAGCCCAGACGGAAATAATTTTGCCACTGTATGACTAATACCGCCTATGAAGCCCGCTGCTAAAAACATACAATTTCTTACAAATAATTTTGCTACTGAAATAAAAGTACTGAAATAAATAAATTATGAAAGAAAAGTACGACTTTGATCTCTCATTCGAGGGCAACAATGCATATTTTTTGAATAGCAGGTGTGAAAATTACTAAGAGAGAGACATAGAGAACATACTTCTACAGACCATTTATTATGTCGTTGGCTGGCGAAAGATAAGATAAGATAAGATAAGATAATTTATTCCATAACAATTTTACAATCATGTCGGAAATATGATATTATGCTCAAATGTCACATATTCAAACTTAACTAAGATAAAAGAGATCATTAGAAAGACACATTACGATACGATAATTTTGAAAAAGGACATTATTGCAATGTGTAACTTGTGTGCATCTACAGTTGTATAGTAAGTTCAAAACTGAAGGCCAAATGCTGTCAAATGAACGCAAGCAAGAATCTACCTTACAGTCAGAGCTTTTAGTCGTTATTTGCTTGCATTCGTTTGATTGCATTTGGCCTTAGAGATTTGTACGAACTTTCCATCGTTATTTCAGGCATGTCACTCCAAGACCGAGGGTTCACAACGAACTTAGAAAAACTCTGTCAAGACTTAGACATCGAGTTGCAGAAGCTTCTAGAAGACCTGCGAGTGTACCTGTATAGGGACAAGAAGGGGATTAGAGACAAGCTCCTGTTTTCGTATGAGGACGAGGATGAATTGGCTCAAATGTACATAGATAGGGAAGACATTGAAATGTATTTGAGGGATACGGCGGATAGCTGTATTGAAAGGTGTGTACAGTCTACCAATTTGATTTCTACATCTTTCTTTGCGACAAAGTACTAAAGTGTACGGCTTAGTCAGCTTAGGAGTTTTATTATATATCTGGGCCACTTCGTGCCTTGTCGCAGTTAGAATCAATGTAAAAGCATATGTTAATCCAGGCTATAAAATCAGTGTATACCAAATTTCACCATAATCCGTTCAGGCGTTTTTGCGTGATTGAGTAACAAACATCCAAACATATAAACTTTCGCATTTGTAATATTAGTAGGATATGAACGAGTAAGTTGGTGAGTGGCCCTTAATTTATGATGTTATTTACGCTTTTAATTCAACGTACCGTGTACATTCGACGTCATAGATACATTTACACTTTTGCACCTTATTCCATTTTAATAAGGTTCAAAAGTGTACATGTATCTGTGACGTCGACCGTACGACATTTTTATCTATAAATACGAGATCGAGGGTCTAAGTATCTTTACCAAACCTAACAGCAGAGTAACGTTATTATTATTATTTTCCAGTATGCTACAATACATAAAAGTGTGCTTCGAAGAGCCAACCCTACAATCAACAGAGTGCCAAAGAAAGACAACGGCGATATACACGGCGAGATTCATACAAGCAATTCCAATCGTTATGGTTAACCTTCGCAAGTGCTATATTCCCGAAGCACCCAATAGTTTTGGAGTCAGCTTAGACGAACATGGTCTGAAGAGGTGGAACGATGTGTGCGGGCGGTTGAAGCAGAATTGTTTGATGTGTTGGGGGAAATGGATAGATATAGCTATGGAAAAGGTGGAAGAGTTGACGAAGAATCTACCGCAGGAGTTTACGTTGGAAGCAAATGTTGATTACTTGATGATGGTATGTATTTGTATTAAGGTTTTAACTTGGACCTGGGGCCCGATTTTTGAGTGTCGAACGCTCGACTTTTCACTCGACATCTGTCAAATCATCATAGTTTTTTGACAGATCTCGAGTGAAAAATCGAGTGTTCGACACTCAAAAATCGGCCCCCTGATACGCTCATCATAGGCACTAACCAAAAATTATTTCGATTCCCATTGTGTTTATTGTCTGTTTTTAAAGGGTTGTATAGTGAAAGGCCCGTCTCTCACGGCGCTATTTAAATGCAACGCGACTGAGATGCAAACCTCGGTCGCCTACTGGTATGCTACTCGTTTCCGCACACGGCGCTACCCAAAATGAGACTTATTTTTCCATTCGAGTGAGAAGCCGTCTCGAATACAATACGTCCGTACGATCTCTGATCTGAGAAATTATCTTGCCAACTATTTTATAACCCGAGGTGCTGCACTTCCTTGGCAATCCAATTATTGTGTTTGATTTTGTAAATAAAAATTAACCTGCCAAGTTTATTTCTTTCCAATCTCAATCCACGCCTTTTCTGTTACATCTTTTTTAACATACTCTGGCATTTTATAATTGTACAAACATGGAAATTTTTCTACCTCTTGAACAAAATTAATATTAAAAGTTTGTTCCACCGCCATTTTGCATGAGACGCGTATGCTACTCGGGTCGCGTGCGACCAGCAAGACAGTCGCGTGCGACTGATGTCAAACGCGTCTCGACGTCGCGTCGTGTGCGAAACCAAGTGAATATGTATGGCGGCGACTCAAAAGCGACGCGTACGAAACTCAAATCGCTTGGGAGTAGCGCCGTGAGAGACGGGCCAAAATGCATATTACGAATTTACTATTTTAGTGGGCCAGAAAGAG
Source organism: Cenopis cana (assembly GCA_951800055.1). Lineage (NCBI taxonomy): Eukaryota > Metazoa > Arthropoda > Insecta > Lepidoptera > Tortricidae > Cenopis > Cenopis cana. Next base: position 7,639,219 of record OX637489.1, on the reverse strand, counting down.
CTTGTATAGTGTTAACACGTTCCCTGTCCGGGTGGGGGCAAGAAAGTTTCAGGAGTCCATGCTGCGTGTGGGGTCACATCCTCAAGCTGAATGCATAGTCCAACTGTCAGTTGGACTTGTACACATTGTCAAATAGTTTTGTACAGCCGAGGGCATAAATATGTATACATTTTTGGACCTTATTTCAATGGAATAAGGTGAAAAAGTGTATACATATTGGTGCCGTTTACTGTACGCGGACAGAGAACGTGTTAAAGATAAATGTGAGAGAGCACAGTATATCTTTCTGTATTTTTTATTGAATTGAGGTTTGCTTGATCTTCCTACTGAATTTTATTTAGTACTTAGTGTAGCTTGTATTTCTTTTGCGACTTAACTCTTACGTTCTGGGGTTAAGGTCGAAAGTTCAAGGAAATTTAACTTTTTACAGCAATGGGACGTTATAAAAATAGAAGAGAAAGACGAGGAAGGTAAAGCCATCGAGTCTATAATAAAAGTACCGGCCGGTCCATCTCTAAAACTACAAGAATACCTCTACGCAGTCAGCAGAATACTGGACGAAGTTGTACCACATACATTACCTGTAGAGATTCACACGTTATTCATTGAGAAAATTACTGCTGTCACCTTCGCACACTACGACAGAGTAATAAGAGAGAAAGAGGCAGATATAAATCAGAGGTGTGCGCTTCAGTTGTTAATGGACGTGCGACATTTGACCTTATTGCTGGTGCCGCGAGAGAATAAGAAATCTATGGACTTTTCTCATGAAATGTGCGAGTTCATAAGGTCGAGAATAGATCCGTTTGATTACGATGTTTTCTATCCGTATGTGCAGACCAATTTGAAGAGATCTGTCCAAAGAGTTCAGGTGAGTAACCATTTCAATGAAAGTTATGATCTATATATTACGTCACAAGGACTTGATTTGCAGTTGATCGTTAAATATCTTGACAAACAGTCATGTGCCATCTCCATCTCAAACGTTGGCGATTATTTGCTAACTTCTGTGTATAATGTGAATTAATGTTTGCCTTTTCATCTTCCAACCAGTCTCTTACATTCTTCAAGGTCGTTATTCTGCTACCTTCTGGTTACCTTCTATTTATCTCTTCTATGTATCCGCTTAATATTTGTTAAATGATTGTTAAAAAATGTGTTTACAGACATTGCTGGGCAGTCTGATACTCCAACACGGGCAGCTAGCAGGCATCATCGGCAACAAGCCCGTACTGTCAGGAGGCACCGGCGATAAGGCCGCCGCTCTACTCGCCGCGGGCAACGCGCACTGGTTCTCGCTACTGCCCGTCGCCACGCAGCCGCTCAAGAAACAGGACAAACCGGTAACTATGCACCCAGATAATGCTTCTTTGTTCCCATAACCAACACCAAAAAGTGGCAGTGGTTAGCGGACTAATTAACAACATTTCATTTTACCTTAGCGGCTTGAAGCAGAAATCCATTTAGAGATATGAGCTTGTTGAGTATATATAAAAAATATTGGATTTTTATATTCGAGAAAACTGGAAAATGCTTATAAGAAGCCATTACTGGGCTGAATAAGAATATTCCGTGACATGACTTATGTATCCTATTAAAACAATAAAAACTGTCTGTGGATGCGACATTAACAATTTTGACATCGACACATTCGACAGTTGTCAGATGTGGGGGCTATCTTGTCAAGTGAAGTAACTGGGAATCTTTCGAATATCTCCGTCTCTATCTCATTTGCTTCGAGCGATAGAGAAAGAAACATACGAATTTCGATCTTCGGGTGGTCAGGATAGACCCCTGAAATATGTGACTGTCACTGTCGCAGGTGACACAGATACAGTATACTTTTTACTTATAATTCAATATTTGACCAGATCTTATTCATCCCAAATACGTACATACGCACTTTTAGAACGCGGCAGTTTTAGATTAATAAAATCAGGGGGATTTAATGAAAATATACTGAAAAGCAAAAATACGTATCTCCTCACTTTTTGAGTACTATTAAATACCTAAATAAAATTAAGAGGTTAGAAAAATGAAATGTTGTCAATTGCATCATTATTCACGTATAATATTTAAATATTTATTGTTACTTGTATTAATTTTAATAGTGCCAACGGAGTATACATCCTTCTCTGAAGCCGTTTGGGTATGAAATGTGTGAGAGTATATCAGGCAACCATAATAAATGCATGCGTTATACGCATGTCCATTTTCCTAACAAAATAATGGTCATTAGTCATTATCATTGATACAAATCCATTTGTTTTACAAATTAAGCCATTGTTGGTTTTTATTCAACTCTGGCACTAGTCCCACCACCAGCGAGCAGCGAGTACCTACTCTCATAGTAATTCCACTCGTTTTCTCGCTCAAGCGAGTAGAATTACTATGAGAGTACTCGCTACTCTTTTAGTATCGCTTTAAATGTGAAGTATAATACTGTAATTTTATGATAGAATAAAGGCTTTTTTTATTACTCGCTACTCATCAGCGGTGGACTAGTGCCTATAGCGGTTAGAATTAGAGCCCCTGAGTTATAGTCAAGAAATACGGTACCTTTGTGTCTAACATCGAGTTTTATCCCCCACCACGATTTATTTATAACCCTAGTCTAAGTTCTAAGAATACCATGAATGTTAAACGTTTTAATATTATACGCTCAAGCTATAGATGAGGCCTAACATGCGTTGCCTAACTAATAAAAAACCTAACTACATGAAAATAAGATTTAAAATCGCACATATTACAGTCCCGGTTTATATATTTACAGGCAAAGAAGAAGCAGATAACATCAGCGAGCCCCAACAAGCCCCGACCTGATATTTCCGAGCTGATGTCGGCATCGTTGCCTATTAATTTCGCTAACGCGCGATCCGGTGCCGCGTCCTTCTTCAATTCTATGACTTCTGATTGGTTCAGTGGGTCTTGAGTGTTTGTTTGAAAGATTGCATATGTTTCTGGAATATACTGTATAGTAAGCAACTTGTTATGCTTTGGGAAACCGGACCTTAGTGTACCATACGATAGGGCTTCAAAAGCGACCGATTTCACTGTAATTTTACCTTATTGCGTGACGACCTTTCCTTCAGAGAATGTCATATACCTAACTTCTATACAAATATAGACGGTTTATTGTTTACTTATGTTTCAGAATCCAAATATCTCCCAGTTATAATTATGTTTGTTTAATTGCTATTACACTAATTGAAATAAGTATATGAAATGAAATAATATTATTAATTATATTATAATGTTTATCTATTAAATGACTACTTTTGTTTTATTCACAATGAATTTCCCTATCATTTAGTCTGCAGGTAATAAGAAAATATGGATAATAAATAATAATTAATAAACACTTGAACGCGGACACATATAAAATAAAATAAATAAATAACACATCATCATCCTCCTAGCGTTATCCCAGTACAGTTGCATCCTGAAGGATGCCTGGGGTCTGCTACCTAATCCCAAGATATTGGCGTAGGCACTAGTTTTTACGAAAGCGACTGCCATCTGACCTTCCAACCCCGAGGGGAAACTACACCTTATTGCGATTAGGTTTTGTCAAGTGAGTGGGCAACTTGACTGTTAGAAGTTCTCAAGCCGCCCGAAGGCCTCCAACTTGGCTTAACGACTGCTGCCATAGACAGCAACCGGGATCAACGGCTTAACGTGCCTTCCAAAGCACGGGAGCGCTCTGTTAGTAACCACTCAAAGCGGTCACCCATCCAAGTCCTGACCGCTGCCCACGTTGCTTAACCTTAGATACCGCAAGCGGTACGCAGGCGCCGCTGGGCCACGAGCGCTCCCGCGAGAGGAAAATAAATAAATAACACATAGTTTGTAATAATCGAATAGTAGGTACGTCCTTCTAAAATCGACGCCAGGCACCTTATTCCATTATAATAAGGCGAAAATACGGCATATCTTTTCGTCCAATATTCCGCAGTGTCTCAAGACGAGAGTCTTTGACCAGTGTGTGTTGCCAGTGATGACATATGGTACGGAAACGTGGTCGCTCACCATGGGCCTCATAAGAAGGCTCAAAGTCACTCAGAGGGCAATGGAGAGGGCTATGCTGGGAGTTTCTCTGCGTGATCGCATCAGAAATGAGGCCATCCGTAGCAGAACCAAAGTAACCGATATAGCCTTTCGAATTGCTAAACTTAAGTGGCAGTGGGCGGGGAACATTGCACGTAGAACCGATGGCCGTTGGGGCCGAAAGGTTCTCGAGTGGCGACCACGGACCGGAAGGCGCAGCGTGGGTAGAGTGGACAAGGTGGGCTGATGACCTGGTAAAGGTCGCGGGAGTCCGCTGGATGCGGGTGGCGCAAGACCGGTCATTGTGGCACTCTTTGGGGGAGGCCTATGTCCAGCAGTGGACGTCTTTCGGCTGATATGATGATGATGATGATGATGAAGGCGAAAATTGTATAAGTATTAAGTACCTACCTACATTATAATCTGGTATCACCTGACTGGTATTTTTTTCGCTGTCATCCGTCGGAAAGTAAGTATGACAGTTTAATCTTTTCATCGCCATTGACTTGATATAAAGTCAGGACATTAGGTGCCCCACACGCCAATGACTTCATATCGAGTCTATCAAGTCGATGTAAAGGTAAGCTACGTGCTATCAAATAAGGTTCATTTTCAGTCTTTTACTACGAAGACTGGCGTGTGAGGCACAACTTACAGAATCTAAAGGTGTTACTCCCCTTGTGAGGCCGACTGTACAATAATGTACAAATAACAACATTCACTAATAAAAAAATAATTTATTGTATAACAAGTGCAACGCGATCAGACTGCGAACTTCTCCTCAGAGCTGGTCTTCTTGTCCTCGCCCACCTTTCTGCCTACCAGCCTAAAGTTATCGTTGTAACTGTCCCCATAGCCGCCGAGGTAGTTGCCGGAGTTACCTGTAAACATTCAATAAACAGAGGTATGATGAGATTGTCATTTGATTTTGAACCTAAATTGTAAAGAGTTAGAGTCGTATTCTATGATTTCATGAAACTACCTAACTACAATCATTTATTTTGCCAGACTAATAAAAAAAATTGTAGTCCGGATGGACTACTTGTACCATTTTCGGATGTCCAGGTGTGGGGTCAACGCCAAGGGTGGCCATTAAAGCAATTTAAACTGTTAGCAAAGGCCATAGAGTTGATAATCCGGTAAAACGTTAATGCATGCAGTCCTTATCTACGAACAGCATTTTTATGACAAAACATGTGAAACTTTTTGTGAAATTTATCCATCCTATACCGTGTTTTTTAAGCAAATAAATGATTATGAAGTAGGTACCTATACTTATCTTTTATGACGGACGATAGGGAGGTAGCAAAACCGCACGATAGGACTATGGATTGGACACCCAAACCGAACAACTAGGTACCTATATTATTACAATGTTTGTTTAAATTCTGTTATGAAACTAGTAGGTATACTATACCGGAATAAGGTCGATCGAAACCGGGCCTGTATTGGTTGTAGCTCGGCCTAAACTGGTTGTAACCCGGGTACCCGATGTTGCCAGGGTACCCTACGTTGTTCGGGCGGTAGTCGTACCCGGGTCTGTTGGGGCGGTACCCTGTAAATATAAACCAAATGTTTGCTTCAGCATGCTGAAGAATAATTTATTAAAAAAATCGGTTTATAATTCTACTGATCGCAAGCAAACACACAAACCGACAAACGCGAGTGGCCGTGTCAAATCGTGTAGACATGTGTCTCACTCAGAGGATTGCCAAGGATACAGTCAGCATCTAGTAGCTTGGCATACGAAAGTAACGAAAGAGGTCAAAAGTTTCTATTCCCTTGCAATAAAGACTTGCCGCTTTCATATGCCAAGTTACTCTTGATGCTGACTGTACCACCATCGTTGCGAAGACCCATCGACAGCAGGAGGGGGGAGGGGGGTCTCCCGTCGATGGGTTTGGATCGCGAATACATTTGTGTGTTACATGCATTTCTTTTACAAAGATTTTTATTGATATACTAGGTACAGGTAGAGAGGTAGGGCACAGCAAAATTTCATCTCTTGCTCGAATTGGAGCAGCTCAACTGTGGAAGTACCTCCGCCTTGCAGAAGACCACAGCCATAATAACATTATATACTATACAAGTATGTAGTGTTGTGTTCCTGGAGGTGAGCAAGGTTGCCAGAGCTCCCGACGATGCACTGTGTTGAGAGCGAGGGGCCTTTTATCCCTTCTGCTGTCAACACAGTGAATCCTCAAATTTTATAAAGGGTCGGCAACGCGCACGTGACTCTTTTGGAGTTGCGTGCGTCTATAGGCTGCGGCGTCCGCTTACTATCAGGTGGACCGTACGCTTGTTTGCCACCGTCGTCGTATAAAAAAAAACGTAGCTGACAGAGTTTCTGCTTATAACAACAAGTAAGGCCCATAAACACGTCTTACTTAAAACGTAATACCCATACTTTGTTGTTGAAAGACCAAAGCAAGACAGACAAAAGGGGCAAGACTTAATGTAACTTGCGTCTGGAGAGTCATTTATCGTTGGTTTAGGTTCAGAGTCGGGAGTGCAATGTGAGAAGTGATGACCTGGTAGGTATTTTTATTAGTTGCCATTGGATTGGATAGCACATTATATGATGTCACTTTGAAAGTAACGATACCTACTGCTATTCACACTACACATTGAAATCATAACATCACAACATATTGAAATCAAATTAGAATGCGATCTACATCTCGAATAGACCTCCAGTAGCAGAGTACAACTCTCTATAGATAATTTAGTTTAGTAGGTAGTTACGTAAGTTACGTCAGGATTTATTCTGGCATAAACTGTGAGTTTTAGGCACGCCTACAATTCTCTGGTTTTAATAACATCTTTATGGGCGTTACGTGTTTAGGCACCTCGTAATAAAAAGGACAGTAATTTCTAGCCCGGAAACCAAGGATTTACACGCTTGGATGAAGAGATATATAAACCTTAGAATTTTCATGAGCTCTAAAACTCGGTGTAGCTACGTTTTATCATGCCAAGGCAGTATGTAACCGCTCGGCAAATTCATTGAAGCATGCACTGATGTCAGAGTAGAACAAAGAATGTATCATGCATGAATAGCAACGGAGGAAAACGAAAGTTAGATGTCTTTGTCTAGATATAGTAGGTACCTATAGTGCGTGTTATTCACGACGACGCGCCCTTCTACAGCTAATCTCATACTACTTAAACCAATAGAGCAAGAACAGAATTGGAAAAGGCGTCTCTAAAAAATGCAAGCGGCAAATCATGTAACAGTTGGGATGACAACGTTATCAGAGGGTTTGGACCCTGCAGAATACGGATCTGCCTGTCGCCATCTCGAAATTTGAGCCGGAAGTACGGTATACCGCAAAAAGGTGCAGCCCATACAAAAAATTTCGTAGTACATTTAGTAAATCGATGCTCTGGTACTTTAAAAGAGGTCCGATTGATATGGTTTTTTGGTATGTTGTAAAGGACAATATTATCCATGGTAACCTAAAATTTTCGGCCCTCCAGCGCCATAACTTTGGCCGCCATCTTGGAAATAGTGTCACTTTTTTCAGTTTTTTGCTTATACTGTCATCAAAGTTCATTCGAGTGCTAAACATAGTTCTGCAATATTGTAGAATACAATATTTGCTAAAACTTTTGGGTACAAAGATTTTTTCCATGACCCCTAGGGACGAAGATATGACAGGAGATATCATTAAAAGTTGCCATTTTTTTCTAGTTTTCCTCTCATATCTAAATTTTAAGTACTTCTAAGTACTGTTACACGATTTGCTTCTTGCATTCTACTTCTTCAAAAATGGGCCTACTCTACAAGCGCAATTGCACGGATTGGGCTGTAGAGGGGCGCGCCTTCGTGGATGAGAGGCACTATATGAATCGTAATGTTATTTAGAAGACAACAGGGGGATATTGAATTTTATGAATGTTAATTCTTTGAAAGTAGGATTATATAGTAGTTCGTCCTTCTCTGATTTGAAACAGAAATCAAATCATTCTTCCTGATCTTCGGTTGGAGTTCGAATTTTTAGCGTAGGTATTTAGCGCTGGTTTTAATTAAAAAAAAAACATTGCCGACCAGTGCTACGCTCGTAGCCGATAAAAACTTTTTTTTCCGCTTTGTAGCGAAACCAGTCTACGAACGCAGATCCCGACTATCGGGTCCTTGGCGCTGAATCCGCCGTCTGTATTTCCGAGTTCATATAACCTGGACCTTAAAGGCAAGAGTGAATAGGCATTTTCTGGGTGAGTTCGCTTCACCGTTGGCCTCATCTTTGCCCCCTGGCTAGATGCTGGCCAAGAGCAATCCCATTATTAAAAAATTAAAAAAATCTGTGCTCGAGTAATAGGAAGTTTGAAGTACCTAAATACATGTTATGAGCACTTGGTTACGCCAGTTTATAGCTTCGAGCAATGAGCAGTAGATAGCGCGTATCACACAAAATGAAGTTCTGAAATGGGTCGCCTTCGACTTGGCTCTTGGGTTTTGCATACAGTTAATATATTAATGTCTAAGTTTAGGATAAGTATACTTTACTTATTTCCCGTGAGCCCATAGTGTTAGTAAATATTTAAGTTATTTGCAAATAGGCGTGCAAAATTATGTATATATTTTTGCTACCTACAATCTGTGGCTATTGGTATTTGCTATTATATTATGGTATATTAACGTATGTTAATTTTCTTAAATACTTATTGGTAAGATATGCAAACCTGCACCATGGCGTTTGATATAATTTTTTTTTATATCAGATACCTACTGTATTTGTATCATTGGTTAGTGGACTGGTTAGTAGTTACCTATCTATTCAATATGAGAGATAAGACTATAGGGACAGGTAAAAATACTAATTGCTCTACAGCCCCTCACAGGTTATATCATTGTTAGTTAGTACATATGTATGTACAAACCTCCAAAACCCGGGTATCCCTGCCCGCCGTATCCCGGATACCCGGCACCGGGATATCCGCCTGCAGAATTAATCCATTACTTTAACCGTTGTTTATTACTATTACCCGGTAAAGTGGATTATCGAATTATCCACGTTATCTTTGATATTAAACGTACCTAATTTTCATACGGAAATAATAGGTAGGTAAGGATTACATGTTTTAGATAAGATATAAAAATAATAAATACCTCCATAATAAGGGAGTTTCCCGCGTATATATGGTACGTACTTACACAGCATAGGTACTATAAATAGATACAACATTGTAACCCTCAAATACCTATGATTTTCTAAGAAGCTCAGATCGCAACAACGCACTCGCTCCCGCAAAAACTGTAGACCGACGCTAATTTTGGAAACTAGGTTGCCGAGGACCCCCAGGTCTTTTAAGGGATAATGCTAAGATGCGAAGGAAAAATATGTAAGGTAGGTAGTTATAGTGCTTGTATCCTCTTAGGTCACATGCAAGCTGGATTTCGCGGTCAAATTCCGGCAGGCTGATTCCGCCAGCAGTTGATATGTATAAAACGTATGGCTCTGCCAAAGACAGGCGGACGAATTCGATTGCCGAATTTAGCTTCTATATAGCGAACCTTAACATCTCTAGTGAATCCGCATTTCTGAAGACAATATAGATACAGCATCTGAATGCAAGAGCGAATGTGATAGCAATAGACAACCGATAGCTATACTTGTTAAGAAGCTGGTATCTATCTTATAATTCGTAATCGTGCCTAATCGCCAGAAAGCTTCTATGTTGAATGCATGCATTATTGTAGATACATGCGTTTTGTTGTTGGCTTATATTATCTACTAGCTTTTGCCCGCGACTTCGTCTGCGTAGAACTCGGTCATCACGTTAGAATGTTATTTCATTCTTCTATTTCTTGCGCTTACCTAGTTATCTCTCTTCCATTCTAACTTAAACCCCGTTAAGGGATGATTTCCGGGATAAAAGTATCCTATGTCCTTCCCTAGGACTCAAAATATATCCATACCAAATTTCATCTAAATCGGTTGAGCATTTTAAGGGGAAACAGGCAGACAGAGTTACTTTCGCATGTATAACCCGCCCCGGTTTCGCACGGGTAGTCCAGTTTTAAACAACAACAAACAACAACAAATACCTACTCTTTATTGCACACCTCAATTAAAGGACACAGATCAGGATCACAGGGAGAGGATTTTTTATGATTTAAATTTGTTTATCTAAGCTTTTTCCCGCGACTTCATTCGCGTGAATATCCATATCAACTTCTACACCGGCTGTCTCGCCAAACATTGCGCACGCCGGCTCAATGCGCCCACATGAAACACATGACAGAGGACAAAATATATATCAAGAAGGAAGTAGATGAAAACGCGCGCGAGCGGAGCGAGCGCGAAATTTTTCGGATATTCTGATACGGGTGTGGAAAATACTTCATACGCATCAAGTAATGAAGATGAAAACGCGAGCGCAGCGAGCGCGAATTCTTTCAAACTTTACGATGCAGGTGTGCAAAAGACTTCATACGCACCAAGTAATGTAGATAAAAACGCGAGCGTAGCGAGCGCAAAATGAAAAAAAATAACATTGTAATGCAGGTGCGGAAAATACTTCATACGCATCAAGTAATGAAGATGAAAACGCGAGCGTAGGGCGCGCGAAAATTTTCGAACATTATGATGCAGGCACGGAAAAGATTTCACACGCATCAACTAATGTAGACGAAAACGCGAGCGTAGGGCGCGCGAAAATTTTCGAACATTATGATGTAGGTGCGGAAAATACTTTATACTCATCAAGTAATGTAATTGAAAACGCGAGCGCAGCGAGCGCGAAATGTTTTGATGCAGGTGAGGAAAATACTTCATACGCATCAACTAAAATGTCGATGAAAACGCGAGTGTAGGGCGCGCGAAAATTATCGAACATTATGACGTTGGTGCGGAAAATACTCATCAAGTAATGTAGATGAAAACGCGAGCGCAGCGAGCGCGAAATTTTTCGAACATTCTGATGCAGGTGCCGAAAAGACTTCATACGCATCAATTATAATGTAGATGAAATCGCGAGCGTACGGCGCGCGAAAATTTTCGAACATTATGATGTAGGTGCGGAAAATGCTCATCAAGTAATGTAGAAGAAAACGCGAGCGCAGCGAGTGCGAAATTTTTCTAACATTATGATGCAAGTGCGGAAAATACTTCATACTCATCAAGTAATGTGTATGAAAACGCGAGCGTAGTGAGCGCGAAATATTTCGAACATTATGATGCCGGTGCGGAAAATAATTCATACGCATCAAGTCATGCAGATGAAAACGCGAGCGTAGCGAACGCGAAATTTTTACAAACATTATGATGCAGTTGCGGAAAAGACTTCAAACGCATCAAATAATGTAGATGAAAAAGCGAGCGTAGCGCGCGCTAACGTTTTTGAACATTATGATGCAGGTGCGGAAAATAATTCCTACGCGTCAAGTAATGTAGATAAAAAAGCGAGTGCGAAATGATTCGAACATTATGATGTAGGTACGGAAAATACTTCATACGCATCAAGCAATGTAGATGATTGAACAAAAATAAATTGTTGACCTATCAAATGGCTTTGTAAAGAGGTGGTTGAATAGATATTTTTTTGTTCATAAATTAGTGGAATAAATAACTGAATACCTACTTTGGTCTGTTCTTTCAATTTCGAAGATGGAGTAGAGGCCTAGGTTGATAGCGCACCCACCCTGGTTGCTTCTAAGAGTTATGTGATTTTCTGAGAATTGTTTTTTTTTTTGCTTCCTATCCGCCTATAACTTTCGAATTTGGTCATACTTGATGTTTATTGTTACGTAGGTATATTTTACTAACGAATACCAATATACCCTAAATTTATGTCTGTTACGCGCTGTACGTATTTTATACATTTTGCTGACGGAAAACGCAACTAATCGGCACCTCGAAGAACCTCAATGACACCCATATCGATTATTAAGAAAAGTAAATAAGTAAATGTCCGCCATCTTCGATTTGAAAATGGATATCATTCTTGTAATGAGCACCTCAAAAAACAATATTTTATACAAAAATGCGCATACCTAATATATAGGTACATGTCGCAAGTGCTACCATGCAACCGAGAGCCCGCCGCTCTGCGTAGGTACCCTCCATCGAAAACAAAAAAAAACCGAGGTTTCGTAGTAAGGTTTGTGAATATTGATAGAGACTGAGAGACCAACATAATTAGATCTCTCATTTCAACAGTTAATATGGTTTGAGGGACTTTTGTATTTTTGTCTTTAGCCCTGAGAGGCAGAGGTATTGTTATTTCACCCCCCATTATTTCAAATACTATCTGTTTATTATAAAATGTTTGAATGGGGTTCTATTTACTTTGCGTCCATGTATATACTCACCAATTTTCAAGCCTGTAAATCATAAACTGAAAGACTTCTCATACAAAGTTTAACCCCTCTTTTCACCCCCTTTCATCCCTAACCTATATGATTTTTATAGCCTATAACCTGGCCGAAGATCCAATAACCATATTAGTGAAGGCTGTATTAAAATCCATTCGCTAGTTTTCGCGTGATAGTTAGACAAATAAACAGACAGACAAACAGACAAACAGACACGAATTCTAAAAACAGTTGAAACGTGTTCTGTTATCGATTCTTAGACCCCTCCATCGATTTTTTTACTAATATCTTCAATGTACAGATTTTCGACCCTCTTCTGCTTTATTATATGTATAATATATAGATAGAAGATAGATAGATTGACTGTCTTAATAAGGCCTCGCCTGTGACGTGGGAGTGGGGATGTGGGGGGCCTGTGACAGGGGTGAGAGGGGAGACGTCAAAGGGTAACAAACAGGTAGCGAGCGGTGGGTCCCATGCCTCCCGCTACCCGTCCTCGCGGTCTCAGTTAAGCGACCTATATAACAACGCACGCACTGCAAACTACATAATAACTTTTCTCACCTCCAATTCCTCCTTGGAATCCGCCTGGGTAACCACCGCCGGGGTACCCTTGACCTTGACCGTAACCGGGTTGGTAACCACCATACCCAGGTTGATAACCTCCTCCGTAGCCGCCTCCGTAGCCGCCACCGTAGCCGCCTCCGTAGCCACCACCATAGTTGCCGCCATATCCACCACCGTAGCCACTTTAAAATGAAAAAAATATACTCTTATTGCGGCGTAATAAGACTAAGTTATTGTAAGTAGGTATTATAACAGACATTTCTAGAATTTAGATATAATCTGGAGGCTGCAATTGAAAAAAATAAATTAGGGTTCCTACATAGAAAAGACATGTCTGTAACATTTTTTATGAGACAGTGTACATATTGCTCGTATATATTGGGGTATATGGATACCTAAGCTGTGTTTTGAGATTAAAATCTCATCAAATAAACCCAAAAGTAAATAAAACAGACACACTTTGTATGGAAATTTGATACCGTGTATCAGTTTTATTTGTTTTCGAGCGTACCCACAAGCCTTATTGAGCTGAGTATGGCACTTGTTCGATTAGTGTAAGATTGTTCTCTAATATTTTATCATTTTAATTTATTAAACCAGAACAACTAAGGATGGCAAACTTGGTCATAAGTCTCAATATGGAAGTTACGAACTCTTTCGTCTCTATCGCTTTATAATGTAAGAGCGATCGTTATACCAGTATATTTATTTATTTATTTATATTTGTGGACAATCTTACACAAATCAGCCTAGTCCCAAACTAAGCAAAGCTTAGTAAAAGAGAGAGTAAGAGTAAGTAAGAGCCACATTTGTAATTATTTGTGACATTTGGGCATATGTCTTAATATCGCCACACCACGTCATCCCTTCTTCCACCTCTGACTAAAGTAACACCTAACACCGACCTGTTATATCCATTGTAACCACCATATCCAGGGTTACCGTAGTTGACGTTAGCGTACCCGGGTTTCAGTAACCCGTAGCCGCCAGTGCTCCGTCTCTGCCCATCCGCCGCGTTGGCCTCTTCTAGCCGCTGGGCCGCCGCGACGGCTAGCGAACATGATATTAGGAGGATGTTCTGAAAATAAATGATGTAAATATTCATTCAAAGTCATACAAAACAAATAATACGTATTTAAAAGCTACAGTTCACACAAATTACTAAGGAAAAACAACGCTTGAGGCTCGGGTTAACTTACTATTAACTTTGGGTACCTAACTAGGTATTTGACTAGGTATTTGTGAGGTCCAGGTGTTGTCAAATATCAACCCTAAATGAAGTTCTTTTATAATGACAATATTTAAGCCAAAAAGTTAAAGTGTGGACGATTAAATTATTGAACGACATTATTGCAGGGAATGTTGGTTATGTACGAACGAAAAGATGAAAAATTAGAAATAGTGCGTACAAATTCATTCTGAGCCTAAAATTAATGGTGAACCTTTTTTAAAAAAAAGCTTTTCTTGTGTTTTCAACTATAACGATTTAGGTACCTACTTCCTATATCCGCTACAGTAGCAATGAACGAAGAAGATGCATTTAACGCAATTGCCGAGTTACTGCCGTTAAATTATGATTTTCACACCATTAAACGAAATTAAACTACCTAACTACGCTTGCAAACAGGGCCCAAAGTGTGACGCGTATCTCTATACGATTGCCTCCCTCGGCCGTATTTTAGGGGTTACCCGATCAACGCCCAACGGCATCGTAAGCAAATAGGATATTACTACCCGAGTTATTATTATGTACTTCCCGCCCGCATAGGGCTGCCATCTCGAATTTCGCCAAACCCGGACAAAGATTCAAAAAAACCCGGACATTTGGCGTAAATCGCATTTTTTCCCCGGACGAGTCCGAAAATAATATTTTAAAAAAACAAGACCTTTAAATTCAATGAGGTGCTTCCTTACATGAAAAGTGTCCGGGTTTTCCCCGGACACTTCTTGACACCCCGCCCGGACGGCCCCCGGACGGCTTCCAAACTAGGACAAATCCGGGAAAACTCGGACGGATGGCAGCCCTACGCCCGCACAATCGTACGCAGGGCTCCGTAATGAAGTCACCCGGCGAGGTGCACAGATATTGCGACCGCATAGTATTTTGGTATTTTTGGATAATAAATGGAGGAGTTTTAATAAAGATGTATGATGCTAAAATATCGAAGATGCAGTACTTCTTTATAGTGTAATTTATAATGTAATCCAATCATCTTTTCGTGAAAACAATGGATTGTGAAGCAATATTTTTTTTCGAATGCACATTTCAGGAATGTTTTGGATTAATGGAACTCCGGTATACTTTTGAAATAGTTAGGATAGAAAAATATTTTTAGTAAAATTGCTTTTCATGAGTCTAACGCAATATAATTATGACGAAAAAGTTTTTTTTAAATTTTAATAGCGTAGGTACAATGCGCGTGTGTTTAATAGCTTAACATTAACAACATATATAATGTTAGCAGTAGGAAATTGCCCCGTGTCCATACTAAATCACAAACATACCAAGATTTCAATTGGTACTTAAGTTAAAAATGCATTTTGAAATTTTGCCTAACATAAAATAATTTTATTCTACTTATTTGGTGGTATTCAGTTAGGTATCCTAATTCGTAAATGTAAGTTTGATTGATTTATTGAACAATTTAGTAGAGCAATCATGTGCGAAAGCTAATCTCGAATTCCTTTGTAAGTAATTAACACAATTTATCAACAGTATCAATACCGTGAAATTGAGAGATTATCTAGTTATACAAACGTTTGAACGGATTACAATATATTTGAAGATATTATCGTCTAGCTCATAATATATTGAATTAAGTATAAGAACGAGTATTTTAGGTTGATAAAATCGTAATGTTCCGTTACCGTAAACCGGGGTTGCTTTATACTTTGATATATTTGGAACACTCTTACACACTTTTACTTTATATAATCATCACTAATTATGTTTAGTTTGATTCAGTTTGGTAAACAGTAGAGATGTACCGACTAAGTCGCCGACTAGTCGGGAAAGCCGACTATCCGGCAACATTTCTAGTCGGCCACTAGCCGACTACTAATTAGTTAGGAAATTTACGAAGGTATACCACTGACCCCAGGTAAACCAAATAAAAACTAAAACACGACATTAAATCTGGATTTTTAAAGTCGCCCCTTAAAATTTGAAAATGACCCCGGTTACCCGTAATGAAAATGTTTGCAATAGTTATATGTGAGTTACATTTAATTCATCACTACTTATTTTCATTTGACAGTGTGTAATTTTGTCAACACTTTGTAACCGTATTTTTTGTAGAACTCACTGCACTTTGACTCAACAAATAGTTAATTTAATTTATAATTCAAATATTAATCTCACCAAATAATTCATGTTAGTATAATTTGCAACGCCCGCACGCTGTGTTCTGTACCAGCGAATAGATGCGACTCACGCATCTTGTCTCTTTATATGCAGTCAGAGCGGCAAAGTTTTTTGTGCTCGCAATTATTGTAATTATTCAAATACTTCATTTCATTGTTGTTTGGTTCATCGACTTGTTATGACATGATGTATTGATAACCAATTAGAAATTGTGACATTAATTGAGGAAATGTTATCTTGCGTTTTATTCGGAAGTTGATGATTATTGGGGCTGTTTATTGAGATGCTAAAGATGTGACATGAGTTTTTGTAAAGTATTCTTAACGTTATGTTCTCGTGTTTATTTATGTATGAGTTATTGTTATGGGCATTTGTCACTACCTAAGAGATCTTCATTTTTACCTATTTGATAATTTTATGAAGATTGAATATAATTATTGATATGTATAAAGTCCCAAACTGTTGTTTAAGAATATTATATGCATTCATTGCTAAATACTTAACTGGGTATATTTGATTAAGTTCAAAGTCATAATCTCTAGAAATATTTAATAAAAAAAGGACTACAATAAAGTTTAAAAATAGTGCAATTTAAAAAACTATATTCCTAATTAAAACGTTAAATTTACTATAGGACGCACCTCACTTCTCAACGCGTAAGGTAATGCCCATATTGATGGGGCGTGTCTTCCTGAATTAAAGATCTAGGTACCAGGAAATTTATTACAATCCCATGGGACTATTTGAATAATTTGAATAGAAAACAAACACGCGGAAGGCGCAACTCGTCCGTACCATAGCTGACAAGGATAATCGGCGATACAAGGATAGAATACATAATTGGGTAATAACGTTATATAATTTCAGATAATATGTTATTGTTTGCAACAGGCCCTTGGACAAAGAAATCGAGTATGTTGAGCTAAACTTTGATGAATCATTCGTGTTTATTGTTGGTGCTTGTCATAAAAAACGTATCTCCGCACACAAATAATGGCAACCGTACTGTCTTCTCGAAGATCTCACGGTTCGAAATAATTGCCATACGATAAATAATAATAATTCTTACCCCATATTCGTTTCTTTTACACATTGGTAAGCACATTAATAAATTACAACGCAAGTCATACAATAATCACACAAATACTTGATTATAGTATGATTTTAGCTGCTAGTAATAAAGTTTGGGTCAAACAAAACACAGATTTGGATTCGGTTCTGTCCTGTGTAGGTATGTGAACAATATTTCCTGTGGAAATAATTATTTTTGAAGATCTTCTAAAATGTAATTTTATTGCTAGACCCACGTGACTACGCTACGCCATTGTGAATTATGACTGGTATGATTGGAACATATTTATGCGTCATAAACAGATTTAGGTTCGCGTCTTTCCTGTGGACATATCAAAAGTTAAGGGTTATAAAGCTTAATTTTGGATTGGACTTAGTAACCCGCGTAAACAGTGTCTCCGTTTCTATAAATCCATGCAATGAAAACATAAATTACATGCATATAAGCCGTTAACTTTTGACCACAGGAGGGACGACTTTTGTTTTTTCTAATTTATGTTTATGACCCTTATTTCTGCTGTGCAACTGAAAAGTGCACAGCAGACTACAACTATTTAAAGTAAAGATGTTAAGTTTTTGTTCCTCTTTTTGACTCACGTAAGCAATGAGAGGCGGGACACGTCCTCCAACTGAATTAAACGGCTTACTCCAAATAGGAATATTATTCAACTTCCAATTTAAAATTATGGAAAACAAAAGCGGCAAACGCTGTTTCCACTGCCAACATTTTCGCTCATCGTTAGGTACTCGTATATTTAACAAAGTTAAAGAATAAACATTAGCTTCTCGAGTAAAGGAAACATTGTCTCTAGCGGAACTTCGCGCTGTGAAAACATCTTTCAAAGCAGTTGGATGACTGAAATTAATACAGAGTTATACTTTACACTGTTTCCGTGTTAATTAGTTTGAATTTTGCATTTAAAATAGTTTAATGTTCAAGCGGATGGTGATACAATGGATAATTTAATGGAAATGAATGCGAAATCTAATTTTATATTATTCTTTCTAATTACTGCGGTGATACACTCCCGATTTCAAATTATTTCACCGAAAAAAAGACTTGGTAAAGATAAACATCGCGAGGAAAGAGGAAACCACAATTCCAACATTCCCAACAGAATCTTGTATAAGTAATACTCTGGGTTAGAGGTAAGATTGTAGTGGCTTTCGTAAAACTAGGGCCTACGCAATACAACCACAAAAAAGTGACATCAAAACTTTTGTGTTAAAGACTTGTTAACAGACATCAGACAATATTTGGTTGTGTTTATGCATAAGCGCAGCGTACAACGGAACGAGAAGAGAGCTGTCAGACGAGTACGAAAACACTCGCGTCTAGTATAAGTTTTTTCGAAACATTAACTAATTCGAACGCGTTTGCGTTTTGTCTCAAAATGTATGAAAAAGCTCTCACCGAGTTTGAAATACGCGCGTTCATCGGCTAGCAACAAATGTTATACTCGCTGTTTTAGTTTCCACTAGTGACCACCAGAGGCGCTGTTACGTTTTCATACTACTTTCATTCATTTTGAGACAAAACGCAAACGCGTTTGAATTAGTTAATGTTTCGAAAAAACTTATACTAGAGCTACTGTACCCTCGCGCCTTTAAATTATCGCTGCTTGCCTAGATGGCATTGGCATTGACCACAGAATAGTATAATGCAATCCCATGTGTGTGCCGAGAACATCTCGCCGTTGATCACTCCGCGTGTTCGTACGACCTCTGTAAGCATAACATAATATAACCTTACATTCATTATCTAAAACTCAAACGTTATAATTTAAATATCCATAAAGAGAGAATGAACTTGATGTCGGAATTCCCCAAGGACCTACACTTTATAAACGAATTTTGCATTAAAGGTCTACGCTGCCGCCTACGTGATTTTATGACGCTGTAGTAAAACCTCTTTATGATCGCTCTAACTCCTCCACCGGCTAAATTGAGGTTGGTAATTATGTTCCCGTTAAAATTGTATTGTTTTTGTTTAATTTATTTTATAATAAGAAGGTTTATGGCTTTGTTACGTGCTTTATTAAAACTTCTAATGCAATGCTAACTGCATATTGAAAGTACGATTTTTTATGTTTATTCAGTTTTTTTGTCGGAGTGTGTCAATTATAGGAGTACATACTATACCGTAAACGGTAACTATTAATAGTAAAATACCGAGGGGCAAACTTACAATTATTCAAAACAGGACCACCGGCTTAGTAGGCTAATGTTGTTACCTATTTTAATCTAGCTTGATTATGGATAAAAGAAGACTGAGGCTGAAATTCAAAAGTAGTTGCTCCGATTGTGCATAAAATGACTGCGATCTTAATAGAATCAAAATAATATTGGCAGAAAACAGTTAGTCCAAACATAAGTTTAAAAAGGAGATGTGAAGTTACTCTTTCATCAGATTTTAGAGAAATTAGTCATGGGGTACCACAAGGAAGCGTACTGGGCCCATTATTATTATTTCTCATTTATATTAA
Organism: Cenopis cana; assembly: GCA_951800055.1. NCBI lineage: Eukaryota > Metazoa > Arthropoda > Insecta > Lepidoptera > Tortricidae > Cenopis > Cenopis cana. The sequence goes on along the minus strand of OX637489.1, from coordinate 7,619,364 downwards.
TGACAGACAATTGACCAGCCAATGGTTCTGTTTGCCGACGACAGCACAGTAATACTGACTGGAGAAGATCCACAGACATGTAAAGCAAATATAAATAAGACACTAGAATTAATAATCATCATCATCATCATCAGCCTATATACGTCCCACTGCTGTGCACAGGCTTCCTCTCATAGATGAAAGGGATTGGGCAGTAGTCCCCACGCTGGCCCAGAGCGGGTTGGGGACTTCACATACCTTTTTTTTTTACGTGGAGAAAACCTGCGAACCAGGTACCCAGGCATGGGGGGATGCCTGGGTTATGTTTTCCTTCACCGAAAACCTAACGGTAAATATCAAATGATATTCCGTACATAAGTTACGAAAAACTCATTGGTACGAGCTGGGATTCGAACCCACGCACGAACGCATGCTTGAACCACTGAGCTACCGTAGCTTAAAGTTAATTAATAATCAAGTGGCTAAATCTTAATGGCTAAATTTAGAGAAAACTAAAATAACGAATTTTTATCAAAGGGCCAATAGAATGAATAATGTAACTGTGACATATAATCTTGTATATTTAAACGCGCAATTCTTGTATATTTATTATTTATTTATATATATGTTTATTTATTTATTTAATTTCGGGGATCTCGGAAACGGCTCTAACGATTTTGATGAAATTTGGTATGTGGGGGTTTTCGGGGACGAGCTGTCGATCTAGCTAGGTCTCATGCACGGGAAAACGCCGAGCAAAGCTCGGCCGCCCAGATATTAATCATATAAAGCTGACAATACAACATTTTCAGGATTAAGTTTAGATAATACGAGTATATTGATGTGGAAAAACCCAGTTGCCACTATATGTAACAAATTAAATGGATTATCTTATGCACTATCATCATCATCCTCCTAGCGTTATCCCAGTACAGTTGCATCCTGAAGGATGTCTGGGGTCCGCTACCTAATCCCAAGATTTGACTCAGGCACTAATTTTTACGGAAGCGACTGCCATCTGACCTTCCAATCCCGAGGGGAAACTAGGCCTTATTGGGATTAGGCTTTGTCAAGTGAGTGGGCAACTTGACTGTCTCGAACCGCCCGAAGGCCTCCAACTTGGCTTAACGACTGCTGCCATAGACAGCAACCGGGATCAACGGCTTAACGTGCCTTCCAAAGCACGGGAGCGTTCAGTTAGTAACCACTCCAAGCGGTCACCCATCCAAGTCCTGACCGCTGCCCACGTTGCTTAACCTTAGATACCGCAAGCGGTACGCAGGCGCCGCTGGGCCACGAACGCTCCATTCTCTTATGCACTATATAATTTACGTAAATAAAAAAGTAAGTCAAGCTGCAGTACTCACTGCTTATCATGCCTATGTAACATCTACATTACGGTATGGTTCTGGGGCAATTCAACAGATCGAGAGTGGGTATTTAAGGCCCAAAAAAAGTGTCTATGTTCTGCTTGTGGCCTACACCCAACTGAACCATGCAAGCCTTACTTTATTGATCTAAAAATATTAACATTCCCCTGTTTATACATATTTGAAAATATTAAATCATTTTTTTATTACTTTATTTTACTAAACGGTTAAAACTCGCGTATTAATTGTCAATTCGGATTCAGGATGAGTGCGTCTGCGACCCGCGCCGATTGCACGCACCACCCACCTTGGGCGTTTATACTTGAATCCCTCACTACGCTCAGGATTCAATGTACGCCCACGCCGTAAATATGGCATTTTGCTCCCTTGTGACACAATCTACTATTGAAGACGTTAATTATTATCACACTTTTTTCTAGGATTGCAATACCTACTTTGTGAGCTTCTTTAAGTATAGGTACAAGAACATTGTAGGTAAGTGATGATTAAGTGGTATTGATTAATTGGTTAAGTGGTATTGTGTTATCCTAGAGAAATGGGTGATAATTATTAATTTCTTCAAGAGAGCTTGTTTACATGATAGGACAAGGATGAAGATGAACAGACTGTAGTTGCAAGTACAAATTTTACTAGGGCCTTTGGTATATTGAATCCATTATATCTTATCTGGAATTCATTCATTCCTTTCCAACGGCACGATCTAGAAAGATCAGTGAATTCCCTACTTTCAATTCGAAAAAACTGCCACTATCTGAATACAAGTCGCTTAATTAGTTCAGATGGAAAGGAAGCGCTCGTTTCCTGTGCCATTGTTCGGCGCCGCCGTGATTTTTGCCTGTGTTGCCAGGTGCGGCGGTCGAGTCCGGATATTTATGGAGACAATAAAAACGAAGTGCGGGTTCTCGTGTTTGTACGCATCGCTTGTGTTAGAAATGCTTACTGTTTTTATAAATACTGGCATACTTTCGTAACTTTATCTGCAGGAAAAGGTATGATGACTATTTTTTTTTCTCATGCCGTTCGAACTAGTTTTTAGAGACCAAGGACCTATTGCATAATAAATTAAAACTAATATTACAAGCAGTAGTCTCCTTTCAATCCCTTTCATTCGAAAGAGACTTCCGCTTGTAATATTAGTTGTAATTTATTATGCAATAGGCCCCAAATGTTTATAATGGGACCACCAATTAAAGATACACAAAAGACGAAAATGAGAGGCAAAGTACAGAATAGCGGACGAACACTGAAAAAGCTCCATACTGATTGACAGACAGAAGTGACACTCGCTTCCTCGTACTACCGTTGTATGGAAAAAAAAATTGCGTTTATGTAACATACTCGTAGTTGCCATGTAACTACAATTTATTTATGAATCATGAGAATTCTATTGGTAACTTTCAATTACATTTGGGCTATAAAAAAACAAAAATTTTGCGAATATTTATAGTCCCATGACTTTTATGTTTTTGATTCATTTGTCTAATTCACTATTTATTGTGTTAATTTGATGGTTTTCTATAAGTCAAAGTTTTCTAGGTGGCGGTTCGCGCCGCGACAGAGACAAGAGACCGAGACAGGAGACCGCGACCGGAGACCGCGACCGTCACTTGACAGTAGGCAACATATAGGTGGCAGTTCGCGCCGCGACAGAGACACGAGACCGTGGGACTTTCGCCGCCATCTTGGCGAAAGTCACATCTTTTTCTTCTTGTTAAGTGGTTTTATTCAATTTTACTTAATTTATTCCTTCGTGTGTCATTGGCAAAGGCCCTTAAATGAGGCTGCCATTTCTCTTTTATATCTATCTATCTATCCACGAGACCGTGACAGGAGACCGAGACGCGAGTTGCCTTAGTCTCCTCGGTCGGTCACTTGGAGGTAATAAAACCCGGCCACGGCACACGAAGGGTTCCGTGTCATCGTACTCGTAGGTATGTATCTACGTATGTATACCGTATCCGTTCTATTTTCACTTAAATATAATTTTATTATTTGTTATACATACTGTATAAAAAACAACTGTGTAGGTACAATATTATTAGCGGGGGTTTAGTAATAGAGTTTCGTTGTCATCCTTTTGGGTACGGAACCCTATCCACATCAAACACACACATGCTTTTTAACTGACTTCAAAAAAAGTAGGTTTTCCGTTTGACCCGTGCGTTTGTAGTATGTTTTTTCTGCGATTATCTCGCGTTTGGATCAACTGATTTCGATGTGGTTTTCAGAAAAGCATTTGTTGCAATCTGGAAAAAGTTTTGGTATACAATTTGGAGGAGGTTCCCTTTTTTAGGGTTCCGTAGTAAACAAGGAACCCTTATAGTTTCGCCATGTCCGTCCGTCCGTCTGTCACCCGTTTTTCTCAGTAACCGTTAGTACTAGAAAGCTGTAATTTGGCATGAGTATATATATCAATGACGCCGACAAAACGGTAGAATAAAATCTTTAAAAAATTTTTTTTTAGGGTACCTCCCCCTACATGTAAAGTGGAGGTGCAATTTTTTTTTTTGCCAAACCCCATCGTGTGGGGTATCGTTGGATAGCTCTTTTAAAAATATTATTAGGTTTGTCAAAGCATTTTTTGATTAAAGAATTGTTAGCGTGATATTAAGCTTTTGAGACCATAGATAATGTTGTTAATTCTGTCAAAAACATAGTAAATATAAGTTTGCGAACTTCTTAGTCCACATAATGTAACGGGTGGACGACTACGGAACCCTACCTTGCGCGTGGCCCGACACGCACTTGGCCGGTTTTTTAAAGTTATATTTTGTCTCAACTCCTCTGAACGGTCGCATCAATATCAACGGGTATTCTTGATGGTTTTAAATGTATATTGCTTTGTTTGTATCAAAGAGGATAACATTTTATATTTATATGTGCATAATAGGGATAGGTATATTCGATTATTTAAAGTCAGTAGATTGGCTTATTGCTGTCCTACCGGAGGTAGTCGCGGAACTCGGAACGGGATAGACTCCCGGTAGACAATAGGCACATTTTAGAGTCAGCCGGGCGCAAGATAAGGTGGAAGTGGAGAATAAGGATCGCAATTTGTACCAGGCATTGTGGGAAAAATGTTCCACGTAGATTTCATTCAGTGTCCTTCGGGGTTTGAGGCACGTTCGTGTTTAATGCGTCATATTGATTAGCTTACGACGAAGGTGTTTTTAATGTGCAGTGGAAAAGCTAGCATGGGTGGCACCCGGAGTGGAAATTGTATACATATATGATAGCGCCTTTTCACAATCTGGTACCTCAAATAATGTATTTTAATTGGTTTCGAGTTTATTCAGCGCAAATACCTTTTCAATGCGACGACACTACCGGTCCGACCACCACATCGGACACCTGAGGAGTTGGTGGGGCCCAAATCTGTAAACGACTTGATGCCTCATTGGAGAGGGAATTGCCATCTGATCAGCCTTCGTTGTATGGAACATTGCGTTGGAATTTACCGAGTTATCAACGTTGAGCTGAGCTATTCACCTTGTGCCTTCCAAGACTATTTGATTTATCCAATAACCTAAAAAGGTGCTAATGCAAATCATGAATAAACTCCTTATATAAAAAGGCAAATGATGAAGTTTCTGTTATGAAATGAAGCCCTGCATCATACTCATAGGTAAAAATCGGACGCTAACATATATGGGTGCTGTGTGGGTGACACTTAGTGGCGAAGGGGACGCTCATACCCAGAGTCCTCCGTCGATGGCTTCGCATTGATGGAGCGTGGTGGGGACCCTCAATGGGTCTCAGGTTTCTCCCCCGAAGGGTGTCATTCGGGACAGACCTGGGCGGACCACTTCCATTGCGCGCTAGCTACTCTACTGAATGTCGGGTTTCTCTGTATCTGCGCTATAACTAAGTCTAATATTTAATCATTGTGGGTCCACAGTCCTATCTACTATTTATATGGATTAAACTAAACATAAATGAGAAACCGTATCTAAAGATCCTGTAATCAATCCATTTCGTACAAAATTTCAAAAGTTAACACTGTTATATAAAAAAAGATCAACTTTTCGTTCGCCGAAGCAGGTCATTTGTTTCACTAGAAAAAAATCACCTTCGCTTATAAAAACGCAATTTTCCTGCTCCTAATATGAGCGAAATTGTTTCTCCGGCGACGATATTAGCGCCAAGATAAAGTCGTTTCAGCGACCAATATACAATACATCGCGGTTTTTTTTTTCAAGTAGGAAGGCCCGGTAATATTTTGACGTTAGATTCGCAGAATAAGTAAATACTTTTATTTTGATGGCATTTTCATTGTCAAAGAAAATATACTAGATTGTTTATTGGAACAACTATGAGAATTATTTACAAACATAATTTACACAACCTACTTAGTTACCCAGTCATCTGCATAGAAAAGTAAAAATTCTTTGCTGACTATAATACCTACGTTGTTTATTTTTACAAAAATCGCGACTTCGCGGGAGAACTAAAAAAAACTTACGCGCGACTTATAAATGAAGACAAAAATAGTAGTAGTAGTACCTAATAGTAATAATATACAATATCTGGGCGGCCGAGCTTTGCTCGGCGTTTTCCTGGGCATGAGACCTAGCTAGATCGATTGCTCGTCCCCGAAAACCCCCACATACCAAATTTCATCAAAATTGTTAGAGCCGTTTCCGAGATCCCCGAAATATATAAATAATCAAATATACAAGAATTGCTCGTTTAAAGATATAAGATAAGATATTCATAACTTCTCCGAGATTACCTTAACGTCAAATTCGAATAGAATGACCTCTATTTGTAATTGATCGATTAAGGGCAGATTTTTCAATCCCCAGATAAAATCTGTCAGATAAATATCTTCTCATCTATCTTTCATTTGACTTCAGAAACAGACAGTCATAATTTTAACCGACAGATAATTCTATTGTTAAGTAATTATTTACACTCGTAAACAGCAAAGGTGGTACAACAGAAAAGGTGTAGTTTTTCCACAATAACCACAGCTTTTCTAAGATTTTCTTAAAGTAACGTACTTTACATAAACCTATTCAGCGGCAATAGAAGAAAGGAGTTTACCTATTTCAACAGTAGTCGATAGAATTATATATTTGACGTTTAAAATTAAGTTAAATCCATATGCCTATATAGCCTCACAAAAAAGTAATACCGCATTAGGATTTTACTTAACAATAAAGTATCTACGTACTACTTATTTATAATTGCATGCCAAGTATAATAACAACCCTCATGTTGCGTCCGTTAGATTAATATATCTGCTAATTAAAAATAATCCCAACGATGAAAAAATGAAAAACTTTCATAATAATAAGAACCCTAAGAAGAAGTCTTACTTATCACAGATTGTTCGCTAAAAGAATGGGGTAGTATCTCTGTTATAATGACTGAACATTTTCCTCTAAGATGCTTGTTGCAGCGGAGTTTGGATTAACTAGATGCTGCTAAACTATTGCCTGTTGTAACCATTATTTGAATTACCTAATATTTTATATGTACTCCTTTATTACTGGTGCAATAAAGAATACTACTACTACTACTATTAGGTATAGCAATCTCAGCTAGTCAAGTGGGCTTATAAAAGGGCATATTCTGCTGTGCTTTTTTATGGGTAGCATTTAACGAACCACCAAATTAGTTGCCGAATGATGCTCTAAAAAATTACATTGATTACCAAAAATACTAGATTCGCACCAAATTTTCAACTCCTTTTAAATAAAAAGTGCAACTCAAAAAAGTAACATGTCGATAACCTATTAAATTAAATTGTTACCAAATAAATTAGTCGCTACCCAAAAATACTTAATGATCACCTAATTTCAAACACCAAATTTCATATAATTTACATCCAAATATTACAGGGCTCGTAATCCTATTAAAATTAATTACACCCAAATAATTCTTTCGATACCCAGAAATACTACATGATCACCTAATTTCAAGCGTCATTTGTTTAATCAATTTAATATCTAGTTTAATGCCGAATCTACGCAATGGACATAATGGCGCAATGTAAGGAACGCAAGCGACATGTTTCGGATTGATCGAGCGACATGTGTCGGACCCACACGCGACATGTTCGGGCTAATCGAGCGACATGTTTCGGACTCACACGCGACATGTTGGGGTCATCGAGCGACATGTTTCGGACTCACACGCGACATATTCGAGCTCATCGAGCGACATGTTTCGGACTCACACGCGACATGTTAGGGTTACCGAGCGACATGTTTCGGACTAACACGCGACATTCATAATAGGGTCATACGAGTGTTTTTTAGGGTTATGCTACAATGTTTCGGACAAACACGCGACATGTTCGGGCTCATCAAGCGACATGTTTCGGACGCATCCAGGGACATGTTTCGGACTCACCCAGCGACATGTTCGGACTCAACATGTGTTGGTTCTGGCGTTTCGCCGGCCGCTGCCGCGGCACGCTCGCTTCGCTCGCTCGGCTCGCGCGTTGTATATATATATGTATATTATATACACACGCTAACGTTTGAGTCTTGGGTATCAACAATATCAACATAAGGTGTCAAACATTGCGACGTTTACCTTAATTGGAAGTTTAACTTATAATTCAATGCTAATAGTAGTTTATGCAACCGGTACATAATGAGGGGCATTAAAACACGAGTGTGAGTTTTATAGAACGAGCCGAAGGCGAGTTTCATAATAGGGTCACACGAGTGTTTTTTAGGGTTATGCGACATGTTTCGGACTAACACGCGACATGTTCGGGCATTAAAACACGAGTGTTTTGATACACATTTTTTTTTAAAGTTAAAATTCAAAATAATTGTAAAATTTGAAATTCTTTTCCCTGAATTAGTCAAAATCGAGTATAATGACGATTATACGTAAAGAATTTTTTTTTTACCTAAAATTCAAAATAAATGTAAAATTTGAAATCCTTATCCCCGAATTAGTCGAAATCGAGTGTAATGACGATTTTACGTAAAAAATATTTTTTTTACTTAAAATTAGAAATAAATGTAAAATTTGAAATCCTTATCCCCAAATTAGTCAAAATCGAGTGTAATGACGATTTTACGTAAAAAAATATATTTTTTTACTTAAAATTTCAAAATAAATGTAAAAATTGAAATCCTTATCCCCAAATTAGTCGAAATCGAGTATAATGACGATTTTACGTAAAAAAATTTTTTTACTTAAAATTCAAAATAAATGTAAAATTTGAAATCCTTATCCCCGAATTAGTCGAAATCGAGTATAATGACGATTTTACGTAAAAAAAAATATTTTTTTACTTAAAATATCAAAATAAATGTAAAATTTGAAATCCTTGTCCCCAAATTAGTCGAAATCGAGTATAATGACGATTTTACGTAAAAAAAATTTTTTTTTTACTTAAAATTCAAAATAAATGTAAAACTTGAAATCCTTATCCCCAAATTAGTCGAAATCGAGTATAATGACGATTATACGTAAAAAAAAAATTTTTTTACCTAAAATTCAAAATAAATGTAAAATTTGAAATCCTTATCCCCGAATTAGTCGAAATCGAGTATAATGACGATTTTACGTAAAAAAAAGTTTTTTTACTTAAAATTCAAAATAAATGTAAAATTTGAAATCCTTATCCCCGAATTAGTCAAAATCGAGTATAATGACGATTTTTTGTAAAAAAAATTTTTTTTATTCAAAATTCAAAATAAATGTGAAATTTGAAATTTTTAACCCCGAATTAGTCGAAATGGAGTATAATGACGATTTTTCGTAAAAAATTAAAAAAAAAACATTGTTATTATATTTAATAACATAATGAACAATTTTAATTCATAATAATCATTATGTTACTGCTGTAACCTTCTCCACACGTAAGAACATTGAATGCGAGTCATTTTCTACGGTTTCTGAACGCTTTTTTTAATTTGTATGTATTAAGTACAATATAGCTTGTAATGTGTATAATATTTGGATGTAATTCTAATAACAAATGATGCACGAGATTAGGTGGTAGTTTAGTATTTTTGGTGGTACTTGACAATTTTTTGATGCGATTATAAAATTTCAGGGAACGCAATAAGTAAAATAGCTGCAAGTGCTGGAATAATAGGTATGAGTGTTTAGGTGACCTGAAATTGATGGTCGATACATTTTTTTGAGTGTTCAGCCTTATTTTAGGGTTCGAAAATTTGGTGATATCAAAAGTTATTTAGGTGATCATTTTATTTGTTCCCCTTTTTTATGTATAAATATAATAATAAATTTTTATATATGAAAAATTCCAAAATATTTCTATTTACACTGAGCGAAAAATAATAATAATTATTAGTAAGTTTTAGTGAATCCCAGGATTCCTAGGATAAGGAGATTACATACTAACGGCTACAAAACAGTTTTTGATAATAGTAGTTATTTACTAATACCAAATTTGTCCTTGTAACTACTAATTTCTACTAAACTGTTTTGTAACCGTTAGTATATAATCTCCTTGTCTTGGGATTCACTAAAACTTACTAATAATTAGTATTTTTTTTCGCTCAGTGTAGATGCTGTTATTCCCTTAACTGCATTCCCTTAAGACTCTCTTCCCTTAAGTGCATTGAATTTACATCTTTATAAATTATCATTATAAATTATTTGTAGCGTAGGAATGCACGATTACCACTTGAAAATGAACGGTAAAATGGGTTCTAAATTGTCCTTTTTTCGTTGCAGATAGCTTAGGAACTTGGAGACCAAACTAACGATAGAACCGCTAAATTGTACCTAACGCTAAATTGTATCAAGTCAAAGAGAAGGTCAATATAATGTCGTCTCAAGAGCTCAAAGCATTGGCAGAGAACCGAACGGAATGGCGATTACTCAACCGACAAAAGCTAAGCTTAAATATATGATGATGATAGCAGAATATGTTCCTTAATTGTATTTTACCATCCATGTAATGAATTATCCTACGCAAATAAAGAAGTTTGAAGTTTGAAATTAAAAGGCATACTATCTACTCGTAAATCTATGTACATTACCGTCAAGGGAAAAAATATATATACAACACAAAATCACAAAAAGTACATCATCAACAATTCCGCATATGAACGGTGAAGTGATGGACGGGCAACTACGGAACCCAACACTAGGCGTGGCCCAACACGCACTAGGCCGTTTTTTTAAACAACTTTGACACAAAATATGTGACATCAAAAATTCGGAAAATAATGTTTTTTTATCGGCTAAATGTCAAATCGAAGGTAAAAATTAAGAGTAAATTGTATGACAACTATTGTGCTTAAATTGGCCTAAACGCGTTATTTCACGACTAAAACAGCAAAGTACTTATTTTCCCATACAACGGCAGTGGGTTCTATACTGTGACATCATTAGCCAGTACCAATTTGTAGGAGATTGTTTGAGGGCTTAGCGTCGATCTAGGTTTGTCCCTAATTTTTGCCTTTTATTGTGCTCTAATTGTAGTTGGTCCCATATAAACATTCGTCTCTAAAAATTGGTTGACGTGCACCACAAAGAAATTAGTACACTATAGCGGATTAGAAGGCAGCGCTGTCAAAATATATATAGGTACCTAGAGAGGATCCAGGCATTGGCATTTGCAATTAACTTTCGCTGCCCTATCGATGATGCTCAGGGAAATGTTATGGCGTTCCAAACCATATTAACTGTGGTCTCAGTGCCATTTGAGATTAATTTGGCGAATTCTGAATCATCCGTGGTTGGTATGATATTATTGTGCTGCTAAGGTTAGTTATTCTAATTAAATTTTCAAATATAACAAAAGCAAGGGTTTATTGAGAATAATACCTTCATTGTTAACTTTACAAATGACACTTAACATAACAAACTTTGGTAGAACGGACTGTATTCCACAAACAAAACACCATAAGTGGGTGCTTCATTACGAACTACTGAAGTGTCCGGCAGCGGCACATTAATTTTATCTTGTTTTTCATCTTTCTCGAGCAATTATCTGGGCGACTTCGTAGGGAATCTTCTCAGAGAGTTTTAATTTAATTCGCCGCTCCAATTATATTTTGTTTGATACCAAAAGGCCTTACTACCAAACCCGCAACTAGATTAGATTTTGACGTAGCCTAATAGGAATTGTTAAAAAGGTTGGGCTGGATAAAAATATCTACTTGAAGTATATAGTTACCACGTTTATATAAATTAGTTGCTTTGCTCATATAATGTCTCTCAATTACTGTTGAAAGGATTGTTTTGATAGCTTTAGCGTGCTTAAATGCTTGGTCGGTAAATGTTTTCGGTAACTTACGTATTAGGGCCATCGATTTAATAAGGCGCAGGGTAGGGCAAGGCCTTATCCATATATTTTTTTGCTTTTATATATTGGATATACGAAGAACATTAAGAAAAAAAATCTAAAAAAATACAAGAAATAAAAAAAAAATAAAAATATTTCTCCAGGTTATGGCTAACAGAAAAATAAGCATACTAACCAAAAATCATAACTGTAGTGCAAACACAAACGAAGAAAAACTTGCAAAAATTTTATATGAAGAGCGCTTGTCCACCACCTCGCCTTAAAATACCCTAGCATTCCATTGCTGCATGCATTTTCTATTTGAATGAAAGATTCTTAAAATAAAACTTTAATAAAATTCCGTTATTTATTTATCATCATATTCCAGGTACAGGCTCAGTACCGGACCCGGTTCTTGGAATGGTAGGTACCTGTACTTATGAGTCTTATGACATACAGAGTAACCTCTTCTATTTGGTTGGGTGTACGATGGAGGTAAACGCTTACCCAAATGGGTTGCTCCAATGATAAAGCCATTAATCTACTCTTTTCTTAGAGCACTGACTCATTCAAGCATTGACAAGGTATTGACTTGAAAGATTGACTGTTGAATGTTGAATATATGATTAGACGCTTCTTCGCGACAGCTGTCAGCTGTCATCTCTCTAGAAACGCTGGGCGAATCAGAGCTCGTCACGTGATTCAATTTCCAGATACCTTACCATTTACGTATTTCGAGTACTTATACGACAATTTTATTTTTTTATTTTTCCCCCCGCCGTCTAATTTCCTCCTGGGCGATCGTTACCAATAGCGAGATAAATTTGACCTCTTAAAACACTTTCCATGGTAATGACTTCGGGCCGCCATTATGTGGTCGTCCATTTGCTTTGTTTTCCAACGACTCGCTCCAATAATAAACTACAACCTTATCGTAAGACGGGGTTTCTGTCCTTCAATGGTAGAAGGAAAACGAAAGAGACAAGTAGACAAAAACATGGGGAAATGGGAGACATTAGATCGAAAATTCACCCTCTTAGTGATGCCTCGTCGAGCAAGATGGCAGAAGCAATTTGCTTATTATTTGATGTTCCTAAACATTAATTAAGTGACGCGAGATATGAAAAAAGTCCGTTTTCCTTAATTTTTCGTTTATGTTAATTTATGCTGTCTTTTGATAGGTATTTGTTCGTATTTTATTAGGGTTTTCGAATTTTTAAAAAGCTGTCTTAAAAAATCAAAATGAAGCACACACTGAAAACCGCAACCGACTCAGGCGTAGACCTACTTGTAGTTATTACGAGAGTTAACAGTGATAAAACTTTGCTATGACTGGCTGTCATTGAAAGAGCGAGCGCTAAGCGCGAGCGAAGCGTCTCCGTTTCAACTTCGGCAAGAAAGCTTTCGTTTCTCTGACCGGATATGCACTTTTCTCCTCTAAAGGTTGCATTTCTCAACCGGTGTTTGTTAAGTTTTTTAATTTAATGTTTTGTTTTTAAAGTTAATGTTTTTTTCGATTAGGATTTTTGGACTTTTTCAACCATGCAGTTACGGGTTAACGTAAAAAAATATCATTATATTAATCTTTTTATCATTATATTGTCTAGGTAGTTAATTTACCAGTCGATATGAAAGGTATGTCAACTGTCAAGGTTATAGGGGTCCGATACAAAAATACCGGTATTATTAGGTTATTTTTTGTTCTTTGGATTATTATTTAATTTTTAATAATGCGAAGTTGTTACATGTTTCAGTCCTGCGTTAAGAGCATAAAATAAATCAAAAGGGCTATTTCGGGGTTTTTAAAATACCAGTTCCTCAGAGCCCTATTATATCACAGTTAAATTTCTCAAAATGTAAAAACTTACGAGTCATCATGACTTCTGTAAGCTATATTATGTAGCTGCCTTCAAACCCAGCAGCATCATATTAAGTATTCAGTATTTGGGCATTTGGCTATTGGAGAGTCATTGGCTAGATTACATTGATCGATCTACGAAGTAATTATGAAATAGATGGATGGATGATGGCAAGCAATGCGAATGGTGATGCATAATTCAATTTAATTAGCAACTGGATTGTGTACTTAGCACGGAACTCACACATACGTAGATTTGATGCATTAGGCTAATACTATTGCATGCCCGAACTAAATCAAGTGTATGGGTTTCGTGCGGTTAATTATCTTTTTACCTACTGTAGCTTTATTCGGACGATATTTTTTGTTAGCCTTTATGAGTGCCCCACCTTCGGGAAAAGGCCTCTCATAAATGCCATGACTCCCGTGTCATGTGTTTCTTTTTCTTCCGGTCAATTGAGAAGGAACGCGTCTAAAATCATCTCGCCATCTTGGAAGAAATAAATAATGATAAAGATTAGGAGACGATCTTTCACAAATCGAACAAGCCTCATATTCATATTCCGTATATAATGTGTATTCATAATTGTCAATAAATATTACATACGAGTATCAGGATATTTTTATAAATACATTAACATTTAAAAAAATGTGTCTACAATAAATTAATAGTTAATAATTATCAGTCAGTACATATACATAGTTTCTCTGCGTGATCGCATCAGAAATGAGGCCATCCGTAGCAGAACCAAAGTAACCGATATAGCCTTTCGAATCGCTAAACTTAAGTGGCAGTGGGCGGGGCACATTGCACGTAGAACCGATGGCCGTTGGGGCCGAAAGGTTCTCGAGTGGCGACCACGGACCGGAAGGCGCAGCGTGGGTAGACCCCCCACAAGGTGGACTGATGACCTGGTAAAGGTCGCGGGAGTCCGCTGGATGCGGGTGGCGCAAGACCGGTCATTGTGGCACTCTTTGGGGGAGGCCTATGTCCAGCAGTGGACGTCTTTCGGCTGATATGATGATGATGATGATGACATATACATATTAAGCTTATTTTAATGTAAGTAAGCCATTTTTACTCGGACACTACCGACCTATCCGAATATTTATTCCTATTTCAGTTACTCGTTCCTTGTAGTACAGTTTGCCATCACATACTTACATGCGAATTCTTCAGGGTGATAAAAATCTAAATATGCATTATGCACTCTAACGCCTTGACAATAGAGTTGTATTCAGATATTTGTGAGCATCTCTTTCGTTCCGATATATCTGATGGCGACTTACGAACTAATATGTATTATGTAGCAAAACACGCAACCGACGAGCTTGTATGAGGAGATGTATGGATGTGATTGAAGCAAAAGTCGTATGTAAGGACCGTAGTACTTGGCGTTCTTTGGTCTCTGCCTACCCCAATGGGATACCGGCGGCGTGAGTATATGTATGTGTATGTATGTATGTGTGATGTAGCAAAGCCGGATGGGCCAAGACCCTTACCCTTGCAATTCTTTTGTGCATGTGTCACCAGCAGCCTTCGTCGTGATACGTCATTACCATTGTATATTTTATGGTACGACCTTGAGTATTACTTAACCCATTATCTTTTTCGTATTGTAAACTAATTGGCTGTGATTCCTATTATTATGTGTAATGAAATACTCGTACTTACGAGTAATACAAATATTCCAATGCGTCCACTATTTCTATTACTTCAATCGCTTTTGCGATAAAATAATGTGAAAAGGACAAGTTTCCATGAACTTCGCTGTAATATCATCCGAATATGCATGTATTTAGTAACGAGCTCTCAGCTCTCGCGAATCACTACTGGAAATATAAGCCTTGGTTCTTGGAATGGTGCCGGTACTACACCCTATATAAGCATTATTATGAGCGGAGCCTTCCTAGGTTATCCTAGCTCAGACGCCGGCAGTAGAAATATCACTTTTCATACCAGCTATTCAGCAAAGTCATTGTTGCTCTTGAATCACGGATCAAAGTCGTACTTTTCTTCCCTCGTTTGAGGGCATCAGGGCAACAATGACTCTTTTCCTCATAGAAGGTGTGAAAAGTAGTATATGCCACTCGGTAGCAAAATTATTTGCAAGACATTTCATGTTGTAAGCAGCGTGCTTCATAAGCGGTGTGAAAAGCAGCTTGTGTCACACGGTAGCAAAATTATTTCTGTCTTGGGCGTAAACACTTGAATCCCTCAACGCTCAATTCTACTTTAGAATCTCTCGCTACGTCCAGGATTCTAAGTATTTCGCTTTACTCAGGATTCAATAGACCGTTTTCGCCGTAAATAAATCATTTTAGTCCCTTGAGATACACTATCTATTTGGGAACCTCAAAGAGCCGCAATTATCTGTTTCAGGGCCTTCTCTACAGTTTTGAGTAGACCTCGAAGAGCCATAAGTGCCATAACTGGCCCTCCAAAGAGCCGTATGCAGCTCGCGAGCCGTGGTTTGCCGACATCTGCCATCTTATTCTTCTTTGGTAATTGCCACCTAAAATTTCTAATAATTTTGTAACAGTGTCACGAATGGTACGATGGTTGTTCACGTTATTAGTGCAATATCACGCTTCAAATCAATCTTAATTACAAGGTAATTTGCCTTTATCTATAAATCGCATCGGTCAACAGCGGCACTACTTTCATTGTTACTAACTAATTTAAATTAAGTAGATATCTACAAAATATAGTCAGTAGCTAGTGTACAGTCAAGTGCAAAAATATATATCGAATGAATCCTCTCATAAATATGTACCAAAATAACCGACATAAGAGCTATGGGACATAGTTTTGAGCAAGTTGTATGCACCCATATTTTTGCACTTGACTGTACTATGTAACTAAGTCTCAGTTTATTTATCCATTAGGCCTTATGTCGTATGTATGTAATGATATTCATACATACTTCCTGGACAGAATAATCCACTTAATATGTCCTAACAAAGTGGGGGTAGCTGAACAGTGCTTGGAACTCAATAAAATTTTATCGGGTTATTTGGGGGGAGGAATATTCTAAGTTTTCCCCCTCAAGGACCTTGTGCTAACTTGGGGAAGGAGGGAATGTGTGTCATTTTTCAGATATTCGCTGATATCTCTAAAGCTAAGGTTATTTATGCTTTACATTGTATGACAAAGTTAAAGAGCACCAAATTCCCTAAAAGATCGTTGCTGAATCATATTTCCAGGCTTACTGTTAACGGAGATTCAGCCGATCAAAGTTATAGCCTTCCTGTTGTTTATGGTTTTATCAAAATACTTACACCAGTAGCTGCTGAACGCAGTTTGATGTGTCAAATCCAGATAACAATCACGATTATATCACGATATCCGTGTCGTTATCTACTGGGACTGATTGCATACGCAATGAGCAATTTCTGGAAGCACTCATTATGATTATTGATTACATAGGTAAACGATGCGATATGCGGATATGCAAGTTATCATTCAAAATATATCTCTTATTTATCACGATTATTATGCAAATATCACAAAAAAGTTATTTTTTAGTGCCAGTATTGTCTCATGGATAACGCAAAGGAAAAAACTCAACTTGGTTTACGTCGCTTCACGTAATAAACCGTTTCTGCGATGAAATAAAAGCTTTCGAATGACGGTCTTTGGCTAAGTCGAAATAACCTAGAGATTGTCATAATTGTTGCTTAACTTTGAGGAAGAAGGCCATCTACTTGATTACTTAGTTTATATTTTGTTGCTTGCTGTCTAGGTCCTTACATGACACATGGTAGTAAGGTGTTGGCAGCCTCGACGTCTTTACTTTACAGGCAGTTCCATACCTCGGAAATGCCCACAATGAAGGATGACGACTCATCTTGTAAACCTTGCCCTCGATTGTTGCACTAATTCTGCGCACGCATTTATGCATGTTTAATATATTTAAATAAATATTACGCTTTACTCTGGTGAGCTCACAGTACAAATCCGTCCTTATTCACTGGACATATTAGGTATAAGTTTGAAAAGATCGTAAAATCAATTAAGAGGTTCTGTAAGTTAACTCCCAAAGTCGTATGAGGTCGCATGAGTAACTAAAAATTACGTTAAGGTGTTTTTATACTAGAGGTGACAAGTACAAGGATACCTACTTAACAAAAAATAACGTAAATAATATAAATATTACTAAAACTAACTTAAGGCTGCGTTTCCACCAGAGACACCTCGCTCGGCGCGTTGCGATGTATGAAAACGCATCCTCGCACATCTCTAGTGGAAACGCAGCCTATACCTAAAACAGAATCGAGGATGCTGGTGGCATTTCCGCTATCGCAATGCTGATACGTTATGCGAGGAAGTCGCCAGCTCTTCGGTCACCAGTCACGTCAACCAGACGCTTACTCGTATGTACAGTCAACCAATTTGATTTCTGGGCCACTTCGTACCTTGTCACAGTAAAAATCAATATAAAAGCCGTAAGACATCTCATATGAATGTCACAATGACAAGGTACGAAGTGGCCCAGAAATCAAATTGGTTGACCGTACATACGAACATATAAATATAAATTCTTCACCAACCCACTGAGAAAAAAATTAGTAAGTATTTAGGTAGAATGTTTTTTGAAAAGTATTCACTAATTGTTCTTTACTAGTGTAAAGCCATCTTTATGATTCAAAGTGTCAAGGGCTACAAGGCTATTATTTACTTAAGTACTTTAAGCGCTGCGCCAGTCTGACCCGTACCTATACGGTTAATATTTTATCTGAGGGCCTCCGAAATACCTCTCACTCTCTCTTGCATAACTCCCCGCAATAAGATGCTCACGCGTCGAAGGAAGTGCACAAATATTGTGACCGCAAAGTATGTTCAAATTAGGTAGTAGGTATGTTATATTGGTTCGATACATGAGCATCTCTCACCTTCAATTACAAATTGGTACGGGTATAGGTTTCTTTATCATCTCCTCGCATCGGTTCGCATTTCAATGCGTTTCTCGTCGTTACCTCAAGCACGAGAATGCAACAATGTGCCAACGTGTAACGAGCGGTCAAGAGTAAAGGATGATTCACGCTAGACCGTTCCGTGTCCGGGCCGGCCCATTTCGTACGCCGTCAATCCGCCGTCGCGGTGCCGTCGATTTCTTGTACTAGAAAACGGGCCGGCCCGGACATTTATTTGATATATATACTAAGGCGACTTCCTGACTTGGTGGGGCGGGATCGATATGTGACATTGTCTTCTTTGACGTAAACTTACTGACGAACGCAAAGATTCTCACTTGTCGGAATACTGTCAGTATTACATTTGAGGAATATCATGCGCAGAAGCGAAGCAGTACTGCCTTCACATCGTCTCGCTACCGCGCATCCCGCGCCAGTCAGGAAGCACTCATTTAAATGTAAGGGCACAGTAAACAGTAGTACAGAGTTGACTGACAGTTGACACTGACATTTGATATTTTTCTCATATCGTACCGCCTCCGCGCCGAGAAATCAGGAAGTCGCCTAAGAAGCAAAAGTTATTGAATAAAATCAAGCGGGAGGAGCTAACATTCCTGTCTTCTTTACCCAAAAGGTGACGGATTGAAAATGATTATGTACTAACGGCATTAGTACAATAAGTTATTTTTTTAACTGATTAATATCTACACAATGCAGATTTGAATGCCAATAAGCGAATAACACTGATCAGTTGACCTAAAACACCCACGGATAGCCTCGTCCGGCTAAAAGTAAACAAAGGTTACCGTTTTTACCATTTCGGGCATAACTAGTCCGGTTATGGTTGTATTTATTATTCCAACATCACTACCTCACTATAATTCGACTTTGGTTCAACCAAGAACATCCTTAAAACAAGTTTGATGGCTTGGTGTTACAAAAAAAGTACGAGTGTGACCTATGTTCTTATTTATTTTTGGGTAGCATTTAACGAACCACCAAATTAGTTGCCGAATGATGCTCTATAAAATTACATTGATTACCAAAAATACTAGATTCGCACCAAATTTTCAACTCCTTTTAAATATAAAGTGCAACTCAAAGAAGTAACATGTCGATAACCTATTAAATTAAATTGTTACCAAATAAATTAGTCACTACCCAAAAATACTTAATGATCACCTAATTTCAAACACCAAATTTCATATAATTTACATCCAAATATTACAGGGCTCGTAATCCTATTAAAATTATTTACACCCAAATAATTCTTTCGATACCCAGAAATACTACATGATCACCAAATTTCACGCGGCAATTGTTTTTTAACGCCAGACGCGCAAAGCAGTTCCAATCTAGTCTAACCTCATTGCTAGCACACTGATGCGGTTTTCCATACGGTCCGTCTCGCTCGCACGTCGCACCGCGTGCGAGCAAGACAGCGCTAAATGATTCTATTTTATAGAAGCTTCAAAATTTCTGTAACTTTAATGAGTACATAACATAATTTAATTTAATATATTTCATAATTTAATTTAATATATTTTCAACAGTGCTTTCCTTACTGGTCGCATACAGCTATTTGCTCTCAGATGTTTTTGCCTCTACTCTATTCGCTGATTATCGTCAATTTGCCTCGGTAGTAGTATTTTTCTATGACATCTAATTTTATTTCAAACTAGTGGACATTGGAACAGTATTGACGGATCTCCGCTGGCGCGGAGCTCCTATTTTGGGTTGTTTTGGCCCTTCGGGCCGATGCAAAACTAACATAACCTAAACCTACCTATACCTATTTCTACCTATTAACTTCCTCCATCCATGAAAGTCTATCTAAATTAATAAAGTAAACTCATTTGAGGACCTTTATCCATTTTCATAACAAACTAACAATTTAATAAATCAACAAAACTCATTTTCAAATAAAAGTTTTCAATCAAACGCGCTCACGTCAACGCATAAAAAAAAAAAAACTTCTTGCAGTTTGTAAACCATCAGCAATAGGTAGTTAGAATGAAACAGCAATAGGTACCTTTCACTCTAACGACATATCAATAGGTTTTATGCTTCAGACAATTCTTTGTATTTAATTGAGTGAGATAGCAGTATACGTGTTATTATTTCACACAGCCACATTGCGCGTTGCTTTTTAAATTAATTTAGAATTTTACTTTCTAATTTATAACATTTTGGAAATGACTAAAATATTTATAGTGCTAAAAACAATTAATTTGTAACTGTTTACTAAAATGTAGCATGCGATGTGTATAATATTTGGATGTAATTCTAATGAAAAAAGGTGCATGAGATTAGGTGGTAGTTTAGTGTTTTTGGTGGTACTTGACAATTTTTTTGATGCGATTATAAATTTATAGGAACGCAATAAGTAAAATAGGTGCAAGTGCTGCAAAAATAGGTAGAATTTTTTTGGTGACTCGGAATTGCTGATCGATAATTTTTTTTGAGTGTTCAACCTTATTTTAGGGTTCGAAAATTTGATGATATCAAAAGTTATTTAGGTGATCATTTTATTTGTTCCCTTTATTTTTAACTGTTACAGTGGCACTATTTTCGATTGTTTATGTCGCACGGGAGCCTTATTAAAATACAAGAATTTAGGCCTTTTTAGTTACATATTATTTAATAAATAAAATTTAATAAATATTTGTGGAGAAGCTTACACAAATCGACCTAGTCCCAAACTAAGTAACGCTTCTACTATGGGCGATGATATTCATTCATCACCTTGATATATAAATACTTAAATACATAGAAAACATCAGAAACAATTATTAGTGCACATCACACAAATAAATGCCCAAACCGGGATTCGGAGCCGAGATCACCAGTTTCGTGGGCAGGGTCACCATGTCACCACCAAGTGGTCGTCGTATGTTTTCAAAAAGTAATAATAACTAAATGTTTTGAGCCCATCATCATCACCACCACCATCATCATCCATAGATAGATTAGTCCATCATAAATTGATTCATTATAGGGTCGGTAACTATGTGGGTTTGCGGCCTGCTAATTAGATTCGTCGGTGTGCGGCCACTTGGATGAGTTGATGAACTGAAAGAATATTTTTTAGTTTTTTTTTTAATAAAATAAAATGCATTCGACGCACTGTTTGTTTAGGGCCTGTAAAAATGTAGGTAATAGTACATTTTGATGCTAGTGCGGAAGGTATGTCATTTTGCACGAGTCCCGAGTTGTCTTGGCCCGAGCCGACGGGCGAGGGACAAGACTCGGGACGAGTGAAAATGACACTTCCGCACGTGTATCAAACGACGTTTTTTAATACAGTTGCGAAAAAATATCAAAGAAACTAAAATGAAGCAGTAATTAAAAGATACAAAACACAATACTTTTACTTGCCATTGTGGGCTTTAAGTACTTACCTGGTCTATCTGGCGTAGTTTACATACAGACATACACTTTATATAACAATCGTATAAATCACACATATCACAAAAATATTATTAAAACAATACGACTCACTACAAAATTAAATCTTGAAATCATGTACAAAGAAGCGGGAATTAAAAAGTCGGTTTAACTTTTAATTGATTGACTTTGTTCAACAGGTCATGGTTGTCAGCATTCAGCCAAATCAAATACTATATTGGAGGAGATTTTATGTCACATGGTAGTTTAATTACATGTAAATATTAATAAATCAATATTTATCATTTTATAATTAATTTCTATTTGATTTTTAAGTAACTAAATGTATTTTTTGGCGAAAAAAGACAAGCGTTCATTCACATCCGGCGCGACGGTCTTCCATAATACTCTATTAATTAGAGGTCTCGCATAATACTGTTTCCGGTCATTAATTTACTCAATCAGTCAACTTTTTGAATACAGTTTTAGATGTTTTAATATTTGATAACCATTTAACTTGTTTATTATGCCTTTTTAATGTTTTAAATATTATAGAAGGTTACCTTTAATGGCCTTTGCTTTATTAAATGAATAAGTAAAGTGACTGAACCTAAAACCCTTTGGCTTGGGTCAACAATAAATTTAAAAAAGTTGGAAAAGTAAAAAGCACTAGTGCGCGAAATCCAACTTTGCGCACGATATACAGCTACATAAAGTACCACTTTTTGAGCAACTGTATTAAAAATATCTTTATGTCACACCTGGCCATAAAGTGGCCATTATCGCACGCTCCGCGCGCGAAAAAACCCACTTCCTGGCCAGGGGGAGACATAAATTTTTGTACTTACCACGGGCGATAATAAAGAAAGCCTCAGATCGCATATTTATCGCCCTTGCCTTCGGCTCGGGCGTAAAATAACTGCGATCTGAGACATTCTTTGTTTTATCGCCCTTGGTAAGTAATGTACTATTATTTAAGGCGCAAGGTAGGGCAAGGCCTTCCCCATACAAACTTAATGCACGTTTTATTCGTCGGTTTTGGCACTAACAAATATAATATTTTTTTTGGTTGTAAATATTAGATATGCGAAGATCGTGATGTGAAAATTTTCAAATATTTAAAAAAAAATTCAAGATTATAAAAAAAAATTACATCACGAAATAGCTATCAGAAAAATAAGCATACTGACCAAGAATCATAACTTTAATGCAAACACAAACGAAGTAAATCCTGCACAAAGTTTGTATGGGGAGAGCTTGCCCTACCCCTCCTCTTAAGGAAACTTCGGTCTTCAGGCGGTCGCTAACTGACGCCTTAACTGGCCTAGCGACCCTAATTAGTCCATCATACACATGACATGATATGATGAATGAAGTATATATTCGTATTTCGTGGTTTAGATGCTTTCATTGGATTGGGGTGGCTGGTAAAAAATCGGAGGTATAAGTAATTGTCCCAAACTGATTCGTATCTATACCTCTATAACTTGATTTCTTTAAGTAAATAAAAATTAGCCACGGTATTTAAAGACACAAGTATTTCGAAAAAAAATTGTTACCGTTAGTTACCTACACCTAAATTATCTAAGTCACCCCGAATATCAAGTAACCCCAGTTGACAGTAATAGTTACTCTCGAAAATGTGATATTATTGTATATTACTATCTTTTCGGTTATAATTAAATCATGCTAGTATACAAGCATTGCAAAATTATATAGATGACGTCGTCATGCCAGTTTTTACGTCATACGTGAACGTGACGCGAAGATTCTGCGCTTCTCACGTAAGCAAGTACGCCAAGTACAAAAATGTCGGAAATGCACGTTAGATTACAAAAACCTTGACACAATACTGTCTGTCGCGATGATTACCTGATTACGTTAGCATTATAGCTAACTAGTTTTGTCGGGATTAAAGAACTCTTTGTCGCACGGAGCGATTAATGAGTGGAAATTGTATTTGTAGCCACAGTCTACCTAGTTACTTTTCATCTGATCACTTCTCACATCATGAAGTAAAATGTAAAAATAATACAAAGTAATTAAAAACATGCCTATAGATATTTACTATCTTAGCAATTAACTTGCAAGTTAAATCCACGTGATATTTTAAATTCGGATTAAACATGTAATACATTCTTTAGATTATCACTGTAATCTATTTTATTATTTGACTTCTGATAATAAATGATAAAATACACATACTTATTAGACGACAAAACGATGCATCACAATTATAAGTATGGTATGTAGGTTGTAAAATTCAGTAAACTTAAATAATTTGTTTTTGTAATTGTAATAAAAATTAGACCCTTGGGTTGACGGCGAAAAAATCAAAACAAAACAATCTTTTGTTATGAAATCGTACATCGGCGACACCGGTAGCCAACGAGTTAATGATAGGATTAAAGGTGATCTTAAATTAAATCATTTACCCAATTTACATCGCAATTTCATAAACTTATTTAAGGTTATAATTATAAACTCGTTTTTTTTTTAAATAACTACTGCCTGGTAGTTTTCAAGTTTTTTCTAAGCTACAATTTTGTTGCATGCAGTACATCATACTTAGTTTTTTTTTTATTGACCAATATATTTGTTTGAAGAAAAATGGTAAACATTGTTCCACCAACGGAAACCTCAGAGGTTTATGTGCCAGTGAATAGTTTGCTATGGTACCTAAATATAATTACGTTGCAACATTACTAGTATTTAACCAACATTTTATAATTGGTATCAGGTCACTCAGTGGATCTTTATACGATAAAACATAATAAATAAATATGTTGATAGGTACATATATCTTACACACGTACATAAACTTTGGTTTTAAACTAGTGATACTTACTTATAACCTATGGTGATTTTATTAATTTAATTGAGTATTCTACTAGTTGAAAACAAATAACTTATTAAATGTTCTTTTATGTTAGAGTGTCACGCGGCAAATTACACTGCCAGCGCCATCTAATGGAACACAGGCGTCAAGTCGATTCATTCTCATATGTCAAGAACTAGCTAAACCTACTGAATCTATCGTACGTTACGTCTGAGAAGATGCTTCTTGCTCGCGGAATCAACTCACGAGGTGCTTCCAAGGCATTAAAATCTACTGGAGGGTCTTCACTATTATGCCTATTCTTACCTAAGTAATACGACCCTACACCTACCAAGCCTACAAGAGTAAACGCGCCTACTGACACTAATGTGATTGAAAAAACGTTCCAAAATCCATCAGTTTCCGAATCTTCAGTGTCCTCTTCTGTGCTTGGTTCCTCTCTGCTACTATCTGTGGTTGGATCCTCTGGGCCTTCTGTTGAAGTATCAGGATTTTCAGTAATAGGGTCCCCAGATGCTTCTTCATCATCCACATCACCGCCATAAGAATCGAAAAAAAATTCATCATGTGTAATCCTGTCGTTAAGAAAATTGGGCGGAGGGGTAATCTTTTCTTGGTTATTTATAACTGTTTGTTCTTCACTCTGACCATTAGCAGAGTTATTGGGTTCGTATCGCAGAGAGTTGACGATGACTAGTTCACTACCAAGACTTTGTCCAGATATTTGTACCTGAGGTAGACATAAATAGTTTCAATTGTGGTAAAATACAAAACATAAACTCATTATTTAAGAGAAAGAGGAATTTAAACGAAATTACGATTTGATCGATCACATAAAGATAAATCTTTGTACTAATTAACCATGTTATATGTGGTGCAATTTAATAGCTACGTAAAGGAAAATGATATGTAATTAGTTTCCTAAAGCGATAATGTATTAACATTGGTTTTGGATTATTTACTTACATAACCCGTGGTGTTTTTCTTAATAGGTATAGAGATTATGACCCAACCTGGGACGAAATTTTTGTTCGATCGTTGGTATCTGGCAGATGACACAACTTCATCTTGGTCATCGATCACAGAAATCGTTATTCCACTATATTTCGATACAGTCCGTAGGTACACCCTCGCATCTAGCGTTCCTTTTAAAAACACGACAGGAAAAGAGGTGGTGCAGCTGTTTGTTAAAGCCCTTATTCCCACAGATCCTCCATCATTGGGCGGCACGAGTTCTAAACGTCTGTAAGTCACTAAATCCCACTGCGTTGTATTTACACATTTTATTTCACTAAAAGTATCGAAATAATTTTCGTCAAAATAATAAGACACTCCCAGCAACTCGTCACTTATTACTGCCACAAAAGCGGTAATAATAAATACTAGAAATAACATTTCATGATGTATTTGCAGCCTTTGTGATAATAGTGCAGTGCGAAGAACACTGGACGCCTTTAAAACCGAAGAACCTAGTATCTCAAGTGCGTGTGTGTTATAATCTTATATAGTATTGAGATTACATTGTTAGATATCTAAATGTTGTAATTGTGTACAATTTACGTACCTACATTTAATAGGCGACATAGGTAATCCCCACTATATGATATTATTTATGTGCCGCAAAATTGAGTTTTCAAGGCCAGCCGCCTCTACATTTCAAGGTAACCCCCTTTTACAGTTGTAAAGTTTATTCGTATGGATTGCAAGATCACTTATAAAATAAAACTTCAGGACGATATAAAATCTTTTTTTAGGATTCCGTACCCGAAGGGTCAAATCGGAACCCTATTGGTGACGCCCAGACGTCCGTCCGTCCGTCCGTCCGACCGTCCGTCCGTCCGTACGTTGTCTGTCACACAGGTTTTACAGCCAAACAGTATAAGCATCTTGTTGGCCCGAATGTATGGCACAAATAGTCAAAACTTATTTTTAAATGTTTTTAAGGGGGGCTCCCATACAGCTAAAGGAGGGCGCGAAAAAATTTTTATATCCTACCCTATCGAGTGGGATATCGTTGTTTAGAGCTCATTGAGTAGATACTTGCTATATTTTTAATTAAAAAAAATATTGGAAAAGGAAGGAATGAGAAGCCACCAAAATCAGCTCTTTTTACGAAATTTTGTTCTTAAGAATTTTTTAACTTCCCAAATACCTATAAACTTAAAATTTGGTAATGTTTGTTATTACGTACGAGGGGTGATCCAAAAGTAATGATAACGAGTATGTAAAACAACACATGTGTTCAAAAACTAAATTTATTTGTTAACGTAGTCTCCTAACAAGTCTACACACCTATGCCATCTTTTCTCCAGACTACGAATTCCATTTTTAAAAAAATCTTTGTTTGGACTCTCCAAATAAGCCTCCACAGCGGCCATAACCTCACTGTCATTCAAAAAAATTTTGACTCGGAGATTTTCCTTCAGCCGTGGAAACAGATAAAAGTAGCTGGGGGTTAGGTCTGGCGAATAGGGGGGTGTTCCACCAATTCGAAACCCGCATCCCGGATTGCAGCCATTGCAACACCTGGCCTTATGAGGAGGTCCGTTGTTGTCTGGGTGGAACATTCTAGGCACCCAACGAGCGGATACTTTATTCATGTGCAATTCTTGGGTTAAGATTCTTTGAATGCTGCCATACGAGATCCCTGTGACCTCATTTAAATGTCTGATTGTCACTCTTCTATCAGTTAAACTAAATCTTTTTTTGACATTCTTCTCAGTGCGGACGATGGAAGGCCAGCCCTCGCGGTGTTCGTCTTTACAAGATGTTCTACCCAAGTTAAACTCCTTGCACCAGTGTGCAACTGTAGAATACGGAGGAGCAGAGTCCCCTAATGTTCCCACCAATTCAACATGTATATCTTTAGTACACATTTTTTTCAAACAGAAGTACTTAATAACGGCTCTCACTTCAGATTTTTCCATTTCCACGCATTTATTCCGACAACTCACGAATAAATAAATTTATTTCAGTTACAGATATCAATTTTTTTACATATATTTTTTTAATTTACTGGCCAAGAACTGTTTTAAAAAATAAAACATCTTTTTGCTTTTTTCAGCCACTGAAAGTATTTCATTATCATTACTTTTGGATCACCCGTATATTTAACCAACAAATACAAATATATTGATAAATTAGATTTTTTCTTTGAAATTTCCTTATTTTTCCTATAAAAACCAACTTAACTTTGCGGTCGGTTCGGAACCCTAAATGTGCGAAGTCCGACTCGCACTTGGCCGGTTTTTAATTTACGAATAATTACTACCCTACTTACGAATAATTACTAATTATAACCTACCAACTAACTGGGAAGAGGGTTGGACAAAGAAGAAGAAGAATTATAACCTACTACTTTTTTCCCACGACTTCGTCCGCGTGGAACTCGTTTATCGTGATATAATTCAAGTAATTTCTATTAATTTATATCAGGCGCTTAGCTAGTCATCGCTCTTTCATACAAACTTCCACCCCCTTAAGGGATGGTTTCTGGGATAAAAAGTAGGTATCCTATGTCCTGCCCTGGGACTCAACCTATCTCCATACCAAATTTCATGTAAATCGGTTCAGCGGTTTAAGCGTGAAGAGGTAACAGACAGACAGACACACTTTCGCATTTATAATATTAGTATGGATGGTGATTTTACGAGTATTAATTTAATTGAGTATTCTAATAGTTAAAAATAAATAACTTGCTAAATGTGCTCATACTTAAGTCGATTCATTCATAATTCACATATCAAGAACTAGCTAGACCTACTGAATCTATCGTAAGTACGTTACGTCGGAGAAGATGCAACTCACGGGGTTGGTATCTGGCAGATGCCATAACTTCATATCATATCATATCATATCATTTATTGCATATACATGTGTTGTATACTTCATCTTAGTCATCGAACACAGAAATTGTTATTCCACTGTGTTACGATACGGTCCATACCGAAGTACACCCTCGCATCCCAGTGTTCCTTTTAAAAACACGACAGGAAAAGAGGTGGTGCAGCTATTTCTTCATGCCCTTATTCCCGCAGACCCTCCTTCATTCGGCGGCACGAGCTACAAGCGTCTTGAAATGTAAGTCACTAAATCCCACTGCGTCGTATTTACACATTTTATTTTACTAAAAGTATCGAAATACTTTTCATCAAGATAATAAGACAATCCTAGCAAGTCGTTATTTATTACAGCCACGAAAACAGTAATAATAAATACTTACTAGAAATAACATTTCATGATGTATTTGCGGCCTTTGTGATGATAGGGCAGTGCGAAGAACACTGGACGCTTTTAGAACCGAAGGACGTTATACCTATATTCTTCAGATTATATCGGTAGATATTCAGTGGTGTAAATTTATGTATAATTTACGTACATTTAATCGGAGACATAGGTAATCCTATTGTATGATTTCTAGTCACGTATTTTATAGACTGGTATTTAAATATTTTATAGATTGAAACTTAACTTTCCAGTTCCCTATATTAAAGTGGGTCAGATCTATGTCTCGTAAAAATTGAGTTTTCAAAGTCGCCCCTCCATTCCAAGGTAACCCCATTTTACAGTTCTAAAATTTATTTCGTTTAGATTACAGAATACCTAACTTATAAAATGAGACTTCAGGAGGATACGCGCGTTTTAATAGGTATAATTATAATAATTGGTAGGTATAGGTTAATACTTGGACGTTATGCGTGGTGTGGTACTACATAGGTGATCGACGGAAAACTGCAAATCTTTTCTTATGATATACTGATTACACCAAATACTGCATGTGTTTAAAGCGATAGTGTCATTTTTTACTGTAACAATTTACGTTAATAAGCTTTTTCTCAAAAATTACCAGAATAATGTAATTTTTGAGAGTAGGGTTCCGAACCAAAGGTTTAGGGTTCCGCTAAATAAAGTTTGGTTTTCACTGGAAAATAAGGAGATTTCAAAGAAAAATATCTGATTTATTTATATGTTAGTAAACAATTCGTAATAATGAACATTATCACCAAATTTCAAGTTCATAGGTAAATGGGAAGTTACTCGTATAAAAAAAACTTTTTTAAAAACGAAAAATAAGTTGTTTATACATTCAAACTTCTAAACAACGGTACATCACTCAATGGTGAAGGTTAAAAAAAATTCGCGTCCCCTTTTAGCTAAACATTTATAAATAAGTTTTGAGAATTTGTATGGCTTTGGGTGAACAAAACGCTTGTAATGTGAAAATTTGAAGACTGTAGCTCCAACCGTTTGGCTGTAAAACCTGTGTGACAGACGACGGAAGGATGGACACAAGTTCGATCCACACGCCTAAAATATTACAGTATATAAATTTCATTTTCACTTCTCATGTTCCTAAAGTCGTTCTTTATGTCGAGAGAATGCTGCATAAATAGATTTTTATGCTCTTGGGCATAAAGTAAAACCCCGAGCCCGGAGCGCGGTGCGCACGCGCAGAAGTCCCGGGTGCCACTGCCACCACCCGAGGTCGACTTGTACAATTGTACATAGGTTGACATAGGTATACTCTTAATATGATGACATAACATTAAATAAAAAAAATATATTGACATTGGACCCGAGCGAATATGACAGTTCATATATATTTGCCTCTTTTACTGCACCTCATGAGAGTGCGAGGTGGAGATACTCTAATAGGATAGGTACTACAGCTTCACAATTAACTGACCGTTGGTAGATCTTACCTCGTTGCAATAAAGTTTACGAATGATCAGTTAACTGTGATGCTGATGCTGATAGTACAGTCAGTTCCCTGAACATACCTATTTCACTAAAAACAAAATAAATTATTTGTTTAGTATGAAAATTTTAAAATACAAATGTAAAGTAATATTACCTCGTATGTTCATAAGTTTTGACACAAAATTTCGGAAAAGTAACTAAATTCGATTAAATAATTTTCGAAATGTGTTATATTATTATTATTAGCTTTAATCAATGTCTGTACGTTATAAAAATAAATGTAGTTGATTTCTAGGTTATTGTTAAAAGAGTGTTATTTTAATAGATTTTCGTTAGGTCGTCTGCAAAAGTGTCAGTTCTGACACGCGACTTATTTTACGTTATCATTAGCTTCATTTATAGTGGTTCATTTTATAGCTGCAAGATTTGGATGAAATTTACGTTAGGTTTTTAGGCCTATTTCGCCTGTTCATAAAAAAGTAAATTTGTCCGCTAATGACAATCTGGAAAACTTGGGTCAAGGCTCGATGAAGACAATAGGTACTCAAAACTAAAAATCGAAGGAAAAAAAAAGTGACGCTCATAATGTGAATATATTTTTTTACGACTGTACATGATCAAGTTGAAAAAAAAAGTATTTATAGGCTGATTACATGTTAGATAAGGATTTGAAAACTACCAACAAATAGTCGGTCCCACACTTTCACACTAGGAATTTGGCACCCTTTCTTCGAAAATAAGGAATTCTAACGAAATATACTACCTTCGTATTAAAATATCTTCCCTACTACAATACTGACAAGATAATTAAATAATGGTTATTCTCCATATTATTTGAAGCATTTATCAATATTTTGGTGTATAATTTGATATTCTAGCTATTACAGTTTTCTTTTACTTTAGATACATTCTCTCCAGTAATCATACCATTTTCGGGCTCGTGCCGACACCCCTCAGATGTCAACATATATGTGACTGTAATGAAAAACACAGAAGGCTAATTGAAATAGTGTAGTTGTTAAATAAAATTATTAATGTAATCGTTCAACATTTCAGTAATCGAACTATTTGAGATTACATTCGTCTCAAAACTTATGAACAGACGAGGTATGCATGGCTAATGGCTATGGTATGGTTATTTTATGCTAATTAAACTAGGTACCCTAAATATTTAAATAAGTCAAAATTGTAGAAAATAAAATACATCCAACAGTGTCAAGTGAACCATACCTATCTAGAATATAACATTGTGAAAGTGCTATCCACAGTACTGAAAATGAAAGGTACCTAATTAAAAACGGAGGACATGGAAAAAAGAAGTTAAAAATAATAACGTATTTTTTAATCAAGTTAAAAGTTCAATCGCTTTCCCTCAAGCGACTTTCATGATTTTAATTAATTATTAGCTAATTAAAACTTTCATTGCAAAGGGTCGACCACATAGAAGCTAACAAATATTATTCAAGGAATTTGTGACATAAGATGTGCCCACGCGGGGTCGAGTCCCGGTGTGGTCGGCCCTTTTATCTGTAAATATTAGATATTTATTATACATATTTAAGGTCTCTGATTCCATGGAATTAGATATAAGTAAACAGTTCCTTAGATAATATAATCATACCGAATATATATTGTTATTTCCACCACCATAATTACTGCCAGCAACAGATTCGGAATAAACACTCTTCACTCTTGGAACAAGGTATGGCTTTGGAAGATTATCAATGTCTTCATACATTTGGGGATCTTGTTTAGCTCCCCTACTTTTTCCTAAAGCAAAGCAAACCCAACACAATAACGCTAACAAAATCACAGGTATTATAACGGCTAGAGAAATAGTCAAAGGGGTCCAAAAATCTTCCCTATCGAAAATCCAAAAAGATCTCTCATTGACTACAACTGTTGTATGGATATTCTCGTTCGGGTAAACTGGGTATTTTAAAATTGAACCAATTTGTAGATTATATACATCTGGGGCGTCATAATGAGATGGTTGTAATGTATATTCCGAAGATATTTCTTGTTGTTGAGCAGGCGAGTAGCACATTGATATCAGCGAGATATCGGAGTTTGAAGAAGTTTTGCTGATGATCATAATCTGAAATCAAACAGATTTAAATGCTTACCATTATCGTAACGCTTATCGTGCAAAATTAATATGAGGGGTTGTGCAAATTACAACCAGTTAATCTTATCTTATTTTGACTAAATTAAGTCTAGCTAATTCGTCAAAGATGAGCCATGAATTGAATATGAATATGTCAGTGTTAAAGTTACACAGAGCGAAAAAAATACTAATTATTAGTAAGTTTTAGTGAATCCCAAGACAAGGAGATTATATACTAACGGTTACAAAACAGTTCAGTAGTAATTAGTAGTTACAAGGACAAATTTTTTGGTATTAGTAAATAACTACTATTATTATCAAAAACTGTTTTGTAACCGTTAGTATAAATAAACTCCTTGTCCTGGGATTCACTAAAACTTACTAATAATTAGTATTTTTTTTCGCTCAGTGTATTGTTATTCGTTGTTATTTATCTAATAAGGCCTACTTTTGTGTAGTTATGGGCCAAAATCCATATTGATAAATTACTTTTAGGTTAGTATATCATGACTGACTGACTTTGCAGTACCAGAACATAGCAGGAGTCATCTGAATGTCCACCCAATTAAACCTGTTGGGTGGAGACAGGCCAGTGATGAGCTGGCTGACCCCCTCTAGTCTGTAACGTCTGTCTGTCTGTCTAGTCTGTAACGTGAAAAAGTACAAGCTTCCCTCATGAACTTATTCGATAGTGACTAATGTTTTACGTCAGATACCTATAAACGCATATATGCATCTCCTCTACTGTACTCACAAATCCATCGTAATGCCCGACTCCACCCAATGGTACTTTTAAAACCTGCCGCCCATCATTATGCCCATTTTCTTCTCCGTGGAGTGTTGCTTGACCAACAACACTGTTATCTTCTCCAAACACTAATATTGTTAAGTAGTCTTCATTTGTTATAGATTGCGAATAAACCTCGGCTTCTAATACTCCCCCGCTAACAACAGATAATGTATTCGATGCTCTGCAGGTCGTCTGAGCACTAGGAGTTAAGATATTTGAAATATTGTTCTCATTATCGATGCTGAGACTAGCTTGATTAAAAGTCAATTGGCGTTTTGTTTGGCACGTAACAAAATTACTAATTAATAACGTATGCTGGGCTTTACTAACGCATTTTTCACAAAACACTGCACTAAGTATAAACACGAATATCAAACATGTTTTATATTCCATTATAGAAATTTGAGAACACAATAATCACAATCACAACTTCATTTGTTCATTTTCTAGGTTAATTTGGAATGCCACGTAAATATTATCGCTGATAAGATTATGTTCTCGTTATATAAAAGAATATCGATTAGATACATATCGCAGTCGATGAAACAATGTTTATTTTACTATGTGTATTGTTTTTTTAATACGACGACGGTGGCAAACAAGCTCACGGCCTATCTGAGAGTAAGGAGACAGGGAGACACCGTAGCCTGTGCACACTTGCGACTTCAGCAGAATCAGGAGCGCGTTACCGACCCTATATTGATTTGAGAATACGTTTTAATATTATACTCTCTTGGGCTGTCGGTATAATTGGTACCTACCTTAGGTGGCGTATTGAGTATCTAAGTCATATTGCCTAACATTAAAATGTGTTATTTTATAGTATTACGAAGAATTACAATAAATTTTATGGCTTTATCTCCCGCTTTTGGTTCTGAACATATTTTGTAAATAGCTCAATT
Organism: Cenopis cana; assembly: GCA_951800055.1. Lineage (NCBI taxonomy): Eukaryota > Metazoa > Arthropoda > Insecta > Lepidoptera > Tortricidae > Cenopis > Cenopis cana. The sequence goes on along the minus strand of OX637489.1, from coordinate 7,585,260 downwards.
TAACTTCACAGCGCCTAATGAAATATTAACGCAATATTTATTTAACGGGTTTAACATTACAGTTTAGGCGTTGAATGTTTCTATAATAGTCAATAGTGGAACCCTTATTCGGTTCATTTACCTGCACTATTTTATCACAAAGGCATACATTATCCGTATAGAAAGGCGTAAACTTTGAGGTAAATGTTCCGATAATGTCAGTTCCTTTTATAGCAAAACGGTAAGTATGGGGCCCTGAGGACACAACAACTTCTAAATAAATATGGACATATAAATAATATTAGCGGAGGATGGGCCGCAGGGAACCGATCCGAATATTCCCTACTTCTGAGTTGCCGGGGCCCCCGAAGGCCTGACAAAGGCAAGGGCCATTCTCGTTACAAAGAAATGTTTTAAATAGTGTTTTAGATGGTGTTGTCTGTAAACACAATACGTAAGATACTCTTTGTTTTCACAATGTATAAAGAAACTGACGCCAATCGCAAGAGTGCCTTCTCTTCGCATTCGTCATCGTCATCACTATAACTACATACTATAAAACAAAGTCGCTTCCTGCTGTCTGTCCCGTTGTATGCTTAAATTTTTAAAACTACCTACGCAACGGATTTTAATGCGGTTTTTTTTAATAGATAGTGTGATTCAGTTGTGATTCAAGAGGAAGGTTTATATGTATAATTTGCACCCGTGCGAAGCCGGGGCAGGTCGCTAGTATAGCATATAGCGCAAGTAAAAAATAAAACGAAACACATGCAAAATAACTATGTAGGTCTGCTAGTTTCATGTTAGCATAGGGCGACTTCCTGATATGTCGGTGCGGAGGCGGCACAATATGAGAAAACTGTCAAATGTCAGAGCCTACTGTTAGTCGACTCGTTATCGCTTTTTACTGCGGTGCTTCCTGACTGGCGCGGGATGAGCGGTAGCGGAGTGATGCGAAGGCAGTATACTCCGTTTCTGCGCATGATATTACTCGTATAGTATTGCGCAAATGTAATACTGAAAGTATTCCGTCAAGTGAGAATCTTAGCGACGTCAGTAAGTTAACGTCAAAGAAGAAAATATCACATATCGATCCGGCCCCGCCAGGTCAGGACGTAGCCTAAAACGTATCATTAGTTAAATTTCATTGTTTCGAAACCAACAAGTCAATTTTCAACTTTCAGAAGGGGTTAGGGTTGGCTTTAAAAGGTATAACTATGTGAGACACTTTACGAGCTTAAGTAATTCGGGAAGGTTTTCCCTTTTTCTTCGGATGGTTTACGACGTAACTTCTTGCTGAATCCGAATTTAAATCCCTGGTGTGCTCTCAACGCTGTTGGTACCGAGAAAATATCTTATTTAGATGATCGAAACACATAGATGTGTCGTATAAGGTGGTAACTTTATTTCACTAATCTTTTTCATCGGATAGCATCTGATTCTATAGGTGAATTTAGATTTGTGCGCATATTGTAAGTATTGCGGACAATATTTTGCTTGCTATTGCTATATTCTAATAAATGGTTAAAACTCACCCCTGTCGGCAAATGCGTCACGAGCCTCGCGGCGGGCGGCGGGGAGATCGTCAGTCTGCGTTACGGATTCGTCGCAAGCGCACTGAACCTCAACCATAAGAAGAACTTCGAAGAGTTCGAAACATGTCGCCCGGATTGATAATTAATACATGAGTTTTAACTGTTTAAGTAGTAGACTATAGTTTAGCATGACTCACGAAAGTTTAAATTCAAGTGCTTGCTATTGGTTTTTACTGGGGTTTTATTTGATATTGAATTAGAATTGGTTTTGTGTTTCGCGAAGTACTCAACTAGCGCCAAGTCCAACGTGTCATTCAATCAATTCTTTAAAAAAATGGCTTCCATCAAATTTATGATGATTTCGCCAATGTCACGTGTTCAATGACGTTGTTCGGTAACGACACCATGACAGTACGAGTAGATAAGGTTTTGTACGGCAAATGGATTCTGCTCGTCGTCACCCCGGGCACGTGTGCATTACCAACGCGGCGACGATCAAAGTCCAACGTGTCATTCAGGGGCCCATCTTTAATTCAAGATTCGATGTGACGTCTACGGCATGTCATAGGAGTAACCCTTCTGGCTGCATACTTCTGTTTTTCACAATCAGGGCCGGTGTTCTGATATTGATAGACACGAAAGTGGGGGTATGCCCCCTTTTCACGCAGAATGTACGCTTTTATACTTTACCGTGGACGTGCAACTCAATGGCGCAAACTCTATGGTTTCATTCATAAACAAACCATAGACTATAGACTTTAGACTAATTATGAATGAAACCATAGAGTTTATCGTGGACATAAGTACACGTCCACGGTAAAGTATAAAAGCGTGAAAAGCGTCCATTGACAAATCCCAATAAGTGCTAACGAGTTTATGTAAATCAGGTCGAATAAAGCACCGGAGCTACGGTAGCCCAGTGGTTCAAGCATGCGGCTGTCAAGCGGCGGTCGTGAGTTCGAATCCCAGCTCGTACCAATGAGTTTTTCGGAACTTATGTACGGAATATCATTTGATATTTACCGTTAGCTTTTCGGTGAAGGAAAAACATCGTGAGGAAACCTGCATACATCTGCGAAGAAATTCAAAGTTGTATGTGAAGTCCCCAATCCGCTCTGGGCCAGCGTGGGGACTACTGCCCAATCCCTCTCATCTATGAGAGGAGGCCTGTGCCCAGCAGTGGGACGTATATAGGCTGATGATGAAAGCACCGGATGCCATCCAATGGAGGAAGGTAGATAGATAGGCTTCATGTAATGCAAGCCATTGGCTCGCATCGTATCTGCTTACTAACGTTAATCTAAACGCAATACTTAGGAGGCAGGCAGCGGGAGCCACAACAAAGCCTGTCAAGTTAACGTCGCCGCCCCATTGTCCTGCTGAATGCAGAAAGAAATTGGCTACTTTCTTACCTGAAAAGAATTCGATACCTCAGGCATTGAAAAGTTTCGTTTTGACGTTATAGAAAATTGAGAGCCGCTCGTGTTCGATTTCACGTAAAATGCGAGCTCCTTTTTGTATAATGACATTGTCGAGTGTCTCATCTGAGACAATGAAGTCCTGTCATTAATATTGAATGTTTATTAGGATGAAAAAAGCGTCTTTGAGGTTTAGTTAAGGTGTGATATTTTACAAGTTCCATTAAGGTGAGTTTGCATGACAAAGTGCCATCACCCTATTTCAGTGCGCAGATGGTTTTCAATAGAAAATTATCCATTATTCAACTCGCATTTTTCTCCTGAGACTTACTTTATTTCTTCTTTCGCTTGTGTTAAAACTGCAAAAAACTGCACTTTAAGCCGTTGGCCTGCCAGCGTTTGAGCTCTACTTTTAATGCGTTTTTAAAAGTAGCTACTCGCGATAGGTTTTGAGCTGTTGAGCATCTCGCCAGGTTGCTGGAATAATCTCTGGATGATAAAAGGATTTTAGATTGTTCACAGCTATTTACGTTAAATACTTAACTTGGAAATACGAATAGAAAAAGCTAAATTGGTTTTTGCACTGAACCGTCTCAATGCTTATGACAAGTGGTTGAGCAATTATGTATCTTATAAAGCACATAATGTGGACTTTGAAGAAGTTTGTCCATGATTGTTCTTGAGTGAATTTTTATAACAACCCTATATCATTTATTTTGTTTTCTACTCAGAAACCTTTATACAAGGTTTAAGTCTATAACTTTTCAAATGAACGATTTTCATACAACGGTTTCACCCCCTTAAGGGTTGAATCTTGAAAAAAAAAAAAACATTCTTAGTACACGTCGAAGTATTTTAAGGAATGTATCTCCAAATTTCATGCTTAATATCCTGAGCGGTTTAGGCTGTGCGCTGTCTGTCAATAACTAAGTAACGCAAGAGTTTTCTAATTTACGCTCACGAGCAAAAATAATGCATATTGCATACACTTTGCATTGAACTTCCATAGAAGTTCCATAGAATTGAAGTGTACCCGCTATTTTTGCGCTTGAATGTATATAGATAACACTCATGCCCGATGGTGAACGGTCAACGTCGTCTGTAGCAAGGCTGTCACAGGCTTCCTAAAATAATTTCTTTTAGGACGGACGAGGACGACACCGGAACTTTGCACTGCGTATACGCGTCTTAAGCATCATTACTTTTACAAAAAAAAAATTAGCGTCAAGATAGTTTAAACTTCAGATTGTTGGTCCGTTAAGTAATTATCATTATTGTATTTAATAAATATATTTTGAGAGAAAACGACCGTTTCTTGCGGGCTTTCTTTCCAGCAGCAGCTATTAAATTTTGACTTATAAAAGTGCCATTGCGGCCTATATTTGCAAAATTCATTTGTTTCATAACACATAAACAGTTAGGGTGGGCCGTTGTTGTATGGAAAAAAATAAAAGTTCCAAATTCGAAGTGTAATAGGAATAAAAAGTTGCAGTTTAATATGTAGATTATGGTGATAATATCAAATTTAAAAATATGTACTACTTTTAGCCCTCTACCAGGTGCCAAAAATTGGAAGTTAGGGTAATATTTGATAATTATTTAAATATATAATATTACTAGTATTTAGCCCGTTTATTTTTGTAAAATAAAGACGAATGTTAATATAATAGAAATCATCACTAGTATTCATTTCTTTTTTAATATAATCAATATTAAAAATATCCCCAATTTTGTAATAATAAAAAAATTACCATTAAACGGCCGATGTACTGTATTATAAAAAAATCGTACTACATATTTTTCAAATATAATCTCATACAAAAGTACGAATGTTAATATAAAAATAAAGCTGAGTTTGATTGAAAATATATAACTTTTTAATGGTTTTAATAGACGGTCAAAGGTCCTATTTCGCACTTTTCCGGGTATGTTGCCACGTAATTTTGGCCATATTTTTGCTTTAATCATTATCATTTTTATGCTTTATGTAATGTGTTTAACCCACGACAGCTCCTACAAATGCTTTAAGCACCAATTTGGATATATTAAATAGATCAAAAAGCATTTTTTTGGAAAACCCCATTTACGTCATCTAAGTGGGTCACAAAAAAAAATCTTCTGATAATAAATAATAACCAAAAACAAGTATAATTGATACCAAGAGATGTTATTTAATTAATAATAAAGTTAAAATAAACTTAAAATATAAAATATATACTTTTTTAATTTTTAAATTTTCTGACAGTTAATCGTCGGTAGAGGGCTAAAAGTATATGCCAATTTTTTTTTCATTATTTTTCCCCTAATCTACAAAAATTCATACAGCGTAATTATACTATTACATTACGAAATTCCTAAATTTTAAAAATCGGCCCACCTTAATAAACATTCAGAGAAAATCTAGTTTTAGTCATTCTGGTTACATCTACTGATCAAATTGAGAAAGGTTATACCGGAATTTAAGCATGCATTATGCACAAACTGTGAAGTGCTGTGAATCTCGGTTATATTCCCCTGTAATTAATATAATTGATTTGTTTCCCACAGGCCTCTGCATCAGGATTATGTTATTAGTTATTTACGTACCTATGTATTACCAAGATTTACTGTGTCAGACCTGTGGTGTAGGCAAATAGAAGTCGTAAATAATGAAATGCATTACGCGCATCCGGTGCGTAATGTAGGCGTTAGATGGCAATGTATACGTATGTACAATGTACATAACGTTTTAGATCTAGTAACGTCGGCTATGTTACTAAATCTCGTTTATGGCTTATCATGTTAACAGCTTATTACTTTGTTGAACGAATACGTGCTTACATCTTACATACTAGCTTATGCCAGAGACTCAGCTTGCATAGAAGTTTTATTAAATTCATTTGTAGTAATTTTAGGCCTGGTTGCGTTTTTGTTGTTAGATAGAGTGACAGATGCTTTTATCTTGTCGTTTATTACGCTACCGCGCGACCATGATACGGGGCCAAGAAGTATTACCTCCCGTTGATTAGTTTGTCAATCAAGACAGAGAGTACCATCAAACAAGCGAATATAGATTTTAATAAAAATGTGGATACCGCGGGCACTGAAATTGTATATACTCAGTTCTTATCCCGTTGGGGTAGGCAGAGACCACAGGACGCCAAATACTTTAATACCTTCTTCGCCTTTAATACTTTATACCTAGTGGTACTTCTTTTACTTCGATCATTACCTTACATCACTTTGTCACATAAGTGCTAAACGGCTAATTGACCACAAACTTTCAGATTACGAGCTACTTAACTCTTAAAATAAAATACTCAATTACCGAATTCAAATCCAGTGACCGCATCGTTTTGATTCATCGAACTTGTTTTGCGGCTCCAGCGTTTGCGGTCGAGGGCTTTATTTGCGAAATGGACTCCATCATGGCTTGATGAACCCTTTACCTTATAATATATTTGTTAAGGTTGGGAATTCTGACAGTAAACTTTAAGCCCAAGGGGAAACTTGGGATTGGAAGAGCAGATTGCAGAACGCTCGCTGAGATCCTCGAGAGGGAACGATTTCTTTCACGCTATTCAAAAGGAGTCTACATAATTTTATGTTTCCTATAATCAAAAGACTTCAAAATAGCAGGAGATTGTCAATTAGGTTACATGTTCTTTTATTTAGGTTTTCTTTTGTGTCTGTTACATCCGAACTCCGTCATTAATGAACCGATTTGGAAAATTCTTTCTTTGTTTGAAAGCATATGCCCCCAGGTTAGTCCCGTTACTACGAGTACCAGAATCCAGTTTTGATGATGGGATCTATGAGTTAATGAGGGAACTTCTTAAAAATTCAAGGGAAACAGCGATTTTAGTATTATACGAGTAGGTGACAAATCGAGCATTTGCATAATGTATAGTGGTAAAATAGAACTGATGAAGAAGACCACGTATACTTTGACCAAAAATACTAATATCAGTTTTTCTTTACATTCTCTTATTTTTCCTATGAAAACCAACTTAATAGTCTGTGGTCTGTATGGTATATAACAGTTTATGGTCATCAAGATCGTGATCCACTCCACTGATTGCTCGTTTGCTAGGCACCTAGTGTTCTAACATGCAGTTTATCGTAGTCCTATCATGGAAACAAACTCTCCTAGAAGACATTAATGATTATCACCCTTTTCTCTAGGATTACACAATAATCATCACTTAAAATGTTGTTGTTATACTAAGAGAAGCTCACAAAGTACTGTAATCCTATAGAGAAAATGGTGATAATGATTAACGTCTTCAAAAAGAGATTAATTACATTATAGGACACGTAAGGATGAATAGACTGTATGAAAGCTGTAAACATTGCGGCTTCATTGCAGTGCGAAGTAGTTTCCAGGGTAATACAAAAAGAGTTACGATATGCAGGAATATGAAACAGTCAATGCAACAAACAGTCGAGTCTGTCGACCGTTCCGGACGATTTACGTTGGCCGATACCGATTCTTTCCGACTACATGTCGTTAACCGGAATAGATAACATTTGTTCCGTTAGATGTACATTCGTTTGTTAGTAAGGTGTCAGCCGAATGCGTTGCGGAAATTTTATGGGCGTTTTAGATTGTTATGGGGGAGTGTGTAAAGGTTTGTGTTTGAACACGGTGTAAAAGGTCGCGGGTTTATTGCAGTGTTTGTTCGGTAAACTATATTTTATTTCATTCAAACGTGTAACATTTTTTTGTGAACACTGTTGTCTTTTCTACTAAACTTGTAAAATAGGAATCGGTTTTGTACATGTTACATGGACGCATTTCACTTGTTTCAATGTTCGCCTAGTATAAGGCGTGAAAATGAGCGCGACCCGGCACGAAACAAATACGAAATCAATCCTACAAGGAACAAACCCCAAAGCTTAAAACGTTACAGTGCACTTATACCCTCCATATTCTAAATATGCCAAATCCGCAACTTTTTAAACATCGGAATGTGGCAAATTGTGTCACACAATATACCTACACAAAATCTGAATGCTGATACGTGAAACAAAGCGATGTCAGAATGCGAAAACCTACGACAAACATCCAAAATAATAACTAACACCCGTCCGATCAGATTATGTTAAGTTCAAAGTTACCATTATTGTGAGTGAAGGGGGTTTATTTTGAAGATAGTTGTAAAATACAGGCCAACGTTATAAATATGTTATATTATACTCATTCTTGAAGTCATCTTCAACAAGCAGAAGCTATTGGTATCATACGCTGGTAAAGTTTAACCTGAATTGATCTATAAATTCATAAGGCTAGCTGCTACATGCAACAGCGGTAACTCGCTCCTTTTGAATTACGTCATTTAGCTGACTGACACGCAAGTAAGGTGCGGTAGACAAAATGTAGCTATGTAAGACAATAATGTTGTGATACGCCAGTCATAAAAATAATATTTTAATGATTTGTGACTCAGATGATTTGATAACGCGCTATAGTTTAGGCGGCAATGACACCGTCAGCAGCCTAAAGGTACGTACGCACTAGGCGTAACTACGCGACGCGACGCGACACAGCAGCGGAGCGACGCAACAAAATATTCTTTGTTTGTAATTGTATGAGATAAAACGCATTACGCGGCAGCGGAACTACACGCATAACTTTCAAAAAATATATATCCATTCGTGAACTTCCATACAGGACCGTAGACAGGCCGCAGTTCCTGGACTAGTAACGGTATTCGCTGTTACTGGGATTTGAAACGACGATCGTAATTTTTAAAGATAGGGCCACTATCCACTAGACTAAACCAAATAAATAATAACATGAATAAAAATAATAATATTCGACATTATACACGTCGGTGGTCGACCGATAGGCCAGCTACTCGTTTTTATTTATTGCTTTATCAGTTTACGGCTTTAATAGCCAGAAGGTTCGGGCGTAGATTACCGGAAGGTAGTAGTGGCAAAGGCATATTTGTTATAGTTATAAACTTATATAGAGTTATGGTAGCCGAGCGGTTCAGGCATGCGATTTACGAACGAAGATCGTGGTTGTGGATTAGATTCTTCACTCGTATTGCACTGATAATTTTTTACTAAGAAACTAAAAATAAAAAAGAAAGATTTTAGCAATAAAATAAACATTCTGCGAAACAAAGGCTCGGCACAAACACTGCCGTTTGTCTTGAACTCGATTCGAGCAACAAAACCACGTCGACGATACAATTAATCAATGGAAAAGCGCTATGTATTCTCCTAATATTTATAGCAATCGGACGAGTGTTGGTCAAATAAAAACACCGTCCGACCTGTAGGTGCCTTTTGTTTCAACATTGGCCCCAGTTTTTGTTCAAACTAGAAATCAAATCGCTACGCTAGGGTTACCAAAAATGCGGTAACTTTTCTAAATACGTGTTGGTTTATTTATATCAGCATTTGCAAACAATCGTTACGAGACAGTAAGTTCAATAAGTATATTTAGAAACTACTAAAAATTATTCATAATGCCTAAATCTCCTCTACCTAAATAAGTCTCTGCCCTTTCTCTCTGTTCTTTTGCCTTAATAAATAAGGAAGCTAAGTTTAAACGCGTTGACGTAAGTAAGATTGGTATGTCAATCTGTGTGTAATAACATGTGTAGGCATACCATTTAAACTGAAAACACACTCAAAACGTCGCGACACACCATCAAGCGATAGGTATTTGATAACGCTTGTTTGAGACCCATTGAGTAAACAAAAACTGGAACTTTCTATTTTGGTATGTCTTTATTTCAACTGTTTTGATATCGATTTCTCGTTGTAGGTAAAAGATTAAAATAACTACTGCAGCCAGCCCTGACAGATCTCTGCACCGAGGATATGAAGGGGCATTTTTCAACGCAAATCCATTTACACTAAAAATATCCCAACGAATAAATCTAAAAATATTACCCCCGTCGTAACGTGTGCCAAACACTGTACCGACAACGTTTGTTATTTTTTTGTCATTCTATGTTATTGCTAAAATTTTACCAATATTTTGAAGATATTTTGAAGTTTCGTTGCAGTTTGTGCTATTTTATCTTAAGTCAATATTTCATTTCTGCTTTTTGTGCATTCGATACCTACTATTCGGTAAAGCTGTATTATGAAACTAATATGAAAGAACAACTTATATCATATAGCGTAAAATTGTTAACATCATATATTATATTGAACCAACCTAACCATTATTTTGTAATTTCAGGCGTATGTTTACAAACTAACGATTATATCAGAACGTATAGAAAGTTTTAATTGCTATTTTGTACCCGAACGCCGTAGAGGGGAGAGGTATGTTTATTTCATATTACGTCCTATTTTTGTGCTTTGTAGCTGAAATGGATTGACCAATTCTAACAATTCGATGTTTCTATTAGTTACGTAGCTAAAATAAAACTAAAATTAAAAAAATTAAAAACCCCCCTACATGATGGCTGATAATCTTCAAACGGCTCAACAGATTTTCATGAATGGCTAAGAACACTCGGGATTAAATTATCTATATGACACAAAAAAAACTAAACGAAAACGTTTGGGCGCTACAATACCACATACAGATACACAGATACACAGACAGACACGTTAAACTTATAACACCCCTCTTTTTGCGTCGGGGGTTAATGAGACCGATCGTCTACGATGGTATGGGCATTTGGGCATGTTATGCGGCGGGAAGTTAGTCATGTGACGAGAAGGGTATTAGTATGAATGTGAAGGGATATAAGAGGAGAGTTAGGCCAGGGAAAATATAGAAGGACTGCGTGAGAGACGATATGGAGAGGAAGGATGTGAGTGACGAGATGAGGGGCGATAGAGAGGTATGGAAGAAAAAAATATGCTGCGCCGAACCCCAACTAAATAGGAAAAGGGAAAGCGACGGCCATCCAGGTAGACCGTACGCTTGCTTGCCACTGTCGTTGAAGAATAAATAAAAAACTCGAATGGTGACTAGTTACTTCTAACATCCATATGACGTAATAAGTTTCAATATTTAAATTTTCTTAAAACATCAAATCGGAGACATTACACGTATCGTGGCACACTTTTCTTCTTTAGACTGTGTTTAGTAGTTAGTAATCTTAGCTTTAACCGTGCAATTGTTGGGTCGGTAAGAGCAAAAATCAGTAACCTCATTTCAGACATAAAACTTTTCAACCAGCTGCACCTACCTAAGTGAAACCATTTTATAGACGATTAACATTTCATTCGCTTGTACAAAAAATGGGAGAAAGTTTTTCACGAAACTTTCAGCGTACAGAATTTTATATTAATTTCAGTTATGAACGTTGAGCGAGATTTGATTAAAGTTATTCAGGTAGTATTAATTACTATTAATCACACAGATTCATTATTATTACAAGTTTAGGTATATCATTCTACAAAAGAAAATTCCATTTTAAAATATATCAGATATTCCAATGGCAATAAAATGCGAATGATTATTATTCATTGAAGGAGTAGACTCGATTAATTTTTTTCTTCTGAAAGAGTTTTTTTGAATATTTAACTGAATTTATGCTGGAATTATGTATGCCGGGCTGCAGGTACGAAAACCTTTTTCACAAAGGACCGCAGCGCTATCGCTCGGGACTTTTTGGTATAAATGTGACTTAGGCAATGCGGTTGGCGGGTATCATTAGGTGTTATGTGATGTCCTTTTTTGCGTAGATACAGCAATCAAGGAGCGTTGTACGTTGCCTTACGTAGGTAATATCAAAAGTAAGAGTGTACTGTACCTACATAGTTAGAAGTTGATTCCGACTCCCGGATCTTATATCATTAAGGAATATTAATATAGAAACTGAAATTTCATCCGATATTTGGGTCTAACGGATTTCGATAAGATCGGGTCTAATTGATGAGAGCTAAACTAAATGAGGGTTCAGCGGGAGCATCATTTTTAATAAAAACGGGTTGAGTTTATGCGCACTTATCTTTATTTACTTATTAATCATTCAGTACAAAAAAAAGCATAACAATGTATGGCTATAAAAAACTAGGGAATACTTCTAAAATAGGAACTAATAACAATAATAACGTAGGTAGTGGGCAAAGAAGATATTTATTTATATACTAACTTGTGGGTATTAATAGAGTTCCTGCGTCATTATATGTATAATTGTATATACATAGTTATCATCCTGCGATATCTCAGGTTGTATTCTAGGGAAGCTAAAATTTGGCGTAGGCACTAGTTTTACCTAGAACTTGTTAGGATTAGACGGGTTTCCTTCGCCATAAAGCTTCTGTTATAATAAGTATGATATCCCGTATGTAAGTTTTTGATGCGCTATTATAGTGACATTATAAATTGTTAGTTCGTTATAAACTAGTAATACCCACCTTTTGTTTCGTTTTCGAAACAACATGTACTTATAGACTAGCAAATTGAGATGGCACAACAGAACACCTGCTGCCAAAGTTCGCTTTCCCGGATTTGAATGAGAATGGTGTGAATTGCTGGATCCGGCGAACTTCTGCACGGCGAGTTACCTGACTGTATAAAATCATGTTTGGGTTCGCTTTTGATTAGCGAGCCGGTATTCTCTTGACATAACAGTGCAATATTTATACTGGCTTTATTGAAAACAAAGCCTGTAAAAATAGTGGCAAGTGTTGATAAATAAATAAATAAAACATAAGTTAACCGTCCCTGTGGTCGACACTGACCCAATACATGGCACTTTCTTTCTAATGTCATGATGATTAATGTGATTAATAAGGTATCATCTATTGATCAGTAAGATGTCAAGCACTGAGCCCGTTTTTTTTTTAAATTTTGCCTTACTTGGTCTATTCAGATATAAGTTCCGTGCAAGGTCATCGCACGCGCGACGCATCGCGGACGGGAGTGGATTTTCATCTTAATTTCCTATTATTAATGTTGTATTGTATATGTGTTTTATAATCTGAATTGTACAGTGCCTTGGTCTCGACTGTAATGCTGTATATGTTTTGTTTGCAATAAATAAATAAATAAATCGCATTTTATTAAATAATAGGGTATTGAACAAAGGTAAAAATATTTCTTTTTCCATTACTAATAAAAACTGATGAAAATACTCGGAAATCTTAATGCATGGCTGATTCATTTACAAAATGTTATTTTCGTGAAATGAAATGGCACATTTATTGCGAATTAATTAGTAGGTACTACTCTCATTTGGGTGTCCAAAATATATTGAACAATTGCATATTTAAGATACTTCTTTTTAGACGAAAAGGAACTATGCCTAGTTGGACGTTCACTTGTAAGTTTTTTTTACAAAGTTGTAACTAAATATGTAGGTATGTACTCGGGGGAAATCTTGCAACTGAGCTCTAGACCAGTTCTCCGTAACCGATTGTGCTGACATTTGGCTTAGGTACTTATGCAAGTTCAGTGACAATACAATTAACTATTATGGTACCACAGAACTGATCTGATGATGGAGACAGAAGGTAGCCCTTATCAACTTATACACTACACAAGAAAGAACTATTGTGTTTGGGCTTATTGGAACTGCCTCAACTTTTACTGTGGTACAGACGGTGGGAATAAAACCTTGTACTAAAAATGACACTAGTAAGAAACTAGTGAAAGTAGTAGGTTTCTGCCAAAAATTTACATTTCTTCTACTCACACACGTGTACAAACTGTTATGTATACGTACACATGAAAAACGTTACCCTTCCTTCCGTGGCAGTCTGGTGCAACCCGTGCAACATGATCACGGTAAAAGGCTACGGTAGTCCGTTTTATGGCTTGATCTCTCACCGTGCCTTGCCGCCGGATAATATCCACATAGAGCAAATCTATAAGGATAATATTACAGGTACTTTATCGAACGAGGAAATAAAACCCTAAAGGCTAACCCCAGGAAGCATCCTTTATCTTTTTACGGTTCATGAGCTCCATTCAATACGAAGGACTATCCATGATTTTGCAATATGACTCTTCCAATAGCAACTTCAATATCAAATTGAATTCTATGTTAACAGTGATAAAGTCCACCTTCTATTGTCTGGAAATGTAAGAAAGGAGCTCCTGCTCCCACATTCGGAATTATTGGCAACATTTTGCACGCTGAACTTGCGTTTGAATACAAATGTTGCTAGTTCTAGAGAGGTCGATACCACCTGCTTTATTTTAATGTGGTTTAGGTACCTATACCTGCTTCAACTTGTGTGGTTGCAATCGAAAAGCTTGTCATGTGACTTTATGTATAATATATATTCATTCTTTAGTATTAATTTGACATGCATGGAAAAAGGCGGTGAAGTATTGTTACCAATAGGTAGACTAGCAACTAAATCCATATCTTAGTTTGCATTTCATGTCTTGTAACAGTTAAGTTTAATTTTTGTACCTTTCTACCACGAACACCGAGCGCTTAAAGAAAATTTGCGTCAAATGATTACATGATTCACACCGAAGTATTAGCATAATGCTTTAATGAAGTCAATTACTTGTATAACATGTCGCGCATTTCATTATTGTCGACTGGTGCTCGGTCAACTTACTTACTTATTTACTGCTGTGGCGCAACGACCCGAAGTGGATCTTGGCCTCCGACACCAAAGACCTCCAGGCTTCTCTGTCCCTAGCTATCTCCGTCCAGTCGACGGTCTGGAGCTCAGCTAGGTCCCTGTGGACTTCGTCGCCCCATCGGTACCTAGGGCGCCCTACAGGTCTACGACCCGATGGACGACACACAAACCTTAACACAAAAGGAGGAACACGCGCTGCTAGTGGCGGAGCGGAAAATTTACCGCTCGGTCAACTACCTAATTGTAATATATTTCGACTGAAAAAACAAGGTTTCCTACATCTATGCGTTCTTTTGGTTAAAAACTTAGGAGTTGCATCTGCATGGATCAAATAATGGGAAAATAAGGCATTTAATGAACAAAATATAGATATCTATAGTCCAAAGATGCATTTACGAAGTAGAGAGAGATTGACAGCGAAGTCGTTATAATGTTTAGCTTAGAAAACAAATTGTTACCAAACAAACAAATTGTTGTAAACAAATGGTTAATAATAATAAAAAACTTAAAAATAATTATAGACGTATGTATAAATAAAAGATTTGCCCCAAATCGCCTTCCGACTGCAGCGTGTCCAGAAGGTTGGCAGCGGTGTCACGTTGTATGGCAATGTTCATCCTTTGTGCTAGATACAATCCAGCCACGCGTTATTTTATTATTATATTATAAAATTTACTTTTCTTGTAAAAGTCACACTTTAAAATTAGCTCAGTGTTCTCCAGCAAAGATCGTACAGCCTTCAACTCAACACGTACACACTGTTCAGCGATTGTAATGTTTACGTTTATTTCGTATCATATTTTATTGTTCTCGTAAAACGCGGAGTGCCACAACGTGACGCGGCGGGTACGTAGATTTCGACGTTTCTTCCGAATTAATTCTACAATCTCCTATCACCTGTAGATACCGTGTGTTACCGGTATGCGGGCTTTTATTTAAGTAGAATATTTAAACGCAGTTTCTTAACTTAACCATGCGCTTGATTTCATTATAAAATTAAAATTTCGACTTTATTTAATTTCTAACAAAATTTAGCTTTATTCCAGCAATGTACAGCAAAGTAAATTAACAACGCGCAGTACAAATGAAAGTCTAGTCTGTTCTGTTTACTACGACGTTATCTTCACCTAGTACATTGAAGGTGTGGAGTTACGAAATTCAATTTTGCAGTAAATTCACATAATTATGATTTGCTATATATTACCTACATGGAAATCAATGCTAATGGAGCATATTATCATCAGTTCCAATAAATACCCGCTCTCCGGTAACGCGCTGTATAATATGAAATCAATTTTATTTCATGCAGCGCAAAGTTCAATTAAAAATAAATGTTAGTTATGTCATGTATATCGTGTTAGCGGAATCGGCGCCCCAGTTCTGATTAGTTCGGACCTCGAATGTTAAGGCAGTTTTGATTTACTTACTCGCATGAAAGGGATGCGGATAGGTACTAAAGTTGACTTCGAGTTATGCGGATGTTAGACCCAATTAATAATGGGATATATTTAATTGCACATCAAAACACTTATCACTAATTATAATATATCTGCGAGGGTGCGAGTCGTCAGCAGGTGGAACGGAGGAGTGGAGGAAGAAAATGCAGGAGAGGGCAGGAGGTATTTATTATATATAAATTAAGGCACCTGGAACAACCAGATACTGCGTTTAGCCTATTATTCTAATTGGTAACTGAAGAATATACAATTAGATTTAAAAATATAGGAACTTACAATAATGTGCCTTGGAAAACTGTATGATTAAACTGCACTGAAGAACACAATTTACTGGTAAACTACAACGTGCACTGCTAAGAATTCACACACAGTTATGAATAAAATAAAAATATTTAAATTTGATTTGGTATTGATCAGCAGATCTGTTTATCGATCACCCAGTAAGATCGAACTGAACTGAACTGAACTGCCAGAAAATGGCTGCGCAGTGTCACGTGGAATTGGAAATCGAAGTTCAAATTCAAAATTTAAAATTTAGAATACTTAAAGTAGCCAGAAAGTTTATGTGTAACGTTCCGTTTCACGCACCGTTACACTACCGGGGCTGCCCTGGCAGGGGAAATCCTGGGGCTTAAGGCCACATGGATTTCTCCGTATTATTAAAAAAAAAAAATTAAAGTGGGGTATGGGTTGTGATGAAAAGGAATTTAGAAGGTGAGGATGTTATTTACAATGTTTATATTACAAGAGGCGCGATTTAGACACACTAACCATCCACTAATTCCATTCATCCATCATTCTTGCAGTATTTTGGTTAATCTATATTCAACCAAAATGCCTTTTAATAGAGTATTCCTGTGTATGAGGACATACTCGTTAAATCGCCCTCCAATGGTATAAGGCTTTTGAGTCAGTTACCATCCGCTGAATAAGTATGAAATATGAATAAATATTTACAAGTATATATACAAGTAATGAATATATAAGTTGAATAATATTCATCACAATTTGTAGGAAATACTACAAATTATAAGGTATAATCCATTTTAGGATAAACATACTTTAGCAGTATGTATGTAAGTATTGTAAGTGCATAACTACACATACATGTAGTATTGAAAAGAAAATACGTAGGTATGTATCTAGTTTCATTGTAGAAACTCGTTAGGTAATTAATAATTATAAATATTATAATATTCACTTCAGCATCTTACGCTGAAGAAGCGTTCGAAAATGTGAATGTTATAAAAATAAACAATTGCAATTGACTTAATGGATCCGAATAGATGATGAGGTGATATAATATTATTAAATTAATTAAGTGTACATAATATATACAATAACATTAATTAACGAATTCGGAGAAAAGTAACTCGTAAGTAGTAAGTAGATTTGTGAATAAATATATGTGTCTAATAAATTGCTAAATAAATAAAAGACGAGTTTATTTTTGAATTTTGGGGAGGGGTTTAAGGTCTCTAATATGCCATCGACCTAATATCTTGCCGTTCATGTCTTGTAGGACATAAACGAGTGGTGATATCTTTTTGGTAATTAAGCATTTAACAAACTTGGGTGCAAGTTTCACTGAATAATGCTTAGGGGCATTACTAATGGTGTAGTTACGTTTCCAGACAATGTCACCTTCATTAAATTCATAATGTTGGTGGTGTTTATTATATGAAGACGAATTTACTTGGTGTGCTCTCCAAAGACGGGCTTGAACTTCAGAGAAAACAGGCTGAAGAAGACCAATATTATCAGCGTATTCGTCTCTGGGCGCGAATATAATGTCATCTGTGAGGTCAGAATTATTGTATACCGATCCACATGTGACCAATTCGTGTCCAAATACAAGGAATGCTGGAGTGTATTTGGTAGTTTCATTTACTGATGTATTAATAGCGAATTGTATTTTATGTAAATTGACGTCCCAATTCCTGTGGTCATCTTCTACGAATGATGATATAGCTACAGTAATTAATTTGTTGTATCTTTCCACAGGATTTGGCTGAGCGCATTTAATTGGGCAATAATGTATTTTGGGTATTTGGTATGAATGGAAGAGATCACTTATTTCTTGGCTAATAAATTGAGGTCCGTTGTCAAGAATGATTGTTTGTGGGATACCGTACACTAAAAAGACAAGATTTTCAAGAATGTGAACAATAACAGATGACGTGGCGCGTTTTATTGCAAAGAGTAGGCAATATTTTGTAAAACAACATGTTACAACGAAAATGAATTTATTATGTTTAAGTGTTGTTGGTAATGCTCCGATTAGGTCGATTGAAATGCATTGAAATGGTTGGGAGCATTGCTTAGGCTTACCCATAAGACCAAGTTTAAGTTGAGTTTGGTGCTTGTAAGCTAAGCAAGTCTCACATTTAGCAATGAAATTTGAAATATCTTTGTACATACCTGGCCAAAAATATTTCAATTTTATTCTATGGTATGTTTTATATGTTCCAAAATGAGCGCAAGTAGGGGTGGAATGGTTTTCAGTGATGATGGGAATCCGGTATTCTAAAGGTATAACTTCTTTCCAATTGTATTCTGATTGAAGTAATGAGGTTGTTTTAGAGTATCTATATAATTTATTATTATGTATAATATAATCGGGAGTTGTATTTGGGTTTAAGCTACATTTTGAATAAATGTTATTATACCAATCGTCGTTTGTTTGAGAACTATTATAATTAATGACATTTATTGGTAGGGATCGTGATAATGCGTCAGGAATTATGTTTTCTTTACCGCGTTTGTGTTTTATTTCAAAATTAAATGTTGAAAGACGTATACTCCAGCGGGCTAGACGTCCACTAGGGTTGTCAAGATGGAGAAACCATTGTAAAGCAGAGTGGTCGGTATAAATGGTGAACTTTAAACCATTGTCTAAATAACAACGCCAATGTTCTAAGGCAAGAATGACACTTAAAAGTTCTCTTTCAGTAATAGAATAATTCTTTTGAGGACCGGTAAGTGACTTGCTCATATAAGCTATGGGTTTCTCAATTCCATCGAACTCTTGGGTGAGCATAGCTCCAATCCCAAAGCTTGAAGCATCGCAATGTACAGCAAATGGTTTAGAAAAGTCTGGACAAGCAAGGATTGGGGTGGAAACCAGTGCTTCCTTTATAGTTTTGAAGGCTTGGTCTGCTGATGTAGACCATTTGAATGGTGGTGCTTTTTTGGAAGTAGAAGTAAGTTTTGTGAGAGGTGCAACCTTGGTGCTGAAATCAGGAATGAAACGTCTATACCAACTAGCCGTTCCTAAAAACTTTTTAACTTCTCTTGGGGTCGTAGGGATGGGAATATCTAGAATAGCTTTGACTTTGTCAGGGTCAGTTTGTAAACCATGTTCATTTACTATGTAGCCAAGATATTTAAGTTCTTTTTTGAAAAATGAGCATTTGGGGAAGTTAATTGTAATGTTGGCTTGGGATAATCTCTGGTAAACTTTATTTAGTAACTCTATATGTTCGTCAAAAGTGTTACTAATGATAATAATGTCGTCTAAGTAAGTAAATACAGAATTGTCAAGGTTTTCTGATGGGAATAGGGTATCCATAAAGCGCTGTTGAGTAGCAGGAGCGTTGGTCAAGCCAAACGGCATAACACGGAACATATAGGTCCCTTTTGAAGGTACGTGGAAGCTAGTCTTAGGTCTGTCAGAGGGGTGTAAGGGTATTTCCCAAAAAGCCTTGGCTATGTCGATAGAAGAAAGGTATTTAGCATTTTTTAGTTTGTCAAGAATGTCAGAGATAAATGGGAGCTTGTAGGCATCTTTTTTAGTGATTGAATTCAATTTACGACTATCAATGCAAAAACGCCATGTTCCATCCTTTTTGGGTGTAATTATGACAGGATTAAGCCATGGACTTTCGCTGGGTTCTATAACGTTAAGTTTAAGCATTTCATCAACTTCTTTGCATAAGGCTTTCTGTTTCTCAGGTGAAAGTCGGTAACAGCGTTGTCTAATTGGTGGGTGATCACCAGTATCGATATGGTGTTCAACGAGATGAGTTTTGCCCAAAGGTCTGGATTCAGTTGAAATATTTTTAAACTTTTCTATTATAGTATCAGAAATGAGACGTTGAGTGTCTGAAAGGTTATCGTAGTGAGTGACGTGATTGGAAGGAGTATCAATAACTAATGTATCGATATTTTTATCTGTAAATGACGTTAAAGTTTGGAGGATGTCTGGGGCTAACTTGAATAACTTCCAGAAGTCAATTCCTAAGATCAAGGGTTGCTTGACAGAGGGTATAACATGAGCTGTTATTATGGCCACTTTTCCTTTAAATAAAATAGGGATTTGTATTGTACCTACGGAATGAATAGATTGGCCATTGGCTACGGTACCGGTAATTGTATGTTTGGGGTTTAATTTGTAACCGTGGGATAAAAGTATTGTATGGGAATTATTGCCAAGGATGCTAATAGCACTACCACTATCCAGGAGACCGCATAAAGTTAAGTTGTTTGATTGTACCTGGACATAGGGACGTTCGTCATTAGGGTTTCTATTAAAAAGTGCAGAAGTAGTTTTATAAGATGACATGAATAAACGTAAAGTGTCTAACCAAAGGTTCCATTCTGTAGCAGTAGTTTTGTTTAAGTTACTTTTCTCCTTTACGCGTTTTTTGAAAAATTATGACAATTAGTGCATTTCGGATATGTGACATTTTGTTTACCACAGCGGAAACATACTATGTTTTTACTAGTGCAGGTTTCTAATGTATGTTCATTAGTTCTGCAACGAGGACAGGAGAATCGTAACGACGTTGATGGTTTAGCTGTTACAGTATGGATCGATGATTTATATGGAAATGGTGGTATATGGGGTTGTATGGGTTGATCATGTTTGTAATTTGGTTGATCAATGGTGTTTGGGTTATAATAAGAATCAGTATTACAACTTTCGTACCATTTGCACGTTTTGAATAACTGATCTATTGTTGTGACATCTGTGGGACGTAGTTTAGAACTGTAATACGGACTCATATTTCTTCGTAAAATGTTGATTTTAGTATTGTCCGAAAGGGGTTCATGTAGTTTTGAAAAGAGTGCCTCCATAGCTGAGAAAAATATAACTACACGTTCATTAGGCTTCTGTTTACGTGACTGAATGTTTTGCATTAAATTAAAATCATGGTTGTGAAGTTCAAAGTCTTCAAAGAAATGTTCCTTGAATGTTTTCCAATCAGTCAAGATAGATTTCTTTGACCTATACCAATCTAGAGCTGTTCCTGATAAGAAATCGTATATGTAGTTGTATAAACGTTTATCGTCAATGTTACGTGCTATTGCGAACTCTTCTAAGTTCCGTATGAAATCGCGCGGACAACTATCGCCTTTATAGTTATATTTCTTTAAATCAACCGGTTTTGTTTCACAGAGGTTGGTTAACTTCTGAGTAAGTAAGTGAAAATTAGTACTTGGCTCTACCAAAGAGGTCGCAGATGCATAATGACTTGACGCTGGTGTAAATGATGACGTTTGTGGAAAATTGAATTTTCTTTGACATTCTGTCAATTGTTCACAAATGTCTTTGTAAGTTTGTACGATTTCGGAAGATAATTCTGTCGAAACCTCTAGACGAGTAATTCTGCCTGATAAATGATTTAAATTAGTGCTTATTTTATCGTGATTCGCAGAAGTGGTGGTTGTTAAAAGAATTTGTGAAGAAACTAGTGCTAAACACTTTTTGATCTCTTTGAGGTCAATTTCAATTGAGTAAGGACTGGAATGAGAGGCACAAGGATCGGCTAACAAGTCAGGAGTCAACAATTGTCGTAGTTCGTCAGCCTGTGTAGAGCTTGGGAATGGGATGTTTCTGAGCTTGAGTTCGTAGATCAGCTCAGGTTTATTCAAGAGTGTTGGATTCATTGTTACCTGTCTGGAGTATAGAGACTATAAGTGAAGTGCAATTGGTTTTATGAAAAGAAGTGCTTGTTGAGATTATAATTAAAAGTTTATGAATATGTAAGTGTTGATTTATTTTATTTAAGTCAAGGGTTAATATTGGTTTTAAAAGAATAATTTAAATAAGGCTTAAGTGTTGTTACTATCGGTGTAGGATACACTGGAGGATATGCTCCAACAGCACTGCCGTATAGTGAGTATTGATTTACGGTTCGGTGACTCGAGTTGAGTTTTAAAAACACCAAAGGCAAATCAATATTGTGTTGATTTCAGTGGAAATCTTGGATGGTGTTATTGTATGTAGGTGGGTATGTATTATTAGTTGTACTGTGTTTTGTTTAGTATCGCGGCAATCTACTAGGCAAGATGGCAAATTAAAGATCTTAGCGAGAGAGATAAGTGATACCTAATTAATTATAATAAATATGGTATGAGGCGAGAGTAGGGTTAGATTTTAGTTGGGATGGTTAAAGTCACGTTGACATTTGTATTATGGTTTAACGGAAGCAATTTGACTAGGAGCGGTGTCGAATTATTATAGTGCAGTTAAATCGATGTTATATAGTTCGAGGGACTAATAAGATAATTATTTTAGGCCGAGAGAGGGATGTCAAATTTGGGTTCGGTAGACTACGTACCTTTTGGAATTTTGAAAATGTAATCGTAATATAATTAACTATTACAAGGATGTATAAAAAGAGATATAGAAAACTATTGTGGTCTTGCTGTGGTTCTTGTTGTAGTTTCCAGGTAAGGGTAGGGTAGACTGGTAGGCTTGTCGGCTGCTGTTGTGGAGTAGGTAGCTCAGCGGTGTTGATCCGGAATGGGGTGGGTTTGACACGTTGAGGGCGCCAGTGCGAGGGTGCGAGTCGTCAGCAGGTGGAACGGAGGAGTGGAGGAAGAAAATGCAGGAGAGGGCAGGAGGTATTTATTATATATAAATTAAGGCACCTGGAACAACCAGATACTGCGTTTAGCCTATTATTCTAATTGGTAACTGAAGAATATACAATTAGATTTAAAAATATAGGAACTTACAATAATGTGCCTTGGAAAACTGTATGATTAAACTGCACTGAAGAACACAATTTACTGGTAAACTACAACGTGCACTGCTAAGAATTCACACACAGTTATGAATAAAATAAAAATATTTAAATTTGATTTGGTATTGATCAGCAGATCTGTTTATCGATCACCCAGTAAGATCGAACTGAACTGAACTGAACTGCCAGAAAATGGCTGCGCAGTGTCACGTGGAATTGGAAATCGAAGTTCAAATTCAAAATTTAAAATTTAGAATACTTAAAGTAGCCAGAAAGTTTATGTGTAACGTTCCGTTTCACGCACCGTTACAATATCACTTATCTATTAAAATATGCATTAATATTTTCATATCAAATATACTATTTTAGTGAAATTATTTGCTGTGCGATCTTTATTTTTAATTAGAATTGGTATTTTTCTATACAAAAGGATTTTTTTATACTTGGCTTAATTATTTCATTGATCAAGTCGATTATATATATTTATGATCACATTTAGGTGTATATACATGTTTAAGAACATACATGGGACATTTCGGCTGCTGGGCTGATGAAGTAACACCTTAAGGCACTTTTTCTACCATTCCACCATTGAAAATTCTTTAGGGATAAGTTCGCCTTTCTACCAAAATAACCTAATTTGTAATTACGTACATTCCAATTAAAATTCTTACTTATCTCAAAAATTGTTAATTTATAGGACCGTTGGAGCGTTTAGGTATATTACTTTTATCTCATGACCGCGCCTTGGCCATTGTTGTAGTTGTGACAAATATTAACACATAGACAACGTGAATTCATAGCTCCTACGCTGACGCACACATAGACGATGTGCATAGTATAGCTCAACACACAACCATGGCTCACCCGCGCTCGTCAGATAAAATTACTGTATTAGATATTTCTTAACATTTTAAATTAAGTTATTATTACAGATGCTAACCCAAACCTTATTTTAAAGCATTAAGGTTTGCCAACGCTTCTGTATTGGTTAACCAATATTGCAATCGTATTTTTACGTCCAAACTCTTCAATACACCAGCAGCCACTAAGCTGAATGGAAACAGGGTGCATTACATTTTCTAACGGTGTAGGGGCACCACAAAACATGACTTACTCGGACCACGTCTCGCCCCGGAAGCTGTTGCGTCCGTCACGCACGTGGCGCCACCTACTTCCGGTCGGTTGACACGTCCACAATTCGCTGGATTACCTTGCAAAGCCTTTTTGCTGAAATGGATGCGAGCTTTCGGCGAAGTTAGGATTGTTTTATCAATATAGCTGTTTCAAAATAAATAAGTATTATAAATAAATATACCTGTTAGTGGCTACATTTTAAACTAGTGTCACGTAAGTTGAAATCTGATGGTGTCAAAATTATTTTATTTATGTGTAGTACCTAGTTATTGTTGATTGCTGTTGTACTTGTATAGTTTTCTAAGTATTCGTATAATTAATACTGTTATCCTAATGTTGCTCAAGAATCTGAAATACAAATGTGACCAAATCGTCTTGCCAATATTTGAATAGCGTCATATCATAATGAAACTTGCGAGCATCTACCTAGTTACCTAGATGTTTGTAGGCCATGACGCATAAAAAATTCTTCTTCTTTGTCCAACCCTCTTCCCAGTTAGTTGGTAGGTTATTATTAGTAATTATTCGTAGGTAGGGTAGTCATTATTCGTAAATTAAAAACCGGCCAGGTGTGAGTCGGACTTCGCACATTTAGGGTTCCGAACCGACCGCAAAGTTAAGTTGGTTTTTATAGGAAAAATAAGGAAATTTCAAAGAAAAAAACTAATTTATCGATATATTAGTATTTGTTGGTAAATATACGTAAAAGCAAACATTATTACCAAATTTTAAGTTTATAGGTATTTGGGAAGTTAAAAAATTCTTCGGAACAATATTTCGAAAAAACTGCTGTCTTTGGTGGCTCCTCATTCCTTTGTTTTCCAATTTTTTTTTATTAAAAATATAGTAAGCATCTACTCAATGAGTTCTATATAACGATACCCCACTCGATAAGGTAGGATAATTTTTTTTTTCGCGCCCCCCTTTAACTGTATGGGAGCCCCCCTTAAAAACATTTAAAAATAAGTTTTGACTATTTGAATGGCTTCGAGCCAACAAGATGCTTATATACTGTGTAAATTTGAAGCTTGTAGCTCCAACCGTTTGGCTGTAAAACCTGTGTGACAGACGACGGACGGACGTCTGGGCGTCACCACTAGGGTTCCGTTTTGATCCTTCGGGTACGGAACCCTAAAAAGTGAAAAACCTCACCCACACTCTTACGAGTAGCTCACCCTTATCAATCCTGATTAGCGGAGAGTTTATATTGTTACGCCTGTTTATCTAAGTTTTATACCGAGAATAAGCAGTCAAGTGCAAAAACCCAAGCCTCAGTGAAAGCAAGGTAAGTAAGCAATACAAATAAATAGCTTCATGAATAATTCTAGCTTGTTTACTCTGTAGGTGTTTTGCCTTTGCTGACGACGCTCGTTTCGGTACATTCGGCGCAGACTTAAACTCTCATTCGTATAATAGCAGATAGTTTATTTACTGAGGTAGTGCGGACACCCTAATGGCCTATAATATTTCTCACAGATGGGGCATTTACGTTTGTTTTTGCCTAATTCTGCAGCGCGTGGCATCCGGACACGGTTACCGTGACCTTTATAGGGCTAATAGGTCCATGCATTATGTCGCAGAGAAATTATCAAATCTCTCAATATCCCTTATTAATCATAGACTTAGATGAAAAATATCCCATTTTCAAAGTATGACAAATGAAAATATATTTGGCATGAAACCACGACTTTCGTTTTTTGGTCTGTGTATGATCCTGTAGGAACACGACTCGTCGCGGTAGGTACTAGGTAGGTATATAAGTAAATATAAACTTAATAACAATATCACAATAAGTAACAGTTTTGCGACTCAGTCATAATATATTTATTTTTATTTTATTGTATATCATTAATTTTTAATTCACGTAAGCGTTTCGATTACGCGTTGTAATTGATCATTAGCCGCGTAAAGAAAAATATTACAATGTAGGTACAATTAATTTTGTTTGCTTAAAAACAATACATACAGAAAACACACTTTATGTTTCCGTAAGATTACACTATAGGTACTTACATCAAGCTGACATCCAATTTTGGCAAGTCTTAACAATAAGCTCCCCAATTTTGACTCGTAGATTAAATTTCTTTTTCACCTGTATAAAGAAACACAATATTCCCATTTTCTGTAAAAAGCAGCGCTCAATCGCATTAGGAGCTTAAACAAAATTGATCAGCTAATTTCATCACCATAAAGACGAGAAAGAGTCGCGGAGGAGTTTACGATCAAATGAACGGCTAATGTTATTCAGTCAATACCATAAATTTGATTTTACGACAGGTGAGTCCCTCACCATATTAAAATGTAAATCACACGGGCTATTTAATTTCAGGCTTGGAGAGGCTTAATGCACGGGTCACGGAGGAGGGGCGCGGGCGGCGTCGTTAGCCACTATTCTGTACCACTGACGTACCGAACCAACTGATTCTAACAAGATTTGGATTTTTATTAAAAACTTTCCAGCGGGGCTTAAATAATGATAACCATTTTACTTACGCGCAGTTTCTACCACATTTTATGTTCATAATGTTTATGTCTGTATGTACAGTATTAGTCCATTATTATAAAGGTCGGAAAGGAACGGATTGCCTATCGAGTATGTATTGTTATAAACGGCCGAACGTATGCGAGGCCGTCTACGTAGTTCTTGTTTTGAAAATTAGAAGAAAAATTCAAATGAAATTTTAAGGATTCACTAATAAAAGCACGCATAATCTTGTAGGATTTCATACTTACCAAAAGATTCGTAACCCTTACATTCGTGTGTATACAGACGGTCTAGATAGAATTTCAACCTCGAGATCGCTTGCTCCCTTAGCAAGGAGATTATATAGGAATCTCGTCAACTCGGTTAAGTAGGTTTTTACATGACCATACTTGCGACTGGTAAACTAGTAAACACTTACTAGGTAGGTTTGAATATTATTATTTCATCCTGCCTTTCCCCGGGGTCTGCTTTGAAACCAAATCTCAAAGATGGGGTATACAAAAGTTTTACGAAAGCGACTATCTGAAAAGGTCAAGGTCACATAGCATAGTCACTTTCGTAAAACTTATGGGGTATGCATAAGTTTTACGAAAGCGACTATGCTATCTGACCTTCAACCCAGAGAGACATCAAAACCTTGTTGGGATTAGTTTCCTCACAATGTTTTCCTTTACCGAAAAACTTCTGGTCAAATCCTTAGCGCTCGGCTACTGGGGCTACCTTAATCACTAATATCCTTTATTTTATTTTATTGCTACATAATTTGTTTGGTCTTGTTCAGCATCTAGCCTAAGGGTAAACATGAGGCCAAAGATGGGGTTCCATCTTGATGGAGCGAGCTCACCCAAAATATCTTAATCTCTATCAAAATATTCAGGTTAAAAGAAGTCTGAAATGCAGACGCCGATAGAGGATTTCGAACCTTATCAGTGCGCATTATAAACGAACAAGAAAAGCGTTTAGTTCGCAATAGTAAGGATGGTAGCCAGCCGTTCGTCTGGACGTCTGATGGAAGAAAAAGGAAGGCGGATTATCGTCTATTTGCAAACAAAACCGCTAGGTAGCGCTTACATTTTGGTATTGAATGATGAAATGGACAATTCACGGCAATTGACCAGCTCTTCCTGTCTCGCCTGGTCGTGGATCTGATGGAAGAAAAAGGAAGGCGGAATTGGTCTGTTTGCAAACAAAACCGCTAGCGCTTACATTTTGGTATTGAATTATGAAATAGACAATTCATGGCAATTGACCTCTTCCTTTCTCGCCTGGTCGTGGATCTGACAAACAAATTACTGTAACCGTCGACCTCCCATAATACTTGGTTATCTTCGTCGACCATATTTAGTTTGCTCAGTGACTATAGAGATATAAGCCATCCGTTTTCGGTATTTAATTGTTGAAATATAATAAACGGATCACTCACGTCTTTATCGTCGAATATCGCTGAGACTCACGGAAGTTTTCTATTTAAAATGATTAAATTGTTGTTATTGTCAAATTACCAAACCATAAAAAAATAAACTAGGATATATTATTGCTTAAATTATTACATTTCAATTTAATTAAAATTTTATTTAAATTTGACGTACGGACAATTGAAACCCGTGTTTGTTAACACCATATGATTTTGAACATTAGCTTTTTATGTGAATATCTACAGTAAAGGATTTGTTGGTTTCCTGGATTAATTCAATTTGAAATTGTCTACATTTATTCAGTAGGTATACCAAAGAATTCCAGGGTATGATGGAATAACTTTAAACTGTCCATTTTTCCAAATCATAAAAGGAACGTAATACGAATTTGTGTAAAATATTAAAGTGTAAACCGCAGGGATCGGCGTCTCATTAAAGACGTGTCTTTTATCGCCAGCTCGGAAACGTCTGAGTGCTTCATCGGTTAATTTGATTCTATTGGACGTTCAGATCTGCCTCGCGAACTTAATTCATTTTAAATGTCTAGTTACGGTTTGATTGTTTGCGGATGATTTTTCTGGATTGCTCTGGGATGGGCATGAATGTTTTTAATAACTTTGTCCGATAACGAGGTCCGAAAATAATATCGAGTTCAGATCAGAGCCTCCAGGAAATAAGGGTTTTAGTATTGTTATAGTTGTATTATTCCACTATTGAAGTCAGGATATGGAAATACATACCACAGAATACTCATTCTAGTTAACTTCTTACCTATATACTTTAAACGTTCTGCACGTAATAGATATTGTACCCGCCAATATTACATGATTCCCTGTAAGTACGTAGCATTTTACGTCCGAGAGGAAATTGATCATGATAATCATAGTATCTTCTTAGTAGTCTGTGATGATAATCTTTGACTGGCTCGCAGAATAATTCATTGATTATTTTACATTCAACATTATTTACTCAAAATAAAGTTATATATATATATATATATATATAAGTTATATTAGTTTTAGCATGCGCCAAACGAACTAATTAATACAAGTTATAATTTGCTCAGAACGAAAGACGGAAGATATTAAGCCTTTAAGTAAATATAAGTTGTAATCAAACTAGTAAATTATTATTATGTACATAAATACATAAACGTTTAGCTTCTGATTGACTGGTATGCGACTTACGAAATGTGGCAATAAGTATATATCCCCTGTTTCATGACTGTCATTCGACATATTATAGTTCGTACAAAACTCTAAGGCCAAATTCTGTCAAATGTGTGCAAGCAAAAAACTACTAAGAGTTCTGACACAGAATAAGAAATGTTCTGAGCATAAGGGAGGGACTTTCTTGCTTACGTTAATTTGACAGGATTTAGCCTTATAGTTTTATACGAACTGTATTGTTCCAGATCTAATGTTTTAGTCGAATAAACTTTAAAGCGAAACCAGCTGCTTGTGTTTGTTTCTGAGTAACAAAAGACTTCGGGCGCTTCGCGAGTGACAAAATAACCTAAGACTTTGTGACCTAGACTATGAAGTTCTTCTTAACTTCATCAGACTGCGGGAGTAAAATGGGAACTAAACTGTAATAGAAATGCCGTATTACTTCAGCCTTTCTTCGCATACTTATATAATTTTATCGTTCAAATCTGTTCTCATTTTTGGCTTTTTATAGTTTTTTTTTGGTTACAATTAGGCAAGCATACGCTGCGCTGACAGAATCTGGAGAATCATCATAAAAAAGCAAAAAAAAATTATATGTATAACTTTTTGGCGTCAGTACGTATTTGGTAGCCTTTTAAAGATCCCGCTTTCCAATTTCATAATATTAATGTGTTTCGCTGCCTCATTAAATATCATACGTTTGCTTGGCGCTCGACGCACTTTGTACCTACGCAACGTCGTAGTCAGTTCTTGACCTACAGTGGCGTGGGGTGTACATTACCAAATCAAAATAATTATATTAAAGTAATCAGAGTTTGCAGAACTTAAGTTAACAAATATGGAAAGGTCGTTATGTTGTTTGTGGCAAACAAGCTGAGTAACTCAATTACTAGAGTGACCAGTTCAAATTTAGATAATTCCAGCAACTGTTATGAAATGCAAAGTTATTTTGGCCGCGAATTCCCCAGACAAATCGTTACATTCTACAACTCAGTCCAGACAACGATTACCGAGGCATACCATTAATCTTTGCCATACAGCATCACCACTCTCGTTCTTGGATATTTCGTACGATCCGAAGGCTATGCCAATGTTATTTCTCCAGCGGTACTAATGCCACCCGCCGTTTACACAGCAAACGCATTAACACCACAAATTCGTTACGGCGGTACAAAGATAACACGCCGGCAATGTTTGTTCGCCTGTGGAAGGTAATATTGGGACGAGCTAGAAAACTGGGCTAACACAGACGTTAAGCATGTATTAAAGATAAGGGTAAATGCGTATAATATTTGAACTTGATTTTTATTCAATTATAGCTATGAGTTCACGTTGTCTATATGTGCTTGTATGTGTCACAAATACAACTCGTGAGATAAAAGTACTATACTGTAGTGACAGAGTTAAACCGACTTACTATTTCAACGTATTAAAATAGTCATGCGCGCTATAGATTCCCCACTAGTGCAGTTACTGAATAACCCCCTTATTCGTAAAAAATAAAAATAACACCAGCTAACTAAAATGTGTTTTGTCCCTTTCCCACAAACACAAATGTCAAAGTGACAGGTAAAGACAAACGAATATTAACCACTGTTAGGGATTTTGGTAGTGGCCGCGTTGGTGAACACACGTGCTCTCGGCGCGACGACTAGCAGAATCCATTATCGAACAAAACCAGTTGCCTATTGTCATGCCGTCGTTACCGAACAACGTCTTTGCACACGTGGTTGGCAAAATCATCATAAATTTGAGGGAAACCCATTTTTAAACAAAAAAAACGACTGTTAGCTAAAATAGGTGTGATGAACGTTTATGAATAAGGGGGTAAAACTGCGGGCGGACTATGCGCATATGAAACTACACGCTCCAGTAAAAATGCCTACCCATCTGTCGAACGTCAGGCCAGCTTATCACTAAACGTACTTTGAGTGATGAGGTGAGCGTCACTTACACCCCCATTAAGCACGCGACAAAGCCGGGATTCGTCACCGGGCGTGACGGATGCCCGTACGGCATCCGTGAGGTAATTACGCGAGACATTACTCCGCGAAATTGCAGTGTAATGTTGCAAAATTTTCATACGAACGCCGTAAATTATTAGAACGATGTCGGTTAAGCAAAATTACTTGGGCGTAAGAAATATTTGTTAGGACGCCGTGCCAGTGGTAGTGTGAAAAACGGGGAAAATAATGCTTAATATATTGTACAGTATGTACCGTGCAATGCTTTGTTTTCAAAAGGTACAAGTTCATGACTAGATACACTTCAATTTGAATTTCGAAGACATTTTTCTTAATTTTCTCGTTGCCAGGACTGCTCCTTAATATGATTTAAGATAACGTCTTTCAAATATCTTTTTAATTTTGAGATAAAACATCTTCAAAACAAATGAAAATATAAAAGTCAGCCAGATCCGCGTACCAATTAGAAGTCGGTAGGAAGGCTCGAGGACTCGTAATAAATTATTAAGGAGACAAAGTTGTGGCAGACAGAACGTTTTTATGTCGGAAACGAAGGATGCCTTATTGTATAACTCGAGCTATCGCTATCATTTTGCGTTGGCGTTGGCACTGATGATTTTACGTTTAAAATGCAAAATCAGTATCGTTTAATGACACTTGCTTCATAATAGGTATCTGGTAAACATTATTTACCGCGTATTTCCTAATTTCAGATAATTTCGGCATGATTGTTTCGTACATCATAAGAATTAATAAGCCGTAATTTCTTTATTGTAAAAGGAACTTTGTAATTTACGTATCCAAACTACCCATATCTCCATCTATGAGCGATTAGTGGAAGCTCATATATCGCGTCACATATAATATATCACGACCAATACCAACGTGTCGCGCGTCGGATATGCGACTACGCAACTCGATGTCACGATATATTTGTTCCCACTACCCCTATCCTCAAATCATGTACTTCTATGACTTGCAAATCATCATTACACGAATAAGCACGTATATATTTTGAACTTTTCATTTCACTATTCAAGGTACCGTCGCACTCTCTTACTTTATTCACGCATTCAACGCAGAGCAGCAAACATACATAATATATTATCATAATCTGACAATCAAGCACCAACTGCACCAAAAAGTTAAACCTGCTTCAGCAGACACTTCAATTATGTCAGATTCATACAAGATAAATATGTCAGTGGCCAAAATTTTTGGTGCTTTCAATTATGTAAATAATAATAAATAAATATTTTTGGACAATCTTACACAAATCAACCTAGTCCCAAACTAAGTAAAGCTTGTACTATGGGTACTAAGCGACGGTTTAAATACTTATATAGATAAATAGATACTTAAATACATAGAACACATCCAAGACCCAAGAACAAATATTCGTGCTCATCACACAAATAAATGCCCCGGCCGGGATTCGAGCCCGGGACCTCCAGCTTCGTAGGCAGGGTCACTACCAACTTAGCTAAAGCAGTTGTCAAATGTAGAAGTATAGCAGCTTATTATATAACTTTCCCAATTTGAAGTTCCCTTATGTTATGACTTGCTATTACTGGGGTATCTGCACAATTCAGGGGTACCAAGTTGGCACTATCAATTATATTTCATTAGTAATATTTCTATTACTCACGGAAGTTTTCTATAAAAAATACATGCGTATATTTTTGTTCAGTATTTGAATACACATCAATGTCAATTTCTGACTCCATATGCGCCCAATTAAACAAATGAATAATACATGTTACATTGCCACATCGAATACCAAAACTTTGTCGCATTTAAAGCAATTATTACGAACAAAGTTACGGAATAACTACCCGGAGATCGCGCAACTCATCCTATGGCAAACGTATTAAACGGATAACGCGGTTTTTATGACCCAACTTCTGTAATGCAGCCGATTTAAAATAATCTCAAGGCATTACTCTGAGTCTCTTGATGTTTGTGCAGTAAATCATTACAAATTATTACATTAGTCGTTTAAGTTGGCAAGTTTTACAGCCCGATTTAGTGCAAGAGCTACACATTCATTGTTCCAAGGACTTATGTCCATGAACCTTATCATAAATGGAGATTGTCACTGGCAGACCTATATCCGTGCTCGATATGTATGGAATATAATTTGATATGTAACGTGAGCTTTCCCATTGGGAATGATATGTTTGCCTTAGTACTGTATAGTTTATTATTTTGTTTAATTTGTAAATGTTTTGATGTTGAATATAGTATCATACACACACACACACACACACACACACACACACACACACACACACACACACACACACACACACACACACACACACACACACACACACACACACACACACACATATTACATAAGCTTAGTATGATGACGGGCGTATAGACGCACGAAATATCGTCGAAATGCCATTCTACGAATGCGGTCGACTTGTCCGGTCCTATGCGTTTAGCTGTAATCGTATTGGGCTACTGTCTCGCCGCGCCGTTTGAACACTGGTGTTAGATTGACAGTGCGGCCCCGTTGCCTGTCAGATGCCCTGTACGCAGTCTGATCTATTGTCTTGACACAAAATGGCCACTACCGATTAGTACAGAGAGATTATTTAGTTCATAACCCGCATCAAATATAATATTTTGAAACTGAAATAACCGTTTACATGTCACGTCATCAGTTTGAAAAGTTACGCAAACGTACCAGGCTAAGACGAATTTTACTGAACGTGAATTACTTTTTCGAAGAATACGTTATCTATGTAGTTGTTATCGCAAAAAATGGACATTGTATCTAAGAAGTTTCAAGATACCTATCATTTAAAGTTTCCCTTTCAACTCAGTACGAGCAAAGCCCAATGGCTTTGGCGTTGGTGTTGGCTTTACAAGTTCAAAGCCTCTGTCTGTTTCGACGCTGTCCCTAATTATGTTCCAAGTTTTACTTTCATCTGCATGAGGCTATATACTTTTCATGGCAACCATCGTCGGGTTGCCTCAAGCAATGTTAACATTTACGCGTGTATTATTCTATAATGGAATGCCTTTTACTGATCTTATGCCTGTCAGCCCGTCACGCTTGACATGAAAAGGTTCCATTACGGAAAAGGTAACGCATAGGTCGCTGCTTGAGACATCTTGACCGTGTGTACGAGTACCTACAAACACATAAACTGTGATACTAACACTCAACATATATCGAAGTAGACAAGATGCTTCCAAATTTAGACTATGAATGTTGAGTATGAAATGTTATATAATGTTGGAACATTTTATGCACCAGGATTTTTTTTGCCAGTTATTAGGTTTGTCTAGATTTTTTGTCGTTTTTTGTGTAGTTTCCAGAAAATTGGACGAATCTATAAAACTTCAAGGAAGGGAGGGGTGTAGCTATGCGAGGTATTAGAGGGGAGGAAATTTACTCACACAGCATCATCAAAAAAACAAAATTATAATTTATGCTATCCATACATTGAAAACTTGAATGTATTTACAGTGTGAAAGTCTTGCCGATTAAATTAACAAATGTTTTTCCTGCACGTAGCGTGTACCACACAAGTGTACACAAAACATGTAACAACAAACAGGCATCAACACACGTGTTGACATTAGAAAATTGAGTTTTTCCTGCATTGTAAAACGTATACAAAAAACGTGAATGTGGTCGTAACTAAATAATGCCTCAATGGGCACTGTCACTGCAGCTGGGAACATAATTGAATTTTAAATCGAGCGGCGAATTTTCAGTGGGTCAACGTAAAATGTTAGGTATAGGTCAATGTAATCAAAAATGTATTCGCGTCTGGCTTTAATCCCGATATTAAATTACAGAGGGATTTGCGGCTAGTTGATACGATATTTTATACTCAAGTACCTATCACAACCAGCATTAATGATATCGAATTTCCGATTTATGTTTTAACTCACGGTTAAAACATAACATACATAAAATTTACATTTTACCCAAAATCTAGTCAATTGTCTAGTTCAAATTCAACTTTAATATTAAAGTTTAGTATCGATTGATATTTTTTTCACAGCCGACAACTAAGTGATTTTGTTCTAATTAGCTAAGTTCTAATTAGGTTGATATTTAATTTGTTAAAATTCGCCTTAGCACAAACCAAACTAATTAAGGAGATTCCATTCTTCCGCTACATATTCGGACCAGCATAAAAATATTCTTATGTCTAACCTCTTAAATATCAACTCGATTAAACTTGATTTAGATTTCAATACAACAAGTATACACAAGCGATATTTACCTTCGCGTGAAGGTAAATATCGCTTGAAAAAACAAAACTTTTCGAAGGTATAAACGACAAGTGCTATACAAATCCAAATCTTGTGCGAAAAGTCAAGTACTTACTCTTATGAATTATAGGCACGTGTACTGCCTATAGTACGCAAAACAGATTTAACCCAGTTTTTTAATTTTTTATTAAAAATGAAATTGCTCTTGGCCAGCAATGCTAGCATCTACCCAGGGGGGCAAAGATGAGGCCGACGGTGAAGTGAGCTCACCCAGAAGATGCCTATTCACTCGTGCCTTGAAACCAAATCCTGTAATAAAGTACAAAACAATACAGAACAAAATAAATCTTTAGTGGAAAACCATCTTAGATCTCTATGGGACAATTTAGGCCATGTTTTCTAAATGTCAAAAGCAAATAAAAAAAAGCATAAACACAATGAACCATTTCTTACAATACGTAATTGAACTCATATGTAGGTACATTACAGCAACACTAAACAGCGTAACAAACACTGTTAATTTGTAATGTTATCATGTTAAGCGTATTTAATTAGTCGTATCTTCTTAGGGTGATATACATGACACCTTTTCTCCATTAGCGAGGTACTGTTTTGTGAAAGGGCATATATGAAGGATCATGAATGTAATGACAAAACGTCTTATAGGATTGTACATAAATGTGAGAGAATTCGCATTACACGATGCTGTTCAAACGACAAGAACATGTTGACTGAACGTTTACCAACATGTTTTAGAAGATATTTATTTATTCTCATAAGTAACAACATGGAGTGACTTAAAACTATGAACATAAAAAACTAATAAAAACTAATTACAAAAAAAACACTCCCTCCAAATGATCTGCCTGTGGCATAGACCCTAAAACGCTGGACGGTGGCGTTACCCCTCAAATTTTAGTTGAGTTAATACTTGAAGGTGTTAAATATATGGCAATTTATCATACCTACCTACCTACAATGAGACTTAATGTTGGTGGTGTTTTCGCTAAGTATTTTATCTTTCTAAGAATGGGAAGAAGACATAACTTAATTAATAAGGATATTGTCTCAAAAATAAACGAAGTTTTATAACTTGGTTACTAACAGAGATTAATAAAGAAAATTCAACTAATTCATATTATAATATTATAAATAAATGACTATGACTATGAATATGACGATGACTTTTCAGAAATCAATTTTCATCATATAACTGCACTGAGTTGCACCGTTTTTCTATTTCCTCACCGTTCAGATACTTGATACTTAAATTCCCAACAAGTTTTCTTATCCCCTTCAACTTCTTCGAACTGCTCCGTAATCTCTGCAAACTGTAATCAATTTCGCACCTCCCTGTCGCCGGTGAGACACAGTTTTAAACTTAGTTGGTCGTTGTCCAAGCTTATGAGTTGACGTCGCGAAGTCACCAAGTTGCAGCGTGTTGCAACACGGAGTCACTGAGCCCGACGGCTCTCTCCGGTTGTTACCGTGTTCCGGGGTACACAATTCGAATATCTAAGTCTAAATTGTGGTACTAATACATTTTTTTTTCAAGCCTATGAGGTGTCCCACTGCTGGGCAAATGCCTCCCCCCTTGACTTCCACTCGTCCCGGCTTTGGGCTGTTTCGGGCCAGTCGTTTAGAAATGTGTCCAGGTCATCCCGCCATCTCCGCCTCGGCCTCGGCCTGCCACGTCGTCGCCGAGCATCTTGCGGCGTCCACTCCGTTGGAAATTTTGCCCACCTCTGTGGATGCATACGGCAGACGTGGCCGGCCCAGTCCCATTTCAGCCTGGCGGTCTTAGCTCCACTATCTGCAATACCGGTTTTGGAACGCAGCACAGAGTTCCGAACGCGGTCGATCAGTTTGACTCCCAACATGCTGCGCTCCATTGCTCGTTGGCAAACCTTCAATTTGGTCTTTTGTGCCTCGGTGAGTGACCATGTTTTTGCACCGTAGGTTAGGACAGGCAGACTGCACATGTTGACGAGCCTCCGCTTCAGAGCTACTGGTCTCAGGTCTCCCTTCAGTCGATCTTTCAAAGACCAATAGTTCTTCCAAGCGTTTTGGATCTCCTTGTCCTGTCTCTGGCTGAAAGAAGCTAATTGACCCAAGTACGGATACTCGTCGGCATGTTCTATTGTCTGCCCGTCTACCTCGACCCTATACGTTTCGTTGTACGTACTGATACATTAATACATAAATTTTAAGCGTTGAATAAAACGGAAAGAAAATTAAATTACGAATATTAACATAAAATGTCGTAAAACAAAACGGATTTTATTGTCCGATTTGTCGTACGCTGTGAACAAAGTCGTAGGCCAAAACGGACTACGACAAAAATATTAATAGTTTACCAACAAATATATCTACCAAAACGAAGTACATGAAATATGATGCAAAATTAAAGAAATATTGATTCGCTGGGATATATTAGTAAGTAACTTTAGATATTTAAAACTTTTGTTATATCGCATCGGTTTTTTAAAGAAAATATCCTCCAATAAAATATGTGTCAGATAAATGTTAGTTCCGTCTATTTCTTTCGTATAATTTTATCTGGGGAATGGGGACTGAAAAATCGGCTCTTAATCTTAGGTTAAGTTAGTTATGAATTCCTTCTACACCCTAGCAGGGATGGACCCTGTACCAACTTTATATTCTTGTAACATAACACCGTGGTTGGCATTGAATAAATGTACGACTTTTTATATACATCGGGTGGAAGTAAAGAAAGCTTATGGTCTGTCTCCAGCGAGTCATGAGGATACCTATTCCCCACTTTTATATTTCTGTTTTGCAAAATGAGAATGGCAAAGACATCGTCGGCCATAAAACAATTCTGAGCTTTTTGAGTCATAATAGACTCCAGCCTCTCATTTTGAAGGATTTTCTATCAGCGTTTTCTATATCTTTCTAATAATTCCCAAGTATTTAAAATTATTTAACGGATGGCTCAATTCGTGAACCGGGTTATACCCGTAAACTTTATTATATCTTAACTGTATATACCTAGGTCCTTTATTACTTAGCTGCGCTTCTACCCAAAACTTCTGCCTCAACAGTCTCTGCGAAACCTTGTCACGTCACACGACTTAACATGTTAACTAATTTTTAACTGGGTTATGAATAACGATCAAGTTCATTCTGACATCTAGTTCCCAATTATAGTAAATCTGAACATTCCATAGTTTTTGAGAAAAGTGAAATCCCTAGTATATTGCTTTTGTTTCATGCATTATTTTACCGCTTTAGCCTAGTTGGCAGTGACCCTGCCTACGAAGCTGGACGTCCCGGGTTAGATTCCCGGTCAGGGCATTTATTTGTGTGCTGAGCACGCATATCTTTGTTCCTGAGTGTAGGATGATTTCTATGTATTTAAGTATCTATTTATCTATATAAGTATATGTGTGATTTTGTATTGTACTGTGTCCTTTAATTGAGGTGTGCAATAAAGTTTTTGTATTGTATTGTATGTATATCGTCATCTAGTAGATACCCATAGTACAAGCTTAGCTTAGTTTGGGACTAGGTCGATTTGTGTACCTAACATTGTCCGCATATATGCATGTACTGTAGGTATCTTCTATGACTAAAGGCATAGAGACGGCCATAATTTTATAATCTTTGATCTTACTCTTCCATGTATTTTACTTTCAGTACTAAGAAAGCTCGGTTTGTTTCTATAGAAAGAAAATAGAAAACATTACAGTAGAGTAACACGTGACTCATGCAGAATTATTGTTAGTAAAATTCACTATTATGATCTTATTCTGTTTATTTTTAGTACCTAATTTTAATGAGATTATGTAAAAAAATAAAATGACACAATAGTGTCTCACAAATGCACAGATTTGTATGTGCCGGCGCCATATATTAAAAGTAAAAGTATAAGTATCTTTATTCACCATGTAACATACATCACATTTAGCACGTCATACAATAACAACATATTCAATATATTTAATTATTTAATTAATTTGTCCAGTCCTTAAAATTCTAAGTTTTACATTTAGTTTCTTTTACCATTAAATTATAAAATTCTTTTAAATTGTACAGCGGATTATTTTCCAGAATAAATTTAATTTTGTGTTTAAAGTCCTTCACTGGTAAACAAGTTATTTCATTTGGTAGTAAGTTATACAGTTCAATTTTAATAGGACTACATTGTTTGAAACATTATTTTGTTCTTGATTTTGGCATGCACAGTTTTTCTTTATTTCTAGTATTGTAATTGTTAATGTCTTTCGTTTGTTTTAAGTTATTTTTTGTTGTGTGTATTTATATTGAACTGTTATATATAAATAGCGAGATCACGGTCATTATTTTATTTCTTTTAAAATATGTTTTCGCCGATTGGAGACTCAAGCTATTCATTAATCTAATTGATCTCTTTTGTTATTTGAGCACTCTTTGTACTTCTACTCCATTTCCCCAAATTGATACTGCATAGTTAATATTTGCATGTATATATGCGTAGTATACCGCTCTCAATGATTCTTTGTTTAAAAGCGGCTTTAATTTCATTAAAGCATAATTCCCTTTCGCTTTGTCAATATGGTGATTGTGGCTAATACTGCTGTTAATCTCGTAACCTAGAAATGTTGTAGTTTCTTCATTTTTTATTTTTAAGTCATTGTAAAAGTCATTCGATTCATTGGTTCGTTTTACAGTATAATTCATTAAGGTGGTTTTATTTGTATTAAGTACTATACCATTTGCTTGGAACCAATCTTTGAGAATAGTTAACATCTTATTAATTTTATCTTTCTTATCTTGTATACTACTTCCTTTTATTCCTACACG
The DNA here is from genome assembly GCA_951800055.1 of Cenopis cana. NCBI lineage: Eukaryota > Metazoa > Arthropoda > Insecta > Lepidoptera > Tortricidae > Cenopis > Cenopis cana. The sequence continues at coordinate 7,545,165 of OX637489.1, read as the reverse complement.
AGTATCATCAGCGAATAGTGTGACTATTGTGTCATCTGGTAAACATGCTGACAAATCATTTATATATATATAAGAAATAATACAGGTCCCAGTTAACGATTAACGGTCGATAAATTTTGTTAAATGCTACTTAAACCTAACCTGAGTATCGGTATATTCTACTAGAAAGAAAGAAAGAAATTCTCTGGTTTGTTCAATTAATTAGCATTACAGAAGTAGGTAAATAAAATAACGAACTTCTAAAGTAACTTACAGATATTGAACGAGGTACCAAAACTTTATTATTAGGTCGGAGGCGGCGGGATTTACTTCTACTACATACCTATACCACGAGTGTCTTATTACACTCAAGAACAAAAATAACGGGTACGCTTTCTATGGAAGTTCAATACAAAGTGTATGCATTATTTTTGCTCGTGAGTATATTTTGTTTACGTTTTGTCATGGTTAATTCATTGCTTTAGTTATCTTATCTATTTATTACTGGTATTTTATTATTTAACTAGCTTTGCCCGCAACTTCGTCTGCGTAGAGCTCGGTCATCGCGTTAGAATTTTATCGCGGTCGCTGTGTATCTTTTATTTCAGGTGGTTACCTAGTTATCTCTGTTCCATACAAACTTCTACTTCCGGGATGGGATGAAAACTATCCTATGTCCTTTCCTCGGACTCGAACTAAATCGAACTATATTCTCACCAAATTTCATCTAAATCAGTTCAGCAGTTTAAGCGTGAAGGGGTTACAGAGAGACAGAGTTATGCTAGGCCTATAAACAAAGTTCCAAGTCTCATTGAAAATAAAATTTGTTTTCATCCCTTCAGAGGGCGAATTTTGAAAAACTCTGGAATCAGTTTTTTTTTAAATTTTGATGTTTAGTCAGCAAGTTTTAAAGTTTCTATCTTAAAAATAATTTTGTTCTCCATACAAAATGACCAAGAGGTCATCTAGGGAGTTAAAAGATTAACTAAGTTTCACAGAAACCCTTTTTTAAGACATTTAGGGATGAACTTGGAAAAACGCTGAAATTTGTTTAGTTGTAATTTAAACAGAGACTCTGTAAAAAATTTGAAGTCTTTCACTTAAAAAAATGTTGCTCCCCATGAAAACATTGAACCCCTTTTTAACCCCTTGAGGGGATGAATTTAAAAAAAATGCTGAAATTAGTTTTGTTTTATTTAAACAGAGAGTCTCTGTAAGAAACTTGAAGTACCTCACTTAAAAAAAAATTGCTCCCCATACAAACTTTGAACCCCTTTTTAACCCCTTTAGGGGATGAATTTTAAAAAACGCTGAATTTTTTTTTCCATTATTATAAGGAACTTTTACACAAAGTTTGAAGACTCCCACTTTAAAAAAAAATTGCTCCCCATACAATATTTCTCCCCCATTTTCAACCCTTTAGGAGACGAAAATTTTGAAAACGCAGATATAACTTTCATTGTCTTATTTTAAGGAGTCTTTGTACAAAGTTTCAAGTCTGGACCTTAAAAAAAATATTGCTTAGTAATTACATGTACATAAAACTAGTGTTAATGTTATTATAATGGGTTTGTTGCGCTGAACTCCACAATACAGCGAAAATATAACTGGTTCAAGTTTGCTTTCGACGGGTGTAATACTGAACAACGATAGACTAAAATTTACAAGCAGTTTGACGAAGTAGAAATTAACTCTAACTCTCATCCTCTGTTTTAAATCAGATTGTTGAAATATGACGTGAACTATATACGATATTTATCAAAAGTTCCACTTTTCGCTGACACTCGTTTCCTTCTCCCAACCGCGATGCCGATACTAGGGGTCGATTTGCTTAAACAGTAAAGTTTATTAAAATAAAGAACACAAATTAGGAACAATAACAAACTTAAACTAAATATTTATAAAGTATCAAATTAAACCTACAAATAATAAATTTGAATTTTTTGCTTCAATATTTATATATTGTTTTGGAATTGTTGATAACCTAGAGTACGCGGAAGCGAGCGCACGCGATAAATATGAAAGCAACTTGAATTCAACATGTTAAGTCAAATAGGCTCGCTGGCTACATTTACCAACATTTACCCACACACTTTAGATTTTATGTACGATAATAAATTGAACTCGCAGCTAAAGTTAATTCAATTTCCTTAAAGCCTGCTTTAGATTAGATGAAATTTTAAGTTTGTTCCAATTTATTGGCGCTTTAACTTGAGAATAAATCATTTTATGACAGTTATGTATCCAATAGTGTAGGAATAAATATTCATAATACGTTACTGATTTTTTGTGAATGTAGAGTTGTGGAACTTTTTGAAGAAGAATGTACCGATAATTTTGTCGAAATCATTGCGATTAATTGGGAAACGTTACTATAAATAATTATGGAAATAACCGGCCAGGTGCGTGTTGGGCCACGCGTTCATAGTTCGCAAACGTATATTTATTATTAATATAGCTGTGATACTTTTCCTATTGAACACTTGACGATAACAAAAATTATAAATTAAAACCTTAATATCAAGCAAATGGATTACTGACTTTTTCACCTTATTCCATTGAAATAAGGTCCAAAAGTGTATACATATTTATGCCCTTGACTGCACCCTAAAAAATGTTTTTTCTTTATTTCATTATATAGTTTTGTCGGTGTAATTGACATGTAAACTTAGCCAAATTACAGCTTTCTACTCGTAGTACCTTACTAACGGTTATTGAGCTAAGAAACTAACAAAAAATCACTTTTAAACAAAATAGCCTTTTTAAGGTAATTAACTCATGAAATTTAGTCCTCATTAAAAGTAAATTGAGTGAGAGACACACAAGCTACGTAGACAAACAAGCCATCATCTGTGCTCATATTTTCTCAAATAACTTAATATTATTTCATGATACATTCGAATCATGCCTACATATTTTAACAGTGTCCTTCAGAAGGCGTAAAGCATCCTATTTTCTTGAAAGCAACATTTTCTAATGTCCAGTCTAGACAATATAAACCAACCAGTCTCACCCGAGACTCCATCATCCAGTTTGTGGAGAGATTGGAGAACAGCTTGGAGTAGGTATAAAGGAGGGGGCAATTGCACAAAAGATCCCATTGGGTCGAAGTGCATCCGCAAGGGCCCTCATCTAGATAAGATAAGATAAGATAAGAGTCTCACCCGAGAACATAAACCGGACAGCGGACCCTACGTCCAAAATTTAATGAAACAAAGCCTTAACCCTCCGGTAAATTATAGACGAATAAAATATTGGTGACACGAAAGAAAAAGTTACAGCCCCTAAAGGGACCGAGGGACGCACCAGATTTTATTACGCGAAACACAAAGGACAGACTTGCCATGTCCCTCTTAAGGGACAGAAATACAAAAAAATGCAGCGACATGAAAAATGCCCTTCGTGATACGCTCGGTGTGATAAGGTGCTGCTTTTCAGTTGAGATTCGGCGTTTGATTGTAGCAATATTATTGACATATTACTATTAATGTTTTATTTACGTTTAATAGCCAAGTTTCTACAATTCTTAGCACTGAACATCGATCTGTGTAGTAGGTACAGTCAAGTGCAAAAATATGGGTGCATAAAACTTGCTCAAAAATATGTCTCATAGCTCTTATGACGGTGAAATAAGGTTTTAGTACCATATTTATGAGAGGATACACTCGATACATATTTTTGCACTTCACTGAATATGAACCATAATCTCGTCTGTTCGATTTAGAGTTGCCAGATCGGTGGGTCAAAATGTCAGAACTAATTTACAAAATGCCGGGATTTTAATTTTTATCTCTGGACAAACAATTATACAGTCTATTCATCCGTGTCCTATCATGTAAACAAACTAGTTTTGAAGATGTTAATTATTATCACTTTTTTCTCTAGGATTACAATGTTATAGTGTAATCTTAGAGAAAAGGGTGATAATAATTAATGTCTTCAAGAAGAGTTTGTTAGGACACGTAAGGATGAATAAAAGCGTACTATTACGTGCTATCTTCGAACTTCGAATCCAGTCACAAATAACATGAATTGGTACAATATACATATTTAAAAAAATATATAAAAAATGTTTTATTGCCACAAACTTAAAATTAAACATAAATATTTTCAAAAAAAAAAACTAAACATTCAATTAAAATTAAAATACATTTAAATACATTCATTGCCGACAAGTGTTATGCGCTACCCTTGTAGCCGATAACATGATGATGCGTTAATCGTCCAACCTAGCTGCGTCCGTCTTGTCATTTTCAATTTCAAGCCATCATCATTTATTCTTGCTCTGCTTTAGAGCTCTTTTGTCGTAATTTACCATCTCACCTTAATTGTCGTCTTTTACCCAATATAGCCTCTCACTTTTCACTTCGACTAAGCCCACGCTTATTTCTGAAATAAAATTATATTCCACCTACTTTCGTCAAAAGTAGGTAATCCCTTAAGACTAGGTATTTTCATTCATTTCATTTGACCCTCTTGGGAGATATATTATTTCTCTAATTTTGTACAAACTTAGAGCTTACTCGTCGTGCTAGATACAATACATGAATTCGAGCATAGGGAGTAGAACGAACACAATCCCATTTACTAGAATCTAATTCGGTTTTACTTGCAAGGTTAATTACATATTAAACGACCGCCGAGGGAATTGTCATAAAATTAATACTGCGGTCTAGGTACGTCGCAGCTATACCTAAGTACTTGTACTGTACGGTAAACCCCAGAGTTCAAGCAACCTCCAAGACGTCTAACGTCTTACACAAATATAATATCAGACTGTGTTCATCACGGTCCATTCGTATTCAAATTAATTCCGACGCAGAGGTGGAAATGTGGGTAAAATTGTACATGCTAAGTGTTAGTATGAAGCGACGTGGAAAATATTTTTCAGCAACGCCTCACATTGGTCGGTATAAATATAAAGTTAGGTGCGTAAGGCGTGGACAGCTGCCTCGCATCCACCAGTCCCGAAACCTAATTGTATGAGTTCAAATCTAGGTTAAACTTCGGTATTATCTGCTTACCGGCTAACGGCGGTTTTTGAAGCAAGCCATCAAATCGCTTTTTCAAACGGGAACAAATAAAATGATCACCTAAATAACTTTCGATATCATCAAATTTTCGAACCCTAAAATAAGGTTGAACACTCAAAAAAAATTATCGATCAGCAATTCCGAGTCACCAAAAAAATTCTACCTATTTTTGCAGCACTTTCACCTATTTTACTTATTGCGTTCCTATAAATTTATAATCGCATCAAAAAAATTGTCAAGTACCACCAAAAACACTAAACTACCACCTAATCTCATGCACCTTTTTTCATTAGAATTACATCCAAATATTATACACATCGCATGCTACATTTTAGTAAACAGTTACAAATTAATTGTTTTTAGCACTATAAATATTTTAGTCAATTCCAAAATGTTATAAATTAGAAAGAAAAATTCTAAATTAATTTAAAAAGCACGGGCAATGTGGCTGTATGAAATAATAACACGTATACTGCTATCTCACTCAATCAAATACAAAGAATTGTCTGAAGCATAAAACCTATTGATATGTCGTTAGAGTGAAAGGTACCTATTGCTGTTTCATTCTAACTACCTATTGCTGATGGTTTACAAACTGCAAGAAGTTTTATTATTAATTTTTTAATGCGTTGACGTGAGCGCCTTTGATTGAAAACTTTTATTTGAAAATGAGTTTTGTTGATTTATTAAATTGTTAGTTTGTTATGAAAATGGATAAAGGTCCTCAAATGAGTTTACTTTATTAATTTACATAAACTTTCATGGAAAAATTAAAGGAAGTTAATAGGTAGAAATAGGTATAGGTAGGTTTAGGTTATGTTAGTTTTGCATCGGCCCGAAGGGCCAAAACAACTCAAAATAGGAGCTCCGCGCCAGCGGAGATCCGTCAATACTTTTCCAATGTCCACTAGTTTGAAATAAAAATAGATGTCATAGAAAAATACTACTACCTAGGCAAATTGACGACTATCAGCGAATAGAGTAGCGGCAAAAACATCTGAGAACAAATAGCTGTATGCGACCAGTAAGGAAAGCACTGTTGAAAATATATTAAATTAAATTATGTTATGTACGTGTCTCATTTAAAGTTACAGAAATTTTGAAGCTTCTATAAAATGAAATCATTTAGCGCTGTCACGCGCTGCCTTGCTCGCACGCGGTGCGACGTGCGAGCGAGACGGACCGTATGGAAAACCGCATCAGTGTGCTAGCAATGAGGTTAGACTAGATTGGAACTGCTTTGCGCGTGGGGCGTTAAAAAACAATTGCCGCGTGAAATTTGGTGATCATGTAGTATTTCTGGTTATCGAAAGAATTATTTGGGTGTAAATAATTTTAATAGGATTACGAGCCCTGTAATATTTGGATGTAAATTATATGAAATTTGGTGTTTGAAATTAGGTGATCATTAAGTATTTTTGGGTAGTGACTAATTTATTTGGTAACAATTTAATTTAATAGGTTATCGACATGTTACTTCTTTGAGTTGCACTTTATATTTAAAAGGAGTTGAAAATTTGGTGCGAATCTAGTATTTTTGGTAATCAATGTAATTTTTTAGAGCATCATTCGGCAACTGATTTGGTGGTTCGTTAAATGCTACCCTTTTCAAACCTATAGCCAAAATATAACAGTTGGCGCAACGATAACGCGTAGTCCTAGATGTGCGAATCGAAGCGAAGCCACTTCAATGGGTATCAACACTATCAACATCAACCGTTCGCGTCTAGTTCGCCGCGTTAGCGTTGCGCCAACTGCGATGGGTCTCACGCCGCCATCCTTTATGAAGGCGGTTCCATGAGCCAGATATGCGAAAATACCCCAAGAATTATCCCATTTTTCTCAGAATCGTTGACATTTGTAGACGTGGGAAAAATATATATAATTCTTGATTATATTATCTTTAATAACACAGCTTTCGATACACGATTCATAACACTTCGCTCGATACAATTAATTCCCAAAGCAACCTCCAATTAGATTATTTTTTCCAGCTTTGTGTTTTTACTATGTGACACTATGAAACATAAAAAGGAGAAAAATCAATCATAACTAAAATAGTAATTTGACAGCTTCCGAATTTCGATATTTTGAGGCAATATTTTTACAATAAATAAAAATCGACAAATTCTACCGTAACAAGATATCGACGTACAGGGTCTTTAGGATTATTATTTATTTCGGCTATAGGTTTGAAAAAGCGATTTGATGGCTTTATGAAGTTTTTACCAAAACTGCTTACAGGAAAAACATTTTGCAGGAAAAATCTTCATAATTAATTATATACTACTTGCAAATTGTTCGTAATTATAGATTTTTACACATTCATTATAAAATACAGGTAAGTGTAAAGTTTTTAACAGGTCACACTTCAATTATTATGTTTTTTATTTATACATATAAGTATAACACATTAAAAGATAATCTTTTTTTAGACTATCGTTCCGAAATAACAAAAAACTTATTAGTGTACTGACTTAGTTTTATTGATAAATTAGTTCTAAACTATATTATTGTCAAGATTATAAAAAAAATCAAGCCCCCTTCAAATCCCGACGGCGCCGTGATCACGCATTCAAAAGGCATTCAATGAATTGAGGATAAAAAGCATTCAACCGATATTGCCTTTTAGAGTATAATATTTTCCAGTTATCCTTGCCTGAGGTATAAATTCTAGTTTACTGCATAAAGTACTGTTATTGTTGCTTTGTATTCAAGTCCATTGTATATTTTGTTTTTGTTAACAAGATGGGGGTCGTATATTTCTGAATAGATCGCATGCCAGGTATAATGATAAAAACATAATTAATTGAGAACGCCCACAACCTATGTACCTATAGGTATTATGTTATACAAGCGGAAACCATTTCTTGGTGAGCAATTAAAATAATTATAATTATCTAATGCTATTACAAATGGTTAACGTACCTAATATAATTAACTTTGATTGTTCAACTTCGAAATTCTTTATAAAATTAATAGATTGGAGAAACTTTTCAATTGATTTAATTTTACATAAAAAAGTACTCCTGACCCCTGAGAACGGGCAAACATTCCGAATGGATTTTTTATATCTACAAATTGTATGTTGTATAGTCACCATCAAAAGTAGCTTGGCATACGAAAACGTCAAAAGTGTTTATTACAAGGGAATATAAACTTTTGATCTGTTTCATATACCAAGACTTTTGATGGTGACTGTATGTGTTTTTACAACCCATGCTTAAGTAAGCGTAAGTATAAAATAATATACAAAATTTGATTATATTACTCTTATATAAGTTATAGCGCTAACCTTTTTAGGGTTCCGTAGCAAACAAGGAACCCTTATAGTTTCTCCATGTCCGTCCGTCCGTCCGTCCGACCCCCATTTTTCTCAGTAACCGTTAGCACTAGAAACCTGTAATTTGGCATGAGTATACATATCTATGACGCCGACAAAACGGTAGAATAAAATGTTAAAAAAAATTTTTTTTAGGGTACCTCCCGTACATGTAAAGTGGTGGTGCAATTTTTTTTTCTGCCAAACCCCATCGTGTGGGGTATCGTTGGATAGCTCTTTTGAAATTATTATAAGGTTTCTAAAAGCATTTATCTACACACATATCATAAATCCTCTAATATGCGTTCGCAAACCGTAGAAAATGACTCTCATTTCAACATTCAATGAATTTATGGCAATTTTCTTATCTGTGGCTAAGGCTACAGCAGTAATATAATTTTTAATTTTAATCTCATATATGATGTTAAAATATTAAACGTCAAACAAAACTGTCAAAATTTAAATGTCAAAGTTGACATGTCCCTATTCTAGTATCACTGAAAATTCAAATTCAGTTGATGCGAAATGTCAGCTCAATGTTTTTTTAGTATATATCGCACGAAATTTGAGCTAGAACGACATGATCACATCAGAATAGGGACTCTTTACTTTTTAAAATAACATTCAGGTATCGGTTGCCAGTTCTGATTTCGATATTTCCGCAACCGTGCAAAAAAGGTTGTATTAACACAATTATTGTATTTATTTACTACGGTTTCTGAACCCATCTTAGAGTAGTTATAATATGTGTGTAGATAAAGTAATGTATGCAACTGTACATAATTTATTTCCCCCTTATTATTTACCAGTTGCATAAACTACTATTTTTGATTAAAGAATTGGTTGGCGTGATATAGCGTTAAGCTTTGAAGTGATAATTTTTGTTATGGTCAAGTGTCCCCCCCCCCCTGCCAGTTAAACGGTGGCTACTAGGCATGTGAAAAAAAACATGGTAGTAGTATATACGATGAATTTAAAAGGAAAACTATCACAGCTAAGTAGACATTACTAGTTAACGAGTAATAGTCGAACTTCAGAAATGTTCTTTCCAAAGCAAACTTTCGTACAATTTCTATTGATACCTTAGATAATGTTGTTAATTCTGTCAAAAACATAGTAAATATAAGTTTGCGAACTATTTAGTCCACATAATGTAACGGGTGGACGACTACGGAACCCTACCTTGCGCGTGGTCCGACACGCACTTGGCCGGTTTTTTTGTATATATGTTAAATGTTGTTAAAATACTCTGTGATGTTATGTTATCGTAGGTACATAGTACATGCGTACTGTTTTAGTTTTATTCTTCTTCATGTGGTGCTAAGAAACGTATGTATAGGTCTCTCGCTATTATTTGTGAATTGTAATTCTAATATGAAGTGCAAAGTGAAAATATAATGTAAATATAAGGGTTCGTTTCTCATAATCGCTATAGTAGACATTTCCCACAAATTAAAAGAAACAACAATAAACCAAGCCATATTCATGTCTATCATTTCGCTTTATTTGTAACCTCTTAAAATATTCACAGACGAGTAACCGTCAGACGTCAAATCGTAACCCGCAGGTCAAAAGTCCCGTATTCTCGTTTATTACCACAAGTGCTCCCGCGAGCAAAAACCAGTTAATAATAAAAATATATGAACGACAAATCTACTTATCTAGAATTGAAATCATTCGCTGCGCCGGGGCCGCCAGATCCTCCCGATCCAATGGGAGGCAGCGGCAGGATCCGATTTTAAATAAATTGAGTTTTATAAGATTTCGCCTCAGCTGTATTCTGAGAGACCTTACCATATTAAGTCCGAGTTAGTGGCAATTGCGGATTTATATCTGGCTTTCGAACCATTTTTTCGTCCCATACGCTGACTTGCGTACCGATGCTTTCATAAAAATTATTTATCTAAATATTCTCACAATGTTACGATTCGGACGAAATCTGCGTTGTGGATACATTCTGCATGTAGTTTAATTTGAATAAATAATTTCTAAATATCTATGTGACATATCGTTTTCTTCACGTTGGATATTTGAAACGCTAATGGATATATAAAGCGTTTCACTTGCTGGGTTAGATTGATTAGTTCCACCATTCTATTTGTCACGACATGACAGGGCTTCATTGGCTTATTTGAAAATTTATTTTGCGGTTTCTGTATTTGTTTGTTCTGTTCTTATTAAGTACGAATTGTTTTATTATGGCTATTTTTATTATGTGGCAATCTAGACTATCGGTTGGGATTCTTGTAAATAAATTTCAGTTCCCCGAAATATTCATCTGTTTATTTATTGCATGTTATAACAGAGGTAATAATGACATGAATGATTGTAGGTATACTGGTGATCTCAATAGCAAGTTTTATTATACAATATTTTTTCTTGCTGGACTCTTCTCAGCTAGGATAGGTTAAGTGAACCAGCGACAAAACTCCCAGTAGCTCGATTCCACTCACACCTGAGATTAGGTTGAAGCCGCTCAATCTCACTGGAGCGCAAACTCTTAGAGTATTCCAGTGTTTAACTTTAAACCACCCACGTGGTCGTGTCGGAGGTTTCCCTGGATTTACCCAGGCCACTCTCCAACAACGCACTCCTATCGCTTTATTAGGCCCGGCCTATAAAGCCACAGCCAGTTTTAAAAAAAACTATTTTCATCAGATCATTAATTTATGTTATAGCCAGTGCTGCAAGTTAGCGGAAAAGGTGTGGAATTAAACAACAAGTTAACTATAAAATATTTATTTCCGCTACGCCGCAAGCACACGAATAAGTCGTAGGGTCGGAGTCCGACTAAGCCGTCTGATTTTTTACTCCCGGGTATTGAAGGGGTTCAGCCGCCACCACGCCAGTACTCCCCTGGTTCTCGGAGTAGCCCTGAAGGAGGATGAGCTGAGGGACGTCAGCTAGGGTCAGCGCGCGATCGGTGGTCTTGGCCTTAATCCATAAGGTAGTACCCCAATGGGGTTTTAAAACACTTAAATATTAAAACTGTGGACTACTAAGTACACCACATACGGGCAGAGGCCCGATTTAATAACTTTACTGGAACATTATAAATTTCGCCGGCTACGTGTGAAGACGCTGCGCCAAGCAAGCGAACGTGCGCCGGCGTCGAGATTAAATTCTGTCTGGCAGTCTTCTTGGATTTACGTAAGGCCTTTGACACCGTCTCTCTCCCCATTCTTTTACAAAAGCTCGAACGCTTGGGAATCAGAGGAAAATCATTCGACCTATTTAGCAGTTACCTACATGAACGTACCCAAATAGTCAAAGTTGCCACTGTTGTGAGCCAGGAGCAGCATATTGAATTTGGAGTCCCCCAGGGGAGCGTCTTGGGCCCCACGCTATTCTTGGCTTACATTAATGACCTGGCAAGTCTTTCTACACTTGGTGGTTGTGTGTTTTCATACGCTGATGACACTGTAGTTGTCTTCAATGACAGCACTTGGGACGCAGTTTACGCTAAGGCGGAGAGAGGACTTCACTTGATTTCCGACTGGCTCAAGCGCAACTTGCTAACATTAAATGCTTCTAAGACAAACTATATGTGCTTCACAAAGTATGTAAACACACAGCCTAACACTAACCTAAAGCTAAAAATACATAATTGTAACCGAGTCGACATAGTAGATTGTAATTGTATAGTCATTGAAAAAGTGTCCTCGCTTAAGTACCTCGGAATAATATTAGACCAGAGACTCTCTTGGGATTCACATATTGAACACCTAACCGGGCGAATCAGAAAGCTGATCTGGATCTTTAAAATACTTAAGCACGTTGCATCCAATCTGCTATTGAAGAAACTTTATATCGCCTTAGCTCAATCTATTATGACCTATTGCATACCAATTTGGGGAGGCGCAAACAAGACCAAGTTTATTGAAGTTGAGAGAGCACAGAGATGTTTGCTTAAAGTAATATTCTCAAAGCCCTTCAGGTTTCCAACCACGGAACTGTATAGGAGCTGTGAACTGCTATCTATGCGCAGATTATACATTTTAAACTGCACCTTAAAATTACACAAATCCCTGACGTATGACCCACAAACCCAAGCCCGTAGAAGAAAAGACAAGGTGGCTCCCATTCCTTCTTTTAAGTCCAAATTCGCCAGAAAACAATTCTCTACCCTATCAGCATATTTATATAATCGCATCAACAAACAAATTGGCATATACCCTCTTCACCATCACCATTGCAAAAAGGCATTAATGGAATGGATAAAAAATCTGTCCTATGAAGAAACAGAATCCATCTTGTCTTTCATAACATAATTAGGTAATTTAGCACTTGTCTTATAATGATCTACTGATCCAACTACCTGTTAATTATATTCTTATATATTATAACACATACTCACACACCCACACACACACCCACACACACACACACACACACACACACACACAAACACACGCACACACACACACACACACACACACACACACACACACACACACACGCACACACACACACACACACACACACACACACACACACGCGAATTAGTATTATATTCTTAATTAACTATTATTATTACTACTTTGGTGTTTAATGGTTTATACCACTTCTTGTATTGGAAGAGCGGTGTCTCCTGACACAAGCATTCTAAATTGCTTAAAAGGAGGCTCCAACCTTGCCTATTGAAACAAATTTTGTAAACCCCAATAAACATTTTTCATTTTTCATTTCATTTTCATTTTTATAGTAGTAAATGAAGAAAAAGGTGAAGTGCTACAATGTTATTAAAATACTTCTTTCAGCGCGGAAACCTTAATTTTCCGAAGCAAGTTGTCATAAACACGCAATTAACGCACTCGAACGAAAGCATTCACATTAGTGACGTCAGTGATCACAATTCGGACGAGGCCGTATAACATACTTAAAGTTGACAGCTTTGAAATTCAGCGCAATTCCGCCCGCGATGCATATTGCGTGTAAATCAATGCTCTTGTTTCCGAGCTCTTATGTAAATTAATTCACGCTTCAACTGTGTAAATTGAGCGGAAAATACTCATTACAACCCTATTGCTTCCAACTGAAAGACGATTTTTCCAGTCACGGGTAGTGAATCTAACTTTGTACGTTTTAAACGTATCTATATAGCTTCATAAATCTTCATGCTAGAGCAACAAAATTCAAACAAAGCCTTCATGTTAAAAACAACACAGTTTTAAATAATGGAATGACAGGTTTAAGCCTTAGGCGACTTCCTGACTTGGCGGGGCGGGATCGATATGTGACATTTTCTTCTATGTCGTAAACTTACTGACGTCGCAAAGATTCTCACTTGACATAATACTGTCAGTATTACGTTTGCGCAGTAGTAATATCATGCGCAGAAACGGAGCAGTACCGCCTTCGCATCGTCCCGCTACCACGCATCCCGCGCCAGTCAGGAAGCACTCATTTAAATGTAGGGGCGCAGTAAAAAATGGTACCGAGTCGACTGACAGCTGACACTGACATTTGACACTTTTCTCATATCGTACTGCCTCCGCACCGACAAATCAGGAAGTCGCCTTAGTCTGGAATAGCAGTGGAGAAAACAAAATGTTTTGTTGTTTGTAATATTAGTACATTACTTACCAAGGGCGATAAAACAAAGAATGTCTCAGATCGCAGGTATTTTAGGCCCGAGCCGAAGGCAAGGGCGATAAATATGCGATCTGAGGCTTTCTTTATTATCGCCCGTGGTAAGTACAAAATTTTATGTCACCCCCTGGCCAGGAAGTGGGTTTTTTCGCGCGCGGAGCGTGCAATAATGGCCACTTTATGGCTAGGTGTAACATAAAATATATTATGTTATTGCCACTTTAGTGTTTCAACTTTAACATGCGATTTGTTTACTCACCTACATAATAATATATTTATTATGCATTGAAGAAATATTCACGGAAAAATAAAAGAGGAGTAGGTATACAGAGACATCAAAATTTAGAATACAAATGAATCTTAACGGATAGCCTTAAATGAAACCATGTTTGGGTTAATTTCATGAAAAAAAAAGAGTAGGTAATATCTAAACAAGTTATTACTCATTTCAAATGAAAGTTTTGGTATGGGCTCTTCTTTGCATGCATAATGACAAAACATTTGGCTGACCTCCAAAATCTGCCCTAATTTATATATTTTTTTTAAGAAGTTAACATTAAATCATTCGACTTGAATACAATCAAGTCCCTAGATAAAACTCATATTGTTTTCAAATTATCCGATTAAATAATACACGGAAAGAATTCTCTTTCAGCCAATTGCTCGTAGTTTCAAACATACTAAGTAGGAGGAAATTCTGTATACATTTTACATTAGTACGTAATCCAGGTGGCTAATAAGCCGCCAACGTACACAAAGTGGCGAGGCAATTACATTAATTGATTTCGGTTCATTGCACCTGCTGCCGGACTATACATTACAGGTCCGGTAATACAAGATTAGGTGTGACGCGACCGGCAGCTGTTTGGTAATGTAGTGAGTGAAAATGCATTGGATTATTAGGTTTTTGAAAACGATACTTTACAGTGTGGGATCTTAAAATGTGGGCGGTGTGATATCATAATTATTAAGTTAGCATCTCCGGTACTGGACCTACAGAGCAAATGCTAACTAAATAACTATGACTATATATGATTTATGCGCTTAACTAAATAAGTAAATACTTAAGTGGCTCAAGAATGCAAGGCAAAGATTCGCCAGGATATGTAGTGGTCTCAGGCTGCGTGCACATCACGGTTATTCTTTCTTTGTATTTGTTCTCTGTATCAAATGATTGGAAATTTGATCGCGTTAAATTAACACGAATCAAAAACAATTTAACTAAATAATTCAATTCGT